>CM054113.1:232608210-233929043 GCA_028673005.1 Tanypteryx hageni | reverse complement strand
ATTAATATCAATGGTCCAGGAATTAGAATCTGGAAGCTTGTTCCTTTCCTCAATTTATTATTCAGATCCTATATACTCAATAAACTTTATAAAATACTACAATCTGTTCAACTTAGAAGAGGAACAATATATATTATTTAAATGAAGTTGTGATTTCCTGTATATTGTGTTTTTATTAAATGTAATATTTGTTTCGCCACTTAATACAGTTTATCAAGACCCCGAAAATAAATTTTAATTCGCTAAAATAACAGCAAATATTTCTCTTGATTCAACAAAATAGCAGAAGTATTTCCTTAAAAATAGCCTCTTAATGAAGTTGTTCAGAAAGGGTTTATGTCATTCAAACAGATAATTCCTTGGGTACCTATCGAATATAGATCCAAATTAATTTATCTATAAAGTTTTATTTAGTACATCGCTTTTTAGTTAAACAGTGATTGAGGTGCAAGTTCGAGATGAAGAGCGGTCGACATGTCATTAACCTTCATTTTATCCCGATTCATCTTTTCTATTAACTCCATTCCCTCGATGCAGATTTTTTTCCTTCATCATAACAAAATTACAATATATTTCATCCTGAGGGTAATAAAAATCAGTAAATACAACATTACGATGGAAAATAGCGCGCGCAATTTTACGTTAGAAAAAACCTACAAAATATTTAACTGCATCGCGTGTCGCTCTAATTAATGTCTTATTCGTTTTTTGTTTATGAAATAAAAATTCCACTACACGATTTTGTCATTTTGCATTCTGTATCACACGTCATTACAATCCGTTCGATCAATTTCGAATGATTCTCGCAAAAGGAAAAAGGGAGAATGGCGAGAGAGAGAGGGAGAGGGGGGAAAGAGAGGGAGAGAGAGGGAGAGGAAGAGGGAGGGAGGGAAGGAGAGGAGGGAGGGAAGGAGAGGATGGAGGGTGGGAGAGAAGGAGGGAGGGAAGGAGAGGAGGGAGGGAGAGAGAGAGGGAGGGAGAGAGGGAAGGAGAGGAGGATGTGAGGGAGGGAGAGAAGGAGGGAGGGAAGGAGAGGAGGGAAGGAGAGGAGGGAAGGAGAGGAGGGAGGGAAGGAGAGGAGGGAGGGAAGGAGAGGAGGGAGGTAGAGAGAGAGAGAGGGAGGGATAGATAGATAGATAGATAATCGTCTTTATTCGGGCGAAATTTAGACCATAAGGTCCATTCTTACATTTAAGAGGAAGAGAAAGGGAGGGAGGGAGAGAGTGGGAGGGAGAGAGAGGGAGGGAGAGAGGGAGAGAGAGGGAGTGAGAGAGGGAGGGAGAGGGAGGGAGAGAGGGAGGGAGAGAGGGAGGGAGAGGGAGGGAGGGAGAGGGAGGGAGAGGGAGGGAGGGAGAGGGAGGGAGGGAGAGGGAGGGAGGGAGAGAGAGCGGAACGCCTTATGGGCACGTCTGGTCCGTCCTTCTGTCCGTCCGTCGTAACTTTTATTTCCTAAACCGCTGGACGGATTTTAATTTAATTAGGTATGAGTGATCTTTATTAAAGTTTATCGCTCAATTGTGATTTTCAACTGAATCCGTCAATTAAAACTTCCACTTTACATAATTACTTTAATAAACTTATATTCATATCTCGTTAAATGGCATCTGTCAAGCAACAATTAAATATCACACTTTTATCTCCCTATCTCTTATATGATCTGTAATGTATAGAATGAAAAATTATTCGGATAGAGAGCAATATTTACTACAAGAAAGTCCGCGAGGCTACGTAATTACGAGTTATGTTTGCGGAGATAAAAATTCGAGAAAATCCCGAGCAAAACATCGCATATTTTGTTTATATCGATCGCTAAGACGGTTCTCTCAGAAAAACAATAATTAAAAATCCATATATTTTTCTCCTATTCTCTTATATGATCTGTGAGGTATAGATTTAAAAAATTATTTGGATAAAGAATAACATTTACTACAAGATAGTCCCTGAGACTATGGTTTTGGGGATAAAAATTCGAGAATCACCTAATCTTTCGATTCCCTTTTATACGTATTTCCCATTAAGAACACCTTTGAAATCTCTGTGTATTACATTTATAGAGTATACTTTTCCATCTTGTTTACCACCCATTGATATGACTTTGCCCTCAATGAGGATTAATACTTGATTATAGACATCATTGCTATAAGATATGTCTATTTCTGGATGTTCCTTTTGTAACTGGTAAACTATGTCCTCGGAGAGAACCTTCCTATAAGCCAACCACAATTTTTTAAGATCGGAGACATTGCACATTACTAAAGGGATACAGAATAGTTTCCTCAGTTTTTTAGGAGAATCTGTTATTGAGGCTTTTTCTAATGAAGAATCCCAATGAGAATCATCCTCTAAGAGTCCTAAAGCTTTGCAAGCTAACTGATAATTTGGCAAAATCTGATTATTTGTAGTACGAAAGCTTATGAATGAAGTTGGTCCTCTAACAGTATGAAGCAACATGCGGAGAAAATAACATTCAAAGTTGTTAGGATGAATGGTGTACACTCTGCCAATTGTATCACTTGATTTGATATAAGGGCAACCTGGGACATTTTTCCCTTGCTTACGATGGCAAGATCTCCTCAAATTTTGGTTCCAAGTGTAATATTTTGGAATCTCATTGTACAGAAGAGTCCTTGCAAAGTCGTCCTCCTTACAAAGTTAAAAAAAGCCGTTAAAGTTGTTCTTGGTGGATTCAACACTTTGTTTTGAACATTTTATGGTGTGAAGTAGACACGCTGTCCATTTTCAAGTTGGATGGACAAATGGAAAACAGCTGGATATCTATGGTGCAAATGAAAACCCAATATTCTCCATATAGCCTCTGATGTACTTATATACCTGGCCATTTGGTATTGCCCAGTCTCATTGTCATCTTTCATAAATGTAAATCTCGGTAGATTCATCTATCATTAAACTGAAAATTGATGCTCTCATTGCAGAAAAAACGTTTTCTTGAACAGAAGAACCGAGGGGTTGAACAATCAGTTGCCTCGTTTTAGTTCGAGAGCACCGAAAATTCTTAGCGAGTTCACTATCAGGAAACATTTTAGGAACTAATTTCATGAAATTGTCAGTCATTTTCACTGGCAAGTTATTTTCGCAAACAAAATTCACCCATCTTAGTTCGGCGTCAACAACGTCACTGTTTTCTTTAATCACAAAACTCGTAATTAGAGAAATATTTTCAAACATCTGGTTCCTCTCGTGACATTCTGTTGTCTCGTGGCGTTTGAGATCTTTTAGGCCTCCTTTTGAAATGTTGAAATCAGAATTACTGACAGTGCATGTTGCCGAGAAATCAGTTTTTCCTTTTATTAATCACTTTAATTCCTTTTCCCACTGATCCTTGCACTTCTGTTTATACAAAGACCTGTCAATCGAAGAATTGTATTTTTTATTAATATTTTTATTTATTTGAGGGATAGAATAACTCAATAAAAGTATTCGTTTAGAAATATTAGTGAAATACGATATGAATTTTTACGACGCCAGACAATACAACGGACTAGTATCAACTGCGTAATCTTATTTCTAGGCGTGCGCCAGGAAGCAACGTGACGTGTTCATGGGTCACACTGGAATCCCCTTCAGTGCTGCAATCTAGCTAATTTGTGACGGCTTTGTGTTTGAACTATATAGTTCCTTAAAAAGGCCATGGTGACTAATTGTAAATCTAGTGAATCAATTTAGCAATATTGCTGATTCTAGTGACTGGCTGTACGTGTAGTGTATATATGCATTCATAGGAATACTAAAAAGAGAGTTAAGGAATAAATATAAATATTCCTTCGATTGCCCATGTAGTTCTACAGCTTAGTTTCGCACAATAAGTAGCGAGTTTGTGCACTTTCAAATTATATTCGTACGTACTCACGAAGCAATTTCACCGAACAGTATATTGTTAATACAATTCGTATTATTCGTATATAAATATTAAATATCTCAGAATTTCTTAGTAGTTCATGTACTTTTTATGCGAATAGCTCAGGTAAGAACCGAGTTTTAACTTATAAATAAATATCCATGAATCACGGAAATGTCTCCGTTTTTCGTTAAAAAATCCGTGAAAACGGATAAAAGGGGTGAAAACGGATAAAAGGGATGAAAACGGCAGCCCTGCGCTATATGTAACTATTTTAAATCTATAATTTCTTGCGGTGTATCAAAAAGCACTTCTAACCAAACAGAATCGAAACCGAGAATCGGGATCAGATTAATATAACCGGAACCGAGAACCGAACCGGGAAAAAGTAGAACCATCCCATCCCTAATTTTAAGGAATAAATCACTTAATTGGTTAATTTATTAACAAAAAAACTCGAGGATTGAACGATCTAAGCTGTTCAATAATTTCACTACGGTTTAGCTATCTCGGCTACCGTATTACTTACACTTAGGGTTACATCTCACCAATAATATAGCATCTTCCGTATTCCAGGTAGAAGATTATATAAATAACGCAACGAACTATGAATATCATTTCTCTCTCCTTCCGTCTTTCTCTCCTTCCCGTATTGAAAGCCTTCAAAGGACACTTAAGCCCATAAGGATTAGAATAACAACATGATTTTGGGGTTTAACGATGTACTTGGTAGGCAAGGCAACATCCCGTTAAAATGACAAGATTTCCCCAAAATATGCGAATTAAACGTTTAACATGAAGAATGTCGATCTGTAGGCCAAAAACGACGAACAGAATAAGAAACCTTATAATTTTTCCTTTAAAATGGTTAAGATTTATAGTTCATTTTTTCTAATGTTAATCTCAAAAAGGAGAAAATCCTGCACGTCAAAAAGTCCATTTTTACGTGTTATTTTATGGCAAAAGATGCTTAGCCAAGTGCGGTGACGAGTTACGTAACTCGAGTCGTAGCTTATGTTCTTTAATCCTCGTCTCGAAGTGTCTTATGTGAGCAGCGCCACAGTCGCCACAAAACAACGCTTTTCTGCAGATTTGGTGTGGATTCTTTATCGTTCAGAAAAGGTTTGGAGAAAGTGATTGGGGAATAGAAGACGGGTAAGATGTCCCTTAAATTTAAAAACTGAGAAAAGTAACTTGCTCAACGTATTAAAATATGCTTTCTGGTTAGAAAACGCTTGAAGCGTTTTGAAGCAGGAAATTTTTTTGAAGTCTCTCATGGGGCCTAAATGCAGTAAGATTGAACACTTCACTTTTTGGGTTAGAAATACCTGTGTCATAGTAAATCGGTCGAGTTACGGTCCCTTTGGAAAATTTCAACCATTTTGTCGTATCTCTAACAGTTTCGGTGGAAATATCCATTAAAGGCGCGTGGCCGGGCGGCGCCGAGCAGCGGCTGCTGAGGTGCGGGAGGGGAGGGGCGTGCGGGCTGCGTGCCGCGGGAGGCGATGGGAAAGGGGGGAGACACAAAACAGTATTGGATAATTTCAGCCAGGCAATTGAAGCAGACGACCTGTTTAAAAAAATAACGAATAAAGCTAGAGGAAACAAAACTTTATTGTTATAATTAGAAGATTTTAAACACAGCTTTAAACACTAGCTTATTCTGCCGTATCATTAATTGTTATTAGTAAATTTATCCAACTGCTCGGAAGTTGGTTTTTTCGAGCCCTTCATGATGGAGTGGTACTGGGAAGACACCTGCAGGAGATCTTGAAAGCCTTCATCCTTGTTTGTGACTTTCCGGTTGTGCGTCTGCATTAGCTTTACAGCACGCTCGGCATGGTCGTTCACCACGCGCATATTTTGCACCACTTTCCATGCTTCTTGGTACTCCGCGTTGTCAAACCAAGTGGACGGGTCAAGATCCATGAAACCTCGAGGGATTTCAAGGATCAAGGATGAGGAGTTATGACATTCTTGCGGCCTCGACGTCTACCCTCAGGAACACCAAAATCATCCTCATCAGAAGAAGAGGAAGAAGATTGCAACTGTACAGTGCCTAAAATGAAATGGCGAGAAAAAAATAATTTTTGGACTCTTCTCAACTTACCCCATCGGCGTCGCATCCATTTATGCAATGAATCCGTGGAGGGTGATTCGAATTTAAAAATAATAATAATATTGTTATAATCTTACCGGAAGCGCTCAACTTTGATTCATATTTAGCCTTGTACTTCTCCTGGCGTTCGGTTCGCTCCTGCAGGCGAGCCTTCTTAGCAGCAAGTTCCTCCTCTGCAGCGGCCAGTTAAGTATCCTTTACTGATGTGATGAATCCTTGTCTATTTCGTAATCTCTGGGCAAGGAGGAACTCTTTGTCCTCCTCATTGGTCATTACATCCAAAGCATTGGATACCGCAATGTCAAAAATTTTGTCCAACTTTTCCTTGAATTCGGCTTCTCTCCTCAGTTGGGCGTCAGAATCACGACGCGTGTGGTTCTCCTTCACAAGGATCCACTCATCAAACTTCTTTTATTTTTTGAAAAACATGCACTTCTTGTATCACAGGACTTAACTGTCCAGAAAGGGAGAATAAGACGAGCAATATCCCAAGCACTCACGGCGACAGATTTCTTCAGCAATTTGTGATGATGTAGATATAGCTCCCTTCCTTCGGATAGTATTCGAGAAATCCCTTACCCTCTGTGAGGTTCCTGATGATTGGAGACTAGCACACGTCACACCCATTCATAAGGGAGGTGACAAAGAAAACCCCGAAAATTATAGGCCGATTTCTCTAACATCATTATCATGTAAGATTTTGGAGCACATTATTGTTAGCAACACAGTGCGTTATCTTGAGAGTAGATCGCACTTAGTCAGCTGTCAACATGGCTTCAGAAAAGGTAGATCCTGTGACACCCAACTCGGTCTGTTTGTGAATGATGTTTTATCATGAGGCGAAAATAATAAGCAGGTCGATGCAGTGTTCCTTGATTTTAGAAAAGCTTTTGACAAGGTTCCCCACCGTAAGTTGTTATTAAAATTGGGAAATCTTGGCGTTAATGTTAAAGTCATTAACTGGGTTCGCGCTTTCCTTAGGAATAGAAAACAAAAAGTAGTCATCGATGGTAAGTCCTCGAGTGTGGCAGATGTAGTCTCTGGAGTGCCGCAGGGTAGTGTGATCGGACCTATGCTTTTCTTGCTTTATATAAACGACATTAGCTCAGTTGTAAAAAGTAATATCAGGCTTTTTGAGGATGACACCGTAGTCTATAGAGAAATTAGTGGTCCTAGCGACCATCGTCAGCTTCAGGATGATCTGGATGCGTTATCTGTTTGGTGCAAGGAATGGCAGCTAGAAATCAATCAGAAAAAGAGTAACGTTCTAAACTTTTGGAAATCTAGAAGCCCATCGTCCGTGTTTACCTACTCGATAGATGGTGAGATCATTCCTGTTTCGGAATCCGTGAAATACCTCGGGGTAACCTTGAATCGTGACCTGTCTTGGGACACCCACATAAGACGAGTGATAGGTGCGGCAAATAAGAAGTTGGCTTTTGTGCGTAGGATAGTCAGGAAAAGCACGGAAAAGGTGAGAGAATCCTGTTATTTATCCTTGGTTAGACCTCAAATGGAATACGCAGCAGCGGTTTGGGATCCATATCAGAGGGAACTCATAAAGGATTTAGAAAAAATACAGCGGCGAGCAGCTAGATTCGTGAAAAAGAATTACGATAAAAAACAGAGCGTTACGTTACTCATTGATGAGTTGAGTTGGCCATCGTTGAAAGATCGTAGATTACAGGCGAGACTTAAACTTCTAGATAAATATAGGTCGGAGATATTCGTAAATGAAATGAAGGATATTATTCGACAACCAACGTATATCGGACGGAGGGATAATGACGACAAGATTCGCGAAATAGATAGTAGGACGGAGAGGTATAAGGAGTCCTTTTTCCCTAGGACAATACGTGACCACAATAGATAACTGTGAATAATAATTAGTTAGGAACTTGGTGCGCGGCACCCCCTGCCATCCACCGTCAAGGTGACTTGCAGGGTAATATGTAGATGTAGATGATAATAGAATACCTGAAGAGTTTCTTTAACGTTCGGCAATTTGCCTTCCCGAAATTTATCGCACACATCTCCGATATATAGGACACTTGTCGTGGATCATGTCACGACGTTGGCCATCTTTTGGCAGACTGGACGCAGCGATGAACGAAGTCAAGCGATCATAGCCGGCGGTGCGAAAGAACTACGGCAAGACGTCAGAACTCACCAATTCAACAATACTTGACAGGTCGCAACACGCTGCACTGCGCTGGATAGGTCACATGTGTCACGTGGCCAGTCGTATTTCCCTGCGCGCGGCCCGCACGCCCCCCCCCCCCCCCCTCCCCACCTACACCTCAGCAGCCGCTGCTCGCGCCTGCACCGCCCGGCCACGGCGCTCGGACGCGCGCTTTTAATGGATATTTCCGCCGAAACTGTTAGAGATACGTCAAAACGGTTGAAATTTTCCAAAGGGACCGTAACTCGACCGATTTACCATGACACAGGTATTTCTAACCCAAAAAGTGAAGTGTTCAATCTTACTGCATTTAGGCCCCATGAGAGACTTCAAAAAAATTTCCTGCTTCAAAACGTTTCAAATAGAAGCGTTTTCTAACCAGAAAGCATATTTTAATACGTTGAGGAAGTTACTTTTCTCAGTTTTAAAATTTAAGAGACACCCTAAAGACGGGTCTGATGTCTTTATGAAATAAGTTAGACATAAAGAGATTATTGAATTTGTGATTTACCAATTTATTTAATTATCAGTGGTAATTAATATAAATATCAAAAGTTATTTAACGCAAAACTCACTTTAAATGAACAGTAGTTATATTTATGTTCACGTTCATTCCTTCGTCGTAAAACATCCATTTTTTCTCTTTTGTTCGAACAAAAGGAACATTAACGCATTCACGTTCATTTCCTAGGCGTAGATGATCGATTACCTTTAATTTACTGTGCTTCGTATCCCTCTTTCCTTTCTCTGTCTTCCTTCATTCCACTTAAAAGGTAACAGTGACTCAATTTTGTGACAATACGGGTTATTCGAGAGAAAAAATTGATCGCGTCCTTTCGTCCTTGAAGAAATATACCTTCCTCACCAGAAGCAATTGCATCCAAGAAGTATTTTATGGTATATGCTCATTACGGCGAAAGAGGAGGGTTCTCGGTCGCCTGATCCTAATCTCACGGAAGTGAACTTTACCTGCTGCTAAATGGGCGGGACAAAAGGGGGGGAGACAAAAAGGGTGGGGCTATAGGGTTGGAAGACCCTGGGCGCCTGACTGTAAGTAAGGTGAGGGTGAGTGGGAGAGGCAGCCGCTCAGACACTGCTTACCTATGGCTTCTTCGTCATATATGTATGTGTGTATGTATATATATATATGTGTGTGTGTGTGTGTGTGTGTATATGTATGTATGAATTACGAATGTATGTGTGTGTGTGTATGTATGTATCTGGTAGTTGAGAGGCCGTCGGGTATAGTTCGTTCCAAACAGGCGGCATGACCACGTGACTTAACATGTCATGTGTAAGTGACCTCTTAAACACGCGTCACTACAGCTCTAGGATTACTACTACTATGCACGAAAATACGTGTTAGAGGGTGTAATTGAAGTAATATTTATCAAAAGACAAGTTTCTTAGATAGAGAGAAAAAGAAAGGGAAGAATAAGAAAAAAGTATATAAATAAAATTCACGCAATTTATCCGCGCATGAAACATAAGCTGCGCTCGAACCGCTTCACGATAGATTCTATTTAAACTGCGCGCCATTTTGCGGGAAAAGTCAACCTCTTAACCGACGCTGCTTTCTAAGGCCGGACACATTTGGATGGAAGAAGGTCGATTAAGGAATTTTTTCAACAGTTTAATCACACAATTAAAATATTACCTTCTTTTTCTTGCTATTTATGAATAATATTTTTCAGTCCTTAAATATAATTTTTTCTGGAATTTCGGATATTTTGCAGAGGTTGTACCCCATGACTTATCTTCCATCCAAATTGCAGCTCTGTAGCAGTTCTAGAAGTACCTTTTTTTAAAGGTTTTAATCCTGTATATTATGAAACGTAACGTGACGGAGAAAGTTTTTACAAGTTATTATACAGATTAATTAAGAAATAAAATTAAAAGACCTTTTTCCTATATTTTACATTAATGTAAAATCAAATCGTGATATAAAATAACAAATTAACATAGATTTCGTCTCGTTTCTTCGCTTCCCCGCATAGAATGCTATTTTTTCTTCCTCTCTGAATATCTTCCTTTCATTTCTCATTTAAAAGTAGTACACCATTATTACACAGTATTACACTTTTTTCATGATATCAGGATTTCCCATTGTTAAAATCTTGAAATATTCCGTTTTTTTCTGACACCAGACAAAATTTTAAGCTAATTAAGTTTGGATTCGGATTTTCTCTTCGAGAAAACACTTCCGGATGTACAACTGTTAAAGTCTCAAGATAATTTGGACTAATTTAATAAAGCCTTGTCATGGATATAAACGGCGACGCAATTAATTTATTATGGGAAAATTTATATTTTGAAAAAATTAATTATTCCATTGCAATTCCACACCTCAAGATATTCAGAATTTTCCTGATGCTTAGACATCGAAAAATCCCATCGGATGACGAGGCATTTAGCGACCTTAATATATTTACTTATCCGCTAGATCAGGGGTTTTCAAACTTTTTTTTCTGCGACCCAGTAAAATGAGAAAATATATGTTGCGGCCCACAAATATTTTTATCAATAAATTACTACATATAAATTAATAATTAGTGAATCTGCGGAACGAAATAGCGTACATTAATTAAATCATTTGTACATAGTGTGCAAAAAGTAATATTTTATGCAAAGAATATATGTGTACTGCTTGTAAATCAGAAATGCAGAACTGAATTTACATCTTAACAAGAAGTCCAAACCAGGACTAATGCAGGCTGGTTTCCCAAAGTTTACGTTCCGAATTGATTACTTATATTCACAGGAAATGTTTCAGTATGTGTTAGTCATTTCAAGGAATTCTCATACCATAAATACTACTTGTAGTTCATAGTTTATCAATGATAGAGAAAAATTGGAACAAATTATGTAATAGAGCATTATCAGGTTTAAAATACTAAAAACAATGTCAAAATCTCTTTCTGAAATTGTATTTTGCAAGTATTTTTTAAAAATAAACGAATTTAATATATGTTACTGTTTATACGCTAATGTGTCTGGATCAACTGTCCATTGCAGAAGGGTAGTCGGGCAGAAAATAAAATAACCCATTTGTTCACTCGTCTATGCTCAAGCCTAGTTCGGTAATAATCGTCTCCATGGCCACAATACGATAAAATGCGATCTAAAAAGAAAAACCGCTATGTTTTAGTATAAATTCAAGAACATACTATCAATTATCAAAATCCTGCGATAAGAATTAAAATATGCATTCTTTTCCCCTTATAACAGTACACACCTCGTTCCGATATCACAATTTTAAGATATTTTAATATATTAAAGAAAACATCTCTGCACGATGGATTTGAGATTTCCTATATAAAACAAATAAAATAAAGGGTTCCGGAATCAAACCCGGGACTTCAATCTTCGCCAAATAAAATATAGACCGGATGTGAGCCATGGAAGCTCGAGCCTCATACCAAGTTTCATGAAAAGCGGTCCATTGAGGCCAAAGTTGTTAGTAGGGGACACACACGGTCTGTTTCCTTTGGAAAACAGCCTAAACATGAAACTGCATGTCATTGAATACATTTTATTTAAACCGGAAAATGGAACCGTCCAAGAAGCGCTAGCAATTTAATATAAGGACAAGTGAAGATATAAAAATGAATTTTTATAACCAACTTTTATATAGTTAATACTTTAATATGAATAAACTCTATAATATAATTATGATAATCTTTCTGCTTGCATGGGCGTAAAAAATTGCAAAAGTGTCTACCAGCTGTTGAGTGATGTGGGGGTATCTCTATTTAAACTTGAATCTTTTTACAGTTGTGAGAATGGCAGACAGAAGTAGAGAACTTAGCGACAAACGTAAGAATGTTTGGTATATAAGTAGTAAGAAGTTCGATAGCATCTTTTGTTTCATTAACGAAAATACTGACTTATCCATTCATATTGCTTAAAATTAACGAAAATATACTGCTAGTTCAGATTAATTCAGCTTTAGATACTAGTGTGAGTGAAACTTGAATATTTCATATTATAGTCACCTAACTTAAATGACAAAAATAATAAATTGTTCTTTTCCTAACATCACATCAACCATCCATATAAATCCACTGTATAAGTATAGTTAGCTGCAGAATTGCTAAGCTACAACACAACACTTTAAAATGTTTTATTTAAATTTGTTCAAATTAACATCCTTTACAACAGTATTACCTATATTCAATACTGAAAAAAGGAATATGATACTTAAATAAGAGGGCTTTTAGAAAAATGTAAGAAAAACTGGTTTTAACGGTCTATAATTAGAAAAGATTTCATCCAAAGTAAAAAATAAGCCAAGTGAAGAGTTCCAAAGAATTAAATTATGTTCATGGCACAAACCACATAAACAAATATAGTCATCTAAAGTAATTTTGAAATGAATTTTCAATGTGAACTATTCCGAGAAGATCGCATTAATGATTATTAATAGTAGAGCAAAACGAATCTGATTATAATGTAATAATATTAATATGCATGTATAAGGCAATAGTATAAGAGGAGCGATAAGAATTTAATATTAATAATAAAATGCTACGTATGGAGTATAGCATTGTATGGGGTAGAAACATGGACGCTAAGGAAAAATGACATCAAATACTTGGAAAGCTTTGAAATGTGGACTTGGAGGAGAATGCTGAAGATAAAATGGACAGATAGGATGAAAAACGATGAAGTGCTACGAAGAATAGGAGAGAAGCGAATGATTATACAGACTATCAGAAAGAGGAAGGCTAACTGGGTTGGACATTACATGAGGAGAGAGAGTATGATTAAAGACGTGTTAGAAGCAAAACTAGATGGGAAAAGGGAAAGAGGTAGGAAAAGGTTTCAGCTGATAGACGATTTGTAAGGGAAAGAGAGTTATCAAGATATAAAGAGGACAGCGGAAAATAGGAGTATATGGAGAACCAGGTTTAACCAAGAATAATCACGGACCTGTCTACGGACAGACTACCTATGATGATGAATAAAATCCATCAAAAGCTTACATATATAATTAATGAGGTCAGTCTCAACTTTGTGGAATTTACTCATAATGAAACGAATACTTTGTGGTTTCCACAACACAAGGAAACCACAAAGTATTCGTTTCATTAAAAGCTTACATGTGCCTTAATTTTCCAGACGTAATTCTTAATTGTCGGTAATCACAACAATCACAATTCACCAACGAGGTTTTAAATGGCCTTTTCATAGGGAAAACAGTTTTCAAAATAATCTTAAACAAATAAAGATAAAAAGTTTTTAAGATAAATAAAAACTTACTATCAATAATAATTACAATAAACTGATGTGGGCAACACATGACTTTCTCCATATTCATATAGCAAATTACATGTTGTTAGCTCTGGGATCGTTGTCAATATTTACTTCCGGTTGACAATTAAGAAAAGAAAAAGGAGCGTTACGAAAACGTAACTAAGCGTCAATTGTTAACAATGGTCTTCGGTAGGTGGCGTGATGGTGGTAGCTAAAAATATATATCTTTTAAACAATGCATTATATGGAAAAATGTATCTAACAAAGGTTGTAGAAAATAAAATTTCCTACAACTTTTACTCCAAAACACTTTTTTTATCAAATATTAAGGCAAATATTTAAAAATAACGGATAAGTGACAAGAGTAAACCGCCACATCCGGTCGACCGATTTTTACCAAAAACTAATCAGATCTAACTTTTATAAAAATGTTAAACAAAATTTTGCGTTGACTTGATTAATAGTTTTTGAGCTAGAGCGCCCACAAAAATCTATCACATACAGACAGACTGACAGACAGACACACAGACATAATCGAGAATATAGTCAAAACGTGTTCAGGGGACCTTAAAATATGTATTTCCGTTGAGATCTCGAATTCGATTTTTTCATGAAAACAATACTTTCTCTATACATCGTATATGGAGAAAGTAAAAACTATTTTTCTGCCTAATTACTGCACTATTCGCCCCAATAAATTACATTTAAAGCTGAGGCGCAAAAATATGCAAGAAAATTTCCTCAATGTCTTGATATTACTAAGAACATTGAAATAAACGATAATTACTCTGTATAATAAAATAACCCTTATAGTACTAACTGAATATTTATTTACAAATTATTAATCAAGACAATATTAGGCAATGCAATTTCAAAACTGAGTTATAAATTACGCAAAGAAAATAAAAATCCTGTTTATCTTATCGCAAAATAGGGTTGGAAATTACATGGAGAAAATTATCTGGAAAATATGGTAGAATATAAAGAATTACCACTTGAATTTCAGATGCTGTATATGCGCGCAGATGGTTCTCCATTCTTGTCAATAAAGAAAAACATTTTACAGATAGATCACTTTCCTTCCTCTTACCACACGAAGAAGCAGACTATGGTATTATTTTGACGACCTCCAAAAACAAAGTGATTTTAAGACTTTCGCCTAACAGTCGTAACCAAAGACACTATGGAAGGCAATGCAGGAGTTTGGGATAAAAGAGCAGTAAAGATTAGTACTAATGGAGAAACCTCCTAATAACCATAAAAATAATAAAAAGGAACTGTTTCTATGAGAATGGTGTCGGAAATGCTTCCCTACTGTTATATCGCTGCATTGCTGTTCAGACACCACTCTACTGACTTTGGTGATGTCATGTACCATCTAACGATTCAGAAAGCAGATAACAGTTTCTGAGTGTTGTTATTAGGTTGTCGCCATATTGTGGGTACAAATCTATCCGTATTTCAGTGAATGAAAGCCTGTAACTTATTGAACAAGTGTCTTTGTCAGCTAGTACATTTTAGAATTTATATTCATCAGTATGGAATTTACATTTGACAAATTATGTGACATCAATTTAACATACGGTGAAATGTTATGCAACGCAAGCACTGGGCATCGCCGTTATGCGGAAAAATTCTCCAACAGACGCTTTCCATCAGAACCTACATTCATTGCTGTCGATCGTCGTGCCCGTAAAACAGGATCACTCTGCCCAAACCGTCATGTCGTTGGTCGACCACAGTCGCTAGTTGTGGAGGAAGATGTTCCGGATGCAGTCGTAGCAAATTCACGTTCCAGTACTTGCAGAATAGCTGCTGTGTCACACCTCGCAGTCTAGCATTTCACGAACTTTACGTAGAGAATAGCTACGTGCTTTCCACTACCAGCCACTACCATCACTTCTCTTGCCTGATCATCCTGCTCGTCTACAATTCTGTCATTGGTTCTTAGGCCAGCTGGCAATGGATCCTGTGTTCAACGCTGTGGTGCTATTCACAAATGAAGAAACCTTTAGAAGAGGAGGTGTTTTTAATTATCACAATGAACATGTGTGGGCTAGTGAAAATCCACATGCAGCTAGAGAATCGCACTTCCAGTATCAGTTTTCTGTGAAGGTCTGGGCTGGAATAGTCGGTGACATGCTTATCGGCCCTCACACATGCTTCCAGCATGCCTTACATGAGAGCTGTATCTGAGATTCCTGGACAACGATTTGCCACTGCTTCTCGAAGATGTACCGCTTGATATACACGGACAAATGTGGCACATGCACGATGGGGCTCCAGCACACTTCAGCAGCGTAGTCAGAGGTTACCTGGATGCACAATATGCAGAAAGGTGGATTGGACGAGGAAGCCCTGAGGCATGGCCACCATGGTCTCCGGAACTTAACCCCTTGGACTTTTATCTGTGGGGTCCGTTGAAGTCCGTGGTTTATTCAATGCCAGTTAACACAGAGCAAGAGCTATTGCAACATGTGCAGGATGCTTGTGACACAGTTAAAACAAGTCCTGGTGTGTTCGAGCGTGTTCGTCAGTCCACTGTTTGTCGTGCTTGGGCATGTGTGGAGGTGGGAGGATCGAATTCTGAACACCTATTGTAAAATTACGAAGTAGTTAAATCGTAATAAAGAATTTGTAACAGGAATGTGTTCTCCATTTAGTTGCAATATCTCGGCAAGGAAGCATTTCCGGCCCCATTTTAATAGGAACTTTATTTATTGTTTTGATCTCCCAAACGTGCTCCCCAAGTTTCCAAAGGGACTTTGACACACCCTCTATAAGAAATGGTGAAAATCTCCTGGTATAATCAGAAAATGAAGGATAGTTATAAAATTTATAGAAATCTTGTTCAGGCTAAAATATCTAAAGCAAAGTATAAATATTTTAATGATAAACTTATAAAAAATAAAGGCAATATGAGAATTACATGGAGTATAATAAAAGAGATTTCAGGTACAGACAGCTGCAAAAGTAATGATGCTACAATATGTAAACACTTGGGGACTGCTATGTCAGTTTCTCAAATATCCAATGCATTTGCAGATGAATTTACAAGCAAAATACAAAATATAATTCTGAAATGTGATGATAAATCAAATAAGGACTGTCAATTTAGTCATTTACAAAGTATTGTAATTCTTGAAGCAAGGCCAAGTGACATACAAAAAGATATCCTTAGGCTTAATGAAAGAAAATCACCTGGGTATGGTATGCAACTTAAAGATATTAAGCAAAATGTAAATCTAATAAATTTAATTACAACTTGGATTAATAATAGTATGAACAATGGCAAACTCCATGATGATCTAAAAACAGCAATTGTAAAACCAATCTTTAAAAATGGCAATCATAAATTATTTACTAATTATAGACCTATCTCAATTTTATCAGTGCTGGATAAAATGATGGAAAGGTATATTGCAGATCATATTGTTATATTTAAAAAATATAACATATTATCACATGATCAATATGGTTTTCAGGAAAATAAGAATACAAAACTTTTTTTAGAAGACTTTACGGAGTATATTAGAGAAAATCTTCACAAAAACAACAGCATATTGGCTGTATTTGTGGATTTTAAAAAAGCATTTGATACTGTTAACCATAATGTCCTATTAAAAAACTTTAGAATATAGGAATAAGAGGAATCTTACTAAATCGGTTTAAGGACTATCTTACAAACAGATTTATTTGTGTAAAAATAGAAAAACCATAAGTGAAAAACGAAAAATCTTATCTGTTGTTCCACAGGGTTCTATATTGGGGCCACCGCTATATTAAATTTATGTAAATGATCTACCAAAAATCTTGTACCGATGTAAAATATTTCAATATGCAGATGATACTGTAATTGTTACTGTTCATAGAGATTTGGAAAAAGCTACATTATAATGCAACAAAATTTAAATATATTAAATAAATGGACTCATGATAATTACTTATTAATAAATGAACAAAAAACTAAGCCCATGCATATTAAAAATTTTATGGAACTAAATAAAGATATAGCCATTAAATTTCCAAGCCATTCTTGTTTGCATGGAAAATCATATATAGAAATGCATTTTAAGTGTACAGTTTTAGAGCATGTCTATGAATTCAAATACCTGGGTGTAATTTTGGATGATAAATTTACTTTTGGAAATCATATAAGGATGATTAACAATAAGATTAGAAAATGTGCTTATATTATGCATCACATTAGACATTTGACCCCTATGTACATTAAGAAAATAATATATCTCTAAACAATTTAATCAATAATATGGGGGCTGTGCTGCCAACACCTACTTAACAATACTGAAATCTACAACATCAAAAATTTCGAAAGACATTACTGTAAATTGTAACATCAATAATGGCAGACAAGTCAATGAACAATTGGATATTATCTCCATAGAGCAGATGTACAAATACATAATAATAATGGACAATTACTTTAATGAGAAGTATAAGATAAAGAGAGAAAATCTATATGTATATGGGCTTAGAAATCAAATAGAATATAATATTCCTGTAAGCCTCAACTCTCATGGTGAAAGAAGGTTAAGTTCAATAGTACCTACATTATTTAATAATGAAAATTTTTACAAAAATATCCAGAACAACAGCTGAAGTTAAAAATGGCTTATGCAAAAATGAGTAAATGCTAAGAAATATCTATTGCTCTTAGATCTTTTCTATTGTTTTTGTTTTCTTTAATCACCTCAGTGAAATTTCTAAGTGCTTCACAGTGACTTAATACTATTAGTAATGATGATGTAAATATGATTTTTTCTGGCAGTCAAGCCTGTACTGGGCTTTGCTGGAACCTTTACAAATGTAACACTTATACTAAAATGTAATAAGCACTGTAATGTATATGTCATGTAACTATAGTAGTCTGACAATTGTAGTATTCGACGGCTACTCCATCAAATTGGGTTCGCAATACTTTATTATGTGAAGCTCAGTCTTGAGTGCATTTGATGGAATATTGAGTTTGTAAATATCTGTTTTTATATTAAAAATGTTAACCGTTATAACACATTCTAGTGTTATGTAAAAGAACATTGTGCTTAATATGTATTTCCTCATTAATAATGATTATTATTATAAATAAAAATATAATAAATGACCCAAAGTGCAATTAATTTTATTTTCATTTATGTTTCCTACAAATCGAACAAAAGTTCTAGTACAAAACAACATTTGAAAACAATAATATTAATTGCTGATGAATTTTGTGTGTGAGAGCTATTAAGTATTATTATATATTATAACACATACCGCCATGCTTACATCACATAATTTTAAACATACTGAATTTGGATTATTTCCTTTCTGAAATTTGTTTCTCTTTTTAAATAATAAAGAAAAAATGTTCGGATCTGAAGCAAATACACCAAAATTAGTATAAAATTTTTATGAATAGTAAGCAAGAGAAAAAATCCAACACACATGGATGGTTCAAACGATTTAGTCTGCCCCACAAACAGCAACACAATTTGAAAGTGACAGCGATTTAACTGTCATTTATTTCATTGACAAAATTGTTTAATTTTCTAATGGAAAATGTTTCATTTTTATTAGACTCATAATAGTAAATGTTTAAAGTGTTCCATTAATGAAAAAACTATTTAAAGACTGTATGTAATAAAAAAACCTGTACAACCTTGCATTTTATAGAACCAATGATCGATGAATATAAACAAATAGTCGGTACGTTTTTGCTGTTGTACTAAAATAGATTATTACTTATTAGAGTCAACTACATCATGTATCGAATTACAGATTTAGTATTCGTATTAATTATTTCATCGATTTTTAATTTTTACCAATTATAAATAAATAGCGTAAATATAGGAACTACAACTATTTTACGAAAAATACAGTTACGATATTTTTTATAAAGATTTTCTCTTTGCTAAGGCTATATGAGTCGATAATGAATAAAAATGAAAACATATTTTTAAACCGAACCGATAGAGAAAATGTAAATAACTGGTTGATTAACGGCTGCTTAAATATATTGCCTTAAATTACATTAAGTTTCTCGTAAAACGCCCATATTTTCAGATTTGGAACTTTTAAAATGCTAGAAGAGAAGGCTGTTTTATCGAGGCTCACAGCGAACATAAAATGTTTCCTTAAAAATGTCTGCAGCGCTTCGGGTGGATTTTGTTTTTTGAAAGGAGATTCTTTTCTGGGTGGCGAAAACCCAAGGCTGTTATACACAATCCCGAACAAGAAAAACATTCGGCGCAGTCATTGTGCGGCAAATAGACTCTCAAGTACACCACTTGACATTTTGGTGATTCCGTACGCGGAGTTATTCTCCCTTGGAACGCTTTGGAGTCACACAGATCAGTCCTTTTTTGCAAGGGGAAGAGAGATGGAGGGAGTGGAAAAGGAGGAGTTAGAGAGAGATAGAAAGAAGGGGAACTGTGGCGTATGATGCAGAGTGGCAATGTTATGCTGTGAAGACGCGAGTCAATCTCTGCCGCAGGTTTTATTCAGTACAGTCCACAATGATTCCCACAAATGCAGCCTTGTAGTAATTTCAAATCGCAGAGTTATTTTGTCTCAGTTTTTGCGCGAGAAATTCGATCCCGGTGCGCACAAATATCCTAAATATTTTTTATATTTTTATTCCATTTTTTTTAGATCCTAAGTTTATTCTAACAATAAGTTACAATAGCAGAAATTTCCAGAAATGGATTAATGAATTCTGCTTACGTCAAACATCCAACACTACATTACTTGGTTCTTGACGAAGTGGAATCCATCAATAAAACCATCATTGTGCTTTTCTAATTTCATTGTCTACTTTTACGTTCATAAGTTACGGCACGAGTAAATTTATTATGACTATACGCTTTTCGCACGAAGTGAACGCATATAGGGGAGGTCGATTCCGTCCGTCCGCATGTTATAACTCGGGACTCGCATGGCGTGTTTTGACGAAATTTGATATTTAAGAGTTTTGCTAAAATTGGTCTACCGATTCCAATTTTGGTTAAAATCGGACAAAAATTACAAGCACTTTACACCAAGACCTACAATACTCCTTTGTTTCAACTCGGGAACCGTAGGACGTATGACGTATTTTAATGATATTTAAGAGTTTTGGTAAAATTGTCGACCAATTCCAATTTTTGCTTAAATCGGACAACAATTACGACCACTATACGTCAAGACCTACATGTAGTTTACAATTTTCTTTTGTTTTAACTCGGGAACCGCCAGAACTATTTTGATGAAATTTGATATTTGGAAGTTTTGCTAACATTTGTCGACCGATTCTAATTTTGGTTAAAATCGCACAACGATTACGATCCCTTTACATGACCTATATGTAGTTTATAATATTCCTTTGTTTCAACTAGGGAACCGCTAAACGTATTATAATTAAATTTTTGTATTGGAAGGTTTTCTTTGAAACAGGTCATAGTATACACGTAAACGATTTAACACTGATAACTTCAGCCAATAACTCACTAAACTCGTTAGAAAACCTTCACATTTACAAAAACTTACACTTATGAACACAGACACAGATTTCAACAAGACCCTATACAAATTGACAGATTTAAATGACACACACGCCGAAAAATCTTTTCGCGTTTCGCTTGTTTCTCAGTCGTCTTCTTAATACTTTCCGTTTCAACCTGGCAGTTGGCTTCCAGTCACTGTTGAAACAGGTTCTGCCCCTGACGATGCCCACCTTGTGGGCGAAATGCATTGGGTTTTGCAGCCCTCTAGTTGTTTTGGCTAAAGGGGTATTCCACTTTTGTTTGGAAGGTTTTGCTAAAATTTGTCGAGTGATTCCAATTTTATTTAAATTCGGACAATAATAACGACAACTTTACAGAAGGACTTACATGTATTTTACAACGTACCTCGCTTGCTTCTCGATAAATACTCATATGAGCGAAAAATATTCAGAACCTTGTGAAATATCAAAGAACGCATTTCGAAACTCGGTGTACTCCTCCGACATGGAGTATATCTTTCCAATCTTGCTTTCTAAATTTATGTTCACAAAAATAATGAAAATGGAAGAAAAAGACATTCCGCGAATATGGTCGAGATATTATTCATTTTATTTTTATCTTTGTCTTTTCAATGCCTATTCCGTCGCCGAATGTGGCAACAGTAAAACTATTTTCCGGTAAATTAATTTTCTACGAAGGAGGAACTTAAATAACTGGGAGATTCTTGCGAAATGAGATTGAGACCGTTGAGTGGAGCAGAGTGCCTTGGAATTCTCTGAAGGGTAATAATCCTCGAGACGGCTCTTAAACGATCACTAAGGGCAACGGGGAGATGTCGCTGATATACACCAAATCAAAAAGAATGGGTTCAAGACCAGGACAATGAATAATACTTTGCTAAAATTTCGACTGCTTTTGAAATTAATGTTGCAGTTGTGATGCTGATTGCCGTTAGGAATTAATTACAGTTTCATCCGTATATTAGTACGTTCAACCTATGAGTTAATGAAGCCATTGTAAATTGAATAAAAGCAAAATTTTGAATGTAAATGTAATCTTACAACGGAGAGGCACGGGGATTAGTTTCCCATTTAAGAGCAAAAACGGTGCCAATCTGTCTTAGAAGCAGATAAATTTGTTCATATGTTATAATGAGGCAAAAATATGCTAAGTAACTCGGATTTGACAATAAAGCTGCGCGGATCCAAAAAGGTAACTCCAGAAACAACCGCGGTGGAGAATTTCGCAGCTGCTACAGCTAGACATTAGATTGAGTTTCATTTGCAGAAATGGGTAAACTATTTCTTGAGTGGTAAATAAAAACTGTTTTCTTCCAACAAATAAGTAAATATTTCGTCATGAAGTATAATGAGACGATTTGGAGCTAATGATTATAAATTTAATTCTTGAAAAGAGCCTAGAATATAATTTTCCTCGATTATGTAGGAATAAAGGGTGATATCGGTGCATATACCCGGATAATTGCTTATGTAAAGAAATTTATCACAAAATCTGCATCGAACTGATATCTGGATGATAATTAACATTATATGGGAATGCTACTGGGTTTTGTTTAAAGTGCGTAAACGATATCAAGTAAGAACTTAACATAGGAAGAGAGAAAGAGACCAGTAAATCAAATGATTGGCATCTGAATATTTAAAACAGCAAGCCAAAATATTTTTACTTGGAAAAATACAGACAATAATAGTTTAGTATTCAATTCAATACTAAGACACAAAAATGCCGAGAAGATAATTTTGAAAAGTATAAATGGAATGATCTAAGTGAGAAATAAAAGAAATTACAAGCTCAGATAAAAGTCATTGAGGCGATATGAGAGAATAGATGTTCGCCAGGGGGCTAACGGCAGGTAAAGCGACGGGCCAGTGGAAAAGAGGAGAGGAAGAGAGATGGGGAAGAGGAGAGAAGTTAAGGAAAAGAGAGAGCGAGGAGAAACTTGGGAACGGGAAAGAGAATATAATTAGATGGAAGTGGTGGAGACACGGGGAAACTAATGGTATTTGCGACATTAGGAGGAAGGAAAGTCGTGGGACGGCAAAGGCCTTTGGCGGGGAAGTGATACGCAAGAACGAAGAAGTGGAATGAGGCAGTTGGGCCAGGAGTGGACGAGTTAAGATCTCCCAGAGATGCTGAAGTGATGAAGAAGCGTCATTACAAGCGGCGTGGGCAAGAGAGAGAGGGAAGGAGGAGGAGTAACGAGTGGAGAAAGATGAAGAGGCAAGCGGGAGGCTAGAGAAATGATGCACTCCCAGGGAGAGAGGCTTTCGTCGCGAGGGAGCAGAGTTTGAAATAAGATAGAAGAGGGGAAGAAACGATATTGGTTAGGAGCGTAAGAAAGTGAGAACGGAAGGGATTGGAGATGAAGGAGAATGTATAGAGAGAGAGGGAGAGTGGAAGCGAGGGGGCGAGGGGGAGAGTAGGAGAGGGGGGAGATGGGGAAAGGAGGAGAGGGGGAGAGGGAGAGAGAGAGAGAGAGAGAGGGAGAGAGAGAGAGGAGGGTTTGATGCAGGAGAATGGAGAGAGGAAGATGACAGTGAGCGCGAAGATCTAATTTACTCTAAGTCCATAGCGGCCAGATTTCGAACTGATCCTGTTAAACTCGTGTAGTTTTGAGCACGTTAGTCCTACTGGAGAAGGAGCTTTGCCTGTATTAAGCTCTCGAAGCAAAAAGTAGGCGTGGGAAGCAAGAAAGGCGGCTCCTGAAGTGAGAGAGGAGGAGGCGTAAAAAGGGGCGGAGGTGGGCTGGGGGCAGAGTGGGCAGAGGGGATGGTGAGTATAGAGCGGAGAAGACGATGAGAAAATGGTGAGAGAATGAAGAGAGAGGGGGAGAGGAACCATACTGCAGATGAGATCGACTCTGTTGGAGACTTTATCTCGAAGATAGGGGAAGAGGAAGAGATGGGGGCGAGGAGAGAGAGAGAGTGAAAGAGGGATGGAGTATGGATCAGGACGGAGAGAATGACTTACAGGAGTTGGAGTGGAGGCTCGGTCCATTAAGGTAGAGGGAGTAGCCGTAAAGGGATCGGCACAATTAGGATAATTACCCGACGGGATGGAGATGTGATGAAGGAAGAAGAGTATCGCGAAGGTGAAAATGGGAGAAGGGGAGGCGATGGGAATATGCAAGGCGGGGTGGGGCGAAAGGGGACCAATAAAAATCCTCTAGATCTCATGGTTATCTGGACGAGGATACCGAGCCTTTATGGCAGAGTGAGCGACGTACCACTCTATTTCCCTTTCTATATTTTTCTGAGGTTTCTTCCGTCCAACTCTCTGGTGCGGAAAACGTTAAAAAAGCGCGGGTTTTGCGGAGCGGAATTTGAAGATGTCCAAGATGTAGCGATGCCCTCTTGGGACATCATGGAGAGAGGATTTGTTGCCAAGACCCCCGTTGAAAGAAAGAAACTAAGGCAATTCTCACAACGAAATAATCTATCAAGATAGCAAGCAAGGGGCGAGGATTAGCAGAGTAATGCGGGGGTGGGGTGTGGCACGCGAGTGGAATAGACCTCTTGGAGGTCACCTTCAGCCACGCAGAGAGTGAAGAAACACAGGTGTCTGAAGATAATGCCATTTGCTGTATTTGCTATTCAAAGAGTTTATGCACAACATCGCCATTTTGTCCGACAATGACCCATTTTCCAAAGGAAGGAGATAGGTTATGCATCCCTCGTTTAAATCAGTGCACTGCAACTTCTTTCGTGTATGTCGACTGACATGTCATTTTTACAATCCTACACTTGGGAGAACTACCATACCTATTGCAGCAAAAATAAACGAAGCTTAATATTAGTGAACGTTAGGCTGTAACGTTGATAGTTTCTTTTCATTTTTCTCTTCTGGTCCAAACAACTAGACATTTATTTGAGATCCCATTTATTGCCCATTCCGTTCGGATATGACTCAGTCATCTGCACAGATTAGCCATGAATAATTTGAAACAGGTATGACCTCAGTGAATTATTCATATGTATATGTAAGTTTTCATTCCGCGTCAGTATTATATGGAAAGCGAATTCCTCTGGGTCCCGCGGAGGACGGCAGATGAAGACGCAGTTGTGGCCCTCGAGATGGAGGGCGTCGCTGTTTCTCTTTCGAGAGACGATGGTTCTGAGGTGTCTAGATGCATTCGTCCATGGGTGGCGTGTGGCAGACAGACAGGCGGTGCAGACGACATTTCTCCCTTATGATGACGAGGAACGCTTTCACGAAGAGCTTACGTAAAATGCACGCACTGAGAAAGTGACGGGTCGATATATTTCACTCCATTTATTAAACAGTAAAATGTCAAGAGTAGATAGGTATTTTCTTTCTTCTTCGACGAGCAATAACTGATGCGGAATGTTAGCATACATTTATGAGGAAATGATGCTTTCGTTGATCTCTTCTTTATAGAGAAATCCTCCTTTGTGCAATTATAAGGTGATGATAATTAATTGAACTGAGAATGTTCATTCTTCCACTTTAGGGAGGTTACAAATTATCTATACACGCACATGGAATAAATTTCCTCTCATTGACATCCCATATTCAATAAGTATTCCTCTTAAGGACCGATTTATTTCAGAACGAACCTAAAAGAGGGATGAAATTTTTTCCTCGTATTCCACGACCATTCGCCTAAACAGGATTTTTTCTTTGCTGGTCGCTTAACAGAAGTTTCTCTGCAAAGAATAATTCCCAGCACCCAATTCTCAACCCTTTCTCTTCACCTTATTACAGCACATCCATAACTCCTTCCTGCTTTTCTTTCCCTGGCGCCTTTTAAGCCAACATCACGGAAAACCCTAAATTCACATTCCGTTCCTTTGTCCCGATGACTCCATTGTTTCGGGGAAATTCCGACCCTATCTCTCTCTCTTTCCTCCTTCTGCGTATTCCTCCATATTTCCTCTCATCCTCTTCTCACCTCTCACCTTCGGATATCACCCTACTCGCATCCATTGCCGCCTCATGTTCGATTATATCAAAATCTATCCCTCGGATATCCTATTGGTTTGTTCTTTCCTGGGATTCTTTTTTCGCACTTTCTCTCGTTCTCTTCTTAGTTTTTTCTGGAGTGGTTTTTTTCTCGAATTTTTGCATCGGACGGCCATATTTATTTTTCTATTCCTTTTCTCTTCTCTATGAGAGAACGTTCTCGGCCATATGAAAAATATGCCCAATGAAAATGTTGTGCTACTTATCTGTGTGTGGTTTAGATATTTCAATTATCCCATTTGTATCCTACATCCCACATTATCCGAGTCATTTGATGTATTTGAAACTACTCTAAGAGATCGTTAAATGATCATCGAAGCGAAAATAAACGGAATTCACTTTATCGTTTTTATTTTCCCACATATTTTTAATATAGAACGCATATGATATAACATTTCATACCGCTTCGCTAGATTCACGGCGGCCACAAATGCATATTTTTGACTTCCCTAGCGCTCACTCTTACGCTTGCCTATGTATGAAATATTTTCGAATGCCGTGTTATTGCGAAGGCATTTCTATTTTTTTATTTGTAAACTTTTCCACCAATGGTGACTCTTTATTTAAAACACTCACTGTCATTTTTTGCCTCGTCGACTACTTAGCTGCCTCAGCCATGGTGACGTTCGCAGTAACCTACTTTCCTCTCTCTCTCCTCTCCTGCGTCTCTCTCTCTCCCTCTTCTCCAAGCGAGGACGACGACGCCTCCGGAGCAAGGACTCGCTAGCGCACGGCTGCCACTATTATTCTCGAATTCCCACTTCGCCTCCGGAGAGGAAGTTGCGAAAGGAGGGAGTGGCAAATGGAGGAGGAGATGGAGGGAGGGAGAGAAGGAGGTGGAGGGAGAGAGGGAGGTGGAGGGAGTGAGAGAGGGAGGGGAGAGGGGGGTGGAGGGAGGGAGATAGAAGCAATTCCATAAACAACGCGGTTGGGTTGAGCGTGCAATGGTGAAAGAGAGAAGTGTAACACACGTCAGATGGAAAAGAGCAGGGGAGAGTGAAAATAATCTCCCTCGGTATTTTCTCCGTTAGGTAACTTTCTATCATTGAAAAGAAAGCTATTGGGATTCCAAAAGTTGGAAAAAAAAATTTTCAAACGTAAATTTTTATGAAAGAAAAACATTTTTGGGACAAAGCAAGAGTATTTTATTCAGGAGGATATTATGGATTAGAAAGTCAGTACATACATGATACGCATGAAATAGGCTAATGAAATTTCGATTACGTATTTCAACGCTACCTTAGGCTTTCCTAATTTCTCTGCTTAATTACAAAAGATAAATATCCTTATTTTAGGAAAAGTTGTCAATAAAATATAACTGCTCCATTTATGTTCAAAGACGTTCTATCATTTATGGCATGAAACAGACGATGTCGATTGTGTATTTTTCCTACATCTATACTGCCGACTATATAATTACTCGATTTCAATGAAACAAACAATATTTTCTACATCATGAAAAATAATCGATATTTCTTTAATTTCGAGTTTTGAACTGCGAGGCAGATTGATTAGAATTTTTAAGGATTGATTTTAAAAATTACATGCGCCAAGCATTAAAGCTGAACAAAATTCAGGCAAAAAATTAGATAATTTGTGGGACTGGTAGTTTCTTACACAAGGTCACTGCATGAGGCAGAAAGAGGAACAAAGCAATGCAGAAAAAAAGAAGAATGAAAGAAAATGCGAAAAAAGAATCCCAGGAAAGATTGAGCCAATTGGATATCCGAGGGATAGATTTTGATATATTCGAGCATGAGGTGGCAATGGATGCGAGTAGAGTGATATTCGGAGGTTGAGAAGAGGATGAGCGGGAACGTGGAGGAATAAGGAGGAGGAGGAGAGAGAGAGATGGGGTCGGAATTTCCCCGAAACAATGGAGACATCGGGACAAAGGAATGGAATGTGAATTTAGGGTTGGCCGTGGTTTTGGCTAAAAGAACGTCAGGGAAAGAAAAGCAGGAAGGAGTTATGGGAGAGAGAGAGAGAGATAGATAGGAGGTCTTTATTAGGGCAAGATTCACACCAGAAAATATATATTTTTCCATTCTGAACTTCGCCCTGCGCCAGACAACAGATAAGCATATGTATTATTTTGCGTGATGGGATTTGAATGTTTCTCAGAAAAGAATAGGAAGTGATTTGCTTTCCTGGAGAAAATCCCGCAGAAAGATAACTCTCTCCCTAGTAGAGCGAGATGAAAAACTTTATATATATATATGTGCATCGATTTTACATCAAAAGACGATTATGTCAAATGGATTTTATTGAAGTTTCTTGAAATAGACAGATTTCTACATATTAATTTAATGTATAAATATAAGATTGCAACTATATATGCAATTTAACGTGTAGGAATATATTTGTGAATAGATAAGGATAAACACACACAACGTGAAAGGAAAATTACTTTCCGTAGTTAAATGAAAATTTCTATTTTCGTTTACATTAATGTAAATTTAATCTCTTTTTTGTTAATATGCATCAATACAAATTTTATTGGATTTAATTCAGTTTGGTTAGATATCTGTACTCACCTGATGTAAGGGAAAAAAGTCAGTGACACATTTATTTAAAACCGGATTGTAGCGAACTGCTTCAGCTTTAACGTTCAGGTCAAGAAGATCCAAACGCCAGTAACCAATCCATAAAATTTATTAAACAATTATCGGGGCCGGACCTTTAATATTAAATCCCAGCACTTGAATTTACGTATATATTGCATTACACTGCGTAATACAATAAAATTGTCGTTTAACTTACACCAAAAATATTTTGCCATATATGATTTGCTCCGATGTTTCACACTTGATATTTCTAACTTAAATCGGTAATTTTTATTTTCTGTGAATGATTTGGGTAGAATGGACTCTTCTCAATCCATTCAAAAATAAACAGTAATGTTTCTTAATATCCCCATGAAGTTGTGCATACGATCCATCTCTTGTCCTTTCTTCAGCATAGCTAATTATGCGAGTGAATTGATACAGAAAAGTGAAAGCAATACAGTATATTTCATGTTTGCGATTTTATTTGCTCATGAATTCCATTAGATTTCAATGACTATAAATCTGCAGATTTAATGGATAGGAGTGTCGAGGTAATCAGTGGCAAATATAAACAGAGATTTCAGTGCGCGGTTAGGCCGAAGTATGGGCCGCGTTGTCAATTATGCGTGAGAAAGGCAATATTTGCCAAAGTTATGAATACTATTGTGAAATAGACTCTTTTTATATAAATTACGCTCTATGTCCGGCGAAAGAAAAATCGATAATACCGTTTTCCAAATTGTTTCCAAGAGTCAACGATCTCTCAAGCCAGTCGATATGACGCCTTGCTTCAGATCAGCGAAAGGAGGGCAAAAGGTGGAGGGAAGAGGGAGAGAGAGGAGGGGAAGAAAGGGGGAGGAGAGGAGCAGGGGGAGGGAAGAGGGGGAGGGGAAGAGAGAGAGGGGAGGAGGGAGAGGGGAGGAGGGAGAGGGGAGGAGGGAGAGGAAGGAGGGGGAGGGGAGGAGGGGGAGGGAGGAGGGAGAGGCGAATTTTGCGTTCCCGTGAGAATGCGTAAGGGGGAATAGGTTGATAAGTTAAAAAAGAAAGAAAGTGACAAAAGAAAGATTGGATGCAAATGGGAGAGGAAGGGGATTGCTTTGTGAGAATGCCAAAAAACAAATAAGTGGCACCATGATAAAAACAAACGAAATATTCGCGCATTTTCACGGTCGATCGTGGATCCCTCTGCGTCGCCCATTACTTTGCAGTTCTCAAACCAAAGCGATTCCTCTCCTTTAGCGAAGAGATGAATAGAGGGGCAGTGGGGAGGGGAGAAGGGGGCGGCGGGGAGGGGAGAAGGGGGGTAGCGGGGAGGGGGGTGGGGTGGCGGGGAGGAGAAGGCGAGGGGAGGGCTCTCTTTATCACCTCAGTCTCCTCCACCACCCCCTCCGCCACCACCTCCAACCATCCACCACCAACCCCCTCCACTCCCGCATCCAACTTCCGCAGCGGATTTGCTGCGTGAACTGAAGTTATAAATGATGCGGTGACGGGAACTTCGTTGCACATCGCACCGTTCCGAATTATAAAAACAGATCTCGATACGCATTTCTAGAATGGACGGAGTTCAGGGGCATAATGAGGTCCTACTACATTGGAGCATTTTGTGTACTAAATAACGTAATTGAAGGAATATTTATAAACTTGCTTTACTTAATTATGTATGCAAAAATCGCTGCTCTTCTTTCTCTAAAGTGTATTTACACTCTCACGGATAATAAATAATGCTAAGCGTTGTATATTTTTAATACGAGATTAATTACAAAATTAAACGAGAAAGAGTAGATTTTTACCCAGGAGGTAAGACTTTTTCAATTCCTTCTTAGTAGAATGTTCATTTTGATATTTTGCGTAGATATAGATAAATGATCTATGCGCGTTCTCGGCGAAAGTATTTTTTTTTGGCTTGTGAAAATGTTTTCGTAGAATATTGTGGTACCAAAGACTTCTCATAAAAACACAAAAGATTTAACACCAAGGTGTCAACAAAGACATTTCGTTGAAAAGCTAGAATATATTATCAACTACTGGGTCAAGATCATTGAGAGATGTTTATGTGAGTAATGATGAATTGAGAATTGAATACATGCGAGATTAACTTCAGAATCGATCATTAGTAGAAAATATTTTTTGAAATTTCATACGGTGTATGTATAAATTTCAAAAATTATTTAACATAATATCTGCAGTACGGCTTTTAGCTACAATAAAATTATTGCTCCGAATAAGAGAGAAGAAAAAATCAACAAATTCTGTCAAACTGTAATAAAATCTTTAGGAAGATAATTCTAGCATGAAAAATAACAAGTAGAATTGTTTGTTTTTAAAACTCCTACAAAATATTTTTTTTAATGCCTGATGTAAAAGAGTACGTAATAGAGATGTAAACGAATTAAAAAATTAAATTTGAATCAACCCAATAAACGAGAGGATGATTAATGCTGAGAGTCCATTTGTAAAAGATGAAGGGAGAAGGAAATACTAAACCCCATGTTAATGGGGCAGAAGTCTGCGCCTTTGGGAATACGGATTTCATTGGCTAGGAATCGGCGAGGGGACAGCGGAGTGCATGCTTAGGAAAACAACCTTGCGAGCCGTCCTGAGCACACGAGGGAATGTACGAATTGGTTCACTGTATAGATTCAGGAGGACGCCACGGTTTGCCTTATATGGGATGTTTAGTGGTGGCGCTGCCTAGTGAGGAATCCGGCAACGAGTGTTAGCTTTCATGGGATTCGGAAACTCTAGAACAGGTTAGCAACGTTCTTCGTGGGGAGATTTCAAAGCAAGTGACGAATACTGAGAGAAGAGGGTAAAGCGGAGAATACCATACATTCACTAAGGGAATGACTGCTTTGTATTTCTTATTTATAAATTGAAGAGTGTAAATAAATCGTTTGTCATGCAATACAAAGAAAACCAATCAGTGTTATAAACTAATTTGAGTAAAATATACGGAATAAACGAGGCCGAGATTTTTAGCAGAAACAGAACAATAAATGTTCTAAAATAATGATAGAATTAAAATCACTATTGCTAACATATCGTTTTAGCCTGTTTAAATATACGAATCGATAAAATTCAACATATTTTTTCGTTTTATTTTTGCCCTTTTTCAAAATCGAGTTTGATTATATAAAAAGCATCATGGTGTCCAATTTCTTTCTTCACCAGCCATGCATACAAAGTATATGTTGTGACGAGAGCTGTTTTGGGCCAATATTTTCCGTTTTCAAATTTTCTGTGTTTAAATCACTTTTGTAAAAAATCGATTTGCTAATCTAGACTACTACGCAAATGAGTTCATATTTTTAGTTTGATCTAAATATGAACTTTACAGGAAGTGGCGTAAGTAGAAGATAGTTTTGTGAAGCACACTCATCTGGCAAACTGCCGAGGCATGGCGCCTCTAGGGCGGCGTCTAGCGCCGTGGCGCTAATAACAAATTCGAACGGGACTCGCAATGTCTCTCCGTTTTTCCATTCGGGTGAGCAGGTTAAATGGAGAAGGAAGAAGGAAAAGAGAATGGAGAAAAGAGAGAAAGTGAAGAAGACGGAGGAAGAGAGGAAAGGGAAGAATAACGGATGTGAGAGGGGGAAATGAATGAGGGAAGAGATGAGGCAGGGAATGGAATGAAGGACAATAGAAATCGGGAAAGAAAAGGAGAAGTCGACGGACTGCGAGAGAAAGAGACGATGATAAACGGGGATGGATGAGAGAGTGGGCAGAAGAGAGTGAGGGAAGGAAAAAGAGAGGGGAAGATGAGAGAGAGAGAGGGGAAGGGAGGAGAGGGTGGGGAGAAGAGAGTGAAGGAAAGAGAGATAGAGAGGGGAAGGAGAGCTTGAAGAGAGGAGAGCGTGAAGGGAGAAGAGAGATAGAGAGAGAGAGGAGGATGAGAAAGTTGGAAGATGATAGGGTGGGCAGAAGAGATTGAGGAAAGGAGGAAAGACAGAAAGAGAGGGGAAGATGAGAGAGAGGGGGAGGATAGTGGGGAATAGAGAGTGAGGTGAAAAGAGAGTGAGGAAAGGAGAGAGTGAGGGGATAAGAGAGTGAGGTGAAAAGAGAGTGAGGGGATAAGAGAGTGAGGTGAAAAGAGTGAGGGGATAAGAGAGTGAGGGGATAAGAGAGTGAGGGGATAAGAGAGTGAGGGGATAAGAGAGTGAGGGGAGGAGAGAGAGTGAGAGGGGAAAAGGAAGCGTTCGTCACCGAGAAGCAAATGAGGTGGAAGCGTAGCATCGCTCTTAGGATTCACTCGATTTTTCCCTTCAAGCAGGAATCGCAGATAAGAACGCGGAAAGTCCTGGAAAATCGAGTTCACTGCGAAGTAAAGCGGAAAAGAGCGTTTTATGGCTGTTTGTCAAAATAATGTCGCGTACGATAATAGGCAGCGTAATGGCAAAGGGCGTGAGTGTGGAAGAAGGCGGCATGCGTGAGCGTGTGTGTGTTCAGCGAAGCGCCGTTTTTGTTCCGCTCCGACGCAAAAACGAATTCCGTCGTGTAAGCGTTGATGATGAGGGCTTGTTGTTTTATGACACGGACGCCGCGTTATAGCGGTGTTGTTTCGGAAAATGTGTGTTTTTTGCAAACAATACGCATTATCTACGCAGAAATAAAAATAATCGTGAAAATGAGCTACGGTAGCGCGGTTGGAACGGTAAATATATTTTATTTTAGGTACGCGAATAAGAGTATGAAGATTGGCTGCCATTCGTACAAAAAAGTCCAAAAGGTGCGAACATAACCGAATGAAAACGACACCGGCATCACACTGTTGATATTTTAAAACATCTACAAAAAACGAATTTGCTATTTTCGCCCCAAAATTATAGCTTTGGGAAAGAGCGAAATTAATTAGAATAGAGATCGACATGGGCAAAGCGATCAAATCGATTTATAATTGCGAAATAGGAAATTAATTTCAAGAATGAAGAGAAAAACGACACGGATGCATTAATACAAAGCGCAGACACAATTTTTCGATGCCGTTATTACCCAGGCTTATACATTTACCGAAAAAAGAATAACTTCCGAAGGCTGCGCCATCATCGGAATCAAATTGACAACTGCTACGAGATGAAAAATTAAAACCAGCCATCGAGCGGACGCGACACGTTAGTCGAAGGGGCGCCTGAGGCCAAGGGGTGGAGTATAGGACGGGCCGTAGGGGAGGAGGGGGAGAGAGACCTTTGTACGAGTTCCGAGCGCACGTCGGCACCCCCTGGAAATGAGCCATCGCGGGCTCAAAAGGAAAAAACGGAATAAACCACCAAAACACAAAGGTTGGCCGTTATTTTTCGAAAGGTTCATATTACGTGATGTATGGGAAACATTGGATAATACTGTCAAGTGTGATAGACAGGTAATTTGTCATCTATAGTCTCCGATACGGTTGACTATGACTTTTTCCCTGTGAAACCATCCTCCTCTCCCTCCTCCCCTCCCTCCCTTATTCTCCCTCCCTCCCTCTACCTCCCTCTCCGACCCTCTCCCTCCCTCTCTTTCCCTCCCTCTCTCTTCTTCCTCCTCTTCCTCTCTTTCCCTCTCTCTCTCTTCTTCCTCCTCTTCCTCTCTTTCCCTCTCTCTCTCTCTTCTTCCTCCTCTTCCTCTCTTTCCCTCTCTCTCTCTTCTTCCTCCTCTTCCTCTCTTTCCCTCTCTCTCTCTTCTTCCTCCTCTTCCTCTCTTTCCCTCTCTCTCTCTTCTTCCTCCTCTTCCTCTCTTTCCCTCTCTCTCTCTTCTTCCTCCTCTTCCTCTCTTTCCCTCTCTCTCTCTTCTTCCTCCTCTTCCTCTCTTTCCCTCTCTCTCTTCTTCCTCCTCTTCCTCTCTTTCCCTCTCTCTCTCTTCTTCCTCCCCGCACTTCTCCTCCTATCTTAAGCTTACATGTATCCTTCCTAACGACAAGAGAGTCGCATTCGCTCGGAGCCATTTATATAATGTGAATCGCCCTCTTCCTTAAAGTCGCCTGGTATCGCAGCCGCTCTACGCATTTCGCCCGTCACTTTTTCCTCGTTTATGCTTCGTCTCCGGTGTTCCTTCGACTTCGACTTCTACGCACCGTCGATCTTTTTGGCGGGACCGAATCCAGCGGCCCTTCGGCAAATCGCGCTGCACCGCGGATTTCCTCACAGATGGAGTATTTTTTTGAGACGAACGCCGACGCCGTTTGCTTATCCAACGCCAAGTGCTCCGGCGTGCTCATAGTATAGAAAAATGGCGAAATATTCCCTTTTTATGCCGAGTAGAAATAAAAGAAATATTACTCAGGCGAGTCCTTGACTGGTAAATAAATAGTATATCTGCAAATTATCCTTCCCAAAATCTGCGTCTCCTCTATGTAACTTCTGAGGAACGCACGCTTACGTTGAATTGTATATTGCAGTCCTATTATTAAAAATACGTTGTATTGTAAATAAGCAAGAATAACATGTGGAAAATTTAAGTGAAACCATTAAATATGTATAGTGAATAACAAGAAATGTCTTCTATAATGACGTTACTTAAATAGTAATTGTGGCAAATTCCGTTTATTGTTACCGCGTAAACTGGAAAAAATACCATATTATGAAATTCATTATTCTTTAAAAATCTCATAGAGTACCTAACGACATTTTACATTTAAAATGTTAGAGGTAGCAAATGCGATGATTAAAAACTGCGACCCTAGCAATGAAAACCAGAAACCCTATACTCATTTCTGCCGATTCCATTAATTAAATAGAAATCATTGTTTTATTTAGTGTTCATGTTTCTCCATTGTCAGAATTAATGTTTTAAGCTATTAAGAATAACAGTTTTGCATCGTTATATACTATAAATCAACACATATTAAAAACATTAATGGAAATAGGAAAGGATTCCATGATAAATTAATTCATTTCCGAATGGCTTTTCTCTATTCCATAAAATTAATTCTATATACTTGATATATACCCGCAATTGCAGTAGCTATTCATAATTACTTCCAGGAAATTCGAGAATTTGGAAGCGATGTTACATTTCAATTAATTTATATAGTTTAGAGATTTAAGATTAGATTAGATAGTTTCATAGCCGTTACTATCGTGTAAAACAAAGTGATTATAAAAATACAGCTCCGCATATATCAGATAATACCTCTATTACAATAAATTTAGTCTCAAAGATGACTTCATTCGGCTCATTGTCACGCCGATGATACCAAAACAGCAAACCTTCTTAAAAATTATACATAAGAGAAACCATAGTCTCATTTTTAGTCGAAATAATTCCGTCACGAAAAAACCGTCCGTCCAAACAAATCGGATTTGTGCTTGAGCACGCTGCGTCTCGTCCGCGATAACCATAATACTCGCTATATAGTGAAGGGAAAGAAGGATGGATAGAAAAAGTGCAAGAGAAGCTCTTTAGGAAGGCGGCCGTTCGATTGAGTGACCCAAATATGCACTGAGGGGATTTTCTTTAAGTAGGGTCTCTTCCTTCACTTTGTCCTCTGAAGTGGGGGACGAGGCGCTCAGAAGAGTTGCCTGCGCGGCTTTCTAAGTAATCAGCGCGAGAAAGGGAGATAGGGAGAGGGAGGGGAACAGAGAGAGAGAGAGAGGGAGGGGAATAGAGAGAGGGAGAGAGAGAGAGAGGGAGAAGCCCTAATGGACGACCTCCCCACGAACTTTGTCTGCGGCGCAAGGTCTGAAGCTTATGGGCGGAGGAAATGGTGGGTTAGGATTCGGGTGCCGTGGCCTTTGTCGCCGGACAGGCGCTGGTCTGGAGATTTACACGGGACATCAGGCGGAGTCGAGCCCCGCTAAGGGTTGGAGGGGGAGAAGGGGTGAAGGGGGCGGAATGGCCAAGTTGGTCCCTTTCTCTCTCTCTCTTCTTGCGGTCGCGACTGTAATGCCGCAGCGGGCATGGAGAGGCTATTTATCGTCGAGATGCTCTTTCTCCTTCCTTCTGGTCTAAGGTCATTGTGGGTAGGACGATCCTCACATGACGAGTGAAAACTGCAATCTCTCTCATTAGACGCAGAGGTGCCGCGTAACTAACTTTATCTTTATTTCGAACATCTCAGTTAGCAACGTACGCCCATAGAAATAAATTGAGATGCTGAACGTATCGTGTGTCAATGTTTTTATTGAAATTAGGCAAAATTGTTTACAGTTTGAGAATTTTGTAAACAAAACAAGAAAATCTAAATACAATTATAATTATTTCAGTTAGTATGAGATGAATTATTTTGATAATAACAGAGCTGCCACATCAAAAGAACTAGCAGAAATTTATAGATATTAACGAAAAAATAAAATTTCAATATTAACTAATGATATTAATGCAGTTAGAAGACATTTAAAAAAAGACTTTGCACAATTTAAGAAAATGGTTAGATCTACTTTAATTCGCACAAAGATTTGAACGAGAAAGTCTCATACCTAGTATAATCATTATAAAATTGATGGTCTTCAGCGTAACTAAGTGGAACGATTCCATAATTATAAATCAGGGAAACGGAAGAACAACGTGGGTCAATGTCGAACAATGTGGATCAATACGTCATTCTTCCGTTTCCCTGATTTATAATCATCGTTATTACTTACAACTATTCCTTTTTAATATAATCGGTGACATGAAGAGAGAGAGAGATAGAGATACATTAAACGCTTATGCCATCTATAAATCACGTTATAATCAAACTCCACTTGGGAAGGCTCCACTTTGTGGAAAGATTCGAAAAAAGAAATAAAACACTTACTGGAAATTAAAATGTGTTATATTTCTATTAAGCTAAAATCAACTGTAACTATGCTTGTTAGTTTTCGACATTTATTTTTCTTAAAAATCTACGATTAAAATCGACGATTATTTTTCCTAAAAATAGATGTCGAATATCGACGATTTAAAAAATACATTTAACTAAGTTTGGTAGTTTCCGACAAAATTTCTTTAAAAGCGACCACTAATATCGTTTATTTTTCCTAAAACATCGACAGTAAACATCGACGATTATTTATATATATTTTATTAGGCTTTTTAGTTTTCTATGTTTATATTTCTTAAAAAACCGTCGCTAATGTCGACGTTTATTTTTCTTAAAATCAATGACGAATGTCGACGTTTATTTTAATACATTTTACCGATTTTTATCTAGAATATTTTTATAAATTTAATTCCTTCTAGTTACATATAACTAAAAGTACACAAATAAAAAATAAGACTTCTTGTATTGTTTGTTATGATTTAAATGCTGGTGACTGTGTTGTTGTTGGCTTCGACCACTAATTTGGTAGTTAATGTTTTGGAATATATCAGAAAGTATATTTTACTCGTTATTTCGCGTCCCTTATTCACAAAATTGTGATCATCCGAGAAGAAATTAATGTGACATGAAGATTATGGACAACAAAATGCATGAATGAAATCTGACGATCGGTACTCATTTTTCAGTTCAGAAAAACCTTTCTTTTTGTCTCTTGAAGGTGGTCAGCGGATCTTGTCGCCAGATGACGTAATGGACGCTCCCCGACTTTTCTGTAAATTGAGTCCAAAGTGCGTATGGATTATCGGAGAAAGAGCGCAATAAGCCGATCATATTGTTTTGTCCCTTACTTTTGACTTTGGAACCCGCGGCGGTTCAATATGCGTCCTTAAGACAGTGACATAGGCGACATTAGAAAGCAATCTGTGGTAAATTCCGAAAGTTGTGTGGCCATTTGATATGACAAATACCAACTTTCTCTTACGTTTTGGATGTTTGGTGGTAAAATATATTAAGTATGAATGCGGAAAACTAAATTAAATCATGATGCATCATTTCGTAGAAAATGTAGTGGTGAAAAATCGACACATATCGACGACAATTCATTTTCGTCGAATTTAAATTGTCTAAGTTCGACGTTTAACGACATTTATCGATGTAAATAGAATCCTACAAAACGTAATTATAACTTGAACTAAAAATTGAAAATAAAAGATTCAGAGTACTTACTTTAATTGATAATTAATTTTGTGTTGAAAGGCTAAACCAAGAATTTCACCCAGTTTAGTTGAGATAATCATTTTTAAAACCATATTATCTATAGTAAAATGAACAATTTATGTCAAACCTCCACACGTTTCCACATATTTTCATCGAAAAATTATTGTGGTAAATAAATAATAGATAATTATTTTAATCGCCCTATTGAAAGCTATAATTAAACAATTTAATGTGATAACAGCAGAAATTGATTATTAAAACCACTTCGATGTGTTTAAAAAAACTATAACAAAAGAAATCAAGACCCAATTCATCGAATCGGTTACTCACATATAATCATCACTCGAAGACATCTAGTCCTTTCAGACGCAATGAATTCTCTAGGCTTTAATTGTCCAAATTTTACGTCCTTATAACGCTACAAAGGTAGACCGTGGGATTCTACAAACCTTGCCACAAATTTTCACCGAAACATATTGTGCGACAAACTGCAGCCGCGATCTCAAAAATTGTTAGACGGGAATCGTGCGCCAGAAAGGATGGAAAAGAGAGGGTTGGGCCAGAATGGCGCTGTGGCTCCTTCCAGCCGTGGGACACGTCGATGCAGCATCGGGCGAGACCTTCTCCAAGTGCTGCGTGTTAAAATGCCTCTTGGATGCAAAGCATTCCTAGGGCGGATAGTTGCGTTAGTTCTGCGGCGGACCGCGGGGAGAATAACTCTCGTAATAGGAGACTGTGTCGGGGATGCGGTGTCGAGTTGCGGAGAGAATAGGGAGTTGGAGGGGAATAGAGGAAGGAGAGAGAGAGGGACAATGGGAGGGAGAGGAAGGGAGGAAAGGAAGAGAGGAAGAATGGGAGAGGAAGGGAGGTAAGGAGAGGGAGGAAGGGAGGGAGACAAAGGGTGGGAGGGATTTGGAGGGGGAGGAGGGATATGAGGGGAGAGAGGGATAGGAGAGGAAGGGAGGGGAGGAAGGGAGAAAGAGAAAAGGAGGGAAGAAGAGGGAGGGAGGGAGAGAAAGGGAGGGCAAGAGGGGGAGGGAAGGAGAGGTAGGAAGAGGGGAATGATGGGAAAGGGAGAAAGAGATGAAGGAAGGGAGAGGAAGGGAGGGAGAGGAAAGAAGGGAGAGGAAAGAAGGGAGAGGAAGGGAGGGAGAGAAAGGGAGGGAGTGAGGGGAAGGGAGAGAGAGGGAGGGAGAGGGGGAAGGGAAGGAGAGGTAGGAAGAAATTGAGAGGAAAGGAGGGAGAGAGGGGAGGTAGGAAAGTCGGATGGGAACATTTCGAAGGATTTAGGAAGGCAATGGCGGCGAGTGGGTCCAGAAAGGCACGTTATTTGCAGGTTCGCGGGAGATTTACGAGGCACGTGTCGCAGCAGAAACATTTCTCTCGCATGCTTAAAAAGCGTGGTTTATTAAATTGGCGAAAACTCATTTATATACACACCAAGGCCCTATTAACAGAAGAAAAAAGATAAAAATGCAAATCGAGAAGTCTTGCTGGAGTTGAAAACGAGATAAGATAGGGAAAGCATGACTTTATCAAATGCGATGTGATGTTAACATCGATCCAGAAACTTTAACAATAAATATTCTCAAAAAACGCGAGAAATTCAAAAGAAAATATACATTAACGATTGATTTTTTAAAGGAATTTAGGAAATTAGCAACTGTATTTAAGGCGAGGAAATCGTAAATAAAGCTTCAAAATATTACGAAATTTTTATGGATAAACTAGAAGCATTTTATTAAAAATCGAATGGAAACGCATAAATAAAATATAGAGAAATGCATTTCGAGTAAGTGAGATTGTTACCGCGAAGGATGAGAGTATTGTGGAGAACGATCACAACCACATTCTCCGATTTCATCCTTACGGCGAGGAGTGGCTATGGCGGCAAAGGGGAAATCTAATGCGGCAGCTCTTTGCGAAGAGGTGAGCCTCAGTGGGGATCCCAATGGGAAAGGATGCGAAAGAGAGAGAGAGAGAGAGGAAGAGTAAGAAAGGGGGTGTGATGGAAGGGGAGGAGGGAAGAAAGGAGATAAGGAGCAGCGGGCCAAATGGAGAAGTGGTGGTGGGGGAGAGAGCTTTGAGAGCAGAAGATATGCAAAGGACGTTGAACGTGTATCCCAGGAAACAATTAGGAAGAGATGTAGAGAGTCAAAGTCGCACTCCCCAATTACTGCTTCATTTAACACAGAGTAATCTGTCTAGTTAGGCACGTTATGTCTCCAGCATTTCTTATCGACCCTTTGTCATCCGTCGTTTTTCAGATCAAAGATTATTTAATAATTCTCAGGATGAAAGAACTATAGCAAATGTATTTTTGGGTCAATATTGCTCATAAACTATATACATTACATATATATGTGGGGAGATACGAACGTCTGTTAGTACAGTTTCCCTTTTTTAAATTGCGTTCATCTTTCTAAAGAATGAACAGCGTGGGACATTTTTTAGCATTGTAATTATTTCAGAATCTATGAAAGATATTTAAGTTGAAATAAAATGATAAGAATCTATTCTGTTGGATTAATAAAACTGGAAAATTAATTCTTAAGAAGTTGATACGTATTACTATAATTATTAAGTGCGAGTGTAACCGCAGTTGCTGAAAGCTAAAAATACTCACTAAATGTCAGAAGATGAAAACTTATATTTTTGAAGGTGAAGTAAGTCGCATTATAAAAATGAGTTCCTGAAGTATCAATTTATCACAAAAAGCGTAACGCAAGAAACTTCATGAAGGATAGATTCCGTAAAAAAGACTCTGAAGGATTCTTTGAAATTTAAGGATGATTGACGTGACAACACTTGTCTACCTTTTTTAAAAGACGTAGATTTTTGGCTTATTACGACAAAGAAAAATTCAATAATTGCACTCCCGCTTCAAATAAGTAATTCAATAGAAAATTCTGCTGTGGCAATAAAAAATACGCTATCTTTTTGTAACGCGTAACACATCGCTAAACATTTAAGTCGGCAGTTTCCTCTTTATATACAAGTCCTAAAAAATAACAAACTCCAACGATCATAAACAATGGTGAAACGATATCTCAGAGTCTCATAAAATTAATTTTATAAAAAAATCGTAAACTGCCCTTTTTCTTTACATGTTTATTCCATTTTGATGATTTACTTATAAGTTTATGTTGGAGTTTTTCTTAATTAATATTTTTAAACTCAATATTCACATTCAGCATTTTGAAAAGATAAATTATGACGATGCTCGAAAATTTATATCCGTATTTCAACTACGAATGCAAAGGCCACAAAGACATTTACCTCTCCAACTCCTCCCCTCCCAATTCCCCTTTCCTTCGCAACCATTCCTCGCAAATTCTCATCCTTTCCCTCAGCCCTCTCCTCGGGAGGTGCTAACTGCGCACCATTATTAGCATATAACAGCACCGCGAGGTGCTGTAAGTCGAGGCGGCGGGGAGGACGGGTGGAGAGAGGGAATAGGAGGAGGGGTTAGATTTAGAATTATCGCCTCCCGCGAGAGAAGTGAGTTTTGTGGGACGGTTGCAGGTACATGAGTGGGAGTTGTGGAAGGGGAGGGATCAAGGGCAGGAGGGGAGGCATCGAGGGGAGGAGGAGGAAGGAGGGGGGAAATGAGATTCCGGGGACGGAATGCCGCAGGGGAGCGTTCCGTTCCGATGTTCTGTCTCCAGTTCGCTCCGCTCCCCGCCCACTTTCGGATCTCCTTCCGGCCGAAACCAGCAGTTGTTTGGAGGATGACGCAGTTATTATTGCCTTAGAGGAAATTTTAGCGTAGTTTGGAACGGAATATTAAATGCCAATGGGATTAACTTCATATTTTGGTAGAGAATAAAAATCCATGACGTTTGAATACTGATGGAGTAGTTGTATTTTTGAATAGCAAACAATAAGTCGGTATCCAGTATAGTTTTACTCCTCGGCACAGATTTACATCATAATTCCATAAGATATACGATGAAAAATTATAGTAAACTGTATAGGCATATTTCAACCTATTTATTCGTAAATAATTTGCTTATTACAAGTGCTCATTGGTACTTTTCAATAATCAAAGGTACATATTTTGAGGAAAACATTGTTTCCAGAGTGATTGTGCGTTTGTGTGTACTTTTATTTCCTATTTAGGCTAGTTTCCGACAACAGGTCCCTGTAGGCCATCGCCCTGAAAACTTGTAAGTATAAATTTATTTATTTCTCCTCCCCCTTTATTTTTCTCTTATTGACGTGTGATTGCTCACTTGGATTAACGGTTCAGTTGTTATTTATTTCCATTCTGTACACCGTATTCTCCAAATTTCATCTTCAGCTTTAAGTATGGCTTTCCGGCCTTAGGAGTTAAACCGTTTTCATAAAATCAAAACCCACATCCACACCATTGGAGCAGGTATAAAATTTCTCAAAGATTGCCGCAAACTAAATATCTTCCCAAATTTCACTAACATTTTTCCAAAAACAATAAAGCCCATCGCTTCAAAAGCTATTCTCTTCGCCAAGAAAAAATGGCTAGACATAGAAATTAAAAACCTTCTATAGAAAACGATCCTCTCTTGAATTAGAAGCGTACAATTTGCACCTAAAAATAACCAAAAATTTATCCGGTTTCGAAATCCCCATATGGGACAGTCATCTTAACAAAATTCAATCCGTGATACAACAAAAAGTTCAAAATAAAACCAACAGACTTTGCAAAAAATACTACTCCCTTACAAAAAACCACCAGAAATACACTTCCTATACTCCCAAACAACACCAAGACAATATAATAAACCTTACAGATGCGACCTTCACCAATGAAGAACTCTCCCTACTCGGAAAAGGGCTTAAATACCCACTTCCATATAAAAAACCACCCATGGATGACATTGTGGCAGACATTGAATCTTCTATTAAAACCTTACGAAATACCAGCAAAAATATCATCAGAGCCGCTGCATTATCGTAGATAACAGAAAACATTGCCAAAAAACGAACCAAAATCAACGTAAACATTCCAAACACAACACAATTAAGTCTCTTAATAATAAAAATTGTTTTTATCTAAAAGCAGACAAAGGTAACACCGTAGTCATAATGCAAAAAGATCAATACCACGACAAAGTAGAGCAAATGCTGAAGGAAGGGCCGTGCACAAATATCCCCAAAAATCCTATCAATAAAATGATTTCAGAAACCACCAAAATTGTGAAAACGTGCACACTAATTACGTGCACACTCATTACGAAACAACTCAGCCTCCAACTCCACACCTCAAACCCCAGGGTTCCCAGTATGTATTGTTTACCCAAAATCCACAAAGAAGACCCATTGTTTCTTTCATCAACAGCCCGACATATAAAATTTCACGTTGGCTTAATGATTAATTTAAACAATTTCCTCTCAAGCAAGATTCAAATATAAAAACAGTCCTCATTTTATTAACGAAGTTAAAGACATAATACTACAGGACAATGAAATGTTAGTTTCTATCGATGATTCTTCTTCTCTCTTTCCTAATGTTCCCATCAAAGAAACATGACAATTCCTTCAATAATGGCTCACCGAGCAAAACTTACCATCAAAAACAGTAGATGAATTAGTACGACTAACACGCTTATGCATGAACCAATTTTTTTTTTAAGTTAACAACAAGTTCTACCAACAAAACCACGGTACAACCATGGGAAACTCCCTTTCACCTTTCTTGGCCAACCTATTCATGGTTAACTTTGAGAAACAATGCAAAAACACCTTCAACTACATCTACATATTACCCTGCAAGTCACCTTCACGGTGGATGGCAGGGGTGCCGCGCACCAAGTTCCTAACTAATTATTATTCACAGTTATCTATTGTGGTCACGTATTGTCCTAGGGAAAAATGACTCCTTATACCTCTCCGTCCTACTATCTATTTCGCGAATCTTGTCCTCATTATCCCTCCGTCCGATATACGTTGGTTGTCGAATAATATCCTTCATTTCATTTACAAATATCTCCGACCTATATTTATCTAGAAGTTTAAGTCTCGCCTGTAATCTACGATCTTTCAACGATGGCCAACTCAACTCTTTAATGAGTAACGTAACGCTCTGTTTTTTATCGTAATTCTTTTTCACGAATCTAGCTGCTCGCCGCTGTATTTTTTCTAAATCCTTTATGAGTCCCCTCTGATATGGATCCCAAACCGCTGCTGCGTATTCCATTTGAGGTCTAACCAACGATAAATAACAGGATTCTCTCACCTTTTCCGTGCTTTTCCTGACTATCCTACTATCCTACTTCCCACGTTTATGACTGAGATACTTAGATGATATTTTCGCGATTTTCGACACCTCCAAAAATAACATAACAGATTTTGTACGCCAACTAAACGATCAATATTCTTCCATCAATTTTACACATGAAGTAGGAAAACAAAATACATTACCATTTCTTGACCTGCTCTTAAAAAGAAAAAACAACAGAATTAAGTTCGGGATTTACCGCAAACCCACACACACAGACACGTACATTTCCTCTGATTCCAGTCATCATATTTCACATAAATTAGCACTATTCCACTCAATGGTACATAGACTCTTACAAGTTCCTCTTTCTAAAGTTGATTTCCTCACAGAATTAAAACATCAAAAATTGCGCTAAAATCAATGGTTACGACCCTCAAATGATATAAAATATTTTACGCAAACATAAGCGTAGTCTTTCTTAAAAAAACGCATTATCCTCACAAACACGACACCCAAAAAACCAAAATACGTAAAAATCCCCTTCGTCCCTGGTATCACAAACGGCTTATCAAGAATCTTCTCAAAACATAACCTTAAAACAGTACTTGTGAATGAAAACAAACTCTCCAACTTAATAAACAATCCAAAAGACACGATCCTGACTCTACAAAAATCCGGCATATACAAAATCGCTGCGAGAAAGTTTACATAGGTCAAACTAAACGAAAGATAGAAACAAGGTTCAAAGAACACCTTGCACATTACAAACACAATAGGTTTAACAGGTTTAGCGTCGCAATACACATACAAGAAAATAATCATCCTATTAAAATCGAAAACATGGCTCTCTTAAAATCAACACAAACTGACTCTTAACTAAACGCTTACGAGAGCATTTTTATAAAGAAATACCAAGACACGGTTATGAATAACGACTGCGGGCATATAGCTTACTCACCCATCTACCCATTGACCGTTAAGAATTCCCCCACCCCACTTCCCTCCTTTCACTTTCACCCGGAACATATAAATACACAAGACAAAACAAAAAATTAAGTTTTTTGACAAATAGTCTTTGGAGAATTCATAGTTTTTCAAACAAAACATTAAAGCATTATATATTGTTTCAGCTTTTGTTGACGTCAATTCAAAAAGTTCTAAGAAAACAAAAACTGGTTCATCACACATGTTCAACTCACACTTAATGAAAATTATTAGAACACTTTTGCTAGCAATAGTTGATGATTCATCAATTATTATGCTGATTTTTGCATTTTCACTAATAATTTTCTCAAAAAAAGTTTAATTTCATTTCCTTGGCGATGTGCTCAGCTATTCGAACAGCTGTAAATCTGAAATGCAAACAGGTGTTAATGTCTACTTCATTTAATTTTTGTAGATGTAAAATTGCATCCATATCAGACATTGGTCTGTTTCTTTTTACCAAAGTATAAATCGTATTAAGAAATTTTACAGTTGGATCATTTTTTTTTTGTTTCAGATTGCTTAGTAAATTCTGCGTTTTTTCTTTTTCACTTTCTTCTACAATACGAATAGCTTTCAAATGGGAACCTGATGTAAAGTGTTCTGACATTTTTTTCTTAAAGAAGCCTGCCTGGATGCTTTAGAATTTCCGTTTCACTCAACTTCATTAGCCATCCAACTGTTTTGAAAGATGATGGAATTTAGTAGTTTCTGCTCCCAAATGCAACACTTTTGCACATGCTGAACAACCTAATTTTCTGTTTTTGATGGTCAGAGGTACATATAGTATAGCCTAGTATAAGCTGCATGCACAAGCTCCGCCTTCACATGTTCTGGATAATAGCGTCGAATTTTAGTTTAAGGGCGCCAAATTAAAGATTTGCCTAAGGCCCTAAGAATACTCACCATGGCTCTGAATATACAAGAGTGGTTTGCGCAATAACGCTGATACACATAAAGTAATGAGTAATGAATTAAAATATGAAATTAATGAAAATTATTTAAGTTTAACAACCGGCTCGCAAATTCCGGGAAAAAATAACAAACGGCTGGCGCGAGCCGGCTTCAGCTCATCACTGCTTATAATCCTTCTCAAGTTCCATATCCTCCATTTTAGCTACGATATCAGGAAAAGCAACAGGACGAAGTAGCAAAACCACGTGCTTTCAGTAAGGTCGTACGTTTAAACGATTGGCATGCGATGACGTCACCTATCCCTCTCTCCAACCAGGATGCCGTTTTCGCGGGATATTTAAAAGAGTTATTTTAAATATCTTTTTGCATAATGAAGACGATTAAACAAAAAATGTTCACAGGGAGTAATTAAGTCAATTACAAAGAATTAAACAAACATAATTAAATATTTTGACAGTACCCATAAATAAATCTGAAAAGCAAATTTCACTTTGTTCCATATTGATAAATTACAAGTAGAACATTTACAAAGGACCTAAATGTCATTATATCTTTTACTTTTATATACAGGTTCTGCATATACAAATGGAGACACCATACAATATGCTATAAAACACATAGTTTTAAAAAGCTTTTAATTTAATTTTAACTCGTTAAAATGTTTTTAACTATCATTCTCATGTAAAAATTTGAAACTCATAGCAGTATTGATTTAAAAATACCATGAAAATTTAAAAAATGGGTGATATATTATGTGTTGAGATGGTGATAATACTTCATTACAAATTAATGCGATGTTACCATCAGACTCATAAATCCACGAAAAAACCATTGCCTGTTTATCTAGACATTAAAAAAAAGAAGTTAAATTAGCATAACTTTACAACTATTAATTTTGTGGCTTATAATAGGATCTCCTTTTTTATTGGCTGTTGAAAAATTTTTCTGACAAAATTTGCAGATCGAAACGAGAGAAACATTATATATAATATATTTATACCGCATGTTAAACGTTATCGAGAGATTTCTGAAAAGGAGAAATTTAATTCCAGCCTTAGAGGTCTTTAACTAATTAATGGATTTAAATATAAAATGGAATGGAGGATAAAACCTTCACTATTCAGGGTAGCTAAATCATAAAATTAGCCTTCGGAAACGGTGATCTCCTACATGGGCTACACCTTTCCACTCTTGCAATTGCTTATTTTAGGAAACGTAAAAATAAAAATATCAAAAAGAACGAAAGAAATGTAGCTGCTAATATTTGTGAAAAGGAGGTACTTCGAATTTCCTGTTCAAAAGACCATATTTGATTTTTAAAATTAAGTTGTTTAAATGTAAACGATACACTCGGCCATTCCTAATTAATGAATATTCGAAAAATCTACCAAGATTCGTCGCGAGAGAGAGAGAAACGGCGTTCATACACAACCTCGGTGAACTAATTGCCTCTCGGTTATGTATTTACAAAACAAGATTTACCCAGAATTTTAAATTCTCCAGCCATACATTCGATTTTCCAATTAACTTTCCAGCCTGTTCTACCTCAACAAAACTAGAAATAACATAAAAATAAGAAAAACGACAAAAATTACGCAATTATCCGCGCTCATAGTTTGTTTTGCTAGCAGGAGGATGGAAGTGGGAGTTAATGAACCCGCGGCCATGCGGGGAGAGAGAGAGCGAATACTGAATTTGGATTTCCGTGGCCTCGGATACGGTTGGGTCGGATGGAAGGCCAAATCCAATGAGGGACCGGGCGTCCGGCGTGATATTGTTACACGGCAGGCTACCTCGAGGGGGAGGGAGGAAGGGGGGAGGGAAGAGGGGTGGGAGCAAGGGAAAGGGTTATCCCCACGACACGGATATATCCTGCCTCCTTATGCCTCGGGGCACCTTCGAGCCGCCAGCCTCCTCCTCCCTGCCTTTCTTCCTTCCTTCCCATCTCTTCACACACACGATAACACACACAAACCCTTTCTGCGAGCCTCAAACGTCCATAACTCGCAGGATACCGCAGCGCCCCCACTCTCCCGTCACGTTACGTCCGCCCCGCTCCCTCCGCCACCCTCCCGCGCGCACTTCAGCAAGATTTCTCTTCTCCCGCCCACTACTCACGCCAATCCTGATATCTCTCCTCATACCGCCTACTCTGAAAAAAAAACGCAGACTCCCTGCACCTCACGCTCGCTACCTTCCGGATATTTCAAGAACTACCCGCCGCAACCGAGGTGCCAGGAGAAGATGAATGCGAGTGCAGGAGGCGGAAGGGAATAGTCGAAGGGAGAAGAGGGAGTTTCGGAAGAGGGAGGGAAGAGAGAATGAAATGGCGAGGGTCGGATGGCGCAAGGGGAAAGTATCTGATGGGATAGCGAATCCGTGAAGGTTGGGAGGGATCGAAGCAAAGGGCTGAGTTGAGATGGAGGCAAGGAAGGAATTGAGACGATGAAGAGAGGGAAGAGGATGCGGGAAGGAAGTTGCGGTGGTGAGGGGGGAGAGGAGACACATGGAGAAGTGATGAGTGTCGAGGAAGCGATGAAGGGCAGAACGCGGAAGGAAATCGATTGCTTCGGCCAGATTCCAATTAGGGTCTTGTTTTCACTTAATCTCCGAAAATTCAAACGCAAGAAAATAATAACAACCAAAAAGTAACCAGGTTATCCGGAATTATTTAAATTCATGGCTGAAATGTGGTTTTGTAGAAGCCTGAAGGAGATGTTTTACTGAAGTTACTACTGTATGCAATAAAATGCATTTTAAAGGTTTTTGCTCGAGTTTCTATCATTATAACTACCACGTAAACTACAGTAATTTTTATACGAATTTACTTGTTACGCATCCTCTTAAATAGGAAAATTAATAGAAATTTATCATTCCGTCTCACCAATAAGATATATCAATAATATATCAAAATTTTTACAGGAAATTAGGATCATATTTTGGGACTCACTAGTATTTATCAAAATAATTAAATTTTCTTAACGATGTGTTCAGAGGGGTATTTTAAAATGTAATACGTAAGTAATCTTATAAATTTTAATAATATATTGTCATTTAATTTTATTCAACTCTGATTCCAAATTGGTTACTTCTAATCTGATAAAGTGAGCCATTTTACATGTACTGTCAGAATGCAGCCTGTAACAGCTACAAACAAATGACGGTTGAATACACCCTAAGCGCACTTCATCATCTAACCAACCTTTGAGGTGATTCAGTGGTCGTTGTTTTTAATTATATGGAATCAGTAACAGTTGAATTACCTAACAGAACGGCCACTTTGTTGCTATATTATAATTTGGTTTATTCAGTTACTTTACGGATATTTTATCAGGTGTTTGAAAAAGCCCAACATAAGCTCGCATACTCGACTCAAAGCTTAAAGCCAAAATGTAAAACGTTACCCAGAGAAAGAAAAACAAAATTCCACTGTAAGAAATACTACGGATATATACCGATTATTTTTTTAAGGCGCCAAAATAAATTTATAATTCAATCGTAAAAATAAGACTGGATTCGAGAATGAAATTCAGCGAATGGCTAAAAGAATTGGAGGGTAAAACAGAAATAGGGTCGGTAGATGGTAAGTGGGGAAAAGACTTGAAATATGAGGGAGAAGAGGAATAGAGCGGAAAAGGATTGGGAAGAACGAGTACAGTGCGGGGAAAGAGTGTGTCCAGAAAAGAGAGAGAGGAAGGGGATGGAAGAGGGAGAGAGAGAGAGAGAGAGAGAGAGAGAGAGATGTACGACGGAAGGAAATTGAACAAAAATGGAAGAGAAGGAAAATGCGAGGGAGGAGGAGCGGGAAAAAGGCAAAGGCTGTAGTCATTTATTTGAAAAGGGATAAAGTTCGAAAACCTCCGGCCGCTCTTTCCTTTTTACTATCTCCTTCGAATCCTTTCCCTTCGGCCATTTTCCAGACCAAGCTCAGAAAACACAAGGCCATCTACTACAGAAGACGTCTCCACGTCGACTCCAAACGCTCCCTCCCATGCTAAGTGCTCGTGCAAACACTGTAATGCACGTCGAACGACCCACTCGCAAACTCCTCCACCCCCACCGATGGTCTCTTTCTCCTTCCATTTATATTTCTCCACCAATACACACACATGGCCACACCCTCCACGCATACACACGCGCGCACACACTCAAATTCATAAATACACAGCTTCCTTCAATCCGCTTCCCTCAATCCAATCTTGAACCAATACTCCCTCGCTGCCGCACTGCCCCTTACGTTATCCTCTTCTCATATATTGAGCCAAATCCTCTTTCCCTTTCTATAGCAACCTCTTTCCCTACGTTGATATTTATTTCCTTCAAATCACCATCAAACCAGCATATTCCCTCCTATTGTCTCTTTACGCATTTTTTCCTCTATCCACATTTGGTCTCGCCGTCGTCGCTGTGACTCAAGGCGCACGAGCCGATTTCCTCTTTCGCCCTAATTCTCCCCGGATAGCTCCATTTATCGTCCTCTTTTCACACTCCATCCTCTTTAGGAACCTCTTTTTCTCCACCTATGTTCCGCCTTTTAACTGCACAAACAACCTCCATCTATCTTTTGTTCTCAGATCATGTTCAAACTGTTACTCTGCCATCCTATCACGTTACGCTTTGGCTTATCAAATCCACGAGCTTCAGCATTTGAAAACAAACGAAGTTTTCCGAAATTAGCCGTCAATAAGGGAGCAGCCGTCGGTGCGAAGAATGCTCCAATTCAGCCGCAAGCTGAATATCTGTATTTCTGCTTCGAGCAAACTGATTACGAATCAAAAAGACAGAGTCAAATGACATTAGCGTCAATCAGAAGTGCCATAACTCAATAAAACGATCGTCGTCTAAGAGGCGCTCGGCCGCCAAATCCGATTGGCGCTCCATCGAGGATTGTTGCCATTCGCGCATGCGCGTGCGAGGACGAAGGATGAATAGCTAGGTCGAAAGGGGGCCGCCCTCCCGCGTACATCTCCTTCGACAGAGATTCCGCCCCGGGCCACGCACTCGCTCCTCCCTCCGCTGTGTTTGATTTTTCGCAAAGGTACGCTCACTGCGCCTTCTCACATATAGTCCGCATCGCTCATTTTTTTATAGAAAACGTTTCGTCTCTTCTATTATTATTTCTGAATTTCATTTCTGATCACAGAATCGTCGTTTTTCGGGGTCGTTGGATCATATAAAAAGCGACCAAGTAAGGCGATGAATTTCCTTTGTCACTCAAGAGGCCGTCATTTTAGCTTAAACGTAGCGACAGAGAATGCTCCCGTTATAGATTATATGATTTCGCGAAATTATGAATCGATCAGGGAATTGAACATTCTAATAATCTTTACATTGGGTCAACAACTGCGAAATTTGTTTTTATGAAATATTGCCCGTTGATACTTTGCACATATTTCATCGAAAAGACTGCAAAAAAACTTCACCATTTTTAAATACTTAATTATTATATCGCCGTACACAACATTCAATTAGATAATGGACGGATTTTTTTTATCGATGTGAAACTAAGAAGAAAAAGCTGTGGCAAAATACATATTTTTACACATTTTTGCCAGTGTTGCAACGGGTTGACACCCTAATTAATGAGGTCACATCACTATAATGCATGATTTGGTTTTATATTCAAATAAATGAATAATGATTGAAATTGATGTGAAATTTAAGCTGGAATTGTTTATGGACGAGGTACAAATAACATTTGGGAAAGTGAGAGAGGGATGGTTAAAATCAAGCGCGATGAGACTAAAGCGTTGTTTTGACTCAATTTGAAGCATGCAGAGCACCAAATCAGAATGTTTAATGATATGATGCGAGCTGTTTGCTAACGGTAAAAAAGTTAAATTTGAAATGATAAGGAGAAAATTGATTATGAAATAGGGAGAAGAAATACGACAGGGCGAGGCATTTAAATTAACAGATTGGATAGTGGTTAGCTGAAGTCCCAGCGAGCAAGCAATAGAAGTAATAAGCGATGCAATAATTAAAAATGGTTTAGCATAAAAATGGTAAAAATAATCATTACCCCGGAATATACTTATGTTAAATATCTTGTAAAATATTTAGTTTCATAGTTTTTGCATAACCTTATTCTATGTCTAATATAATACTTTAAAACCAGCTGGTTCTACTTCATAATTATCGCTGTCTCTGTAATCATTCTTTCTATTTCACTGATGACACATGCGCGGGTAATTTGTTTTCATTTATAAAAATTGAAATAATTTGCAACTTTGGAGTAGAGTCAGAATCTCCGTTTAATTAGGAAATTTAAATATCTAATTGAGGATCTGGTTTGTAAGAAAAGTGTAATATCCTGTGTTCATTTCAAGGCTTATGAAGAACTGCTGAGCTATGGGAAATTTAAATTCTTCATATATTCAACCAACATGCTCAAGAGAATAATGTCGGAATTAAATGCAAATGCATTTACAACATTGTCAGACTTGAAACTTTCACTGAGTTGAAAATTGAGAAAAAATATGCCATTAAATTCAAATTTCAAAAAAGTAAGTCAAATATAAATGAGAGCGTATTTGTTAAAATGTGTAAATAACCGTTTTAATGAACTTAACCAAATGAAACACGTATCGACTGCATATGTGATTAGTAATATGAGTTTCAGAGCGAAAACGATTCATCGGAAATTTAAGCCTGCAGCTGTGGCGGTCTCCAAGCCTTCATAGCAATTTATATTATAGATCCTAAACTGTCTTTTCTCATTTTAAATTTACGGATGAATATGCTTATTCAGAATGAAAAAATATATACAATTTAAGAAATTTATGAGCTAAAAGTAAATGATTATCAGTATACGATATTTTTAGAATCAAACCTGAACTGGGGTGAACATCGAAACTCTATCCATAAGCATTCGAGATTTGGGCATAACAAATATTTTTAAAAATATCATTTTAATAGGATTTATTTTACGATAAAAGTTTACATCCGCATTAAAAAAATTATAATGCTAACATTGGAATGTGAATATTAAAGTTGACTCACCCAACACTCCAAGTCTAACCATAAAAGTTTAGAAAATAAATCTTGAATTCATTTGTCAAGCTTACCTGAAAGATAAAAAAACAGTCATTAGTTCAAAGAATAATCCTCCATGCCTCTCTCGCAGTCGAATAAACGCTTAAAGTATTCTCCCTAGAGCAATTAAAATTTCCGAAATTTCGGAACGAATTATCGTTTTCACTCTTCGAGATTCGATAATAACCCGATAATAAACACTTCAATTAATTTACCGCTGATAGAAGTTTCAAATTTCTACTTAAATCAAGAAAAATAAACAATAACAAAGGGATATAACATGGTATACATCTTTCAAAGTCGGAGAGAAAAAGCGTAAGCCCTCATTAAGATGAAATGTTTCGAGGTTGATTCTTTCTCTCGTCGAAGCAACGGTCCACCGCCGGGACCCCAATTCGATCGGCAAAGGAAGGAGGGAAAGGGGGAGGAAAGGAGGAAGGAAGGAGGAGAAGTAGGAAGAATAAGGGGGAGAAAAGAAGGAAGGATGGGGGAAAAGATGGGAGAGAAAGTAGGAGGAAAGGGGGAGGAGAAGAGGAGGAAAATTAGGAGGATGGGGATAATGGAGGAGGTAAAGGGAAAGGAAAATTAGGAGTACGGGAGAGGTAATAGGTGAGGAAAGGGATGAGGAAGGGGGAGGAGTGAAAGAAAAGGGGGAGGGAGGGGGAAAGGTCACGGATCGAGAGGCGAAACAAACTCCAGTTTGGCAAGCAAGAGACGGTTAAATTCATGGTGGAAAAAAACCGAAAGCAGTTTCCAACGACGGCGGCAGGCAATGAAAAACGTCGCTCGGATTCGAATGTTTCATGACAAAACATTAGTCCTAGCAGAGTCGGTGCAGAATTTATCACGAAGGAGGAACAATTGAGCATTCCACAAAAGGCCCTCTGGGGTAATTTGTTTGACATATCGTGCGATTTTCATACAGCCAATCAGGCGACGATTGGAAAAAATAAAAGCAACCCTTGTGGACTGGAAGGAAAATATAGATGAGAATAATAGACAGAGCAACGAAATGGGGCATTTAAACCATCTCATTTTATTCCTCTCTCTCTCTCTCTCTTCGGGATGACCTCCGGAAAAACTTCTCTCTCCACCCTCTCTCTCTCTCTGGCCATTGGAACCCTCCGAACCAACCGGACTATTCAGTACGCGATTATTGATTCACCCTCTCATACAAATGACCTTATCCTTCCCAAATTCGCTCGAAATTACATCAACAATAACCTAATTATCAAATAAATCGCTTCTTTGTTTGAATGTTTGAAATTTAGCGTAAATATTTTTGCATAAATAATTTCCCTATTCTAAAAAGGATATGAGACTCGAAGTTGATAAAATCATTAATATACTGCAGTATGAAATTAAAAAATCAATTTATGAAATTCATTCAAAATAAAATTAATGAAATTGACATCGTATACATTTTGCTGAACAGAGAGTCCTTAAGGGCCGCAGATTCCGGGAAAGGATTGATATTGTTGGAAATGGGGTGTAGGTGAGGAAAAACCCAAACTATTGACAGATTGTGCTGTCATGGCATGCAATGTGTCTAAATCATTAACGATATTTTCATCGATGATTTTCCAACAAAGTAATGTTAGAAATTAAGAAGAAATTTATAAATCCGAATCGTACCATTTTTGATTACAATTTGAACTCTATGATGAGATATTCGCTATCAGCGATACCAGTCTCCGTCGTAGTGCAAAGGAAGCGGGGCATGCTTCCACGATTGGAGTGATTGAAAAAGTAGCTGCGAGAATCGGAATGCGCGGAAGATTGACGGCGGGCATGTGGGAATGCGGAGATGAAATTGATGTGGGAGAAGAATTCCAGTGATAGAGAGAAAGAGAGAAAGTGGAGAGTGAGAGAGAAAGGGGCATCGTCGGAGGCGACAGGAAAGAACGCTAGTTGGCGCGGAGGGGAAATGCGGGAGAAAATGGCGATTTTAATGCGGGTTTCATCATGCCAGTTTTTCCCTGCACTTCCCCTCTTCCTTCACTTCTCTCCACACACCCTCGCTCCACCTTCCCTTCATCCCTATCTCACTCCTTCCGCCTATCCCTCCTTCCACCTATCCCTACTTCCGCCTCTCTCCCCACCCACCGCCCATTCCCGCCCTACCTTCGACCCACCCTCCCTCTTTTTTATCCATTTCTTCTCCGCAATCAGTGCCGCGGTGAAATCCAGGGACTCGCCGCACGTACACTCGCCAACACATTTGTTCGGCAGACCCGTTTTAAACAATGGAACATGTCTTTCCGCAAATGGAGAATGTAAATGGGTCGCAATTAGGATCCGCTCAGTTTCCGTGGAAGAGAAAGAAAACCAGAGGGAGTAAGGATCCGTTGGATATAACGAGGGGCGTAGAGAGGGCGAGGGGGGCGAAAGAGGGGCGAAATAGGGGCGAAAGAGGGGCGAAGAGTGACCACTGCCCGCGGTAAGGCGAGCCAGATCGCGCTTTTTCGAAATGGAAACACGAAAGCGCGGAGAGCATTTAAAAACCCGTATGCTCGGCGGAATATTAATGCGAAAAAGTTTCGCGACCCTCTTCGCTCCTGTTTTAAAATGAAACCAAAAAAGTTATGTTTGTTTTATTGCCGATTCCGTTGGTGATTTTGATACTTACACGTTTTCTCGCCTTTTAAATGGACCTATTAATCTTACATTCAAGATATTTCACTGAAAAGCTAATAAAATTTTATACTATAGGACTCAAGGGAAATCCTCACGAAAAAATAGTTCTCATTTTTATTTCGGCGTATCCTACATGCCGTTGTTAGCTATAATTCAATTTTAAAAGACTAAAAACATCACTTTCAGTCAGGAAAATGTTGATTTTCACAGCAAACACGTGGAGAGCAGCTGCAGAGATATATCTCCAGCCGTAAGATTAGGCCGGATTTGGTAGTCGAGTGCAAGTTACTTCTAAACATTAAGGAAAAATAATATTTATAGAACAACGGAATTTATTTAAATAGATTTGAGTTAAAATTATCGTTAAAATGGGATGCTAGGTAACCTATTAGATCTGGGCGGAGAAATTTATCTGACATAATATTTTCCTAAAGATATAAAACTGTTAACCTCTCTCGAGACAACACTCAGAGACCGGCAAAGAATAGAATAAATCCACTTCTGGAACCTTTAGTCTAAATTTGTGGTTAAGAGAAAAAAATAATCTTAATAATTTCCTCTTTACTAAATCAGAAGCCTTAAAATCAGGAATCTGTACAATTTTGTTCAACGGAAATAATATGAAAAAATAATTTTTATAAAGTATTTCGATGTGTTAATAAATAGCTGGTAGTTCATATATTTCAACTTATAAGCTACTAATGATTTTCGCATTTAATATGCGATTTCAATGGAATATTATATCTTGTCTAATTAAAATAAAAAACGAAAGTTTATTAACAATTTTAGCACATTTACGTGCTTTGGAACCTATTTTCTAGAATAATAAACGTTGCAAACTGGATCCTTATTTTGAAATACATGAATATTTCATCGTGTAACGCCAAAATATGTTTCACGTGTATAGAAAATTTGGTATCAAAATTGACAGGCATGCAATTGATGTAAATCAAATATCACGCTCAATTTTTTAACCAGAAGACACGTACATTTAATAAAAGTGAAATTGACGTGATATAATTCAATTTCCGAAATAGCCCCGAGTAAAAAAAGAGCTGATATCATACGATGGGCAAAATGCGTCTCAGCGGAGAAAAAATAAGGAGAGAGAGAAGAGAGGACACGGGAGAGAGAATTTGGGAGAGAGAGAACGTTCGTTAAGGGAGAAACAAGGAAAAGGCGTGGGAGGGGATGAGGTAGCAACTATTTGCGAGCACGGGAGCAATGGGTCGCGACCCCAAAACCCTGCGTCAGTTTTACTCGTCTATTAATGGGCCATGAAGAAAGACATTCGGAAGAGGAGTTAGCACTGGGAAGGGGAAGCAGGGCGCGGCTGCATGGCGCCCCCATACATTCTCTCCCCACCCCCAATGCCCCCAAATCCCCCTCAACCGAACCCAACCGGATCGAAGGCGGCAAACCCCCACTCTATTGCTGCCATCGGGTCTCAATCGGAGGTGGCGACGGCGGCCAGAGGGATGCAAGGAGAACTTGGTACGCCAGCGGCACAAAGGATTAATGGTCCACGAAAGGATGCCAAAATGGGAAAGGAGAGGTGAAACTGCCGAGGCGGTCGGGAGAGGAAGCACTGAGAAACCGAGGGAAAGCAGGAAGAAGTGCGCGAAAGTGGGGGAAAGGCGGGCACGCCGATCCTTCTCCGGAGACGTCTCTCCCCCCTCCCCATCTCCTCCCACGCCCCTGCGCTTTTGCGGCGCGAAAAACTCTTCTGGAGGAAGAGAGAGAGAGAGAGAGAGAGAGGGGGTGTGATGAATGCATCGAGTTGCGGCCGCGGAGGGCGCGGCGAAAGGCTTTCTTCGCGGAAAGCGAGCGCCGACTCTCGTTAGGAATCCACTCTGCACTTGCTTGTTTCTGACTGATTGATAGACCGTCAAAGGAATGTAATAGACGGAAGGAGATGAAAAAATCCAATCGACCCTCTGTGACACACTCGGAGGTTGAGGAAAATAATCTTACACCGGTTTGACTAAAAGGGACGCGTTGCGCCGAGGCGAGAATGGATGATATAAGCTCCTCGTTTAACTCTGCGAGAAGCGCTGCTTTCTGCGAAAAACCTAATTAGCCGACTTATGGTATAGATACACTCCTCCTAGGAAACTTCGCGTATTTGTTTCTTATATTTCATCCGATCCTAGAGAAATACAAATATGTCATTTGTTTCATATTTTTCAATGTAATTGTATGGCAATATAGAAAAATAGGAAATGATGAAGGCCAAGAAATGATACACCAGATATCTCAACGGAATAACATGCGACGTCATTAATTAAGCGGGGTTGACACTTCTAGGCTCACTCTCACAGCTTCCGGAGCGGTCAGGAAGCATGCGATGACCCTCTTGGACAGGAAAACTACATCTTGTTCGTCATCATTATACTTTGTCATCAAGTTTGAGGATTTAAATGTATTTTTTAGCATTTAAGATCCGCAGTAATGAATTGTATTTGCTTGTTCCAATGATTGTAATTATATCTGAGCACATTCGTCTGTATGTGTTAAAACGCTTAATGCTTCCTCTCATCCTCTTAAAGTAGCTTTAATCACAAAATTCGAAATTTTATCCAATTTTTATTTTATTCAATCCGATGTGCTTTCCCTTTAGTCATCAATATTAGTATCACCATTTAATCCATTTTAAAAGTCATACATCTGAACTCTCTAAAAAATAGAAGCCCAAAAATTCTAATTTGGTAAATATAACTGAACCTATACTTTAAGAAAATAAAATTAAGCTATTAATACGAGAGCAATTTACCTCCATCAAAGAACTTGTTTTAAGGCAAAGAAAACCGTTAAAGAAGCTTTAGAGGATCAATTTCTGCGGCATCAACTTGCTTCCTTGTCGCACAATATAAATTCGCAGTGTATAGAAAATCTGATTATAAGTCGGCGAAAACGTAAGGCGAGAAATACACTGTAACGTGAGCAGATAATTTTTCAATAGCCAACCACGAGTTGGATCCTACATGCGTAGAAACGCGGTAAAAGTAATTCCATCACCAAATTTCTAAGATTTTATGGCCCCAGCTTTTAAATTCATTTTGTTGCATTATGTCTGGAAAAGGACCGTTGCCTCTCCATTTTCTATCACTCCCATCATCTGAATCATCTCTTCGCGACGTCAACTCTCTTTCTTTCTCTCCTCTTTGCTGGGTTTACTCCTCAATCTTTGTACGGAAGATGAAGAAGGTGAGAGAGGATTATTTGGAGATAGAGATTAAGGCGGAAATTGTGGTGGTGGTTGCATTTATCTCTCCCGTTAAATCCCAAACCATTCTTGGGCAAGGGGAAGGGGGGGCAGAGGAAGAAAGACGCTGCTAATACAAAGCTTTATAATTATCAAACTTTTGCTCCCTTCGTAATCGCATACGCGACGGGAGTAAGGAGTTACCTAAATGCAACCTCGATCGTTCTACCATATTTGCGAAACTTTTCTCGCTCGATTCTATTTTTTCAGATTCTCATGGATTCGCCAGTTTCACCCCATGTCTCTTATCAAAGCTTCATTTTAAAGTTGGAGGAGAGAGTGCTTCACCATCTTCTCCCCCTTTCCCGGGCGCACCAATCAACGACCATAATTGTGTAATTATATCAAAAATGTAATTCTTGAGAGAATGAACGATTTGGATTTAATTTTTTACATTTAGAATTTCCATTCGCAAAGTTTGTTTCCATGAGTTTCCAGCTAGTACTCACACAGTTACTTTTTGCGGTAGTTCTAAGAGTGGTGCTTCCCATCTGCACCCAAAGTTTTCATATGAATGTGAATTTCTCTTAAGTTACTCATGGGGAACCTACTCACATTTATTCTGTAATACTACCGCAGGAAAAACGATCAAATGTGTAATCATTCTGAGTTTCAAGTATTTGAAGTTTTTATGATTATCTAACAAATATAAAACGCTACTTCTGTCCCTTTGTGGCTCCCTCTGTAACGCTATAAAAGTGCAAATAACTCAATAAAAGATCGAGATATACATATTTTTGAAATTTGACAGGAATACTAAATTCGCATATTTTAAGGTGATGACGAAAAAAATCTCAAAAAATGTCCTTGGTTAGATTCCAAGGAAGACATTTCAATTTTCTATAAAATAACACGTAAAAATCGACTTTTGACGGCAGGCTTTTATTCATTTTGATATCTAAATTAGAAAGGATTAACCTACAATCTTCGGATCTAAACTATTTTAAAGATAAAATTATAAAGTGTCTTATTCTACTCAATGTTTTTCGGCCTACAGCTCGAAATTCCTCATGGTAAACGTTTAATTTACATCTTTTGGATAAATCTTGCCATTTTAACGGGATGTTGCCTTGCCATCCCATTAGATTGTTATACCTCGAAATCCTATTGTTATTTCAATCCTTATGAATTAAAGCGTGCTTTGAATGCTTTTAATACGAGAGAGTGAGGGGAGAGAAGGAAGGAGAGGGAAGTGATTTTCATGGCGACGAATGTAAACAACATTCGTTGCGTTATTTAGGAGGAGTACATTTGAATGCAGAACTTAAATTATTCGCATACTAAAATTACTTAGAAGCATGGTAGGAGTTCAAGGCTTGAAACTACGAACGCCTAAAAGAACGATAGTTTGTTTTCCTGATAGTGATTTTTGAATACGCGTCTAATCGATCAACAGATCAGTTTTTAACGCGAGAATTCGACAAATTGTAAGTGATTTGCATTGTTGACAGTTTCGTGCAATTGCGTACCATTGACTTGGAGAATAGATTCGAGTCGCATCAATTCACGAAATTTCCTTAAAAATATTTCCCGTTGAATTTCAACGTGCGTCTCCCTATTAGTTTTATAATTCTAAAGTAAAATATAAGCAGACTTGTTAAGTTTAAAATGAATGTAGGTAAAATTGTGTTTCCTTTTCGTTTTTATATAGAAATAATCAAAATTAATGAATGGAGGCAAATAATGCTGTTTTAGTTTTTGAAGTTTGAGGGATCAATAAAATGATTTATTGAGCCTTTATTCGGGTGGATATTATACCATAAGAAATAACGATATACTTTCAGTCAAATTAAATATGATCAACAAAACGAAATGAGTGGAAGTCTCTGAAGATAAAAATCCTAAGGGATGGAAGTGAATATGTCAAAATGAACACGAAATTAAAACCCTTTAAAAGTATTTCTTAGAAAAAGCTATTAACTGCACAAGACAGGTGATAAAAGATGACGAAAGACGCTGATTTTTATAAAGGAGCGTTTGAGTATGTTTGAGTACATCATCCTTATATATAAACTGTGTTAACTGAAACGACTCAGGATGACGAATCCAAAAGAAAGTTCTCGTTCTTAACAAGAGGTTTCTCTTTCTTCTTAATCTCAAAGTTTGAGAGAATCTTTCCATGAAAGACCTTACTTGCCTCTTTGCCCTTCATAAAATATTTATCCGAACCTCCAAAATTGTAAGCCTTTGACAATTCAAAAACGGTCCATGATAAATTTAAAGGGTGAAATGAATGCTGGTGCGATAAAGAGTGGAAATGAGAGAGAGGAGGAGGAGAAGAGAGGTACGGTGGAAAGGGGTACCGGAGAAGAAATAATTTGGAGTTGAGGGAGAGGGGAGAAAAGAGAAGTGGAGAGGGCGAAGAAAGCCGCATTTAGTAGGGGTTATTCGAATAAGGAAGGAGGAAGGCAAACAGAGGCGGAGGGAGGAAAACAGAGGTGGAGGGAGGGAGAAAAGGAGAGAGCGGTAGGGAAAGGAGGAAGGAGAGTGAGAATGTGATAAGGAAGGAGAAAAGGAGAGGCACTGCATCCACTCACAGTGGGCTGAGGTCGGAAGAAATGAAGAGGGAATGTGGGAATCGTGGGAAAATGGGATGATATATGAGGAGGGGGGGGGGTGAGTGGGGAAGAGGATGTGGGCCACTTGAGAGACGTGAGGGAAATTAAGGGGGAAGCCCTTGGAAGTTAGTTCAGAAGAGGTTTAAGAAAGGAGGAAGTAGTCCAACTCGGCATAGAATGTAACGGGAGAAGTTCAGAGAGAGCGAGAGAGAGTTTGTAGTGCTATTCTACCACCGTGGTATAATGTTACGAGAAGGGTTGCGGCAGTAAGATAAATTCACTAACTGCATCGCGATATTGTAACTTTGCACTGAAATTAACACAAAAATTGTACCGAGATTTTTAAACGGATACGACTGCAACACAACAAATCTAATTGATGAGTTATAAGAAAAAACATGTCCATTTATACAGCTTAAAAATTCAAAGCTCTATTTTGAAACAAAATCTAGATCTACGATTGCGTTACCTAAATTACGGATTTCCTTGCATCAGAATGGAAAACAATGACGAGATGCGCTCAAGCAAGGATTTTCGCTATGAAATTTCTATAATATCAAACATTAAAGTGAAAAAGGACATGTGTAATTTAAAATGACGAATTGAACATATCTCAACTAAATTCGGACGTTGCGTTTCTTATTTATTTATCACTCATAGAGGAGGAAAGGGGTGGGGAGAGGGAGAAAGGAGAGCGGGAACGAAAGAGAGATGGAGAAAGGAAGGACGGGATGGTGCGGCGATGGCACGGAAAAGAAATGTTAAAATGGGTCGATATTTAGAAGGCCCCGGAAAGATCTTGGAAGGAAGGATCGAAAAGAAGAGGAGGGGCGAATTTTTTGGATGGGTCCTCTAAAGCCGAGGCGGGATAAAAGAAAGAGTGGGAGGGGGCGAAGAAGGGGCCAGGAAGGGCAGGCTGGGGGACGAAGGGGTCTCGGTGAATAATCTGGTGGGCGGCGGTTCGTGACGATACCCTCCGGGAGCATACCCGCCCTCTCCCTCCGTCCCCTCCCTCCGCCCCCTCCCTCCGGCCCCCCACCCCTCCTCCTCTCCCATCCCACTGCCACTCCTGCGCCGCCTTTGTATTCATATGCACTCCACTCCACCCTCCCGCCCTCCGATTTCCACTCCCGGGCTTCTAGGACGATATCTCCCTCTCCCATTATTCGCGACCCCTCTCTCATTTCCTTTATCTCTTTGTTCTGCCACTTGAATCACTTATCTTCAGACATTCTCCCATCGGCGGCGCACCTTTCCTCTTTCGCCTAGGAATTCCGAAATATTTGTCTCAAACAAATCTTATTCAACTCCATTTTGGGCAGCATGAGCTTGTTTCGGATTTTTTTCAGTCCTTTAATCAACTTTCATCCGATTGGCAGCAATTATTATGCATCTAAATTCCACCATATTTGGAGCTTTTTAATGGCCTTTTGTGCGAGTAGTATCACTACCCTTGTCCTTTGCAGTATTTTACTCGCTCTGTTAACAATATTCCTTTTTATCTCCCTCTGTCTCACACTCGCACTCACCCTCACACTCTCACTCACATGCACTCTCTCTCACTTTTTCTCACTCTCTCTATCACTCTCTCACACACAATCTCTCACTCTCTCTCTCTCTCTCACACACACACTCTCTCTCAGTCTAGTCTCAGCTCTCGTAGCGTATAGACGTGTTTTCTCGTTATGCCCTCAAACTGTTCGAAGTGCGGTATAGCTCAAGCGAACCCAGAAATTGCTGAGTTGCTGTGAATGTCGGGAGGTGTTCCATCTGGCCTGCACATCTCTGTCCAGCAACGATCTGCATACGCTTGAATACCTGAAAAAATCCTGGTTCTGCCACAGCTGTATGTCCAGAAACCGACCTTCGCGTTCTGACGACACTCCCGTTTCCAAGGGTTCTAATAGTGAGTGCATATCATCCGTGACGGAAGAACTGTTGGCCCGTATTAAACTTATTCACAGTGACCAGGCAGAATTGAAGGAGACCATTGCTTCTTGGCACGCCTCTATAAATGAGCATGCTAAGGCCCTAAATCTGATAAATTCTTCGCTCAGTAGAATTAGTGACAAACTAGAGAGTCTTGCAAGTGAAAATTCTCATATTAAAAAGCGTCTCCGTGATATGGAGTCACGCTTAAATCGGGCTGAATAAAATCAACTTAGAAATGTCATTGAAATCCATGGCATTCCTCCATCTAATGACGAAGATATTGTGTCGCTAGTCGTCAATACTACGAGTGCCCTTGGAATTATGCTCGATGTAAAAGACATTGACTACACTCATAGAGTATGGCTAAGTTCCACTTCTTCATCCCATGGTGCTTCGTGAGATTTGGCACTGCGACCGATTTTCTTCAGACTCGGAGGGCTAAAAGGAACTTTTTTCTCTGTGACATAGGTTTTGATAACTCTCCCTCAAATCCTCCTATTTTCATAAATGAGTCCTTGGCCCAAACCAACAGGAGGTTATACGCCCAGGCTCGGGCACTTATAAAAGACAAGATAAAATATCTGTGGATCAGAAATGGACGAATCTTTGTTCGGAAAAGTGAAGGCAGTGATTGCCTTTTTATATCCTGCGAAGATGACTTAGAAGACATCAAATAGCAGTCGGTACCTCGATTGCCCATACCTAAACAATTAATTTCTGATTCCATAAATATTTGTCATGTAAATTGTCAATCTTTAATAGGCCACTATGATGAATTCTGTGAATGTTTGTCTACTAGACCTTATGACACTATTTGTATGTCTAAAACCTGTTTAAAACCAGCTATTACAGACGAAATGGTAAGGTTGGCAAACTTTAATCTAATAAGGTACGACAGACTGGGAAGAAACGGCGGTGGTGTTGGTATATTCATTCATTCGAAGTTACATGTGACTGTTCTTGCCACCTATCCCTACATTTACTGTTGGAGGCCTGAATATCTCATTATGGTAATTTCCGGGACAAATGCCTCCAAAATACTGTTATGTTTCCTTTATCGTCCTCCTAAAATTGAATATCTTTCCGACTTTGAAAATGATCTTTTTAGATTATTTCCTACCTACAAAAACATTGTTATAATGGGTGATTTCAATACTGGCATGTGTTGTGATTCTTTAGATAGCAGTTATTTAAGTAACTTTCTTTATAGTAATAATCTTCACCTTGTTTAATTTGATCTGACCCACCATACAGCTACCAATCATACCCTGCTCGACTTCTACATAGTTGATCCATTAAAAGTTATTTCCCATTCCCAAACTCCTGTTCCTTTTCTTTAGGCGCACGACCTTATACATATTTCCTACAAATTTAAATTTCCCCGATCTTCCCCTATAGCATTCACTTACCGTGATTTCAGCAACTTCGAAGTCAAAAAATTCCAAGAAGATTTACGCGCTATGGACTGGACGGTAGTATTCGGTTCGAACTCCATTGATTCGAAAGTATTAACTTTCAACACTAACTTAATGGAATGTATCAATCTACATGCTTCAAAACGCACTTGTTATCAAAAACGTCCCTCTGCCCCGTGGCTCACCAAAGATATTAGGAAACTCATTAAGGAAAGAAATAGGCTTCGACGTGCCTTTATACAATCCCGAAATCAACACATCTACGAAAAATACAGAGCACTCAAAAATCGTGTCAAACTGCTGGTCACTGAATCTAAACGCCTTTATTTCACCTCCTGCTTCTCCCTCTTAACCGAATCCAACCAAGTGTGGAAGCAATTTAAGGTATTTATGATTAATTTGACAAAGAGACAACAATATCTCCCTAAATCACTCTTTAGACCAGATCAATGATCACTTCATTACTTCTCTTTCTCCTGACAATAGTCCTTCCCACCACCCACGCCTATTATCGACACCCCTATTCCTTTCCATAACAAAAATTATTACTGTCAATATATAACTCTCGATATCTTACGCAAGTTTCCCTCACTCTGTAAATCTAATTATATGAGAATAGACGAAATTCCTTTAAATTTCCTCAAACAGTCTTTTCCCGCAATATCTTTGGTTATCCCGGGACTTTTAAATTGCTCATTGTCCTTCTCTGTTTACTCTTCTATCTGTAAATCGTCGCTAGTTCGCTTCAACAAAAGGTGAAAAGCTCTTCCTCTCCTTCAGATTACCATTTATTTTTCAGTTTATGTGCTATTTACAAAGTTTTGGAACGCATAGTTCATCAGCAAACTACTGATTATATTTCAAAGAGCGGAAAATATGATCCATTTCAATCTGAGTTTCGTAAGGATTTTAGTACTCATATATATATGATATAAGATATGCGATCGATAAGAGAATGGTAACCATATTAGGTCTCTTTGACTTTACTAAGGCTTATGACCGTGTTAATCAGGTTCGCCTGCTATCTAAGACGAAAAATCTAAATTTTTGCTGTTACGTATTAAACTGGTTCCATTCATATTTTGTTGGTTGTCGCCAAGCAGCAAAAGACCCTAATGGAAACATATTAACCTGGATCTCAGTTCCCTGTGGGGTTCCTCAAGGTTCTATCCTTGGACCCCTTCCTATTTCAATATACCTACTTGACCTTCCAGAAAACATAAAATATTGTAAATATATGCTGGATAAAAGAAAAATGTGATGAAATACAACAAATGGAGAAGTTAGGACGGTACGATATGATGTACGCTAGGGCACTGGAATTAGAAGATAAGAGTTCTAATGGAATTCGTGGTAAAGGAATTATGAATACGGATGGGAAGATAGACTCAGAAACAAAGGATGTAGCACAGGTATGGGAAGGATATATTAATAAACTATGCAGCAAGCAGGCAGGATCGGTAAAAATAGAACTGGAAGATGAGGAAAACATTGAAGAAGACAACTTAGAACCAAGTATTACGGAGAGCGAAGTAGAAAAAGCGATAGTGGAACTAAAGAAAGGCAAAGCCAAAAACAGCTATGGAATACCGGCTGAGGCATTTAAAGCTCTGGGATCAGAATGACTAAAAGCAATCACGAAATTAATTAATAAGATTTACGACACGGGAGAGTGGCCTCAGGATTTTCTAAAAGAAACAATGATCCCTCTAAAAAAGAAGCCAAAGTCAATGCAGTGTAAAGACTACAGAACGATAAGCCTTCTGTCACACACTCAGAAGGTCATCACAAGGATTCTTAATAAAAGGCTGGAAAAAAAGGCAGAAGATATGTTAGGGGAAGATCAATTAGGTTTCAGAAAATGACGAGAAACTAGAGATGCTATAGGGATAGTTAGAATCATATCAGAAAGGGCAATAGAGTACAGTCAAGATATCTGCGTATGTTTCGTAGACTAGCAGAAGGCCTTTGATAGAGTAAATTGGGTAATGTTGATGAAGATATTAAAGGATATAAGAATAGACTAGAAAGTCAGGAGACTTATCAGGAATCTGTACGTGAATCAAATTGTAAAGACCAGGTTGGAGAGTGCGGACACATGCGGAGTAAATATCGGTAGAGGAGTAAGAAAGGGCTGCTGCCTATCCCCGACCCTATTCAATATATTTGGAGAAAGTCTAATGCAAGAAGCGTTAGAAGGCATAGGAGATTTCAAAATTGGAGGAAGGATTATAAGAACAGTAAAATGCGCGGATGATCAAGTACTTCTAGCAAGAAAGGAAGAGGAGCTACAGAAAATGATAAATAGACTAATAATAACATTTAGAAAATACGGCATGAAAATAAATACAGAAAAATCCAAGGTCATTCGAATATAGGGCAAAGAAGAGAATGCGAACATATGTTTTGCTGGAAAGCCTTTAGAACAAGTTTCAGACTATAAATACCTTGGAAGTATCATAACAAGAGAAGCAAAATGTACGAATGAGATCAGGACTAGAATAGGAAAAGCAAAAGCGGCTTTCAGAAGAAAGAAACACCTACTTACGGGGAACATAAGGGAAGATATCTGCAAGAAGTTGATAAAATGCTATATATGGAGTATAGCTTTGTACGGGACAGAAACATGGACGCTAAGGAAAAATGACATCAAATACTTGGAAAACTTTGAAATGTGGACTTGGAGGAGAATGCAGAAGATGAGATGAGAAGCGAATGATTATACAGACTATTAGAAAAAGAAAGGCAAACTGAGTTGGACATTACGTGAGGAGAGTATGATTAAAGCCGTGTTAGAAGGAAAACTAGAGGGAAAAAGAGAAAGAGGTAGGAAAAGGTTTCAGCTGATAGACGATTTGAAAGGCAAAGAGAGTTATCAAGATATGAAGAGGACAGCGGAAAATAGGAGAATATGTAGAACCATGTTTGACCATGAACAATCACGGACCTGTCTACGGACAGACTACCTATGATGATGATGATGTTGTACGTTGATGACTTGCAAATCTACTGGCATTGTCATCCTCGGGATTTTCCGGAGGCTATATCAAAAATCAATGAAGAAGTCACTGAGATCTCAAAATGGACCAATAATAATTCATTTATTTTTAACTGCTCAAAAACCAAAGCCATCATTATTGGTAGTTCAAAACTAATAAATTCCTTTGTTTTAAACACCATTCCTAAGGTTATGCTTGGAACCACTGCTATTCCCTTCTCAATTACTGTCCGAAACCTAGGAATAACAATGAATGAAAATTTGTCCTGGCCAAATCAGGTATAGGCATCGCAGAACTTGGTGGCATTTGCCTGCGCGAAGCGTGACGTCAGGGGGGGGGGGGAGCGTGCGTGGAAGGGGTTGGCAGAGGGAGCGGAGAGGAGAGGAGAGCGCATGGCAGGCAGAGCTGGCAAAATACTCGTATTAACCCTGGAGAGGGCTCGCGGTCTTTTCGAGTGGAGTGAGTGAGAGAAAGTATTTTAAAGTTGGCAACGAAGGATGGGACCGCAGGTACCCTGGTGGATACACGCGGAGACTGCCTTTCTCCCCCGCGTCGAGGAAGTTTTTAGACAATGAACCCTTCCACTGAAAAGGGTCTTCTGCGCAAGTGCCACCAAGTTCTGCGATGCCTGTATCTGACATTTCGAATAAAATAAACAATATTTTGTACCAGAGGCGAATTGACTGGGCATTCAAACATTCAAACAAACAAACTGAAAGCAAATAGGAACTTGTTACCTATACATACACTGCTTATTCTATCCACAAAATCCAGATGAAAATAATTTTGTGCGATATTCCATTACTTACTTTTTCAAAACAAACAGCCTGAATACCTCCTCTACCTGTTTCCACAATGGCTCTCATGTATGGCGATGACCACCAGGTCTGACTGCGGCCACCTCCATTATCTGGCCAATCGGAAAACTACATTTCACAAATCCTTTCAGGTCTTCGGATCCCAACTATGGAATTCAATGCCCGACCATATTAAACGCTCCAGTTCTTTGAGCTGTTTTACGTAAAAAATGTATAGTTTATTAATGGTTGATAGGAACTTGAAAAGAAAGTTCATGCATATACATATTTATTTAATGTGTGTATTTATGCATATGCATGTCTGTAATGATTTTATGATTGTATGTAAGGTTACGAGACAATTTTCGCATTATGGGACATGTCCCCTCTTAGGGGACATGTCCCATAACGGAATAAACAAATCAAATCAATCAATTATCTCTCTCTCTCCCTCCCTCCCCCTATCCCTCTCCCTCCTTCTCTCTCTCCGTCCGTTCGCAAATAGTCTCATTTTCTACCTCAGAAATTTGGAAAATATTATTCAGTACTACAGTAAGCCTCGGGTCCAGTGAATGTCCCAGAAAAATTTGTCAACGAATTTATTTCTTAAATCGCGTTCTATTGCTCCGTTTCGGTCGCGTATACTCCTCCCCCTCTCGATCCCTTAGTTTGCTTTCAATTTCTCTCTTCCTGCCAAACTTCACGCTCTCCTCCCGATCTGATCCGCTTTTTCGTCGCCTTCGCGCCCTGCGTCTATATACTATTAAAAAGTTGTATTGTCAATCTAAAATTCGAATAATTCCAGAAAGAATTTAGCTACCGACATCTATTGACCCCATCGTCCTTTCTCTTCCTCACTCTGTTAATTATCTCTTTCTTCGCGTTATTCTTTCGTTTCGCTTTTCATATGCTTCGTCCGATTACTTCCATTTCATCGACTATGATTTTTTAGTTTGATATCTGCAGTTTAGATTATTTAATCCTTATTTAATATCGGAAGTAATTTAGTAGACTTTTTGAAATTATTATAACGCGAAGTAATTTCACAAAATCAAGGTGAAATTTGAAACGCGTGAGAAAATAATTGAGTATCTACATTTGGTGAATCTATTGTGTTAGAGTTATCACAGTGTAACTTTTTCTGATTTATTGATACAATTATTCGGTTTCATACTTTTTGAGTCTTTGCTACCAATATAAATAATGCCTAAAGCGCAATTTTATCTATCATCTTCGATTAGAAAAATTGTCGTATGTGTTAAAACGAATGATGAGATCCGATAGCGAATCCGGAGAAAAGATAATTTATTAATATAACCCCATATCGCGATGTCGCAACCCGCAACGCTTTAATTGATCAATTATGGATATGGAAAATGAGTTTAAACATTTTGTGTCAAAACACATTTGTTGCAAGCTTTATATTTTTCTGAATCCATTACAACACTAACAGAACGTGGTTTTCAGTTGCAATTTCTTTCACATATATTGTAAATGACGGTGATATTTAGCCTTTGTTAAACATATAAATTTAATCAACATAAATTCGATGTCCTTGTGAGCAAAAAAGCTATGTAATTACTCGAAAAGTGAATACCTCATTTTTTCTGCGATTAAAAAACATGAGTCAACGTTTTTCATCAAAATACATGCAAAGCAACATTTCACTGAATTCGGTTGAGTTTGCGTGTGATCTTCATATAGAAAATAGTGCGTGACTGACATTGACGACAGATTAATGATTTCCTCTTTCTTTGAGATATAAAGTTAAAACTCAACGCCTCCTCTAAAATTTGGAATCATTACCAATAATTTGTATGTATAATCTATATAAAGTATTGCATAGCTACTATTAAGGCCCCTTTTGTTTATATTTCCACTTCGTCTTCATTTTTTTCTGAATGAATAAATGAGAGGTAAATTATCATAATGAAACTGATATTAATATATAATTTTACAACGGAAATTTCTATTTTTACAGATATATTCTTCGGTTCTCTGTATTTATCTATACAGTATATTAGATTATTGCATCGAACTATGCAAAGCTATGGAAAGACGGAAATTGGAATTTAGAAAAGTTAAAGCAAAATTTACACGAAAATAACATCTGTATTGTACAACTGCCAGTAAAAGTAACTTCATCCAATTCTACGCAGCTTAACTACAGATGTCGTTTCATATACCAGAATTGCATGATTTAATTTTGAAACATTTTTATTGACTTATGGAACGGTTTAAAAACTGGAAGCAGATATTGATGGAGCATTAATTGCGATTTGAATTTTTTAAACATAGCCCTAGAGATCTGGTCGTAAATAATAACGAAAGCATAAACACGTGCTCTTCAAAACACGAACCCACAAACATTTAGTCGGATATTCGAAGGAAAGGTGATTTCAACGACAGACTGAGATTGCATTCATATTAAAGAGAGCGTTCGACTCGAAACATCCGCGCGAAACTCATTATTGCGGCGCTGAAGGTGTTTGGCTCTAAAGCCGGGAATCTCTGCTAATTACAGAGGCGATAAAACCCTCTCCAAAGGTGCTTATCACTCCTGCATTATAGACTGAGAGCTTTTGGTTCTCTATTTTCTTCTCATGCTGAGGTTTGCCTCGCAGCTCGTGCATTTAAATGCAGGAGACGAGTGTTGCCACAGTGGAAGAGACTTCTCTCATGTTAGAATAAGATACATTCTGGACGACATGCAAATACTTTTCCTGTTAGATTTTAATCTACTCCTACCATCTGAATAAACTAGCGAAATTTACAGCTGCCGACGACAATGAGTGGATTCCAGGGTGCTGCTTGTGATACTATTTAGCCTAAATCGCCGCTCAAGTTCCAGCTGGACGAAAATTACTCTTCCTTAATAAAAACTGGATAGACAAACGGGAAAGGACAACCGGAAAACCATGGATCCCAAAAGGAATGATTGAGAGAATAGATTCAAAGTAAAGATGAAAATAACGAAAAAGGTCGATATGAAAGAGGAGTGATAACAAAGATTATAAAAAGGCCACAGATAAAATAAGACGAAAATGGAAAAATAATAACTTTGAATAAATAAGCGAACTAAAGAATGTAGGCAGATACGGCGTGATGTAGGCTAATGTGCAATAATTAAATGGGACCGAATCGCAATTCTCGAAAAGGAATCACACACTCAAATAGGAAAAAAGTTACAAAACGAAGATTGTCACATGACGTCAGACGACTGGGTAGAGATGGATGGTAGCTGGACGTAAAACTCGATATATTATAATGTCGCTGGACGCTACATTATATTGTTGGAGAAATATGACACATGCAATATTATTTTATTGTCAGAGAATGCATTGTTTTTTAAGAAAAATACAAGAAAGGAAAACGGAATACAATCAAGATTACAGCGCGTGTTTTGTTCCAAGGTAGAATGCCTTTGATAAAGTAAACTGACATGGATATAAGAAATTCGGTTCAGTCTAGATATATAGAAGACAATAAAAAATTATATTCGAATCAGTTGGAAAAATTCATATCAGAACAAGATAATAATAGCGGAGTAACTATAAGAATAAGATTGTCAAGGTTGTAGTCTGTCACAGGTTCTATTAAAAATAAAGGATGAAAGACTAACAAAAGAAACTTTAGGAGTTAATTTGTATTTGACATTTGTAGGGCGCATTATTAGGTCAGAAAAATATGCTGACGGCCAACCTACCCATGCAAAAAAGGAACTCCAGAAGATTTTAAATGCACAAGGATTAGAAAAACATCTTTAAAGATAATTTATATTATTGACTAAGTAAAAACTGAAGGCTTTTGTAAATGCATGTACTTGATATAGTGATTTACTTTACGTAAATGTTACAAAACCAGGCTGGGACTATTAGTAACTTGTCCGAAACTAATGTCTTGGCAAGTTTGGTGAATTTATTTCGGATGAGCACAGATGAGGGGGAATGTATTCGTAGTACTAATGTGACGCATAAATAGGTCGCCTTGCTCTCTCATTCTATCTTTTGCACATCTAAATTTCCATTTAAGGAGCCTGCATACTCTCCTTCCCTTCAAATCCTCTCTTTTTTTCTCTCTCTCTTTCCCTCTCTATCATTCCCTTCCTTTGCCCCCCCACCTGCTTTTTTCTTAAAAATTCTTCAAATCACCTTTTCCGGCATTTAATCATCTTGTACGAATACATACGTCATACGTATTATGATTCAATTATATTGGTTTAATATAGTAGATACAGCTTTGCGATTAGTTTTCGTCAAGTTCTTATGGTAAAATAAATCATTAATAAAGGTTGACTCTCATTTATATTTGGTTATAATGCAAGTGCGGGCTTACTACACTCATACATTCTATATATGTAGATAGTACGGGCTTAGTCCCTTGTCCCTAACAGTGCCCAACACCATATGGATTGCTTCGTTAACCCATTGTTTTCGAACTAATTTATCATGAATTTAACAAATATTTTATTTATAAAATACGTATTAATTATATTATCTATAATCTCAGGGCTATGTAACATTAATATTTGCAGGAAATCAATCCTCGTCAGGTTCTTGTAAAGGAGATGTGAGGATTTTATGTTGTCAGACATTAATATGTAATTAAAAATCACGCACCCTTCGTGTTCAAGAGTGGAAATTTCCTGCTAAATCTCAGATTTCATCTAATAGCGACAGGGACCTTTTAGCCAACAACATTGACACAAACATCCATTTCAGATATAAATATCGAGTTTTTTTTCCTCAAATCAGTTTTCGATAACTACCATTGATTACTTCTCTCTCTCTCTCATCCTGAACGAACACATCCGCCCCTCTCATTCTCTCCCTCGCTCCCTTTCTTTCTCCCTCCACCCTGCATAATTATTATTATGATTGCTCTTGATAGTGCGTGGAATTTTAGCGTTTTATTTAAATCCGCTCATGCGTCCGGTTTCTTCGCTTGCCTGTCTGACGCGCTAACTCCTAAACAAAAGGGTCTTTGTTTTTCCGTCAATCGATTTGTTTTTCTGTCTCGTAGAGCAGGTTGTCTCGATTTGTCCGTCTGTCTGTCTTTCTATATTGTTTCTTAAAAAATCTCCATTTACTGTCTGCTTCAGCAGCTCTTTCCTTACTGGATTTGTTTTAGATTTATGGTAATTTAAAAATTTCTGTCAATTCATATGCATATTTAATAGAATAGATGGGCGTAACAGACAGAATGACAGAGACTCTGTTACTGTTAATATGATTAGGTTACAGGTTTTTGATGAATTATTAAAATGCCGGAGAGTAATTCAATAAATTTTCATGTTGGCAATATTTGTAGTCAGATCAATCGCCGGCCAAACAGCTGACGTCCGAACACCATAAACACTGCACTTGATTTAGCGGCGAACAAGTGTCGAAAAACTTTTAACCGTGGAGTCTAACACGGTCGATTAGTAAATATCAAAATAGTTCGGTAAAAATTAACATTTCCATGTATCCGAAAGGATCGATATGCAACGAAGAATCAAAGAAGCTCATTGCGGCGATAGATGGAGGAATGAAGGAAGGGCTAGGAAGGCGACGGAGGGAGAAGAAAGAGGGAGGGAGAGAGAAAGAGAGGGAGGGGGTATGTGTGTGTGAGAAAGAGAGAAGGCGGAAAAAGACGGAGGAGGTGAATTGAGGGTTAGGAGTAGGATTATACGTAAGATGAAGATAAAAACGGCGAATGGAGCGACCTCAAATAAGAGTCGAGGCATAAGTGGAGAATATAAGCGAGAAGAGCAGTAGGGATGCAGTGGAGGGAGAAGTGGAAGTGGGGTGGCGTGTGGGGGTGGAGGATTCCTGGCGCCAGAGGCCGATGGAGGGATTTTCCATAAATGTGAAGGGAATCGGGTCGAGATGGGAGAGGAGCCAGGGACGGAAGTGTAGGGGTGGGAAAAGAAGGAGTGGAGAGGAAAGGATGTGGGGGAGGAGGGGAGAGGGATAGGAAAGTAGAGGGAGAGGAAAGGGGCTGAGAGGGGAGGAGGAAGGAGTGCCGAGGAGCGGAGACTAGCCGTCGTGTCTGCTGGAGTCGGGGGAGCGGATGGGGCGCAGGGATGCGGCACGCCGTCCCAACCCCCGTGGTGCATTCATACGGAGAGCAGCTAGTAAAGGATGCTCTGTGTGTTCGAGGAGTTAGGACGGGGCCGGTTTTGGGGCGGGGCGGGGGTGGAGTGGGCCATAAACCACTTATGCATCAGCCTTCATGGTCGTGATTCCTTTAAGAGCTTTTCTTGTCATCCCGTACCTACGTAGAACTATACTGGCCCATTCGCCTTAGAAAATCATCTTAGTGAGAATTTGAATACAGATTCACATACCATAAATTGCTATACTTGTTTTTAGAAGCCTTTGTGGTAAGTATAGCGGGTAAAATGCTTACTTGTTTTCGAAGAGTGGTTAAAATTCCTTATTTGATATGACCTGAAAGGTCAGTAAATTTTTACAGAGTATGCTGCAGTGGTTATCGAAAAGAATCTTTGTAAATAAGTGTTTTCATGACTGTTGAATGGCTTGGCAAAATGGAGTTTTATTCTGGTTTAGTGAAATAAATTATATTATGAATTTAGAAAGAGTGGAAAGTTCCATTGGAGATTGGGTTTTTGGTTTAATAAAATTTATATAGATTATTGAAATGTATTAAATGTCATAGAAGGTCTAAAAATGCTTTTAAGCATATTAATGAGTCGTTTTAAGTATTAAAACTTACAATTCTCTTTAGATGAGGATGGTAGCAATAAATATATTATTAAAAATGCTGGACGCATTTTTCATATAAACCAAATTGATTTTACATGAAAACTTTAACTAAATGTATTAGGAAAATCAAAAGGTAAACATGAAAAGGGGGGGTTGTGAGACACGGTGAAACAATACAATAGCAAATGAACGAAAACTCCTTTACCGTAAAAAGGAAGAGAATACACTCATGCTGCAGATTGCTGGTAAACACCATCGCAGGACCTAAGTCAGGAGACATATCGTACGCACACGCAGAAACATACAAAAACCACTCACACAGTAAGCTCTAACAAAAAATTAAAACTAGACACCGATGTTTCGACATCTTCAGTAGTGTGGGGTGTAAGAGGGAAAAGAGGGGTATAAATAAAAGGAGTGACCGTTGCGGAGAGGGGAAGAATGAATGCAAATTATAACTAAAACAAAAAATACTCTAAAAACTTGCCCCACTTTATTTGATAAACGGTTGTCCCCAGAATGTACTGCCTTCCAAAATTACACAATCAGGCACACCTATGAGACCCATAGTTTCAGGGATCAACTCTCCTACACAAAATATCTCAGTGGCTAAACCATCAATTCAAAGAAATACAACCAGATTGTGACTCGCATCAAAAACACAGAAGATTTCATCAACAGAATAAACAAGATGGAAAAGTATACTCCATAAATTGAATACACAGAGATTTGAAAGGCGTTCTTGATGGGAAATACGTATGGAGCGGAATCAAAAGTTTAGGCGATTCTCGAATTTTTAACTCCTAAACTATAGTCTCGGGGACTATCTTGTAGTAAATGTTGTTCTGTATCCAAATACATTTTTTAATCTATCACCTGAATAATATAAGAGAATGGGAGAGAAATATATGGATTTTTAATAGTTGTTTGCTGAGAGAATCGTCTTCGCGATCGATGTAAACAAAATATGCGGTATTGCACGGGATATTCTCAAATTGTTATCTCCAACATTATAAGTCGTAATTATGTGGTCTCTTGACCATCTTGTAGTAAATGTTGTTCTCTATTCGAATAAATTTTTTAATTTACACCTCGCAGATCATATAAGAGAATGGGAGAGAAATATATGGATTTTTAATTGTTGTTTGCTGAGAGAACCGTCTCAGCGATCGATGTAAACATTATATGCTATGTTTTGCTCGGGATTTTCTCGAATTTTTATCTCCGAAACCTTAACTCGTAATTACGTGGCCTCACGAACTTTCTTGTAGTAAATGTTGTTCTCTATCCGAGTAATTTTTCAAATCTATACCTTATGGATCATATAAGAGTTAGGGAGATAAAAGTTTGATATTTCATTGTAGCTTGATGGATGAAATTTAACGAGATACGAGTATAAGTTTATTAAAATAATTATGTAAAGTGGAAGTTCTAATTGACGGATTTAGTTGAAAATTACAAATGGGCGATAAACTTGAAAAAAAGATCGCCCATACCTAATTAAATTAAAATCCGTCCAGCGGTTTAGGAGATGGAAGTTACGACGGACGGACGGATGGACGAGACCCGCTTTTACCGATTTGCTAGTAAAGAAGACCTAAAAACACCGCACTTGCATATAATGACATCCTTCAATGTCACATCCTTATTCCCAAGCATACCTATCAAAGAAACCATAGAATTCCTACAGACAGTAGAAAAGAATATTCCTGAGGAAGCAACAGAAGAATACGTTCGTTTAACCTCCCTGCGCATGCAACAAAGCTTCTTTAAAATCAACAACACATTCTGTCAACAAAAAGATGATACCTCTACGGGTAACTCCCTTTCTCCTTTCATGACTAATAACTAAATTCGAGAAGTCTTGTAAACCTTCCTTCCCATATTTTCCAAAAACTTGGCTCCAATACGCAGATGACATTTTTGCAATCTTGGACACAGCAAAAGAAAGCATCCCTGATTTCATACAATGCCTCAACCAACAATTCGAGACGATAAAATTTTCACACGAAATAGAAAACAATATATCTTTACCTTTCTTAGATTTGCTCATTACAAGAAAACATAACAAACTGCAATTCAACATTTACAGAAAACCTACACACATCAACACATATACTCATATGGACTCTCACCACCATATCTCACATAAAATGGCTCCCTTCCACTCCAGACTACTAAATACACCTCTATCGAAAACAGATTTTTACATAGAACTTACATTTATTAAAATGTGCGCATTACACAACGGGATCGGCTCACAAATTATCGACAAAATGATTCAAGAACTCAGACACAATATTCAAATTAAATCATGCACCCAACTCACGAACCAAAACACAAAGAAAAAATACATAAAACTACCATATGCAAAGAAACTAACAAAAAATTTGCAAAGCATGCTTTCATAATCTGATCTTCACCCGGTTTTTGTAAACGAAAATTAATTATCCAACATACTGACAAACCCAAAAGATAAAATTTCTAATCACCACAAATCAGGCATTTACCAAGTCAATTGTAATTCCAGTGACAAAATTTACATAGACGCAAACTGGAAACCCGGTTTAAAGAACACATTAGCACACTACAAAACAACAGAATAAACAAATCAAGCATTGCAACTCATATTTTTGACATTCACCATCCTATCACCACAGAAAACCTATCCTTACTCAAATCAATCGACCAATACAATAAACTCGATGCATACGAAAGCATCTACATACATAAAAACAAAAACACGGTTATGAACAGCGACTTACGTCCCATCCCCCACTCTCCCCCTTTTCAGTTACTCAGTTAACCGTTCCAATTCCTTTCACTTTTTCCCCTTTCCTAACGGTCATTCCCTGCATATATACCCCCCCTCTCCCTCCCACACCTCACACTACTGAAGATGACAGCTTAGCTGTCGAAACATCGGTGTCTAGTTTCAATTTTTTGTTAGAGTTTACTGTGTGAGTGGCTTTTGTATGTTTCTGCGTGTGCGTGTGTCCCTTATAAGTAAGGCCCTTCTACGATGTTTACCAGCAACCTTCAGCGTGAGTGCGAGTATTCTCTTTCTTTTTACGGTGAAGGATTTTTGTTTATTTACTATGAATACTTTGTGACTAAAAATTTTATCAGAAATTTGACTTTCAAGCACGTGTGTGTATTTCCTGGGCTAATCAACCTCTTGGATTATTATAGCCATAGCTCCTTCCATACCGAACACATTAACAAGGAAGGAGGGAAACCTGGTGCCGGATTTAGCCTACTCTTAACGATGAGCACCAAGGGGGCCAACTGCTTAACATCCTTTCTGAAGGACGAAACTCTGACTTTGCGCGGTCTCCTCAAACAACACAAACGGGGCCGGGCGACCTTGGAAAAAATCCTACTTCTGCAGGATTCCTGCGCGCTGCCCTTTCAAACAGCATGTGATTAGCAGCCAGCGTCCTAACCACTACACCACCGGCACCCCCCAACTTTCAAGCACCTCTTTTATAATGAGCTTATTTAAGTTATCAAAATAAAGTCAGCCAAAACATTTACCACAACTGCAAGAGGAATGGTAGAGGAAATCTAACCACTTAGTGGCAAAATCTGGATTAGCTAATCTGACGTATGAAATAACACACACTAGAAAACTCATTCATTCCTTCCTAAGCAGAATATAGAACGTTCGTATGAAAAATTCGAGTTTTCAGACCTTTAGACAAGAAGTAGGAGGGCCGTTTTCGAGCTGGGAAAAGATTTGAAAGCAAGAAATATAGGTCACGTCAGTTTTAGAAATATTTCTGTGGGCTCAAGGAAAGAAGGAAAAAAATAGATGGATTGGAGGAAGAGGGGAGGAGATGAGTGTGGAGGAGATCTCGGGTAAAATGAAAGAGAGAGAGAGAGATAAGGAGGGAGGGAGAGGGAGTGTGAGAGGAGGGAGAGATGGGAGGGAGAGATGTGAGGGAGAGATGGGAGGGAGAGGGAGTTAGAGGGGATTGTGAGGAGGGGGGAGAGAGAGAGAGAGAGAGGAGACAAGAAGAAAGAGAGAGGGATGGGAGGGAGTGTGGGGGAAGTTGGAGGAGAGGAGAGAGAGAGGGAGGGAGGAGACGAGATGAAAGAGAGAGGTGGGAGGGCAGCGCGAAGAGTGGGCTCTTAATTTTCGAAAAGAAACCACATAAAGGGAATATTCATCTTCCAAATTCCAATTTCTCAAACAAAGGAAAATGTTCACGACGCGGCAAATCTTGAAACCAAATGTCACACAAATGACTCCGCGTAAACCTCTTTCATAAGATTATTTTTAGACTCCAAGACACTAGTTTTCTTGAAACAATGGTATCAAGTCGATTCAATCAATAATCAATTAATAATAAAAGGAATCCGCCATTCAACTCATTGAAATAGTTTTTAATTTTATAAAAGAAGTGTTATCTCATAAAAGCTCTACTAATCTGTACAAAATGCTTTTAAGACGAATTAGATGAGAGTTATACATCCATTTCTTCCCTTTGGTTTTAATTTAAAGCAAAATAAAAATAACTTACTAAAATAAAATATCTGTCGCATTTAAATAATGGCTTTCGTTACAAAATAGCTTCGCAATATACATTAGTTTCAACGTGATCTTTAGTTAAAATGTAACGCAACGCATTCAACGATAATTCTGTAAGTATTACAGCCAAGATATTCTTCCTTCCATCTCGTCGGAAGCGGGAGATATAATTGGACTGAAAAAGTGACACTGGAAACACGTTTCAAAACAACGTTGACTTTAGCAGTTTCTCTAATTACGCGGATTTGTTCCTTTCGGTGACTCCATTAGCGAACAGACATAACTTCGGGAGCTTCGGAATAGAAAGACGAACGCCGCGCCACCGCGAACAGGAGAGATGCGGCAATACGGCGAAAGCACGATTACATTGCGTCTATGATTAGGCGCTTTGAACTTGGAAAGTCGTTCGGTGCGGAACTTCGGAAGATCCGAACCACTGAAGGGAGAAAAAGAGAGAGAGAGAGGCAGAATTCGGATGCGCGCTGGATCCGCTCCATTCCCCAATCCTCCTCCCCCCCCTGCCCCTGTAGCCCTCTGGATCCCCGTTGGCCCGGTAACGCTCCCTTTTCTACTTTATGGGAACGGAAAACCAATTTGGGTACAAGCGTGCCGAAAGATAAAAGCGTATGAAGAAATTTGCAATGAGTATGGCGAGCTGATTATAATTGGGACTGAAAACAAAAGGGACGGGACCCGAGGTGTGTCGCTTCGATGAGGAATGCTGGAGACGGCGAGAAAAAGACGCAAAAGGCTTTTCTCGATTCAGCATTAATACGTATTTCCGCCATCTGCATAATTCCTCTATGTGTATTAAACGATTCAGGAATCGCATGACGCTCGTTAAATATGGAAAATGGATGTTTTTCCGAATAGTAAAATACTTTTTAATATATTGGAAATAAAATAATAAAAAACATAGCACGAATTTAACCAGAAATTTGTGGATTTTGATAAAATTGGTGTTTATTTTAAACTAGTGTATTGCCCGTCATATGACGGGTGTCACTTACTATATGGTTGAAAAAACCCGTCGTAAGGCTGGTAATCCTACTGAAACCATAAATCTTAAGTAATCGTAACTCATTATTATGGATAATCTCAAAATTAGTTTATTAATTGACAAAAATTTCACTGAAAACATTTCTTTTAAAATCATTATAAATAGCTGCTTCTTAAATATATAGAATATATAAGTGTATATATATATATATCATATAAAACCTAATGTACTTCTAGAAGTGCTACAGAGCTGAAATTTGGCATGAATATAGTTCATTGGATACAACCTCTGAAAAATCCAAAATTTCCGAAAAAGTTATATTTAAAAGGCGTTTTTGGCACCAAAGTCCAATTTTAAACACCCATAAGAAAAGCACTGAAAACTGTGCAGGGCTATATATAATTACATTTTTATATTATTTAAAATTAAGATACAAAGTCGGGACATGCACCGTACCGTAAAAAAAGAATGAAGTTTATTTTTCTTGAAGACAAAATTCAAATCCATGCTGAATTTACGTAAACATTTGATTTTTGTTATAAAATTATGAAATTGTTTTTGGTCTTCAACAATGAAAAATATTAGCTAACATAGCAACGACTCAAATGTCTTTCAATGGCAATTGATTTTCCGTACTTTAAGAGCATTGATTAAATGCTTAGAATGCATTATAATCCATTTGATTTCAGCCAACGACGTATACATATCATGACGTGATATTTTTAAATTAATGTTTTTATCCAGATACGCACTATAAGGCACGGGTGATAAAACCATAATCCTAACACACAAAATATCCTAATTTTTACATAAATTTTAGTGTAACATATACGGTATTGTCTTAATGATGATTAGAGTTATTGTTTAAAAAGGGCGATATGAGCCATGAAACTTGAAATTGGAAAACTAGAACGCGAAACCGTTTGCTAGAGACTTTAGAAATTCCGGATAGATGCCTTAATTAAACGGGAAAGTGTCTTCTTTTAATAATAAACGGAAGTTTTGTGTCACTTGGTGCCAAATCGATCCTTGGCAAAAATACTAATTCCCTTTATTTGTGCCTGTTATAATCTCAGCATCAAAGAAGTTTTCATGTAATTTTTTAATTATTAATCTAATACCATTGCACAACCCTTCCCTCTCTCTGTGTCTCTTTTCTCCCACCTCCCCCCTCTCTCATTCCTTCCTGTCCCAATCCATAGCTCTCCCTCTTTTTTTCCGTCTCCCTCTTTATCTCTTTCCTCCCGTCTTTTTCTAATTCTATACCACCCTATCTCTCTATGTACCTTCCATTCTATACCCCTTCCTTCCTATCTCTCTCCTCACATCCCCCTCTCTCTTACTCTACATCTATACTATAGTCGTTTAGATAAGCAAAAGAATCCAAAATAAATCCCAGTCCCATTACGATCAAGTAATTTCGCGAAAAACCCAACGATAATTTATGATAATCTATGCACTCGTATATAGTACACGTGTGCAGGTCGAGCCAGCAATTGATTTTCGAAGTTTAACAATGAGGTGGTCAGAAAGGCAACATCTGTTTAAAAGCAGATATTTTCCCAAAATATGCGATTTAAATATTTAATATGAGATATTTCGAACGATAGGAGATAAAAGATGAATAAAATAAGAAACTTCACTAATTTTTCTAAAATATAGTTTAAATTTGAAGATCGTACGTCAGTTATTTCTAATTTGAATTTCCAAAAGAATAAACTTTAAAAATTCCCTTTTTACGTTTCATCTTACCGGAAATGTAAATGAACCCCCTGGATATTTTTTCTTATTTTTATTTCGTCATTTAATTTTTATATCTGAATTAAACCTTCCACCTTATCAGGAAGTTTGTTAAAACCCGTTACAAAGTGCCATTTATGACGCCAGCGTTAGGCAGAGAGTAAGGCTTTTATTAACGAGATTACTGTGAATAAGAAAAATTTATTGCAAATTTTTAATTTTGAAAACTCGCATAATTAATCCCTTAAAACACTTCCAGTACATATATTTGTGTACATATATAGATGAAATTTTTAAACATAATCGTAAAGACAGGTATGGTCCAATGGTCCCGTGGTTACAACGGTACGGTAAGATGTACAAAGGATCACTTCAACTGTAACGGTCGATTTTCAGTTTTTATTTATTTTACAAATTATAACAAAATACGAATGAGAATAACTGATTTTGGAAGAACGGATTAAAAAAATAAATTATAGCCGAACATAAAGATACAAATAATTGTAACTACTTTCGTAAAGTATTTCACGGCAATATAAATCGACGTCGACTTAAATGTAATTAAAATGTATTGAAATATTAATCAAAATATAAGTTTTATATTTAAAAACGGTACTTAAAACATAGAACATCATTTGAAGAAAGGAAGCAAGAACGATTCTTGTAAGGTGATTACGAAATTATTGCAGCTTGAAAACCTTTCTCTCGTTTTATCTCGATAGTTAGGTATGCCTCGCGTATAATAATAATAATAATCCGTCTTTATTGAGGGCGATATTTAGACAATAATGTCCATTCTTACATATAACACTAATGTTGCAAGCGCAAACATCCATGTCCTACGCGGGATTCGAACCCGCGACCTTAGTATCCGTTGGCAGAAACTCTAACCACCCGTCTACCTAGGCCGTATGTCTCTTTCTAAAACCTCTCATTTTAATCGATGGATGAAACCTTTATTTTGTGGAACTCTGTAATAAATAAAAAGGAGAGAAACAGTGAAATAATTTCACTTTATTTAATAGAACCATATATATACATGTGTTGCTCCTTGCTTCCATACCTGATGATGACTAGATATTATTGTTAGTCGAAACCGGTCGAGTCTATTATATAAAGTGGAATTATTTTACTAAGTGTTTCTCTCCTTTTCATTTATCTCTCATTTTAACTTGCCCAAAGTTCCGGATTGTCGTTTTATTCTTATTTTAAGAAAATATATATTTATACAATTATAAAAATTATTAAAAAGCTTATGTTTCTGCTATAAATTTAGCAAATCAAGCTATTAGTATTTTATTAAAATTCAATAAACCAAATAGGAAAGTAATATAAAAAATAGGAAAAATGTGTTTTATTGTTAAATTTTTATAAAAGGCATGTTTAACATTTTTGCTGTTGGCTCTTACCAAGATATTCTCCCACTAGAAAATTAATCTCAGAGCAAAAAAATAATCCTTTCTTCCTAAAGAATGCGACGTCAACGAATTAGCGTTAGGGACAACTTCTCTGTCAACTACCTTCCCTGTTTCCTTTATAGAAATTGGTCCTGCCGGATCCAAACCCAAGGGACTTGCAGCTTTTCCGGTGACTTATTGTCGCAGTCAACCTCCGCGCCTTTTAAGGGATCGAATGGAGGCAACCGGACCATCTCAGTCGGCACGAAGATTGCCCGGAATCCAATAAAAGCGGAGGACAAGGGAGCGGGAATTGATTGCTTTGATAAACTCTCGCAGCGTAGGGGAAACGGATGAGAGGGGTGGAGGGATTCACCGGGGATAAAAGGGAAGGGGAGGGGCGGTTAAGTTTGCCCCGATGCGGGCGACTGCGTTCGCTCGAAGCACGCGAACAAAAGACATTCGGGAAAGGGGTGGAATTAAAGGTCAGTGTTAATTAATCGATGGAGGCGGGGAAGAGAGGGAGTCTTTTTAGCACCGGCGGTCGAACGTGTGTCCGATTTTTTGTACGGAAAAGTTCGAGTGCGCGCCGAGAAAATTATAGTAAGTGTCACTCCGACGCGGTTTCGTGAATTTCGTTTGAAGGACTATTAGGTTTACTCTCGAATAAAGAAGAAATATTCTTACATAGTCGATTATATTTTCTTAAAGCATCTCCTTGTAAGGTATGTAAAAATAGCGGAAACAAGTTGAAAAGCATCTGAATTTCTCTTTAATGCAATTTCAATAGCAGCTGAAGGATGTGTACGTTATGTAGGCCTGGAATTTGAGGGTTCTATTAAAAAGGGGAGAACGATTCCTTTTTAAAAGGAAAAAGAAGGTTGATTCGTGAAAGGCTTAAACCCTCGGGGGCATTTTGGAGTGCCGCAGGAGAGATATAAATCATACGTCAATCCGGTTGGACCATGGAATTTCAATGAGAAATGTGGCGATGGAATGAAAGAGAGAAATACAAAGAGGGAGTTTGAGAGCGAGAGAGAGAGAGAGAAAACTAGAGCGTTAAATTGGTCATCTACATTATTTATAAATTAAATGAGATACACATATATAACATTGAGAGTTAACTTCAATAAAATATAACCAAAGTTACTGAAAATATATTAAAAATTACTTATACATCTAAATTGAATTACTGATGACGAATGATTCCTCAAAATTTTGCTATAAGTTTCAAAGGAATTTCACTCATTTTTTTAATGCGTACCACTATTTCCAGGATTAATAGGAATATATAATGCGACTATAGTAGTGACGACAACTCTGAACTGAAAAAAATGCAATTTCGGCATAATATGTAAGATTGATTTTAAAAATTCGACTATCCGCAAAATAAATTTTAATTTCCTCTATCACAACAATTAAATTTTCGGAAATTACGGTTCTATTTTTCACGTGCCACAAATTCCGTTACAAGCAATTTTATTGTGTGGCGCCATATGTACTGCCGAGTGGACATTTTTTCGGTTTACAATAATCAGAGACTGAGTAAGAAAAGGCGAAACAAAAGAAACAAGGAAAAATCCATTCATTTTGAAGTAAACATCAAAATAAGGTCTCTCAAAATAAAAACATATAAATTCTAGACGATGTCGTTCCTTGGGAAACTCGATTAGGTGGATTAAGAACTGCAGTTTTTCTGACATGCGAGAGAGTTATAAGAAATTCAAGCAAGCTGATAAAGGAGGAAGGAAGAGTGAGAGAGGGAGAGATTAAGAGACGCAGTGAACTGTATGAGAATGGAGAAGCAGTGAGGAATGATACGCAGTGTGTGTGTGTGTGTGTGTGTGAGAGAGAGAGAGAGAGAGAGAGAGAGTGAGGGATATGCGAACTTAATCCCTTCCTCTCTCTCTCTCTTCGAAGAATAAATTGGCAGAGAATAAATAAAAGAAAAGCACTCCTATAAACTTATTGTTAGACTTTTCCTAAGGAGAGTGGCGCTGTGCAAAGGGACGTCATTGGTACGACTGCAGGGAAGTACGTAAGCGAGGATGAGGAGGTCGCATCGGGAGAGGAGCGGCAGGGAGCGGGGGGGGAGCGGGAGGGGACGAGGGAAGAATCGGGACACCAAGGGACTTCCACAGCTCAATTCTCGAGGATTCGATAGATGTTTGAAAAGGATCAAAGAAGCTTCTTTAGCAGGAAAACTTTTCTACCTCACATAACTTCATAAAATGTCACACTCGAAAAACATTTATCGGCGGTGAAGGGAGCAGTGCACTCTCTTGGAGCACGCGACACCAAGCGTGCGTGGGCGAGGCCTCGTGAGGGGGTCAGCGGAAAACGCGAACATGCAGTGCGTCACAAAACGGAAAATCCTGCGATAAAACAGCCCCCGTTTGCGAGAAAAACATTAAAAAGGTCTCGTGCATGTAACACGCGACGAACAGATCCGCCGCGCTCTCCGACTATATTAATTAAGCATTCGAATGAAGGCGGCGCCGCGATATAGCAGGGCGGACAGTTTAACGGTCACGAATTCATAGAATTAGTTCTAAAAAATATACGGATACAAATAATAAAATAATATTGCATTTAAGCTTCTTTATTTCTCAGTTTTAAGTAGCCTCCCAGAAACATCATTTATAGAAAGCGAACAATATATTTCGAGCTCCTTATTCACAGGGCTAAACAATCTTGTATATTTTGCGAAGAAATTAGCTACAAAAAGGCAGACCTTGAAATTGCTGCGGGAATATCTCATTGCTTAATCGATGTCTTTACAATCAAATGCGCATTAATGATATGATCGCGACATATTTTCGACATCCGTACGAGTGTAGCAATAAGCAAACTTACACTCATTAGACGGATTGTTTTTTCGACCGCAGTTTAAACTGCACAAAAAATTAACAAATGAAAAAAGATTTTTGCGGATCACTGATACGAGGACTCGGCGATAAAAAGTTTCCGATGCGAGATGGCGTCACTAAGGACATTCGAGTCTCGCGTACTGCGGGAGTTGCTGCGCCAAACACGACAGAGGCGAGAGAGAGGGAGGGAGGGAGTGCGGGAGGGAGAGGGAAGAGGGGAAGCGACACAAAAGCAATGAGAAAAAGATATTCCTACCTAGAATGTCCATCTTGGCCCTCTAAGTCTTCTTCCGCCTCTTCCTCCTCGCCGACTACGAGTGGCCGCCCCTCCACCGCCCTCACCTTCTCCACCGCCACCTCCTCCTCCTCCTCCTCCGCCGCCTCGCCCTCTTGGGACTCCGTGTCCTCTGACGCTCACTCTAACGGCCGCTCCGCCAAACTTCTCTCTCTCCCGTTCTCTCTCAGAGCGCGCCTGTACGACCCAGCAGCGCAAGCGAAACAGACTGCTGCTGCCTCCTCGCCTTGTGCCAACAGCGCCACGACTCCAGACCCTTCCCCTCCACACACTGCAACCCCTCCATCCTTTCCCTCCCTTTCTCTCCTCCTCCCCCTTCTGCCCCACCCTCTTCTCCCCCACCTCCCCCCTCCTCCGCCCCTCCAGAAGCGTAACCATGGAACTCGAAAAATTTCACGCACTCTAATTAAACGCTCTGGTAACCTATTTACAGGCGAATAGGAAACAGAAAGGCGTTTTTCCCCGTATCGTCCTCATAATTGTATTCACCTTTCATCTTGATCAATTACTCCGGCTATGAGATTATGCGAGCAAAATTCCTTTCGAAAGATAGGTTCGATCGACGGATGAGGTTCCTCTGACTAATATCTTTGGACTACTGATTGTATAAACATTTTTCTATCTATATGATACTTCGTTGAGTTGGTTGATTCGTACGAAAGCTTAGCGTTTCGTTGAATTATTGAGGATGTCAGCTAAACTCCTTATTTCATATATGTAAATTTAAATCGTTGATTTTAAAATAAATCGAGTTCTTTTTCGAAAAATAACTGAGAAACATACTTACGAAAATTCGCAGTTTGGCCATTATTACCGAGGGTGAAACTGCTGTATGCGAAAATAATCCTATCGTACACAAGAATACAAATCGATACTTGCCAGAAAGAAGGTTCTGAAGCTCGCCCGTGATTTTCCATTATTTCAATAAGTTGTTGCACATGATAGAGAATTTAATTGCTCATGAATTAATAATTACATTCCATTTCTATTCCGATTGTTCTCAATAATATAGCATGATATAATCAACTCTCCAAATGGCGTTATAAAAATTCTGAAACTGTCGCAATAAGGGTAATTCCATTAGCTCGACCCTTTTATCGAGTCCATCGTTCGGTGAAAAATTAATTTAAAACCGTCGAGTCACAAAAACAGCAACGTCAGCCGTGTATCGATTATTCGAATAGCAGTAGCCCCCGCCGTGTCACTCAAGTCTTTTTAAGCCCTTGGATGTGAGGGGCGGGAGCGGCTCGGGGCGAGATGTATCGCAGGGTGCGGCAGCGGCCGATATAGCAATGCTCCTTGCAAAGCAATTTCATCTTTGGCTGGCAATGCGTTTCATTTTTTTTAATGGAATTCTTCGCTCAAAAATTTAGAAAAGTCCTTTCGAATCTCTTTTATTGCACAATGTGCATTTGACTAACCTTTCGGCGTCGAGGAGAGCTCGTTAATGCCGAGCACAAATGTTGAAGGAAATCGGTTCTGGTCTCATGGAGAAAAGTATTAGTAAAAAATATAAAATAATTACAATTTTGTCACTTTTGTTTATATTCTAGCGAGACGATCTGGATAAAATATTTTATTCAAATATAGTTTACTTAATCGACAGAATCACTTTGCCTTTCAGTACACTATAAAAAAAAGACTTTTGTGTTAGAAATGACAGGGATAGTTTTCGATTTATAGGAGGAAGTTTTATCGTCTAATGGTATAAAAATCCAATCCACCAATGTTCTCAAATAAGAATTTGATATATCTCTTACCCTGCTGAACACAAAAAATACATTTAAATCAATGGATCTCATTCTAATGTAAAAATTAAAGTTTTTGAAAATTACAATCATGAAAAACGGAGTAAAATGATATTTAATGATACTTAGTTTGTATTTTTTTCATAAAAATCTATTCATTAAAAATCAAAAGGTTATATGATGATCACTTGCCAATCGCGATTCGATACGGGTTATAGTAGTATTCTCCTATTCTACGAAAAACGCGAAGTATTCACAGCTCATTTTTTCATCCTGAAAGTTTAGTCATCGGAGCATTGTCATGGCAATTGTCGCTCTCGTTCTTCTTTTATTACTCTTTCTTTATTCGAGATGATATAAAAGATCGATACGGTGATGACGGCTTTCGCTCAGCCATATGTCCTCTTTAGGTTCGCTAATCCCAAATGCACTGGAAAATTTATTGCATTCTATAATTCTTATTTTTAACAAACAACGATATTTTAGAATTATTTTAAAAAATTTACATTTTTAAAAATTAATATTATAGCGCTCTATTCTTCCTAGTTGAGTGTGTTATATTTCATAATAGGTAGTTTCTGCTGACAACCCCAATGCATAGAAAAAGTCATATCGTGAGCCAGTACTCGGCGAAATAATGACCGCATCAACAAAAAATCTATGCTGCGGCAGAGATTTAACGGGAACAATGAAAAAAGAGTATAAATTAAATAGCTATCTCGAGTAATAGCCGATTATTCTAGAAAAAATGGAGGGAATGTAAATCAAACAGGGTCCAGCAGAGATAAGCCGCAACAAAAACTAGGAAGTTTAATCACGTCATCAATTTATCTTTGCCAGAGACCACAAAAAAGTGAGAATCGGAGATCCAAAAAGCATTAGACGCCACAACAGTTGCAAAAAGGCCGTCCGCCATTTTTCGGAATAACGTCGCATTCTAAGGGAACGCTTGTTTTCGCATTTTGTCAGCTAATGCTAATGAAATTTTCCTTCGCGATGGAAAACTACGCACGGTCCCGAGAGGTCAAACACACGCCCGCAAACATAGTTCCATATCTAGAATTCACAGAGTGGAATAAAATAGAGCGTGGCACGCGAAAAAGGACGAAAAAAATGAAAAAGTTTCACGTCGTTTCCCACATCAGAGAAAACAAGCCGAATTTGGCGGAAACGTCTACGCAGGACATGAAGTGGCGTCCAACGAGGATCTTAGCAGCGACACTTCCTTTAACAGGAGATGCAGAGCGTCTGCTGTGTCGATAGAAGGACGGAGGCCGCGAAACGCATGGACGTGAAGTGAACGGGGAAACCAATCGCGAAACACTTGAACGCTCCGGGGAAACCACTTCTGTCTTTCATGGTGAGAATAATTTGAAATTGAGAGAACATTTTCTATTATGATCGGGAATCGTACCAGGGTCTTCCACTTGCCGGGTCGATATTCTACCACTGAACTGACTAACTCTTTGGTTTAAGAACGCGGATGTGTTCTTGCGATTACTTGTCTTTAGAAAACGTAAAATTAGCCATTTAAATAAGACAACTCTCTTTCAACGAAAGACATGCGTTCGTAAAAGAGAAATTCGTTGAACGAACGTGATTTTTCCGTTGACTTCCCCGTTAATACTCCAGATGCTGTGGGAAACACTGCGTAGTGCACTTCCTCTTTATCGTTACACAAGAGGTCCTTCAAGTCTAAGTGGATATTTGTAAATATATTTTGAGTAACAAACAGCACGTTCGGTGACGTCATATTAAGCCTCTCAAGAAATGCAGGTGATAGGAAAAATGCGTGGTAAATTGGACACACGAAGAATCCATGGGTAAACAAGACGGTCTTTGTGACCCCATGAGCTTTCGTAAACATCCAAGTTTCTTCGATCTGAGTTGGATACATGTTATTTAGTTCGTTCAAGTGAACAGAAGTTTCGGATAAAAGTAAAGATATAAAATTTAATTCATTCGTTAAAGCAAAAATTCGTTCAACGAGCGTTCGTTGAACAAAAGTTACCTATATTTTAATGTTAAAAGCCTTTGGCCTTCGATCACACATTTTTTGAGGAGATATTTTATTAGAATGGCTGAATTTTCATCATCAGAGAAGGAATAATACACAGTTGTTGTAACAAACCGTGAGCTTACATTGCAGTTAATTTCGATTTTAAAGAGATATTTGTTATATTTTATAATAGTAAGTGTATGGGCTCGCGAAATATTTCGAGGAATTATAAAAACAAATTCTTATTAAAATGAATCACGGTTTAATTAAATATTTCCACATTTCTGAAATGGTAATGTTTTCACAGAGAGCGCCACGGGATTGCAATGGTGCTGTGGAGAAATGGCATTCTGCAACAAGGCCTTCGTTGAACACAATTTTCTGCTTGCCAAATTGAAGCAAAATAAATTCAAAATGAATACATTTTTATTTTAATGGTATATTTAATTTAAAGATCAGAAAATTACTTTATTAAAAACGGTAAGTATTTTCATTTTTTGTCTTTCAATCTTAGAAAAATCAAAATATGCTGCTTAGTTTTATGGACAGCAGATAAAACTAAAACCAAAATCATGAAATATGCCTTGGATTATCATAAACGGTCCATTAAATTTCTTTATAATATGACTAAAAGTGCAGACCATTGATTTATATTCGGAAGAGGAAAAATGAAGAAAAATTAGATATCAGGAGAAAAATTCTGCCATGACCGGGAATAGAATCCAGTCTTACACATATCGGACGGATATTCTACATCTGAAATATCGTAGCAGATTATTTTTTTCCATCTCAAGGCATTCTCATCTCTGAGAGAGGGTTTGGTTTTCTTTGGTATACTTTAAAGACAACATCCATAGTGGAGGAAACATACCAGCGCCAATCCAGAAATTCATTATCTGAAATAAAATTTAATTTTCCACAATATTTTAGTGGTAAAATACCACCCAGAAGGTAGAAGTCCTGATTTCTTTTCCCGGTCCCACAGTCGACTTTCTTATTGCGCTTTCATGTATTATACAATCACACTATTTGACCCATTACTAACAAACCCACATTAAAGTCAGCGAATAGCAAACAAATTCACCGAACCTCAATCTTCTCATTTATTTAGTCTGTAATACACAACAACTACATTAAAAATACAATAGGAGGCATTTAGAAACATGGCGGAATTACCCGATCGCATAGAATGTTAGAAAATAGTACCGTTAAATTTAATTTGAGCTGTTGTTCCTCAATGGAAGGAAGGGATTTAGAAAAATCACGGTCACCTCCCCCATAACTGTTTTACCCTGTAGAATTTACTATCTAAATGAGAAACACGGTTATATGAACAACAATTTTCCTGAATTTTAATTTCATGCATTTTAAAATTATAATTAAGATTTTTACACCTGTACACACCATGTGATCAGCGGCTCTTCAAATAGAAGGCGTTCTATCCTCGGCACACTATTTATATATTTGAAAACTAAGAGTATGACCAGATGAGGTCGGAACATAAGGCGGGACTGATGCAGATAAAGATGGATGTCGAGTGGATGGGTCGGGAGAAGGGTTCCGAAATGGTAGCGGCCGCTGGTATTTCGTTGCAAGCCGAGAAGTTTAGGTAGAGAGGAGAGCGCGGAGTGAGTAAAGGGGAGGGGAGAAGTGAGTGGGGACGGTCAGCCGTGTCGCATGGAAGTCGCACGAGATATATTGCCGATCAGAGCGATATGCATCTGCGACCCCCTTCGGGCGTAACTCTCGTGCTCGATCACGCATGCGCACTAAAACACACGATCCTCTCCGCGGACGAGGGTTGCAAGAGGCAAAAAAGGTAGGTAAGAGAGAGCGGGAGGGTGGGGGGAGGGGTGGCGGAGGGATGGACGCAAAAGGGGGCGTCGAAGGCGCAGATGTGCGTCCGCTCGGTTTTAACGCAAGGACATACGACTCTAAATGGGCGAGCCCATGTACGTACATATCGGGAGAGAGGAAGAGGAACATTGAGCAATAAGGGAACCCTACACGGCTGGTCATCGGGGGAGGAGGGAGAAATTGGAGGAATGGGGAGAAGGGGGAGGATGTATCGGAGGGGCGGAAATAAAAATACGACACGCGAAGAAACATCGGCAGAGTGAGTTGGCGGAAAAAGCGCGGCCAACGTTCGCAAAAAGGATCGACGAAGAAAGGACACGATGAAAATTTTCGAAAAATATGGACTAGGAAGTAAATAAATGCAAACTTTTGCGTGGCGATGGGCAGATTTTATTTATTTTTCGCAGCGCGATCATGATTTAGAATCGCCGAAATTAGTATCGCGCATCGAAACCGTTCTTTTGGAAGGTGAGTTGGAAGCGCTTCCGCTGCCCCGCGTCATCCCGCCACGCCCTCCCTCCACGATCTCCCTCCACGCCCTTCCTACCATCGCGCCCTTCCTCCCTTTGCGCCCCGCGGACTAATAACTCTCGCGCGAGGAAAATATATATGACGAGCGAAACCTACATTGCCGTCCAAACACGAGAGTCGCGGCGACAGGTGACTGGGTGCGTGGAGGGGATGAGAGGTGGCGTCCGGGGAAATGAATTGAAATCCTGCTTTTATTTCTTTTTACAATTTAGTGAAATTCGTTGGCGCAAACGCGAAATTTCTCCGCTTTGTGAATTATTTATGAGGACAAAAATGTTTGCTGGAATGAAAGATGGAGTTATTTTTGGAAATCATGACGTATTTGGTGTAGACTTAGATTTACTGTGTAAAAACGTTAAGGATGACTTGAATCAATGTATAATATAATATAGATGGATGTATGAAAACATATAGCCAGTAGGGGGTTCTTAGCTTTTCGAATGATTAAAATGGAAAAATATAGAGAGCAAGAGAGGTTTTGTGATGGCTAATATATATGTGCATAAATGATTCAAATAAACAATAGTGAGATGTAATTCTGTCTTCGAATATAAACTTTTTATTGAAGAATTATTAAAAGCTCAATGGAAAAATCTTATTTTTCGTGCCAAAGGATAAAACACGGAATTAGCGTCTTTCATTTCAACGATAACAGTTCATTAAAAGAGAAAATATGAAAGCGCAGAAAAATAAACCCACTCATATAACACCAAATAAGTTGATTTAATAAGAATATTGTTTTTCCGTCGATAAGGTATTTAATGAAAAGCTTAAAAAAGGATGAAGGAGAAAACACGTTCAACAGTCCTCCACAGAAGAAATTAAGCTCATGCGTTTCGAACCGAATGATTTATTCTCGGAAATGAATTTAGGAAACAGGCCATTCGCCACGAGTCGCATATTTCGCCGACGCGGGTCGGAACCTTCCTGCGGAAAACGGGAGGCCCTCTGAGGGGCGTGGCGCCTGTCGTGCGGCGTGTCGTCTGCGGGCAAGATAGGAGTAGGACGCAGTGCAAGGCGAGCGCATGAAGGAGATTTATGGAGGACGGGACGCAGAGGCCGTGGATCGCATCCGGAGCGCTGACTGCATCTTAGTGATTCATCATTTCCGTCGTTTTTTTGCTTCGTATTTACCGTCTGACCTAAAAGCGGGCAATTGAAATTGGACGGGACATTTAACATGGAAAAGGAAAAATTTTCTTCTTCATGTGTTTATACAAAATTGATATTTACGACTGAAATAGCATAAAAGAATATTTCTGAAAACAATTAAAATTAAACTTTAGAGTTAACTTTTGAAAGTAAAACTTAATAGAAATTACATTGTAATCCATCACAGCTTTCAGCTGTCTGTTAGCGAATGAATAATTGGCAATTTAGCGTTGTCTAAGCGTTATAAGCATTATTTTACTAAGGAAACCTCCGTCACTAGAGTTGACTCTTTATAACTGAAGCGTAGATTAAATTCATTTATAGTTGTTAAACAGATATTTCAGTTACTCTAAAGGCGTCCCTCGTGCAGAAAATATCGACAGAAAAAACTCTTACAAGTTGCACGTAAATTAAAACGACCCTACTCGTTCGGGAAGATCTTTTCTCTCTTTTATCAGAAACAAATCTCCTCATTAACCAATCGGTCCCTCTCGTGATACATCCAGAGAGGATTCAACTCAACGCGAATGACCATCGAAATCAGGGTGGCTCCCTTCTCCATCTGTTTGGATTTCTTTTGTTCCTCCCAATGGTGACTCTCCTTGGAGTACTAAAGTGTCACGACGGAAGCAAAGGTATGAAGTGAAGGAGCAAAGGGGAGAGAGGATAGGTCCCTCCGGGGGAGGAAAGGGGAAATGGATGTCGGTGAGTGGAGGGAAGAGAAGAGAGATGAAGACGGAGAGGAGACTCTGATGAGTCCCCAAGGCAATGGCCGAGGTAAATCGGAAAGGGAAGAGGATAGAGGGAGACGGAGGGGGATGGAGGTAGAAGGAAGGAGAGAGAAGGTGGAGAGGGAGGAAGAAGGAAGGAGAGAGGAAGTGAGGGATATCGATTCCCTCGGAGTGAGCCTAAAGCGGAGGAAAGAAAATAGAGAAAGGAGATCTAAACTTTCATGCGAACAAATCATCATCCTGTTAAAAAAACCAGAGCTGTTAGGGATAGGAACGTGAGCGATAACAGTGAAGGAGAACTGCTATCCGTGTATGTGAATTACTTTGAATTGCCTCAAGGAGAAAAAAGGGTGGCAGCGAAGAACATCAGCAGAGAAATCCTATAGAAAGATAGGAGTTAAGCCTAACCGTATATCGGTTATTTTTTAAAAATTTTGCTTTTGGAATTGAAAATACTTCTATAAAAATTAGGCTTTCAGTTAAAGATCTTGTTCGTGTGGTAACGGCAATTAGCAATTGATGCAGTTTACGTCCGACTCCTTTTTAGGCTGGTTTCCAAAGGAATCGCAGCCTTGTGAAATGGTCTTGTCTGTGCGTATGTATGTGTGTCCCCTGCTAACAACTTTTGCACCAATTGACCAATTTTCATGAAACTTGGTCTGAGGCTCGTGCTGCCAAGGCCCACCTTCGGGCTATATTTTATTTTGCGAAGATTGAAGTTCCGGGTTCGTTTCTAGGTACGTTTTTTCCTATTTGTTTTACAGGAAATCTCAAATCTGCTGTGCAGAGATGTTTTCTTTAATATGTACTTTAAAATAACTTGAAATATTGATATCGGAGCGACGTTTGTACTGTTCTAAGGGAAAAAGAATGTAAATTCTATTTATTATCACCGAAATGTGATAAATGATCGCATTTTCTTAAATTTCTACTAAAACATAGTGTTTTTGTGTTTTAAATCGCATTTTATCGGATTTTTGCCATGGAGACGATTATTACCGAACTCGGCTTGAGCATACACGAGTGAACAAATGGGTTATTTTTTTCCAGTCGACTACCCTTCAGCAATGGACAGTTGATCCATCCATACCAATTACCGTAGAAACACTAACATTTATTAAATTCGTTTATTTAAAAAAATATATCCAAAATATGTCAGAAAGAGATTTTGACATTAATTTTAGTATTTTAAATCTGAGAAGCTCTATTAAGTTGTTTTACAATTTATCTCTATCATTGATAAACTATGAACTACAACTGGTATTTATGGTAAGAGAATTCCTTGGAATGACTAACAGACACTGAAACATTTTCTGTCAATATAAGTAATCAATTCGGAACGTCAACTTTGGGATACCAGCCTGCATTAGTCTTGGTTTGGACTTCTTGTTCTTGCATGGAAAGTTTTCATCTCAAATTTCTCTAATACAGAAATTCGACGTAAAATAGAATAATTAAATTGGAAAAGCGAAAGAGAGATATTTCGATAAAATGCTTGTGTTGACACAAAATGATTCCTATGTTTCAAATTTCATGAAAACTTGGAAGTTATTTTTATTTGAAACAAACTCCACAGTTGATTAAAAATACAGTATGGACAACTTCTTGAGAAAACCGATATATTATCGTAATGTTTAAATTACAGATGTTTGAGTCGCGATGGAATAAGTGGAGCAGCTTCTTTTTCAGTCTCTCCGGCTCTTGAGTTCGCCAGCTGCAAATCTCTCCTCGCGCGGCGGCATCAGTGGACGCGGTGGAATATTCAAAGTCACGCTAGGCTCGTGTGCCTGCATCAATTGCATCCACTGACAAATTCATTTTGCCAGATTAGAGGAGGGGAGGATGGAAAGGTATGGTCCACGGCGGCCGAAGAAGCGGGATTCAAGTTGATCCTGTGCATGTGTGTGTGCGCGCGCGGCGCATTTATGCGTACGTGTACGTGATATATCATATCAATGTGCTTCCTTCTATTAGTTCCGTACTGCAAACTCTATTGGTAGGCAAACGCCCTTTTAACCGACAAACCCTTGTAACGACCGCCGCTATGCACCTCTAGCTAGCGAAACGGCTCCTCACTGAGGAATATTCGGGACGTAATTACAGTTCCAAAGGGCGGATACCCAAGGGAGGTAAGCGAACGTCCAATCGCTCCTCAGCGGTACAATTATGGCGAACTAATTAAATGGGTAATTAAGATAGCATATAAGCGAGTGATTGTTATCAACAAACAATGATAACAATGACAACACGAACGTTTGATTTTTTACTTTTGAAATGTAAGTAACAAAATAACTGTGACCGAAAATTACTTCATTACGTCAAAATTTGAAAAAAAAATCGTTCTGAATTCCATGAGAGATTGCGTAAGTGACATGGATATTTCAATAATTTTGGAGGGAGTTGTACATTTTAGCATGAATAGAAACCAGAAATGTGTTTGCAAAACATAAAAAAGTTCAAAATTCTACCTTTGGAAATATCGTAATGGCTGTGTAAAATTCATCACATACATGTTTTAAACAGAAATATAAACAGCAATCTTATGGCTTAAAAGCATATGCCATCGGCCACAAAATAAGCAATATCCAATGGATGTTGTAAGCCAGTACTTGGTGGAACTCCATTAACTCATGTTATTTTCAAAGACAAATTTTGGCCAACCGAAGGACTGAATTTCACTAGCACTAATTTAAAGATCAGTTGAGTGCACATTAGCCTTCGGAGCGTGGAACTTCAGCCGAGGTTGAGAGTTATTTTTATTCTCTGTAGATTCTACGATGTGGGAAATGGAATAGATGGAATATCAAAATAGTGGGTATAAAGCAAAGTGAGAGAGAGAGAGAGAAGTGAGGAACACGAATGGGAGGAAGAAAGAGGAGAAAGTAGTGGGAATGTTGGAGTAAAAGAAAATGAGTTTGTATGAGAAAAGGAAACAGAAGGCGGGGAATGCTGACTGCGAGAATTAAAGTCTATGACGTAAAATAAAAAAATGCAAGGAAAAATAATTGTGAAGCGCTATTTAAATAAATCAAATATTCCTGCGACTGAATGGATAGCGAACCCGTTAAGATACAGTTAAGTTATAGGGCTTTCCAATTACGCAGATGGAAGATAATTCTTCAATATTGTTCTAAAGCATTTATTTATTGGCAAATACCACTTTATATATGGAAAAGACCTTCACGGTACAATTAAAATGGTTGAGGTAAAAATCTCCAAATGCCCTAAGGCATTTGGAGATTTTTACCTTTTACCAAATATAACTTTGACGCAGTTAATGTACTGAAAACTTTATTTGCTAATTTTTTTACAATAAATAGAAAAAGTCGAAGTTAGTGTGCGGTATATGATTGGTTTTATATGCATTATCCTGAAGTCTATATCTGGAATATCTTTCAGGAGTCCTTAACCGCAGTGGATTCTTCGTTGAAGATGTTGCGGTCGCTGGCGCGAAAGAGGTGTTGGCATTAGGAGATGTGATGACATCGCAAAAGCGAAGATAAACTGAGAGAGGCCTTATAGCGCTGCAATTGGATATACCTTGTCGAAAAGGAATATTTGAAGAGGAATGACTCTTAATGATTCGCCACTTCACTTCGGTATGGAGAACGAGACAAATAAGAGCATTAAATATTTTATCCGTTAGGCTAGGAAACATTATCCACTCATAATACGATTACATGTATCTGAAATGATTATTGAGTTATTAAACTGATGTGCTACTATATGGTTCAGTTTTTCAGAGTAAATTTATTGGAAAACATCTATGCTGTATGGGGAGAAAAATGTGGCAGTTTAAATCCAAGAGTAAAAGCAGTTTTCAGAACTTACAGGGAGAAGTGGTGAAGTTGAGGAAGCATTCCGGAGAATTTTGGAAATCAATGAAAGATTATCAGGAGAAGACGAGGCAAGTTAAATTAGAGAAAAATAAATATTAATTTTAGAAAAGGCGATCGTTAGCTTATTTTAGTGTTTCATTGAGATGGGTAGTCATGATCTTAGTTCATCGGGATTTACGAGCATACAAAATCATTAGGCTAACCAGTGTTTATTTTCTTTTGTTAACAGAACTTTTTGTGCATATGGATATCATAAAAAGTTTTTTGTTGATGCAATATCTACTTTTATTACAGTTACGCAATCAAAATCTACTTTTGTTACGGGTGCTCTGTCAAGATCCAACTTTCTTACGTTTTTTCAGTCAAGATCTACTTTTCTTACGGTTAATCACTCAAGATCTATTTTTCTTACGGTTATTCAGCCAAGATCTATTTTCCTTACGGTTACACATTCAAGATCTACTTTCCTTACGGTTACTCAGTCAAGATCTACTTTTCTTACGGTTACTCAGTCAAGATCTACTTTTCTTACGGTTGTTCAGTCAAGATCTACTTTTCTTACGGTTGCTTAGTCAAGATCTACTTTTCTTACGGTTACTCAGTGAAGATATATTTGTCTTACGGTTCCTCAGTCAAGATTCACTTTTCTTATGGTTGCTCAATCAAGATCTAATTTTCTTACGGTTATCCATGCCGAAATATATTTTTCCACTAATTTAAAAAGAAATGATAGACAAAGAAGAACTTGTAATAAACGGTAATTAAGGGAAAAATCACATTGACATTTTTAATAACATACCATAGTTATTTGTTCAGAATACCAGCTTTTCAAACTTCCGGCCGTTTGATTGTTTGTGGAGTTGGGAGTACATAGAGCTTTGTGGTGCGACCTTTCTCTGAAAGCACATGGATAACTTCGTTTTTAGTGCTTTTCCTCAATGCTGAAAAACACTATTATCTTCGTGATGTCCGTCCGTACGCATATATCAGGGAAGAATTAGCTTAACCGATTTCAACCATATTTTGTATATACAATCTTCAGATAAATACAGTTCCATAGTGACATGATTTCACCGGTTAGACTTTGCAGGGGTGCCACAATTGCAAAATAAATCATTTCAATAATCATGAATTTTGAAGGAATTATAACCGATTTCAACTAAATTTTGTACGAAGGAGGAGTGCAACATAAAAAAATAAAATGAAGAGGTTTAGTATAGATATATACAGTAGGGTAGCCACAATACAAGTAATAAAAAAAAATTCTTTTTACGCACAAGTATTTGTGTTGAACTGTCAGCATCAAGTATTTGTGTTGAACTCTCAGCATCAAATATAACTAAATGAAACATCTACATTTTGCACATATATACAAAAGCATAGTATATATGGACCGGATGAACGTACCACAATTACCAATTATACTCTTTCAGTAATTACGGATTTTCTAGGAATGACTGAAAGGATTTCAACTAGGATAGCCGCGGAATATTTGGCCTTGCTCAGTCCACTTACGGCTGGTGGTGGGGGGAGGGGGATCATATGTTCAATATTACTACCGTCTACATAGTTATCCTGCACTTAATGCAGTGGGTATGTAAAATTTGAATAGAATTGAAAGCTCTAACCTCAGCAGTAAAATATGCATAAAAGAAATGAAAATGAAAGAAACGCGCCAAATACGGAACTAATGGCAAATGAATATGAGTCTTGTCTCCTTGTTGAGACTGCAGTTATAGTAGAAAGACAAAGGAATTAACAGACAGCGCACAAAGACTAAACAGGAGATTACGTGAACGCCAATTGTGCGCCTCTGGGATGCTCTCTGTACATTTTTGAGAAATTAGTATTTGACATTTTCTTCATCGTTTAATGTTTTTCGTATGTATACTAAATTTCGTTCTGATTGGATAAGATTTGGAAATTAGTGCAATGCGCTAACACAAATTACGCAGAAACAATAAGGGTGGTATTCTATGAAAACTATAGGCAGCCGACTCTTAAGCTATTTGTACATGCACACGAAATTTGGTGAAAATCAGACTACCGAGACGGCAGTTATCGTAGAACAAACAGACTAACAAACAGTCAGACAGACAAATTGTACTATCAACAGAAGAGACCTCGCTACGCTTGGTCAATAATATTTATTTTACAAGTATTTTAATAGAACTGACCCAATGTGGTATATATTATTTTTATATGAATTATTAAACAAATAGCGTATTAAAACCGGGGCTGCTAAACAGGCTACCACAATATTAAGGTTAATATATTTCTGTAACAATGAATTTCGAAGGTATTGACTCAACCGATTTCAAAAAGAAATTTCGTTTTTAGGGCGAGTATAGAATGGCAAAACAAATTGAATATGTTAAGAACGGATTTAAAAAGCAGGGCTACCACAATATAAGGAAAAATAATTTTCTGATTTTAAAGCAAGTGTATTAGTATACGATTATACAACGGCGAATTTGACGAAAAGCACTTCTGCACCACAAGAAACCGGTGTACATACCCACTTGTTTTGTTTGGCACTTGCCGCAAGCCGGCCATGGAGGCTAGGGATCTATAGTATTAGTTTTTGGAATGAAAGGCTATAATTTTTAACTTATATATTGTGCAAAATATTTCTTATCAGAAATTTCATATACTTTTTTATTTTTAGATTGTAAACGAATTATTTATTACATCATCTGAGATCGACAAAAAATTGCTTGGCGACCGACGTTATGGGGCACCTCTGCTGTAGTGTAATAAATTTGTTGAACAATTTGATGATGTATGCAAATATGATGTAGCGTTTAAGTGGTGTTAATATTATTTTAACATTATTTAAAATTTATTTTGATTCAGCCGAAAATATTAAATGTTATTAATGTTGAGCCAAGCTGAGCGTGATAACGCTAATAACTATAATTGAGAAACTGCTTTAGTGTGAGGGGAAAAGGAGGGAATTATGACAATGGAGGAGATGAAGGGGTGTAACAGGAGAAATCAAAGCTGGCAGAGATTATGGTTCAAGGAGAAAGAAATGGTTAGAGAGAAAGAGGCAAAGAGAGAGGAGAAAACGGGAGAGGAGAAAGGGTTAGAGAGAAAGCAGTAGATGGAGAGAGGGGGAGGAGAAAGAGGAAGGGGGAGATATGGTGGAAGGGCAGAACGGCTGAGCAGTCGCTTACTCTGAAGCAATCCGAATGATGAACTCGTAAACGGATGAGGTGGATTAATGGGAAATGCTGAGTCAAGTTATCTCTATTTAGGGCAGACGCGAAAGAATTGGAAAAATAAACCGGCTCAATTTTCCACATGGAAATGCGATAATTAGGGATTCGGTTGCCGGTCAAAAAATATGAACGAGGAATGGGAAGGAATAATTACTGATAGGATTTTCAATATATATATATATATTTTTTAAATTCGAAGGGAATCTTTTCTCCCGCGCCCTCCTCTCCACTTCTCGCCCCAGTCCATCATCCACTGCCACACGTCGCTCTCTAGCACAGCTGAATCAGGCATTCGGGTTCGTTTACACTTCGCCCCATTTTATCTGACCTAATGCTGAGTGTGCTTGCATGTTCGCGTAAATGTGCGCGCTGTCTCCGGAGCCACTAACCCAGATCACCCTCTGAGCGCCGACGGCCGAATCGCCGTTCCGCGAGCGAGCGGGGTGTGCATCGAGTGAGGCGTGCATCGAGTGAGGCGTGCACCGAGTGAGGCGTCCGAAGGTTAACCCCATTCGGGAAGCCGAACCGGGCTCGCTTTCTTCCTTGATATTTTACTTATGTCTCCCTCCGTATCTCTTCCAAAAACTGAAATCCTCTTCTTCGCGTCGGTCCTTGTAATCAAGTTAAGCGATTTATTAGCAATAGGAATTGGTTTACTTGGAAACGCAGCGAATTACCATTAGAGACCGCTACGGATAAAATGCTATTCGAGCAGTTTGTTTGCTTGAAAAAGAGGTGGCAATTATATATCAAGGTATTACCATTAGCAGAAAACCATTTCTTTCCTTGGCTGATAGAAGGACGTACATTTCTTGTTGTGAGCCAATGTTGGACAGTTTAGTGCTTTAAATTTCGTTTTGTATGGACATTAAATATAACTTTTGTTATTTTTGCTGTGTATTGAACCGTTCACAGATTACCAAATATAAAATATTGTTATCTTACAATATACCGTACAGTAATGTTCAACACACTTTCATTTTTAGATGAGGAGACTTTCAATTTTTCAGGTACATTTAGATAAAATATTTCAATAAATTGGAGGTAAGGAAAATCTCATTCCACTCGGAAAAATATTAACTATGGTCATTCCTTACATTTTATTACATTTTTAGAGCATTTACTTTTGAGGAAAAACTGTTCAACCAGAAATACAGCCACATTTTTAAAACGTATATGTTGCCCATGCTATACAAAATCTTACATTGCTTTCAGTCCACCAGAAAAAATGATACACCTGTACATTTCTACGATGATGTTGGCGATTTACCCGATGCAACTTTTTACAAAAAATGGATTGGTCGATGTGAACAAACTGTTTGATCACCACGATCTCCTCACTCTTTGTGATTTTGTGCTTTTCTATCAAGGAAAAATATTGCACTACACGACCATTGACCTCAGATGTGTTGATAGGTCTTTTGACATAGTAAGTGAACTTGTTAAATACTAAATAAACCAAGATTAAACTATTGTATTGTATAGGTTCATTCAAAAGGTAGATTCCTCGGGGAATCAAGAAAATAAAATGGATAATTCTTTGAGAGAAAATATGGGTATGAAACATATTGTGTGGCGAAGGAATTAGTACCATAAGAATTCAGTGATAGCGACCGTCAGTATGTTATTAATCTATATATTAACTTAAATCGCTTATTTCCTTAGGTAGAACGTGTGAGACAACGGCAGAGCACTTAAAAATTTAAGATCGGAGCTTTGGGTCGCCATTTATTGATGATATTTATCACATCAAAATTTCAATTGTAGGAATGGGGAAACTAAGACCCGGCGAAAGCGCAAAAACGGCTGGACCGATATTTACGAAACTTGCAACGTATCGAAAACTTAGAAATTAGGCTACATGCAATGTCAGAATTTCAATCAATCTATCGATATTTTGAATAGAGAGAGAATTTCTATATCGGTTATGGTGGGTGTACGAGTGACCCGATCTGAATGAAATTTGAAGGCAGTCAAACGCCAACAGGACGGTAGGAGGAGACAGGCAATTACGGAGGAATGGATGGGTAATGTTGCGTGTGTTGGTCACCACACGTGGGAGCCGCGAGCCGGATCTCTGCAGTCTTTCTCTGCTAACCGTCGATTTCGACGGGTAACCCCTAGTTTTACATCGATTTGAGCGAATTATGCATTTTATGGTAATTCCACCGATGCGAGAATGGTTTCATTATTGGATTAAAACTCGTCTATTGTCGCAATATTAAATTGGTATTTGGATACATATTTCAAAAACTTTAATATGAGCTAAAGCTTTTTACGTAACGTACACATTACGACTTCATAGGAGGTTAAAATTAAAATTTAACATCAATTTAACCTTTGTCTCCACCTTTACTAATTTATGAATTAATAGGAAATAAAAATAATAATTTAACGCCCCGGTGACAAATTATAAAAAACTCCACAGGCTTAATACGATTGGACACACAACGCACCAATGGAGGAGGCAATAAGGGTTGTGAAGAATCGCAGTAACGAAATGCGCGGCCAAATTTTGATTTTGCCACTCATCGCATCGTTTTCGGAGATTCAGCAAAAGATCGGATGCACTCGCCTCTGCACGCGCGCGTGAGATACGCGTTGAACGGGACGAAAAGCATCAGCAGCGACACGCCTCCTTATATTCTTTGATGTATTTCCCGATGCATTTCATTAAAGCTAAAGCTGCCTTTCTTATGCGACCATATCTACCACAAAAATATATTCCAGTTAGGCATATAATTTTTGAAAATAAATTTGATGAATGAATTTTTTGCCGCAAAGCGGTTGAATAAACCATTAGCGCATTTCAACAATAAATTGGAATTCTTAATTAGTAAATCACCAATCGGGAATTACTACTACAGGTATGCAGATTAGAATATCATGATTTTTATTCATTTTATGTCTGTGGCAGTTAACAATGTCATTTTTCACACAAGTGATTATTCGAGGTGCTAACATACTTAGTCAAACTCAGCAGATTTTTCTCTATCCTTTACAAATACCGTGCGGAACAGAGGTGTGCGGTGGTGCCACACTGCATCTCGGGGCGGGATTTGCATTTCTACTCCGTTTCGGGAAATGCGGGACAGGAGGCGCGGGAAAGGAATGGAGGAGGATGTTCGGGTACAAAGGTAGAGAATAAGTATCAACTGGTAGGGTTGTCGAACAAAAATGCGTTTCCATGACATTACGCATTTCAAGATCTTAAGGGTAATGGCCCATACTGTTGTATAAATGGGGTTATTATAATAGAGACCTCGAATGTTAATGGGTTAAAATTTTGTAACTTTATCGATATGAAAATGGAAAAAAGAAGTGATTTTTTTAAAAAATAGTCACCATTTTTAGTACCGGTATATTTATAAATTAGTTCTTGGGAAGTTTGCGCATGTTAAATCAATTATTTTTGCAATCTATCTAATTATAAAACGGTTGGTTATATTTAGAAAACTATCGAACTTGATATTTTATAAGCGCCTTCGCAGCGGACGGCAAGGATCGACCGCAGTCTTAATTTACTATGAAATATTAAACAGAATCACACAATAATATCATAAGATCAACGATGTAATTTTTGTATTATACATTTTCATCTTAAAATTTCAAGTGGCACTGTGCGATAATAAATTACCAGAGATATTTTTAGAGTTAAATAAAATTCGATATATTACCAAACGAGTGAACATTTTTGCTACAGCTTGTAAGTCATTTTCACATGCTATTTTTTCTTCACAAAGCTCTTCGAAAGCTTCCAATGGGAGAATTACGCACTTACACTTGTTAGTCAACGCTGAGCATAGAGTTGAAAATAAATAATTTTTAAAGCTATTAATCCAAGAGTACGCATTTTCATTATATTCAGAAATGTTTTGCTATAGGTTGAAAAGGATATGAAAGATGGAAAAACTCTTCATAGGGAGTGTAACAACGAGATGCGCGCTTGTAAGTAATGGACGAAAGCTTCTCGAAATATCAAGAGAAATGAGACATTTCTATCAAATAATCAACGTTTTAGTTTTGAATAATAATAATAATTGTTATAAAAAAACAGGTAATATATACACATTATAATATCATTATTATAAATAATTTCGTGAGGAATATAACTCACCGTTTCGGCAGCACTATTGCAGAGTAAATCCAAGAAATAAGACGTACCTGAAAATTAAGAAATATAGGTCAGTTAAATCCACCAAAAGTAAAAAATGAACATACAATGAATTATACTTTAAGACCCAAATGAATTAAAAATTCAAATCTTCAGTTGTATGTAATAAAAAATAAAGTATTATAAATCAGTTACTTCATTCAGTGGTTATTTTTCTCAATTAAATAACAAATATTTTCAGGTATATGGAAGAGCGCATTTAATTTTAAATAAAAAACATCTTCACTGAAATGGAATGGAATTCAGGTAACCCAAGTATTCAAATTTATTTAAATTGACGAAAAATCACCGAAACAAATATGCTTCAATATAGAGATTCTTCCGACGATGAGAATAACGACGTTTTCCAAACAAAGGCATGGAGATGAATTGGAAAAAGTTAATTTTCTGGAAAATATTTTTCCTCAAGGTACCCATTGAATTCTTATCTACCTATAAAAGTATATCTCTCTGCGTCCGCTAAATATTATAGACAATGAACTCGCAGCACGTGCACGTAATTGGAATCAGAAGACAAACTCACCATTCTCTCTCTCAACCTTTCTACCTCCTTCGTCTTCCGCTCCTCTCCGTTTCTTCTCACCATCCTCCATTTCTTCTTCCCTCTCTCTGTCTTTCCTTTTTTGCTTCCTTTTTTCTATCCTTAAGGTTTGGATCGGAGAAGAGATTTTCCTATCTCAACATCAACGATCATCCATCTGATCTATCCTTTTTTGTCTCTAACTTGAGGCTCCTATTTCCATTATCATCCGCATCTTTCTCCTCCCTCTCTTCACCTCCATAATCACTCTGCTTCCCCCGTCCGTTTCCTTCCTCCTCTGCCCTCCCTCGACTCCTCCTTGTAGCTCCCTCCATTACACGTCAATCTGCTCCCTTTCCCTTCCACTCCTTTCGCCCACTCCCCTCCCCTCCCTCCGCCTAAACCCCTTCTCACATTTCCTATCGCTCTTCTTTTTGAAGGCGACTTCTAAGAAGAGCGGAAAAGTCACGTGCTCCGAATGTGTTGCTGCCGAAAAAGAGGGCTAGAGAAAAAAGAAATTTCGTGATTTTCTCTCATTGGCCCAATAAGCGATAAAATAAAGAATAGACGCAGAGCTGAAAAAGTCGAATACGTCAAATTTTCAAACTCAGGAGAGCAAGAAAAGCCGAAATAATCCCTTTCTCTCGATCTCCAGCTATTTCGGGAGAATCGATAGTAGTTATGGAAATTTGCATGGATGGAATATCGATTCGAGAGAAAGAGAGATCGGAGGGGATAAGGAAAAGAATGCAAGATGGCGTATTCAACATCGTCGCCCGAGCTGGGGTCAGATTAACCTATCGATTGGATATTTTAAGAAACTCAGCCAACATACTTAGAGCTGTTTTCCCACTAGGAAAAATCCATTCAATATAAATTATTCTACATAGTCAATGACTTGGAACAAAGAACCTCACACGTGCTGACTACATTTAAAAATATCATGGAGGAAAACATTTTAACTTAATACTGAGTGAAAATGTTATATAATGCAAAACACAACAAAAGAATTTTATAAGATTGAAAAAAGTGTTTTCCTTGAAAAAAAAGATTACAACAAAATCTACTAATGCAATACCATTTTATATTAATGAGGTTCATATTACTGCATAAGAGATTTAATTTTTAATATGGCTATGCTCTTTCGGGCAGAGAGGAATGTTCATCCGAGAAAAGTACTCAGAAAATACGAACTCGCCTGTAATTTTTGAGCGCTCGCTAAACCGTATTTCCTCTTAACCGCGCGGATGTCATTGTAACTGGCACTGTTGCGTGTGAAGACAGAATGGCAGCTTACCCTCTCTGTTTCATATTCAGCCTGCACGCGCAGTTATAAAAAGCATGTATTTTAAAAGCCATTAAATGAAGTTGGTAAAAAGACATTGACAGTGACGGCTCAATGACACTCCTTCATTTGCGCTTTCCAGCTTAAACTGTGAGAATAAATGGACAAAGCTAAGATTTTAGAATTACTTCCTTGTTACCTTTGTCCAAACTCCATTCTCAAGCAAATCGTCGGTGTCAGAGCTAAAGAAGTCGAAAATACGCAAACAAGAAGCGAGGCTATAATTAAGGCCGTTTGTCTCAAGAGATTCAAGGATTTAAATTTTGATTTTTTTATTTCTAGTAAGGTGGCAATATTGGTAGAGTGACATGATGGACAAATGACATTATCTCACAGCATTTTAAAAAATTTCCTATTGCCTTATTTAATGAATTTATATCATATGATTACGGAGTTAAAATTTGGAGATTTATTTTTGGTAAAATGAAAACCTTAGTTGAGCTCTATGACTAGAGCATAAAATTTTGATACATTTAAAATTTGCTGTACTGATTGATTTAAATTACCCAGATATGCAGTTTTTGTCTTGTATTTCAAGTAACTCCTCAAGTAAATGCTAGCACCCATACAACACAAATATGCAGTAGAAAATTGGTAGAAAATTTCTGAAAAACTAAGAATCCTACAAAAAAGTCTATCGGATAAAAATGTTTACTTCGTTTTGCCATAAAAAACTTAATAATATACGAATATATTATATAATAGCATAATTTCCCGTCAAATATGACGGGTATGCGTGGATTAAGTATAAAATTTAAGACACTTCCCATCCTTTCTCCTTTTCTCTCTTCCTCTCATTCTCCCTCCTTCTCCTTCTCTCAGTCTCTGAAAAATAAACTTCCTAGTCTCAATCTCGCCCTAATAAAGAACATTATTTATCTATTTCTTTCCCTCTCCCTCCTTTGTCTCCCTCTCTCCCTCCTTTATATCTCTCTATCTCTCTTTCTTTATCTATCTCTTCCTCATTATCTCTCTCTTCCTCACTATCAATCTCTCCCTCTCTCCGTCTCTAAAAAAATACTTCCTAGTCTCAATCTCGCCCTAATAAAAAAATTATCTATCTCTCCCTCCTTCTCTGTCTCCCTCTCTCTCCTCCCAGCTCTCTCCTTTTTTCTTTCTCTTTATCCTCTCTCTTCTATTAAAGCATTCAAAGCACGCATTCCTCACGTCAATAGTATAAGGATTGAGACTACAGTAAAATCTCGAGGTTTAACAATATCACGGTCGGCAAGGCAAAAACATTAAAATGCTTAAATGTTTCCAATAAATATGATTTAAACGTATTACTTCAGCGATTTTGAATCGTAGGCAAAATGTGACAATAAGAATAAGATATTTTATTTATTTTTCTTTAAAACGGTCTAGATCCAAAGATTGCGGGTCAATTCTTTCTAATTTTAATTTGGAATATATTAAAAGCTTGCAAGTCGAAAAATCGATTTTTATATGTTATCTTATGGGAAACAGAAATTATCTACTGGAGTCGAATCCGAGTCTTTCTAGGGTATTTTGTTTCGTAAATAGCTTTTACTATAAGAATCATACATTTCCACCAAATTTAAATCTTCTACCTACTCGGAAAGTTTGTTAAAATAGCATTACACTCGTCATAAATCGTTCATATTAGTCGAGCGTGACCGAACATCTTAGCTGATTATTTTAAGTGATTAGGCTCAATTTTTGCCTTAAGTGAAACGAAATCCCTGGTAGAGCTATTTGTTCCGACTATGTATCTTCGTCTTCTTCTTTAATATTAATCTTAAATAACTAATTAGAATACATCCAGCGGCACGGCCTCGTTATTTGAGTAAGAACATATGTTCTTTGAAAATAATTTACAAAAAAATAAATAATGGACCTATCCTAACTTCAAATGAGACAATAATTGGCATTAAAAACATTCTCCAAAAATGCATAAATGCATTCAAACCAATTTATATTTTGTTGATTTATTTATTTATACGATTATATATATACATATATATATATATATATATATATATATTTGTTTGTTTATTTATTTATTTGTTTTTTATTTATGTATGTACCAACGCTCCCTAAAATACAGAATACGTTTTATGAATACACGTTGAAAATTTGAAAACAACTAACAATAAATAATTACAATAATTAATAGAATTATTAAATTTATTGGACGATTCTAGTTTCATCAGTTGAGTTATTCTTTATTTCTTATAGAAATACCTCAATAAGTTTATTTGAGTATCACTTACCTCAACTAATGATAACTAGACAAATAAGACGATGCTGGGTTAAAATATCAACATTTGTGGTTCGATGAAAGCCAAAGAGTGCTGGAAACATAGTATGTTTCAACCAAATCATAATTTCTTTAAAAGGTTTTCCAAATTTTATTATATAATATTTATTCAGTTGTCTGAATTGTGAAAAAGTGCAATGGAATAAGAACTTTTTCTTGGAATATTTTCGTTTTTGGATATAAACTGAAAGATTATACTTACTCTCAAAATGGAACTTTCTAGAAATATAGCTTTATAATTGATAGCAAAATGTAGATGATATAAATGCTATAGTTTTCGTAGTGAAATATGATTAAAAATTGCCAAGGCACTCGGAGTATGTTTTTCGGAGTTCTTTACTGGCAACGCGGTAGTAATGGAGCGTTTTTGGGGCACGTCTCTTCCATCCGTCCGTCCGTCCGTCGGCATGTTTAATCTCCCAAACCACTAGCCGGATTATAACTAAATTTAGAATTAGTGATCTTTATCAAAATGTAGTGAGAAATTAAAAATAAGCACATGGAATGTTAGGACTATGAATTCAGGGGGTAAACTAGAGAACTTAAAAAGGGAAATGAGAAGGAATAATGTAGGTATAGTAGGTCTTAGTGAAGTTCGGTGGGAAGGAGAAGGCGAGATAAATTCAGACGAATTTAAGATTATTTACTCGGGAGGGGAGAAAAAGGAAAGGGGAGTGGGGATTATAATGAGAAAAGATATAGCTGAAAGAATTAGCAAGATAGTGACAGTTAATGATAGATTAATAGCCGTAAAACTTCAGATGGAGACAGTGGAAATGCTTATAATTCAAGTGTATATGCCAACAACTAATGCTGGTGACGACGAAGTAGATGAAATGTATGAACAGATTATGGAGATATTGGAGGAGGAGGGAAAAGAAAGGATCACCACCATAGTAATGGGAGATTGGAACAGTGTAGTTGGAGAGGGACAGGAAGATAACATAGTGGGAAAATAAGGACTAGAGAAGAGAAATGAAAGAGGGGATAAACTTGTGGAATTTTGCCATAGAAATAGATTAATTGTAACTAATACATGGTTTAAGCATCACCAGCGGAGACTTTACACATGGAGAAGCCCAGGAGACCAGAGACGATACCAGATAGATTACATACTAGTCAATGAAAGATTTAGAAATAGCATTAAAAATGTGAAAACACTACCAGGGGCAGATATTGATTCTGACCACAACCTTTTGGTGGCAAATATACAATGTAGACTGAAGAGTATTAAGAGAAACATAAGAGTTAACAAGAAATGGAACTTAGAGGAACTCCTTAAAAACAAGGAGGCTATCATGACTGAGCTGGAGGAAAGGTTGGGGGAGAGAGCTGAAGAAAATATGAAGAATGTAGATGAGGAGTGGAGATACATCCATAGCAACATTAAAGATGTAATGGAAAAGAAGGTAGGAAAGATAACGAGGGAAAGAAACAAAAAACCCTGGATCACAGCAGCCATGCTGCAAAAAATGGAAGAGCGGAGAAGGTGGAAGAACATAAACACTGAAGAAGGCCAAAGAAAGTACAAGGAGTTAAATAATGCTTTAAGAAGGGAAACAGATAAAGCCAGAGAACAGTGGATAAATGAGAAATGCGAGGAGATTGTCGAACGTGAAAGAATTTGTAGAACAGACCTCATGTATAGCAAAGCAAGGGAACTATTCAAGAAAAAGGCAAGAAAGATAGGACGTAAAGGAATCATGAACAAAAGTGGTAAAATAGTATCGGAGCCAGACAATGTAAAGAATGTCTGGAAAGAATACATTGAGGTGCTGTATGACAAAGAAGGAAAGCCAAGAAATATTGAATTAAATGAAAAAGAGGATGTGGAAAAAGATCAGCTAGGACCAAGTATTCTCGAGTCTGAAGTTATAAGAGCAATGAAAGAAAAGAGCATGAAAAGAAGGAAGGCTGTTGGGAGTGATGATATACCCGTGGACGTTCTTAAGGTTTTGGGGTCTAAAGCATTTAAGCAACTCACAAAATTTTTTAACCAAGTATATGATACTGGCATATGGCCTGAAGATTTTTTAGATGTTGTGATGGTACCACTGGAGAAAAGAACAATGCAAAATGTTGTAAGGATTACAGAACTATTAGTTTAATTTCTCATACAGCTAAAGTTCTAACCAGAATAATAACCAAAAGAATTGAATGTAAAACGGAAAAGGAGCTGCAAGATAATCAGTTTGGTTTTAGAAGAGGAAGGGGGACTAGAGATGCTATAGGATGTATGAGGATGATGATAGAAAGAGCGCTAGAAGTCAATAAAAGTATGTATTTTTGTTTTGTAGATTGGGAGAAAGCTTTTGACCGAGTGAAATGGGATAAAATGCTGGGTATTTTAAACAAAATAGGAATAGATTGGAAAGATAAAAGACTGCTTAAAAACCTTTACTTTGATCAAAAGATTAGAGTCAGGGTTGAAGGAGAAGAAACAGAAAGTACTTCAATAGGGAGGGGAGTGAGGCAGGGCTGTCCTATTTCACCAGCGATATTTAATATTTATGCAGAAACAATAACAGAAGAAGCGTTGATGGAAGAGAAAGGATTTAAGATAGGAGGTGAAAGTATTACCACCATTAAATACGCAGATGATCAGGGCTTAATAGCAGAAGGCGAGAAAGAGCTTCAGAGGATGACAGACAGACTAGTGGAGGTTGGCTAACAATATGGAATGAAGATCAATGCAGAAAAAACGAAAGTCATGGTGGTTTCAAAGGATCATAAAGAATTAAATATAATGGTAAATGGCCAAAAATTGGAACAAGTAAGTAGTTTCAAATATCTCGGCAGTATTTTAGCGCAGGATGGAAGTAGTACACAGAACATCAGAAGTAGGATTGCAATGGCAAAAGCAGCATTTAACGAGAAGAAGGAGCTTTTCACAAGCAAGAAAATAAATTTAGAAACAAGGAAGAAATTAGCAAAATGCTACATATGGAGCATAGCTCTTTATGGTGCAGAGATATGGACGGTAAGGAGGAAGGAGGAAAAATATTTAGAAAGTTTTGAGATGTGGGTATGGAGAAGAATGATGAAAGTGAAATGGACAGAGAGGAAGAGAAACGAAGAAGTATTAGAAATGGTGGGAGAAGAAAGGACGCTAATAAAAACAATCAGGAAAAGAAAAGCAAATTGGATAGGGCACATATTGAGAAGACAGTGTTTACAAAGGACGATCTTAGAAGGAAAAATTAGTGGAAGAAGAGGAAGAGGGAGAAAAAGAATAGGAATATTAGATAATATAAAGCAGGGATATAATACTTATAGAGGTATAAAAGAGGCTTCTAGGGAGAGAGAGAAATGGAGGCAGCGATTCAGTTATAACCTGTCTTCGGACAGAAGCATGATGATGATGATGATTAAAATGCACCGCCGAATTTTGATTTTGAACTCCATCTGTTAACTAAAACTTCCACTTTATATAAACACTTAAACAAAGTTATCTCGTTAAATGGCATCCGGCAGGCAACAATTAAATTCCATATTTTTATTTCCCTAGCTCTTATATTAATCTATAAGGTATCGAATAAAAATTTCAATGGGATAGTAAACAACATTTACCACAAAAAACTCCGAAAGACCATATAATTACGTCTTATAGTTTCGGAGATAAAAATACAAGATTTGCTCAATCTTACAATAGCGTTTCATACGCATTTTTTGTAGAGAACGCCTTTAAAATCTCTGTGTATTCCATTCATGGAGTATACTTTTTCTTCTTATTGGATTACATAAATATCTCATATCTAACAGCGATATGCTTTTCAGTTAAAACTTTCCAAATATTTGAGGGGAAAAATGTTTATATTTTTATTATTTTGAAAAAGAAAACCGTGGCTATGCAGAAGACACAGCTAGTAAATTTTCCATTGAATTTACTGATTTTTTCTAAGTCGTTAGTTATTATTTCAGAATAATTCATCAAGTATTCATTTCAGCTCAATTCTTAGATACGATGGATAGCGGAGAGTGTGAGAGTCATTTAAATATTTATATTAAAGAAGTTCGTCCAAAAGTGCATAAAATATTATTGTGAGCCCTCTACGGAGAACATCTACTTTATTCTTCAGATATTATATAACATTAAAAAGAGATCAAAAGAAAACAGTACCAAATCGTTATAACTAACTTTTCCGGTCCATAAAAGCTGCAACGAAAAGATAGTATGGCAATGAATCAACTTATCGTAAAAGTTAAGATATATTTTAATCCACCATCAGCCTTTCTGTAGGTATATCAAAGATATTCCTCATCAACAAATTTCTCCATTAAAGGAAGGAAAATTATAATTATAAGTGTTTCCTTACTTGGTGAAAAAAATAAAAATTGAAAGTTCTCAATAAAAATTGGAAACAATTTCAGGATGGAGACTTCTAAATTTAAAAGAAAAACAAGTATGAACAAATATGAATAATCCACATAATTCAGGTGTGTATCTTTCGGAATATTCAAGAATTAAAATCAGAATTTTTGTTTATAGCGTGGCAGCACTCTCATTTCTCTACGACAGTGTTTCCCAAATGGTGTTCCGCGGAGCCCTAGGGTTCCGCAAAGAGTAAACAGGGGTTCGGCGAGAAGCGCAAGACGCAAAGGCGACAACCGGCCGTCTTCCGAAAGGGAGAACTGTGCACGGGCCGGGCACGAGCCCTTTCTTTGGAATTAATAAAGGCCTGGATTTTAAAATAGCTGGTATATTAGGGTTTCCGAGGCATTTATACTCGATTGGATTTTTCTTTAGGTAGGATGTATTGAATGTAAAGTAGCCTTTGCGAGAGGTCAGATTTAAATTCATCCGCACCATGCCACTGCGCCACTTGTGGTTACATGACGTCCCTACAAGTTCGTTATTACAGCAGGAGCGACCGCATACAATGTAATTTATACGGTTGAGACATTTTATATTATAATTGCCCCTTTTATAATTGACTACAGTCTCCCCCACCTCTTGAAAAAGAAAATACTTCTAAGCCTTACGATTTTCCTAATTTATGAAGTGACATCGGTCATCGCAGGGTGAAAGTCGCGTCGCTCTCCTCAAGCAATGGTGTGCTATTTCCGTAATAATTAATTAAGCTTTTTAGTATTGTTACTTGCAAAATATTTTTAATTGTGTAGTTTTATTTGCTTCGATCGCGTATTTGGAATTTCTTTATGGGAAACTTGTAATTTTGGTAGAAAAATATCCACAAATCCAGATCTTTTAATTACTACGTGGGAAATCTTTACTCAAACATCACCTTTTCATGAAGAGGCTAGTTTTTAATTAATGGATTGTTGAGTCTGAGCCGCTCTAAAGAATACTGTCTCGCGTCGAATTCACGATCTTGCTAATGATATCGAGAAGGAGCTCATTTTTAGGCTACGTATATCGTATGTGATGCATATTTATTGCAGTTAGACAAATCCACCGACGTTGCATCTCCTGCAGTTTTACTTGTATTCGTGCGTTATGATTTTGATAAATCTATCGAAGAAGACTTGCTTTTATGCGAAATTTTGAAAAACAATACGACAGGTGAACACATATTTAACTGTATTGTTCACTTTATGAAAACGAATGAAATAATCTAGGAAAGATGTGTTGATGTCTGTAGTGATGGCGTCAAAGCAGTATCTCGCGCTGTAACACGAATAAAAACTATAGCACCAAATTGCACTAGCAGTCACTGCATTCTGCACAGGCACGCACTGGTAGTTGTGAAGATATGGGCAGTCAACACACAGCCCTGCTTCTACATACAGAAATCAGGTGGCTGTCGCGTAGCAAAGTTCTAGTTGGACTATCTGAGTCGCGTCAAGAGCTCTCCGCATATTTGTTGTATGACAAATTCAGACTATCTCATTGTCTAACAAATTTTTCGAGGTTATCGATAGTTGGGTGTCATGCAGACATCTTTAGAAAACTAAATGAAGTAAATTTGTCGCTGTAAGGAAAGAATGTAACTATTTTTAATTCGAAAGATAAAATGTTGTCATTGTCACGGAAGCTACAGATTTGGATCTCGTCTGTTGAACAAAATAATTTTGATGATATCTTGATGAAAACAAATGCAAACAAGAAGTTCAGAGAAACATTGAAGATCATCTTCGCAATTTACACATTAACATCAGTAAATATTTTCCAAACATCAATGACAACAATAACTGGATTCGAAATCCATTCCGTATAACAGAGAAACAAGTAGGATTATCTGCACTTGATTACGAAAATCTAATCGAAATCACTTCAGATGTACAATTAATACAAACGTTTAAAGAAGTTTCTCCGATTACATTTTGAGGTAGCTTATGTCATGAATATTCAGGCTTATCATAACGGGTAATTCGTGAAGTTGTTAAAATTCGCCAGCACATACTTATGCGAAGCAAGGTTCTTGAAATACACAGCAATTAAAACAAAATACAGAAATCGGCTTTCCAGCATTAAACCAAACAAAAAAGAACTTGCCAAAATAAAAAGAAAACCCTCTCTTCGCATTGAAAATGACTAATGTAATGTATACAATCTTTCAGTTTTATCCTTTGTTCATATTATATCTTTTAGTTCATATAAAATGTTTTGTTCAAATAAACGATTTTTGTTTTTAAATTTATGAAAATAAACGAAATGTTGATCACATGACCTTTTTTATTATTATCTTTACTTATTTGTGCTGTAATTTTCATCTTATAAAAAGAATACTGTTTGGGGTTCCGCAACTTCTCTTTCGAGTTGCAAGGGTTCCGTAGCCAAATTAAATTGGGAAACGCTGCTCTATAACATATGCAGCACGATAGACTGTTTGCCCCTGGAACATCTACCTGCAAACGTACTCTGCTGTCCCTGCAACATACACCACCCGTCGTACAGTTTGCCATTGTAACATACTTTTCAACATGCAGTTTGCCCCTGCAACATATACCGCTCAACATATACACTATCCCCTGCAACATTTAACGCCCAACGTACACTATAACTCCTGCAAAGTATACGTCCCATAGTACATTACTGCACCTGCATCTTATACGTTCCAACGTACAATATTTCCCCTGCAACTTATACGTTCCAAAGTACCTCTGCGACGTATACCTCCCAACGAAATCTAATACCTCTGCTACATATACGGCCCAACGAACAGTTTGCCCCTCCAACGTATACCTCCCACTGTACTTCACAACGTGCACTATTACCTCTGCAACATAATATACCGCCCAACGTAGTTTGCTCCTGCAAATTATACCTTTCAACGAACACTATTGCCTCTTGATATATACCTCACAACATGCAGTTGGCCCCTGCAACGTATAACTCTCAAATTAAAACTTTTCCTCCGACCATAGGTAGAATTTGTCTTCTTAAACCTGTACCTCTCCAAGTTCAATGTTGTCTCCTGTAACATTTATTTCTCACTGTTAAGTTATTTGTTTTTGCAACCTACCACTTCGATGTGTATAATGTTTGTTATAATAACCTCATTATTTCAAACCGCTTCATAACACATCATGAAAATTTAACACTAGGCACCCCGCCTACCTCGGTTTACCGGAGCGGTCATTTTGACCACTAATCGTTAAGGCGGTGCATTTCGTGGTTTTAAGATGCTCAATCATTTCAGGCAGTTTACAGAGGAACGTTAAATAACTTATTCTTCCTTTATTAAGTAGAAAACAGGTAAAGCAACAAGAATTATAGAAACTTGATGGATATTACAAGTAATTATTAGAATATGATTCTTACGGAAATCAGAGATGAAATGAAACAAGATGCATCTCCTAGACTAATTCCGGCCACCGCATTGATGAAACCAAAGCACAAAGAAGACATCCACATTTTAAGTAAGTACAATATTACTGGAATTGCTGGCGGCGAGAACTTTCTTCGCCCTCTTCTTCCATAGAAAGAAAAGGTAAAGGAGTTGCTAATTTCCGGGACGACGAATAAGGCTTTGTTAGTTCCGTAGCAATCTTCCTAATAAATTTCCTCCGAGGTATTTTTGCACCAGTAAGTTACATGTACAGGGTGTAGGCATTGAAGCCTGCGAGGTCGAGCACATTGAACAATACTTGCACAGACCATCTAAGACTCATGGATTTCACCGTGTACTTGCACACCATTTCGTCAACTATGTCTACACCACACTTATTTGTGTTGTAAAATGATATTGTGTCAGGAGTCTTCTTCGAGTGATTTATGCCAGCATCAGGACGAAGAGAGCTGAGAATGAGAACGTTTTTGCTCACATTACAGATTTAAGATGTAAGGGTAATGTCGTTGTGCTCGTACATGACCTTCGTATGGAGTGAATCATACGTAGACTTTATAGAGGAAAGTACTTCCCTTCTGCTTCGGTTGACTGTGCCTACAAGGCTTGTGCACTATTCCTTCAATAATTTTGCTAACTTCAGCGAGGTGAAGAATTTATCACAAGTAACATTCTTTCCTCTGTTTATGTATGGGTTGATGAGACGCAAAACCATGTGCTCAGCAAGAGTTCGATAGGCGGGTTGCTTCTCGTCTTTGTCATTATAAGGAAAACCCTTAACAACATATTTAGCCTTGACATTAACAGAAAACCAGTATTTACGCCAAACTTATCCGGCTTATTTGCCATGAACTGTGTAAATGGGCATCTAGCTTTAGAGGGAAAAAGTTGTTCATCCACAGTGATATTCTCAGAGGGCATTTAGCAAAGAATGTAACTGACGATAAATTTCTCCCAAATGACCGAAGCATGTGCAAATTTGTCTGTTTGCAGCCGTTCCTGCCGTGTAACTTTTCATCAAAGTAAAGGAAACTAATTATTACCGAGAAACGATTGTGTGGCATGGTTTCAGTAAAACTCAAGACCACAAATCTAGAACGTTTGTGTCCGCTCCGTAAGAACCACGAGCGTACAGAAGACCAATGAAGGCGCTCCGACGCCGTTCAAAGTCTCTCACTGGCATGTACGAACCTCTCTCGCGTGACGTCACAGGCATATGTGGATCTGTGGTCAGCTCGATAATACATTCCTCATTGCGGCAGAAGAGAAACAGTGTTTCGTAGAGTACAGTACAAAGTATCATACCCTCCAAAACCAGTGCAATCATCGTAACTTACGCAAGTTTTGCTTTAGCGGTCAAAATGACCGCTCCGGTACACCTAGTGTTAAATCCCCGTTAGCATTGCACAAACCAATTTTTTTGTTCCTGTAACACATTGGCCTTCAACGTGGGTGATAGCGCCCATCAGGGGGCGTTTGAGAGTTTTTGGTAGTCGCTTATATTGTTAAGTTGATACGGTAGGTAGAAGGCGTACTTATTTCAAATAACAAAATATAGTGTAAGTGGGCGTTAGAATGTAGAAGATAAGATTTTCTAAATAGATAAAATTTGCCTAATAACAAAAATATCTTTCCGAAAAGGAAGTATTTTGCTCCCATCTACTCGGCCTATGAAGTAAATACTTCTCTCTTTGTACAGTTCTTGTTTCCATAGCATCCTTGTGTATAATATTAACACTAGCTCTTCCCCGGGGAAGAGAGAAGCATGCTGGTGTCATGTTTGCAAGACGCGTACCTGAACAATGCTCAGTATATATTTATTCAGGATATGACATATGGATTTCCGTTAGTTTGGTTGCAGCCTTCATAGAATGATACGACTAAATTTCCGTACTATTTCACTGCAGCTCAGCATTTTTCTGAAAAAAGTGTTAGATTTCTGTCCCAGTATTAAAGAGTTAAAATGAAATTTATTTCTGATAATGTGGTAGCAGCGATTAGTGCTATGCCTTGAGTATGGTGCTTTAATGGTCTATTTATAAATCAATTCTCACATGATCAAGATAAGACTTTTTCGTGTCGTTTGAGAATTTGAGAGGGAAGGGTTTTCTTCGGCGTCCGTTAGACTGGTTGATATTGGCTAGCCCGGACACAACTTAGAAAACATCCGCATTCAGAACCGGGAAAATTAATCTGATACCACAGTTAAGTGATAGAATATCTGCCTGGCAAGTGGAAGATCCGGGTTTGATTCTCGTTAATAGCAGAAGTTTTCTATTCTAAAAAATATGTGCACCATATAAGTTGATGCGGCACTAGGATGTGGAGAGGCCATAGAAAAGTTTTTATCGCCCTTTTGCAAAAATATGACAACCTATGAAAACATTTATCTTGATCAAAAAGGCAAAATACTGAGGGGTCAGCAATGGTTCAACAATATGGATGGGTTGAAATATGCTTATATCAATATGTACCAACTCCAACCAATATAACCCAACCTGAAATATTTCTCCAAAATGTACAACATAAATCAACAATATTGTTAATATAGTTAAAAACTCGATTTCAAATTCGATCTTTCAGCGAAATTTACTATGAGTTAATAAAAAATAATTCGAGACTCGTTCGAATTTGATTCTTCATTTATGATATTTATATCTTAAATTACTAGCGGGTGTTAACTTGAATTACTTCAAACCATCGAAAAATCTGGGAAACAAGTGATTTTCAACAAAGATTAATGGAAATATATCAATCGGTTGAGTTCTTGATATAACCCAACGACAGAGAGACGCACAGATTTAATACAATTAATGTTTTTTCCTTTTAAGAAACGCGCCTAAAAATTAATTTGAAGTTCCAAAATGACATCTTCCAGGAAAATGTATATTTTTGTCGGTAAATAAATTAGATTAGATACCTTTTGATTCATAGATTTGATCTATAAAATCCATTTTTTTAGCATTCCTTTAAGAAAATAAAGTCATGGCAACAATGTTCCGTTTAACTTTCGGAGCATTTTAACTCTGTGAAATCTTAACGAGCGCAACAGAAATGATAACATTATCCAAAATGGCGGTATTAGTGGCCCTAGAAATTTAAGCCCCAATGTCAGAGTTCAAAAATGTTTAGATCAGATTAGTGTGAGAGGTAATCGTCGGAAACTTAAGAACAAAGTGCGAGTAAAATTTTAAAAAATCCGCGACGAGCTTCAACTGTAAACCAATTCGATAAAAAACTTTCAAAGTATAAAGCAGGGTTAGAATGATAGATGCGCTATATAAACTTTTGCTCCTTTTTGATACTCGTATCGTATTCAATTACTTTCGTTCCTATTTCTTTTATGGATTGCGTAACATATCATGGCTTTCGATGCAATTCACAGGATCAATCAATTTAAAGGATCTTCTCGATGGATCTTAAAAACAAATGCCATCTCCGTCGGTTCTACGTTGTCAAAACTCGTATGCACCTCTAAAATAAAACTTCCAAGGCCTTACCTCCAATCTCATCTTTCCCTCCTCATCTCTCGTACGTCTCTATAACACTAATCTACTCTTCTTCCTTTGTGTCACTGTTCCTTCAAAGTTCTGGGAAAGGAAAAAGATTCGATCAAGAACTACTTTAGCAGTTGGACAACCCTCGTTCCACTCCATCTCTTTTTCGCCTCTCCCTCGACCATTCCACGACTTCCTCGCAGCGTGAAATGCCTCAACTCGTCAACCGAGCAATAAAAGCCCATATAGAGACCTCGCGGGAATTAAAGTAAGGGGAAAAGGTAGAAAAGAGGGCGGAGGACCAAATCCGGTTAGCACCGATGCGGGTCCCGAGAGTCGCGCCGGTGATCTTCAAGGATTCATAACTTTTATTGAGTGTAGCTTTCCTACTCTATAATACTTACCTTTTAATTTTTCACAGAGACGTTTTTTTTCCATGGGTGAATTTGAGAGAAATGACATAAAAACAAAAGAAAGCAGTCCGACTTAAAACATGAAGGGCCTCATTAAGGTTTCTTTCCCTTGGCTCTCTCTTCCCCTATCTTTCTCCCTCATTCTCTCTCTCTCTCCGTCTCTTTTTCGCTCTCTTTCCCGCTTTCTCGGCGTCAGGTTCTATATTAACCTCCTTCGACGCCGCGAGCCATTAAAATGCTACACTTTATTGCACCGACAAAGACAGAATCCGAAATGTGTTCCTCAAAGTCTTTCTTTACGGCCTCGCGTTTATCTTTTTCATATAAAAGGCAAGTAGCGAGGGAGGGTGGCGACGAGGCAGTGCCGTAAAAAAGATGGAAAAAGCAGCGTTAAAAATATTACAAGTTTTTTCTCTCGTGCCCCGTTTAAAAGAAATGCTGCGGTGCACGGTGCAGAAAAGTTATACAAAACATGTTCTCATAACTCGGAAGCGTGGGCGTTGCCTTTCAAATATCCATTTCTGGAGTGGACTCGAAACGACAGCGCTTTTAGACTGCATGGAAAAACGACGACGAAAATAATCAAAGAGAGAAGTTTGAGTGAGATTTAATTAGACGAAAACGGAAGCAAAAGTAGTATGGTTACAAAATGAACTACATTCGTCGACTCGTTTTACCTCTTTTAGAGTTTATTTTTTCATTTTCTTTTGAAGAATCATAAAAATGCGCTAAACTACAATTTATAATGAAATGACCCGAAAGAGAAAAACATCAATTAAGCACGAAACAAATTATGGCGGAATTGCTTGAATAAATATACACAATAAGAAAACTCTAAGAATATGGTAAATTTCTTCTCGAATTAATCTTGAGTTTGCATCTCTGAAAACCATATTTAAAAAAACAGAATTTGGTGCATCAGATAATCGTTTCACATTACGGCATTGGTTTTCTCACGAAAAAGCATAATTAAGTTCACTAGACCTCAAAACTTTTCATAGCCAAATAAAAGTGGAAATATACCTACTCCTTTGCAATAATTGATACTTTTAAAAATTGTCACGGAATTCTATTGTGAGTTATGAGTGAAATAAACAAGGTCAACAAGTGTCGAATATAAAATACCGGTGATCTTGGATAGAAATTGATAATAGAGAGAGATAGGAGGAAGAGGGAGGAGGTGAAAGGAAATAGGGAAGAAAAGAAGGATGAAAAGGGAGAGAGGAATAGTAGCGAGGAAACGAGGAAAGTGAGAGACTGAGGGAGGAAATGAAAAGGGAGGGAAGGAGAGAGGGTGGGTGCGAGAATAGTTCCTGGTATAGGGAATGAAAAATGAAGGAGAAGAGAAACTTGGGAGGGAGGAAGGGGAGTGTGGGAGTAGAGAAGAGGAATAGGGAGAGCGGTGCTTTTGATGCACGAAAAATGAAACTTTGGAATGGGGAATGGTCGGAAGGAGGGATTGGATTCCGGAGGCCGTACCAGGCGCCTAAAGTCACGCAACTTGCGTATTGCTAAGAAGCGAAGAGAGAGAGAGCGAGAGTTGATTTGGGACGACGAAAACATCGAAGAGGGAATTCGTCCTAAATCTGTGTGATATTAAAGGGGAGGCTTATGCCAAAGAGATATAAACGGAGGATATGGACGAGAAAGTTGGTCGTGTGAAGGAAAGGACAGAAAAGAGAGAACACTGAAGAACGTGGAAAGGAAAAAAAATATAAACGGAGGATATGGACGAGAAAGTTGGTCGTGTGAAGGAAAGGACAGAAAAGAGAGAACACTGAAGAACGTAGAAAGGAAAAAAAACATTCGGTTGTTGGTCACCAAACAAAGTTCGATTGCGAAAAGAAAACAAGTAGTCCAAACCAGGACTAAGGTTTCCAAAAGTTGACGTTCCGAATTAATTACTTATATTGAAAGGAAATGTTTCAGTATGTGTTAGTCATTCCAAGGAATTCTCATTCCATAAATACAATTTGAAATTCATAATTTATCAATGATAGACAAAAATTGGAAAACAAATTATTAGAACGTTATCAGGTTTAAAATACTAAAAGAAATGTCAAAATATATTTCTGACATTATATTTTGGATGTATTTTTTAAATAAACGAATTTAATAAATGTAACTGTTTCTACGGTAATAGGTAATAGGAACAACTGTCCATGGCTGAATGGTAGTCGAGTGGAAAAATAAATAACCGATTTGTTCACTCGTGTTTGCTCAATCCGAGTTCGGTAATAATCGTCTCCATCCGATAAATGCGATTTAAAAAGCAAAACCGCTATGTTTTAGTAGAAATTCAAGAAAATACGATCAATTATAAAAATTCAGTGATAAGAGTTAGAATCTACATTCTTTCCCCCTTGCAATAGTAAAATCTTCGCACCGATATCACGATTTTAAGACATTTTAAAGTAATAATGATGGATTTGAGATTTCCTATAGAAAACAAATAGGGAAAAACGTACCTGGAATCGAACCCGGGACTTTAATATTCGCCCAATAAAATACAGCCTGAAGGTTGGCCCCTAGCAGCGCGAGCCTCATACCAAGTTTCATGAAAATCGGCCCATTGATGCAAAAGTTGTTAGTAGGGGACACACGCACACGCGAACACGCACACGCACACACGCACACGCACACGCACACACACGCGCACCCACGCACACACACACACACACGCAACCCCCCCTTCTCCACACACACACTCCCATACACACATACAGGTTACAGACACATATACACATATACATACATGCACATACAAACTCACATACGCACACACACACACCCGTACACCCAATCACACACACAGACACACATACACACACATATACATACATACACATACACACACACACACAGACAGGGCAATTTCATAAGGGTTTTTCCTTTGGAAACCAGTCTATTAATTGCCGCAATGGCGACTGATGGATCGCTAGGAGTACTTTATAGACTAATATTTTTGTCATTTCAGGTATAAAGAAACAATAAAAGCGCGCAAACAAGAGTTCTGCGAGAAATTATCGCATTTAGGAGAAAATAAATGCAATACTATTATTATCATTTTAACATTCATAATGAATAATAAAAGTTACTACCTCGGACAAAACTATTTTCATAGATATATAGGTAAAATGTTCGATAGTTGAAAATTTATCTGAAAGCTACATTCATGTAGTCGATTTTGATATAAATATATTTCGTCGCAAAATTGTGATTCTATACTATATGATACATTTATGCGTTAAAAATCTTTAGGTTTTACTAAGGAACTTTTGCCATACCTTTCCTATCCATTTACACCTTTCAGAACCCACAAACGATCCCTCGTATAAATACCACCCGTTCTCTGCAAAAGTTATTATTCAAATCTAGGAATATTGATGTTAACTCATTTCTATGAACCTGTATCTGGTATTATCTTTAACGGATTTTATTCACCTTTCCTAAATGATTCCCAAGCGCCTATTAACTTTGCCAGGTACTTCTTACGCTTCCTTATCGGCACCAATTCCTCGAGGTAGAGCCCATTTACCTCATTCTAGTAATTGGAAATGCGCAGTAAAATATCCATAGATCCAGATATCCTATTAGTCACAGTACCTAGGGACGCCAGCGCAATAGAAATTGATGCATAAATGTTGATTAATTACTAGATAAAAATCAAATCAGTCATATATTCGTATATAGAGCAAGTGAATTTATTACCAACTTTTATATTAACTTCGCTATTTATATACATATATATATCCACATACATATATACATACTAGTTGTCGGTGTTTGCATACTGCAAGCACAAAAAATAACCATATACCAAGATCTAAACTCGTAATATAACCAACGGGATCTCCAGGGCAACAGCACATCAACCACGTGGGGCCAATGTATATTAGAAAATGAATTCCATGAGGCAACTATCCGTAATTTCCAAATTCTCTGGCAATCGGCTTGTGTCCAAGGTTTTGTATTTCAAGTTCCGTGACTCAGATCGCCCTGCATGAGCAATAAGAATAATCATCATTAAGGCAATAGCCTATACACTCAATTTATGGAAAAATTAGAAAATTTTCTGTTAAGATTATGACGCCATTATATTTAACAATTGAAATAAGTTAAATTTATCGAAAAACTACGAAACACAATATTAAAATATTTTCACGTTCTACCCTCACCGCTATCAGGGTTAATTCCCCGATTGTGATCTCTTATAGCATTGAGATCATTGCCATAATATTTAAAGGTTTTCATTGTTGAAAAGAGGAAAAAATTCACACTTTTTTCCGAATAAAAGAAGATATTTACTCTAATTTGGTAGGGATTTGAATTCTGCCTTCAAAAATTAAGAACTTGGTTCTATCTTCTAGACAACTGTTTGTTTCTTAAATACGTATCCCAATTTATGTAATTTAAAAATGCATTTTTAGAAAGCCTTTCACTGAATCCAGTACTTTTCTTATGGGGTATTGAAATGGAACATTGGGGATTAAAAGACGTCTTAAATATGAGCTTTTTTGTGATTTTTGATTTTTCTCGTCAGTTGTGCTAATCGACCTACCTACATGCCAAATTTAAGATTTCTAGCCTTTATAGAAGTACTTACGTGTTTTATGCCAGTAAGTGAGAGAATGAGGCACAAGTAGCTATATCATTACCAACTTATATATTAACTTCACTTATATATATATATATATATATATATATATATATATATATATATATATATATATATATCATTCATTCGTGTTCTGTCTTACGACAGGTCCTACCAATTAATTTATTGGTTTTGACTTGGGAATATACATACACGGTGTGGTGGTTTCCCGTTGCCTTCCACACCGCACACACACACAGAAGGGAGGAGGATAACCCGGTGCCGGCATTTTCCTGCTCTTACGAAGAACACCAGGGGGGCCAACGGCTTAATGTCCCTTACGAAGGACGGAACAGCTGAATTTGCGCGGTCTCCTCAAACCACGCAAACAGGGGGCCGGGTGACCTTGAGAAAAATCCTACTCGCGCAGGATTCGTACCCTATGACTTTTTTCAAGCATCGGGCGAGTAGCAGCCAACATCCTAACCACTACACCACCGGCACCCAATATATATATATATATATATATAATTTTTTTAAGGCAACCATCCGTAATTCCCAAATTCTCTGGTAATCGACTGGTGTCCAAGTATTCGATATATTGTTCCATAAGAAAATAACGAAAATCGGTGCAGAGGTGAACGCTTTTTAATTAAAAAAAACATTTCCAATGATGAAACGACTCTCTGAACAATTAATGTGTCTTCCAAAGTGAGATGAAATGCTTGCAGAATGTTAGAACCAACTACTAGTATATATATATATATATATATATATATATATATATATATATATATATATATACATACAGGGTGTCCTAAAAAGATGTATACACAATTTAATGCTAAAAAAATTATCTTTTAAAAATTCAAAAAAACAATATTTGGTGTGTGCGAAGCAATAAGCTTTTATTAAAAGTTTAACTATCGTAGATGTTCAAAATGACCTCCATTAGCTTAAATACATTGTTGGCAACGGGTAGCTACCGACTGACAAACGTCCACCAAGATATCCGCTGGGATGGCTGCACATGACTGTTAAATTTTTTGCTTGAGTTCCTGAAGCGTTGCTGGTTTCATTGAGTACACTGTATCCTTCAAGTAACTCCAAGAGTAAAAGTCGAGTGATGTTAAATCAGGTGAACGTGGTGGGTACTCAACACTCCTTCTCCGACCTAACCACCGGTCTGAGAAATTGTTATCAAGAAAGAACCTAACATCATGATGGTAATATGGAGGTGCCCCATCATGTTGAAAAAAAATTCCTCTCCTTCATAATGCTGTTGAATTTTGGGCATAATGGATACTTTAAGCAGGTTAAGGTACTGAATACCAGTAACAGCCCCCTCGAAAAAGTATGACCCTACAATACCCTTGGACGACACACCACACCAAACTGTATGACCTGGTAAATTCACTGCTTTGTCTAAATGAAATTGTGGATTTTCTGATGACAAGTATACGCAGTTATGCCGGTTAACTGTACCATTGAGTTTAAATGTTGCTTCATCATACTAAACAATCTTGTGGACAAAATTTGCATCCTCATTCAATTTCATTTTAAACCATTCACAGAACCCAGATCTGCGATCAGGATCGTTTTCAGACAATTTCTGTAACAGATTTAGAACATAACATTTCCACTTAGAAGTTCTGAGAATCCGGTGTACACTCGTTTTACTGATTCCAGTCTCATTAGCACATCGTCTTACAGACTTTTTGGTGATCGTTCAAATTGCTCTAACACCATAGCAGAATTTTATGCATTCGCTGAAGTTCGACGTCTCCCAGACCGTGCCCTGCACACGTCTTGCACTGTACCGTAAGTCTGGAATTTATCACGAATTCTTAAAATTGTGGTTCGTGTTGGTGGCTCAGTCTTGAAATCATGTCTCCACTGTCTTTGAACCTCACACACATTCTCAAATTTCCAGTACCACTTCAAAATTGTTTTTCTTTGCTCGAAAGTCAAATGATGCTCCGCCATTTTTATTGTGTTGTGAATTATGGGTATTGAATTGTTGCTTTTCATTATGACTGAAGCCATAATTTCATTGAATGTAATGTAACAATGAGTCGCTATAATTTTCATCCAAACAATAATCCATGAATAGATATTCTAAAGACACTGTTTAAACATGTTATATATATATACACAGGGTCCAAAACATACATACATACATACATACATACATACATACATACATACATACATACATACATACATACATACATACATACATACATACATACATACATACATACATACATACATACATACATACATACATACATACATACATACATACATACATACATACATACATACATACATACATACATACATACATACATACATACATACATATATATATATATATATATATATATATATATATATATATATATATATATATATATATATATATATATATATATATATATACATATACACACACACACACACTAGTAGAAGGTGCTTGCATTCTGCAAGCATTTCATCTCACCTTGAAAAAACATTAATTTTTCAGACAGATATTTCATCATTACAAATATTCTTTTAATTCTAAAGATTTCACCTCCGCAGCGACTTTCGTTATTCCCACATGTAAAAATAATAGTTTAAAACAATCCCCAAATGTTGAAATTTTAAACATTTTACACTTTCTCGATTATGGGGTACTAATGCTTCACATTTCAGCCGAATTTTAAAGTTGTAGCATTTCTAGAAGTAAAATAATATTTTTCTAATTGTTTAAAATTTAAACATTTTTAACGGTTGACGCAATATACATATGGAGGGATTGAAATGTTTATTTGTGCAAATGCACTGTTCTGTAAATAATTTGAAAATGGCAGCTTCCTAGCTCATCCCGTAGTACCTAAAAAATTATTAAACTTTAATGTTCAAATGGGGTTAAAACAACCTCTAAAATTCACAATTTTAAAATTTTCGATTTTTATAGTTTGTTATGAGAAAAGTTCTATAACCTTGCAAAATTTCAGATTCCTAAACTTATTACATTGGTCTACACACTGGATTGCGTTTTCCCATGCTAACTTATGGGAGATATTCCGGTGTCTCTGGAGTCGAACCCAAGACACTGTAAGCAAAAGTGACAAAAATTCCTAATAGATATTGCGGCCGTCTAGCAACTCTAAAATTTTCATCTTTCTAGCTTACGGGCAAGTGCCCAAAATTAATTTACAAAAATGGCGCAATGCTTTTCTTATGGGAAAAAACGCAACTTTCGGAATTTTTTAATAAATGTAACTGTTTCTACGGTAATAGGTAATAGGAACAACTGTCCATGGCTGAATGGTAGTCGAGTGGAAAAATAAATAACCGATTTGTTCACTCGTGTTTGCTCAATCCGAGTTCGGTAATAATCGTCTCCATCCGATAAATGCGATTTAAAAAGCAAAACCGCTATGTTTTAGTAGAAATTCAAGAAAATACGATCAATTATAAAAATTCAGTGATAAGAGTTAGAATCTACATTCTTTCCCCCTTGCAATAGTAAAATCTTCGCACCGATATCACGATTTTAAGACATTTTAAAGTAATAATGATGGATTTGAGATTTCCTATAGAAAACAAATAGGGAAAAACGTACCTGGAATCGAACCCGGGACTTTAATATTCGCCCAATAAAATACAGCCTGAAGGTTGGCCCCTAGCAGCGCGAGCCTCATACCAAGTTTCATGAAAATCGGCCCATTGATGCAAAAGTTGTTAGTAGGGGACACACGCACACGCGAACACGCACACACACGCACGCACACACACGCGCACCCAAAGTTTTGGGATTGTTTTAGTCTATTATTTTTACATAAGGGAAAAACGAAAATCGCTCCGGAGGTGAAATATTTAAAATTAAAAAAATATTTGTAATGATGAAATATGAATGTTTTTTTTATATTGAGATGATATGCTTGCAGAATGCAAGCACCAACTACTATATGTTTTATCCTCCTCCTCTGTAAGGAACGTCTATATATAATGATGTTTTGGACCCCGTCTAATCTGAAAAAAATCCAAAGCTGCTTGCGGCGTTTGAACCCCCTCACCTGATATAATCAACGGGTAAGACTGGTAATTTAGTCACCTGGGCCACAGGATCGCTGCGACAAATGTTTATTTGAATTCGCGTGGGAAGATAGATCAAATTACAAGTGTTCATCATAGCCACGGTATTAAACATTCTATTGTCATTGTTCATGGTTTAATAGAAGTCTCTTTATTTTAATGTGGATTTGTATTGGTACGAACATTCCTACGTCTTTTGAAGGGATATTTCTTCTAATAATTGTAAGGTTTTATTTATCGTAATTATTATTGATAGTAAGTTTTTATTTATCTTAAAAACTTGTTGTTTTTATTCACTTTTTAAGATAGGTAATACTATTGTGAAGGATGTTAATTTGAACTAATTTAAATGAAACATTTTAAAGTGTTGTGTTGTAGCTTATCAATTCTGCAGCTAACTATACTTATACTGTGGTTTTATATGGATGGATGATGTGATGTTAGGAAAAGAACAATTTATTATTTTTGTCGTTTAGGTTAGGTGACTAAAATATGAAATATTCAAGTTTCACTCCCACTAGTATATATAGCTGAATTAATCTGTACTAGCAGTACATTTTCGTTGATTTTGAGCAATATGAAAGGAAATTCAGTATTTTCATTAATGAAACAAAAGATACTATCATACTTTTTATTGCTTATATACCAAACACTCTTACGTTTGCCACTGAGTTCTCTACTTTTGTCTGCCATTCACTCAACTGTAAAATGATTAAAGTTTAAATACAGAGACCCCCATATCATTCAACAGCTGGTAGACACTTTTGCACCTTTTTTCGTCCATGCAAGCAGAAACGTTATCATAATTATAATATAAAGATTATTCATATTAAAGTATAAACTATATAAAACTAGGTTATAAAAATTCATTTTTATATATTCACTTGAATTTCTTTTCAATTCAATTGTTACAATAACATAAATGTAAGCTGTAGGCAGGTAGAGAAGAAGACTGAAGATGCTTTGGTTATGGGCTCGTGAGATGTAAATACATGTTGAAACTGGTAATTCAGAATGTAAATGTTCGTAGCAGTGGACTAGTCGTCTTCATCTCTGATTATACTCGACAGAATTCGTGCGAAGCGACTGGACCAGGCATGTCAAGCAGACGCCCCGCGGATCGCATGCGGCCCTTTCTGTGCTTAAGTGTTGATTTATTCTCGGCTAAATCATTTGAGATTTTATATAAATAACATATTTTTGAAGAAAAAGACAAGAAATTTTCAAGTTATTGTTTTTTACAAAATGTACATACATACATAAAATCCTCTGGAAAAAGTTTACTTGTTACAGCTCTGGCTGTCATTAAACGCCTGTAATTCTAATGCGGCGCTTCCGTAACATAAACTGCTTTAATGCGGCCCTGATGACTCTTCGAGTTTGACATGCCTGGAATAGACTAAAAATGCGTCTCTACGAAGTGAGATCTGATAAACTTTCACTTCAATCTATTATACATAGGTTTAGATTATTCTGTTAGAACAGCAAATTCATCAAATTCAAACAAGAAATATACGGTAAGAATTTTCGATGAAGAAACAATACGCAAATGAAAGTCTTCGTCAGAATATTAACGCGTAAAATATGTGGAAAACATTACCAGGGTTTGGAGGAGTCAGGAAAAATTATTTCGGAGAATAAGAAAAAACACTAATCTCCGTCTGATTTCTCGCGTTTCTTCTCTGAACATAGGTATCTCATAAAATATTTCTTTTGCTAAGAAAACCGAGAAATTTCATTCTTAAGTAATCCGTTGAATAACCCAATTCGTGTTTAAGCTTTTGTGTGGGAATACGAAGGCTGAAATCCCAAGTGGTAGAGAAGCGAAGTTCTTACAAAGGACGATAAAAGTTTTGCCTCCTGCTCCTCACTTCCCCTCCCGCTTCCTCAAGCTCCTACGCGTGGGGCACGCTGCTCATTTTTTCGCCCCATCCTTCTTTACCAAAGATTTATTTCTACTGTGTGAGTTTTTGAAAGCTCACGAACATGTGGCCTAAATTATTGAAGAGTTGAATGTCTTCCGTACAAAATGAAAAAAATATTTTACAGAAACAGAGATGGGACAGAGAGGGAGCAAATCTCATAGGAGCGAGGGAGAAAATCAATTAGTGGCACTAATAAATGAATAAAAGACACAGAGGGAGGAAGGGAGAGAGAGGGAGGCTAGGTGAGAGAGAGGTCTTCTGACTAATCTTCCTTTCACAAGTTTCTTTTCGGTATTGGCTCTCTCCCTGTCTCTTTTATTAATAGATACTCATAAGTATTTCCTCTTTTATCCGTTTTCTTTTTATTATTATGAAAACCATTTCCGAAATAGGAATTCTCGAAAGGATACATCTACAAGCGCAAGAAAATTATAAACACCTAATCTCTGCAGCAAGCTTTAATTCAGATTTATGGGATGTGATGTTGTATTTTTAGCTTTTTTACCTCATATCTATATCATTAGGTTGAACTTAAAGAAACAATAGTAGTTTATGGATTGGATTACATGAGGTGGTACATATGTATGTATACTATATATGCAATAAAAAATTTGAATTTTTCTTTTCAGATTGAAATGCTATATATATATATATATATATATATATATATATATATATATATATATCATTATACATATACAGACGTTCCTTACAGAGGAGGAGGAGGATATAACATATAGGAGGATACTAATGTTTAGGCACTTTCAGATGAGTTGGAGATTCAAAATTATATTCTTAGGTAGGATTTTGTGCGAAAACGACTAGAAAAAACGAAAATCTTGAAAAAGTTCAACAATGCGGTCGCTAAAAATTCGCAATTGTTTTAACCAATTTTCAAGGTTTATGTATTTCCAAATGTGCTACGGAGCTGAAATGTTTTTTAGAGGTAGGATTTGTAAAAAAACGAAATAGTGATTCTAGAAATTTTGATATTTTAATTTGTGTTGCCGTTAAAAATTCTTAAAATTTAAACAAATAGATAACTGTTTAGGTACTACGAAATGAGCTAGGAAGCTGAAATTTTCAAGTTATTTACAATGTAGTGCATTTGCACAAATAAAAATTTGAATCTCTCCATAAATTCATTGCGGCGGACGTAAAAAATGTTTAAATTTTAAACAATTAGAAAAATATTATTTCACTTCTAGAAGTGCTACAACTTTAAACTTTGGCAGAAATGTGTAGCATTAGTACCCCATAATGGAGAAAGTATAAAATTCTTAAAATTGCAAAGTTCGGGGAATGTTTTAATCTATTATTTTTACATAAGGGAAAAACGAAAATCGCTGTGAAGGTAAAATCTTTAGAATTACAAAAATATTTGTAATGATGAAATATCTGTCTGAAAAATGAATGTTTTTTCAAGGTGAGATGATATGCTTGCAAAATGCAATTATATATACACAGGGTGTTTCAAAACTCTACTGAATAATATCATCCAGGTGTGGGAAACGTCATTCTAAGCAAAAAGGTTCCTGTAAACATTTGTCAGAATCTCCATGGTTACGGAGCTATGGCAACCGAAAGATTTTTTTCGATAATCCACGCGGTATTCTAGAAACCATGCCATAGGGGAGATGAAACTTTGGACGAAGTTGCATTTCATTTGTATTAATGCTTGGCTGTAGCTATATCAACCATATTTGGCGCTGTCTCCTTGGTAACGCCACTAATCTAACGTAAATGCTCCAATAAAAATTGATTTTTCGACAGTATCTTGTTTATTTATCGAGATAGGTGAAAACAAGCGGTTAATAAAAGCCCTTTTCGCAGCATGAACTTTCCTAAAAGGGCTCAACCAACTTTCTATGAGGATTAATTCAAGAGAAATTGCTTTGGAATTATGCGCGCCACATAAGAAATCACTTCTCGTGCGATTTATTAACATTGCTTAAAAATAGTATTTCATAATAAGTTCAAAAATGATACTTAAATAACATCGAGACTACAAATATGATTGAATTGAACACGGAGACAAATTTAGATTTAACATGGCCTTGATTATAAGAAATGCCAAAGTGCGGAATCTGAAAAATGTTCCTTAAAATGGAATAATGACTGAAAACAGATATTTACCATTTAGCCGGCATTGTTCATCCCGGATTTTTGCATTGCTTGACTCGGGCTTCAAGTAAATTTGCATTAAACTACAATAAAACGCATGAAGGACAAAAACAGATTAAGAATCGTGTGATGTCACCTCCCAGTATAAACGCAAATAAATCAAAAACAGTCGGCTCGATTTCGACAAATCTTTCGCCTGAATAATCGATGCGAACTCCTGCAGGATTTAAGCCGGTAGTTGTCTCCCGAAAAGGCATGGGTATGATATCAGGAAAGTTTTCGTTTTTACATTTGATTAACACGTAATTGGCTGGAATACGATGCGTAGACCTTCAGTCTTTAACATTTTAAAATATCTTACGATCGAGACTTTCACTTGTGATTTGCACTATTTCACGTAGAAAGAAATGAATATTCTTATTCAAACTTTTAATTCTGTTGTTTAATTCGTGTTTGCTCATATTTATGTTTATATTCGATTTGCACCGATTTGTCAACATTTCATAAAGGAGTTTCCTAATGTTGTTGTTGATCCCAGATTTTTTCATTGTTGAACTTGTGCTTTCAAGTGAATTTTCACTAATCTTACAATGAAACAAACGCATTAAGGACAAAAACCGATTGAAAATTTGAGAAAAGTTTATTGTAAATATAAAACAAATGAAACACGTAGCAAAGAAACTTGAAGTCAGAAACGACTCCAATGCATTGCAATAATGGACAACTGAACATTTCAAATAGGAAGATTTTTCACGCTTACATTGAAAATGTCGTTTTGTTTGCAAATTTTATTGGGCGGTTTAAAGCAAATTACTATTAATTTAATTTAATTAATGTTAATTTTCTTTGGTAATTAAGTAAATCTTTGACGCGTGGCCTGTGCATTTATAGTGATTACAAACCGCAGAACATAATATTTGCTGTACCATAGTGAACAAAACAAAAACTGTTGTGTACCGGTAAGTGTTAGTTTAAATCATGTAGGTCTATGTTTTTGCTATAAAAATGGTGTGAGGTATATGGTTATTTTGAGAGGCAATAAAAGTGGTTCAACTAATAACACTAATAACACCCTAGTACCATAAATACCTGATTCTTAAATATATATGATATACATATATATCATATAAAACCTAAGTTACTTCTATAAGTGCTACGGAGCTGAAATTTGACATGAATTTAGGTCATTGGTTACAACCTATGAAAAATCCGAAATTTCAGAAAAGGTTTTTCTAAGGGGTGTTTTTTAACCCAAAGTCCAAATTAAAACACCCACGAGGAAAGCATTGAAAACTGTGCAGGGCTATATATAATTGCATTTTTAAATTATTTAAAATTAAGATACAAAGTCGGGAATTGCTTTTCCACACTTTAAGAGCATTGATTTAATGTTTAGACTGCATTATAATCCATTTGATTTCAGCCAACGACATAAATATGATGACGTGATAATTTAAAATTAATTTATTTATTCAGATACGTACTAAAAGGCACGGATGATGAAACCATAATCCTAACACACAAAATATCCTAATTTTTACATAAATTTTAGTGTAAAATATATGATATATTCTTAATGAAGATTATAGTGATTGCTTAAAATGGGCGATCTGAGCCATGAAAATTTAAATTTAAAACTTGGATGTGAAGTCGATTGCCAGAGAATTTAAAAATTCCGGATAGAAGCCATAATTTCACAGAAAATGAAAACTATTATCTATTCAAATGCAGTCGCGTTGGTTTATTTACGAGTTTATATCTTGGACAACTCGTACTAGTATATATTTATATATACATACAAGTAGTTGGTGCTTGCATTCTGCAAGCATTTCATCTCACCCTGATAAACTTCAATTTTTCAGAGAGACATAACATTATTAGAAATATTTTTTTAATTCAAAAGATTTCACCTCTGCACCCAATTTCTATCGTTCTTTATTGAACAATATTTTATTAAAACAATGCCTTAAATTTGTATTTTTAAGAATATTATATTTTATCCAATGTAAGGTACTAATTCCACACATTTTTCTCCAATTTTGAAGTTGTAGCACATACATAGTGAAATCATATTTATTTAATTATTTAAATTGATTACGTCTGCAATAACTCTTTGTTGGAAAATTTCAAATGTTTGTTAGCTTCACTGCACTAAGCTCTACATAACATTAAAATTTCAGCTTTCTAGCTTGCCCCAAAGTACCTAACCATCTATCTATTTTTTTAAACAGAATTTTTAACAGCCAAACAAATTAAAATATCAAAATTTCTATAATCCTTATTTCGTGTTTACCAAGTCTACCAGTAAAAAGATCTTCAGGTTCGTAGCACATTCGGATATACAAAAACCTAAAAAATATGTTTAAACAAATGCGAATTTTTAGTGATCGCATTGTTGAACCTTTTTAAAATTTTATTTTTTCTACAAAATATTTGAAAATACTAGAACCTATTTCTTATACTGTCCAAGATAAAAATTATTAAACTTTAATGTTCAACTGGGGTTTAAACAACCCGTTAAAATTAAAAATTTTGAAATTTTCGATTATTATGGTTGTTATTAGCAAAATTCTATAATCCTGCAAAATTTCAGCTTCCTAAACCTATTACATTGGTCTACACACTGGAATAACTTTTTCCCATGCTAACTTATGGGAGATATTCCGGGGCATCTGGAGTCGAACCCAAGACACTGTAAGCAAATGTAACAATAATTCCTAATAGATATATTGGCCATCTAGCAACAATGAAAATTTCATTTTTCTAGCTCTTGGGCAAGTGCTAGAAATTAATTTTCAAAAATGACGCAATGCTTTTCTTATGGGAAAAAAAGCAAATTTCGGAATTTCTGGAGTCGAACCCATGTCACTTAGGTGAGAAGTCTCATTTTATCTGTAGGTTTCTCCATCATATCTACAAAAACTGAAACTTTCAGCTCTTGTAGTTTGGGCTGGACATTAGTATTCTCCTATATATATGTATATATATATATATATATATATATATATATATATATATATATATTTCTGTGTTGTTTTTAGAGTTGTTTTACGTGTGTCGCTTCGACATCCCCAGGGCCTCGCCAACTTGAAGTCGACCGATTGGTGAGTGTTTACTGGGCTTCCTCATCCCAACAACTTATTGCCATCCATGTTTCCCTTTTTCATTTCCTTTTCCGTAAGCTGTTATATATATGTAATATCCTCCTCCTCTGTAAGAAACGTCTATATATAATGATAGAGAGAGCGAGAGAGAATGTGGAAAGTAGGCTAGATAGGGATCGAGGTAATTACAAGTGTCTCATTCTCATAGGGGCTCCCTTTTCAATCTCTCGACTGAATCTGCTGCATGTTGAAATCCTCACTCCGTCTTCCAAAAGACCCCTCTTAAGTGTTTCGCACTGGAGGAAGTGATACTAATGGGCCTTAGCGCAAGAAACGTAGACTATATGGGGCTATCAGAGATGGAAGCTGCGGGCGGAAACTAAAAGGGAAATGTAGATGTATACAATAAGGAAATTTGAATAAGAGATCAATGATGCAGGGATCGGCTGATGGAGAAATTAATACAAGGAGATGGAAGTGTATGTTTGAGCTGAAGTAAAAAGTAGCTAGGTTAATTAATGGAAGTTATGAGAAAAATTGCAATTGAAATTAGGTAATCTATGACGCGAAAGAGTACCGAGTGGGCGGGTGGGAATATAAGAATTATGGAGGTTAAAGGAGTAAAACGAATAGATAAAAATTAATTTTGTGAGAAAGTAAAGCAGCAGGAGAAGAAGCTTCAACAAACACGGGCCCCATTCCCTTTCCCTTCAACCGACTAAAGCAGGAATTCGTCCCTAATGTTTCAAATTATTTTGTAAGCCAAAGTGGCATTAGAAGGACACCAACTAATACACACACGCAGGGTATCCTTCTTACCAAATAACTCTAATTGCGGGTACTTTTGCTTTTTTCCTGGCTATAAACATATGAAATCTTATGTTAACCACTCTCTATATATCGGACACTCTATTATGAATGCAGAGACATTAATCTGAGCGTTTTGTATTTTCAATCTCCCTATAATAGACACTTAAAGTTAAATTTACCTAAATGTTGCGAACTTAATTTTCTAAGAATCCTTCTTAACAAACTTTTGAAACTCTTCTTTAGGAACAAGTTCAATCTCTATCAACCTCTTTTCTACCAATCACTTTCCTGACCAAGAATCCTGTCTTGCACTTCGCAAAATGCCAATTGTGAGAAGACCTTAACTGTGTCTTTGAGGTGGAAGTTCTCTGCTCCCAAAGCTAAGGATGCTTCGGAACAGTCGATCATCTCCCCCTGATCCTCTTCTGAGCCGTCCCTCACCATTGAGTGCCTATTTACTTCCTGCTCCCCTCTGTTTTCCATCTTAAAGAAAGATTCTTGGTCCATTAACGAAGGGCTTTCCAACCCGTAGGGAGATACCACGCCAACCTTTCTGCCATTACACCTTCCCGGCATTCCCCGGACCCACTCACGCGGAAATTCCTATAGAGCCCTTTCAGAAGACACTAAAGTAGCAAGCAAATTGTTCAGTTAAGGATAGTCTCTTCAGTAGAGTTGTTCTTTGATTTATTTCATTCATTGTTTAGTATGCCTTGAAAGGTCTTGAAAATAAAAGAAAAAAATAGGAGTGATTGAGTATTCTAGACGAGATAATTGCGGAGTCCGGAAGTTAGCTGAACATTTCAAAATTGTGAAAACTTCAGCGGCAGACATTAATAAAATTTGAGTTTTTTTTTAAGTGGCACTAAAATGAGAATGTGAACCAATCTCGTCAGTATTCTAATGGTAAGAGCGCTTTTTAAAATAAGTTGACCTTTGAATAGTTTTGTCGGATGCGCTGTCAAATAGGCCTATCTCTTGGTCTACGTAAGATTCAAAGAAAACTTAAAGAAGCAAAGGAATACCTAACTGTACTTTTGCATTCTAATATAACTGATGCTCGTGGGATAAATCTTGTAATTTGCAAAGCTACGAAGAGAAGGTGCTTTAAAGGTCTGAACATGAAATAACACCATGTTATAATAAAATTTCATTTTTCATGATTTTAAAAGTATTTATATAGCAATTTGCTCTTCGTATACAGATTGCACTTTAAAATCCAAACAGGATTTCAACTTATATGGTGATGCAAAAATGAATTGTTGAGTTTTCTATTGAGCTATCAAAAAGTGTAGACTAGCGCAGTAGTCAGCATTAATTGGTATTTACACTTCGTAACTTTATCTGGACAATCATTGCTTAAATACTTCCTTTCCCTCCGCGCAATCGCCTTTCACATAAAAATTCTCTCCACCTTCCTCCAACACCTCACTCACCTCAACTCTAAATATCTCTCTCTCGCTTTCCGTCGATACCATCCGTTGCCTCTGGATGCCTACGACAAGGCCAAATACGTTTCAGGGAATATTTATAACAATGCGCACAGAAAAGTGTTCTCAATGCTCGTCGTGCGTTCATCTCGTCTATTTCTCTTCGCGTTTCGTGGCCATCATTTCCCTTTGCTATTATTTTTTGTCTCCATTTTGCACCCGAGAAAGAATGGAAATCGAGACAAATGCTCACGTCTTCGAAGCTGAACTCAACAGCGAGATTCACGTTAGTCGTGAAACGATTCTTAAAGGATGAAATTTTACCTCAAAAGTTACTTACAAAAATATCGCCAATAAAACAAAGGTTTGAATGTGTATATTTTGACCGTGCGTACAACAATCAGAAAAACACCTTTTACACGTAATAAAAAACATAACACACATAAATAAAATAACACGTAATAAGTAACAACTTCTTTGCATAATTATATTCAATAAAATCTGTAAAGCGGGTAAGCGAGATAATACTCGTAATTAAGAAACTGTTATGTAAACAATTTTTTGGGAACTTGAAGTGCATTTTCATAATATTTTTTAAATAAAGTTTTATGCATATCATTAACATTCCCATCTGTACCAAGAACATAAGTTTTTATTATGATTCTCTCATTTGTTATTTAAATTTATCTTCTAGTAAACTCGCAAATCGTAAACTCTTTCCGTATTTTTTCCTCAGCGAGCTGGCTTTTAAAGTAAAAACACATAAAGAGCATTTTTCGTGGAAGTGAAGTGGGTAGGGGGAGTTTTTCATCAGTATTATCTTGGTCTCGCCAGAGATATTCTGAATGCAGCACAAGATGTAGCTAGACGAGTCTCGTCTCCGCCGGAGAGCGATTAGCGAGGAGAGTCTCGCGAGGGAACCTGCAGGAGAAAACAAAAAGAGCGCGCAGCGGGGTAATATCTTAAGGGACGTCTTCCGTGGAGTAACCAGCGGCATCATGAGCCCTTAAGAGATTTCAACCCCGGGAGAGAGGTAGTAAACTGCAGATAATGAAACGCAAAGCAATATATCGCTATATCGAATGGAAAAAATTAACGAGATTAAGGTAAAGGAAAATCCTTGGAGAGAGAGAGAGGGAGAGAATCAAATTTAATTCGATCAGAGAGGATAATCGAATAAAGGTCGAGCTTAATTTAAAGATGTCATCGTCTTTAATCCATTGGGGCACTTCCGAAGTGCCTTAAATAATCCAGAAGAGTTTTAAATTAAGCCGCGTTTTGGATAAAATACTACTTGAAAAGATTGATTAACTTTGCTAATTCCATTGCGAGGAGCTGGGTTTTTGTTCGTTGTATTAATGCAAATGAAGTTTTTAAAATTAGAGTTACAACTCACTTGCACTCTTGACTATCAGTTGACAGTTTTCGTGGATTATATAACACACATCTAATTATATAGGCCATGTAAGATATTTTTCCATCTGTTATCGATTTCTTAAATGAAATATTGAAGTATTTAACTAGACAGAAGAACAGTTAGAAAGTATTCATCCACTTAATATATACCAACTGAAAATTGCATCAGCAGCGAAAGAAATATTTTGATAAATACAACATACATTCTTGGGATTTTTACGCACCTACCCAGGTAGTTTTCTGATCGAATGCTCATTTAAAAACGATATCGTCAGAAATTCCCGTAGCAATCACGAAACCGTTTATTCCCCATGCCAAACACTACTAGCCTATTGAAAAGGAATAATGTAAAGGCAAAAAAATTCGATGTATTCTCCAGTATTTAGAAACTATGTCGTACTCGTTAAGGAACTTCAACGATCGAAATAACAGCCGAAATATCGGCCGATACGGTTGGAAACGAAGTGCATTCACTCAAGTGTCGCCAGAAGAGTTTTAGTTTGGCCTACGTTTAAGGTGTCGTCGGGAAAAATTGAGATCGTAAATGAGAGAAGTCTAGAGTAGAAGAATAACATATCCAGGAGCGATTGGTGAAATAAAAAAGGTTCCATTTTATAGATTAGCATTGTAACAATCGCAGCCGATCTATGAAACCATCTGATATAACACATTCCGAGCCAAATGCACGAAGAAGTTCGGCCAGGTTGCGCGTGCGAAAAACAGGAGGCGGTCCAAAGGGAGAGAGGACAGGTAGAGGCGACAGGGAAAGACCCGTTGTTTTTAGGAAGCAGGGTGACGTTGTGTGACAAGGGACAAGCGACAAGACGACCTAAGTATGCAGGAGAGGGAGGGGAAGAAGAAAGAGGAAAGGGAGAGAAGAAAGGGAGAGAAGAAAGAGAGAGAAGAAAGGGAGAGAAGAAAGGGAGAGAAGAAAGGGAGAGAAGAAAGGGAGAGAGGAAAGGGAGAGAAGAGAGGGAGAGAAGAAAGGGAGAGAAGAAAGGGAGAGAAGAAAGGGAGAGAAGAGAGGGCAGAGAATGAGGGAGCCGAAAGGAGGGATCGCTCTCCGAGGTGGGGTTCGACCCATGCGTCACGTAGCGTGCTGCCCTTTAGGAACTCCGGGAGATAAGGCGGCGGTGTGGAGCGATACGGGAGCAATTCATCCGAGGGAAAGGGGGCGAAATTCAGGGCGGGAAACGGGGGGCGTGGCGAGGGTTATCTCGAACGCGGCGACCGCAGGAGGAAAGCCCCGGCGATTTCGGGGTGGCAGTGTAGACGCCTGGATACATGCGAGAGTGGAATGGGGAGAGGAAAGATTAGCGAGGGAAATAGGGGGAGGGAGGGCCCTGGGTGTTGGAATGGAATCGATGCGGTAGAAGTGGAGAGGAAGTGGAGGGGAAAGGGACGGCCAAAGCAGGTACCTGTGTGTGTGTGCGTAGTTGTAATCGCGGATCGAAAGTGACCTCTTAAAAGTTTTAAACCAGTTTTTGAACCTAGCATCGGCAAACACTTGACTGCTTGGTGACAGAATGGAAGAAATAAGTATAATCCAACATTGCGTATCTTTACGAAGTAAATACGGAAACATAATTCGCATTCTTTTCTCGAAAATTTACAAATTAAAACTGAATGTTTCTCTTTTTCCTTGATATTTGAATATTTCATATAAATACTATCATTGCAGAATCTTAGCGAATTCGAATTGAGGAATATTGCAAAACAATCAGCAAAAAGTAATCTATGAGCGAGGATAATATATCGATATTATATATATATAATCGATTTCACAAAAAACGCGAAATTTTTTATTCCCTGAAGAGTTGTTGTGACCCGCGAAAGAATCAGGCTAGAAAGGAGAGAAAAGAGAGAGAGGAGGAGAAATTGATTGAGGCATACATCGGACAGGGGCGAGTTTAGCGGCAGATAGGCGCGGGAAATCAGTTTTCCAAATCCGTGTAGGTAAAATAATGGTTATGGAAATTAGGCAAGTAACACGATAAGAAATTGCATATCTGAACTGAATGGAAAACTAGTTACTGGACTCTAGAGGTATTTTTGGTTGAAATAATCTGTTCTTGCTTCTCTCCAGATTACTTAGCATTCATATTGAGTGAGATAAGACACTCGTTTGAGGTTAATTTACAAAACAAGACATTATAAAATAGTAAAGGGAATCAAAGTTAGGTTTAAAAATAAATACGTTTCAAGATTGATTAAGCTTCCTAAACTGTGGCAAAATTCCTTAGTCACTTCAAATCAATACGGTTATATATTAAATGTTACGCATAGAAACGAATATATTTTAAAAAGGAATTAACCATTGAGCTTGAGATATTTATTCGATGGCTATAGCAGATTAATATCTTCTTCCAATATCTTACGGAATTCATAAAAACAGAGGAATTTAAATGTGTCCGCCTACAAATGCAAAAATATATTACCATTGGAAAAGAAAGTTTTTCGAATATTTTTAAGCAGCAAAAATAAGCGATAAAAACATACCATAAGTAGGTGCCAAAACCAATCTAAGGTAAAAGCGTTTACTTTCGTATACATATGTATATATATATATATATATATATATATAGTTATATAGAGTTACTCTCTCTCCATCGCTGACGAAGGGCATATGCCCAAAAAGCTTTCGTTTTTGTGTGCGTGTTTATTTACGTATCTCTTTGACGCGCCCAGCAGTCTGCCAACTTGGTCCTCAAATTGGTTAGGGCTTCCTTCAACAACTTGTTGCCACCCTCATAACTACCTTTCCTTTTCCTTAAGGTAATATATATATATATATATATATATATATATATATATATATATATATATATATATATAACAGCTTACGGAAAAGGAAAGGTAAAATGATATATGGATGTCAACAAGGTGTTTGGATGAGGAAACCCAGTGAACACTCACCAATCAGACGGCTTCAGGTTGGCGAGGCACCGGGGATGTCGAAGCGACACACGTAAAAGAACACTAAAACACAGAAACATCACAAACGTAGAAGCTTTCGGAACTACTCCTTCTTCAGCTACATATATATATATATATATATATATATATATATATATATATACATCATAGGATTAAAATAATCTGAAAATAGTCCTTCCTTCGATCTCTAATGACGCATCTGGCTCTTGTCTATTTTCTGATGTGGCCAACTTTAATATTTAAAACTGCTGTTAACATACTTTTACTGAAAATTCAGCGAGCTGAAATTCCAGGGCATGAAATTGTTTCGAATAAGTAACACACCTTTGCCTGCAGCGAGTGCGTGTGTGAACCCAATTCCGTGTATTCATCGCCTGCAGCCATTTCGACAACGGCGCGATTAGTATTTCATTTGCCCATCCTCTCTCTCTCCCTCTCTTTCTCCCTCTCCCTCTCTCTCTCCCTCTCTTTCCCTCGCTCTCTCTCTCTCCCTCTCTCTCTACCTCTCTCTCCCTCTCTCTCTCTCCCTCTCCCTTTCTCCCTCCTTATCTCTCTCCATCGCTCTCCTCCCTCCCCTAACTCCGCTCTCTTAAGATTCTATCTTCCTCCCTCGCCACCCTCCTCCACTACACCCTTTCTCTATGTATGCACGCAATCCTTCTCTTTTATGCCTTTGACTCAAACCACCTTTCAGTTGACATAATAGCCATTTGAAGCGCTAGGATTGTCGTTCTCATAGCCAAAAAAGACTTTTAAAAATATATTTTCCGCTTCTTGCTCTCACTTCTTCCTCGCCTCCTCTCACATTCTCTAAGTGATGTTCGCACTGCTTTGAATGCTTCCCCTTCCCTCCCCCTTCCATCCCATCATCCCCTAACCACTTCTAGCCTGCCTTTCACCGTGCACCCACCGTTCGGTAAAGTGATTATATTTAAAAAATGCGACGGCGGATTTGTTAGCGTTTGATGCGATCCAAGTAATTACTTCATGCTTCCTTTCCAATATTCACCTTTCAAAAGGCCAATTAATGTATTCCATGCGGCACAGCACTAAAGTAAAATTATTATTAACGCGACTATTTCCGTCGTATCTTTGATAATTCATTTCATTAAACTATTCCAATATAATAACGACTCGTCATACTTTACCTTAACTGTTTCATTAAATATAAAATATTTTGAGGTTTTATACATACATCTTTTTGTAGTGGTAGACCTTTTTTTCTGTACTATTTCACCGCTAACTTAGAATATAAGTTATAAAATTTTGTTTTGCAGGTAGTTGGTGATAGCTAAGTTCGTAGATGGTGATAGATCCGGATGCATAAAGAACAATTAATCGGTTAAATATACACAATGTGCCCTCCGATAATTGCACGTTCACTTCCTCGCTTGCCGATCAAACCCTCTCGGCATGGTTCGTGTTCACCTTCATGCTAACAATCCACACGTCAAGTATTCGTCCATTTCCCTCCAACCATCTCCTCCTTCCGTCGTCTCCTATTTCCCTTATCCCTACTACCTTCTATTTTCTCCCTTCTCCCTACTCCAACCCTCCGCCTCACCTCGTCGCACATCGTAGAACCGCAGTCGTAAGTCTGATACCTCTCTCCGCGCACACTTCCCCATCGCTACTTCCTCTTTCCTTCCTTTCCCTCATTTACATTCTCTTCTCTCTCTCCTCCCCTCATTCTCCCTCCTTCCACTCTCTCCCTCCTTCCTCTCTTCCTTCTTGCTGTCTCCATCCCCTATCCTTCCTCTCTCCCTCTTTTTTCTCCAATATTTATTTTTCCCTCTTTTCTCTCTCTCCTTTTTTTCCATCTCTTCTTCTTTCCTATCTACCATTCCCGACTCCTCACACAACTCCGCTATAACCTCCCGTGAATTTCGGTTAACGTGCATATAGGATGTTCCAATCCTCGCCTCAGTGCTTCTCGCATAATGAGTCGTGCCTTATAAATGTTCCCATTCCTGTCTCTGCGTTTTTGACCCTCTCAACTATGAGGTTTTCAGCAGATCCACTCATTTTCTTTACTTCCATCTCGCTTTTGATGGACGAGATCATTTCTCTTCTCCTTTATTTTTATCGTAAGCAGTTTGGGGGTTGTAAGCGATTCCTGGAAGCCGACCATCCCTTCAGAAAATGAAACCACTAATCGGCAAACGCTCTTACAAGAAGGCGATATTGATACTTAGCAATTTTTATTGATCTTTTTATAATATGAAACTTGGTTCTGTAATTTATTTAAGGACACGATCAGTATTTTAATGAGCTTACCTTAGTAAATAATAGCTATGTATAAGTTTGGAAGCTATTTTAGAACGTTTGCAAGGCATGAAATACGGGAATACAAACAGAACATGAGCAGATAAGTAACGCAAATATAAAATCAATATCAATAAAACAACAGAATTTGCGTTTGTTTTCGTGCTAAAACGAAATATTAATTTCCATAAATACACCATTTACGGTATGGATCGACTTTTATTAATTTTTATGGCGAATTAAACAAAGAAAAAAAAACTCGACGAATGTAAAAACAAAAAATACGGAATTAATGTATTTTATTTTATGAAAGGCGATTTCTCTTGACTGCAAATCAGTTACGTGTAACAGAAGGGTTTATCGCGTTTCCCAAAATATTAATTCTGAATACATTCCCACGCCTATTTTCCTCGGCCATCGCACAGTACTCCTCAACCATCTCCCATTCCTCTTCTTTCCTCCACCTCTCCCTCCTTCATCGCCTCCCTTTTAATCATTCATCCCCTTCCTCTCCCTTTTCTTTTCCACGCCATTTGCCTCGCCTTCCAGGGCCTCGCCAAATTCGCCTCGCGCACGCCTCCTTCCCCCGAAGGCCCTTTAAACATTTCCCTCCTCTCTCTCTCTCTCTCCGCCTCCACGCACCACTACACCTCCGATCCAATTTCGCCATCTCTCTCTCTAATTTTCTGCCCCTCCTCTGCTCCTCCTCCGCTCCTCCTCTGCCCCTCCCTTGTCATTCTTTTTCCCATCTCCTCTCTCCTACCAGCTCAGCGACGCGCCATCACTCTTTCATTTACTTGTTCGGAAAGCGAACATAGGCAGGACATTCGAATGGATACACGCGGAAAACAAAAGAACACGGCGTCATGCGTGTTGAGCTCATGTGGGAGCACTCGCACCATGTATGTTCGTGTGTACACGAGCGCCCTAGTAGAGCAACCCACGCGTTTAGACCGAGGACGCATCTCTTCTGCCCGTGACGGAAGATCGAACGTTTGACCTCATTGCAATCGATAATTATTGGCAGGCACAATGGAGCTTAGTATGGGAAAATAATGAATATTAGTTACCATAAACCGAGCAAGATAAATTGCTAATTACCACGCTCACCCTCTTTACCTTACCAGACATCGGAATCATCATCGCTCCCGCACTCCCAACTCATACAACCTACCTATAACATTCACATTTCCCTATTACTTTCGCCCCTCACTTCTGCTCACACATTCTCCTTTTACACTTCTCCTACTCCGACGTACTATTTCCAACTCATATTCCACTTCCGAATACCGCCTCAAAATTCCACCTCCTGCTTACACCTCCTGCTTCCACCTCTTCTTTCCACCTTCTGCTTCCAGCTCTTGCTTCCACCTCCTGCTTACACCTCCTGCTTCCACTTCCTAACTATCTTCTGCTTCTACTTCCGAATTACACCTCCGACTTCCACCTGCTAATTCCACCCCCAGGTACCACCTCCTGTTTCCACCTCCTGCTTCCAACTCCTGCTTACACCTCCTAATTCCATCTTCTGCCTCGCCCTCCTGCTTCCACCTCCTTCTTTCTCCACCTACTTCCACCTCCTATTCCCACCTAATTCCATCTTCTGCTTCCAGTTCGGAATTCAACCTACGACATCCACCTCCTGCTTCCACCTCCTTCTTCCACCTCCTAATTCCATCTTCTTCTTCCACCTCCTAATTCCATCTTCTTCTTCCACTTTCGAATTCCACCTACGACTTCCACCTCCTGCATCTATCTCATGATTGCAACACCTGCTTCCATCTCCTAATTCCATCTTCTATTTCCAGCTCCGACTTCCACCTCCTAATTCCATGTTAAATAGAATTAACTCCTTGACCGTAAAATTCAAAATTAGAGACACACGAGGAAAAAGGGGGGGGAGGAGGAAAGGCAGGAAAATGCAAAAGACAATAAAAATTATAAACTTACAGGTTTAGGGGGTTACTCCACGCCAGGGACCTGATGTCACTCACACATTCACTCACTCAATCGCGCAAGCACTAATCCTAAAGGTGGAAAAGGAAACGGGACCGGGTTTGCGAGAAATTACTCTGCGCCAGGGACCCAAAAAATCACACCGTTGTTAGAAGGTTTGTGAGTCAGTACGACCGCGACAGGGACCTACTAAACAACCACAAACACACGCACACGTACACCCCAAGAGGTAAAGGAAAAAAAGGGGGAAGGAACGGGGAAATAATACTAGGTTTACGGGAGATTAAACCACGCCAGGGACCTAGTATCGCACACAGCGGCCTGTAGGTATATGTTCCTTCCGGCCACGACAGGGACCTAACAGACAAAATAGTCACACATGTAATCACTCGAATACAGGTACACAAGATCTCTAAAAATGAGTTAACGTACTAAATACGTATTTCGAGAGCAATGCTCTCATCATCAGTAGCTAATGTATAATCATTATATTTATAGTATATTATTATATAATTATATTTATCCTAATTCCATGTTCTGCTTCCACCTCCTAATTCTACCTCCTGATTCCACCTTCTGCTTCCACCTCCTGCTTCCACCTCCTGCTTACACCTCCTGCTTACACCTTTTGCTTCCACCTCTTGCATCCACCTCCTGCTTCCCCCTCCTGCTTCCACCTCCTGCTTCCACCTCCTGCTTCCTCCTCCTGCTTCCACCTCCTGCTTCCACCTCCTAAGTCCATCTTCTGCTTCCACTTCCGACTTCCACTTCGACGCCCACCTCCTAATTCCACCTCCATCTTCCACCTATTGCTTCCACCTCCTGCTTCCACCTCCTGCTTCCACCTTCTGCTTCCACCTCCTGCTTCCACCTCCTGCTTCCACCTCCTGCTTCCCCCTCCTGCTTCCCCCTCCTACTTCCACCTCCTGCTTCCTCCTCCTGCTTCCACCTACTAAGTCCATCTTCTGCTTCCACTTCCGACTTCCACTTCGACGCCCACCTCCTAATTCCACCTCCATCTTCCACCTATTGCTTCCCCCTCCTGCTTCCACCTTCTGCTTCCACCTCCTGCTTCCACCTCCTGCTTCCACCTCCTGCTTCCACCTCCTGCTTCCACCTTTTGCTTCCACCTCCTGCTTCCACCTCCTGAATCCACCTCCTGCTTCTTCCTCCTGCTTCCACCTCCTGCTTCCACCTCCTAAGTCCATCTTCTGCTTCCACTTCCGACTTCCACTTCGACGCCCACCTCCTAATTCCACCTCCATCTTCCACCTATTGCTTCCACCTCCTGCTTCCACCTCTTAATTCCACCTCCTGCTTCCTCCTCCTGCTTCCACCTCCTGCTTCCACCTACTTATTCCACCTCCGACTTACACCTCCTAATTCCATATTCTGCTTCCACCTTTTAATTATACCTCCTGTTTACACCTCCTGCTTCCATCTACTGCTTCCACCTCTTAATTTCATCTTCTGCTTCCATCTCCTGCTTCCACCTCCTGCTTCCACCTCCTGCTTCAGCCTCCTGTTTCCACATCCTAATTTCATCTTCTGCTTCCACCTCCGACTTCCACGTCCGACTTCCCCCTCCTAATTCCACCTCCTGCTTTCACCTCCGGCATCCATCTACTGCTTTCACCTTCTAATTCCATCTCCTATTTCCACGTCCTAATTCAATGTTCTGCTTCCACCTCCTAATTCTACCTCCCTCCTCCTTCCACCTCCTGCTTACAACTCATACTTTCACCTCCTAATTATATATCCTAATTCCATCTCCTACTTCCACCCCCTACATCAGAGATGGCAAATGATTTTAATGTCGCCCGCCAAGAAAATAAATTGAATCATCAGATTTTCTTTCGCGTGCCACTAGTTTGCTCCGTCTCTGAAGAACATTATATTTTGTACATAACCTACAATATTACGCGTGCAAAGTAAAATCGCATGCGTGCCACTTCGGGTACGCGTGCCACGTATTTGCCATCCCTGTTCCTACATCCACATCCTGCTTCAACCTCATACTTCCACCTTTTACTTCTACCACCGATTCCTTCTTCCGGCACCTCCTTCTTGCTTTAATCATTGTCCCCATTACTTCAACCGTCTTCTCCTAACTTTATCCTTCCTCTCAGTTACTTTCCTCAACTTTCCCTTTTTAGCCTACTTTCCAGAATGCAAACAGGCTTATAGTTTTGTCGTTGTGTCTGTCTGTTTTGAACCAATAGACCGATTTTCAGTAAGCTTGGTGGAAATCTCTTACTACATGGACCGCGCTTCCGAGGATTGTTTTTGTTGCATAGATTGAAGTTCCGGGTTCGATTCCAGGAACTATCCTTCCCATTCGATTTACATGGGAAATATCAAATCCATCGTCCATGGTAATTTTCTCTTGCACATTAAAATATTTTATCTAACAATAATAAAGGTTACTTCTGTCCCTTTGTCCTTTGGTCCCTTTGTCCCTTTGTGTCTCCTTCTGGCACACTATAACAATGCAATGTACTGGAACGAGATACATTTTTTATATTTGCTAGGAATGTTCTATTCACATATTGTAAGACGATGACGAAAATAAATCCCGAAAAAAGTCCTAGGTTCGACTCCAAGGTAGCCAATTCCATTTTCCATATGATAACACGTAAAAAACGATTTTTTGATTTGCAGGCTTTTATTTTTTTTGAGATCTAAATTAGAAAGAATTCACCTGTGATCTTCAGATCTAGCCCATTTTAATGAGAAAAATATGAAGTTTCTTATTCTGTTCATGTTTCCCCGTCTACAGTTCAAAATTCCTCATGTTAAACGTTTAATTCACATATTATTGGAAAAATCTTGCCATTTTAATGGGATGTTGCCAAACCATTATAATTGTTAAACCTCGAAATCCTATTGTAATTTCAATCTTTATGGGTGAAAGCGTGCTTTGAATGCTCTTACAATTAGTACGAGAGAGAGAAGGAGAGAGAAATTCTTTTCATAGCTACCAATGTAAACAACATTTGTTGCGTTATTTACGAGAAGGAGTACATTTAAATGTAAAATATTAATCATTCGCATATTAAAGTTAGGTACTTAGAGTCATCGTAGGAGTTCGAAACTTGAAACAAAGAGAGCCTAAAAGAACGAAAGTTTGTTTTCTTGCCATTCAAAGCAAGTCAAGGCATATTTATGTTTTTTTTCACAAAACCCATTCCCGTTGAATTTCAACGGGCATCTCCCTAGTAATTGTAATATCGGAGCGAGTTTTATACTATTCTTTGAGGAAAGGAATGAAGATTATAATTTTTATCGTAGAATTTTGCTTATAGATTGTTTTTCTTAGAAGTTTGCGTAAATACTGGCGTTTTTGCAGTTTTTATCACTCATAACGAGAGTGTTGCCATAGCAACAACTATTGTTGGACTCAGATTCTGTATATTCTAATATGTACACGCGTTATTTTTGCCGCAAATATATGCGTGATCAATTTAATATTCCGTTCGAATGTATTTGTATTATTTTATAACGCTAAATTATGAAATTTGGGAACAAAAAGATCTACATATCTGCGATGACTTTAAATCTATTAAAGCCAATATAAGTTGTAAATGAATGATTAAATGGAAAGTAGGCATCATAAGTTCTGTTTGGATCATCTTGTTTTCCCTTCATTAACTTCCTTTCTCTACTTTTCCCTTCCTTTCCATCATTCTCTTACTGCCTTCACTCTTCTTTTTGTACTGCCTAAGTAGCTGTAATGTTTGATAATGTATCACCGAGTTATTTTTCGATGATAATCAGCTGCTATTAAAATTAACGCGTAAATGTACGATCATACGTTCATAGTTTTGTGTTAAACATTAAAATACAGACCCTTTTGATATTAGTTTCATCATATAAAACTTTTTGCTTAAAATCAGCATTGTAACCGTCTCGTAATTGGTTCATCTAACGAATTCTTAGCTTCAGTTGAAAATTTAGCAAAAACATTGCTGAAATATTTGAAAAAATTTCTCGGTGAAATTTATATAATTTATTTTTTGAGTACTATATTTTGATGCTCTGTTCGCATTAAAACCACTTGATTTTTTTAATCAGTGGAAGTTTTTTAAGATATAAGTATTACCTCAAAAACACAAGCTCGCACGAAGTATTATCAGAAGAGTTGGAAAACCTTTACGAAGATCAACCTTATTTTTTCGTAAAAATGGGTTGGGGAATCCGCTAGAACAAAAGAGTTAAGCAATAAAAAATATGTGAGCAGGATAAAACAGCGTTCAAGCAGAGAAATATCTGACATAATTACACGTGGAAATAATAGGCTCTGCGGGCTAACAAGTAGTATGAGAGAGAAAGGGATGAGAGAGTGGAGAAGAGGATTGTTAGGGAGGAAAGAGAGGGAAAATAAAAGAGGAGAGGGGAAGGAAGGGGGATAGGAGAGGTAAGGGAGAGAGGGAAAGGAAGGGGATAGGAGAGGTAAGGGGGAGAGAGAAAGAAAAGGGGAGAGTGGAAGGAAGGGGGATAGGATAGGTAAGGAGGAGAGGGGAAGGAAGGGGCGAGGGAAAGAAAAGTGGAGAGGGGAAGGAAGGGGGAGAAGTGGGTAGAAGTTGTGGAGAAGCGAAAACAGGGGAGGGGGTGAACGGAGCAGATGTAAAAGGCGCTGCGCGCAAATATGTACACTTGGAAGAAATTGAAAAAGTGAGGAAAATTAAAGATTTTGTGCCATACGATAGGGACCTGACAAGGATGAAATCACTCTGGCACGCACGCTGTACTTCCTTTTTTGCGCAACAGCAACGCCGAAGTCATCGAGTCCTTTATTCGACTTATTTAATTACTGCGCACTTTATTAAAGCCTCTTACATCAAAAGAATAAAAGCATTGCCCCCTCGTTATGGTTTTAAGCGCGCGAATTGAACTGCCCGTTCTGTTTTGCATTGCATACACACAAACACATACTATGGACACGAGGGGTCCGGAGAAAGGGAGAGGGTTCGGGATGGGAAATGAAAATAACTCTAACTGGCCATAAATCCTTCCCTTGAAGGCCTCGCTAACAGCGCCAACTTTTTTCGTGTTGTATGTACCCTGTCCTTTCGATCCCTCTATATCCCTCTCTCCCCATTCTTCCCTCCATCTTCCCTCTCTCCTTCTCCCCCTCTCTCCTTCTCCCCTTCTCACCCCCTTCGCGCGTCCTTTGGTGGCTTCCTCCTTCTGTACGACCTCGCCACTTTTCCGTCCGTGTCCGCCACCCCCTTCGCCCCGCCACCCCCTCCGCTCCGACAACACTGCCCGCCTCCTCTTCCCACGCCCCTTCTCCGCTATCTATCCCTCCCAGATACTGCCTACATTCCCATTCTAAAAATTTCCCGAAAACCATTTCATCCCTACCGTAATTCATCGCCAACATACATTTCCCAGTTTTTGCGGGCATTGGGGAAAATAAACACGTGATTTTTAGCATTGGATCGGGATAGCTCTAAACTCGTAATATTTTCTTTTTATCTATCTCGAATGGAGTCGTTTGCTGCGGAAATGGGGTTTTCGTGTGTGTTGCTATGCTGGTACATACAGAGATATGTGTGTGAGCTTGTGTGTGGACATACAGTAGATCATCAATAGACCAAATTATATTTCCAGCTCCGGTAGATTTTCCACCTTTGATGGATTAAAACAATCATTTTATAAAAAGAACGGTAGATGCATTTCAATATCCATAAAAAGGTAAGTATTGCATTGTTAAATAATCGCCACAGATGTTATCATTAAAAAAAGGGAATGTGAAAACATAACTCATCATAACTTTATTAAGTTTATTATTTCTGATAAGAAATACATATTGTAATTCAGCGAAAAAATCAAATGAACATTTTAGAATAGGTTAAAAAATAAAGAATAAAAATTGTCCATTGCCTGTCGATGACGCAAGCCTCAATTTTAAAGCTTTTTTCAGAAATAATGTGAATAAGCTGTAATCCCTATGTCATCAAAATCTTCTTTACTTTATTAACTATCGGAATTAAAAGCAGAATTTTAAATATACACTTCTAGCATATTTTAAAAAGCAATTTCATGTCTTTTTCAATAAACTTTTATTTATTTGTTATCTCCTCAAACTAATAGCGATCTCCAATCAAAAACGATATTTTGGCAAGGACATTATGACCAGAAATTTCTTAGTATCGATTAGTTTCACCCAAAAAAATATTTCTGTCGCTCTCTCGCAGTTTCCATCTTTTCTGTGACACATTCATATGAGTAACGGGGTCAGAAACATGGATTTCGGATTTGTTTGTTTTCCTTCCAATACAGATTTTGCTTAGGTTTTACTATTAATGTACGTACATACTTATTTTTCCTACACCAGTGGTGCTCAAACTACGGCCCGCGGGCCACATCCGGCCCGCCATGTGTCCAGCAATTAAAACACACCAAGTAACATCAAATGAAAACAGAAAACTATACACACACTATATTTTGTCTTTTCCCTTTTATTCCCACAATAGATTTAAAACAAGTCAGTTAATGCAGACGCACAGCTGTACACTTTAGTTTCTTTAAATTACTCAACGATTCTATTTTCAACTGGATGTGGTTCGCGATGAGTGCAGAGGCGGTTTGTGTGGCTCTCGAGCCACAAAGTTTGGGGACCGCTGGCCTATGCATGCATAGCGGTCTCTATGCTAGCCATTGCATGAGTGTAGTCCATGCGATAGCTTTACTTTTTAATCCGCCTTTCCTGAAGATACTAAGTTTGAGTTATAAACGATTTAGTTCTTCAATTTGCTCAATGTTCTCTGTTGCAATTTAACTGACGGCCAATTTTTATGGGCTTTGTTTCTCTTAAAATGCAAAAATTCAATTGCGCGCGCACCAGACTGTTCCTCCGCCAAAACAGTATTTTTTCATAGATTTTATTATAAAACGTCTTCTTTCTCGTGTTAATCGCGCTTGATTGTTTGCGAAAATATTTTAGCTCTATGTGTTGCGATTTTATTATTCCGTATTATCATTCAATGATGTTCCACAAACCATTTTTAAAAACAACCAAAATCTAATGGAAATACATTTAATTATTTCTTAAAATACTTACTTTTTTGCTATACATATATATTTCTGCGGTCAATAGAAAGAGATTAAAAATATGAACTCTTGATAAACAAAAAAATTTCAGAAAATTTTCTTGAATTGTTTCAATTCCCTTAAGTGTGAGCAAAATTATTTAAACGCAATTGAATGTTGTACATTTTAATGTAATATATTTTCTGTACAATTTTTCATTAAACGGAAATACACTATTTCATGCTGTAGATATTATAAAAAAGTGAATCGTAAAACTTGCGTTAACTTGCGTTGCACGTTATATTTAAGCTTTGTTATATTTTTGGGAAAAGTTAAAGTGAATTTTCGGATTCTTCCATGTGTTGCGGAAATTGATTTCTAACAAAATTAAAACGTTTCCAACATTCAGACTGAGAATCTAAAAACATTTATAGCAGCTTTTATATTTCCGTAAACGGAACTAATGTCCCATCACAAAATAAATTTTTCTTTCGGCAAAAGATTTGCAGTATTTGCACTAATTTATTCTATGCAATGATTATGGACTTTTTAAGTATAATACTAAGCTTGCGAGATCTGGTATATCTACTAAAGTCAATATATCCAAGCCTCGTGTAAAAGAGTTCAATCCGAGTCTATTTATACTGGTGTTTTTTCCTTACTTTGGACCATCAATTAAAGATGAGTTGACGACAGGTTGAATAATAAAGCATTCCTAGAACCATAATCGTAAAATGCCTTTCATATCAAGCAATTCACAAGTTATTCAGGCTCTCGAAAGATAACGTTGTAATGGAATTGTGCTGACGTTCTCAGATAAAACGAAACAAAGAAGACCGAATAATGGCAGAAAGCTTTCATTCCACAATCACTCGACTTAAAAAAGAATTGTTTTTCACATTAACCAGTCATTGTCCATTCAGGAGAACAAAATGAGATTAAAGAGCAGATATAAAGCGCATAATGATGGCTCCAGGCAATGAAAAGACCTAAGAGTCAAGTCTACACTCAATGGTCCGAATAAATGCACTGGATACAAAATATACAAATGTATGCATGGAACTTTTATGGTGTCAAAGAGGCAGCGCATCTGTTTCTTCAGGCGACCGAGTGGCTTACGGTAACGACCAAAACAGTTGACTATCAGCGAAGAGGTCTGCCCACCGGATAATGCGATTTCGTCGCATCAAGGTATTCTGCAAATAAACGGTTTCGGATGGAACTGCTAACAAATATGACTAGACACTCAAGATAATTCCGGCCATTTCCAGTATTTAATTAGATTCTAGGAGTTACAAAAAGATGCGATTATTACAAATGTACGTATCACAAACTTAATCACTCGTTGGAGTCAATGCTCCTATCTACTTAAGAGTACAAAAAATTGCGGTTTCGCCTTACTGTTGCAATCCCGTTAACCTCGAAATGGTTATTAAATCTACTTAATTTGTTAACTTATAAATCTGAGATCCCTTCAAGTTTTCCTTTTAGTTTCATATTTATGGTATTCAACAAGAAACAAAGCTTTGTGCCACGCTCAATAGTTCTTAAAAACAGCTACATATATTCTTTTAAGTGTATTTAGATAATCATCAAAGAAGTTCGTGATTTCTACTTTAATAGTAAACAACAACGGTGGATTTTCAAAAATGGTTTTGGACTAATTGTTTTTTGCAACTAATATGACAATATTAAATACTGCTATTTTGAAAGAAGAAAGTCTACTTGGGAAGGCTTCACTTTGTGGAAAGATTCCATTTAAATGAAAAAGAAACTATTAAATTTCCACTAACAATTTCACGACCGGTTTCGTCTGTCAGGAAGCTTTGCCGAGAGTTATATATATACGGAGAAGTAGGGTAGGAGGGTTAAATACATAATGATAGGCAGGAGGGAGAACATACAATCAGCAATGAGATAATTTGAAAAATTAAAAAATAGAAATTACAAAGTGAATGACAAAATTCAAACGGTTATGTATAACAGTAATGCGAGCAAAGTTAGTAATTAGAAAATGGAAGCAATTAACAGAAATTACAAAGAAGGCGTTAAATTATAAAGTAAAAAGGCAATAAGTTGTTTAGTTAGGAAAGCAGTAAAGAGAACAATGAAGAGTGATTGGAGAAAACAAATTCATAAGTAAGTGAAACATTGTCTGTAACATCATGAATTACAATTTCCAACTGCTCTAAGAGGTCCAGTCTGTTGCCCTTCGATTCGAAGTGGAGAAACTCGGCTGAACTGGAGTGGCCGTTCTCAAATAGATGCTTGGGAATAATTTTTAAAATTATTCCCAACTTTACAGCTTATGCCTGTCTGCATAGGATCTTCGGATCACATTATTCCATCAAATAGGTGCTTGGCAAAGTGTGATGACGCGCTTCGCAACTCAAAACAACGTTGGTGTTCCTCAATTCTCTTCTTAAAACTTCTTCCGGTCTCTCCTATGTAAATAGCGTTACAATTTGCACAAGATAGTTTATAGACACAGCTTTTTGATAAATTAGATATGATATGATTAGTATACAGGAAAAGTTTAGTGTAAGTTATCGGGGAAAAGAAGGCGGGTTTGAAGTATTTAGGGAAGAGGTTAGAAAGTTTGTAGGAGATATAGATAAATAATCGTCTTTATTCGGGCGAAGAGAGGGCATAAGAAGGGGAGTCTGCGCCAGTGCTTAGAAATGCAAGGAATTTCGAGAGAGGAAATAATTTTCTGTGAAGCGATTTTCTTTAATTTATTTGACAGGAGGTAATATATCAGCTGGCTATTGTAGCCGTTGTTAAAGGCAATTTGTTTTATAATGTTGAACTCTTTATCGAAATTAGATATGGAAAGAGGGATGTTAAGGAGGCGATGAAGCATTGAATGAAAAGCCGCGTTTTTATGGGAATAACGTAATCAGTATACAAAGGTTAACAAATTCTGTTTCAATCGTAAACTTGATGGCATTGTGAAGAGTGTTAAGGTGAGATAAAAATGAAGTTAATTGTCGAACCGTTCCCGACCAGAGACACAAAATGTCGTCTACATATCTGTAACAGACTTGTACATTGTTAAGTTATGCAAAGTCAGAACTAAAAAGACTTTCTTCTAAGTGATTCATAAGTTTCTTTTCCATTTCTTTGAAAGAAGAGATGGCAACAATGTAAATCATTCTTCTTCTCTACAATTACAGTTAAGCGTTCCAAAATGCCTTATCTTTTAATAAGCTCAAATGTTTGTTCCGAAATGCTCTAAAACAGGGGTGCCCCACCTCGGCCCACGGGCCGGATGCGGCCCTTTTAGCAATTTCATGCGGCCCACCAGCGGTGTTTCGATGTTTTAAAAACTTTTTTCATATTTATTTTGATTTATCCACCAAATAATATTTTATATCTAGCAAAACCTGTTAAAATGTATAGCATTAAATTGAGATCCCTTAATTAATATTTCTCAATTCTAATAAGTTCTTTTTTATTTTATTTTAGATATTTCTTCAAAGATATTTCTAACATTAAATTCCATCATGATTATTAATTTTGTAATGTTAACCCTTAAAACAGAATTTTTAACTTGATTTTCACGCATATGGTGCCTAGGAATCTCTAAGTAACTTCCGATTTAACTTTAATTCAGTCCGCCGCAGCATTGAGAATTTCCAATGCGGCCCACCGAAGGCTTCACTGCCACATATGCGGCCCACCAAGTGGAAAGGTTTGCCTACCACTGCTCTAAAGCTTATAAATACATAACGAAGTTCAATATTTGAGGTGTTTTTTCAAATTGCTATATGAGTATTTGTCATCTTCGATTACTAATTTTGCACACTACCAAATGCATCAGAATTCATTAATTTTAATAAATTTCCTTTTGAGCTGTTATATGCATGAAATTTTTGCATTGTTTGTTCGACTGTTTATATTTATATATATGCACTCGTAATAAACCCAAGCTCTGATGTAGTCAACGATGTTATATTCATCGTAAAATATACAATAACATTTCGAAAAATCAAGCCATGAAATCCAAGCTCATCTTGCATCGAGGAAAATATAGACGTAATGTACCAATGATATAATGCAGGAGAAATAACATTTTCATTTTCAGTTGTGGGGCAATATATTGATTCTGTCGCGCAACGAATCGTTTCTAAATCACTTTCATCTCTGGAGATTATCAATGAAGGGCATCATTTCCTCCTCCGGAAACGCCTTCCAAAGTTATTCGCGCCAGCAGCGGCAGCCCCGCATCGATTCGACGGGGGAGAAGACGAACGAGCCCTTGTCCAGCGAATTTGCGACGAGTTTTCGGATATTGGTTTTTTCAATGATTCCGCGCGAGGAAATGGGAAGGAGTTCCAAGACGAATGGAGGGGAACACGCGAGGAGGATAAGAGGGGGTGGAGACGGGGGAGAAGGCGGGGGGAGTAGATGGAGGAAGACGGGGGAGAGTTAGGACGAGGGAGGGAGGAGGAAAAAGGGTGGGCGGAATAACAGATGTAGAATCGATTGTGGTTCGAGCTCTTTTCTTTCCCTCCTCTCTCCTCCTCCCTTTTCTCTCTCTCCTCTCATCTTCATAAACCTTTCCCCTTCCTCCAGATTCATTTGCATTCATTTATCAGAACAACCACCTCGTTTTACAATTTCGCCTTTTAATTCCATAAATCGATCATTTTTCACGCACTCGCAAATTTTCCGGGCGATTATCGTAAATATGTACACCTTATGATTATGCCTGGCAAACGAGGACATCGCTCAGAACATGTTTTAGAAAATTTAAAATAAAAGATTAATTCGATTCGGTTTCAAATTATTTTTCCGTCAGGTTTTCCCAATTTTAATTCCGTTCGACTGTTAAACTGTTTTCGAATCGTCCGTGTCAATAATTAACCCGTTTAATATGAAATGAAGGGTAATGAAACGCATCGCCGGCATAAAGGTTCACGAGGTGCGGGTGACATGTTCGCGACCGTTCCATTTGTATTTCATTTGGAGCACTCAGTCTTGCTGCTGTTGGGACGACAAGTCAGCTCAACCGAAAGCGCCTTTATTTTTCAAATTGAGAGCTCGATTCTCATTGACGTCCGCTGAAGTTATTTTTGCTTATTAGCTCTCTTGATGAATTGCGGACACACAGTTTGCTTTATGAAAGCTTTTTGATTAGAAATAATTGCAGTTATCTTTCCCAAATGTCGTCCTCTTTGTTTATAATTTCGGTCGTACTAATATCATATTGGGATCACTCTAATCAACCAATCTTCTTTGCGTGTACATTATTTCTAAAATCCCAAATTGACAGTACTGTAACCCTTAAAATGAAACAAATGTATTGCTAGTAAATTGTTTCAAGAGCAAGAAACCTCATGATGGAAGAAGTAAAATAATTTAAATAAATTTTATAGAGATCGTCAAATTCATAGGTTTTAATTGTGTTTAACATAATGTAATTCTTCATTTTTTCAACATAAGTCAGAGCTAAAAAAATATTATACCCTCCATCGGATATAAAAATTTTTAAAACTAGTACTTTTCCATTGTTAAAAAATAGAAAGTACCGTTGTAATTACATTTACAATATCAGTGAAAGAACAGTTGGCACAAACACGTGTGACAGTAACGGCATTTTGATTCATACTTCGACATGCGATTGATCTGTTATTGAGGGAAAATCATGCGATATTTTAAATGGACCATTCCATAACGCCTATTTATGACTTTCTTTTTATATTTACATTGCCACACTGCAAGTAGCATATAGCGCATGACAGGAGTTGCCATAACATAATTCCTAAACTCTAATTATTAAAATCTCTATTTGCCTGTTATCGCATCTGGAAAAAATTATCAGTGGTATTTTTCGATTGTAACTATTATTTCAACTTATTATCTTAAACAATAATTTCAACACTTATGTACATTAGCAATAACGGGTATAACTATGCCACGTACATGATTAACATCAGCTAAAATGGCGCGGTAAACACTAAGACAAGTATCACAACCTCCGGAGTGAGGCGAATTTCCTCTCCCGCATAAAAAGATGCTTGTATGTAGTTGGCCTCGGAAGTCCCACGTAAGCATCGTAGGTTAGAATTACGTTGTAGCGGCCAAACTTGCGGAAATTCTAAACAGCTTTTTGTAAATTTAACGAGCAACTGGAAAACAATTGAAAGATGTCGTTTTAGCTGTCCTTGTGAAAAAGCAGGACAATCCATCACGCTCAACGTAGTTGTCAGGTAGATAAAAGTACATATGGCAGCATTAGCCGCTATTTCAAGGGTCAGCGAGGGCCTCTGGCGGTGGCGTGTGTAAAGCAGGACAAATATTAAGGGATCGCTGAGTGAAGGATTCTCGCACCCTCATTTGCAAAGTGTCTATGGACACGCGACCAAGGATCGTGACGCGGCTTCCAGAAGGAGAAAGTAGTGAAGGGAGGGAGGAGGGAGAGAGGGGGAGAAGGGGAAGAAGGGAGAGAGGGGGAGAAGGGAGAGAGGGGGAGGAGGGAGAGAGGGAGAGGAGGGAGAGAGGGGGAAGAGGGAGAGAGGGGAGGAGGGAGAGAGGGGAGGAGGGAGAGAGGGGGAGGAGGGATAGAGGGGGAGGAGGGAGAGAGAGGGAGGAGGGATAGAGGGGGGAGGAGGGAGAGAGGGGGAAGAGGGAGAGAGGGGGGAGGGAGAGAGGGGGAAGAGGGAGAGAGGGGGAGGAAGGAGAGAGGGGGAGGAGGGAGGGAGATTCGGAAATAGAAAGATTCGAACGATTTATATGCTGGCGCATATATTTGAGGTCCAAATGTTAGGGAGAGTTTGGAAGGACGGAAATGGGAGTGAGTGAGATGCGGGAGAGGGAATTTGGTTATGATGGAGGAATTAGAGTATAGAGGGAGGGTGGAGATGGAGGGCAGCAATTTCGATCTTTTGCTGTGGAATTTATTTCCTAGATGACTTTGGCATTACGTTAGTGGATTCAGCAACATATAGAGGCATGTATGTATACAGATATTTTTTTGTTATTCGATATGAGAGAAAGTGAGGATGGAATTTTGCGAATGGGGTTTGTGAAGACGCAAGGAGTGGGGGCGAAAGCGAATAAAAGGAGAGAATGAGTAGGAGGGAGAAAAAGACGAGAAGAGAAAAGGAGAAGAGGGAGTGAAGAGGAGGAAAGAGGTCATTAGTTGGAGGAGACGGCGCATGGAGAGAAGAGCGGCACTAGTTCGACAGGGTCGATTCGGTTGGCTTAGGAAAATGAGTGTGCATGCCAAGGAGATGAGGGAAAAAGGTCGAGTCGGCTAAGGAGGAGGCGAGGGAAGGAGGAGGCGAGGGAAGGAGGAGGCGAGGGGAGGAGGAGGAGATGGGAAGAGGAGGCGAGGGGAGTAGGAGGCGAGGGGAGGAGGAGGTGGGAGCAGTTGGAGCGAAAAAGAAGTATGGCGGCGGAATAGAGGGTGAGGGGGTGGGAGGGAAATGGGAAGAAGGGTCAGGAAAGGAATGGGGGGAGAGGGGGGTGATGCGAGCGAGAAGGAGCGATGCGATTGGAAGAGAATGACCAAAATGCTTGGACGTGTTCTCACTGTCGTCGCGTGTCGGAGTGGACGTTTTGAGATGCGTGACTGACGAACGCAACGAGAGCGGAGAACAAATAGGGAGGGGGAGGGTGAGAGGGAGAGAGAGAGAGGGACAGAGAGAAAGAGTGGGTGCCACTTTCTCTCCATTTCAATGAAGAGGATTTTTGCGAGGACGTTTGATTCCTGTCGAAAAGTCATCACGTCACTCGCATTTCCTTCGTGCCAGAAGAAAGCTGACTGGAACGGCTTATTTAAGGTCGCGTTAAGGTCAATTGTTGCGCAAGGCAGGATAAATAAATGAAACAATAAATATTACGTTTTAAATATATTTTCAATGAAAGCTATCCAATTTAAACCGGGAATAACACCAAATTCATCTTGAAGTTTAAAATATTTTGACCACTTAAAAGACCTTTGAACAAAATTAAAAGATTGCACCTGGTTGAAATTCGACCCATCCTGTGAGTGTGACCAAAGGGTCGAAAATTGAATTTTGCTATAAAAATGCGTAAATTGTGAGCAAGCGTAAATATGTTTTTTTTAGAGAAAGACCAACGCGGCAACAAATCCTCGAAAATATTTCGTTGCAAGATTTTTATGTTCCTGAAATAAGCGGCCTTTTTCTAAATAAAAATACGCTGTAATACCATTTAGTCGTTCCCACATTCAGCCGAGGCGATAAAAAAATAAAAGCAGCCATGATCGCCGGATTACTGGACGCAGCTTCAACCGGTAACGGGAAAAAAGTCGGATCGACTGTCCCATCCTTATTAAAGAGGGACGCTCTTATCTGGATCGGCCACGTTGACTCCGGTCCTTAATGTTCGCTCCGTCCGGGGGATTTATTGCTTGACCCCGTCCCGTGTTGCCAGATCAGTTTACTCGTCTGATCCAGCGGGGTCCCTCTCTTCACCTTATCTCCATTGGGCCAGGGCCCCGTTCCACTTCCTCCCCCTTCCATTTTGCCCCCTCCTTCGCCTCTATGACCCACTCTCTTTTTCCTTTACGACCTTCCTTCCTCCTCGTTAAACCTCCACGGCAATCGCATCATTCCCTGTGACTGGACACGGCCTAAATGACCCGACCTCCATTCCGCTGCGCCTCGCTATCAGCTCCTCGCACGGGCGTGGCGGCGGCGGCAGTCGACTAGGCGCGTCGCATGCTCGCTCATGAAATTTCCGAAAATCATGTGCGCGCGCGAATCCCTTGTGTTGTGTTTGTTGGACCATAGTCAGAAGTGAAGAGTTATTTCCAGTTCAGATCATAAAGCGTGTAATGTTTAAATTAATGCAGAGTATTCTAAATTTTCGTTCAAGTAATTTTGATGAGCTTTCTGAAATAATACTCATTGTAAAAGAAAGAATTTACAAAAACATGCCATCCATCTCCATTATACAGACGGTTTTTTTAAGATCAACGCTAATTCCTGAAACCCTTATTCGATACTACATGACACAACATGTAAACTAGTTCGTGATTGATCTATGTCGACTTCTTTGAATAACATAGGAATTACGGCAGTTCAAAATATAGCATCTACGTAATGCAGGATAGCTCCTAATCTGCCGTAGTAAAACACTGCTCGCATGCAAAATCGTTAAATTTTTTTCTGTAACATAAAAAATAGTGTGAGGAGATCGATATGCAATTCCTAAATTGCAATTGCAATTGACCGTTCCTCTTAAGCGGCGTCCCATTTGGAGACAGCAATCCCATCCAACTAGCTTCCAATGCAATGTTTTGTGTCTTCGACCTCTATTTCTAGTCTCCGAATGATTCCAAAGCTATATCACTCCCGGCTATGGCTCCACATGAAGAAAATGGCACGCCGTGCATGCGGTACAGAGAATGGGCAGAGGCACCCATTGGAATCCTTCAGGAAAAACGATTCTTTTCTACGATTCCCGTTCCTAGCGCACGCCTATTCTTGCACCTGAAAAACTTCGTAGCGGGCAGAAATGAAAGTAGAGGGGTGATGAGTCTGGTGAGGATAAAGTTGGTCCAAGGAGGTCGCCGAGGGACCACAAAGGACCAAAGGGATAATCAATCTCTCCTTGGAGCGAGATCCCCATTCGCTAAGAGGAAATTTGTCTCCAAAGAGAGATTCTCACACACACCAACCCAACCCTTTTTTCTCTCCCTCCCTCTTGGAGTGACTCGTACGACGTTCGGTTGTTACGACCACCGCTTCTAATCCCCGTCTAAATTAGGAAATTCATCAATAAACCAATTCTCTCTCGAATGAGCACCGTCTTATTCGTCTCTGATTCGCCCCATCGTCTCATTCGTTCCTTCAGATCTAGGTCGACTTCACGACGTGATTTCGTACAATTCAGCCGATCCAACGCTAAGAGCGCTAAATTAATGAGGCAGCAGGGATCCGGCGGAAGACCTCTTTATTATAACAACGAGGCGAATAAACATATGCATCGAATATAAAGGTAACGAGCACTTGTTAAATACTAACAAACGAAACGTACGCTTAGTATTTGAGGGATACCATTTAGACGAGGAAAGTAGCCAATCAAACTACATGCTATGATACCGGTAATTCCAATAAAATATTGAAAATATTACATTAGTTGCAACACAGTTTTTCAGAAACTGAATTTCGATTAATGAGAACTAAAATATTCTTAGCATTATGGCAAGTGGATAAAATAGGATCAACGAGAACGCAATGGTCGGCTAATTTTATAGAACATTTCAACCACAACGTTACATAATTATTTCATAAGCTTGCAAAATTAGCAAAGAACTCACCTCGTGGCGTTAATATATAATTTTTAAAATAATTTCTTTGGCAGTAAATATTTATCTCTAATAATGTTCCCATAAAATGCTCGTCTCTCAGTAAGAATATAAAACAAATTTTGTGCCCTTCACATTACTTTTCGTTATCTAAATTCTCTTTAGATGCAGGAATAATTTTTTCTTCTGATTCTTTTGAGCTCGAGCAGAGCTATATTGACATCCGTCAACTTATTTTACAGTTGACTTCCAAACATTTTTATAATGGACATTTTGAATCATTATATAGATTACCGCTCGCGACCGTGCCCACGACAGCATTGGAAGCCTATCGTCGAAAGGGCCACCCATTCCTCTACGAAGGGCTCCATCACGATCTTTCACGTTCATCGCCCTTCGCCAAACTCATAGCGCCCTTCCAACGACCTTTCTCTTTTTCGCCCCGAACTTAACTCAAATATCAAATATCTCTTTCTTCTCTCTCGCTCCCTCTCTCTCTCTTCCTTTTTTTATCGCGTGCTGTGCTTTCAATTCATATCGTAAATTTTTAACGTGTTTTATGTACTGAATACCCAAAATGTATTTTTTTTATTATTTAGAAAGCAGCAATTTTAAACAATTATCATTTTTATTGTAAATTGAATTCCGTAAATCGCGTAAATTATAAAATTTTGCATTATACGGTGTGGTTTGAATATATTATTTTCACTTTTTAAAATGTAATAACTTTTGCACCAATCGTTATTTTCAACGGTTATTATTAAATTTAATTCCATAAGTCATAATTGAATTTAACAAATAGTAAAGTGATTAAGTGGAAGGGGGGAAATTTGGCCTCAACCTTGCCATTAGTAATTTTATAATATCATTCCCTCCTCTCAACTATTTTCTACACAATATCCAAATTACCAACAACACTTCACAAAACAACGCAAGTATGGTTTTCTGAAATGAAAAAGAGCCAAACGAATTAAAAGTTTAAATTTTAATTGTAAATTTAAATATTGACATTGTAAAGAAACAATTTCAAATAATTATTTATTATTTCAAACTATATATTTCATAATACAATTTTTATGTAAATGTATAATTATTTCATGCTCTATTCTATTGTACAAAATAATTTTCAAAGGCTTTTTTCATCCTTCTCTTAGTAAGTGCTTTTCTGTTGCGAATTTTACTCAATTTTTTTACCCGAAAATAAATTCTTGCTCTATCTTATAATTATCATCAACTATATGTACGCACTTCTGAATAACATCAAAGCTGTATGGTGTATAATATATAGCATACAGCATTGATGCCATTCATATACCTATATTATAGTTATACACATTTCGCAGTAAATCTTTAAATCGACGAAAGGTTAAATGCAACGGGCTGTACAGTCTCAATTTCATCGGGTAATGTCGTTTTTTTCTCGGTCTCTCTCTCTTTCTCTTGGAATTTCTTGGGTCCTTTCCTTTTGTTAAGTACTAAAAGTTATCCCCTACCTTTTCTCTAGAGAGCATTAACGCGGCAGATCTACCCCTACTTCTGCTTAATCACTCTAGTGTAAATTATTCTCCTACTTGAGGAAAATGTTGATTTTATAGTATATAGATAGATAGATATACGTCTTTATTAGGGCGAGATTGAGACTAAACAGTCACCTCTTCCATCTAACCCATTGTTAGTACATACAGAGTACACACTCGTTCTGGTTCATTTAAAAATATCTCATCATGAAATGATGAGGCAATTTAAGAAATATTCAGGCGAATTTTTTTATTTCGCTTTCCGTAAAAATTTTCCGTTTGAGATTTTCTGCGTTTAAATTGTTCACCATCCAAAATTCGTTCTTTAGGAGAATTTTTTGCGGATTATTTAGATTACGAATGTACCAAGGATCACTCGAGTCTATACTTATGGATGGCGCTTGGGTAATATTCCGAGAGTGGTTTTGGGGCGTGGCTCCAATATTGCTCCTCCGTCCATTCCCATTAGTGTGTGTGTATGTACAGAGAGAGAGAGAGAGAGAGAGGAAGGCCATCTCACTCATTTCGCTCGTACCTATTATTGGAGAATAACACCAAAAGTCGCAAAAGTCATTATTTTGAAAAGAGGTTGTAGCAATTGGACTTCAATAATGTCTCCTATGCTCTTCGTCTAAATCTTGACTATTCATATGAGAAAAAGATTCAAATGCATCAACGAAGCAATTCTTGATATTAAAGTGGCAAACATTCAGGCATCATATTTATTTTTTGAATAAATAAGTACAAATATTGCTTTCCTTTCGAAAAAGGTGAATGGCGGACCAAGCGGAGTCATCGTTGATTTGCATGTTTACACGAAAGTATCTCGCAATATTTGAGAGCCCGAACATTTCAGAGCAACCTAGAATAAGAATAACTTCAACAACGTGCGGGGGAAAATTCGCTCGAAATCACGTCGTTCATGGGCGCCATGTTTCAGAGGAGTCGATTCGTTAGGATTAGTTCTTGCCATTTCCCGGTTCTTTCACACAATTCAAAATTATGAATCCCGGGAATTTCCCGGGATTCCAATAAACAATTTAAAAACCATTTAAAAAGAAATAGAAATAAAAATAAGGTTAGCATGGTTGATATAAAATCTTTTAAAAATTATAAAAAGGAAGAATAAAATAAAAATAGTGTTGCAAATTTTTTTATGAACAGGTGAATCTTATTAAGTAATTTTACTCTAGATTTAGGATTTTTTATCAATTCATTCAGGTTATATAATGTTTTAGTAGAAAATTACTCCATTTTATTTATTTGAACCTCGTATCAGGCAAAAAGCTTACATCTTGATGTTTATACTAGTGCTTGTGTTTCCCGGTTTTTAATCAATCCCGGAACTCTGAGAAGTTCGAAGAAATTTATTAAAATCATTAACAAATATGGGTTACACGGATTAAATAAAAAATAATTGAAATTAGCATTTATTTATTGACAAGAAATTCGCTTATTATATTGATTATAAAAATATAGTTACCAATACACGGTATGTAAAATAAAATATGAACTGAAACATCTATACCATTTGCATACATTTATCACACAAATACAAAATCATATCGACAACAGTGTTCTAATTCTTACTTCCTATTAGTAATTGATTTATAGTAACTTTTAAGAAAACATAATGTGTTCACACTACGATCGCACAGTGATATGCATATTTTGATTATGAAAAGACCGGCTGCAGTCTTGAGAAAAACCTGAACTTTGATACCCCAAACAATTTGTCATAATAGGCCCAATTTGGGAGACAATCTGTATAAATGTCAACTCACTCTATAGCACAGTGGTCTTCAGCAGTTTTTGTTTTCTTATAAATAATTTTTGAATATGGAATACACTAATATAGTTTTTAATTAGACAATATGGAAAACGATTCAGTTGAATTGTAATTGGAAATACTATAAACGTAAAATCTGTGACATTTACATATTATCCGGACGTCAAATTCCTGTTGTCAATTTGAGGAAAGCGGAAAATCGCGAAAACGTAAAATCCGTTAAAATTTATCATTGTAATTATGGACCAAACGCCGGGACCGAAAGAAAAAAGCGTAAATTCAAGGAAAACGTAAAATCGGAGGACGTGAAATCGAAGCTTCACTGTATATATTCCCACGAGAATTCAAGCATTTGTGAGTGATCTATATAAATTTCTTCCTTATTATTGCATTAGAAGTGAAACTAAGCAACTCGGAAACAAAGATTGTCTTGTTAGTGGTCCCTTTAGGAACCGCATGGACGATAAATGCTAGAGAGTAAAATTCTCTTTATGATATACCGGGAATTCCCGGGATATTCAATTGATTTCCCGGGAAACGGGAAAACCATTTTACCCCCGGGATCCCGGGATGACAAGCACTAGTTAGGATGGAGAATAGTGCGAGCAGCGCGACCTCGCGTTCGCCGCCTTCGTCTTCCGCCCCTCTCTCTCTCTCTCTAGTAGTCGGCGTAGTCAAGGGCATTAAGGCGCTAGATTCGTCTTTTGACCTTGATGACCCGGGTTCGATCCCTCCTCCCCCCACCACGGCATTTTTTTAGGGGTTAGGTGGAAGATGGGACTTCTTAGTCTCAATCTCGCTCCAAATAAAGACTACATCAATCAATCAATCTCCCTCTTCCTCCCACTCTATCCCTCTTCCTCCTACTCGTTCCCCTACCTCCCTCCCTCTCTCTCCCTCTCTCTCTCTCTCTCTCTCTCTCTCTCCTCCCTCCGCTCTCACCTCGTTTCCCGAATTCACAGGGACGTCTGTCCGATGCTTATTGCTCATTGTTTTTCCGTCCGCGGTGTGCCCTTGGTGAACTTTCAGGTTATCGACTCTTATGCTCTTTCTGCATCGAGTTGGATTCGAACTCACCCCTTTTTGACCCGCACCCACTTTCGGTGTTCAATGGGTGACCTCTGTTTTCCCCTTGCCGCCCTTCGTCTCGATTCGTACCATCTCTTTTCCGCCCCCACCCCACTCGCTTCCCTTCCCCTCCGACGACCATTCTCCCTACCTCCCCCTCCCTTCCCACCGCAATGGCGGCGCCACGCACCGCTGACCCTGTGTCGTCCGAGGTTCGTGAAGCGCAACAGCGACCAAACACGGGAACGTAGTGTGGCAGGGTCCTTCTCCATGTGGGTAGTTGGGGTCTACTTATAACCCCGCCTCTTAATATAGATGTGATCGTTTTGCAGTGACTTAATGACCTTAGAGTATGGAGATTTAACGCTTAATTAATGGCTTCAGAATTTTTTGCTTACGTATCAACGACAATATGCTCGTTTATTCGACGCTTGGATGGACTAACGACGCTCAGATTTATCGGTGATCTATTAAATAGGATCCTAAAAAATAAGATGTTTTTATGCGTTTATTAAGCACAAAATTCTTCGACTACGAAAAGTTACGTTTTTATCAACATGGGCTGATGTTAGTAAAGACAGGAATAAATTTGCAGGAGAATAAACGGTATTAGTTAATAAAATCTTCTCACTAAAATTTTGTTGCCACAGATACTTATAATAACTAAAGCATGTTGTAGCAAACATAGGCAGAAACACTGTTATAGCGGCAGCGTTCATGAACGTGCGATCACGCTATTTGCGCCAAAATATAAAGTTTTGAAACTATTTGTGAGATGGAATCTTTAAATAAATTGCGCTAGTGACGATACTTTGGACATAGATATCATTGATGCTCAATTATTTTCAAGTTACACATTGCTGTCGGATCGCGTGCCAACTCTAAAGGCGACCGCTCAGAGTCCGAGGAGGATTCATCGGTCAAAAGAAACTTTTCTTCGCTCCCTCACACCGTTCCGCTCCCCTTGAACCACCCCACGGCACCCACGGCCAAGAAATGGCTCGTTTGGAGGGAAGGAGGATGAAGGGAAGAACCTTGGTAGTATATATATGGGCCGGCGTTAGTCGCTTGTTTGAGCCCGAATAGTTTCGGAGGAAGACCTCTCGTCGGCGTCCCCACTCACGCGATCAGACCTAGAAGCGAAGAACAGCTGAAGGGCTTCAAAAATTCTCTATTTTTGGCAGAAAAAAGCATTTTCTATTTCTTAAGGCCTCATTTTGGTTTGCAACAAGAGATGAGGCAAAATAGAAAGGCAAGCAAAATATGAACTCGGACAAAATGAAAGTACACATAAAATCAATTCATTAGAGAGCATAGGGAGTAGGCGCCGCAACTAAATGACGCCGTCGGATTACATTCGAAAAATATAACTGGTTGCGTTTGAATGGATTATTAAAAAGTAATTTTTCAATCGATTTCATTTTGCTCAAGTAGAAGAGCGTAAATTACAAAAATTGTTCTGCAGCATACACAATTAAAGGACATGAAAGACTACATTTACACCAATATGATACAAGTCACCTTGTTGGTCCATAGTTTTCCTACGATACCTTTTCTTGTTATCCTCTCCTATCCTCCTAAGGGAAAACAATACTCTATATCGCTTCGTCCAACAATCGATCTTGCGAATCTTATCCTCCCTGTCCTGCCTCCAAAGATAAGGTGGACTTCTGATAAGACCTACCATCTCATTCGCTTGCCCCTCTGACATATATTTTTCCAGCAGTTAAAATCTACCCTGCGGTCGAACCAAGGACAAACAACATACTTACTTCACTTATTGGGAGCTAATTTGAACAATTCTCCCTATAAAGCCCAACGTTTTGTTAGCGGTACCTATCACTTTGCGAATATGGGTGTCCCACGATGGATTGTGACTCGTAGATATTTAATCGAATCAGAAATTAGAATCCCTACTCCGTGGAACAAATAATTAAAATCCAGTGAACTATTTTTGGTTCTCCAGAAATTGATGATGCAGCTTTTATTTTGGTTGATTTTTAGTCTTTTTTCCTTACACCATGCATAAATAGCTAGTAGATCATTTTGGAGATACTGATGGTCTTCCGGATTGGCTATTTTCCTTTGTGACGTATATGCTGAAGCCATACTTCAGATCAATTCATATTCGAAATGAAAATCGATTCACAATCTGCGATTCCCGCAGCGTGAATGTTCCATTAATAACAAGGCAGAGTAATCCACAGTAAATATCAAGAGAAGGAACACTGGCGGTCATGATAGTTTTCAACGATGCTCGTGCCAACAAGTAACAGAAATAGTCTGAAAGATTAAACTAAGAAAACAGCAACTTTCATTCGTTAATATCCGCACCAAGTTGATATGCACCCTTCGAGTTTTAGGCTTCTGCTCGAGTACATGGAAGAAAACGCAGATGAGTGTAAAGACGCGAGATTCCATGAGAATATTTCGACGTCGGTTGACAGCACGTGTTGACGTGACGGGAGAAAGTGTTCAATTCGAGGAAAGGCTTTTTTCCAAAAGAAGCTTAAAGAGAGGAGTTGGGAGAGATTACTGAAAGACAAACACGCTCGCGTAACACAGTATCCTTGCCCCACATTATTTTTTTCGTCCGAGAAATCCCTCGCAAATGACTTCCGCGTCAAAAATCCTTCCGATCTTCCGAGATTCGTCTTCCTCGCACTCTCGCGCCGCACCCCTTCCAATTAATTTCTCCGGTGCAACCGAGAAGCCATCTTCCGCTATTCTCTTCCCCCGCGCTCCCCCGCCACGCCCTTCTCCTCAGCATCGCCTTCGCCTCCCCCGCCGCCGCACAGACGTCCAAACGAGCGAACACGCAATCACTCACGTTTCACTCCGCCTATTTTTTTTAATGGGCTACCAACCGCAGATTCGTTCCGCCCTATCTCTCCGCCATTTTTTTCTCCCCAAATCCTCTCGATGATTCGCCTTTTGAAAACTTTTCGGTTGCTCCCCTGCAGAGAAAAGTTTCCTCCTTAGCTCTGGAAAGAACGTTTTTGCCACCGATCTCTCACCCCCCACTCCCCATCCACCCTTTCTGTCGCTCTCTCCTCCCCCCCCTCTCTCCCACGCCTCCGTTCATTTCCTCCCTCCCCCTCCCTCTTTCTCTCCCTCTGCTACCTCTCTCCGTCTTCGCCCCCTCCCGATCCACTCCTCTCGGCCACCGTTCGTAGAGAAACCGGGTCAACTGCTTGGCACGGCGCCAAACCAGAGACCATCAGCTACAGCAGCGCCACTGCGGGCGTACTATCCATAACTGCACTTTTTGCTCGCATTTTTTTCAGTATTTTTTCTATATTTTCTCCCCCTCCACCTCCTCCCTCCTTTCCTCCTCCCTCCTTCCCTCCCCCGTCTCTCACCTTGCTCTGTTATGCACCCCATCCACTCGAGACCCTTGTTCGTGGATGAAGCAGGGGTCGAACCCCGAATAAAACAAAGACGTTCCTTTCAGGAGATGGAAGATCGCTGAAGTTTTAGCAAAAGATGCGCGTTGGGGAAAAGGAGGAGGGCAGTGCGGTTCACTAAATGTTCCGACAGGTAACCGTTTATCTGAAGCCCCATGAAAATTTTCCTGGGTAGAGCTGAGGACTGAAACGACTGTGCATTGCGATCGCACAGATTATAGGGTTATGGTCCGTTTTATGAGCTCCGCAGCGGATTTTCTCGGGAAAAGAGTGCATCTGGCGCATGTGGCGGATTTATAGATAATGTACGGTCTAAAACGAACTTGTTTGACTAAAAGAGTCTGCTATCTCACCATGAGCACACGGCCCACTACTGAGTATTTGTGTTTTCGGATGAAAGATTGTTTGATGCGATTTTATTCGCACATTAAAGATGTTCACCCGAAAACATATCGTTACTAACAAAAGAACTGACTGAAATCATATCTCGGTAAATTAGACTTGAAAATGAAATTCTCTTAAACCTATCTAATGATAATATTTAAAAACACGAGAATACATATATGTAAGTATGCAACGGGTAAATTAATTCATACGTATCAAATCAGTAGGTAATACCGCTAATTTTTTTAAGTTTTTGAAAGAATAAATCAAATATTGCTGATTTACATAAACGAAATCGATTGGTGAAGCTAATAAAAAAGTACCATAAGGTGCATAGAACATAAAATAACTGTTAAGTGTTTGAAGGCGGAATTGGAAAAAATAGGGAGAATTGTCTTTTCCCAGCGCGATCACAATTATGCAAGTTTTTTCCGCAACCCAAGACCACAAAATGTAAACTAAAGACTCTATTGCGCCGGCCCCTTTAAAAAAGCCGCATTCCCATCATCCAAGCGTCCTTTGCTCTCTCCCAGATGTCTTAACCATGTCTTCCCTCCCTTTCGCCCCCTATCGAAATCACAGAAAAGGTCGCACTTAACGGAGAATTGCCAAGGAAGGGGGGAAGGAGGCGGGGGCGGCCGATCGCGCCTCATCCCTGCCTCCGATTCGAACTCCCTTCTCGATGCCTTAGCGCCTCCAAAGGGAACGCTAATAACCCGCCCGAAGCGGAGACGGCCCTCCACACTGGCAGATTCCTAGAAAAGTTTTCGATAGCGTGAGGGATGATATTCCAAAGAACCGAAAAGTAGGAGACATAGAGGGCGAGCGTGGCAGTGCGCGTGCGCAATTGGCCCGTGGCCAGCAGCCACGGCGGCGTCCACGGTTATCGACAGTTCAAAGGGAAAAGGAGGACGGATGCGGTGGGAGAGAGAAAACGGAGAGAAAGAGAGAGAGTGAGAGAGCAGAAAGATGGGCTGGGAGAGGAGAGAATGCGGAGATAGGGAGACAAAGGCGAAGAGAAAGTGGGCGGAGAGAAGGGGAGAGAGAGAGGGGGGGGGAGGGAGGGGAGAGAGAGACGCCAGGCGCAGAGATGATGATGATGTCGAGGAAAAGTTAGGGGTCGTAGGAAAGGAGCGCGTGGACAGGAGGGAGTGCGGGAAGGGGAGAGGAAGGGGGGAAGGGGGGGAGGAAGGGGGAGAAGGGGAAAAGGGACAGAAAGGGTCTCTTAGAGGAGAGCGTGAGAAGGGAAAGGGGTTGGAGTGGCGAGGAAGATTGTTTTCTCGGGGCGTGGCGAGGGATAATAGGTGGGCGAGGTGGAGGGGGAGAGATGGAGCCTAAGAAACGGGGCCATGCGGAGAGTTGCGAATCAAAAGACAGTGGAGAGATAATGGAAGGGATTCCAGGAGTCTGAATCGGAGAAGAAAAGGAGTAAAGAGAAATAGAGAAACGAGATCGGATGCCCCGGCGAGAACCCGCGTGAGCCAAAAAAAGGAATATGAAGTAACGAGAATGTCCTTGGTTCGAAATAGAAGATTGTCAGCATAAATGTCGCTGAGCTAACTATTATCATATCTAGTCTATCTATTTAAAGTCCTTCGATCTATAAGAGCTCCGTGCAGATTGCGAGGGTATCGCTTATAATATTCACTGGAAATCCAAAAGAATGTAAATTCGTTTCCGATCCTAACGTAAACAAACCACGGTCAGCATTAACTCCATATGATTTAAGTACATTGGAAATGATTTCTTTGGAAATATCTTCAAAGGCAAGTAATAACGATTTTGTGATTTAGCGAGGCTGTTGCAGATGAGCGGAAAAATTACACGTGGAGTAAACAGTATTTAATTACGCAAATCAACACATTGTATTAATAGCATACTTTTTACCTTTACTAATTGTTTTAATGAATAGTTTCTCAATTGTTTTTATACATATTAGTTACTACAAACATTAAAATTTGAAGTATATCATTGTCTATCCGTTGATTCCCAACTCCTACGTATAAAAATAGCGAGTAATATTCATCTACATATTTCCCTAAAATTCACCTAACAGTTGGGTGGCAGGGGGTGCAATGCACCGAGTCCTACTTAACAGTTATTACTCGCAGATTTGTCTCTCCTGTTATAGTCTCGTGTTACTCTCGGAATATAGATGGAGTTGCCTACGGTACTTGGTGAAATTTATGCGCGCGGTTTTCCAAGGATGAGGATGGTGACAATTGAGAGATTGCAGAGAATTGATATGCATAATTTTATAAATATTTGAATGTGTGTGTGCATGTGTGTATATATGTGTGTATGTATGTTCTTTATACGTTTTTACACCGTTGAAGTTATCGAATTCAAAAGTTTCATGGGCCATCCTATGGACCAAAGGAAGAACTTGGTCTAGGTGTGCAGACCGAGGGGTCCCTTACACCCCATGGGGTCAACAAAATACTATTTCCATAAGAATGCATGGGAAATGGTGCGGAGAAGCCCCAAAATGCCATGCAGCCCTTCGCTGATGTGGATATAAATATACCTGAATATTAACTAACGATCACGAGAAATAGCTTATTTTACGCACAAAAGACTGAATATTTTAATTCTGTTCATGTCTTGCCGTATTACATGCTAAATCGCTCGAAAAGTTACTTTAAGCGCAATATTTATCGGTTTAGATGACCATTTTCCAGGCGGCAACAAAGCTAAATTCCTTAATTGTTGTCCACTTCAAAGGGATATAGCCACGTAAAGATTAATGCAAGGAAAATCCACGCCGTGACGCGCCGTAGAGAAAGAATAGCCAACGCCAAGATAAAAGATACACATATATTCATGCCTAAATATAGTCTATGAGTACTTTTACAGTGAGTCAAATGCTTTTCAAGGAATATTAGAACATTGTTATCTTTTACCATTAACATTGAAAGATTTATCGCAACATAAATCGATACATCTACTTACATTTTTTCGGTAATCAAGATGTTGTTTATTGCTTATGTTTTGGCTAATAGTATTGACATAATACACATAATTTTAATGCTGCTTGAAAGGCTTCGGTACATCTACCCATCTGAATATTAAGTAAGACGTCAATGCGTAATTATATTAATGGTAAAACTTTACAATACAATACATAAAATAGTCAATGTTAATGTATACATCGCTTTCGTAATTAAGGAATGGGGAACTTTTGGTAAAGTTTGGATATTTTTCTGTGGGGGCTCCGTCCCCAAACTCCCGAACCAGTAATTCAAAACTTGGGGTACTCAACAGAAAAAGTAAGTAAATTTAAAAATCTATTGAATTATATTTATTGTTATAAGATATCAAAAGTGATGTATCAATAAAAATAATAAATAATAAAAATCGTTTGCTACTTAAAAGAAAACTTTCCCCAGGGAAGTCAGATTTTTCAGCTAGTAAGTAATATTTGTTATGCAAATGGAAAATCTTATCAACGGTAAATTTGATGACTTTTTTATTTTACGTAATAATGATGTTCAAAGTATAACGCTCTGAAACGAACCATTTATAATCACAGATTTTTGTATGAAAATTCTTCGTAACTAAAAAAAATATGACGTTAGAGGGCATTGGGATAATTTTAAGGGCAACTGAAACTATCCTTGGCAGTGAAGGTATCGCTATCAACAATTCATTTACATCTTCATGATACCCTGAAAGTCACCTTTTTGGCGGATGGCAGGGGGTTCAGTGTACCAAGGGTCCATAATTTTCGTTATATTTTCCTATTATGTTCTCTTATGGTCCTAGGGATAAACGATCCTCTATATTGCTCTGCTCTACAGTCGATCTCGCGAATCTTATCCTCACTGTCCTGCCTTCCTAGATACGTCGGGCTTCTGATAAGTCCTACTACCTAACTACCTCGCTAATCCCTCCGACATAAATTTTTCCAGTAGTTTAAACCTAGCATGCAGCCTACGTTCCGCTAACGATGTCCATTTCAGATTTTCTATTAATGATGTTACGCTTTGTTTACTATCGTAATTCCTCTTTACAAATCTAGCTGCCCTGCGTTGAACCTTTTCTATCTCGTTAGTGAGTCCCTTTTCGTAAGGATCCCACACAGCTGAAGCATATTCGACCTGCGGTCGAACCAAGGATAAATAACATAATTCTTTTACTTTTTCGGAGCTATTTGGAACCATTCTCCCTATAAAGGCCAGCTTTTTATTAGCGGCACCTATCAATCGGCAAATGTGGGTGTCCCACGAGAGATCACGACGAATCGCGACCCCGAGATATTTAATCGAGTCTGAAACTGGAATCTCTACTCCGTCCAACGAATAATTAACATCCAACGATATATTCTTGGTTCTCCAGAAATTGATGACGCAACTTTTCTTTTGGTTGATCTCTAACTGCCGTTTCTTACACCATGCAGAAATAGCTTCTAGATCATTTTGGAGGTACTGGTGGTCTTCCGGATTGCTTATTTCTCCATAAATGAAGGTGTCGTCCGCAAAAAGCCTAATTTTACTTTTGACTACTGAGCTGATATGGTTTATAAGAATTAGAAATAATAACGGACCAATCACACTACCCTGCGGAATTCCAGAGACAACCTCCACTACGTTCGAAGATTTCCCATCTATAACACCTTCTGCTTCCTATGATTTAAAAATTCACGGGCCCAACTAACAATTTTAGAATTAACGCCTAAGGTTTCTAATTTCGTTATTAACTTTCTGTGAGGTATTTTATGAAAGGATTTCCTAAAATCTAAGAAGATGGCATCGACCTGCGTATTATTTTCTCCGCTTCTCAGTAAACAATTCACGAAAAGACCGAGCTGTGTATCACAAGACCTACCTTTCCTGAAGCCGTGTTGACAATCATCCAACAATGAATTATTATCAAGAAATCGCATTATGTTGCTAACGAGTATATGCTCGAGTATCTTACACGATATCGAAAATAAGGTAATCGGCCTGTAATTTTCTGGGAAATGGATTTATCGAATATTATCCGAAGAAAAGGTGCTATTTCTTCAGCTAATTCTTTTAAAACACGAGCAGGAATTTCTTCGGGGCCAGTGGCTTTGTTATGTCTGATGCAACTTAATTTCTTTGCTATTCCCACCTCAGAAAATACTATATCGTCCATCAGTTCCCGAGTCATTTCGCAGGGAAGGTATGTTAGGGCCCCTACCTTGGACCTCTCTCACATAGGACCAAAACGCTTTAGGGTCCTCCTTCAAATAATTATTTAATATCTTATTCCGGAAGTTAGTAAAAGCCTCGCGCATAGTATTTCTCGCTTTAGCGCGGGATTCCTTATGTGTCTTAACTTTAGTTGCTCTATATTCATCGGATGATATAGACAGCATATTTTTTATTTTCGCGTGGCTTATTCTCTGACGCCTAAGCGCACTCCTATCTTGCTTATTGTACCAACGTGGCTCTTTATTGTCGACCTCCAATTTAATTGGGATGTACTTATCGATGCCCTCTATCATTATATCCTTGAATAATGTCCATGACGACTCAGCACCTGATCGTTCGGTCATATCACGGAAGACAGGTAGTATTTCACGTAGGCGCGACCTGAAGCCTGAAAAGTCTGCCTTAGCAAATATATAAAACTTTGTTTGAGGCTTAGAGTGCCTGTCGATTTTCAACTTACACTCTGCATATACGGCCAGATGGTCACTGATTCCATCTTCAATGGTGACTTTGTTTATTCTTTCTGGGACGTTAGTTGCTAATAAATCTCATTTGTTCCCAGATCGTGTTGGATTTCTGCTTAATTAAAGGAGAGAGTGCTCGGCAAATGTTTGGAGTAATGCCTTACATGATTCGCGTTCTTTACCTTTAGATGCGAAACATGGGTTTCCCCAATCAATTGAGGGTAAGGTAAAGTCACCACCGACTATAACGATTCCATCTTGATTTATCAGTCTAAGCTTTGATAGTTGCTTCTCAAGATTTAAAATACAATCTGCACCAGCGTTAAGTGGCCTGTGAAACGAGCATAAGAACACCTTTTTGGAGCCTTCTTTACCTATTCAGCACCAAACACTCTCGATATCCTTGTCACTTATCAGAATCTCACTGCTATCCTACTGATCGCTAACCGCTATGAAAACCCCCGCCCGATCTATTAGCGTGATCTTTTCTATAGACACGATAGTCTCTAGGAAATATCTCCTGACTCTGAATCTCATCCGTTAACCAACTTTCTGTGCCTATCACGACGTCAGCGTGCAGACTGCGAATAATATGTTTGAACTCAGCAATTTTCCTACGGATGCTGCGACAGTTCAGTACGACGACGTTTAATTTCTCACTATTACTTCGCATATTAATCTCACCCTTGTCTTTCTCTTCCACTCTTAAACTACATGCGCTCCCATCACAATCACTCCCACGACTGTATGGCATCGCATCAAAATTCTAATTGCGACCCGTCGCACCCTTTACGGAACATTCTATCAATGACTTATCGCGAAATTGGTGCTGCATGTTACTATGTACTTTCTCCTTATCTCTCGTATTACGTACATTTACCTCACGCTAGGGGTATATTCTATCATTAGATAATCTATCGTGATACTTATTTTCGACGAACGCATCGATTATCCCCTTACCCAAAACTGACCTACACCCTGCCCTACTCTCGAGCCAAAAAATCCCTACATCTAAATATTACCTCTGCAAGTCACCTTGACGGTGGATGGCAGGGGGTGCCGCGCACCAAATTCCTAACTAATTATTATTCAGTTTTTTATTGTGGCCACGTATTGTCCTAGGAGACAACTACTCCTTATACCAAGGGCGGATCTAGAAATCTCCCAAGGGGGGGGGGCGATTAAGTACTATTTTCCTCGTAAATAGGAAAATTTTCAAATACACTCCCTATATTCGTCAAAACTATATTCAGGACTTTTTAAAGAGATTATCACAAGAAATAATAGTATAGTATATTTTTATCATAAACCCTATTTTAGGTGAAATATATTTTGAAAACCACGCATACATTGACCTCCCTTATAATAATCCATATTTTGCGAAAATTATGTATAAGGCTTATGTTTCGCATAATGTAAAAAAGAAAAAATATTTTTAAATCGGGTATCTGTGACATTTTATTAACTTTGTATAGCACTTCTTAACATTTTATTTTAAAAATCACAATAAAAAATCAAGTCGTCGATTGCCAGAATTATCAAAACGATCTAAAATCTCTTCCGGGTCAAGATGAATATCTTGATGTATATGGAGTAACGCCAAACCCACAAGTATTTCTTCACTCATTCTGTTCCGCAACCAAGTTTTTAATCGTCACGAAGCCGAAAATCTGCGTTCAGAGTTAGCAACACTTATAGGAAGAGTGAGTAAAATTTTTAATAAAATTTTGCAATTTGGATAAATTTCCTCGTCGCACATACTGAAAACTTCACAGACACTCGTGCCAGTTTTAATGTTATTGCATTTATATTCACGTTCCCATTTAGTTTTCCACATTATTAATTTGCTTAGAAATATAGTAAACGAATTTGAAATAATGGAAACAATAAAAAAGTCAGAATATTTTTCCCATAATGGCGTTCCAGTATTATCTAACTCAACTTGATCCAAACGCAATAGTTGTTTCGGTAATATATTTGACACTGCTGTTATTGGTGCATATTTTTCATATCAAGATTATTTTTTACTAATAACTGAACAACTGATTTTCCTAGCACATTCCCCCCTAATTTAGGTTCTAGGTCTTGTCTTATTCCTGATGTGAAATTTTCATCGTGCAAATCCACAAAACCAATGAAATCTTCCCTAATTTTATTTTCATAAACATACCTAATAACAATGCTTAATTGAGACACCATAGTTATATCAGTAGTTTCGTCAAATAAAATGGAATAATATTTTCCTTCCCTTACAAATTTTAGGATTTTTCCAAAGTTTCATTGCTGCAACAATCAATAATCGAGTTCTGAATCGTTTTTGAAATGTATGTGGCATTTTTGCTAGAGGATTTCAGATGATTTTCAATATCCCGGTCACCACCTCGGATACGTAATTTTAATACAGTGCGAAAGTTTCCCTCGTTCGTAATGCTTTCACTGCTCTCAGGCCTGTCTGAAAAATTGCCGTCATCTCTATGGCCTCAAAATGGTATATTTTGGCTACCTAGAGTGATGATCGTGTCGATAATAGGCAAAAGAGGCTTTCGATTCTCTTGAACTTGCTTCAGTCTCCCTAAAATTAACACGTTTTGAACTTCAGTTTGGGGCTTGCCAAAGTTCCTTAAAAACATTTTTGCCGATTCCACAGAGCTATTATGATAAGCATTGCCTTGGGGTTTTTCAAGAGCACTGCGGATTTTCTAAAAGTTCTTTCTTTGTTAAATTATCCGATTTTCCTCCAAGGTAAATACCAATATCATTCTTCACCGTTGCACTACTATCACTAATATAATGTTCGATATCTACCAAAGAAACCGATGAAATAACTGAACTGTTATCTTCATAAGCGTATATATCTCTCTTCAAGGAGTCGACAGGTAGTAGTGTAGACACCACAACTTCCTCTTCTTGATTGCTAGAATTTATTATTGGTTCTTTTTCTGAAGAATTGAGATAATAATGCAACGTTTTCTGGCGCCTTTTTCTGTTTTATTTCATTTTAATCAAGGTATACCTGAAAATGTTCAAATAATGATTCACGTTAATAATGTACAAAATGTAACTATACATCTTCAATGCTGAATCAAGTATAATACTATGACTAAATATATAAATTCCCTTTTAAAGATAAATTTTACGGAATAATTTTTAAAATAATAATACTTTGATTGATTGATCGTTGCATTTTTAGTGCTTTGAATTCGGATATAGAGAAAAGAAACAATAAAAATTTTGTAAGAAATCACTTACAGATAATTGTAGAATTCTTCCGCTGCATTTTCGTCGACTATCTCCAACGAAATAATAATCACTCTTGAAGTGATGGTATTTCGAATACTTGTAGAACTGCTGCTGTAATGCTAAATCGTGGGACTCGATAAAACGCAAAACCTGATTGTCTGTACCGACTATATACTTCTGCGACACTTGCAACTTATAGCACTTCTTCGGCAGACTATCACACACGCACTAGCAAATCACTGAATGAATGATCTTAAAACGCTCGTAAGCACTTGAAAACAATAACGGGAAAACCCAAGATTGATAAAGGTCCCTTGTAAAGGATTTTGGGAGATTGAAGAGCTCGGAAGTGGGAAAGCACTCTAAGCAAACGGGGGGGGGGGGGGGGTAAATTCCAAAATTTGTATTTAGAAATATCTTCTTTCTTCTTAAATTATAGCCATTCGTATGAACAAAACGAACCGACACCAGTGAATGAGGGTGGAAGGAGAACCAAGGCATAAACCGATGACTTTGTTTCATCCTTTTACCGGCACCTAGCCGATAGCGTAGGTCGTTGACATGGCCATCACCCCTACTCGCGGTTCGAAAGAGAGAAGATTCATATGATACAATCTTTACTGCACCCGGTGCGAGGGTTCTCCAAAAGGCTACGCGCCCGGAGTGCGCACATTGAACGCATTCGAAGGCAATGCCCCACGTGGGTAGGTTCCTTCCCCTTCACTCGCCATTCGTTGAAAATCCAGGGAATCCCATTCTTCTCCCCACCACCCCAATTAGCAAGTTTCAGCACCGCCCAGGGTGACACTATCTTCAACAGACCCTTTTTGCTAGGACAATACGTCGGCAGCGACATAAAGACAAGAAGCACGGGGAATTTCGAAGAAGAATCTATTCAATAACCTAACCCTACTGAAGAAACCATCCCGCCACCTGACAGCCTGCTTATTCTCTTGTCCCTTGTCCCAGAGAGTATCCAAGGGGGGGGAGGGGAGGGGGCGATCGCCCCCATGGCCCCCCCCTTGGATCCGCGCATGCCTTATACCTCTCTGTCCTACTATATATTTCGCGAATCCTGTCCTCATTATCTCTCCGTCCGATATACGTTGGTTGTCGAATAATATCCTTCATTTCATTTAAGAATATCTACTACCTATATTGATCTAGAGGTTTAAGTCTCTCCTCTAATCTACGATCTTTCAACGACGGCCAACTCAACTCTTCAATGAGTAACGTAACGCTCTGTTTTTTATCGTAATTCCTTTTCACGAATCTAGCTGCTCGCCGCTGTATTTTTTCTAAATCCTTTATGAGTTCCCTCTGATATGGATCCCAAACCGCTGCTGCGTATTCCATTTGAGGTCTAACCAAGGATAAATAACAGGATTCTCTCACATTTTCGTGCTTTTCCTGACTATCCTACGCACAAAAGCCATCTTCTTATTTGTCGCACCTATCACTCGTCTTATGTGGGTGTCCCAAGAGAGGTCACGACTCAAGGTTACACCGAGGTATTTCACAGATTCCGAAACAGAAATGCTCTCACCATCTAACGAGTAGGTAAACACGGACGATGGGCTTCTAGATTTCCAAAAGTTTAGAACGTTACTCTTTTTCTGATTGATTTCTAGCTGCCATTCCTTGCACCATACAAATAACGCATTCAGATCATCCTGAAGCTGACGATGGTCGCTAGGACCACTAATTTCTCTATAGACTACGGTGTCGTCCGCAAAAAGCCTGATATTACTTTTCACAACTGAGCTGATGTCGTTTATATAAAGCAAGAAAAGCATAGGTCCGATCACACTACCCTGAGGCACTCCAGAGTCTACATCTGCCATACTCGAGGACTTACCATCGATGACTACTTTTTGTTTTCTATTCCAAAGGAAAGCGCGAACCCAGTAATGACTTGAACATTAACGCCAAGATTTCCCAATTTTAATAACAACTTACGGTGGGGAACCTTGTCACAAGCTTTTCTAAAATCAAGGAACACTGCATCGACCTGTTTATTTTTTTTGCCGCATGATAAAACATCATTCACAAACAGACCGAGTTGGGTGTCACAGGATCTACCTTTTCTGAAGCCATGTTGACAGCTGACTAACAGCGATCTACTCTCAAGATAACGCATTGTGTTGCTAAAAATAATGTGATACAAAATCTTACATGATAATGATGTTAGAGAAATCGTCCTATAATTTTCGGGGTTTTCTTTGTCACCTCCCTTATGAATGGGTGTGACGTGTGCTAGTCTCCAATCATCAGGAACCTCACAGAGAGTAAGGGATTTCTCGAATACTATCCGAAGGAAGGGAGCTATTTCTTCTGCTAGTTCTTTTAATACACGCGCGGGAATTCCTTCTGGCCCTGGGTTTTTGTTGGGCTTTATCGCACCCAGTTGCTTCGCTATTCCTGCCTCAGAGTTTTTAATATTATCCATCCGAGTACGTCCAACGGGAATAAGATTATCTTCACGTTATCTCCACCTGCCGTGAACGCCTTTGCGAAGTAAACGTTTAGTAGATTAGCTTTTTCCTGGTAGGTATGTTTTTCAATTTTGCGTGGCTACGCCTCTGTCGTCTTAAGGCAATCCTAACTTCTTATTAAACCAACGAGGTTCTTTCTTATCAGATTTTAACTTACTGGGGATAAATCTATTGATACCATTTCCTAGTATATCCTTGAATAATAACCATGATGGCTCCATACCTAATCATTCTGTCTTTTCACGATAACTGACAAAGGTACTTCTGAGATGTAAGCTGAAACTTTTAAAGTCAACCTTGGCGAAAACGTATACATTCCGAAGGGGCTTAGAATGTCTTTTGAGCTTTAATTCGCACTCCGCATACACAGCTCGATGGTCGCTAAGTGCCTCCTCTGTGGATACTTTTGTTATCATATGCGGGGTGTTAGAAGCAAGCAAGTCGAGAACATTGCCCGAACGCGTGGCTTTTCGTACCATCTGCATTACGGAATATTCATGAAACGTATCAATTAAGGCTTCACATGATTCGCGTTCTTTACTGTGTTCAAGAATCCTACGCGCTATTCTCTGAGCAGATTCGGGCGTGTAGTGAACACCAGAGTGATATAATGGTGCCCTGCACGATTCGATACTCAACAATTAGAAAACGTTTTTATAGCAATGGAAGCAAAGTAATAGTGTAAACGTTCTTAGTTGACCTTAAAACGTACATTTCAATTCAATCAATTCCCTTGCTGCTAGAGGCAGGGCTGGTGTTTCTCGGCAACCAATCAAAAGTTTCAGCTCTAGCATGCAGCAGTAGGTATTAGGGTAATATAATAGAGATAATCAACTTATCTCTTAAACAATCGTTTTTTTTTGGAAGAATGTTAAAAAAACTCGTAGAAAATTATACTATCTATAAATTTAATAGTACCTAATTTTTTTACATTAATTATGCCCTAAAGGAAACAATTGGGTAAAATGGAAAAATTACAAGAGCAATTCCGGTTGACCAATTTCAGCCAACTCCTTTTAAGAACTTGAATCGCTAATAAAACCTTTAAATACAAAGTTTTGTGCTGGTATAATTATTAGTTCTCGAGTTAGAGCGGCAACAAAATTCCAACTTCACAGACATTATCTAGGACAGTGTTTCTCAACCGGAGGGACACGGAGTTCGTCTAGGTGGGACGCTAAGTATCAAAGATAAAAACTTTTGTCAACAAAATTACAGCAATATTAAGGCCATTAAAACTTTACATTTATGACTAATACTGCAATGCAGTTGATACATAAATCCACTTCTTGGAAAAGGTGGGTTTTGTTTTTATCATGATGGGGCCAAGGTTTTTTGATAAAATGGTTGGTGGAACCAAAGGTTTTGACAAAATGGTTGGTGGGACGATGGATGCAAAAGGTTTAGGATCATTGATCTAGGAAATAGTAAAAACGTACTCAGGGGATTTCAAAACGTGTATTTCCGTTGAAATCGCCATGTCGATTTTTTCACAAACATTTTTTCCTATACTACGTACGGAGAAAGTAAAAACTAAAATGACATCAATTACGAAATATTTTCTTCCTCAAACCTCAGCAGAAATTGCGATCGTGACAAAAACTATAAGCAAGCAATTGGTTAATGAGAGAATCTTATCTCACATATGGGGAATTGAAAAGGCACGAAAAAACTAAACACGAATAAAAGCGATGAAAACAGACATTCTTCGAGCAATGAGCCATTAAAAACTCCTTCGTCGGTTTCTCTCTCTCTACACACTTCTGTTCACTACGATCGGCGTTAATTTGTGCGGACGGGTGCATCCATCAGCCGGCCATTGGTCATGACACGAGCAGGATGTGCGACTCCGGTCGCCTTTATCGGAGTTCCAAAAGCCCCGGATCCCGTCCCGCGTAATGGCTCCGAGTCACAACAGAGGCTCTCGGAAAACGATGACTTGAGTAAAACGGTGTGACGTTTTGAGGGTCGAGAGGTACACACTCCTCCATTCCCTCACCCATCCCACCCAGCCCTTTCCGCCCTTCTCCTATTGCCCACTCTTGCGTCACGAATAAAAGGCTGGATAAAGAGGTTTTTGCAGCATTGCGGAGGGGGATGGCGGCCCTCCCTCTCCCGCCTTCTTCCCTATTACCGAGGACACGGAGTTGAAGAACAGGGGAAAGATAACGAAATGGGGAAAGAGAATAAATACCTCTTCTCACCAGGGCGAGATATAAAAACTTTACGACCGATTATATATAAATGTCACTTATCGCTTGTTACCTTTCGCGATTTCTTTTCTCCGAGCAAGGAAAATGGAATAATCGCCAAAGACCGAATAGTCATTCATAAAATATTGAAGATAGAATATCTTAACACACGTACACACACATATACTCATACTATATACCTCAATAAATAACCAGTAAAATTTTCCGAAGAATATTGACGAATTAGAATATTTTAAAGCTAAAAATGTAGCTGATATTAGCAGGAATATTTTATAAGGAATGGAAAAGAAGCAAAAAGCAAAATAGCAGAAAGTACACAATTAATAACTTAATATTTATCTGCCATTTTAAGGCTTATAGTTTCGATTAGCGACGTGCGAATGAACGCATCTTCCAATTCCAGTTTGCCGTGTTATTCCTCATTGACGACTTAAATTCAGCCGTGTAATCGAGTGGCAAGATCAATTCCAAAATTTACCGGTACATTCGGAAGATTAATCGAACGATTATGCTTCGAATACATGGACCTCAGGACACCAGGGAGATAATATAATATAGGGTGGAAGAATGACGAGCCCGGCATCGCACACGATTGACGCCGAAAGCGATTTCGATTAATTTATATCGGGAGCGTAGGAAGGAAGGGAGATGGAGGGAGTGAGCGGGGTGTGGGTGGAGAATATATTTCGAGGAGGATGGGGCGTGCAGTGGGGTCGAAGGAGGGAGCAAGGGTCGTGGCGAAGGCTGAAATGGGATAAGGGGCGAGAAACGCTCTTGCGGGTGGGGAGCGCCAGCAAATCATCCTCTCTCTCTCTCTTGGACGGCCACCTCTTTTCCGCCCCCTGACCCTTCCTTCCCTCTCCCCGTTTGCCACCCACCCCATCCTCCTCTTCCTTCAAAGACCAACCCCCTCGCCCTACTTCCTACAACGGCACCTCCCTTCCTTTCCCTGTCTCTTTCTGTTCCCTACCGTGAAACACATTTCCTCTGCGAACCCTTTAATATTTTCGCCGTCCTTTTTTTCCGCCACTAACTCCTTCACTTTCTCAATTCCTCTCTCGTCTTCTTTTCAGCCCAAATCTTTTTTTCTCTCTCTTTCTTCCTCTCTTTCTTCTCCTTCTTGTCGCTGAGCTAAATGTAAGAAGGTCTGAATTTCGCTCAAATAAAGCCGTTTTCTGTCTCCCCCCTCTTTTTCTCTTTCTCTCACTCATTTAAGATTTGCTGTTTTAGTTACCTACGCTTACCATTAGTTCCTATTTGAAACTATATTTCAAAAATATATTACATAAACACATTAATATGCGAATCTGACGCTTTCATTTCTCAAATTGGCAATAAAACTAGTTAAATACAAAATTCCATTCCGTGTTAGATATTTGTTCCGTTTTTTTGTTCTATTCTCCCTTCCTATCTATGATAAAATTCCCCCTTTTTCGATCTCTCAGGTCGCTCTCTCGACCTCCCTTCTCTTCCACTGCAGACAAAAATGTTGCATACGAAGAATCGAAATGTACAATCTAAATTACTCAAAATAAAAAGAGGCGAGGTTCTCTTGGAACCAGTTTGCTTTCACATATCGTTTTTGGGAGAAGCTTAATATTCCATCGTAGAGAGAGTTATTTACAATTTTTGTCAAATACACTGCCAAAATAATCGAGATAAGGTTGATGTCATCTGGAGTGAAGAATTTTATAAAGACATTTACCATAAGGCGAGAGAAATATTATTTTCTAATGAGGATGGATAAAGAGGAAATTATACTTCGGCAATGAACGGAGAGAGCAAAAACAAATCCGATATGTATGACGACTGTAGAGAAACAGCGACGGTCGGTCAGAACCTCTTTCCTCAGAAAAAGATCGTACGGCTGAAAACGGACAGCTATGTTAAAGCTAAATGCACCACGAGCTAATGCGTAAAGCTAGTACGATATGATTTAATTTTTTAAGAGCTCTTATTTGTTACTCAATGGAATAGAAAAGCGAGGAGAGAATAAGAGAGAGAGAGAGATTCAAGGAAGAAGCGTCGGGCTTTATCTGTCTCTCCGCGTCTATGAGAGAGATATTAGCAACGAGATTTGATCCTGAGATGGGATCGGGAGCGGGCATCCGTGGCAAACAGAGGATTCCATGGCGGATTGCCAGATCGTTCGTAACAGAACGGACTCAGTGGAACACGCAACCGGTGTCCTGCTCGCCTCCTGTACTGCCGTCCAGGGCGGCCGCAAAACTGCCCTTCCGCACTTCGCCGTCCGAGTGCACAGAGGTAGTTACAACCCAATCCCAAATGACGCGATGTTCCGGGATACGGCGTATTGCTCCGTCGTAAGAATTCCGTGGTGAAGAATGAGAATGAAGGGGGGTGGAGATCCTAAGGAGGAGAGACCGAAAGGAAGAGAGGGGTCGAGGTGAGTGGGATGAGGGGAAAAATGCGATAACAGTTTCGCGGTCGCAGGGCGGTAGACCCCTGCAAAACTTAGAAACAGCGGCTAGCGAATGATGTCCTGACCAACTTAACTAAATGAAGGTGTGGTTCACTTTCGTTGAAAAATTCGGATAATTTTCTGAAATTAATATAAACTTAAGAAAAGTGGCCCACCGCTATTTACTCTTAACTCATTCGAGTATATGACGGGAATTGGTCTCGTAAAGTTGTTTTTCTTAAATATCGTATCATTTTATTGGCGTAGTTAATGAAATACTTGGATGTTGTGTTGTTATTCGCCTCCATATGGTCAATATTTAAAATGAAAATATGTAGATATTCAGAATTACTGAGTAAGGAATTAAAAACAAGAGAGGAAAGATGCACGCATCATGCGGGCATACACGCGAGGCAGAGGCGTTCTTTACGATTTGTTATCATGTCAAAAAAGATAAATATTAATGGATTAGTATATTGAAAAATGATATTCCAGCAGTAATGCCAAGGAAATATCGAATTTTCGAATGACAGATTTATTTCCTAATCGGTTGTACTTAATAAAACAATCAACAATTATTTAAAACGTTCCTCACTCGAATAGTAGTAATATAATCTTTATGTTTCACGTTCATTCCTTCTTCGTAAATTACCCATTTCTTTTCACTTACAATCGCTGTGTATACATAAAGAAAATAGACGTATTTACCTTCATTTCTTTGTTGTAGATAATCCATTTCCCTTTATTTACCAAATGTTGCGTTCGCACCAAAGACAATTAAATTAGTTAGTTGTTTACAGCAGATATAGTTTACTTCATTTGCCACGAAGATTGTTTTCGTTGACAAAAATAAAAAAACACGGGAAAATTTTTCAAGTTCAAAATGAATTACGACTTTTTCGTTTGATTTTATTGAAATCTAATACCCCCTCGATGAAAATGTCCTGGACAAAACATATACTATTTGACTAGTTCTACAAATTTTGCTCCAAGACTTTTTTGTTATAAGAAATTCATTTTTGTCACTATTAAAGTGGCACTTCCGATTAGGCAAGGTAAACCATTTATATCATTTTCTCATTTTCTTTGCCTTTAAGTTCTAAATACCAAATTTCATGAGCATCCAAACTGTATCTTAGCAGATGAAACATGCGGACGGGCGGACAGACGGATGGACACAACCTGACAAAAGGCGTTCTTTTTACTTTTTGTAAGGAAGGTCTGATAATCAAAAAGGAATTATTAGGTAATAACATATCGTGTAGATTCTCTGAAATCTACGGCAGGAAAGGATGGAACTCATTTATCTGATTTCATTAAATTTAAGATGGATTATTTAGTCATAATAGTTTGAATAACTCTTATTGTTCTAGCCCACAACAATCAAATTCTGCTACGCAAATGCTAATTGCAATTCACATTATTATTGAGCGAAATACCACAAATACAAAATTATTTAATAATATTAATTTAAATATCATAATTAAAGGAACCATATACAAGTACTTAATTAAAGTTATCAGGTCTTAGAGAATTGCCCAACAATATTGTATACAAAGATTGTCGTGACATTTATAACAGCCTGAAATTTGAATCATCTCAGAAGTTTTGGTAAGTAAAGCTCTACGCATGATCATAGATCTAGTGAACATATCAGTTGTACCATTTACGCACTAGATAAAAGTCCTAAGAAAAATGTCCAGCGAAATTAAGGCCAAATGTTTTGCTCTGTGGTAGTCGAAAAAATCGCGTCTGTCTCAAATCTTTCTTGCTCCTGAAGACGGTTTTTTAGAAATCCTACAAAAAAATACATTTGGAATGAGATAAAAAACATTGAGACTGAAGGGTCAGTTTGTTTAAGAAAGAGAGAGGAGGCATAGAGATGGAGAGCGAGATTGCGAGAGAATGGGTTGGTTGCTAAGGTATCAAGGATTGCGAGGCACCCGGCACGCACGATAGGTCGAGAGGGAATGTGTAGAGAGAGCGAGAAGAAAGAGGTTGGATGCAGGGAGAGATGGAAGAGGGAGAGGGGGCGTATTGCGGGCAGAGTAAACAGCAAGGGGCTTCGTCGAGTCGCCGTATAAGTGGCAAGGGAGAGAAGAAGGGAGGAGGAAGCGGAAGGGGCGGGTTTTAAGAGGAAATGCGGAGTGCCCAGGAAAAGTTTTTACGAAACGGGGAAAGGACTTATTACCAAGGTCTGGTGACGTTTCCAGGGTGTGTATTTCTCGGTCTTCGAGAGAGAATGCGAGAGAATGAGAAACACAGAAAAAGAGAGACAGAATGAGTGCGTCCCAGGGCAATAAATATTGCGTCCAGTTTAATGTATAGAAAAACTTTTGTGAGTGTAGGTGATATTAAGGGGTTTTTAGATATATTTTAGGGCTTCTTCTACACCAGAATGTTAGAAAGGATAAAAAGGGCAGAGAAAAATAGAAAGATAGAAAGGGGAAGAAGAAAATTTAAAAAATGGCTCAGTTATAAAAAAACCAAGCTTCGACCACCGGGCATGCCTCTTTTTTCTTATCGTGTCTTACTTTTTTGCATGCCCGCAGCGACATGGAGGCAAAAAGACGATAGGAGAGAGACATAGAGACCTAGTTCTACGGCGGGAGCTTGCGGAACCAAAAATAAATCGTGCCCTGCATGAAACATGGACGGGAATCAAACAGGAGCGCGGAATAGAAAAGGTGCCCGCGGAAGACGAGGATATTCGGAGATTGCAGCGACGCTGTCACGTTCCGTGGAAGAGACTTTGAAGGGAGGGAATGGAGAGGAGGGGAACAGGTGGTGAAGTGCGTAGAGGGAGGTGGATAGGGTAGAGGGAGGTGGATAGGGTAGAGGGTAGTGGAGGGTGTAGAGTGTGGTGGAGAGGGTCGAGGATGGTGGAGAGTGTAGAGAGTGTTGGTGAGGGTAGAGGGTGGTGGAGAGGTTAGTGGGTGGTAGAGAGGGTAGAAGGTGGTGGAGAGGGTAGATGGTGGTGCCGACGTTAGAAAGTGGTGGAGAGGGTAGAGGATGGTGGAGAGTGGAGATGGTGGTGGAGAGGGTAGAGGGAGGAGGAGAGAGTAGGAAGTGGTGGGGAGGGTAGGAAGTGGCGGGGACGGTAGGGGGATGAGGAAAGGATAGAGGGTGGTGGAAAGGGTAGAGGGTGGTGGAGAGGGTAGGAGGTGGAGGAAAGGTTAGGGGGTGGTGGAGAGGGTAGAGGGTGGTGGATGGTGTAAGGGGTGTTGGAGAGGGTAGTGGGAGGAGGAGATCGTAGAGGGTGGTGGAGATGGTTGTGGGTGGTGGAGAGTGTAGTGGGTGGTGGAGAGTGTAGCGGACGTTGTAGAGTGTAGTGGGTGGTGGTGACGGTAGTGGGTGGTGAAGATTGTAGGGGGTGGTGGAGAGGATAGAGGGAGGAGGTGAGGGTAGAGAGTAGGGAAGAGGGTAGAGGGTGGTGGAGAGCGTGGGGGGTGGTTGGGAGGGTAGGGTGTGGTGGAGAGTGTAGAGGGTGTTGGAGAGGGTAGAGGGAGGAGGAGAGGGTAGGGGAGGAGTAGATGGTAGTGGGAGGAGGTGAGGGAAGTGTGTGGAGGAGAGGGTAGAGGGTGGAGGAGAGGGTAGAAGGTTGTGGGGAGTGTAGGGGGGGTGGTGAGGGTAGGGGGTAGTGGAGAGGGTATAGGGAGGAGGAGAGTGTAGAGCGTGGGGGAGAGGGTAGGGGTTGGTGGAGAGGGTAGGGGGTGATGGAGAGTGTAGGGGGTGATGAAGAGTGTAGGAGGTGTTGGAGAGGGTAAGGGGTAGTGGAGAGGATAAGCGGTGTTGGAGAGGGTAGTGTGTGGTAGAGATAGTAGCGTGTAGTGGAGAGGTTAGAGGGTGGTGTGGAGGGTGGGTTGTGGTGGAGATAGTAGGGAGTGGTGTTGTGGGTAGGGGAGGCGGAGAGGGTAGAGGGTGGTGGAGAGGATAGGTTGTGGTGGAGAAAGGAGTGGGTGTAGGAGAGGGTAGGTGGTGGTGGAGAAGGTAGAGTGCGGTGGAGATGGTAGGGGGGTGAAGAGTGTAGGATGGTGGAGAGGGTAGGGGGAGCAGAGGAGGGTAGAGGGTGGTGGAGAGTGTAGGAGGTTGCGGGAATTGTAGAGGGAGGTGGGCAGTGTAGGGAGCGGTGGAGAGGTTAGGGGGTATTGCAGATTGTAGATTGGTGGAGAGAGTAGGGAGATTGTTGAGTGTGGTGGTGAGGGTAGGTGGTGGATAGGGTAGAGTGTGTTGGAGAGGGTAAGGGTTCTGTGGAGAGGGTCGAGGGAGGAGGAGAGGGTAAGGTGTGGTGGATAGGGTAGGAGGTGGCGGTATGGAAGGGGGTGGTGGAGATGGTAGGGGTTGGTGGAATATGGAGAGGATGGGAACGAGTGCGTGTGGCTGCGATCAGCGAACGGAAGCTGAAGTTCGTTCGTGAGTCAGCGAGGAATAAATGAGAAATTCAGATTTTGCTGGAAAGTTATTGGTGGCAGAAGACAAGGAAACAATCGTGGTTTTGCTTGTCTGCCATGAATTGCAATGTTTAGAGAAATTATGGTGCAGATTTTTTGAAAGATATTTCTGTTTATTTCATTTTCTCCTTTAGTAGAGAGAGAAATCACGCAAATAAAAATGAATCCGTAAATGTACGGGAGCGATTTCCTCAAACCGGTTTATAGAGCATGATATTATACTTATTTGATTATAATAATGTATAAAAAAATTGAGGATCATTAAAAATTTGCGCTTATTTTTTTCTATTTAATAATTTATACAATTTTGTAGTTGAGGTGAATACTCCAGGAAAAATCAGATTTTTCCAGCACATGAATTTATCCATACAGATATAGCATTTACAAGTTACCCTCTACAGCAGCGTCTCCAAGAATTAACTATCAGCAGTTACACTCGCGAATAATTTTTAAAAACGTTGAATTATTTTGAAAATGAAACGCTTTTCACATTTTAAAAAATAAACAAAAAATCTTTATATTTTGGATAACAACAAATCTTTATCATTTTTGTATATACAAGAACATTTGGTTAAAATATTTTACGAAAGATGGTATAGGGTAATTATAATTGAAAATAAAATTACCTTTGCCAGCAATAGCATCGCTATAAACATTTCCAAAATTTTATGATAGCAAGGGAAACTATGCGACGTGTACCTATTATAAATTCAGGTGCGTAATGGAAATACATTAGAACAGAGATTATTCAAACTAATTGGGATAAATTAGATTGGAATAAATAGAAAAAAGGAAGGGTAAGTGTTAGTTAAAAAATAAACAATTTTATTTTCAAGGCAATACAAAAAAAATTGATTATATGTAATAAGAATAGGTGTGGTTGTCTTTTGAAATAAATTCTACTACTGGTCGGTAGACGTTATACAACGCGAATTTCATGCACCCAATTTTAGTAGAGGTGTTTTCAGAAAGAAGTGTATTCATTATTCAAGCAAACTTGGTATCGTTATGCAAATGATAATTTAAGTTATAATATGCCAAAAATACAAAATACGTGCTGAACAGCGGATATGTATGAAAACAAGTAATGTTATCAATGAACATGGATAAAATTAGCACGTTTAAAAATATGCTCTTATAGTTTCACTTTGGTGCCTGCCTGTCTGTGCACCCCTTTACCTCCATCCTACTTTCTCTCACTCCTACCGCTTTCTCCGACTCCTCCCACTCCATGTCTCCCTCCTTCTGTATCTTCTTCTCTCCCCCCTTTTCTACCTCCTCCACTCCCTCCTCTCCCTGATTCTCTCCCTCCTTATGTTCCTCTTTCAATCCCATATCCTCTTCCACCTTCTCTACCTCATCCTCTCCCTCATTCTCTCCCTCCTTCTCTGCCTCCCTCCCTCTCTCTCCTTCTATTCCTCCTCCTGTTCCTCTTTCAATCCCATATCCTCTTCCACCTTCTCTACCTCATCCTCTCCCTCATTCTCTCCCTCCTCCTCTGCCTCCTTTTCTACCCCCTTTCCTTCCTTCTGTCCCACCTTCTGTCCCTCTTTCTCTCCCACATTCTCCACTCCTTCTCTCACTCCGTCTCTCCCTCCTACTCTCCCTCCTTCTCTCCCACATTCTCCACTCCTTCTCTCACTCCATCTTTCCCTCCTACTCTCCCTCCTTCTCTCCCTCCTCTTTCTTCTTCTCTGCCTCCTCCTCTCCCTCATCCACTCCCTCCTCCTCTGCCTCCCTTTCTACCTCTTTCCCTCCTTCTCACTCTCCTTCTCTCCCTCCTTCTCTCCCTCCTTCTTTTCCTCCTTTTCTCTCTCCTTCTTCCACTCATCTCCCTCCTTCCTTAACTCCATCTCTCCATCCTCTCCCTCCTTCTCTCCCTCCTCTTCTTCCTCCTTCTCTACTTCCTTCTCACCCTCCTCCCCTCCCTCCTTCTCTCCCTCATTCTCTACCTCCTTCTCTCCCTCCTTCTCTTCCTCCTTGTCACGCTCCTCCTCTCCCTCCTCCTCTCACTCCTCCTCTCCCTCCTTCTCTTCCTTCATCCCTCCTCCCCACTAAAAAGTAATCAATGGATATAAACCTTACAAAATTGAGCGTGCAAGAATGTAAAAATAATTTTGGGCTAATTGAAATTTTGTGACAAAGAAGAATATTACGCTATAGAATTATTATGTTCTCAAAACTATTTTTAATCTAAAATATTTGATATCGTTATGAAAAATCAGTAAAATTTGTTATGATCTGGTTTAGTTTTCATTGCCTATCAAATCTGTGATTTTAAAAGTTATATTTGTTATATTGTTAAAAAATTATTATCAGTGAGAGCAAATTCATGTCTAAATATTTGTTGAAAATAAGAGTAAAATCGAAATAATAAGATTTAATATATGAAGAATCTAAAGAAATTAACTTTATATATTTGTGCAAGTTATTAATTATTTCAAACGTATGGAATTTAACTTAACATTAGAATTTTTTTACTCCTATGCGTTAAAACAGTATAAAATGTTAATGAACATTCAATTTTCCATCAAAGAAAAATTGTGTAGTAAATTACTGTAAACTAAATACTTAAATGAACTGCAATAAGTTTTTACCATATTTTAAGAGCGCAATTTTCTTTTAGCTATAGTAGTTTTGAAATGTTTACAGAAATTTGGCTTTATTCAAAGAAATTTAATTAACAGTCATAGAATGTTATTTTTTCAATCCTATTAGAAATTCGGTTCAAAATATTTTCTGTATTATCATTTAAAGAAATCCATTGAAAATAACGTTATATTTAGTTTTATGAAATCTCACCATTTGGAAATGGCGCATGATTCGATTGTATAAAATGTTTTATAATGAATTATAATTTATTATTGTTATTTTAGTTCTGCGGCTCCTTTAAATTCTATGCAAACTCTACGTCCTCCTCTTCCCTTTTCTCAATTTCTTGTCTTTTCCATTCCCTTTTCCTTCCACCATATAACTACTTAATAGATTCAGTATATGTGTTACACCATTGCATAAAATCCTGATCCGTATTAAAACACTAAAATCGTGCATTTATTAAGCATTAATATGAGACCAAGAATATAATTCAACCCTCTGGAACATATTATTATATGAATTGTATACTTTTTAATTTTCAGTCCTCATAAAATGTTTCATTAAATCAAATTTTATTAGTTTTATTCGAAGGAAGTGCAATATATCCCTCCCCCCTCAAAATAACACCACCAACGAACAGTTATTTCTTAAACTACCATGTCAACCCTATGTAAACCCAATTATGATTAGCTCATTATATAAATTTCTGACAAAATTCACTTTTCTATCAACATCCTTGATCGAGTTACTCGCCTTTTAATATAACTTTACACTCAGATTAACTGACTGAAAAAATTAGCCTTTTATTATTATTTTTGTGATTCTTTTAAAGTTTCCCAAACCGTCCTCAAGCCCTCCTACCTAATTCCCGCAACCTGTCGCGCAATCCTTCACCCTATACATTTTTTAAATGCTAAGTTTGTTTATAAAAAGGTCCAGCGCGTTCCTCAGATTTTCATACCATTTCTATTTCATTAATATTGAATTTAGCTCATTAATGAATAGTATTTCAGCACTTGTAGTATTCCTTCCCGTAAATAACGCAGCGAATGTTGTTTGCTGAATATCATTTTCCTATCCTTCCATATTATTCTTTCCGTATTAAAAGCCTTAAAATCAAGCTTAAACCCATAATGATTGGATTAACAATAGGATTCCAAGGTTTAACAATGCAACTGGTAGGCAATGCAACATCTCGTTAAAATGGCTCAATTTCCCCAAAATATGTGAATTAAACGTTTAACATGAGTAATTACGAACTTTAGGCAGGAAAAAATGAACAGTATAAGAAATTATATAATATTTTCTTTAAAATATTTTAGATTCAAAGATCGTAGGTTAGTTTTTTCTAATTTTAATCTCAAAAAGGAGAAAAACTTGCACGACAAAAAGTCGATTTTTACGTGTTATCTTATGGGGAATTCAAATCATCGTCTGGAGTCAAAACCTGAACGTTTTACGTAAATGTTCCTTCGTCACAATATTTTTAAATCCGAGTATATTATCTCTGCCAAATTAAAAGTTTATATCTGCATATTTGATTGAGTTATTCGAGTTTTAAGAGCGTGACATGGGCCAACCGACCAACGGACGGACCAACATAGCTTTTTATTATAAGGGGAGACGGTGATATGGAGGTTTATCCATTTTTATTCTATTTAACCATAAGGCTCCAAAATTTAAACATAATAATGAAGCTATAAGACCTGCAGAGCATAGCTTATCTCTTCTGTTTTAACCTTATTATTTATTCTGTCAGTTTTGTAAATATCCACACCTCTCTTTAGCTCAAAAATTTCCACCATTGGATTCTCTCCCAAACATTCCGTTTTTTCGTATCGTTTGGCATGTTAGAACGGCTGAGGTACTCGGGCGTTGATGTCTCCGTCATCACAGCTTCAAGTGTGAAATCAGAAGTGAACCTTTCTGTTTCCCGAGACATCCGCTTTCTCCATCGGGAAAACATATGAATAGCAGATCGGAGACGATATGTTCTTTGATGCGTGTTGATCAACGAGCATCTCAACGTAATGCGTGATTAGTTAAAGCATTGACTTTATTACGGATTAAATCCTTTCACATCGGCATTCTTACATGGGTAAGAAGACGAGCAGAAAATTCGGAAAAAACAACTTTAAGCTGTACTATAACCATTTCATCCTTTGATATGTTATTTACTGTTTTAGTTTCTTTTGTTTCAACCTTGTGTGATTCTTCAATATAAACTTCCACTCTGCAGTTTGACAACTACACTCATCGTATGAATGAATACACCATTTCTTTAACTTATTCATACAAAAAAGAAGAATGACGTTTTTGACAAAGGTCTGAGACAGTGGTTGGAAAAGAACCAAATTATACCGTTGACGACAAATAGGTATTTATATTTTTCTTGGGAAAGTATGTTGTCGCTAAAGAATTTTTTAAACAGAAATCTTCCATTGTCGCCGAGGCATTTCAATTTTCTCTCTTCCCTTCTTTCTCCAGTCTTTTCTATCGTCTCTTTATCCTCGCAGAGCTCATTTTCTCCATCTTGTTTCCTCTCGCGGCAGGACTATAAGTATAAAAAAGACTCAATGCAGAGTTGGGCGTGTTGAGAGGGTCTTTTAGCCTCGCGCCTCGTAACAGAGTTGAATAATAAAAGATGAAGGAAAAAGTGAGTGGCGAGGAGCGTTAAAAACGCCATGCAATCAGTAAGCGACGAACGCTGATCATATTTTTGGAGGAGAAACACTTGAGGAAATATTTAAAAAAATCACGCCGCACTGAAACGGCAGTTAATACGTTCGTAAAAAATACTTATAGGAAAAAGTTTGAGTTTGTTGGAATTCCGAAAGATTTCTAAACATGTTTATGTAATTGGACAAGTGGATGGTTTATTTTTAAAAATGTATCATAGATAAAAAGACCGTATTATTTCCGAAACAAAATGAAAACATTAAATGTAGAGCCCAGGCTATTGTATTCATGATTTAATTACATTAAACCAACACTGAGTGGCGGCTAAGATTTTCTAAGCAGGTGAAATGCACATGCGTTTAGTGATATGGATTCAGAATTCATTTGTGCTGTTTATATGAGGAAATGCATATTATCGGAAGAAGCTTGAATATAATTTTCAGCGTGTTTGGCCCAAAAATGTCCTCGTGAATTATATAAATGAGCTACATAAACTTTTAAAATGAAAGATAAATTATACAAGCATGCCCGTTGCAACTACACTTGCAAGTAATCTGTAGTTATAATTGACCAAGTAGTAGTAGTGGAAGAAAAGTGACCAAGTTACTGAGAAGAATTTAGTCAATTTGGAAGACTTATGAAAGGAGAGAGAAAAATGGGTCTTAGAGAAAAATTGTAAACATTACCTAAAGATCTGAGGTGGCCACCAAATCACTTACTCCATACCTGTAATATTTCTAAAATTTCAAATAGGTTAAATGATAATAAATATTTTAAGGAACTGCGAGAAAAATTCAGACTTAACAAAGAACAGAAATAAACTATAACCATAGCCTTCTGATATTAGATATAGCCACGAAGCTCCAAGAATTAAGAAAATAAGGAGCGTAAAATGTTTGCAATAGTCGCCGATAGGTGGTGTGGTTGTGGCAGCTAAAAAATTTAGTTTTAAAAATATCTCTTCAACAGTGCATTATATGGGAAAATGTTTCGAACAAAGGTTGTAGAAAATTAAATTTCCTACAACTTTTATCTCAGTACTGTTTCACATTCATCAAATATTAAAGCAAATACTAAATAAATGGTTTATCTCCTAATAATGCATTCTATGAAAAAATATTTCAAACAAAAGCTATGGAGAATTTATGAATTTGTAGAAATTTTGTATCAAAAAGAAATGAAAACTAGTTTTACCTACAAAACTTCATCAGCTATTTTAGAGAATATATTTTTTGAATTGTATATTATCACTTACTTTCGCTTTGATATGATAACCTATCTCACTGCAGCGTATGCCCTGTGATCTGCCTTTACAATGCATAGCTGCGTAATATTGAAACAATTTGTTAACAAAAATGGTAGTAAAGAATAACGCCAATTTAATTATGGAATAGTATTAGTTCGGAAATTAGACGGTAGGGAGATTGGCAACGCTCGGGGGTAGAGAGGAAGCAAACTTCTAAGCGACGTACATATATATCCAAATTATCAATAATGCAGTTACCCTTGACGACAAAATATTTTTACCAGAAAAAAACGCAGAATTTTCTTGTTAAAAATAAATTTGCGAGCCGATTCCACGAGTATTCGTTTGGTTTAATATTCACACGATTCTAAGTTATATACTATATACATATATATATGACGCCGAGTTGATAGGAAAAGAAAGTTATCAAGACGTGAAGAAGATTGCGGAAGGCAGAGATATTTGGTGAACCATATTTAACCAAGAATAATAATAATAAGAAAGCAAGTAGTGAGAAATTAAAAATAGGCACATGGAATGTTAGGACTATGAATTCAGGGGGTAAATTATAGAACTTAAAAAGGGAAATGAGAAGGAATAATGTAGGTATAGTAGGTCTTAGTGAAGTTTGGTGGGAAAGAGAAGGCGAGATAAATTCAGACGAATTTAAGATTATTTACTCGGGAGGGGAGAAAAAGGAAAGGGGAGTGGGGATTATAATGAGAAAAGATATAGCTGAAAGAATTAGCAAGGTAGTGACAGTTAATGATAGATTAATAGCTGTAAAACTTCAGATGGAGCCAGTGGAAACGCTTATAATTCAAGTGTATATGCCAACAACTAATGCTGGTGACGATGAAGTAGATGAAATGTATGAACAGATTATGGAGATATTGGAGGAGGAGGGAAAAGGAAGGATCACCACCATAGTAATGGGAGACTGGAACAGTGTAGTCAGAGAGGGACAGGAAGATAACATAGTTGGAAAATATGGACTAGGGAAGAGAAATGAAAGAGGGGAGAAACTACACTACCAGGGGCAGATATCGATTCCGACCACAACCTTTTGGTGGCAAATACACAATGTAGACTGAAGAGCATTAAGAGAAACATAAGAGTTAACAAGAAATGGAACTTAGAGGAACTCCTTAAGAACAAGGAGGCTATCATGACTGAGCTGGAGGAAAGGTTGGAGAATAGAGCTGAAGAAAATAGGAAGAATGTAGATGAGTGGAGATACATCCATAGCAACATTAAAGATGTAATGTTTCGAGAGTGTGCCCATTCGAAATAGTATCCTTTCGATATTGTGCCAATCGATATTGTCTTTCGAGATGGTGGAATTTCGAGATTGTTGGTTTCGGGATTGTTTCCAAGATTCGGAGAAACCAAATGCGAATTCCGCACAAAAAGCAGCCGCTTTAGGTGAAATAGCGATTAATCGATTTTGCATAAATCAAGTGAAAAAGCAAAAGATATTGGATATGAAGAGATTAAAAAAAGGAATATGAGAAAAAAGAATCCCTCAAATGGAATAGGCGTATACGATACAGTATGCCCCGAAAGTATCTTTTTCCAAGGTATTCAGATCGAGCGATAAAAATCAAACATATGTTGCATTTGTTAAATATATGTTTTCTCTGAAATGTTCATTATTTACAGTTAAATAAATTTAAAAAATCTTTAAAACAAACTTCTAAACCGTACGAATCTAAAAAAATTACAGGTCAACAGTTAAAATATATCAAGTTAACGGAAGAAATTTGTTTCACACGAGGACTTGATATCTCAAACAAATGTCCGATGGTTTATGCGTCTCACGACAACGACAGATAACAAACCGACTAAATTCAAACACATATATACACGTACACACTCAAACTCCATCGCACCGATCTCTAAAAAGATTTTTAACGAAGAAAGTTATTTTATTTCAAGAACGAAACTCTCATCATAGTGAATCGACCGTGAGACGCATAAACCATCAGAGATTTGTTTGAGATATCAAGTCCCTGGCCTGAATCAATTTTTTCCGTAAGCTAGATATATTTTAACTGTTACCTCTATTTTTTTGAGACCCTTACAGTTTAGGAGCTTGTTTTAAAGAGTTTTTAAAAACTTCTTTAACTGTAAATTAAAATGTTTCACCGTAGTCTCATTTCCCTCATATATGTTCATCTAAAATCGATAAAAGCCTACTTCTGTCCCTTTGTGGCTCCCTCTGTCACGCTATAAAAATGCAATGTAATGGAACGAGATACATTTTTTATATTTGTCAGGAGTGTTCTATTCACATATTGTAAGATGACGACGAAAAGAAATCTGAAAAAAGTCCTAGGTTCGACTCCAAGGTAGGCAATTCCATTTCCCGTATGATAACAGGTAAAAATCGACTTTTCGATTTGCAGGCTTTTATTCTAAGGACCGCATAACCTTACAGCGGTGGGGGGGGGGGGGTTTGTGTACTCTTGCGAACCAAAGAGCTATGCCGGCGGGAGACAATTCTCCTGGTAGGACCATCCAAGCCGGAAAGGCCTGAGGGGAAGAGTCAGACTAAGAAGCAGTCTTGGGGGTTTTACATCCCCCTGTGCAAGGGCAGCAGCTTGCACGGTACCGCTGTAGGTGGTGATCATGTGGATCTGAACAGCTACAGATGGGTAATCACTCTGTGAAACTGCGATGAGGAAAGCAAGGGGAAACTACCTCGTTATATTTCCCATGATAGGCTGAAAAGCTGAAAATACCTCTATGGATCTTTCTGGGGTAAAATATTCCGGAGGTAAAATAGTCCCCCAATCGGATCTCCGGGTGGGGACTACCCTAGGGGATGCACAGAGGAAATGTAACATTAATAAGAAAGCAAGTAGTGAGAAATTAAAAATAGGCACATGGAATGTTAGGACTATGAATTCAGGGGGTAAATTATAGAACTTAAAAAGGGAAATGAGAAGGAATAATGTAGGTATAGTAGGTCTTAGTGAAGTTTGGTGGGAAAGAGAAGGCGAGATAAATTCAGACGAATTTAAGATTATTTACTCGGGAGGGGAGAAAAAGGAAAGGGGAGTGGGGATTATAATGAGAAAAGATATAGCTGAAAGAATTAGCAAGGTAGTGACAGTTAATGATAGATTAATAGCTGTAAAACTTCAGATGGAGCCAGTGGAAACGCTTATAATTCAAGTGTATATGCCAACAACTAATGCTGGTGACGATGAAGTAGATGAAATGTATGAACAGATTATGGAGATATTGGAGGAGGAGGGAAAAGGAAGGATCACCACCATAGTAATGGGAGACTGGAACAGTGTAGTCAGAGAGGGACAGGAAGATAACATAGTTGGAAAATATGGACTAGGGAAGAGAAATGAAAGAGGGGAGAAACTACACTACCAGGGGCAGATATCGATTCCGACCACAACCTTTTGGTGGCAAATACACAATGTAGACTGAAGAGCATTAAGAGAAACATAAGAGTTAACAAGAAATGGAACTTAGAGGAACTCCTTAAGAACAAGGAGGCTATCATGACTGAGCTGGAGGAAAGGTTGGAGAATAGAGCTGAAGAAAATAGGAAGAATGTAGATGAGTGGAGATACATCCATAGCAACATTAAAGATGTAATGTTTCGAGAGTGTGCCCATTCGAAATAGTATCCTTTCGATATTGTGCCAATCGATATTGTCTTTCGAGATGGTGGAATTTCGAGATTGTTGGTTTCGGGATTGTTTCCAAGATTCGGAGAAACCAAATGCGAATTCCGCACAAAAAGCAGCCGCTTTAGGTGAAATAGCGATTAATCGATTTTGCATAAATCAAGTGAAAAAGCAAAAGATATTGGATATGAAGAGATTAAAAAAAGGAATATGAGAAAAAAGAATCCCTCAAATGGAATAGGCGTATACGATACAGTATGCCCCGAAAGTATCTTTTTCCAAGGTATTCAGATCGAGCGATAAAAATCAAACATATGTTGCATTTGTTAAATATATGTTTTCTCTGAAATGTTCATTATTTACAGTTAAATAAATTTAAAAAATCTTTAAAACAAACTTCTAAACCGTACGAATCTAAAAAAATTACAGGTCAACAGTTAAAATATATCAAGTTAACGGAAGAAATTTGTTTCACACGAGGACTTGATATCTCAAACAAATGTCCGATGGTTTATGCGTCTCACGACAACGACAGATAACAAACCGACTAAATTCAAACACATATATACACGTACACACTCAAACTCCATCGCACCGATCTCTAAAAAGATTTTTAACGAAGAAAGTTATTTTATTTCAAGAACGAAACTCTCATCATAGTGAATCGACCGTGAGACGCATAAACCATCAGAGATTTGTTTGAGATATCAAGTCCCTGGCCTGAATCAATTTTTTCCGTAAGCTAGATATATTTTAACTGTTACCTCTATTTTTTTGAGACCCTTACAGTTTAGGAGCTTGTTTTAAAGAGTTTTTAAAAACTTCTTTAACTGTAAATTAAAATGTTTCACCGTAGTCTCATTTCCCTCATATATGTTCATCTAAAATCGATAAAAGCCTACTTCTGTCCCTTTGTGGCTCCCTCTGTCACGCTATAAAAATGCAATGTAATGGAACGAGATACATTTTTTATATTTGTCAGGAGTGTTCTATTCACATATTGTAAGATGACGACGAAAAGAAATCTGAAAAAAGTCCTAGGTTCGACTCCAAGGTAGGCAATTCCATTTCCCGTATGATAACAGGTAAAAATCGACTTTTCGATTTGCAGGCTTTTATTCTAAGGACCGCATAACCTTACAGCGGTGGGGGGGGGGGGGGTTTGTGTACTCTTGCGAACCAAAGAGCTATGCCGGCGGGAGACAATTCTCCTGGTAGGACCATCCAAGCCGGAAAGGCCTGAGGGGAAGAGTCAGACTAAGAAGCAGTCTTGGGGGTTTTACATCCCCCTGTGCAAGGGCAGCAGCTTGCACGGTACCGCTGTAGGTGGTGATCATGTGGATCTGAACAGCTACAGATGGGTAATCACTCTGTGAAACTGCGATGAGGAAAGCAAGGGGAAACTACCTCGTTATATTTCCCATGATAGGCTGAAAAGCTGAAAATACCTCTATGGATCTTTCTGGGGTAAAATATTCCGGAGGTAAAATAGTCCCCCAATCGGATCTCCGGGTGGGGACTACCCTAGGGGATGCACAGAGGAAATGTAACATTAATAAGAAAGCAAGTAGTGAGAAATTAAAAATAGGCACATGGAATGTTAGGACTATGAATTCAGGGGGTAAATTATAGAACTTAAAAAGGGAAATGAGAAGGAATAATGTAGGTATAGTAGGTCTTAGTGAAGTTTGGTGGGAAAGAGAAGGCGAGATAAATTCAGACGAATTTAAGATTATTTACTCGGGAGGGGAGAAAAAGGAAAGGGGAGTGGGGATTATAATGAGAAAAGATATAGCTGAAAGAATTAGCAAGGTAGTGACAGTTAATGATAGATTAATAGCTGTAAAACTTCAGATGGAGCCAGTGGAAACGCTTATAATTCAAGTGTATATGCCAACAACTAATGCTGGTGACGATGAAGTAGATGAAATGTATGAACAGATTATGGAGATATTGGAGGAGGAGGGAAAAGGAAGGATCACCACCATAGTAATGGGAGACTGGAACAGTGTAGTCAGAGAGGGACAGGAAGATAACATAGTTGGAAAATATGGACTAGGGAAGAGAAATGAAAGAGGGGAGAAACTACACTACCAGGGGCAGATATCGATTCCGACCACAACCTTTTGGTGGCAAATACACAATGTAGACTGAAGAGCATTAAGAGAAACATAAGAGTTAACAAGAAATGGAACTTAGAGGAACTCCTTAAGAACAAGGAGGCTATCATGACTGAGCTGGAGGAAAGGTTGGAGAATAGAGCTGAAGAAAATAGGAAGAATGTAGATGAGTGGAGATACATCCATAGCAACATTAAAGATGTAATGGAAAAGAAGGTAGGAAAGATAATGGGTGAAAGAAACAAAAAACCCTGGGTCACAGAAGCCATGCTGCAAAAAATGGAAGAGTGGAGATAGTGAAAGAACAAACACTGAAGAAGGCCAAAGAAATCACAAGGAGTTAAATAATGCTTTAAGAAGGAAAACAGATAAAGCCAGAGAACAGTGGATAAATGAGAAATGCGAGGAGATTGTCGAATGTGAAAGAATTTGTAGAACAGACCTCATGTATAGCAAAGCAAGGGAACTATTCAATAAAAAAGCAAGAAAGATAGGACGTAAAGGAATCATGAACAAAAGTGGTAAAATAGTATCGGAGCCAGACAATGTAAAGAATGTCTGGAAAGAATACATTGAGGTTCTGTATGACAAAGAAGGAGCCAAGAAATATTGAATTAAATGAAAAAGAGGATGTGGAAGAAGATCAGCTAGGACCAAGTATTCTCGAGTTTGAAGTTAAAAGAGCAATGAAAGAAAAGAGCATGAAAAGAAGGAAGGCTGTTGGGAGTGATGATATACCCGTGGACGTTCTTAAGGTTTTGGGGTCTAAAGCATTTAAGCAACTCACAAAATTTTTTAACCAAGTATATGATACTGGAATATGGCCTGAAGATTTTTTAGATGTTGTGATGGTACCACTGGAGAAAAAGAACAATGCAAAAGTTGTAAGGATTACAGAACTGTTAGTTTAATTTTTCATACAGCTAAAGTTCTAACCAGAATAATAACCAAAAGAATTGAAGGTAAAATAGAAAAAGAACTGCAAGATAATCAGTTTAGTTTCAGAAGAGGAAGAGGGACTAGAGATGCTATAGAATGTATGAGGATGATGATAGAAAGAGCGCTAGAAGTCAATAAAGATATGTATTTTTGTTTTGTAGATTGGGAGAAAGCTTTTGACAGAGTGAAATGGGATAAAATGCTGGGTATTTTAAACAAAATAGGAATAGATTGGAAAGATAAAAGACTGCTTAAAAACCTTTACTTTGATCAAAAGATTAGAGTCAAGGTTGAAGGAGAAGAAACAGAAAGTACTTCAATAGGGAGGGGAGTGAGACAGGGTTGTCCTATTTCACCAGCGATATTTAATATTTATGCAGAAACAATAACAGAGGAAGCGTTGATGGAAGAGAAAGGATTTAAGATAGGAGGTGAAAGTATTACCACCATTAAATACGCAGATGATCAGGGCTTAATAGCAGAAGGCGAGAAAGAGCTTCAGAGGATGACAGACAGACTAGTGGAGGTTGGCCAACAATATGGAATGAAGATCAATGCTGCAAAAGCGAAAGTCATGGTGGTTTCAAAGGAACATAAAGAATTAAATAAAATGGTAAAGGGACAAAAATTGGAACAAGTATGTAGTTTCAAATATCTTGGCAGTATTTTAGCGCAGGATGGAACTAGTACACAGGACATCAGAAGTAGGATTGCAATGGCAAAAGCAGCATTTAACGAGAAGAAGGAGCTTCTCACAAGCAAGAAAATAAATTTAGAAACAAGGAAGAAATTAGCAAAATGCTACATATGGAGCATAGCTCTTTATGGTGCAGAGACGTGGACGGTAAGGAGAAAGGAGGAAAAATATTTAGAAAGTTTTGAGATGTGGGTATGGAGAAGAATGATGAAAGTGAAATGGACAGAGAGGAAGAGAAACGAAGAAGTATTAGAAATGGTGGGAGAAGAAAGGATGCTAATAAAAACAATCAGGAAAAGAAAAGCAAATTGGATAGGGCACATATTGAGAAGACAGTGTTTACAAAGGACGATCTTAGAAGGAAAAATTAGTGGAAGAAGAGGAAGAGGGAGAAAAAGAATAGGAATATTAGATAATATAAAGCAGGGATATAATACTTATAGAGGTATAAAAGAGGCTTCTAGGGAGAGAGAGAAATGGAGGCAGCGATTCAGTTAAAACCTGTCTTCGGACAGAAGCATGATGATGATGATGATGATTCTTTTTTGACATCTAAATTAGAAAGAATTAACCTATGATCTTCGGATCTATCCCATTAAAAAAAACTATTAAGGTCTTTATTCTATTCAACTATTCCCGCCCACAGTTCGAAATTCCTCGTTTAACGTTTAATTCACATATTTTGGGGAAATCTTGGCATATTAACGGGATGTTGTCTTGCCAACCAATTAGAGTGCCTCCACTCAGTGTCACTGCCATCAGTTGTTTCTCTCGCTAGCTGAAGAAGGAATCTTTCCGAAAGCTTCTACGTTAACTTTATGTGTTTTTTTTAGTGTTATTTTACGTGTGTCGCTTCGACATCCACATGGCCTCGCCAACTTGAAGTCGACCGATTGGTGAGTGTTTACTGGGCTTCCCCATCCCAACATCTTTTTGCCATATCATATATATATAAAGGCATTAATTTAATTAGTTGTAATATCGGTAACGAGAACAATGGAGCGTGATTAGATAAAACATAATTCATTAGTAAGTTCAACATTGTGTATAATGGATTAAAATTTCCAACTTTTCTAAGAGGTCTAATCCAGGGGTCTCAAACTCACATCGGTGTGCGGGCCGCATGAAGGCCCTCGACCAAACCCGCGGGCCGCATTAAGGCACCGTACCAGGTCCATGGGCCGCATACTTTCCTAATCCTCGCGCCGTTTCATATTCTTTGGACATTCGCTCTCCCCTTCCAAAAGAAAGATATCGTCCCAAGCCTTTGATGCGGTCTTAAACCCATTCATACCAAAAATAGTAATAGAATCGGCGTCGAGGATTAGCTTCTTTGGACACGCAAGAAACACGCTTGCAGCGGGAATAACATACCTACTTAGTACGGTACTAATAGTACCCCACCTGTGCTGACTTATAAATCGGAATGAGCATTTAACTGCGTATATTTTAAGAGTGATTTAACATACTTCTTAATCCTCAAATACTAACCATCTAAAAGTATACGTAAAGAATAAACTCGTAATTTTGACAACAAAATTTTTTAAATTTATTTTATATACAAAGTAATTGGAAGATTTTAATAGCAAATAACAATATCAATAGACTGTAAATCTTAAGATACAATGATTTTTTCAATGATTTACGAAGAGTTTATACACATATTTGATCGATGTTGAGCAAAATACCGTTGATGACAGGTTACGCAATAATTTGAGGTCATTCTCCGTTTTTTCGAGCAAGCCGTCCTTTTTAGTGCTTTTCGTCAATGCTGAAAAGCACTATTATCTTCGTGATGTCCGTCCGTCCGTACGCATATATCAGGGAAGAATTGGCTTAACCGATTTCAACCAAATTTAGTACGTAGAATATCCACAAAAAATAATGACCAAAGTGACATATTTCAACCGGAACGACTCAGAAGGAGTGCCAAAATTGCAAAGTTTAACTTTTCGGTAATTGTGAATTTGGAAGGAATGTGCAACACCGATATCAGGGAAATTTTGTATGAAGGAGGTGTGCAACATAAAAAAACATAATCTATATGTTTTGTGAAGATATGAAAATCAGGGCTGCCACAATTAAAGTAAAAAGAAACATTTCTTTTACACGTACTTGTGTTGAATTGTCAAAATCAATTTTAACGAAATTTAGTATTTGTAAGGACACATATATTATAAACCATAATAGCATATTTGAACAGGAGCAGCTAAACAGTGGTGCCACAATTTTATATTACATTATTTCAGTAATAATGGATTTGGAGGGAATTGGCTGGACGGATTTCAACTAAGTTTTGGATATAAGATTCATACAACATATTATAATGATAAAGGTTGGTGGTTTGATTAACTTATGGCTCGATTTATTATCGGTGGGAAAACTCCTTAAGCCATAAAAGAGAAGTTCGCCCTTGAAGATGTCCACTTAGTGGGCGAAATGCATCGGGTTTATTATAAACTGTTACGGCTTAAGGAGTTTTTCCCACCGATGATATTATAATGAAATCAAGATGTTTAAAGCGAAGTTAAAGAGCAGGGCTACCACAGTAAAACGTTAAATGATAATTCTTTTGAACGTATTTATAGAGAATTGACCATATGGAGCTTAACCAAATGTGAAGTGTATAATCTTCATATAAATAAATAACCAAAATATTATATTTAAACCATGTCGACTAAACAGGGCTACCACAATATCAAGGTTAGCATTTTTCGGTAACTATGAATTTGAAAGGTCTTGACTGAAAGGATTTAAAAGAAATTTCGTTTGGAGGGCGAGTATAGAATGACAAAACGAAATGAATATGTTTATAATGGATCTAAAATGCAGGGCCACCACAATACAAGGAAAAATAATTTTCTGATTTCAAAGCAAACACATTAGTATGTATGTATGTATACGATTATACTAGAGCGAATTTGACGAAAAGCACTTCTGTGCCACGGGAAACCCGTGTAAACCCCTACTTGTTTGTAATTCTCGATGGGTAGATTCCGGTGGACATTCTAATGCAAAATAATTAATAAAAAATTAAGAAAAAATATTTGAGATATGATTATCTTGATAGTGCATGAGTACTAAACAGTCGTAAATTTTACGACTCGAGGTCAGATTTGCCACTTTAAACTTACTCAATGGAAGCAAAAAGCGAACTAAGAGAAAGAGGGTATCTGGACATGCAGCTACTGTGGCGCAGAATTGATTAATAAGACTAAAATACGTAAATAAATCCTAAAAATAAGTGACGTAATTTTTACGAGTGGTTAGTTCTTTAGGGATAAATTTCTTAGATTTACGTGAAATATTTTATAAGAAATATATTGAGTATTGGGCGTCTACTGCAAACTAGCTTACTTACCACGGGGGCCGCATGCGGCCCGCGGGTCGAGAATTTGAGGCTCCTGGACTAATCTGTTGCCCTTCGATTCGAAGTGGAGAAACTCGGGTTTGAACGAACTGGAATCGAAGGGCAACAGATTCATGCGCAGCACGTTGAGTCGAGCGATATCGCTCAGAAGATAAAACAGATTTTAATTCAAAGCGACATCGCTTACGCCCTCGCGTCAGTATGGCCACTTACACAAAGAACAATGTGTTCTATCATTTTTGTTGCTCGCTCGCTCTCTCTTCGGTCTGGCCGTACCCTTTACGGGCGAAAGCGTGCTTTAAATACTCTTAAAATTAGTACGAGAGAGATAGAGAGAGAAGGAAAGAGAAATTATTTTCGTAGCAACCAATGTAAACAACATTCGTTGCGTTATTTATGAGAAGGAATACATTTGAATGTAGAACATTACTCATTCGAATATTAAAAGTTGGTAATTAGAATCACCGTAAGAGTTTAAAACTTGAAACAACGAACGCCTATAAGAACGAGAGTTTGTATTCTTGCCATCCAAAGATTGTCAAGGTATATTTATGTTCATTTTTATTTCATAAAAAACTTTCCCGTTGAAATTCTACGTGCATCTCACTAGTTATTATGTATTTTATATTTAAGAGTTTTTAAGTAATCATAATTATTTTTAATAATCACGTATATCGTTATAGGCGTCTCATAAGTATCTTTACGTCTGGGTGTTGCTAGCTAAAAATACGATTTTGTGTGTATTTTCAAATTCTGGATTTTTCGGAATAAAGAGTTTGTTTACAGTATATGATCGATGTTAATGAAGAATAGGATGAGAAAAATGAATCAGCGACTGCTACGACGCGTTATTTTCTGTGCGATAGCGCCCGTACCGATGATCTTAATTGCTAGAAATAATTAAGAAACTTGTTAAAGGGACGGATGATTATCATCTCTTGTTTCCTAATGCGAGTTCGAACCCTTCCGAGGGCATTTATGATATATGATATATGATCGTCTTTGTTATGGTCATTATGCTCACTGTAAAAGATCGGAAACGGCTGTTTGAGCTACTTAAAATAAACAAAATAAGTCAGAAATATAACAGTTAACAAAACAAATATAACAATAAATAAATAAATAAAGCCGGCCTTGGCAGAGGGGTGGTTAGCGTGTCTACTTCCCAATGCCAGGATCGTGGATACGAATTCTCCCGTGGGCATGGTCCTATGTGCTTGTTGTGTATCTATTATAACACATGTAATTTGGAGAAGTCTGTTTGTCTTAAATGAATTATTAAATAAATTATTATTAATGTATGTATATATATGTATATATTTTAAATATCTTCTCTACCTGCGGATAAATGGACCTTTGGAACTGCCTGTAGAATGAAAAGGATCGTGAGAAAAAATGAATCTACGCAGCGTGGAAAATTTGAGTTGGAGAAAGAGAGAGAGGATAAATATATGATGCACAATATAGTTAAAGGTCGAGAACTTTCTATTAGAGTCATTATGTAACGAGAGTTTATGGTGCAAAAGCTATTATACACCTCAAATAAAAAAACAAGAGAAAATACATTTTAAAAATACTATTTTTAAACGGGAAAAAGGCGGGAGTGAGAATAAAATAAGGCAAGATGAAATCTATAAAGAGAAAGGCTAGAGAGAGAGAGAGAGAGAGAGAGTGCTTAATATGAAAAAAGCCAGAAACGAGGAGGAAGAGGAACGTTAGAGGATCAGAGGGAGAGAGGACGAGAAATGCTAATAATTTATAATTCGGAGGAGATAGGCGAGGAGAGAGAGTGGCGGGAGAGAAAGGCGGGAGAAGAGAGTGACGGGAGAGAGATTACGGAGCGCCAGATTTGAGAGAGAGAAGGCTGGATTTTTGCGTGGCACGTGATCAAGGCACAAAAAGAGGAAGCTGTGAACAATTTCATGCAAAAGGAATTCAAAATTATGGATCAGTTTACCTCAATCGATAAGTTAATTAGGAAACCAATCAGACTGCAACGAACTGGTTAAACAAAATGTGTACAAAAGAAAAATTCTTCTATCAAATAAAAATAGAAAACGAATCAACATTTTTAAGGTGAGCTAAGTAGCAAAGTGTTAGAAAGGGCCTAAAACTGCTTCTTTTCTTATTTCTTCTAGCTGCACAGAGACGTGAATACAAAGTAAGTTAGGCCTAAATTGAATTTTACACTAATTAACTTATTATAGAAGGTGCGGAATTTTTCTCTTTATAACTCAAATTAAAAGAAAACTGTTCAACTACGTGAAAGTTAATTGAGACGTCTGAAAAACATGATTAAATGGAAAGATATTCGTTTTGATGAGCCATTAATGAAAATTAATATGTGCAAGCTTTGGGTCTATGCAACCCCGAGGAAAATTTTATAAAATTAATTAAAGTTAAGACGAGTTTTTTTTATAAAACCGAAAATAGAGCAAATGTACTAAAGGTACAAAAGTGTATTCCTTTACTTTCTGTCTCGGGAAAGTTTTATATCCGCAAATCCTCCAAAATGTCCCCAGTGACACTCTGGCAAGATCATCGGCAACGACCCACTGGACCACAGACCTTATTTACACTAGCGCAAATTCGATTCAAGTTGTGAGGGCAACTACAATTCTAAATAGATCAAATTTTCATTCCGACAAATTCAGAACGTGAATCCTTACGAAATAACAAATTAGATTTATTCTATTGGCTAAAGCTCTATTGATGTCATTTGATCATTTAAAAATTAAAACTAATATTAAAATGAAATGTTATAATGGCATGTACTGATTAGCATTTCTTTCTAGTGAGGAATTGAGGTGGAGTAATGGTGTAGAAAACGGTTACTTGTGATGATATTTTCTGTAATTTCTGAATTTTCATTAATCTGCGGTATCACGCAAATGCCGAAAACACCCAGTATCCTAGATTATATATATATGGAGAAAGTCTAATGCAAGAAGCTTTAGAAGGCACAGGAGATTTCAAAATTGGAGGAAGGATTATAAGAACAGTAAAATACGCAGATGATCAAGTACTTCTAGCAAGAAAGGAAGAGGAGCTACAAAAAATGATAAATAGACTAGTGATAACAGAAAGAAAATACGGTATGGAAATAAATACAGAAAAATTCGAGTTCATTCGAATATCAGGTAAAGAAGAGAATCCGAACATAAGTACTGGGGGAAAGCCTTTAGAACAAGTTTCAGAATAGGAAAAGCTGGTTCTCCATATACTCCTATTTTCCGCTGTCCTCTTCATATCTTGATAACTCTCTTTCCCTTTCAAATCGTCTATCAGCTGAAACCTTTTCCTACCTCTTTCCCTTTTCCCATCTAGTTTTCCTTCTAACACGTCTTTAATCATACTGTCTCTCCTCAGGAAATGTCCAACCCAGTTTGCCTTCCTCTTTCTAATAGTCTGCATAATCATTCGCTTCTCTCCTACTCTTCGTAGCACTTCATCATTTTTCATCCTATCTGTCCATTTTATCTTCAGCATTCTCCTCCAAGTCCGCATTTCAAAGCTTTCCAAGTATTTTGTCATTTTTCCTTAGTGTTCATGTATCTGCCCCATACAAAGCTATACTCCATACATAGCATTTTAGGAACTTATTGTTAGTATCTTCCCTTATATTCCCCGTAAGTAGGTGTTTCTTTCTTCTGAAAGCCGCTTTTGCTTTTCCTATTCTAGTTCTGATCTCATCCGTACATTTTGCTTCTCTTGTTATGGTGCTTCCTAGGTATTTGTTGTCTGAAACTTTTTCTAAAGGCTTTCCCCCAATACTTATGTTCAGATTCTCTTCTTTGCCTGATATTTGAACGACTTTGAATTTTTCCGTATTTATTTCCATGCCATATTTTCTACATGTTATTACTAGTCTATTTATAATTTTCTGCGGTTCCTCTTCCTTTCTTGCTAGAAGTACTTGACCATTCTCGTGTTTTACTGTTCTTATAATCTTTCCTCCAATTTTGAAATCTCCTATGCGTGCTAACGATTCTTCCTTTATACTTTCTCCATATATATTGAATGGGGTTGGTGATAGGCACCAGCCCTGTCTTGATTCTCTACCGATATTTACTCCGCAGGTGTCCGCATTCTACAACCTGACCTTTACAACTTGATTCACATATAGATTCCGGATCAGTCTCCTGTCTTTCCAGTCCACACCTATATCCTTGAATATCTTCATCAACATTATCCAATTTACTCTATCAAAGGCCTTCTGCCAGTCTACGAAATATACGCAGATATCTTGACTGTACTCTATTGCCCTTTCTGATATGATCCTAAATACTCCTATAGCGTCTCTAGTTCCTCGTCCTTTTCTGAAACTGAATTGATCTTCCCCTAGCACTTCTTCTGCCTTTTTATGATTGCTGGTGAGGCCAACATAAAAAGCGGGCCATTGGGTGCATCTCAGGAGGTAAATTATATTACAGGTGGTGCAGTTGGTAGAAGTTATGGGGTAGGAGATGTTAGTTGTGGGGCTGGAGAAGGAATTGCAGGAGGGACTTATTGGGAATATGAGTCATCGGGATCTACCGCAGGGGTGAGATCCGGTAGGGTACAGGCAGGGTGGGTTATCTCTTATGGGAGAAATTGGTTCTCGGCAGATGCAAAAAGTACAGTCGGCATCCGACCTGGCGCTGTTGTCTCTCTTTTCGGCAGACAAGGCAGCCAATGAGTGAGCGTCAAGCCGAATTTTAAGAAGCTGAAACTGGACAACTATCACGATGTTATGCTGTAGCTGTCCCGCCATCCGCCATTACGGTAAAACGAAGTTGCAAATTTGACGAAGTCTTATTTTTTTAATACAGGTAAGGTTGCTTTGACTATAGAGGAGTATATGAATGAATGGTTAACAACTTCATAAATGCAGGTTATACATGACTCTTTGTTTGTGTTAAAAATGTCATTTTCTATTCTTTGCAACGTTTCCATTATCTTTATGAAATGAGCGATATAAATAAAATGCTTCAAACGCGGAAGTGCTCAGCAATGAACTGCGGGAGGACGAGGGGACCGAACGGGGATCCACATTTAAAATTAAATTCGTTTTCTCGCACGGAATCCATGCAAGTTCTATATGTAAATTGTTAAAAAAGTATAATTATGTACAGTAATATAGGAATATATAAGAAGTAGAAACGTTCCGGGAGCTTCTTTCGTTTATTGAAACTTAATATATTGATTAATGTATATATTTCCAGACGTACAGTATTAATGTGACATACCGACAAAAATGAAGTAAGGTTTCTTATTGACATTAATCTTTCTGTGGTTGGGATTACGTCTGTGAAATGAAATCCTGTTTGATAATTGCAATTTGAATCATACACGATCCATGTTTTACCGGCCAACACAGTTCTTTTAGACACTTTAATAATAGACAATGGTCTCTCGGGCGGTGTGGTTTTTATTCCTAAATAATGCTGTGGCCATGTCCTATCTATTGCGTATTAAGTAATAGAATTACAATTTTTAACTCGAAACAAATTTCTCGTTTTGGGTATATCATGGACTATCTGTAGTAAAAAGGCCAACACTTTGTTGTGGCGATACTTAACATACAGATTATTCGTTTATCGAGGTATTACTGTAGTTAGATACGTATCTCAGCATTTAAAATTTTAATAATAGTGACCATTTAAAGAGATACTTCACTGTGGCTGCTTTATATGTAATGCATATTTTCACTTTAGGCTCTACACGAGCAAAGTTGTATTTGATGCATATGTTGAAGTGTTATTAATTGTATAATTTTATCATTCCATGTGCTGAGAATGGGTTGTTAGGGCAGGGAACTCCGCTTTATTTGGTATGCCCATTATTATTCTTACCAAAAGGTCTTATTTGTGTATATTTATATTTTTATATTTTTGGAATCGGGATATTCATGGCTCATTTGTAGTGTTCACAATATAAAAGAGAGAACTTCCAAAGAGATGTGTAAATATGCTGTGTAGGTATAGTATTAGTGTAAGTAAAAGGTTATCAAAGTAGTTAATTTAGTTTCTAGAATTAGTAAAATGTACTAGTAATATGTATGTATATATTCTATAAAATTTGGTGGTAAAACCTTAATTTTAGTTCAATTAAGTGTAACTCCAAGTTAGAAGTATTTTGTAATTATATATGTATATTTACTTGATAACCTTTTACTTTTGATAATTATGTTAACTGCATCATCATGCTGTATTTGGTGTTGGATTGCTCAGTATGTTGTAAGATAGCCTTGGGTGCTTGTGTTGTGATATTGATATATTACTTTGGAAGTGATATATTGGTACCGGTGGCAGGATGCTTAATATTAGTGGTAATCCATTGGAGGTTTTGGTACACTGCAATTGGTGTTTGTCAGCTACGTGTATTGCCTTGGCTATTGTTTGAGCTCAGTTACAATTAATGAAATGATTTGGGCATATCAAATAGTGGGTATTTTACATTGCATGGAGTTCTTTCATGTTAATTGCACTTTTTCCTGAGGAGATCAGCTGAATTCACATTGGTTCATTCCTACTTTATCAGGTGTGTTAGTGGCAAAATACTTAATACATACATAATGGATGGTGATTAACGTGAATGTTCATTGCTATTCATTGCTCTTTCAATCAACATTTGTTTTGATTCCTATGCTTATTGATTCATTGAGACTGACAAAAATCACTTTTATTTTTATTTAGTTAAGACGTTTCCTTTTGCATATAGTAATTATGACGGTGTTTGTCTAGTGGCTAGTTTCTGCAGCTTTTGGATGTTGCTCTTTGAAACATGTTTTTCCTTGCTTCAAAATTATTCATTTGGCTGTTATAAACATTCTGCTGTAACGTATTTTTAAATCTGTGCATGTTTCCTATATTTATTGGACAATAATTGATCTATGTGGTTCAGTTCCATTTTCTATCTGTAATGTCAATATGTACAATGTTTCTTCTGCAATAAAACTGTTTAAATTAACATTGTTGTTCCTTCTATTTTCACCCATTACTCCTGTGGTTACGTTATTCATAAAAGAATTTTATTTGCCAAATAATTAAAGTCATTTATCGGAAAATAATGAATAAAAATAAATTGGTATTAAGAATTTTGAAAAGTGCGCTCGCTTTCGGTACCGAGCTGCTATTAGCTACTGAAATTCGTCTGCTAGCTGCCTGTACTGAGATTCGATTGTCTGTTGAAAGAACTTCATATGTCACCACGCAACAGCAGTGCCCAATCGGATGCCGACTGTACTACATATTCCGAGCCAGCAAGGATCACGTTTTTAACACGGGAGTTACCACCCTCTGGTACAGGGGAATGGGTGCTGGGGGTTCTTTTTTCCATAAAATAAGAAGGGGATCGGTGGAGAAAGAAATGGAACCTGGTGGGGTAGGATGAGAGGATAGGGTGGGCGGCTTTTAAGATATTCCTCAAAATATCGTGGATGCCGGGGAAAAAGCGTGGTTAGGGTGAGTTGGGGGGTGGAATCGGCAATGGCGTGGGTATTGGGGTGGGAGTTAGGGGTGGTGAGTGCGACTGCCCTCCAGATTTGGTCTCGGATCAGATCCGTTGGGTATCCGTGCTGAAGAAATGCATTTTCGAGGGTGGAGCAGTACTCGGACAGCGAGTCTCTGTCCGAGCAGATTCTCCGCCCTCGGCGGGCTAGAGCGTAGGGAATTGAGGTTTTGGTGTGGAGGGGATGACATCTGTCGAAGTGGAGGTATTGAAGTGCTGTTTTGTGAAGTTTGTATGTTTTACGTGTGTCACTTCGACACACCCAGCAGCTCGCCAACCTGAGGTCATCTTATTGGTGAGTACTCACTGAGCTTCCTTATCCCAACTACTTGTTGCCATCCATATATATATATATATATATATATATATATATATATATATATATATATATATATATATATATACACACACACTTAGATTTCTCGTACCCCCAACTCCTGATTGTGAGGAGGGTGGTGAAAAATGAACGGTTAGGTGGCTTTCGAAAGAAGGCCGCCTTGGGTCTTTGGTAAGCTGCGTTCGCCGCCGACCCTTTGAAGCCATCTAACTTTTATCGCGTAGGTGACTTAGACGAAGGTGGGACAGTGGGGAGGTCGTGGGCATGCGACTTCGGCGTGCGCGCGCGCAAGTGTAGCCTCGCCGAAGAAAAGCCGAGACTTCCCTAATTCATAAGGCAATCTCACTCTTACTTTTCTCCTTCTCGTCCGCTCCGCAAAATTTCTTTTTAACAATTCAGCCTTCGACCCTATTCATGGAGCTGTGACGCGAGAGATGAGGGAAAGCGTCGCCCGGTGAAGTTTGCGGAGTGGAAGAGTGAAGTGGATGTGGCGAGGAGGGTGTCGGGGATTGGGGGAGGAGAGGAGGGATGTAGGAGAGAGTGGGGGGTAGAGGGTGGCGTTGTGGACGGGGTCGAGGGAGACTTAAATATTTAAGGTGGAGTATATTCGCTCCTGAGGGCGATTTTTGCTCTGAAAGGGGTTCCCTTCCACGCGCTTTAAAAAATGAGGAATAGAGTGAAAGATGGAGAGAGTGAGCGAGGGAAAGATTCATAGAGGTATATGGTGTACGCGTGTGAATGTGGCGATTCGATAAAAGCCTATGCGAATGTAAACTTCATCAACTCTTTTTATCAACCGAGCTGGAAATTTTTTAATATTATTTAAACCAATCATCACAGATTTCTGTTGAAAATAGTTTACTTTTAAACAATGAGATTTTTGTTCTTGCATTCTTTCTAGTAACTAATATTGAATTCGATCTCCTCAGAAAGGGCAATGACTGAAACACTGCTCTTTCGACGTGATTATATGACGCGGGAAAAAATCGACACTGGCGTTGAAAGAATCTAATGAGGATCAACACGCTGAAATTTAAGGTAATATTTTTGATAGACGACAAAACTCGATTGAGTTATAAGTGGATTAAGATTTAGAGCGTTAGCAAAAGAACTTTTCATAAAAGAAGAAGAAGCCCGAAGAAAAGCTGACGCCAAGCCTTATAGAATCTATTGGATAGAGTGGCATTCCTGATGAGGAAACAAAGAGGCCATCGGCGATTAATATGGTCGTTAACTTTTAAGAAATTTATACTGTGATGTTTGGAATTGTTTAATGATTTAATTAGAAAACAATGTTGGTCGTGAAAAATATTACATACCACCTGAGCATCAGTAATTAATGCTCAGTTTATTTGAAGATCGAAATATTGTATTGCTGATGACACGACTGCTTTGTCCTTTAAGATAAAAGATATTCAATTGACATACGGGTAAAATGTAGATAATTAATGTGTAAAAATATATTTATTGCTTTTGTTCGATATCTATCCCGGTAGTTAACATTACTCTGCAGGGCGCCTTCGTTATCAGGCGATTTCCATAATTTTTTTCACAATTTGACAAAACGCCTTTACGCCCGTGTCACTCCTCTGGAGCGAAAACGAATATCAAAATCAATCGCAAAAAATGCGATTGCGCGATTATTCAAATATTGGAAATGGCAAAGAATAGGATCGAACGCATGGGAATATTCGTATATAGTGCACGGTGTTATCCGAGCGGTCTTAACAGAGGTAGAGAATTCCTTTTCCTTCCGTTACGTTTACAAGTAACGTGGCTTTTGTGATCTTTTATGCCAAAGGAGAAAGCATTCCGTTCGACCAGTCTCAGGTGGCGCCAAGTTTCACCGAGTATTCATCGAGTAGTCGCCACCCTTTTCTCCACCCTTTTCTCCGCCCCTTTCTCCGCCACTCCCCTTCTCCCCCTCACACCAGCTCTTTCCCCTCCCCCTTCCCAAACCACCTCTCCCCCCGACCGCAGGGCGCCGTGTCCTGAAGGGATCTTCACAAGCGATCGGCGGAGGAAACACGAGATCGGAAAGGGGAAGAGGGAAGGGGAAAAGAAGTCATAAATAATTCAAGCGCGGAAGTAATTCAGTTTGCCTCATCACCCACAGAGAGAGGTTGTTCTCGCTGAATCCTCTCTCTCCCATGGTAATCCACAAAAGTAATTAAAATTTCGCCCACCGGGGCGTGAATGCGATTTTCGCCTCCCCTCTCATCCTTGCTATCTCTCCGTTCTTCACGATCAAGCTTTGCAGCGAGGGCGGGAGAGAAGACCTCCCGATTTTAACCCTCATTCCAATAACATCCCCACCCTCTCCCCTTCACTCTCTCTCTCTCTCTCGGCCGATTATTCCCACTCCAAAACCCTCGATCAGACTCCTCCAATCGGAAGGCTTGGAGCAATTTGCGTTTTCTTGGCCTTTGACTCACCAGCGTCACCCTCTCCCACAGACAGATCCCCCCTCATTCCTCCACCCCATTCCACCCCCTCCCTCTCTCTCTCTTTTTCGCCTGCCATCCGCCCCCGCTTCCACCTTTTACTTCTGCTCATTTACCAAATGCGCTCATGAATTCCTTTCATTCCGTTTCGGGTTCTCTCGCTCACTAACCAGTTTTTGTGCTATGAAAGCCAAAAGCCGAGGATGAGGAGATACACTTTTTCTATTCCTTTCCCATGTCGCTCGCTCTCTCTTTTTCCCTCTCCTTTCTCTCATTCCCTCTCGTTCTCTCTCTCTTTCCCTCTCCTCTCTCTATCCTTCTCACATATTTTCTCCTTTTTTATAGAGGAACATTGGATTCTTGCCACTTTGAAAACAGACGTTCTTTGATGAAATGGTTTTATTGGACTTTGGGACGGAGTTAAATACTTTTTTCTTCTTTGGTGGATTTCTCAGAATAATTTCAATTCTTTCTATTGTTTGCGAGAGATAAAGGTCTTTGCCTCAAATCAAATAAACAACATTTAACGTCATGAGAGACGAGAAAAGGGTCTTCTCAATACGACTGAGACATAATTACTTCATTGAAGTCATTTTCAAAGAATTTTTTAAGGAAACGTTTGCTTATTTACTGTGGAGAACAAATGGGACCTACCATTTTATATCAAACTTTAATTTTGCTGAAGTTGTTTTGCATACTTTTGTCAAAAATTATTTACAGTCGAAAATAACTGTGCCTCAACTGAGATCTATCTAAAAAAGCAATGCTTTAAGACCAATTTACATATGGCGCCCTGACAATTAATTATTCCGTAAATTGTTATAGCTTAAAAACCACACTTCCAATTTAGAAATCGAACTATCAACAGCAGATATAAACCTTTTCAATTATGAATATGAACCGGAAAAGAAGAAAAAATGATCTCCTAATTTCTCTTCATATCTAGAAATGAAATACGAATTGCGATTTACTCCGGATATACCTTTTCTGCATTCGCATTCTACCGATAACACCTATATGAATAATTCTGTATAATTCTCCTTGTCTCTTTTGAATTCGGACAATCTGGGTAAAACATTAGATTAGATCATGTGGAAGAGGAAACGTGGTCAGTAACAGATCATACAAAATGTTTTACCGGATTTTTTTAAAAATCCGCTTGTGTTCGATTTGTCCGTCTGTCTGTCTAACATTTTTTCGAAAAACTGCCATTTATATCCTACTTCAGCAGCTTTTTCCGTAATTCTCCTATATACCTTTAAAATTAATTTACCGCTTAAACAAGCGGATTTCGTGAGATTCCGTGCCAGCATAAAAACATAGCCAGAACATTCCCAAGCATAAGAAGTAGAAAAGTCAAGAAACAATGTAATTGTCAAAAAAACTTATATGGTTAGAAAAAATGAAGAGGTGAGGCTTCCGGAGAGACAGAGAATGCGTTTTTCTTGAGAGGAAAAGAATGGCGGAGAGAGTGGAAAGATAGGGAAGATGGGGGCAGATGAGGCAGCGGAAGAAGAAACTTTTTTAGTAGGTTTTAAAAGTTGAGGAAAGTGAGCGAGATTTCTTTTATGGCCCGAACCTATATTGACAAACCCATATATTTATTCATGGCCGACATAAAGCCGAAAAAATTTCGACTGCGAAGAAAACAGTATCCAGCGAGCAGAATGAGAGTAATGGGAGAAGAAGTTTAGGCGTGGAAGGAGAGACGCACGGCGGAAAGGAATGAGAGGAATCTGTAAACATTTCGGGAAAAAATGGAATACGTAAGGGAAGTAGGGTGCGAGCTGCGATATGCGAGAGGATCAAGGAAGAAGGAAAATAAGGGGAGGGATACTCTTCAGAGAGATAAGGGTTTATGGAACGGAGAAACGGGAGAAGGGAGCGGAGTAAGAAAAATGTGTAAGGCCCCGGGAGAGGGATGAACTCAGAGAAAATGCAACGAGGGATGAATCCAAATCCATGCGATTGAGAGGAGAAGGGAATGGAATATTTGAGAAGACGGCAGGAGGAGAGGGAGGGGGAGTTTAATTAATTAAAGTTTTATGGGAAGGGATGAAAAGTGCAAATAATAATGCTCTTGCTTAGTAGAGAAAATATGAAATAGAGAGAGAGACAGGAAAATAGATGAGAGGGTGGGGTAAGGGGCAGGGTAAGGGGGCGGGAAAGAGGGAGGGAGGCGGGAGAAGTAGGCTAGGCAGGAGGTGGAGCGCCACGGGCGAGGGGTGCTGCGATAAGGGGATATTATGTCGTCGGAATCCGGCGGATGGGACACGCGGAAGTTAATTTACGCCATCGCGGCCAGACAATGGAAACCTCCCTCTTTAGCCTCCCCCTCTTCATCCCTTCCCCCTCTCCCTCCCTCCTTTCTTTCGCCTCTGCCACTACGCTTGCTCTTGTAATCCGAAATTTTAATGAGGTCCGTATAATTTTGTTTGGTTCTGTTTCCAGTTGGTGGAAGCCTGTAATCAGCCTTCTTTGGAGTGAATTTTGTGCAGCACGCGCGCTTTCCAAGTGATAAATCACCGAAAGGCGCGCATCACGGCCCCGTGCACCGTTGGTCGCTCGATTGGTTCGATACAATTTGCCATCCATTTGAGAAAGTTCTCTATCGCGTTGACGTCAACCTCCGAAGCACCTGTTTTGGAAAATTATTATGTGCCGAAATTTCTGGGAAGATCTTCGGATAAAATTTGATAAAAATTTCATGCAAGAAGGATTGAATGAATAAGAGGTGCCAGTAGATTTATATTAGGCTACTGGAGAACAATGCGACATTTGAAATCGGAGGGGCGTAGGTTAGTTGGAAGAAATAGAATGCTGAACTGCCGGGTAAGTTAAGAGGAAAGGAACATTTACGCGGAGATAGAGATTTAAAGAATACTTTTGAAGTTGTTTTAAATTTCAGAGTATTGGAACATTACACAGATATCCTTTCGGTTGGAATGAAACGGCAACGGGATACAAATAGACGCATAATGATCTTTGAGAAAGCGATATGGAGGCTAAACAGTATCATCTTCTGTGTTATATGAAATGCTCTTTAAGGAGAAATGCGCGTCTCTATGATAAAACTCTTTATTCGGGATTAAGAAAGAAATATTAGCTCGCGGCATAATTGCCCGACAATGCACTTTTAAGATGAGTATTTACCGTATTCTACACGTATAACCTGACCAACCCTTGTGTAATACTGATGTTTGTGAATAACCTTCTGTATCAAATTTCATTCGAGGCGATTTAGGAAAAACAAATATTATTAAGTACGAATTGACGATTTTGAATATATATACCGAATTATTTGTTGAGAACTTTTTCGGTGCATTTGATGGGAAAATGCCCTCCATAACTACTATTTTAAATGTTATCCACCGACATGAGGGAGAAAGAGAGGAAGAAGGCGGATAAGGTGATACCACTGATTATGCGATTCAATAGGGGAAAACATTTATAATGCAGTATTACCTGAAACAGGCTTTACATAGCCCCTCTATGACTAACCCAACACTCTCTTATGAAATATTTCAGATTGTCAACGGTTTGAGTCCACGTGTAGCAATAATTAAACAGCTAATGCAGGAAGTTGTCTGTGAAATCGATGTAGCCTTAGAATTCGGAGTAATATTCATTGGGTAATAAAATGAAAAGTTTTAAACTCGCATGGCTAAACAAATAGAAAATAAAATGGTATGAAAGGGAGAGGAAATAGAAACGGTCGAGATGAAGGGGTCCTTTTTATCCACACTAAGGACGTCAGATCGAGTGTAAGTCGAAACGGAAATAAAAATTTCATTAGAAATTTGTTTTGTGCTTTATGACGCTAGAAAATTCTTTAAAATAATGAAAGATAATGCATTCCAAGTAATGTATGCATCCTAATTAAATGTAAAGAGGTGATGATTGTGGATGAAGAATCATTGCGAGCAAAAGATAAAGGAAATATGTAAGATTTAAGAGTAGAACGGAATCATGTTTTTCACACCCTAGAATTATAGAACGCATTTATTGGAATGAGGAATGAAAAAATACCCTATAATGCAAACATAGTGTGAGATAAATTAATTTATAATATTGTGAAACTTCGAGGTTGACTGAAACGGTCAATTTTCGAAAGTGATCATGAACGAAGGAATGCATATGCAAAAATTATTAGATGTGTGCAAAGCGAATTGTGTTGTCTTCCAAAAACAGTATCAGATTTTCATTTTCTCATTTCTGTAATCCGTTTAATAAACAACCTTAGGAGCCTGCGTGGGGGTCGAGCTTCGTTCTGCGTGAGATTTAAGGGGATATATTTTGTAAGGAAGAAGAAGATAAGTAAATAGGTGGCTGCTACACGTCGGAGCGAAAAATTCCGAGGGAGAATATGGAGCCCTGTTACTCATATCTGAAGGGAGTAAGGTGTCAAGGGCTTGAGAATTGGCGTGTTATGAGCATTCAAGCCCGTTTGGGTGAGATTGTCTCACGGGAAAGTGAGCCCATATGGGCCTTCCTCTCTCTTGTGGAGCGAGTTTCAGCATAGGGCGCAAATATAAAAATATGTCGGCAAAGCGGCGGTAAATTTTGATGAAAAACCTACTGTGGATATGAAAAGAAAGCGAGAGATGAATTCGTAAGAAAGGAAAAATGACTCGATGCAGCCAACTACGGAGATTATGATCTTCAATCTCTCATGTTTGAAATTATTTCGCGCTGGGCGTAATGAATTTCGCGAAGTATTATTTTTTCTCAACTTTTTCAAAGAGGAGCAGCACATAAGTCGAGTCGAATTCACTAAATTTAAGAGGTGCGAAGATGTTGCACTACTCAAAAGGTGTTGATAATCTCAAAAAGCGAAGCTAATTCGTTAATCTATCGTGTAGTTGAAGGGGCGGACTTAAAACTAAAGACCTTTTTGCAATAAACTTCATACAAATCTTACCATATTACAACAATTTATTGAATTCTATCGCTGTGCCCCACTATCAAAATATGCAAACAAACTTGAAAAAGTGAAATTTTTATCACCTAATGGCTCTGATTTTATTACCCTTCTATATATATTAGAAATACTATTGATTTAAAAAGTAAAGGTAAAATAACAATTTACGAGAACTAAATCTTAAAATTAAAATTGAAAAATAATAATAACATTTCAATCAACAATAGGATGGGTTTAATGAAAAGGTTCCATTCGTTCAAATTTAATCATACCTATAATAACTAGAAGATGATAAAGCATTTCAGCCCAGCGTGTTATGAATAAAATTATGATCGTGAGATAACGTGAAGTAAAAGACCACATTCTTAATTAACTTTAAAATTTATGGGCGCAAAAACTGCTCTACATTATTTTCTTTCTCATTCTTAAGTCCCTTATTAATCAACTAACAGAACAACCTGTTCTTTACCCGGGGTATTTATGATTAATATCATGAAAAGCTTCCTTCAATAATGATCTTTCATGTCTTCGAAGTAATAACTTTATCTTTTACTACCTCCATAATTTTGGAAAAACCCACCGAAACTCTTCTTTTGCAATGCTTCCTCATGGACTATGTTGACGGTCTTGCTCCTTTGCGAAAGAATGTACAAATTATTTTGACTAATTACTCTAGAACATGCTATGTGAAACTGATCATGAGAAAATCAATGTGTATAGTATAAAAACACTGTCCATTTGCACACCGAACTTACAATTACAATTTTAATTTACATCGGTGACGTAAATATCAATCATAATTATAATTCTGATATGTCTTTTAATATTCAAAACTAAGATAAAGCATTTCACGCCATGTTTTGCGTGCGTAATAATCGTACACTCCTTTTATATGTATTTTGGATTACGCAATCGGTTTGGGTTGGCATGAGAACGAAAAAATTTCGTGTTAAAAATCTTGGACAGGTTTTGGCACGTATTTGAAATTAATTGCTAAGAAAATAACATTTCATTCTTTTCTCCAATCCTTGGGTAAAGTTTCGAGTTTGTATGATGATTATAGGCAATTTTAAATGCGAATAAAAAATACTCTACACAAGGGATAGGAAACTTTTCCCGCATGGTTGGCCGCATTGGTGGTGTTGAATCCTTCGCTGGGCCGCACTGTAAATCGGTAATCCTTCGGCTGGCTGGATTGGAGTTAAATAGAAAGTAACTTAGAGCAGTGGCTCTCAATCTATTGCATCCTACGTCCCGCAAACTATTTCTTCAAAAAAACCTCGGTCCCACCGAAACTTTTACAAAAACCTTGGTCACAACATGATAAAAACAAAATCCACCTTTTCCAAGAAGTGGATTTATACGTCAACTGCATTTCATCATCATCATAGGTGGTCTGTCCGTAGACAGGTCCGTGATTATTCATGGTTAAACCTGGTTCCCCATATACTCCTATTTTCTGCTGTCCTCTTCATATCTTGGTAACTCTCTTTCCCTTTCATATCGTCTATCAGCTGAATCTTTTTCCTACCTCTTTCTCTTTTCCATCTAGTTTTCCTTCTAACACGTCTGTAATCATACTCCCTCTTCTCAAGTAATGCCCAACTCAATTTGCTTTTTTCTAATAGTCTGTATAATCAATCGCTTCCCTCCTATTCTTCGTAGCATGTCATCTTTTTTCATCCTATCTGTCCATTTATCTTCAGCATTCTCCTCCAAGTCCACGTTTCAAAGGTTTCCAAGTTTTTGTTGTCATTTTTCCTTAGCGTCCATGTATCTGCCCCATACAAAGCTATACTCCATACATAGCATTTTATGAACTTCAGTACTTCAGTTCTTGAGTAATATATCAGTCATTAATATAAAATTTTAACTACCTTAAATATTGCTGTAATTTTGTTGATAAACAGTTATATAATAATTATCTTTGATATCTCGCGTCCCACCAGTTTAGTAACACCAACCTCGAGATTCTTGAGCACCATATGGTTGAAAATATAGTTAAAATTAGGTTTTTAGTTTTAAAATTTCAATATTAAAAATTTGATGTGGCCACCACAGGACTTTCTCTATATCTTAATATTTGTAAAATTCCAAATGTGTTAAATCAGTGGTCCTCAAACATTTTTGAGCCGCGGCAAACTTTCAAAGATAAAGAGGGTTTCGCGGTATCCGAGCCTTGTGACAAGCTTTATATATTTTTAGATACGGGTATTACAACCTTTGGACGCATCCATTTGTTGATGCTACTATATAATCAATTTATTAGAAGACAAAATTATTGCCCTAATTACCCACCAACAAATGCAAATCGTTGATTTATTAACTAAAAAAGTTTTTCCGCGGAACCTCTAAAAATCTACTGCGGAGCACCACTGTGCCGCGGCACACAGTTTGAGGATGGCTGAGTTAAATGGTAATAAATATTTTAAGGAACTGCGAGAAAAATTCAGACTTTACAAAGAGCAGAAATAAACTCATACCGTAGCCTTCTGATATTGGGTATAGCTACGAATCTCCAACAATTAAGAAAATAAAAAGGGGAGTTACAAAGACATAATTTAGTGTAAAGTGTTTACAAGAGTCGCCGGTAGGTGGTGGAAGCTAAAAAATTATTTTTAAAAATATTTCTTAAACACTGCATTATATAGGAAACTGTTTTGAACAAATATTGTAGAATATTAAATTCCCTGCAACTTTTATTCCATTACTTTTTTACATTCATGAAATATTAAAGCAAATATAAAAAACGGATGATAAGAGTAAACACCCACTTCCGATAGACCGATTTTAGCTACAATCTAATAATATCTTGACTGTCTAATACAAATTCCAAATATGAAATTTTATGCTGATATGAATTATTAGTTTCTGAGTTAGAGCGCTCACAAAATTCAGGTCACAAACACACACACGCATACACAGACATCATCGAGAAAATAGTCAAAACATGTTCAGGGGACCTTAAAACATGTATTTCCGTTGAAATCTCGAATTTTTTCATAGTAAAACAATGCTTTCTGTATACTATACGGAGAAAGTAATCATGATGGAATTCAATCTTAGAAATACCTTTGAGAAAAGATCAAAAATAAGAATAAAAAGAACGTCTTTGAATTCAAAGATATTTACTAAAGGGTCACAATTTAAAGCTAGATATTTTAACAGACTTATTAGATAAAAAATAATATTTGGTAGGTAAATCAAAAGAAAATTGAAAACGTTTTGAAAACTATGAAACACTTGCGGTGGGCCGCATGAAATTGCTTAGTAGACCGCAGCTTGGACACTACTACTCTACACTCATTTCCAAGCTATTCCAATAGGGAAAAGGAAAGCTTTCTGGGATAAAACGTGTCCTGGAATCAAACTTGTGCCCTTGAAATGGAATGCAAACATGTGTCTTTCTCTTTCTATAGTTATAAAAGAAAATCATTCCAAGTTTGGTCTTTTATCGCTTTCAGTTTTCGAGTTTTTTATTTAAAGGACAGATAAACAAACGAACAAACATTCGAAAATATGTATATAATCACTTTCTATGTTGTATTCATTCTATAAATGTAAATGGAAGAGTTAATTATAAAGTAAATATAGTGAATGTGACCAATCATTTTAATTAATGTAGCAAGAGTGCAAAACATTATTGCTCATTTATGTTATTTAAAAGAGAATTTTTAAATATGTTCCTTCTAATTTGTCCAAAAACACATTCTATGTCTAAACTACAATAAATACGCCTAAAGAGCAATCGCCTATATTTATTAACTCGACGATTAAAATAATAGCTTTGTGAGGAAGCATCCTCGTAGACTGGATTTTCTATTAATTTTACCATAAAATTCAGATCATATCAAAGTCTCGCGCTTATTTTCCTATAAAATTTTTTAAATGCTTTTCCAACTAACAGTCAGTTTCTGCGCATTCTGAATTATAATCGTACAAAGATAAATGTACTTCAGAAATTTTTTTATCGAGTGTCACTTTGCTGACCCAATATCATTTTAAAGTTCGTCCACTAAAATACAAAGAATCAGACAGTAGATGAAAATTTCCGTTTCCACGAGGTCAAGGTTTTTTATTTTTAACCGCTCTCCGCAATCAAACCGGGGGAACTACTGTTTAAAATAAAGTAATTCTAGGCACTAAAGGCTTCATTTGGAACGTATTGGAAAAGGAAAGAAGTCAGTCTTTCGGTTTCGAGCGCACAAATGGATGTGTGCAGAAGAAAGAGCAGGGAAGAGAGAAAGAAAGAAAACTCTTAGAGAATAGAATTTGGAAAGAAAAATAAACACTGCCTTCTTTCGGGTGTCAACTCCACCCAATCCGCTCCCGAAACACTTTCCCTCTGTAAGCGGCAAGGAATCTCTCACCACCGCCCGCTACAGAGTAGTGACAATGTTTTCGTATGTGGGTATTTTCTGAATGGAGAGTCGATGTTTGGAGAGAGCCCACTGCCGAGGGAGGCTGTATGGATTGTAAGGAGAGGCCGACGGCGAAGAGAAGCAGTGGGGTAGAGGTGAGATGAAATGAGAGAGAGAATGTGTGCGAGTGTGTGTGAAGATGGAGCAAACAAGTGAATCCCGGGGCGTCTTTCGATCTACGCTACTTTTCAATTACTCCGTCGCCTAGTTCTCCTCTCGCCGTAACTGAAGGAAGCGCCTTTAAGTCTGTCGAGGAGAGGAAACGTAAAGGAAGATCTGGTTGCTATGGAGAAGAAGAGCACGAGGAAATGCGGCGGGAAAGTGGGGGGAAGAGAGAGGGAGTGAAGGGGAGGAAATGGAGAAGTGGTTGAGGCGGTTGCTAAGGAAGTGAGAGGGATCGTGAAGGAAAGCGGAATAGAGCGAAGCACGGAAGAGATGATGGAATGGGGGCGAGTGAGGAGGGATGTAGGAGGGGTGAGGGAGGTAGTAGGGTGAGAAGGGAAGCAGGTGGGATGAAGAATGAGGTAGAGGGATGAGGGAGGAAGGAAAGAAGGGAGGGAATAAAGGAGCGGAATTGGAGGGAGGCCCATTCGGAGGAGAAAATTCGTTTCCAAGGGAAAAAAGGCAACGAGGAGACCGCAAATACGGAAGAGAGAGAGAGAGAGAGACAGAGAGGTAGAAAGAGAGAGAGAGGGGAAAGAGAGAGAGAAGAGGGTTTAGTGTGGGAGTCATCGCATTGAAGGGCCTCGGCGTGGCAGTGGGAAAACGGAACGGGGAGAGAGAAGGAGAAGGCGCACCTTTCTGTAAAAAAGGAAGGAGATGAAACGGTGCGCCAAAAAAGGTTTGAATGGAAGGACTCGCTCAAATACCTCAGAGTCCGTCAACACGCGCGCGCTGAGGGCGAAAGAATAGAGTAGAGGGAGGAAAAATAAAATGGCTGCGGTTGATTAAGACTGGCGATTCTCTTTAAAAAAGAAATGAAAATCCCATCCGCGCTGCCTCGTTGGGACGTTTGCACGTCAAAGAACGCGATTCTGCGATTTCCAGGAAATGTACACGCTTAAAAATTGAGTTTTCTCTCTTCGTAAAAAAAACCCTTAGTAACTACATGGACAGAATTAGGTTAACATATGAAATATTTCAAAAACATACTTTATCTTCATAGAGGCTGAATTGATCTAAACTGCCGTTTTATATTCGATAGATAATAGATAGATATAATCGGTGTGTCTAGGCAAGACCTGGTGAAATTCTACCACAAATTTGATAGCATAAAAACGTATCTTCATGGTATTAAATTTGTATTTCTATATTGCAATTAAAGACGTTTTCGTTAGCATACATATTTATAATGAATGGAAATAGGGAGGTGACGCCCTTATTTGCAAATTTCATAGATAAAATATACATTTTAGAGAATCTTACCCGTGAAAAAGTTTTACGGTATCTTAAAAAAACGAGACGTTTCATATGGGTGAGATGTTACAGAACCAAGTGCACAAAAGCTGCGAATATTGATCATTTGGAGTTAATATGTCTCAAATAAAAAACTACCGGTAAAGCAAAAATGAATTTTTTGGTAATTGAGAATGAACATAAGAACAAAATTACGGCGACTTTTCTTAAAATCTATTTTGCAGAATTAAAGATTGTGATTATTAGATAGAAAACGTCGATTAATCTACGAATGTCGAATTACTTACAATGTAAAATTAAAATCAAGCAAAATTTTGATAATATGTGGGTCGCGTAATTTCTTGGGAACTGTTTAGTATCTAGAAAGACCTTGACAGAAGAGCAATGGTTTCATATCGTCGAATGCAAACTATATCAACCAAAAGATTTCACATAGTATTCTTGTACAGATAAACTAGTAGAATAAAACGTAGTACAGGCGAATCAAAAGGGCTAAAAAGAACGATATATCACTTAATATTCCGTTAAATTAAAAATAGAGAAAATATCACGATTGGATCTAGAAACCAGCATATTTAACCTAAGAAATGTGTTTATATAATTGCTTCGATTATATTACGTTTTAAAATTGTCGCCATTATTTATTATTCTCTCGCTTGAGTGAAACTGGGAGAAATAGTGGCAGAGACAGAAAGACAGGAAGGAAGTGAAGAGAGAGAGAGCCGTATTACGGCGGTTTCGCTAAAGGCAAATGGGCCGTGAGAGCACGGGGCAATCGCCCGGAGAGACACGGCGTCAATAACCATCGGATGATAATATCGGTGGAAAAGAGAAGAGAGAGAGAGAGAGGTAGAGAGTAAGGAGAAAGGAGTGAGTGCGTCTCGTGGAGAGTAAGGGGGAGAAAGCAGGAGGCCAAGACGAAGGGAGGGAGGAAAAGGGGTGTGGGAGGCGCCGGCTGTGTGGGAAAAAATCCCCTCCTTTAAGACCCTGGCCACGCGCTGTCCTCTTTACACAACCCTATTCGTCCCTCCCAATTCCCACCCACTCTTCCCCTCCACCCGACCACTCACTCTCTCTCTCAATCTCTCTCCTTCAGCCATTCAGTCTCTCTATTTCCCCTTTCGCCATCCTCGTGGCGCCAAGGCTCGCTTGCCTCTTTCACTTTCCTCGTGGATGTGTCTCCCGTCTGGAAGCACTCTTGCGTGGGCGACAGAGAGAGTGGGAAATGGAGCAAGAGAGAGAGATGGGGAAGAGCGTATGAAATGGAGCATAGGAAGAACAAAAGAAAGGGATGGGGTGAAAGAAAGGGACGACGGAATGAGGTCATACGAGATGGACAGTGATATGATGTTGAAAACGCTTTAAAGAGGGGTCAGAAGGTATTATACCATTTTGCACCCTATTTACTGAAGTAGATAAACCAAGGGCTTATTTATAAAGTAATATTATATGCAGGTTAAATGTACGATGGAAGTGTAGCTTAGTGAAATGTGAACTGCAAACCACATGCTATAAAGAATTTTTACTTATGTGTTAAATTGAAAAGCATCCTCTGATATTACAAGTTTTAACATTTTCCGGAAAAACAGACCTTTGCGTTTATTGTGCGTTTAAATGAAATACTTACAATGGGAGGAAAAAGCATGTTATTAGATGATATACTTTGATATACTTCTATTAGAAATCAGTCTGGATATGTAATGCTAAATAAATCAATTATTTCAAAATAACAAAATAAGTGTTCTTGCGGTCACCAAACGTGTGATAGTTATCGTATGTGGCTCTGAGGTCCAGGAAGTTTACGAGCTATTCTTCTTTTACCACAATAAGTTTTTCCCTTAGAAACTATGAATTCCCCATCCTATAATACCTCTGCAGCATGTACTACCCAACCTACAGCTTTATGCCTCTGAAACGTACACTACCCATGCTACACTTTGAACACCTTCCAAGCTAGTTTTTCCCCTTAAGTATGCTTGTAACTATATACGTGTGTGTGTATACCGTGTTTACTGGCATATAAGCCTCACTTCTTTCCCAAAATTTTCATCTCCAAAACGAATACGCAGCTTATATGCGAGGAAACAAAATCGGAAAATCCAAAAATGGTTGGGTGATTCAATGCGCAGTATGTGACGTGACATAACAATCACCGAAACAAATAAAAAGGAAAAGAAATATTATTATTGATGACGGAGTTACAGACGTCAGTCTTCTCAGGCGATCGCGAAAAAAATTCCATAGTTTGACGGATATCGAGGCATCGTCACAGTTTAATCTCATATTCTAATAATTCTATTGTAAGAAACATTTAGGTGGCCCTTTTCGGTACGAAAGTCGTGATTTTTTGTCATTTTCCACGTGCAGCATGTTTGGGTAAAATGAGCATTCCGAGATTTTCGGTAATATTGTACTTTTTATTACGCGAAATGAATATACTGCTGATCTTCCTTAACTTTGATAAAATTCCTAAATGCCTAATTTTATTAAAATTTGTCCATGCTAATGCGTAGAGACAGAAGAAGCAGCCAATGAGAATAAGCGCTTTTTAATTTACTAAGAAATACACTTGAGGAGGAGAGGGGTAATGTGAGCATGAGGAATCAGGCGAGAAGAGTGATATAGAGAGAGAAAGAGAGTATGGTATGTGAACGAAGGGACGAAGAATTTTGCAGCAAAGCAAAACGTATGAGATATCAAAATGGCACCAGAATTAAGTTCATTTCGCTGATATTCGCCCACCAAGTGAGTCAGAATCGTCATAACTGACAGCGATAAAACATTCGATAAATGAAACGCTGAATTAATGATTGGACGATGATTTCCTTGAAAGATAATTACTATGGTAACCAAATTTTTTTGGAGAATTATCAATATTGAAGTTGGAAAATAGTAGTGTTTTTGTTGACTACCCGATTCTTGCAGATATTTGCGTGTTAAAGGTAAAGTAAATTTTTCTCTTGTTATTTTTAGAGATATTTTTCCATATTAAAATATTCGGTGGATAACTGACGAATAACAAATTTTGCTAAAAAACTTAATCATTTGTCTAAATAATATGCTGAAATTTCAGTGTCCTGCTAAAATAAATGTGATAAGAAAATCTTTGCAATGTATGAACAATTACATTAATAGATGCTTACGTAAATAATTCCATACCTCATGGCTTTGACAAACACTTGAAATGTAAAAATTCAAGGATCATCTGCACGATGAAACCTTTTGGGGTTGAAACAGACATACCTGAAAGTAAACAAAATGAATTTCAGTGATGTCGCACAGAAACTAAATGATAGGATATGGAACTACTAAAATATAGTTTTCATTCATGAAAGCCACTCCAAGAATTCCATTATAATAAATGTTAAACCTTAAGCGGCTATCTTTATGAAATTCAATATAGTGGAGAGTTGCTCATGTATAAAACGAGATATTTCTTCTAACTACAGAATGAAATTTATAATCTACTAGCGTTCTGAAAAGAAATTTACATTATACAAATTTCATAAGAAAGAGTTCAGATCAGTTCATAAAATTTATTTAAATCATTTAATAATTCATAAGGCACTCAGATTAACATTACATTTCCTTAGAGCAAATTTACGTTAACTTTCATAGTGCTACGAACCTAGACTTTGGCTTTCCGATATACTACTTACATGTACTGATAAAATTATTTTTTATGGTTGTAAAACTACAATAAGTATATAAGTGCTACATATAATTTTTCAAAAATATCTCTCGTTCTTGCATAAAAACCACCCAGCTCCACGAATACCTTTGACTTACTCTCCTTCATACAATACTATCATGAATACCATCTTCTTTGCTGCTCAGCAAGAAATACGACCGCAGAAACTAACAAGAAAAGGGACCCGCATTTATCTATACGACAGCCAGTAACTTCTCAGGGTGGCGTTTTGATTAAGTGAGTGAGTGAGTGTCTGGCGCGGGTTTGTTTGTACGGTTATGTAAGCCATAGCTTCTTGCATTTCTCTGGTCGAGTCTTTCCTCCACCCCCATAGTGGAAATTGACCGTCCATATCATTGTCGATGACACTCTCGCACAGCTCATATCCTCTTTTAAAAGCACCCTAGCGACGCTTAGAAGACTTCTTCCGCACCATCTCATGCTGCCCGCCCTCCACCACATTCCCTCTTTAAATGCCAAACTTCGGTCCTGAAGTCTTCGGAGAATTCATGTCGCAAAGTCAGCAGGACGGAACACACTATTCCGCGCCCTTCTCCACGACGTTCCTGCGGCGTGCACCTAAATCGCCATCATCCTCTGCCAGCAAAATCCTTCATCTTGCATCGCCCCCCTCTCTCCCTTGCCACTCTTAATCATTAATTCTCGCTCTTTCCCTTATTCGTCATCTCTATTCTTTCAATTTTCAACCATTTCGTGTGGTTACCAAGGGATAAGGAACAATATAACAGTATTTGTAAAAAGTTATGCTATTATTTAAATGGGATTTCAAATTTATTGAAAAAATTTTGGCGGAGAAATGAGGAGGAGCCACAAATAAGACCTAAAGGGGATAACAATACGCCACACCTACTTGGTTGTATTTGAGACATTAATATGCCTCTCGTTCCATCTCTCTTCCCACCTCTCTCTCTCTTCCCACCTCTCTCTCTCTTTCCTTCTGCCAAAACTTCGTCCTCGCTTCCCTCACTCTACCCCTTCCTATCCCTCTCACTTCCCTTGCTCTAGCCGCTCATATCCCTCCTTATCTCTCTGTCTCTCTTACTCCCAATGGGAAGCGACAAAATCCTTCTCCCAATGGCATCCTTCCTGTCCCTTCGTCTTCTCCTCTTTCCATTCGACTGTATAATTCGCTCCTTCCTTTCAAAGACTACCATTTTCCCATAAGTTCTCCCCGTTCCATTCCTAGTTTCCACTTTAATCTTACCGTTACTCGCGAGAGTATGATGTCTGAAAGACTAGAATACCTCCTGCCGTTCCGAGTACTTTCCTTTACCTTTATCTTTGGCCACCTCATCCCATCCCATTTCTATTTCTTAAGGGCGCTCATCTGATCCTTTCAAAATGCATCCAGGCGACAGCAGACTCCATCCAGGCGATCCTCTCCCAGTCATTGCCACGCCTCTCTCGCTCCTATCCCCATCCACCCCTTTAACCTTTCCACCCCCTAACCGCCATCATGTGGCACAACTGGACCCCGCTGATAAGGCGCTCCGATGGCTTGACGAGTGTAGGTGGCTCACAAAGTCCTTCACAGACCTTGAGGTGGGCGGATTTTGTGTTTGAAAAAGGAGAGAGAGAGAGAGGATATGAACAAAGCGAGAGAGGATGGAATGGAAAATAGGCTATGAAGAATGTAAATATAGAGGTAAAATCAAGTGATGTTGTGGAGAGGTAACACAGTGAAGCAAAATCAATAGGCAAATCTCCAAAAAGTAAATACCAAAACAAAACGAATAAATGATGACAAAGCATTGAAAATATAATATTTTTATAACACGAAATGGTACTTTATCAAAATATCACACTTAGGGATTAGCTAAACTTTTATGCAATTATGTCCCTCTCTCCCTATATATATACTAGTAGAAGGTGCTTGCATTCTGCAAGCATATCATCTCACCTTCAAAAAACATTAATTTTTCAGACAGATATTTCATCATTACAAATATTTTTTTTTAATTCTAAAGATTTCACCTCCGCAGCGATTTTTGTTTTTCCCTTATGTAAAAATAATAGATTCAAACAATCCCCATTCTTCGCAATTTTAAGAATTTTATTCTTTCTCCATTATGGGGTACTATTGCTACACATTTCAGCCAAATTTCAAAGTTGTAGCACTTCTAGGAGTGAAATAATATTTTTCAAATTGTTTAAATTTTAAACATTTTTAACGGCCGCCGCAATATATTTATGGAGAGATTCAAATGTTTATTTGTGCAAATGCACTACTCTGTAAATAACTTGAAAATTTCAGCTTCCTAGCTCTTCCCATAGTACCTAAACAGTTATCTATTTGTTTAAGCTTTAAGAATTTTTAATAGCAACACAAATTAAAATACCAAAATTTCTATAATCCCTCTAAAAAAATTTCAGCTCCGTAGCACATTCAGAAATACATAAACCTTGAAAATTTGTTTAAACAATTGCGAATTTTTAGCGGCCGCATTGTTGACTTTTCAAGATTTTAGTTTTTTCTAGTCGGTTTTGCACAAAATCCTACATAAGAAAAAATTTCGAATCTCCAGCTCATCTGGAAGTGCCTAAACAGTATCCTCCTATATGTTATATCCTCCTCCTCCTCTGTAAGGAACGTCTATATATAATGACTAGTAGTTGGTGCTTGCATTCTGCAAGCATTTCATCTCACCCTAAAGAACATATTAAATTTTCAGAAGGATATTTCATCATTAGAAATATTTTTTAATTCTAAAGATATCACCTCCCTAGTGAGTTTCGTTTTTCCCTTATGTAAAAATAATAGATTAAAATAATCCCCAAACTTTGCAATTTTAAGAATTTTATACTTTCTGCATTATGGGGTATTGATGCTACACATTTATGCCAAATTTTAAAGTTGTAGCACTTCTAGAAGTGAAATAAAATTTTTCTAATTGTTTAAAATTTAAACATTTTTAATGGCCGCCACAATATATTTATGGAGAGATTCAAATGTTTATTTGGGCAAATGCTCTACTCTGTAAATTGCTTGAAATTTTAAGCATTCTAGCTCATCCCCTAGTACTTAAACAGTTATCTATTTGTTTAAACTTTAAGAATTTTTTACTGCCAAACAAATTAAAATAGCAAAATTTGTATAATCCCTATTTCGTTTTTTTACAAGTCCTATCTCTAATAAAAATTTCAGCTCCGTAGCACTTTAGAAAATACATAAACCTCGAAAATTTGTTAATACAATTGTGAATTTTTATAGGCACTTTTTCAAGATTTTCGTTTTTTTCTAGTCGGTTTTGCACAAAATCCTATCTAGAAAAAAAAATTCAAATCTCCAGCTCATCTGGAACTGCCTAAACATTAGTATCCTCCTATATGTATGTTATATCCTCCTCCGTAAGAAACGTCTATATATAATGATATTTATATTAACTTAAGGAAAAGAAAAGGTAGTGATGAGGGTGACAACAAGGTGTTGAAGGAAGCCCAGCGGAGACTTAACAAGTTGAGGACCAAGTTGGCAGGCTGCTGGGGGCGTCGAAGAGACAGAAAACACGCACGCACAAAAAATATATAGATATCATATCATAAGTAGTCTGTCCGTAGACAGGACCGTGATTATTCATGGTTAAACCTGCTTCTCCATATACTCCTATTTTCTGCTGTCATCTTCATAACTCTCTTACCCTTTCAAATCGTCTATCAGCTGAAACCTTTTCCTATCTCTTTCCCTATTTCCATCTAGTTTTCCTTCTAACACGTCTTTAATCATACTGTCTCTCCTCAGGAAATGTCCAACCCAGTTTGCCTTCCTCTTTCTAATAGTCTGCATAATCATTCGCTTCTCTTCTACTCTTCGTAGCACTTCATCATATTTCATCCTATCTGTCCATTTTATCTTCAGCATTCTCCTCCAAGTCCACATTTCAAAGCTTTCCAAGTATTTTATCATTTTTCCTTAGCGTCCATGTTTCTGCCCCATACAAAGCTATACTCCATACATAGCATTTTAGGAACTTATTGTTAATATCTTCCCTTATATTCCCCGTAAGTAGGTGTTTCTTTCTTCTGAAAGCCGCTTTTGCTTTTCCTATTCTCGTTCTGATCTCATCCGTACATTTTGCTTCTCTTGTTGTCTTCGTCAATGTTTTCCTCATCATTCAGTTTTATTTTTACCGATCCTGCCTGCCTGCTGTATAGTTTATTTATGTATTCTTCCCATACCTGATCAACATCCTTTGTTTCTGAGACTATCTTCCCATCCGTATTAATAATTCCTTTACCACGAATTCCATTAGACTTCTTATCCTCTAATTCCATATCATCATATCGTATCGTCCTTACTTCTCCATTTGTTGTATTTCATCACATCTTTCTTTTATCCAATTTTCTGTAGCTTTATCTGTTACCCTTCATAATTCAAAGTTTATACGTCTATAGATGGCTCTACTTTCTTCAATGTTAACGTTTTTCCATTTTCGTCTCTCACCCATTTTCTCCAGCATTTCCTTAGTGATCCATGGTTCTCTGATTTTCTTCTCTTGTTTTCCAATCTCTTTATCCAATATATACTTGATACTGGTGTTACTTTCTTCCCATTCAATATCCAAGGTCTTTGGTTTGTTTTCCAAATTTCTTAGGCGATCTTCCAACTTCATGCTGACTACATCCTGCCTTTTTTTCAGTTTTTCTAGGTTCCAAGTCTGTCTTTCTCTTCTCGTTTTTTTTATTTGTTTGGGCTTTGTACTTACGTCAACTATTAGAAGGCTATGATCTGAATCAGGGTCTGCTCCTGGTAATGGCTTGGCGGTCTTTATGCTGTTCCTGAATCTTTGTTTTACTAGGATGTAATATATTTGGTATCTCATTCTATTTCCTGGGCTTTTTAATGTGTATAGCCTTCGTTTATGATCATTGAATCATGTATTAGTCACTACAAGGCGATGCAGAATTCTACCAGTCTTTCCCCTCCTCGGTTTCTATTTCCAAGTCTCTATTGCCCGACAACATTTTCTTCCTGTCCTTCTCCGACTATGCTGTTCCAATCTCCCATTATTATGCAGTTTACCTTTCCTCTTCCGTCTTCTTCGTAAATTTCATTAATTTGCTCATAGATCTCATCTATTTCTTCATCGTCATGAGCTGACGTTGGCATATATACCTGGATTATCAGCATGTCCACTGGGACTTCTTTTAGCTTTATTGCCATCAGTCTATCGTTCGTTGCTATTATCTTTGTCACGCTTTTCATCATATCTTTCCTAAGTACCAGAGCTACTCCCCTTTCCCCACTATTTCCTCCAGAATAAACTACCGTGAATTCTTCTGAGTCGAACTGTCCTTCTCCCTCCCATCTAGTTTCGCTTAGCCATATAATGTCAACTCTATTTCTTCTCATTTATTCTTTCAAGTTCGCTATCTTTCCTGCTTTTCTCACAGTTCTTACGTTACAAGTGCCTATTCGTAACTTACTTTCGACAAATGTTTTCCTCAATACAGTCCCCGCCCGGGGATCCGATTGGGGGACTATTTTACCTCCAGATTGTTTTACCTCGAGAGAACTCATGTTGTCCAACCACATCGCAGTACTGTAGCCGTTCAAATCGTCCTGATCCCGCCTACAGCTGTATTGGATATAAACCCAACCAACATCATTTGTTTTCGTCTCTGACAGTACTGCAGCCTACTGCCAGACACCGATGATAGTATTATTCTATTTTTTATATAACCTCCTTTCGCGGGGTTTGAACCCCGGAACTTTGTAGTGGGAAGTCGACACGCTAACCACTACACCGCCAGTGCATATATGTATATATGTGTGTGTGTGTGTGTGCAAATGGAGAAAATTAAAATCATCTGCGTTTTCCTGATGGTATTATCGGCTTTTCAGAAAGCCTATACGAACTCCGTAGGTGAAATGAGGAAATGGAGCGTGCAACCAGAACAACTGGACCTTGAATCAATCTAAATAGAACACAGCTCATATGTAACTCCTTCATAAAACCAGAGATGATATAAATTATGGAGCAGAACTCAAGGAATCAAGAGCTGCATATAATGGGGATCCGCTCATTACTACGGACGGATCACATTTCAGAGAAATATGCTGGAGAGTGAAGATGGCACGAAGTGCATATGAGTGGAATGCAAACATCGTCAAATGAAATGTCTCAGTCTGCCTAAAGAGGAGATTCAATAACCACTGTGTTCTGCTTGTTATTTTCTTTGCATATGAAACGTGGACCATGAATGCCATTAAAGTCCAGAGCACCTACAAAAGACGCAGAGGAGCGTGGAGAGATCATATTAGGGATCACCAGATGAAACCGCAAAATAAATCACTATGTAAGAAAGAAGACGGAGGTTTGTGACGTAATTAGAAGAGTAATGGTGTTAAAGTGGCAATGAGAGGGTCATATTGCCAGAAGAAAATGTCAACGTGGGACGTTTAACGTCGTGGAATGTATCCCAAACACATCAGAAGACGGAAAAGAAGGCCGAAAGACAGATAAGATTGTGTAGTTTTTAGGTCCAACTTGGAAGAGGGAGTCAGATGATAGAGAAAACTGGAGGAGTCTTCGGGAGCCCTTCAAACTTCAATGGTTAAATAAGTATCAGTTTTTACTGCGGGTAGGGAAAGAGACATTGGGAGAAAATGAGAAATAATACTTGAAAGACTTTTATGTCTATTCTGTTAATAAGCTCCTTCCTCCTGTTTGTGTGGTTTGAGGAGACCGCGCAAAGTCAGCGTTCCGTCCTTCGGAAGGGACGTTAAGCCGTTGGCCGCCTTGGTGCTCTTCGTTAAGAGTGGGCTAATGCCAGCACCGGGTTTCCCTCCTCCCTTGAGAATGTGTTCGGTGTGGAAGGAATTATGGCTATAATAATCCAAGAAGTCGATTAGCCAAATACACACACACATTCTGTTAATAAGCTTATTCTGGAACGTGTCACACTCGGAGAGAGTGCTGCGAGCAGTCTGATATTAAGGTTGCGTAATATTAGGAACGAGGAGTGCAGATTGCCTATACTTCAGGATGATAACAGGAATTAAGACAATCGAAAAACGGAAATTTGTAGCAAAGCAAAGGTTTTTGTTAAAAAACATTTTCGTGTTAATTCGTAAATAATTTAAACAACGCTTGGCCATAATTTTCCTTGATTTACAATGCATTTATAACCAAGACTGATCTGAGTAAACTGACCAATAAAATTCAATCAAAGTCACTGAATATCACAATATTTAAAGTAAGTAAATAATGATGGCATTTACGAAAGTAAAATTTATAAATTTATTTTAATAAAGCAACGTTTGATATACACTGAAAGGTAATAAACATAAACTTCACATAATATTATATTTCAGAAAGGTAAAAAGGTAAAGTTATCTAGCGTAAAGTTGAACAAATTCATTTTGCATGCATGAATTTTAGATATAATATGTCGTTGAGAGAAATAACTATATTTTTGAGGCGAGAATGAGAAGGCGAGAGCGAAGGAGAATGGTAGGGAGAAAGGGAGGAGAATGGGAGGGAGGATGGGAGGGAGAGGGGAGGAGAATAGGAATGAGAAAGAGAGAGAGAGGGAGAATGAGTGAAGCAGGAGAATGGGAGTGATGCAAGTTTCATAGGCGATGAAAGATTTTCACCAAAAAAGAGAAATTTTTGCGTTAAAAACTATCTCGTGGAACAATTTTAACTCATATTCGAAAATCTACGCCAGGATAAAATTTCGTTTTTTTAGGCGTTCGTTGTTTCAAGTCTCCAATTTCTAGGATGGTTTTAAGTAATTTTAATATGCAAATGATTATTTTCCCGTGTTAATCAAATGGAGAAATTGAACTAATTTGGAATCGAATCTGTGACTTTAATATTGACAGCAAGAAGTTTAAATTTACAAGTGGCGTTACCAAGTAACTCATGAAAGTTTGATCGTAAAAGAATGAAAAGCGATTTCCTCATTCTACCATTATTTCCAAATTTACGACACGCACGCACGCACACACACACATTCCCAGATTAAGCCTTTTATCTTTATATATATAATTACTCAATGTCTGTCCGTCCGTTTGTCTGTCTGTCCGTCCGTCTGTCTGTCCGTCCGTCCGTCCGTCCCCCTTTTTATCTCTTGAAGTTTGTCATAGAGAAATGCTCTAAACACCATTTTGTTTCTGCCAACTAGGAGACCGCGGAAAAACTATTTCCGTTTACGGAAGTATCCCAGATTCGACTCCGGGAGACGATTATATTTTTCCATATGTTTACACAGGATTTTCGATTTTTCTCCGTTTTTGCTTTATTCCACGGCTAAATCTATAAAATATCTTATTCTTGTAATGTTTATATGTTGCACGGAATAATTTCTCAGAAACACGCATTTCTTTTCGAAATTTTATGGCTTTTTGGTACTCTTTCCGGGTGTTGCATTGTTGCTTGCGATTGAATTAGCGTATATTAAGCCTTAAAATAGACAAAATAATTGCGTTATCCGCTTCGCGCTGTTTATGAAGCATCAAAATATAGTTGTAGCAATGTCAACGTTAATAATTAAAAATTATTATGCGTTCTTTGCACGAAGTGAACGCGTATAGAGGAGGTCGTTTCCGTCCGTCCGCATGTTAAAACTCGGAAACCGCTTGTTGTATTTTGATGAAATTTGGTATTGGGGAGTTTTGCTAAAATTGGTAGACCAATTTCAATTTTGGTCTAAATCGGACAATAATGATGGCCACTTTACATGAAGTCCTACTACAATGTTCTTTTGTTTCAACTCGGAAACCGCTGGAAGTATTTTGATGAAATTTGGCATAGGAGAGTTTTGTTAAAATTGGTCGACCGATTCCAATTTTGGTAAAAATCGGACAATAATGATGGCCGCTTTACATGAAGTCCTACAATGCACCTTTGTTTCAACTCAGGAATATATAAAATTTATTTTATCATTGCGGCGTAGCATTTTCTACTTGAGCATGCTTTGTAGTCATCGCGCAAGTACAAAAACACCAAGTTCACATCCTAAAAGCAGCACAGTGCAAAGTAGGAGATCCTCCTTCCTATAAAGGAAGTTTGGCCGCCATAATTCTGCGGACGACAATAAGGAGGGAGGGAGGCGGAGGTGGAATCCGGGAAACAGGTGAGGATGAGGAGGTGAAGAGAAGGAGGAGGAGGCGAAGAGAAGGAGGAGGGCGAGGTCGAAAAGGCCAAACAGGCGGGGGTTAGTGGCGCAGCGCCATCTAGGACCTGAAAAGATTAACTGTCGTCTTGGGTTCGAGGCCCCCTTACCGCCCTCCCATCTCCTCATCCCCTTCTCCTCGCGTGCACGGAATCCGTAGCAAGAAGTTTTGGGGCGAATGGCGGAATCCGAGGCAGAGGGTGTGGCGGGAGGAGCGGGGGGATGAGAGCAGGAGGGGAGGGAGGGACGGAGGGGAACGCTTATCTCTGCATCGGAGCGGGAGCCCACTCGAAGATTTAGGAGAGGCCCCATTTTTCAGTCTGTGCAGTTTGGAGAGGTTCGAAGAGGGTAGCAGCTCGGAAAAAGAATCGCTTCCGGTAAGTTTGGATCACCTGGTGCGCATCTCTGTGGATGCGCCGCCGTCTTAAGATCGCAAACACCTCTTGACCCGGGAAAAAAACAATGTTAATTCTGTATCCGGATACAGTAGCGAGTCGATCCAGGAATGAAATAAGTTGATGCGCGGCGGCGGATCTGATTCGGAGGAGGTTTTGCAGGCGAAGCATTAGCTCCTATGTTACGCTACAAACCTTCTTGGAAGAAGGAATGCCACCTAAAGCTCAGCACTCGGTGAGAATTGATCATTCCGTTTACTGTGATTGTTACGCAATAGTCTATTAACATGCGAAAAAGTTCGATTGCTACTACTGTACTAAAGAAACGTTAATTATACGCTTCAATGAAGAGAATGCATTGTGAGTTTTATTCTTATGCTTTTATATTTTGCTAGAGCTAGCAAGTAATCATAATTTCCTTTAGTCGGAGTTTAATCGACTAAAAAGTGTATTCTACATGGGTCGTAGAACTGTTTTCTTGAAATAGACCTCAATATATTCGCTGCATACTTGCATGATAGAAGCGCTCATTTGTTTCAGAGAGCTTAAATTCACTGAGCTTCTCAGAACAGCGAGTAACTGATAAGAAAAAGAGTACGGAGCGATAGAGAGTGGAAGAGGGTAAAGGAAACGAGAACAGAAGTAATATGGAGTGAGAAGGGGCCATGGATGATGAGGACACCAACCAGCGCGAAACGTTGAAGAGAAGAAAGCAGTAAGGGCCTGGGTGAGGAGCCGGAGAGGAGGCGGAGGGGAGGCGGAGGGGGGGAGGAGGGGAGCGGAGGGGGGAGGGGGGGGGGCGGAGGGGGGCGGAGGGGGGCGGAGGGGGGCGGAGGGGGGCGGAGGGGGGCGGAGGGGGGCGGAGGGGAGGCGGAGGGGAAGCGGAGGGGATGCGGACGGGAGGCGGAGGGGAGGCGGAGGGGAGGCGGAGGGGATGCGGACGGGAGGCGGAGGGGAGGCGGAGGGGAGGCGGAGAAGCTGGTTGCAGATTCAGAGTGCTGCGGCGAGTTCAGTAGCTGCTTGTGCTACCATCACGACTCTCTCTCCCTCCCTCTCTCACTTTATCTCCCTCCCTCTCCCTCCATCACTCTCTCACTTTATCTTTCCCTATCCTCCTCCCTCACTCACTTTATCTCTCTCCCTCTCTCTCTCTCTCTCTCTCCCTCCCCCTCCCTCACTTTATCTCTTTCCCTATATCCCTCCCTCTCTCACTTTATCTCTCTCCCTCTCTCTCTCTCTCCTTCCCTCCCTCACTTTATCTCTTTCCTTCTTTCCCTCCCTCCCGCACTTTATCTCTCTACCTCCCTCTCTCACTGTATCTCCATACTCATCTCTCCCCTTCTATCCCTTCATCCTTACCTTTCTCTCTGGCACTATGCGCCTATGTCAGGATATTTCAGAAGAGGGAGCTGAGTAAGCGGGTGGGGTAAAGAGGATGGTGGCCGTCAGAGAGACTTGACGTGCGCTAGGCCCGCATCAGCCAATCAGCAATGGGGAATGAACGAAAGGTAGATAGGGAGGTAGTGAGAGGGAAAGGGGAAAATATGTGAGGAAGAGGGAAATAAATGAGTGGGGAAAGGAGGGGGCTGTCTGGGAGGCGTGAAGAAGAGGTGGGATAAGTAGAAATGAGGTGAAATAGAGGATGAGAGAGAGAGAAAGGGAATAGAAGCGGAGGGAGATAGAAATTAATAGGGAAGCGGAGGGAAATCCTTGATCTAATTTAGAGCAATTAAGCTGTGCGATACCTCAGAATATCTAGATTTCACTCATTCCCTATCATATTTCCCTTTTTCACATCTCATGCGTTTCCGTCCTTTATCACGCTCGTTCCTTTTATACTTTCTCGTTGTCTCGCGCACGCGTGTCACCGCACTTTCCCCCCGTCTCCTCCCGAATAGGATTGGTATTTTTAATTCGCCTCAAGGTCAAAGGGAGGAATATGGCGAGAGTGCAAGATGGAGGGAAGGGGTTGTATAAGGGAAGGGGTTGGAGAAGGGAAGGGGTTGGAGAAGGGAAGGGGTTGGAGAAGGGAAGGGGTTGGAGAAGGGAAGGGGTTGGAGAAGGGAGGGGGGAGATGGGAAGGTAGGGGAGAGGGGCATGGAGGGTGAGGGGGGAAGAGAGGGGGGAGGGAGGGAGAGTGGGAAGGGAAGGGAGGGGGAAGGGAGACGAATGGGAGGGGGATGGGGAATTGAGGGGTAGGGGAACTGAGGGGGAGGGGAAAGGGAGGGGAAAGGGAGGGGGATGGTGAAGGGAGGGGAAGGGGGAGGGAGAAGGGAAGGTAATGGGTGGTGGGAGAAAGTTGCAATGAATGCACGTCAAATCTTACGAGAGAGAGTTCCGCTTTTATTCGAGTTTGGTGATTACGGAGAAGAGAAGTATTATTTTCTGCCTACTAGAACTTTATATAAATAAAAGATGTTTGATCACATTAAGGCATTATAGATACTTCCAGATTTTTTATTATAATGTATTTAAGAGAGCGGGTTATCCATATAAAATTTTACTCTCAGCATATTATACTATTTCCTTATATAAAATATTTTTGCTATAAATTAAAGACGTAATTTCCACTAAAAAGAGATTTATTTGACCGGTTTCGCCTTTTGCATCAGATAACGAAACTTATGCCGAGGATTGTATATATACGGATAAGGATGGAGAGAGGGGTGAATAGATAAGTGTTAAATGACTAATAGGCAGGGGGAGGGATTTCCCGGGTTAAGTAAGGTTCGAGGAGCGAGAGAGGGAGGAGGAAGGGAAGTGAAGGCAATGAGATAATTATAACTCGTTAACAGAAGTTACAAAAATTTTGTAGGAGTTACATTGTAATATGGCATTGATTCAGTTAGCTGTGGATAGCAGTAGTGAGAGCAAGGAATTTGTTTGAAAAAACATATTCATTAGTAAGTTCAAAACCTTTACCGGCATCATGAATTAACATTTCCAGCTGATCTAATACGTCTAGGGAGGACATACCTGTTTTACCTAGGTTTTCCCCACAATCTCTAATGTCTTCAATTTTATATATTTTTTTACTCTATATGATTTAGGTATATATTGTTTATGTAATGCGTATTGTAATATCTTACTTTACCATTTCTTATATTTATTATATTGACGAAGGGTTAAATGTAAGAATGGACCTTATGGTCTAAATTTCGCCCGAATAAAGACGATTATCTATCTATCTATCCAATCTGTAATCTGTTGATTCAAAGTGGAAAAACTCGGCTTTGTCGTTGTACATGCTTAGCCAAGTGCGGTGACGTGACTCGAAGCGAAGTTAATGTTCTTTAATTCTCGTCTTAAAGTTTCTTCTTGTCTGTCCTATGTAAACAGCGACACAGTTTGTAATACGTCATAAGAAAAAATAGAGGAGCACATTTAAGGAATCTACGGCAATGACATATATTTTCTAAAATAAATTTAATAATGCGAAAGGGAAACCTTTCAACTTTGGTTATTTTGCTTACACGATGCTGTAAAACTTTTCGTTTTCAATGATTCTTGTTAATATTGCCTCGATAAAGTCGAAATTTCATTTTCATATCGCTGGTGAAATTGCGTCTATCATCTCTCATTTTACCTATGTATCAGTAATTTTATTGAATGGCGATCACTTTAAATGTGTATATATATATATAATATATATATATAATATATATATATATATATGTGTGTGTGTGTGTGTGTGTGTGTGTGTGTGTGTGTGTGTGTGTGTGTGTGTGTGTGCGCGTGTGTGTGTGTGTGTGTCTGTCTGTCTGTCTGTGTGTATGAAGCAGCTACTTATAATGATAAACTGATTTATGAGGTATTCATGGTATATTTCAATAATATAAATTCATAAATTATGAATTTCTATGCTTTCAAATTGTATAAAAACTTTCTGTTCTCTAAGAGGGTAAGCGAAACCAATAGTTTACTTTTGATTGCGAATGTACCAAACTTAATCAAATTCAACGTATCTGGCGTGATAAACCACGCATCAACTTAGTTATGCGGTCGGATTTCCAAACCAATTTCGAAACATTCAAGCGAGATTACGCTATGCTCCGTAAGGGAGTTGCAAATCCAGTTATTTAAGTTATGGAACTAATAAATATCAAGGAGCGCTGAGAAACAATGTTTTCGTTCTTTTGGCATCCCCAGAGATAAACAAAGAGAGAAACAAAGGGAAGGTCGAGAGGGCGTTATCTCTTTCTTTCTTTCTCTCTCTCTCCTACCCACTCATAACACGTACAGAATGCGGAGTAAAGAAGAGATGAATGGAACAAAGGATTTTGTTTGTGTATGTGAGAGAGAGAGAGAGAGAGAGAGAGAGTAAATGAGAGGTGTAGGGGTGGAAAGGATGATAGGATGGAAAGGAAGGGGTAATAAGAAGAGGAGATAAAGAGAAGTGAGGGGAGAGTGAGATGGGGTGTGAGGTAAGGGCAGGTAATGAGAGAGAGAGAGAGAGAGAGAGAGAGAGAGAGAGAGAGAGAGAGAGAGATGAGAGAGAGAGAGAGAGAGAGGATGGCGATAGAGGGCGAGCGAGTTGAGTGAGGCACGTGATGGGACTGCTTCGTTTGGCTCTGGGACAGAACAACTCAGGGGAATATGGATTGAGAGAGAATGGCAAATAATATATAGAATGGAAGGTGTTGGGTGGAGAAAAGAGAGAAATAGAGAGGGACCGGGTGAAATATAAGACGCAGCACGTCATGAAGACGCACTGCGTCGTGTTATAAAATGGCGACGAAAGAAAGGGTTCGTTGGTAATAAATTATATCGAAACAATGATACGTGCATGTTTCATACACATCTCCTACGGAAGCTTTAATTTTATTTTCTCTTTATTCGAATTTTATATCATTGAGTAACCCTTGGTTCTTGTCCATTATTAAAAACTCTATTTTCCTCATCGTCGCCACTACTAAAACTATAGGGAGAGCTGCTAAATAAATAATGTCAAAGGAAAATTCAATTCTGAACTCTAGTGCAGTATAACACTAAAATCTGATTCCTCCAGAATAATCGGTCATGGAACGTAATTATATCTTTTTAGCTCCAAACGTAAATTTTAGGTTTCTTTGCATAAGTTTCTGAAAGATACTTAAATTATATGATTTTTTTGTGTACAAATTCTCATAACAAATACATACATACATACGACATACATGTTCAAATGATTCCCTCCTTCATCGAATGGGTCGTTTTCATCGCAACATTTCCACCGTAGTTCCTCGAGAAAAAAATTGGAAAATAACGGATTAGAGGTTATAATGAAAAAACCAATAGCCAATTGCTTCCAAACATTTCTTTGTATTGTATAGAGAGATTAGAAAACCTCAAAATTGTCGATAGAAACTTTACCATGGAATATGAGGGAGATGAATAACGAGGAGGAGAAAAGAAATATAGGCGGCGGTAGATTGTCGATAAAAAAGGATGGGAGAGAAAGGAGGAGGAGAAAGAGGTGAGGTAGTGAGCGAGGGAAGTGTAGATGAGGGGCAGAAGAGGAACTGACTGTGTATGTGTGTGCGAGGCGCAATAGAATGTAGCAATGGCAGGGCATAAACGGGGAAGACTAGAGATGAGGCAGACAAAGGGTTTTGGAAGGAGAGAGGAAGGAGAGAGGGGGAGAGGAATGAGGGAGGGAGAGAGGAAGGAGGAAGGGAAAGAGGAAGCAGGGAGGGAGAGAGGAAGGAGGAAGGGAAAGAGGAAGCAGGGAGGGAGAGAGGAAGGAGGGAGGGAGGAAGGAAGGAGGGAGAGAGGAAGGAGGGAGAGAGGAAAGAGGGAGAGAGGGAGAGGAAGGGGGGAGAGAGGGAGAGGAAGGGGGGAGAGAGGGAGAGGAAGGAGGGTGAGAGAAAGGAGGGAGATAGGAATGAGGTAGAGAGGAAGGAGGGAGGGGAGTGAGGAAGGGATGGAGAGAGGAAAGAGGAAGAGAGGAAGGAGGGAGGAAGAGAGGAGGGTGGGAGAGATGAATGAGGGAGAGAGAAGCAAGTAAGGAGGAGGGAGAGATAAGGGAGGGAGAGATAAGGGAGGCAGAGATGAGGGAGGGAGAGATGAGGGAGGGAGAGATGAGTGAGGGAGAGATGAGTGAGGGAGAGATGAGTGAGGGAGAGATGAAAGAGGGAGAGAAGTGGTTGCCAGGAGCACTGCTTCATGAAATATGAGAAGGTAGGTTGTGAAGAGGGGGAGGAAGGGAGAGAATGAGAGAGATGGGTCGAGAGGGAATTGGAGCGGAATACGAGGGGCTGGTTGGAGGGACGTGGAGGAAATGTGAGGGAAAGAATAAGCGACCCGAGGTGCGTTCACTGCTCTGAGAGAGATTAAGATTGCAAAACAGCGAAAACAAAATCGATGAGTAAGCAATCGCCACGGTGGAAAAAGAATGACCCAATATTGCATTTAGTTGCTTGATTAAGCGGTGACATTTTCTTACTTTCAGAAGATGTTTAACAATTACAGAGAATGTTATTCACACAACTCACAGATCTATAACTTATCTTTGTGATTTTTTTAACGATGCAATTAAACGCATTTACGGATAGATTTAAATGGAAGTTGACAAATAAAAAATAGCGGAAAAATTGAAATGCAATATAATATATCGACCGTAAGCGCACTTTCACTCAAAGCCTTAGCAATAATTCTCAATTGAAGCGGCATTATATGAGAAATTTCTGAGCGAGGGTGGATTCCGCCGAAGATACAGTAATTATTAATAGATAGCGTTGTGCCATGGCAAACATGAGAGGCTAACCGCTATTGATGCCGCTCTGAATTTCCATTCTTCTTCCACTGTTCTGAAGACGACGCATTGAATGTCTGCAACTCTATCGAATCTCAACTTTTTTTCTTCAGTGGTTAGTAGTCCTTCGGATACTACATAGACGTCCAAACGAATCCAACCAGTAAACTATGGGTCAAGGAGGGATTATAGCGAGTGGCCGTTTCAGTGCTACTCCCTCAGTTTTAAAAATCACTTTCGCGATTTTTTATGTGTCATAATGAATGCCACATAATTGAAATATTTTGCTCGTACATAATTCAGCGGCTGGATCTTTAAAGCGACATATCTTGTTCATAGCACACGTAATTTAATGACGAGATATCTCGTTCGTTGTACGGAAAGGCTCATTGACAGAAGAGAAACTTTAAACTGTATATTGATTAAGGAAGGTAATGCATTCTTTTTTACGAGACATTAAAAAGTTATTGAAAAAGTTAAACTCAGTTCAGAATGTGTTGCAAGGGGAGAAGAAAGACAAAGATCCTTTTATCTTGCTGGAAGCATAAACAATATTATTCGTAGGAAAATACTGTGCAAGTTATTTTATGCATGAGACGTTATTCCGGTAATAACTATTAGAATAGTTCATTTCTTTAGCCTTCCATTATCCACCTTAGATCGATCGCCATAACGTTTTAGCAGCCGATAATTATTCAGATTCATGTCAGAAATCAAACCACGAACTAATGAGGGGAAGCAGAAAAATATTAGAAAATTATATGGAATACCATTTAATACTATTTAAAATAAATATAATGGTAATTTCATTCTAGTTAAATAGACTTTTTCTAGTTCTTCACAATAAATGCCATAAGGTAATGTTGAGCAGATTTAATTTAAGATACTGAATGCGTGACAAGTAGATACAAGTTTTATTGCGTAAGCTTTAAAAATTAAAAGACAGTTTTTTCATAATCAGATTTGTTAATCTATCTCCCAATTAATAGAAACCATAAAATTATTCCTTTTTTGCCATTTGGAGGAAAATTATGAAACTAAACTTCATCTCTCCAGGCCTCGATAGAGAAGTGATTAGCGTGCCAGGCGTGTCTCCAAATGCAAGAGTCGCGGGTTCGAATCCTTCCGAGGGTACGGTTAGGGCCGTGCTTACCATGGGTGCAATGTGCACACGGGCTGCAGCATCTAGGGGCGGCAGTGAGCAGCAACCTTCAAAAGTTTACGGCGGGTAGAGACTTGAGCACCAACCATCTACATTTACTGTTTTCTTTTTTTTATCGGAATGGAGAAAGTCGAGCCTAAACCGAAGACCGTTACTTTTTTTGTTCCTCTTTTTCTCGCGCATCCCTGTGGCATATTGGCAGTTGGTTGGGAGCAGTGTCGTTCTAGGCCCCAGCCATGGTAAAACACGTAGGAAGGGGTCTACTTTCTCCGTGGGTCTCCTTTGCGTGTCCATCACGCCACTGCTTGGGAGTGTTTATGACCGTATTTTCATGTGTTTTGAGAGGCAAGATGAAGAAGGCTGCCTTCCTGTAAATTGCTTTGGGGCGACAGAGTTGACTTATGAATGGCAGCAAATAGGATTAATGTCCCAATATTCTGTGAAATCTTCGTATTAGAGATATTCTGGGTGTTTAAAATAGACTGGCCGAAAATGGCAACTTTTTATAAGTTACTCTTTTTTATTCTATTTCCCGCTCGGAGCAAGCCTCTAAATTTCACATATTCCTACCGCCAGGCCCAAAACTCTTGTGGCTTGTTTAATGTTTACAATATTCCAAGTCCCCAACTTGTTATATATAGCGATAACGAGAATTGCAGTTTACATTATAGTTTAGGAATCCTCTCTGTTCTGCCATTGTAATATTAAAGAGTGTTTACCGTCTAATTTGATGCCGTCAGTTTTGATCGGTTCGATTGTATGAGCGTTTAATTTTTCCTCTGTAAACACAACTTTCATTTAATCAATCATTCATTTATCTTCTTGATTTTCAATTTTCTTTTCTGATATTTTTCATAATTTTATTTTTAAGTTTTGATTGTATTTTCATTATTAAAAAACTAATTCTTGTTTTAGATCCCTGCCGGTAAAAGAAAACGATTTTCTGGGGCTGAGTATAGAAAAAAAAGAATTGTAAGACTTAAGGAAATACAGACAAATTCATCTTCAATTACCAACTCTTTTCAAACAAAAGACAATTCCACGTTGACTTTAAATGTAGCTTTGGACGAGAATACAGAGCAGGAAATGATCAAGAAAACGGATAACCACATTGTGCAACCTATTATTGAAGAAAGTATGGATAATATTAACACTAAAGAAGAGGTGTAACGTAATGTTGATCCGAATTCAGAAGCAGAAAGTTATATAAATAATCTTTCAGATGATCCAGGTTTGTTGCCGGAATTCACACAAGGAAAATACCAGCCGACATTATTTAAAAAAGGTCCTGTACAAGTGTACAATTCAAATTTTTCCAAAGATAAGTGCGGTAGAAGTTTTTCAAATGCCTATTATTATAAAATATTAGAAAATGGTGAAAAGTAGGAAGAAATTGGCTGATTTATTCTATGTCAAAAGTAGCTGTTTATTACTTTTGTTGTAAAATATTTGGAGTCAATTCAAATTTGTCTAGTTTAATTAGTTGTAGGGACTAGCAGCATTTGTCTCAAATTTTAAGTAGACATGAGAAAAGTGGTCAACATATGAAAGCATACAAAGATTGGATTCAGCTTTCCAGAGATTTAAACAATAATATCACTATTGATCACGAAAATCAATGTGTTATTGATCGCGAAAGAAAACCTTGCTTTACGGGGAACTTCCAACACAATATATGAATCGAACAACGGCAACTTTTTAAAACTGGGAGAAATGATAAGAAATTTTATGCTGTTACAGCAGAACATATTAGTCGATTGCAAAAAAATAAAGAAAGTATGCCACATTACCGTGGAAATAGAATTCAAAACAAAATTATTTTAATTATCTCATAAAAAATAACAAAGTATTTTAAATTGGTTAAAATCTTGTAAATATTACTCAATTAGATTAGATTGTACTCCAGATAGGAGTCACATTGAACAAATAAGTGTAATAATTCGCTTTGTCCTGTTGAATTTGGAAACAAAATAAGTTGAAATTAGAGAGCACTTTTTAGGATTTTGTCCTATTTTCGACACAACAGGTGCTTTCAGTAATTTTTTGATAATTTAAAAAAAATGAACATAGGCATACAGGACATGAGGGTACAAAGTTACGATAATGGAGCTAATATGAAAGGGAAGAATAACGGTTTGCAAAAAATTAAAAAAATATAAATTCCAGAGCTTTCTTTGTGCCATGTTCTGCTCACACTCTTAACTTCGTTGTGAATGATGCTGCTAAGGCCACTAACGAATCAATCAATTTCTTTGTCACAGTTCAAGAAGTGTATAATTTTTTCTATTGTTCTACGCACCGATGGAAGGTTATGAAAAGACGTAAATATTCTGGCATTAAAACCACTCTCTGATACAAGATGGTAAAGCAGGATTGAAGCTATAAAACCATTAAACTTCAATTTTCCAGAAATTTACGATGCGTTGTTTGAAATGTTTTCAGATGAAAATCGTGACTTAAACACAAAACAAATGGCACAATCCCTTGGAATGAAAATTCAATCATATAAATTAATTTGTTCCGTAGTTATTTGGTATAAATGTTTATCGAGAGTTAACGTAGTCAGTAAAATCATGCAACAGTCAAGTTTAAATATTCGCAAATGTATTGATGTGTTAAAAGACCTCAGCCAATATTTTAGGCAGTTAAGCTCTGACAAAGGATTTAATGACACTTTGGTCACTGCCGGAGAAATTGCAGAAAATTTAGACAATGAATTTAAATTTCCAGAAGTAGCAGAAATTTTGATTATGAATCGCCTGATGAGACGTTATCAGAAGCAAAGCAGGATTTTAAAATACATTTTTTTTCGAAATTTTAGACAACAATTTCTTCTGTTATAGACAGGTTTACTCAGCTAGGGGATCATAACAAAACTTTTCATTTTTTATACGATATCCATAATTATAATAAATGAAGTCAAGAAGATAAACTGAAGTCTTGCACAGATTTAGAAACAAAACTGAGTGATGCTACGAGAAATGAATTCGATATCAGCGCAATAGATCTGTTGATTGAATTAGAAATATTGCAAACATTTTTGGATTCTAGCATGAATATAATTAACATTTTAGAGTATATAGTAGAAAATAATCTACCGACAACATTTTCAGTCGTCTCAGTGGCACTACGTATATTAATGTTCCTTCCTGTTACCGTTGCGTCTGGAGAAAAGACATTCTCTAAATAAAAAATTATTATCATACATGACACAAGATAAGCTTTCATCTTTATCTATTATTTCTATAGAATATGAGCTTTGCGAGAATTTAGATATAGATGATATCATAAAACGCTTTTCTAATCTTAAAGCTCGCGAAGTAAGTGTTTATTAAAGTAACGTTTTTGTTAAACTGTAACCATGTAACCAAAAATATATATGATAACATTTTAATTTTTTCCTCAGCAGTGTTAAAAATATGTTTAAATGTTAATAATATATACTAATAAATATGTTAATATAATTGTTATGAGTTTGCATCTACTTTTTTCTCGAGCTGCAATATTTTTAAAATTTGGTGGGGACGGAAAATTCTACTTTGCACACGGGCGGCACATACCCACGGCACGGCCCTGGGTGCGGTCATATGTGTTCGTCCTAAATCTATCATAAAAGATTCAATATGGAAAACCTGTTTGTGTTAAAGAACTTATTATTATTATTTATTAAATATCGCATTGAGAATGTAAAGCGGTCATAGAATCATCAACAATATGGAATATGTGGCAGCGGTCACGAGGAAAAAAGGGGCGAGCAATTAATTAGTTGAGTAAAAACTGCGGCGACGGAATGGAATGACATCGCGAGATGACGAATAACAGCGAGCAAGAGCAACGCATTCCAGCTTCGTAGTAGAAAAGGGAAGAAAGAAAAAGTATTCGCTGAAGCGAAAGCAAAATCCAGAAAAATGGATGTTATTCTCATGGATCTTAATTAAATGAAGAAGAGACGTAGAAGAAGGAGCACGATGGCAGGCGAAGAGGAGGAAAATGAAGCAACTGGGAAGCATAAAGAGAGGCGAGGAAAGCGGAAGGAAAATGATTCTGAAGGAAGGGTGAGGATGTGAAGAGGGAGAACGTGTTTCATAGTTCCTTCCGACATAGAGGGAGAGAGAGGGAGGAGGTGGGGAGGAAGGAAAGAGAATGAGGGGGAGGGAAAGAGAGGGGGGAAGAGAGGGAGGGAGGGCGAGGGAAGAGAAGTAGGGAAAGAGAGAGAGGGAGGAGGTGCGGGGAGGGAAAGAGAGAGGGAGGGAAAGAGAGGGAGAGAGAGAGGGAGAGAGGCGGTCGTGGGTCGGACATCCACGCAGTGCTGCTTGAGTTGTTCAAGGTCTGCCCGTGTGGACTTATAATCCGCCGAGCAAACAATGCCTCCTCCCCCTCCTCCTCCGACCGAACTCAATCTCCCCGAAGTCTCTTTGAAGGAACCTCTCGCCCTCTCCCCTCAACTTCCACTCTCTTTCGGGCCTCCGATATGCATAACCGCCCGTCCCTCTTTCTATCTCCACTCCCTGCTACAGTTGCCGCTTCGTTTCTGCGGAACAACACGTACGTACAAACTCTGTCTTCTCCGACTTTCCCTTTAAACATCCTTTAAACATCCATAGTGGCCGCCGCTTCCTTGCGTTTGCACATTACCTTTCAATTGAAGGAGAAAACACGAGAACCTGTGTACATAATCCATTGATCATTTTGTCTGGAGAAGATAAATATGCATACAAGTCAAATTTTGTCTCAAGCTGAAAACCAAAATGAAAAGTAAAATTTTGTTTAAGCGAATGAACGGGTCACTCACGATTTCTGCATTGTTTTTTTGTCAGCTATTCCTAGAGACCAATATATATTTTCATTCACCGAATGTGTATTTACTACCATCAAACATTTTGTAGAATGCCGTTTTCTTGTCAATTCCGGTCTATTTAAACGAAATATTCGCGTTGAAGGTAATTTCCACCCCACCTTCATTTTACCTTAAAATTTTCCCTTGCAGTCTTTTTGATTCCCGAACTCAATACCTCGTTGACATTAACCTGTGACTCAAAAGCCTTTTGCAGCGCTTCAGATTCCTTTTTCGCCTTTCATTATCGAGGTGAAAGGATGTAGGATTTTATTTCCGAGGGTTCACGCGGAGCAAAAAACAACACGATTGTGGAACTTTTGAGATTCTGGGCGACAACAATTTAAGGAAAGAGAGACAGATGTATGCACGAGTGGAGGACAAAGAGGCACGGAAACGAAAAGATAAGCGGAGGCGAGAAAAATCAATGCGCACGGGAAATTGGGATTGAGTTATAAAAAATATCGAACGCGGAACGACGTTCTTCCTTTGTTTGACTTTCAATAACCATGAGCTCGATGAGGCGTCGTTTGCTCGGTCGCGTCGGATGTTAGAGAGAGAAATCCACTTTTGATGGGGAATTTCAAAGGCGCTTTGCATGGATGCAGGTGATACGGCGGGAGGTGCGGGGAATTTGCGAATTCAAGATTTATACGGTTATCAGAAATATTAACATAAAGAACATATAATTACATACTTTTAAGGAGGTTCTTGTGTCGTGAGTCGACCGAAATTAAATTCTCTCGCGAAGATAATAATATACGAAAATATGCTTCTTCTTCTTCTTAAATATGATGATGAAATCGAAAATTTTTTGCAAATCTCAAACTGCTCCAAATGCTCATTTCATAAATTTCCCGATCAAACACGTAAAAATGATTCATTCTAGATTTTATTACATACATTAGGTTTTTATATCCTATAAATAAAAGAGAATGTTTGTCTGTCTGTGGCAGCCATAACTCTTCATAAATAAACGTAGGACCTTCAAAATTTGGCAGCAGCTTTAGGTATACCCTTGGAGTAGCAGTGCTAAAAATAATTCAAATCGGCCAACGGGGGCTCGAGGGTTGGTCCAAATGTCGATTTTTTAAAGATATCTCAGCAACCAATTGACCGAATTTGATGAATTCTCCAACAATATCAATGTTTTGATGAGATACATTTTCGAGCCTAAAATGGATAAAATCGGTCTACGGGGTCAAGGATCGTAATGTAGGGTCGATCCAAATTTCACGATTTCGAAGTATCCCCATGGAACGGTCGGTCCAAATTTCAGCAATATCCGTTTGCCTGTGCGTATATATTAGAGAGGATCTGGCTGAACCGATTTCAACCAAATTAGGTAGGTACATAGAATCTTCACATAAAACATGACCAAAATGACATATTTGGACCGGATAGACGAAGCAGGAGAGCTACAATCGCAAAATTAAATTTTCTGTAGTTATGCATTTGGAAGGAAATGGCAGAACCGAATTCAGCCAAATTTGGTACATAGAATTTTCACAAAAATTCATGGCCAAAATTCCACACTTCGACCCGATTCACTAAGTAGGGGTGCCACAATTGCAAAGTTAAACGTTTCCGTAATTATTCTTTTGGAAGGAATTGACATACCCGAATTCAAACAAATTTTGTATATAGAATTTTCACTTAAATCATGACAAAAATGCAATATTTCGACAAGATTAACTATGTAGGGGTGCCAGAATTGCAAAGTTAAACTTTTCGGTAATTATGAAGTTGGAAGGAATTGGCAGAACCGATTTCAACGAAATTTTATATGAAGGAGTTGTGCAATAAAAATAAACAAAAATAAGATTTTTAGGATAGATATATATAGTAGGGATGCCAAAATAAAAGTAATAAAAGAAATTTTTTAAGTGTTTGCGTTGAACTGTCCGCATTGATTTTAACTATATTATAATATTTATTATGCGCATATATATATATATATATATATATATATATATATATATATATATATATATATATATATATATATATAATTAAAATAGCACTGATGGTGTAGTGGTTAGCGTGTCCGCTTTCTATTGCAAAGTTCGGGGGTTCAAACCCCTCGAATGGAGGTTTTATTTAAAAAAAAAAAAAAACTATCATCAGTGCCTGGCAGTAGGCAGCAGTACTGTCAGTATGGTATAGAGCCGAAAACAAATGATGTTGGTTGGGTCTATATCCAATACAGCTGTAGGCGTGATCAGGACGATTTGAACGGCTACAGTACTGCGATGTGGAAAGCAAGAGGGAAACTACCACATTACAATCCCTAGTAAAGATTATATGGTTGGACAATATGAGTTCTCTCGAGGTAAAACAATCCGGAGGTAAAATAGTCCCCCAATCGGATCTCCGGGCGGGGACTGCCTTGAGGAAAACATTTGTCGAAAGTAAATTACGAATAGGGACTTGGAACGTAAGAACTATGAGAAAGGCAGGAAAGCTAGAGAACTTGAAAGAAGAAATGAGAAGAAATAGAGTTGACATTATAGGGCTAAGCGAAACTAGATGGGAGGGAGAAGGACAGTTCGACTCGGAAGAATTCACGGTAGTTTATTCTGGAGGAAATAGTGGGGAAAGGGGAGTAGCTCTGGTACTTAGGAAAGATATGATGAAAAGCGTGACAAAGATAATAGCAACGAACGATAGACTGATGGCAATAAAGCTAAAAGCAGTCCCAGTGGACATGCTGATAATCCAGGTATATATGCCAACGTCAGCTCATGACGATGAAGAAATAGATGAGATCTATGAGCAAATTAATGAAATTTACGAAGAAGACGGAAGAGGAAAGGTAAACTGCATAATAATGGGAGATTGGAACAGCATAGTCGGAGAAGGACAGGAAGAAAATGTTGTCGGGCAATACGGACTTGGGAAGAGAAATCGAGGAGGGGAGAAACTCGTAGAATTCTGCATCAATAATGACCTTGTAGTGACTAATACATGGTTCAAAAACCATAAACGAAGGTTATACACATGGAAAAGCCCAGGAGATAGAATGAGATGCCAAATAGATTACATCCTTGTAAAACAAAGATTCAGGAACAGCATAAAGAATGCCAAGGCATTTCAAGGAGCGGACATTGATTCAGATCACAGCTTTCTAATAGTTGACGTGAGTACAAAGCTCAAACAAATAAGAAAAACGAGAAGAGAAAGACAGACCTGGGACCTAGAAAAACTGAAAGAAAGGCAGGATGTAGTCAGCATGAAGTTGGAAGATAACCTAAGAAAGTTGGAAAACAAATCGAAGACCGTTGATATAGAATGGGATGAAATTAAAACCAGTATCAAGGATACCTTGGATAAAGAGATTGGAAAACAAGAGAAGAAAATCAGAAAACCATGGATCACGAAGGAAATGCTGGAGAAAATGGATGAGAGACGAAAATGGAAAAACGTTAACACTGAAGAAGGTAGAGCCAACTATAGGCGTATAAACAATGAGTTGAGAAGGGTAACAGATAAAGCTAGAGAAAATTGGATAAAAGGAAAATGTGATTAAATAGAACAAATGGAGAAGTTAGGACGGTACGATATGATGTACGCTAGGGCACTGGAATTAGAAGATAAGAAGTCTAATGGAATTTGTGGTAAAGGAATTATGAATACGGATGGGAAGATAGTCTCAGAAACAAAGGATGTAGCACAGGTATGGGAAGAATACATTAAGGAATTATACGGCAAACAGGCAGGAGCGGCAAAAATAGAACTGGAAAATGAGGAAAACATTGAAGAAGACAACTTAGGACCAAGTATTATGGAGAGCGAAGTAGAAAAAGCAATAGTGGAACTAAAGAAGGGGAAAGCCACGGGCAGCGATGGAATACCGGCTGAGATACTTAAAGTCATAGGATCAGAAGGGCTAAAAGCGATCACGAAATTAATTAATAAGATTTACGACACGGGAGAGTGGCCTCAGGATTTCCTAGAAGTAACAATGATCCCTCTAAAGAAGAAGCCAAAGGCAATGCAGTGTAAAGATTACAGAACTATAAGCCTTCTGTCACACACATCGAAGATCATCACGAGGATTCTTAATAAAAGGCTGGAGAAAAAGGCAGAAGAAATAATAGGGGAAGATCAATTCGGTTTCAGAAAAGGACGAGGAACTAGAGATGCTATAGGAGTAGTTAGAATCATATCAGAAAGGGCAATAGAATACAGTCAAGATATCTGCGCATGTTTCGTAGACTGGCAGAAGGCCTTTGATAGAGTAAATTGGGTAAAGTTGATGAAGATATTAAAGGATATAGGTGTAGACTGGAAAGATAGGAGACTGATTAGGAATCTATATGAGAATCAAGTTGTAAAGGTCAGGTTTGAGAATGTGGACACCTGCGGAATAAATATCGGTAGAGGAGTAAGACAAGGCTGCTGCCTATCGCCAACCCTATTCAATATATATGGAGAAAGTCTAATGCAAGAAGCTTTATATGGCACAGGGGATTTCAAAATTGGAGGAAGGATTATAAGAACAGTAAAATACGCAGATGATCAAGTACTTCTAGCAAGAAAGGAAGAGGAACTACAAAAAATGATAAATAGACTAGTGATAACAGGTAGAAAATACGGTATGGAAATAAATACAGAAAAATCCAAGGTCATTCGAATATCGGGTAAAGAAGAGAATCTGAGCATAACTATTGGGGGAAAGCCATTAGAACAAGTTTCAGAATATAAATACCTTGGAAGTATCATAACACGAGAGGCAAAATGTACGGATGAGATCAAAACTAGAATAGGAAAAGCAAAAGCGGCTTTCAGGAGAAAGAAACAACTACTTACAGGGAATATAAGGGAAGATATCCGCAAGAAGTTGATAAAATGCTACGTATGGAGTATAGCATTGTATGGGGCAGAAACATGGACGCTAAGGAAAAATGACATCAAATACTTGGAAAGCTTTGAAATGTGGACTTGGAGGAGAATGTTGAAGATAAAATGGACAGATAGGATGAAAAACGATGAAGTGCTACAAAGAATAGGAGAGAAGCGAATGATTATACAGACTATCAGAAAGAGGAAGGCTAACTGGGTTGGACATTACATGAGGAGAGAGAGTATGATTAAAGATGTGTTAGAAGGAAAACTAGATGGGAAAAGGGAAAGAGGTAGGAAAAGGTATCAGCTAATAGACGATTTGAAAGGGAAAGAGAGTTATCAAGATATGAAGAGGACAGCGGAAAATAGGAGTATATGGAGAACCAGGTTTAACCATGAATAATCACGGACCTGTCTACGGACAGACTACCTATGATGATGATATAATTAAAGTCATAATAACATATTTGGACCGGATCAACTGAACAAGGGTGCCACAATTACAAATTAAACTCTTTCAGTAACTATGGATTTGGAAGGAATTGGCTCAACGGATTTCAACTAAATTTTATATGTATGGTTTTTACAAAATAACAAAATGAAATCAAGATTTTTAAAGAGGACCTTAAGAGCAGAGCTACCACAGTTAATAAATAATAAAAATCGTTTGCAACATAAAAGAAAACTCTTTCCAGAGCGTAGCCGGGCGATTCTGCTAGTAACCAGGTAAAAAGGACTAAAGAGTGTCCATCCCCATAAAGCAAAAATTATTACTAGAGTTTCCGTATAATTATAGTTTAGTTAATGGACTCGAAAAAAAAAATAAACAACGACCTTGATTAAGAAATTTCAACCAGAAACATTTTTCCGAAACGCATTATAGACCTAGTTTATTTAGCATTATTTAATAAACCACCTTCGCCCCATAATGAAGTCGCATATTTATTCATATCTTGAGGCTAGTCCAAATTACGTACACCAATGCACTGTAGCAGTATTTACAATAAGTCTTTCACTTTCTCGTCTAGCAAACTTTGGAATTACCTTCCTAATAATATCTGCTCCACTAAAAATTTAAATATGTAATTTCAAAAATCATTGCACGAACTTCGTCAGTAGCAAACGTATTTGGTTCAATTATCTAAATGCATTTCCTCATTTCTATCTCTACTTTGTTACTTTTGCTAACACTAATTTATATTTTTTATAAATATCAGCACGAATTCTAGCTTTCCCATCAGCGAGGAAACGATCTTAAAAGCAAACACCTGCTCATGTGCATTCCTATTTCTCTTTTATTTCGCTTGACAAAAATGACGGGAAAAGTTAAACTAAATTATTTAGATTTATAGCATTTGTTATAACAATTGTAGCATTTATTTTCACAACGTTATTTTCTTATCACATAAATTCATTAATGCAATAGTTCTCTCAATAACAGATTTCACGTAAATACTCGTCTGTAAATTCTTTGTGGTTAGGTGGGAGAAGGGAATACGTAGCATCAAACTCATCGTTCAAAGTGTACGTAAATAAATAAAATAAAAATAATTCGAAATGCGTTGCTGTAACTCGATGGCGAAATCAGATTATTTTCATTTTTGCATTCAACATATTTAGCTTTAAAATTTTATCATAAATTAATATTATCCTTTGGAAGAGAATAGGAAGAAGAAAAGGTTTTGAAAGGGCGCAGTAGGTGGCAGGTGTCAGAGGTCAAACGACCACCGCCGGCATTCAAAGCATCCTAAGCGGTGCAAGGGCACGAGGAGGTGATCCAGCGTATCGAGGCAGCGCTCATCCGTGAGCCGCAGAGGCCGAGGTGGAGAGACGGAGAAGGGGGAGGGGAGAAGGGGGAGGGGAGAAGGGGGAGGGGAGAAGGGGGAGGGGAGGGGAGAAGGGGGGAGGGGAGGGGAGAAGGGGGGAGGGGAGGGGAGAAGGGGGGAGGGAGGGGAGAAGGGGGGAGGGAGGGGAGAATGGGGGAGGGAGGGGAGAAGTGGGGAGGGGAGAAGGGGGAGGGGGAAAGGGAGGGAAAGAAGGGGGGAGGGGAGAATGGGGGAAGGGTGAAGGGGGAGGAGTGAAGAGGGGAGGGGAGAAGGGGGAGGGGAAAAGGGGAAGTGGAGAAGGGGGAAGCGGAGGAGGAAGTGGAGAAGGGGACGGGGAGAAAGGGGGAGGGGGAAGAGGAATACAGTGAGAGAGGAATGTTTCCCGCGCGGCGTCACGAGTATATCTAGCGTGTGCGGCCGCCGCCGGAGGCTGGTAAAGGGAAGACGAGTCGCTGCGACGCCCACGTCTGTTTGACTACGGAAAGTCGAGATTGCCGAAGTGGCTTTTTGTTATTATAGTTACCGACACGAGGATTGGGACGCCTGAATCGATGGCATCGAATTTGAAGAGCCGTCCGAGTGGCGCTGGATTTGCGAGGACGCTACAGCGTCACTTGTAACGTGTTTATAGAGATTGGTTACGGGCGCAGCGGCTTCAGTTTCTGTATATCGAGCATCACATTAATGTTTTATGCTTCGAAATTTTGCTGAATTATTGAAATATGATTTTCGATTAATAATAAAGAATTGTCACATAACAGGCATGTATTATAAAGTTTACAAACTGAATAAACTAAATTATAGCACTCGCTTGAGTTTGATCTTATATGTGCGTTTTTTATTACTCCTATACTATATTTTATAATCTTTTTAGACAAAATCTTACTCCAGATTTTTGTGACGTAGTAAATTCAGCTTTCTTAGTTAAGAAGAAACGAATTCTTCCGAAAAACTTTGGCTGGCCATATTAAAATATTTTGTCTCACCATCATAAATTCATCCACCGTAGGTTAATGCGTCAAATATTATTCGTGTCCCTGTCACTTAGAACTCAAACTGGAGGTTTGAAAAAAATATTCCAGGAGAACGACATTTTTCGCTTTTCATTCACTATACTTGGAGTACGGAATCCCATATATCAAAATACAGTTCGTTATTGGACGGTTGTAATATTTACTTGGTCTCTGGGAAGCAAATAATGTGATTCTGTATTGGAAGTCCCTCTCCACCATTCCGCTTGTGATCTCCATGGTGACCTATACAAATCAAAGGAATTCCTCGACAGCCAAACCGTGTGTCGTTTTACATAGCAAAATTAAATAAATGGCGCAATATACATTGCACAAACTTTCTCATATACGTTTGGCCGACTGTGTACGCTTATAAAAGTAAAACGCTTATAAATCAAAGTTAACCGTAGTTTAGCGTATATTTTAATGCCACTGGTCGATATTTAGTAATTTTTTGGTAGATATGGCTTAGTTAGTATTATTTGTGACATCAGGCTGTACGATTGGATGGATTTCTATCAAAATCCTTATAGCCATTTTTGAATAAATTGAATTCTGTTTTAAAATATCCTATAAGGGGAGGACCAGGCATCGATGACACAAACTGCGGCCAACTTTCACTGGTGGACAGAAGCATAAAAATAAGCAGACCCCTGTCTCGGCTTTTGGCACCATAGACCCTAGTTCACAAGAAATCGGTGGTCAAAGTTTATAGAAAATCACTGCGCTCCTTATAAGGTCTTTGCATGTACTTAGCCAGGCTAGCCGAGTGGTTAAGACGCTAAACAACGAAGTTCGACGATTCTTATTTTGGGATTCAAATCCCACTACTGGCAGTTTCTTTTGATTTTTTAATCTATTACAATGAAGTACTACTTGATGTAAATTTTATTCTTTTTTAAAAAATGCCTTGGATTATTATTTTAGAAAAGTAAATTACGCAATTCATTCTAGACAAGTGTATGTGTGAGAAAACATTATGTGTATAGATCTGCCTTTAATGGGCCACACAACAGTGTGTTTGCGTACGCAAAAGTATGTGTGTGCATGAATACAACTTGTATTCTTTCATTTTGAATTGTTAGTCCTCTCTCCATTAGTATAAAATACATTTTCAAAATAATAAAAAAAATTTGCCAGCTATATCTTCCTGCTGTTCAACAATGCTACTGCTTTGAAATTCATTTATATGTTTAATTAACTGTTAATGAATATGCATTACGTAGGCAATAGGAACTATTTTTCCAACGCATACGCTTATCGAGCATGGGTTGCGTAATTTGTTTTTTAAAAATAATAATCCAAGGAATTATTTCAAAACAATAAGACATATCAAATAATACTTCATTATAATAGATTAAAAAACGAAAAAAATCCTGCCACTATTGGCGTTTGAACCACAAAACACCTAAGCTTCGTAGTTTAGCCCCTTAACCACTCCGCTAGCCTGCCTATGCATTAATTAACTCCCTGTGATGACCTTATAAGGAGCGCAGTAATTTTCTATTAACTTTGACCCCCGATTTCTTGTGAACTAGGGTCTATGGAGCCAAAGGCCGAGACATGTTTCTGCTTATTTCTATGCTCCTATCCACCACCGAAAGTTGGTCACAGTTTGTGACATTGATGCCTGGTCCTGCTATTGCTAGAATAAAGTACCTTTAACCATAGAACTACCAAAGGGGGGGGGGCTCCGAGGCTCACGACTTGTTTTTTCGTATGTTTCTCTTTTTTTAAACAAAGGAAAAATCTGGATATTTTATTATATTGTGCAGAGACTTATGTAAAATAATTACTCGAAGTTTCTCATCAATGTATGTATATTTAAATTTTCTGCAAATTATTTAGTCATTGGCTGCATGCCTTGACACGCGGGTAGCCTAACTTATAGGACATCATATGCATATAAAGCAGTGTGAAGTGCGCTATTTGTTTCAATTGTTGTGTATTGTGTATTATTTGTGAAATCAGGCTCTACAATTGGATTGATTTTAATCAAATTTCCTGGAGCCATATTTGAGTAAATCAAACATTTCTAAAAATCGCCAAGAGTAAACTACCTAACCATTTAGTTAATGGCTTCAGGCGTCACTTGGTCGAATTTATTCATAACGTAAAATAAAGAGACTTGTTGTAAACTTGTTTTACAACAAGTCTCTTTATTTTACAATACCAAACCTTTATTTTTGTGCAATATCATTTTTATCATAAAGGGTCTGCAAAGAATGATATATTCCTATATTGCATAAATACGAGATATCATTCGATTTTATATACGCGTTTGGGCCCTAGAATAGCAAACAGACCGAGACAGACAGACGGCATGGCGAAAACCACTGTTATGGACTCAGGGACATCTAAGATGTATATTTCCATCAAAATCTCGAAGTCGAATTTTTTCACGATTACAATACTTTCCCAATATATGTCCTACGTATATCATCATCATCATGCTGCTGTCCGAAGACAGGTTTCAGTTGAATGGCTGCCTCCATCTCTCTCTATCCCTACCCAGAAGCCTCTTTTATACCTCTATAATTACTATATTCCTGATTTAAATTATCTAATACTCCTATTCTTTTTCTCCCTCTTCCTCTTCTTTCACTAATTTTGCCTTCTAAGATCATCCTTTGTAAACATTGTCTTCTCAATATGTGCCCTATCCAATTTGCTTTTCATTTCCTGATTGTTTTTATTAGCGTTCTTTCCTCTCCAACCATTTCTAATACTTTTTCATTTCTCTTCCTTTCATCATCCTCCTCCATACCCACATCTCAAAACTTTCTAAATATTTTTCCTCCTTTCTCCTTACCGTCCACGTCCCTGAACCATAAAGAGCTATGCTCTATATGTAGCATTTTGCTCATTTCTTCCTTGTTTCTAAATTTATTTTCTTGCTTGTGAAAAGCTCCTTCTTCTCGTTAAATGCTGCTTTTGCCATTGCAATCCTACTTCTGATGTCCTGTGTACTACTTCCATCCTGCGCTAAAATACTGCCAAGATATTTGAAGTTACTTACTTGTTCCAATTTTTGGGGCCATTTACCATTATATTTAATTCTTTAAGTTCTTTTGAAACTACCATGACTTTCGTTTTTCCGGCATTGATCTTCATTCCATATTGTTGGCCAGTCTCCACTAGCCTGTCTGTCATCCTCTGAAGTTCCTTCTCGTCTTCTGCTATTAATCCCTGATCATCTGAGTATTTAATGGTGGTAATACTTTCACCTCCTATCTTAAATCCTTTCTCTTCCATCAACGCTTCTTCTGTTATTGTTTCTGCATAAATATTAAATATCGCAGGTGAAATAGGACAGCCCTGCCTCACTCCCCTCCCTATTGAAGTACTTTCTGTTTCTTCTCCTTCAACCCTGACTCTAATCTTTTGATCAAAGTAAAGGTATTTAAGCAGTCTTTTATCTTTCCAATCTTTCCAATCTATCCATATTTTATTTAAAATACCCAACATTTTATCCCATTTCACTCGGTCAAAAGCTTTCTCCCAATCTACAAAACAAAAATACATACTTTTATTGACTTCTAGCGCTCTTTCTATCATCATCCTCATACATCCTATAGCATCTCTAGTCCCTCTTCCTCTTCTGAAACTAAACTGATTATCTTGCAGCTCTTTTTCTATTTTACCTTCAATTCTTTTGGTTATTATTCTGGTCAGAACTTTAGCTGTATGAAAAATTAAACTAACAGTTCTGTAATCCTTACAACTTTTGCATTGTTCTTTTTCTCCAGTGGTACCATAACAACATCTAAAAAATCTTTAAGCAATATGCCACTATCATATACTTGGTTAAAGAATTTTGCGAGTTTCTTAACTACTTTCGACCCCAAAACCTAAAGAACGTCCCCTGATATATCATCACTCCCAACAGCCTTCCTTCTTTTCACGTCATCAATTGGTCTTTTAACTTTAGACTTGGTCCTAGCTGGTCTTTTTCCACATCCTCTTTAACATCTAATTCAATATTTTCTGGCTTGCCTTCTTTGTCATACAGCACCTCAATGTATTCTTTCCAAACATTCTTTACGTTGTCTGGCTCCGATACTATTTTACCACTTTTGTTCATGATTCCTTTACGTCCTATCTTTCTTGCTTTTTTATTGAATAGTTCCCTTGCTTTGCTATACATGAGGTCTGTTCTACAAATTCTTTCACATTCGACAATCTCCTCGCATTTCTCATTTATCCACTGTTCTCTGGCTCTATCTGTTTCCCTTCTTAAAGCATAATTTAACTCCATATACTTTCTTGGGCCTTCTTCAGGTTTATGTTCCTTCACTTTCTCCTCGCTTCCATTTTTTGCAGCATGGCTGCTGTGACCCAGGGTTTTTTGTTTCTTTCACCTGTTATCATTCCTACCTTCTTTTCCATAACATCTTTAATGTTGCTATGGCTGTATCTCCACTCCTCATCTACATTGTTCATATTTTCTTTAGCTCTCTCCCCTAACCTTTCCTCCAGCTCATTCATAATAGTCTCCTTGTTCTTAAAGAGTTCCTGTATGTTCCATTTCTTGTTAACTCTTATGCTTCTCTTAACACTCTTCAATCTACATTGTGTATCTGCCACCAAAAGGTTGTGGTCAGAATCGATATCTGCCCCTGGTAGTGTTTTCACATTTTTCTGGTACCGTGTCTGGCCTCTTGGACTTCTATATGTGTAAAGTCTTCGCTGATGATGCTTAAACCATGTATTAGTTACAATCAATCTATTTCTATGGCAGAATTCCACAAACTTCTCCCCTCTTTCATTTCTCTTCCCTAGCCCATATTTTCCTACTATGTTATCTTCCTGTCCCTCTCCGACTACTCTGTTCCAGTCTCCCATTATTATGGTGGTGATCCTTCCTTTTACCTTCTCTTCCAATATCTCTGTAATCTGTTCACACATTTTGTCTACTCCGTCATCACCAGCATTAGTTGTTGGCATATACACGTGAATTATAAGCATTTCCACTGGCTCCATCTGAAGTTTTACGGCTATTAATCTATCATTAACTGTCATTACCTTGCTAATACTTTCAGCTATCTCTCTTCTCATCCACACTACCCTTTTCTTTTTCTCTTCTCTCGAGTAAATAATCTTAAATTCGTCTGAATTTATCTCGCTGTCTCCTTCCCACCGAACTTCACTAAGATCTACTATGCATACATTATTCCTTCTCATTTCCCTTTTTAAGTTATCTAGTTTCTCCCCTGAATTCATAGGTCCTAACATTCCATGTGCCAATTCTTTTTTTTCACTACTTGCTTTCTTCTTATGAATGTTACATTTCCTCTGTGCATCCCCTAGGTTAGTCCCCACCCGGAGATCCGATTGAGGGACTATTTTATCTCCGGAAAATTTTACCCCAGAGAGATCCATAGAGGTATTTGCAGCCTTTCAGCCTATCATGGGAAATATAACGAGGTAGTTTCCCCTTGCTTTCCTCATCGCAGTTTCACAGGAGTGAGTACCTATCTGTAGCTTTTCAGATCCGCATGATCACCACCTATAGAGGTACTGTGCAAGCTGCTGCTCCTGTACAGGGTGATGTAAAACCCCCAAGACTGCTTCTTAGTCTGACTCTTCCCCTCAGACCTTTCCGGCTTGAATGGTCCTACCAGGAGAATTATCTCCCGTTGGCATAGCTCTTTGGTTCATAGCAGTACACAAACCCTCCCACCTCTATAAGGTTATGCAGTCCTTGAGGAGGGCCTACGTATATAAGAAAGTTAAAAAGTAAAAATTCAGTGCTTGTTGCGTCGACTTATTATTAAATTTTCACGATGTTTACCGATAAATAAACTATGTTTTTAAATAAGTAAAGATGGAGACTACGGCGAAATTGATGTTAAATAGAAATTAACTCCTTAACCGTAAAATTTTACTCTTAAGGAGTTAATTTCTGTTTAACAAAAAACAATGTTTCAATAAACTCATATTGTTTAACAGTGTAAGTATTTTGCCAAAAAATAGATCAATTGCACAAAACTTAAAATATTACCATTTTAATATTTATATTTTAGTCCATTTATATGAAAACTTTCCAAGCACACAAAATAAATTCTCTAATAATAAGTTAAACACAGAAAACTTAATTCTTTTCATTAGCTTGTATTGCATCAGTACAGCTTCGGCTTTTTGCGAAGACGACTAATCCACAGTTACGACGCAACCGAGCAACAATCGGGAGGCGGCTCAGTCTTCAGCTCTCGAAATGGGATACCCCTTTTTCTGCAGAAAAACGTAATCTCACCGTTGTTTTCGCGTCGTACTTTAGCGATAACTTTTCCCTCTCATACACGAAAACCACCATCGTAAAAAAGTAGAGCGTATGAGGCGAGGAGTAAATCCCCATTGACTTACGGCTCCGGTTTGTGCGCGGAAGAGAGTCAGTGAAGGTAAAAAATGGTGAATCGGAGGAAAGGAGAAGAAGAAGGAGAGACGGAGAACCTCCATAGAGCGCAAATTGGAGAGAAAATAAACATCTCGTTGAGCGTCGCGTGTATTTCATCCGCCGCTACGTGCTGTAAGTCAAAGCGAGGCGTTGCATGAAAACAGTATATAAAAGAACGGATTCCAGAAGAAGAAGGAGAAACCATGGATGGGATGAAGCGAAGGCTCTTTTCATAGTGACGTATTATACCAGATATTTCAAAACGATTTCCGACGGCGAGGGCTCCGCAGAAGAGTCTAGCGGACGACAAACGAGCGTTTAGTACATTCTACGATGTTACTGACGACTTCATCTCCAAAAATATCTCAAAAATATACTGCAAAACTTCTCCCCCTCCATCTCCACTTCCGAATTTTCACTCCCACGGCCGTTCTAGCCCTCCAGAGAACAATAAAAAGCCGAATTTTCTGCGCGTGGAAGGAACTCCTAGAAAAAAGAGCTTTGTGATGAAATAGAGAGGAAAAGGGAATCGTTCGGATCCGAAGGAGAGGAAAAATGATATTTATTTTCTCCATTTCGCTTTCCTCTTCTTTTCACTTTCCCGTAATCTCCAAACAATCGCCTTATTCTATTTCGTCACTCGTATTTTATTCTGGGATGTTATTTCATTTCCTACGTTTTTATCAATATTTTTCGAGAAATTCCAAAAAACGCCAAATAAAAGTAATTCACTTACACGCAGGTATCACTCGTCTAATAATGAAAAACTATTCATCCGGAAGCCGTAAAAAACGCTTACTATCAAACACCGATGGCATTAACACTTCATCATTTGAATTGTTATCGTCGCGGAAGGGTAGAAAACTGACATCCATTTCGTGAGTCTCTCCAGCGGCATCTCCTTTCCCTCTCCCTTGCCACACCACCGCTCTCCGCACCCTTCCCACGCACCACCGACGGCGGCACGCACACAATCCTCTACCCATTCCTTATACGTTCTCCAATCACCACCTCCCTCCTTCCCTCCACACATTCCTCCTTCCCTTCCCACATTCCTCCCTGCCTCCCCACATCCCTCCTTCCCTCACCACCTCCCTCCTTCCCTCCCCACATCCCTCATTCCATCCCACATCCCTCCTTCCCTCCACACATCCCTCCTTCCCTCCCCACATCCCTCCTTCCCTCACCACCTCCCTCCTTCCCTCCCTACATCCCTCCTTCCCTCCCACATCCCTCCTTCCCTCCACACATCCCTCTTTCCCTCACCACCTCCCTCCTTCCCTCCCTACATCCCTCCTTCCCTCCCACATCCCTCCTTCCCTCCACACATCCCTCTTTCCCTCACTACCTCCCTCCTGCCCCCCAGATCCCTTCTTCCCTCACCACCTCCCTTCTTCCCTCCCCATGTCACTACTTCCCTCCCCATATCACTTCTTCCCTCTCCACATCTCTCCTTCCCTCCCCACATCCCTCCTTCCCTCCCCACATCCCTCCTTCCCTCCCCACATTCCTCCTTCCCTCCCCACATCCCTCCTTCCCTCACCACCTCCCTCCTTCCCTCCCCACATCCCTCATTCCATCCCACATCCCTCCTTCCCTCCCCACATCCCTCCTTCCCTCACCACCTCCCTCCTTCCCCCCAGATCCCTTCTTCCCTCCCCATGTCACTACTTCCCTCCCCACCTCCCTCCTTCCCTCCCCACATCCCTCATTCCATCCCACATCCCTCCTTCCCTCCACACATCCCTCCTTCCCTCCCCACATCCCTCCTTCCCTCACCACCTCCCTCCTTCCCTCCATACATCCCTCCTTCCCTCCCACATCCCTCCTTCCCTCCACACATCCCTCTTTCCCTCACCACCTCCCTCCTTCCCTCCCTACATCCCTCCTTCCCTCCCACATCCCTCCTTCCCTCCACACATCCCTCTTTCCCTCACTACCTCCCTCCTGCCCCCCAGATCCCTTCTTCCCTCACCACCTCCCTTCTTCCCTCCCCATGTCACTACTTCCCTCCCCACATCCCTCCTTCCCTCACCACATCCCTCCTTCCCTCACCACCTCCCTCCTGCCCCCCAGATCCCTTCTTCCCTCATCACCTCCCTTCTTCCCTCCCCATGTCTCTCCTTTCCTCCCCATATCACTTCTTCCCTCTCCACATCTCTCCTTCCCTCCCCACATCCCTCCTTCCCTCCCCACATCCCTCCTTCCCTCCCCACATTCCTCCTTCCCTCCCCACATCCCTCCTTCCCTCCCCACATCCCTCATTCCATCCCACATCCCTCCTTCCCTCCCCACATCCCTCCTTCCCTCACCACCTCCCTCCTTCCCCCCAGATCCCTTCTTCCCTCCCCATGTCACTACTTCCCTCCCCACCTCCCTCCTTCCCACCCCACATCCCTCCTTCCCTTCCCACATTCCTCCTTCCCTCAAAACCTCCCTCCTTCCCTCCCCAAATAACTCCTTCCCTGTCCACCACCCTCCTTCCGCCGCTTCCGACCTCCGAGCAACACCCTCATATTCACCTATGTCGCTGTCGTCGCCAGATATGTCACCGCCTTATTTCTTCGTCCCTTGCTGCCACTCCCACTCCGCCACCTCCTTCCCTTCCCTCCCCTCCCCTCTCCTCTTCCCTCTTCTCTTCTCTCTCCACTTCTCTCTCCTCTTCTCTCTCCTCTTCCCTCTCCTCTTTTCTCTCATCTTCTCTCTCCTCTTCTCTCCTCCCCTTCCTTTCTCTTCCCCGCATTTCGTTAGCAGTCGGTTCCCGATTACGCGAGAAGAAAAGAGTTACGGACTCATCGCGTGTCCCTGCCTCCGCCCTCATGACAGCATCTCGTCATTTACTAGCGCCCTATTCTCCCCATCCCCTCTTCCTCCACTCACCTTCGCACTCTCTTCCTCTCTCCATCAACCAACTCTCCCACTCTCTCTCTCTCTCTCTGCCTACAAGTCCATCCATTTCCCACCCTCAATTTAACCGAGCATCTGCTCAATTCTGCTTCTCTTACCTTTCCCTCTCTCCCCCCTATCCATCCACCTACATTTCTCTATCTCTCTCTTCTCTCCATCCACCTCCTCTTTTTCTCTCTCTCTCTCCTCTCTCCATCAACCTCCCTTTTTCTATCTTACTCCTCTCTCTCTATGCGCCTCCTACCTTTATCCATCTCTCTCTCCTCTTCCTTCCGTCATAGCACCTGACATATTCTACCGCTATCAAATGCACCTTATTCCGGCGAGAAATTCTTGTCTCTGAATCACTATTCTTATGGTCCAACTGTCATCCTGACCTATGAAGAATGGAAATTACAGTCGCATAGGATTCCTTTGTTCTAATTAAATGTCATCTTAACATAAATTTTATTTTATCAGCATAATGTCCGCTTGACAGCGAGGGAAACATGAAACTTGATGTTTGATCAATTCAACGAACAGTTCACAAATTTTACTAATTGAATTAACATAACAGAAAGTTCGAATCTTCTCCAAAGTAGATTGGTATATAACATTTATGCAGAAGAGATTACTTTGGCAGTTATCTAACTAAGAAAACAGGTAAATTTTAATCTATTTATGTTTCTTATTTACTAAATATAATATTCATACCCAAATACATATTTCCTACTAGTTGAAACATCCGGCTTTGATCGAAAAATTGCTCTTTTAAGTAGCAAACGTTTTTTATTATTTATTTATTTTATTGATATATCACTTGTGAAGTCATATTACAATAAAAATAGTACAATTAATTTTGAAATTTATTTAGTTTTCCTCTTGGGTACCGCATGTTTTGAATTGCTGGTTCGTGGGTTTTGGGACGGAGCCCCCACAAAAGAAGATCCGAACGTTCCCCATTCCTTAATTACGCAAGCGATATTTACATGAACATTTACTACTTTATGTATTGTATTGCAAAGTTTTACCATTAATATAATTACGCATTAACGTCTTACTTAATATTCACATGGATAGATGCACCGAAGCCTTTAACGCAGCAATAAAATTATGTGGATTATGTCAATCCTATTTGCCAAAACGTAAACAATAAACAATACCTTGGTTACCAAACAAATTTAAGTAGATGTATCGATTTATGTTAATGTAATGTTAATGGTAAAAGATATCAATGTTCTAATATTCCTTTAAAATCATTTGACTCACTTTAAAGTATTCATATTTAAGCATGAATCCATTTGCACCTTTTATGTTGGCGTTGGCCATTCTTTCTCTACGGCGTGTCACGGCGTGGGTTTTGCTTGGATTAATCTTTACGTGGCTATTTCCCTTTGAAAGGACAACAATTAAGAAATTTATCTTTATTGCCGCCTGGAAAATGGTAATCTAAACCGATAAATTTTTCGCTTAAAGAAACTTTTCGAGCAATTTAGCATGTAATACGACAAGACATGAACAGAATTACAATATTCAGTCATTCTTGCGTAAAATCAGCCATTTTTCGTGATCGTAAGTTAATATTTAGGTATAATTAAATCCACATCAGTGAAGGTCTGCATGGCATTTTGGGGTTTTTCCACACCATTTCCCATGCATTCTTATGGAAATAATATTTTGTTGACCCCGTGGGGTATAAGAGACCCCACGGTATGTAAACCTAGACCAAGTTCTTCCTTTGGTCCATAGGATGGCCCATGAAACTTTTGAACTCGATAGCTTCAACGGTGTAAACACATATAAAGTGTGTGTGTGCACACTCACACGCGCACACACACGCACACAAACACGTACGCACGCACGCACACAAACACACACACACAAATATTTATAAAATTTTTACTTTGTAATCAATTTTCTATTATCTAATACTAATACCCAAAATTTTGCTGTCGTGGTACTATTTCAAAGATTAACAGAATATCGCCCCACCCTCACATTGAATCCTGGTTTATATATTATTACGTGCATTTCAATTTTTACTTTATAACATGTCATGATTTATTTATTACTAAAATTTATGTTCCAAATCTTTAATAAATACTAGTGGTACCCGCAAAAATTCAGAAACCTGCACATTTAAAACTAATAATACCACATTCATCCTTATTAATTTAGACAATTGACATTTTTAGTTTCATATTTCATTATTGTTTTTTATAATTATACTAGTAAAAGTACTTGCATTCTGCAAGAATTTCATCTCACCTTGAAAAAACATTCATTTTTTAGAAAGATATTTTATCATTGAAAATATTTTTTAATTCTAAAGATTTCACCTCTGCACTGATATTTGTTCTTTCCTTATGTAACAGTTATAGAGTAAAACAATCTCTAAAATTTGAAATTTTAAGAATATTATACTCTTTCCACAGTAGGGTACTAAAGCCACACATTTCTGCCAAATTTTTAAGTTGTAGCTTATCTAGAAGTGAAATTATATTTATCTATTTGTTTAAATATAAAAAAAATTTAACGGCCGCAAAAACATATTCATCGAGACTTCAAATGTTTTTTTGGGTATTTGCACTAAACTCAAAACAATTTTTAAAAAATTTTCCTACACGAAATTACTTTTTTCACAATTCTCTAATGTTTCCTTTTTTGGATTTGGACGTCGTTATAAGTTTACGCCATAGTTTTAAATTAACTGCATTATAATAGAATCCACTGATTCTCTTTAGAAACGCTAAATTAAAGTTATTATTATATACAGTTCATCATCCCCAATAATTGAAATGAGTAACGTTCTTTTGTTCAATAACATATATCGCGTTTTAAAATTAAGACGTCATCATATGTACACGTCTTAGGTTGAAATCATTAAGGCAATAAGAATTTCCCTATTAAAAAGCATTTAAGCGATCCCATTATAATACGGATTGCCAATTCCCATTGAAAAGCATTGTCTTGGTTGCTATGGTAGCTGAAGTTCTTTATTGTTGAAGATCTGCTTTTTTTCGATTAAAAACACATTTCATCTTCAATTAGGCACCAATTTGAATTTAGTATTAGAAAAATAAGAAACCTCATTCTTTTAGCAATAGAATTATTTTCATACCGAGTTTCTATCTGATTTACAACTAATTTAACAATGCAAATTTATGAAACTCTGGACAGATTTCCATGTTTTTCTTATGGAGTATCGAAATAGAACATTGGGGTCAAAAACATCCCGCTAAAAATTAAAAAATTTGAATTTTCGATTTCTCAGGTTGGTTGAACATAATAACCTACCATCCTTTCAAATTTCAGGTCCGTAATATATTTAGAAATACGTTCTCTCTCTCTTAATTGGTTTGGTAAATAGTTTTACCACAAATATAGGCTGTCCCTCGTGGAAACACCCACGTTCCCGGCCGGTCAGAAAGTGCTCAATTACAATGTGGTTTGTTTCCTTGGTTTTTATGTCATATATACATCCTATATCCTCCGTAAGAAGCAGCTATTTATAATAGATGAGTTGCAAGAGCTAATAGAAAAACATATACCAAGATCTAAACTCCTAAATAAACCAATGTGATTTCCGGAGCAACAGCACATCGGCCATGTGGAGCATTAATGTATTAGATAATAAATTCCATGAGTAATAGCAGCACATTTATAATTTTCCGTGAAATTAAGGCAACTATCAGTAATTCCCAAATTCTCCGGAAATCGGCTCGTGTACGAGTTTCCGTATTTAAAGTTTCGTGACTCAGATCGCCATGCATGAGCGATAAGAATAATCACCATACCCTATACATTAAATTCATGGAAAATTTAGGATATTTTCTTTTACGGTTATGGCATCCATGCCTTTAGCGCGTATTTGGGTAAAAAATATCGAGAAATAGGTATGACGCCATTATATTTAACAATTGAAATGAGTTAAAATTTCTCGAAAAACTACGAAACGCAACATTAAAATACTTTTCACGTTTTATCCTCACTGCCAATAGGTGTTCTTCTCCTGTTGTGATCTCTTATAGTTCTAGAGAAAAACAAACTAATTTTCTCCTTCCTACAGTCGATATCCGAAATTTAATTATCGTGTTTGTGCTTTCAGTAGTATTAAATAGAATTAACTCCTTGACCGTAAAATTTTACGGTCAAGGAGTTAATTCTATTTAACATCAATTTCGCCGTAGTCTACTACTTTCAGTAGTAGGTGAGAATTACCATTATCTATGATACCCTCAATCACAGAGCGTGATGCTATTAGTGTTTTGGATACAGTAAAATCGTACATGTTATCGGAAGAAAATATTGATGATGAAATTTTCATAATATGCATGATATTGAAAATTAGAATAAGTTAACTTATATACTTATGGGAATAAACTTGATTTAAAATCGATTAAAGAAAAATGAAAAATATATTTCCGAACTCGAATTTTCTATAACTCGATTAATTTTTGCTTTACTTTGAGATTCGAGTTAGAGAAGTTCCACTGTTTATACACAAACATTTAAAAATATAGTTCCATAACTTGAATTTTATATTACTCGAATAATTATTACTTTTTCACGAGATTCGAGTTATGGAAGTTCAATTGTAATTCGTTATGACGGCATTAATTTCAATTAAAAGCATAATATCGCTGCAATTGTAACGTATAATATCAGTTCCCTTTAAAATCATTGAGGTCGTTGCCACAGTAATTAAAAATATTCATTGTTGAAAAGAGGAATAAATTCACACTTTTTTCCGATTAAAAACAGATATTTACGTTAATTCAGTATGTATTTGAATTCTGCCTTTGAAAAATCAAGAACTACATTCTTTCAGATAGACAACTGTTCTTTCAGATATACAACAGTTCTTTTCCCAAATTCGTATCCCAATTTAAAATCATTTAAAAATGCATTTTTAGAAAGTATTGCACTGAATCCCATGCTTTTCTTATGGGGTATTGAAATTGAATATTGGGGTTAAAAAGACCCCTTAAGTTAAAACCTTTTGGTGATTTTTGATTTTTTTCGTCAGTATTCCTACTCGACCTACCTATATGCCAAATTTCAGATTTCTAGCCCTTTTAGAATACCTAAGTATTTTGTGTCAATGAGTGTGTGAGTCACAAGTAGCTTTTTTATTATACAAGTAGTTGGTGCTTCCATTGTGCAAGCATTTCATCTCTCCTTGAAAGAACATTAATATTTCAGAGAGACAGTTCATTATTAGAAATATTTTTTTCATTCAATAGAATTCACGACTACACTGATTTCACGTCTACATTGATTTTCATACTTAACTTATGGAAAAATATTAGATTAACACAATTCCTAAATTTTGCAATTTTAAGATTATTATACTTTATCCATTGTGAGGCACTAATGACACATCTTTCTTTCAAATGTTGAAGTTTTAGCACATCTAGAAGTGAAATAAGTTTTATTTAATTGTTTAAATTTAAAAAATTTTAACGGCCGCAATAACAACTTAATGGGGTTTTCAAATGTTTTATATTCATACGCAATAAGATCTAAATAACTATTACATTTCAGCTTCCTAGCTTGCCCGTAGTACCTTAATATTTATCCATATCTTTAAAATTTAAGAATTTTTTCAGCAAAACAAATTAAAATAACAAAATTTGAATAATCCCCATTTCGTTTTTTTCCACAAATTCTACCTTTAAAAAATTACAACTTCGTAGCAGATTCGGAAATTAAATTTTTTAAAAAAATTGCGAACTTTTAGCGGTCGTTTTGTTGAACTTTTTCAAGATTTTTGTTTTTTATAGTGGGTTTTGCACATAAAAGTTAGAAAAACGCATAAAATGAAACATTTAGGAAATCTCTATTCAAGTAAATATATGAAATTAACAAAGGAGCTGAACAAAGAAAAAAGGAGGACTAAAGAAAAATATCTCATAAATATTTTAGATAAAAGTAACGGAAGCGATTGCTATAAATATCTTAGAAGGTGTAGAGAAAACACAACGAAATTAGCTACGATAAAGAATGCAGATGGTGAGATACTTGTAAGAGACGAAGATAAAGCAAATGAGTTCAAAAGGTGGTATGCCAGTGTGTTTAGGAAATCTGAAAATGTTGACACTTTAGTGCAGAGAGCTATAAATGGTATAGCGACAGAAACAGAGTTAAATAAAGACACGGTATCGCCGGATGAGCCAAAATACATTATCATTCAGGATGCGGAAATTATAAAAAAAGTGGCGAAGTTAAAAGATCGCAAATCTAGGGACCAGATGATATTGCGGGGGAGGCATTGAAGTTGGGTTCAAGGAAAATAGTACCGTATTTGCGAGTATTATTTACTGTCACTTTAAATAACTATGGTATACCGGCGGACTGGAAGAAGGCGATAGTAATACCTATTCACAAGGGAAGGAACAAAAGCAATGCTGAAAGTTACACGCCAGTTAGTCTAACATCAGGAGTTTGCTAGGTCATGGAAAAAATAATAACAGATTACCCGCGCAACTTCTGGGTTGGCTATGTAAAAATAAGCATGGATTTTGAAAAGGATACTCGTGTGATACACAGTTACTGGGACTCGTCCAAGATATCGCCGACACGATTGATAAACATCTACATCTACATGTTACCCTGCAATTTACCTAATTGAGGGCTGGTAGGGGGTGCAATGCACCAAAATCTACTTAAAGATTGTCTATCGCAGGTTGAAATTTTCAATTGTGATCTCGTATTGTCCTCGGAAAGAACGAGCCTAGATAACGCTCCGTCCTACAATAGATCTCACGTATCTTATCGTCACGGTCGTTTCTACCTGTATACGTTGGTGCCTCAATTACTCCTACAACCTCGTATTTTAGACATCCCGATCTATATTTCTCCAGAAGCCGGAACCTTGAGTTCAATCTACGATCCTCCAGTGGTACCCAGTTCAAATCCCTCAATAATGAGGTGACGCTTTCTTTATGTTCGTACTTTTGTTTTACGAATCTGGCTGCTCTGCGCTGAAATCTTTCTAATTGAATTATATGTCCCTTCTCGTACGGATCCCATATGCATGAGGCGTATTCCACTTGTGGTCTAACCAGTGATAAGTAACATGATTCGCGCGGGTATTTCCTCCTGCCCAGGAGATTTACTTGGTTTAACTGAATGAAGTTGAAGCGAGGTTGGCATTTTCGGAAAATATCAAATCTTCCATTTAGTCGCCCTGATGCATAGGAATAATGGTTTTACATTCATCGTCATTAGGACTAAAAGCTTTCTGAAAGTGTTGATTTAAAGGTTTTGCTTTCTCCGCACTGTCGTGAACTATATTTCCCATTTCCGATCTCAGTGACGGAATAGTGGGGCCTTGGACTTCTCTGACGTAAGACCAAAATGCTTTCGGGTTCTCTTTCAAGTTATCATGTAAAACCTTCTTTTTGTAATTTTTAAACGCATTACGCATTGCTACTCTGGCTATGGAGCGCGCCTCTTAACGCGCCCTTAACGTTGCAATCTGTTCGACCGTAGCTGTTGAGGATTTGTTATTTACGCGAGAGTGGAGTTTTAGTTGCTGTCGGGGAGCGCTCCTAACCTCTTGGTTGTACCATCTAGGTTCTGCCTTTTCACGCTTAAGTTTGCTTGGAATAACTTTATCTTTACAGTTTCGCATCATATCTCTAAACATGCATCAGGATTCTTCCGCGTCTTCAATATCTGTTACCTCGCAGAAATTAGTATATTTATTTCGCAGAAAAGATCTAGTGAAATCGGCTTTGGCGAAAACATAAAGCTTTCTTTTAGCCTTAACCTGTTTCTCAATGTGTAGCTGAAACTCCACGTACACTGCCTTGTAATCGCTTATTCCCTCAGCAACAGATACCCTATTCATACGCTCAGGAAGATTAGTAGCCAATAAATCTAATATATTATTAAATCTCGTGGGAAATCTCACTAGCTGGTACAGTGAGTGTTTGCCGAAAGTTTCAAGTAAAGCCTTGCAAGATTCACCCTCTCTACCACCGGGATAAAAGCAATTATGCCTCCAATCAATTGACGAAAGATTGAAATCGCCCCCGATTATAATGGCTATATCTTTATTAATCGAACTTAGCGTCGCCACTTGTTTCTCTAGATAGAAAATAGTTTTCACGCTCGCATTTGTTGGTCTATAAAAGGCGCGTGTATTTACAGTTTTACAGTCGCTCCCTTTCACACTTCACCAAACACTTTTGACTTCGTCGTCATTAATCTGTTTTGGGTAACTTTCGTATTTATTGCTAACTGCTATAAAGACTCCACCTCCCGACCGGATGCATCGATCTTTTCTGGAAGCGCTATAGTCACGAGTAAAGATCTCCTGACTGGCTATGTTCTCCGTTAGCCAACTTTCTGTACCTATCACTACATCATCACGCAGACTACGAATAAGATGTCCAAGTTCGGCCATCTTCCTGCGAATGCTGCGACAATTAACCGTGATAATTTTTATTTTATTGCTATTACTACGTAACGATGCCTCGCGCGCTACTAAAATATTATTATTATTTACTGCTTCCTTGTTCTTCCTATTGCGTCGACTATTTCTACGCTTATAATGTATTCTACTGCTAATTAACGTCGCGTTTATAGTGGTATGACGGTCGGACGTATTACTACTATTGACGTGCATCTCTACGCTTGGTGAATAATTATCATTTTTTAAATCTAACCCAAAAAAGCCCTAGCATGCTCGAACACCCTACTCTCCACCGCCTCGCAGCCTCGGTAGTGTAGTGCACCCAAGAACCGTTTTGGGATGCCCTACAAGAGTCCAGGACCGGCCTCAGGTCAACGAACTCCATTGCCCCTACAGAAGTCCCACAGCCTACGGTTCAGCCCGACCACTCGGCCTCAAGCCATAAGCCCACAGTCCGTCCGAGGAACAATGCCACAGATAGTAAGCCGAACATCAGCACCCGACTCCTCTCGGACACGAGCAACCTCAGTGGCCAAGTCCTTAAAAGAACTTAAAACCTCCTCAGACCCGCTCTTCGAAGCGTCGTTAGTCCCAACATGGGCCACCACCCGCAGCGAGGAGCAACCCGTGTCCAATATGGACACCCTGAACTCCTTCGTCACCTGGGGCACCAAACCTCCTGGTATTCACCTGGAAAAACCTGCTCATGAACTCCTTCCCGGCGGGTCCTTAACAGTAAAGGCGGACGGACGTAGGAGCTATCACTAATAGCCCCCTCTTTCTCCCCGTGCTCCCCTTGGGCCCGGTCCCCATCTAGGAGACGGGAGTGGGTGCAGGCGTTCTTTTATGCAGCTTATCGGAAAGTGCTCGATATTAATTTACAAATTGGCGCATCGCTTTACTTATGGGAGAAAACGCAACTTTCGGAATTTCAGGAATCGAACCCATGACACTTATGCAAAAGGTCCCATTTAATCTGGATGGTTCTCTATGACCTATACGAACGCTGAAAATTTCAACTAGAAAAACTGAAATCTTGAAAATGTTTTACAATGCAGCCGTTAAAAATTCGAAATTGTTTAAACAAATTTTCAAGGTTTATATATTTTGCGAATATGCTACGGAACTGAAATTTTTTTAATAGGTAGAATTGGTAAAAAACGAAATATAGATTACACAAATTTGGATATTTTAATTTGTTTGGCAGTTAAAAATTCTTCAAGTCTAAACAAATAGGTAAATGTTTAGATACTAGGGGACAAGTTAGGGAGCTGAAATTTTACATTAATTTAGAACTATGTCTATATAAACGGATAAAAATTGCATTGTATCCATGAAATTGTTATTGCGGCCGCGAAAATTATTTAATTTTAAACAATTAGATAAATGTTATTTCATTTTTTAAATGTTCTACAAATTTAAAATTTGGCAGAAATGTGTGGAATTATTATTAACCCAATGTGGAAAAAAAATAATATTCCTTAAATGCCAAATATTAGTGATTGTTTTACTCCATTGTTGTTCCATAAGGAAAAAACGAAAATCGGTGTAGAGGAGAAATCTTATGAATTAAAGAAATATTTCCCATGATGAAATATCTCTCTGAAAAATTAATGTTTTTTCAAAGTGAGATGAAATGCTTGCAGAATGCAAGCACCTTATACTAGTATGTTATATGTAGGCTTGGTAGGATTCCATTTAAATCGAAAAACGTCGATAAATGTCGATTTTTTTAAATCTCACAATCGACGAAAATATCTTCGTCGATAAGAATCGATTTTCCAACAAGATAGAAAAGTATACGTCAAAAAACCTACTCCGAATTATAATATTTTAGTCGTTTCTTTTTACTTTTTTCCAAGTATTATTTACTATCTACGATTTCGTTCCTTTACTGAGTTTGCATTAACAGCGGGTATTTTCTTTTACTCAAATATGCGTCTTTTTGAAAAGCTCACGTTTCTACTCTGGAAAATCAGGTGACCGCAAAGCAGTTTTGAGAACAGGTGTTTCTTAGCCCTTTTCAGGTTTGTGAGATTATATTTGCCGACCTACATCTAGATCTACATATTACCCTGCAAGTCACCTTGACGGTGGATGGCAGGGGGTGCTGCGCACCAAGTTCCTAACTAATTATTATTCACTGTTTTCTATTGTGGCCACGTATTGTCCTAGGGAAAAACGACTCCTTATACCTCTCTGTTCTACTATATATTTCGCGAATCCTGTCCTCATTATCTCTCCGTCCGATATACGTTGGTTGTCGAATAATATCCTTCATTTCATTTACGAATATCTTCTACCTATATTGATCTAGAGGTTTAAGTCTCTCCTCTAATCTACGATCTTTCAACGACGGCCAACTCAACTCTTCAATAAGTAACGTAACGCTCTGTTTTTTATCGTAATTCTTTTTCACTAATCTAGCTGCTCGCCGCTGTATTTTTTCTAAATTCTTTATGAGTCCCCTCTGATATGGATCCCAAACCGCTGCTGCGCATTCCATTTGAGGTCTAACCAAGGATAAATAACAGGATTCTCTCACCTTTTCCGTGCTTTTCTTGACTATTCTACGCACAAAAGCCAACTTCTTATTTGCCGCACCTATCACTCGTCTTATGTGGGTGTCCCAAGAGAGGTCACGACTCAAGGTTACCCCGAGGTATTTCACAGATTCCGAAACAGAAATGCTCTCACCATTTATCGAGTAGGTAAATACGGACGATGGGCTTCTAGATTTTCCAAAGTTTAGAACGTTACTCTTTTTCTGATTGATTTCTAGCTGCCATTCCTTGCACCATACAGATAGCGCATCCAGATCATCCTGAAGCTGACGACCACTAATTTCTCTATAGACTATGGTGCCGTCCGCAAAAAGCCTAATATTACTGTTCACAACTGAGCTGATGTCGTTTATATAAAGCAAAAAAAGCAAGGTCCGATCACACTACCCTGCGGCACTCCAGAGTCTACTCTGCCACACTCGAGGACGTACTATTGATGACTACTTTATGTTTTCTATTCCGAAGGAAAGCGCGAACCCAGTAATGACTTGAACATTAACGCCAAGATTTCCCAATTTTAATAACAACTTACGGTGGGGAACCTTGTCAAAAGCTTTTCTAAAATCAAGAAACACTGCATCGACCTGTTTATTATTTTCGCCGTATGATAAAATATCATTCACAAACAGACCGAGTTGGGTGTCACAGGATCTACCTTTTATGAAGCCATGTTGACAGCTGACTAACAGCGATCTACTATCGAGATAACGCATAGTGTTGCTAACAATAATGTGCTCCAAAATCTTACATGATAATGATGTTAGAGAAATCGGCATATAATTTTCGGGGTTTTCTTTGTCACCTCCCTTATGAATGGGTGTGACGTGTGCTTGTCTCCAATCATCAGGAACCTCACCTAATGGTGGTATATTCCACGAACCTTTCTATACAGATAAGATCATGGATATTCCCTGCTAATAATGCTTCGACCCCTGTTAAACAATTTTCGGAAGAAAGGAATTTCGATGGTCGTTTGAAGAGTGCACGCTAATCGTTTTCCACCCCTTCCACTCATCAGCCCCATGGAGTGTATTCCGGAAACAAATGTTTCTCGATTCTTTCTAGGGTTTTCCTTTAGATGACCGTGTTGTATGCACTTTCATCCGTTCTCCCTATGCACACCCAATCTCTTGGCAGTCTTTTTCTTAAAGTTATCCAGGAACGATCGTTCCTCTCTCGTGGTTTCGGCTCCTTCGTCTTCTGCTACAGGTTAGTAAATTTCAATTTATATATAATGGTTTAAAAAAGGTGCACATAAATTAGCAATCGTTATTAAAAATTGAAGACGGGTTAAATATTAATATTTATTTGGTATTTGTTGTAAAATATTTTGTCGATTGGAAAAACATTTTAATCAGGATTTTAGGCAAGATTGTTGATCGAGCGCTCAATAATAAAGGCTAATTTTTCTCACTCTATATTTTGTTAAATAAAGAGAATATGTAGTTCAGTGAGGAAATATATCATGATACAAAGTATTAGATAGTTCTTTTTTGACGTATCAAATATTATTGTGATAATTATATCGTTAAGGTTTTTTCCTCAATTGGCATTAACGAATGTCTAATGTCTACGCTGAACTCGCAATTTATTTTTTTTTAATATGGAGCTTGCAGTAATCGGGCTTTCAATTCGATGATTTAAATTTACTATTTACATCGAAATTCCACGTAAATTTTACGTTTATTTTACAATATTCTGATTTTTTATTTAAATTTTTATATAAAGTTAAATCTTTATGTACAAATTAATCGAACTAATATATCCTGTTCTTCATAAATTTTATTTTATTTAAGCGCATTTACACTCTTCTTCATTTTTAAATGTTAATATCAAAGAAAACACCCAATAACGCATTAAATTTTAAATTAATAAATTTAAATTTAAATTGTATAATGAAAACTAGAAAACGATTAATTTATGAAAGCAGAACAATATGGCGTTGCTTTTGTCGAGAAGTAGCAATTTTGAGCGTCGATATTCGTTGAAAATCTCTCGGGAAAATAAACGTCGAATTTAAAAAAAATGTCGAATTCTACCAAGTCTAGTTATGTTATATTCTCCTCTGTAAGAAGCGCCTATATATAAAAGAAGATAACTATTGTATATAGACCATTCTTATATGTTATATATCTCTTCTCTGTAAGAAGCGTCTATACATAATAGATGTAGAATGTGCAATTTAAATTGCTTCTCTCTTACGAAAAGGGTAACATTCCAGTTTTGAAATAAAGAAAGAAGATTTTTCTTTTGGTCAATCGTTAAAAATGACCACAATCCACACGCAGTTTACTGGATAATCTTATGTAGATTTCTTTTACTCCGTCTGCAACAACTTCAACCACGCGCCACCAGACCGCGCCACTGAAGCACCCATGCCGATGTTAATCGTTTATAACGCAAAAACGGTAAGAGATAATGGTTAGAAATTTTCCAGGATTGCTTGATTTACACATAAAAAGCGATTGAAGTAAAATTATTTGGAAAAACGACCAGGGTTCGGCTCCACTGGTTTATTTTTCTTTCTCATAAGGTAACACGTAAAAATGGACTTTTCGACGTGCAGGCTTTTCTTCTTTTGGATATGAAAATTAGAAAAAATTGACCTTCGATCTTCGGACCTGGACCATTAAAAAAATACATTTTCAAGTTTCTTATTCTATTCGTCTTTTTTCGCCTTCAGCTCATGTTAATTGGTTAAATGGTATATTTTTGAAAAATCTTGGCATTTTAACGGGATGTTGCCTTCCCTACCAACTACATTGTTAAAGCTCGAAATCCTATTGTTACTTCAATCCATATAGATTTAAGCGTGATTTGAAGGCTTTTATTAAGAGAAAGACGGAAGGAGGGGGAAATGATTTTCATAGCAATCAATGTAAACAACATTCGTTGCGTTATTTACGAGAAGGAATGCCTAAAAATCTGAAACACTATTCAAAGAGATTAAAATCGCACTAACGAGCTAAATTCAATATTATTGAAATAGAAACGGTAGGAAAATGTGAGGAACGTGCTTGACGTTTTAACAAACAAACCGAGCGTGTAAAAATTTTATCGGGTGAAGGGTTGTGCGATTGGTTACGGGAGTTAGGTAGAAGAATGGAGGACGGTTTTGGAAATAGGGAGAGAAAGAAGAATCACAAAAATAATAAAAGGCTATGTTGTCCGTCCGTTGGTCTGAGAGCCAAGTTATTAAGACGCAAATAACTCAATCAAGGATAAGGATTGAAAATTGGCAGAAATTTACAAAAAAATTCCAGAGTTCGACTCCAGGGTAATATTTCCGTTTTTCGTATGATAAAACTCAAAAATCGACTTGTTCTCGTGGAGGCTTTCTTCTTTTGGAAATTGAAATTGGAAAAACCTGACCGACGATCATCCGATTTGAACTATATTAAAGAAAAATTAACATAGTCACTTATTCTATTAATCTTTTTTCGAAATCGCTCATTTGTTTATCTTGACAACCGACTACTGTGAGAAAATAAATACTAATAATGATTTTTTAAATAATTTATTTAAAGTTAAAATTTCATTAATTTGAACCCGTCATTTTTGACGGGCAATTGCGCTAGTAGTAATAATAATCTGCATTATTAACGTTGCACTCTATTAACTTTGACGTTGCTACTACTATAATTTCGATGTTTGATAAAAGCGAGATGCGAATAACGCAATTATTTCGTCTATTTGAAGGCTTAATAGACGGTAATTCAATCGGAGGCAACAATGCGGGTCACCTTTGTAACACCCGGAAAGAGTGCGGAAAAGCCATAGAATTTCGAAAAGAAACGTATTTCTTGCAAATTCGTCCGTGCAACATCTAAAAATCGCAAAAATAAGGTATTTCTATAGATTTAGCCGTCAAATAAAGCAAAATCAAAGACATTCTGTCCATATCTTAATGAATAAAGGAAATAAACCTTGCACCTTGAAAAATCAAAACTCATGTGTAAACATATAGGAAAATATAATCGCCTCTTGGGGTCAAACCCGGGACACTTCCGTAAACGAAAACAGCTTTCTCTTGGTCTCCTAGTTTGCAAAAACAAAATGGCGTTTACAGCATTTCTCTATGACAAACTGTTTAAGAGATAAAAGGGGGGACGGATGGACGGACAGACAGTCAGATGGCCAGACGGACGGACAGACATCGAGTAATTATATATAAAAGATACGTGATAACAATTACTCTGGGGCAAAGGAATATTTTAAAGAAACCTTCAGATTATGAGCAAAAGGATAAAAATAATCGACACATGCGTAGACATATATATATATATATATATATATATATATATATATATATATATATATATATATATATATATATATACATACTCTATTTCCATCGCTGAAGAAGGGCATAGGCCCGAAAAGCCCCCCCAGCAGCCTGCCAACTTGGTAAGTGTCCGCTGGGCTTCCTTCAACACCTTGTTGCCACCCTCATCACTACCTTTTCTTTTCCTTAAGTTCATATATATATATATATATATATATATATATATATATATATATATATATATATATATGCATATATATACATATATATATATATACACATATATACATATATATTCCAAGCGAGCGAAATTCTGAAGAAGAAAAATAAAATAAAAGCAAAGAAAGACGGCTTAAGTTATTCACGCCACAATTTTTAAAGTAGAAAGAGGGAATGAGGGTGGAAGGAGGAGGAGAAGGATGAGCGAGGACGCATTAAATTCCAACGTCAATTCCTCCGCAGCACAAAAAAGCCATTCCAGCCGGCCGTTCCTTCACGACCCAAATTTTCTCCGCCATTTTCGATCAATTTTCCATAGCTCATCTTCCGAGGAATTCCGCTCCGAGTACCGCCAACCCCGAATGCCATTTACGGTTGCCCTTCGCCGCTTTACGCCTCCCCACCCTCTCCCGCCTAACTTCTCCTCCTGCATCTCTCGAATACCATCTTCCCTCGCCACTGCTCTCCGAATCAAACCTCTTCCCCACCCGACACTCCTACCTCCAAGCCCTCGTTCACCTGCTCCCCCTCCCTCCTTCTCTCCCTACCTCTCTCCCTACCTCTCTCCCTACCTCTCTCCCTACCTCTCTCCCGCCCTTATTCCTTCCCTCTCCCAATTTCTCTACCTCTCTCATTCTCTTTCCCTCTATCTCTCTTTCCCTCTATGTCTCTTTCCCTCTATCTCTCTTTCCCTCTATCTCTTTCCCTCACTCCCTCCGTCATTTCCTCCCTCCCTCAATCCCTCTCTCTCCCTCTTTCCCTCACTCCCTCTCTCACACCCGCCCTGCTTCTGTTCCTCTCTCTCCCACCCTCTCTTCCTCTCTCTCTTTCCATCTGTCTCTCTCTCTCTCCCTTCAAGTTTCCCTCCCTATCAATCTATCTCCGAGTCCTCTCCGCGTCACTACATCCTCCCTCCATTTCTCACCTCCCCTATTGCGGTAAAGGGGATAAATAATAAAGGAAATGTGTGATTCTTCCTCATTTCTGCCCCCCTTCTGCCTCCTCGAAACCCGATTTATCCGCAGCAACATCTTATCCGCCGCGCTCCAACACGTTCTCTGCAGAAAGTCATGTAGGCCAAAAAAGGCGCTCGTCCCTAGGAGGAGTAAATAAAAAGCCCTGCGGCTCCGTTCGGCGATACCTTGGCTCGTCGTTCGCCGAGGTAATTGAGCCCAAGAGGAGGAGGAAGCAGCGGGAGAAGGGGATGGATGTGCCGTGAGAGTTAATGGTTTCGGTGGAGTTGGATGGATGGGAGGAATGAATGGGGAGAGATAGAGCTCTAGGAAGGGTGCCTTCTCGTAGAGTCGGTGGCATGTGCTTCCTCCTTTAATCCTAGGAACGAGTGGAATCTCTGGAATTCGTGGACGGCGTGGAAGTGGGGGGAGAGAGAGAGAGAATGAAGGAGGCGGTAATTACGGTGGAAATTTTGGGAATCATAGATGGAAATGGAAGATGGCGGGTGTTTGTGGCTGTGAGTTGGGTTTTGCACGCGGCCGAGTATGCCTCTCGTCGCACAAAAGTTTTATTTAGATAAACTCGGAAACAGCAAAGCTTACACTAAAATATTTATTCATTTTTCACAAAATACACTGCGCATAAAAATGAGTCCATTTTTATTTATAAGATTACAATTTCTATTTATTACGATTGAAGGAATCAAAAATTGTAAATTGGCTGTTAAACTATTGACTTTTGAGAAATGAAATCACTTCATTACTCTCGGTTAAATACTATTTCCTTACGATTGATCATGATTATGATTCCACCTGTGGTGCATATCCTGTCATAAAGTTATTGATTTGTATTTAACGGGATAATTTATCATTTTAATCAAAGTCCAATAAGATTTTTCTTTCCTTGATACTTAATTTCTCTCCACACAATATTTAATTAACTATTTTCAGTAGTAGTTTGATATAAATATTTAATCTCACAAAAACGTTTCTACATATTGCACAAAACATGCAATTGTTTCTCATATTAAGGCGAAATTCTTAGAAGCATCTGCTAGTAAATGGATTATAGGTAGAGGTTTTCCCCAAAGCACGGTGTCATGAATTCTTGTGAATTAGCAAATACCTTATCACAAAACGTTCTCCCTCCAAAGTGCACCGTAGTATCATTTGATGTGTGTAATCTTTTCACCAGTGTTCCCACCAAAGGAGCTTTGGAGTTAGCCAAAATTACCCTCGTCAAAAAGAGTGTTCCCGCTCCAATAATCAGTGAACTGCGTCCCCAAATTATTGTGCGTTTCTCAAAACTATTTAAAGTTTAATAAAAAATGTTAATCAATTAGATGCCCTAGCCATGGGCTCTCCTTTGTCGCCGCTACTTGCAGACATTTACATGGACAATTTCTAAATAAAACTTTTCTCTTCAGAGAATCCTATTATTAAAAACGTTTTCTGTTGGTTTCGTTATGCTGATGATATTTTGTGTATGGTCTGGGTTATCGAGGCAAATAGATATCTTCCTAAATTTCTTGAATTCTTTTAATAAAGCAATAAATTTCACATGAGAAAGAGAAATCAACGGGTCCCTAAACTATCTAGACATCACCATAGCAAAGGTAAATAGAAATCTAGAATTCGTCATTTTCAGGAAAGACACGTACACCGACCAAATCATTCACTTCAATTCAAGCCACAATTTCTCACAAAAATTATCGTATTTCATTTCGTGCTTCATAGGCTATTAAAAATATCTTTGTCAGATTTGAACGTCAGGAAAGAACTTCAGGTGATCAAACAAATTGCAGTTAACAACGGTTACCAGAGCACATCAATTGACAGGTTATGTGAGAGAAAACGATGCTAACTAGCCATATAACAGATATACGGTACCGTCCCAGTTGACGAATTGAAACCGCAATGGCGAAGAGTCATTTCTTGGTAATATATCCCTTAAAATTAATTGATTATTTCCCAAAAATAAAATTAGATCCGCTTTTTACAATAGATCGAAATTAAAATACTTTTTATTCCGTACTAAAGACAAGATTAAGAATTTGGAAAAAAGTGGAATTTATAAATTACATTGTGGAGATTATACAGCGGTTTATATAGGACACACGGGGCGTAAATACAAAGAAAGAATTAAAGAACATCATTCCTGCTTCATAAATAGTAAAACAACTTCTCTTTTAGAACATGGACACAACGAAGACTTTATTCCCAGAATCCTGCATTGTGAAAGCAAGTACCCAGACTTGATATTCTGGAACAATTAGAAGTTATACAGTGTGTGGCCTCAAGAAACTGTGAAGTCGTTAATGATATTTTGTATCCTTTTCATTCTCCACTTCTCGACCTTCGATTCATCTAATTATTCCTAGAAATTATCCCCATTGTTATGTTATGAACTCTCCAACCTCCTGGCGGTTGGCTCAATCGCATTACCAGCTTTGCTTCAAATGCGAGAGTAGGCTGTTTACACTCGGCTCATTTTACTCTTCTTTAGCCCCTTGTTACAAAGAGGCACCAACCCCTCCCTACAAGCGGGGACGCTTGTTGCTAGGGAGGGTTTCCAGCGAATCAAGGCTGGCGATGGGTCGCTTATAGCGGTCCCACCACCTAACCTTGTTATCGCCCAGCTGCTGCACCTCTTTGTGCCTCGATGCTGCTGCCTTGCAGTAGAATTCCTTGGACATCCTCGGCAGGAGGACGTGCAGGGACTCCACATTTCCGTCTAAGTGCAACCGGCTGACGCTCTCGTATCGGCAACGACCGAGTATCAGTCGGAGTGCACTGTTCTGCACCAATTGCAGCCTGTAGAGGGTGGTCTTGGACACTCCAGACCAGACCGGCGCTGCGTAAGTGATGATGGGCCTCACGCAGCTCAGGTAGAGGCGTCTCTTGATGTCAGCCGACAAGACACCCGGGCGCAGGATAGGACGAAGCCTCGCCAGCGCCCCGAGAGCCTTGTGGTGGACGCGCTCAACCTGAGGCTTCCAGAGAAGCCTCCGGTCTAGCACCACTCCCAGGTATATGACTTCTGGGCTCCAGGGGATAACCCCCCCCCAATCACTGACAAATCGACTCCTGGTGGCGCTCCTCTTCCAGGGTGGAAGGTGACGGCCTTGGTCTTTCCAGGGTTTACTACAATGCGCCATCGACGATACCAGGATACCAGTTCGTCGACGGCGCACTGCAGCGTCTCCACGGTCGCGTACTTTTTCGAAGACCGCGACAGGAGCGCCGCATCATCCGCGTACAGGGCAAGCGTAGTGTTCCTCCCGAGATCCCGAGGTAGATCTTGGGTGAAGATGTTAAAGAGAATTGGCACCAGGACGGACCCCTGCGGGACACCGGCGCAGATTCGCCGCAGTCCCGATCCGACCTGGAGCCAAAACACCCTGAACGTCCTGCCCTGTAAGTAAGACTCTATGAGCCGCACTAACCACGCAGGAAACTGGAGTCGATGCAACTTCAACAGGAGAGCTGGGTGCCACACCCGGTCGAAGGCCTTCGAGATGTCGAGGAATGCCCCTGTGACCGCGTGGTTCCTGTTGAAGGCGTCAGTGATAAAGTGGGTCACCCTACCCAGTTTCTGGGTAGTGGAGTGCCCCTCCCGAAAGCCAAACTGCTCGTCCGGGAGAATATTCTTCTCCCGGACGATATCCTGCAGCGGCTTCCGGACAAGACGCTCAAAGATCTTCCCAAAGCCCGCCAGGAGAGAGATTGGCCGGATGTCCCCGTGACCAACCTCCGTCCCCGGCAACTTCGGGAGACAGATGATCTTTGCCCTTTTCCAGGCAGACGGAAAATACGGAATCCCGACACAACCGTTGTAAATGGCGGCCAGGAATTCTACTGCTGCGACAGGAAGCTGTCGCAGGACGATGTTGGGGATGGCATCATCCCCGGGAGCCCTCCTCGTCTCAAGGCGACGGATCACCGCAACGATCTCGCACACCTCGAAGCGAGGGAGCTCCGCAGCATCGAGCAAGGGCCCGCGGTCAAGCGTCCCGAGTTCCCGTGCGGTGTCCTCTTCGACGTCGTCCGGCTCTGCTGTGGCCGGGTTCGGGCAGAATACCCCCTCCAGATATTCGGCCATATACCCGGCTTTCTCCTCCGGAGTCCTCGCAACGGAGTCCCCCTGGATGATCAGGGGGTCCCTCCGCTGGGCAACGCAAAGCCTCCTACAGGTTTTCCAGATGGACTGGTCCTCCAGGGAAAGCGTGGAGAGATGTAGTTCCCACGCGTCCGAGCGCACGTATTTCAACATGTCTCGGACCGTCCTGTTGAGGGAGTCCATCTGGATCCTGAGGTTCAACGTACAGTGGCGCTGCCACCTCCGCCGCACGCCGTTGCGCAACGTGATCATCTGCTTGACGACACGAGGCAAAGCAATGCGTATACCCCCGGCTACGACCACCTTCGGGATCGCAGCGTCCATGGCCTTCTGGACGGTGGTGATGAGGAGGTCGACCATACGGTCTGCCTCCCCGCACGTACTAGGTGGTGTTGGGTTGACCGGCAGCCTTTCCGCAATGAACTCGCGGAAGTGCTGCCAGACGCTGCGAAGGTGGTACTCGCACTGGCAAGTTCCCCAGAAGTAGCAGGGTCGGATTATGGTCAGAGGACATATCGCACACGGAATGCATGCTGAGGGACGCCCTGATGTTGTTGATGACAGCTACATCGAGGACGTCCCTCGAAGGAAGATAAGTGGGCTCGGTCGGCGCGAGCACCGTGAGTCCCTCTTCATCGGCAAGATCTTTCAGCCGCAGGCCCCTCGGATTGGGGACTCTGGAATGCCAACTGGTGTGCTTGGCATTCAAGTCCCCAAGTGCGATCCAGGGGCAGCTATTCCCGACGACCTCTAAGACCTCATCCGGATCCCACGCCCTCCCCGGCGGATAATACACCGAGGAGACCCTGATCCATCCGGTACAGGTCCTGATGTCGACGGATACAGCGTCCATCGCCCCGTAGATCCGTGCCGGAAGCGGACGATGTTCTACGGATCGATGAACCAGCAGTGCCGAGCCGCCGCGCCCCGCCCCCCTGGCGGGTTGGTTGACACTGTCTGCGCGGTATATTGCCCATCCAGGTATCTTCCACGCATCCGCCGGGCGGAGGTGCGTCTCGTTCACGGCGGCGACGATGGCGTGCTTCTCTTGTAGGAACGCCCGAAGCTCTTCCGTCTTCTCCTTGACACCTCGGGCGTTCCATTGTACAAGGACGCTGCACCCCCTAGTCCCCATTGTTGGGGGACGAGATGCGCTCCTTGACCAGCTCCTCCAGGAGAGAGAGGAGGAGCTGGCCGGACGTTGAGGAGATATAACTTCTAAGCGCCCCACATATCATAACCACCGTCCGCCCTCCACGGACCGAACCGACTCTGGCGCACTGCCTTGCGGCTTGCTGGTCTTGACCGAAGCTTCGGGGCCCTTGGGAGGGACCACTTCGGCCGATGCGGTTGGCCGACTTACGACCACCCACTTCTCTGATACGGCCTTTTCGACTGCCAGAGGGGCCGCGGCGGGGCCTTTCGGGGCCTCATTCTCCGCTGTTGCTGCCTCAGCAATCTTCGCCTGCTGGGCTTTGGCCGCCCTGCGCCTCTCCTTCCGTAGGGCTGAGGCTAAGGGCTTCTTTTGTTCCATCTCCTCCCGTCTGACAACGGGACCTGGAGCCGGTGCGATTGCGGCGGGTTTAGGGTCCGCCTGCTTATCCGGCTCCGCACCTGGCTGCTAAGTCAGAGATGGGGCACTACCCGAAGGTGTCGGCTTGACAGTTCCCCCAGCTACCGCGGCATAGGGACGGGAGGCGTCCACTTTTGCCGAGGGGGCCGGGCATTCCCGGTGCGAGGCAGGGTGATCGCCCTCGCAGTTTGCGCATATTGCAGACTCAGAAAGCGGCTTTGGGCAGTCGTCCCCCTTGTGTCGCACCTGCAGGCGAGCGACACGTGGCCGAACTTCTGGCAGTTGAAACATATCAACGGCCCTCTGTTTCCTCTATACTGCTCGATCTTCACCGAGCAGTGACATAAAGTTTTAATAGCCGACGCTGGAGGGGCCCGTGGAGTCCTCTCCAGGTTGGCAACAAATCTCCCTATTGGGATCCGCTTCCCCCCCTCCATCGCAGTCATCTGCCGGACGCCACGGACAATAAATCCCTTTGCCCTTCCCAAGATTTTTAATCAGCAGACGCGTCCCCTGGACCGTCTGCAGTAACTGAGTATGGTACTGGACCTTAGCATCGTCCAGTACCTTCGTCGCCGCCCGGTGGTGCTCAGGCGAGTGGACGACTATTCGAGTGGAGGCCCTGTGGACCTCCAGCTCAAACTCATCGCCGCACACCTTGCTGAGTTCAGCGGCTATGGTCTTATGTGAGAGGATCCCATATACCGTGATCGGCGATACGCGGACCCTCTTTCGAGCTCCCTTTGCCTTCTTTCGAGGCGTTCTCCTTGGTACATCTACAACTACATCCTTGGTAGGCCTCGGTTTGGGTACTACCGCGGGTGTGACCCCGCTGGCGCCTACCGAGTCTGTAACATGCTGGCCCTGGGCCGGAGTTGAGGAAAGGGCTTCGAAAGCAACCGGGGCAGCAGCATCCGGTGCCTTCTCGGCACACATCTCCCTGTACTCCGCTGGGGTAATTCTCCCAAAGGAGGAGTCGCTTGAAAGCGACGACAACCGGGGGCGAGCGGAACCAATATGGAGGCTCCCTTCCATAAGGGCAGCCGGCTCAACAGACCCTTTCGGGCCACTTTCCATGGGAGGGATTATCCTCTCCATGGGGAAATTTTCTAGGCCCTTTTCAGGGCCAAGAAAAACACAGGGAGACTGACCTCAGGCCAGGCTCCACCGTACCCGTAGACGACAAGTGACGGTGAGCAGAAGGGACTCGTTAGCCTTCCCCTGACTTTCCGACGACCGTACAAAGCGGAAAACAAACCCGAAACCGGAGTTCTGAGGAATAGCAGAAGCGCCACAGTCGCGAGTGGTAGTCGCAAGTACTAAAAAGCACGTAATCGTGCGAAGAAACGATATGGATATACCTAAGCTACCAGTATGGAATCATGGCTCTCGGCGAGCATCATCCCCATTTTCTTCCCATTATCCAACTTACTGGACATCACTGAGCTCATCAGATTTCCCCCCTCCTCTTCCCAGGAACATATCTTCACTCCTTTCCTTCAATGGTCGTCGCTCCACTTTCCCTTTCATTATCCTCCCCCAACTCAACCTCCCCCGCCCACTCATTCTACCTTTAACTATAAATTGCTACCGGCTTTGAGTTTACTTCACCTGATGATGTTGCAATGCAACGAAATAATAAATAAAGTTTAAGTGGAATTTCCTATAAGTCTCTTTATTTTTACAGTATACAATCAAATTCTGAATTGGAAAACGAGATCAGCACTCGGGCAGTAAAATATTTCTCCAATTAGGTCATGCGTTAATACACAAAAGAAAATATCGTTGGTCACCGACACGGTTGGGACCATAAATAGTGGCCAACTCATTCACCGTAAAAGAGGCGAAAATGATGCTCAAACAAAGGTAAATAAAATACATCTCCGCATATCCGTAGCACCTAAAATGGTGCGGCGGACATTGAACCCAAATTTCTGCGCCTCTGCAATGAGGCTGAGGAAGAGAGTGGAGAAGGAGGGGAATTGGAGAGGGTGGAGAGGGAGGGGAATTAGAGAGGATGGAGAGGGAGGGAAATTGGAGAGGGTGGAGAGGGAGGGGAATTGGAGAGGGTGGAGAAGGAGGGGAATTGGAGAGGGTGGATGGGAGGGAATTGGAGATGGTGGAGAGGGAGGAGAATTGGAAAGGGTGGAGAGGGAGGGAAATTGAAGAGGGTGGAGAGGGAGGGGAATTGAAGAGGGTGGAGAGGGAGGGGAATTGAAGAGGGTGGAGAGGGAGGCGAATTGGGGAGGGTGTAGAGGGAGGCGAATTGGAGAGGGTGAAGAGGGAGGGGAATTGGAGAGGGTGGAGAGGGAGCGGAATTGGAGAGGGTGGAGAGGGTGGAGAGGGGGGGATTGGAGAGGGTGGAGTGGGAGGGAATTGGAGATGGTGGAGAGGGAGGGGAATTAGAGAGGGTGGAGAGGGAGGGAATTGGAAAGGGTGGAGAGGGAGGGGAATTGGAGAGAGTGGAGAGGGAGGGGAATTTGAGAGAGGCAGGGGAGTGGATGAAGGGGGAGGCGGATGATCCTCATTTGGAAGTGAAGTGGGGAAAGGGACTCCGGAGAAAAGTAGAGATAGGGAAAAACGGAGCGTCGGCAACCGCCTTATTTATTACAAAGAAAATTAACATAGGTAAGAAGCGCGTTCGCATTCACGTACGAACCTGCGCACACACGCACAGGAATGCTATCCTTAGTGGAGCAATAAAAGTATTTCGGGAAGGGAAAGGAATCTGAAAGTCGTCGATTGCGGCAGCTTCGAACCTCCCGAGGGCGGCTGAAAGAGGAAGCGAATTGCCGAAGACTCTATCTATCCCTTTTATGCCCCAGTGCCTCCCTTCGTATTAGTAAAAGCGCGAGGCTACCTCTGGAGATGGATGGGAAACAAAGAGACAGCGATGCAAAGAGAATGGAACGAGAGGGAGAAGGGGGTAGAAAGGGAGTGAGAAAAAAGATGGGGTGAGATAGATTGGGTGAGAAAAACCAGAGGGAGGGAGAGAGGAGAGTGAGGGAGGAGAGGGGAGAGAGGGAGGGAGAGGAGGAAGTGGTAAAATAGAGAGGGAACGAGAGAGAGAGAGAGATTGAGTGAGAAAAAAGAAAAGTATTAGATGGGAGGAAGAGACGAGAAAGGGAGTGGAGAGGGATGGAAAGGGGCGGGAGGGAGGAAAGAGTATCAGGGAGAGGATATCTTCAGACAATGACCGTTGGAGTCGTGACAAACTTCTCTTGATAAGAAGAACATAAGGATCAAGTCATTAAGTTGTCGATAGTGATTCCGTTTGGCACAGAAGAAAGGCGTGCTTCCCTAAACCAGTGTTTCGCAAACTATGAGTCGCGACCCATTTATGAGTCGCTAAATATTTTCGATGGTTCCCATAAAAAAGCGAAAAAAAAAACATTTAAAGTGTGAGAAACAGCAGCTTTTCGGTGCGGGAATTTGAAACGTAAGGTAGTCGTCATTTCATGCACGTGAAACACATTGTTGCATATATTCAGTTTTTAATAGTAAACGAGTGTAAGTATCTCGCCCTAATCATGGAGGGTTCAAGTAAAATCTTGCATTAGGATGGCAAAATAATTCATAGCTCGAGTTTAGTAAGATAGTGTTGGGAGAAACACTGCTCTCTAAATGTGTAAATAATTCAGTTATGAATCATTTAAGTCATCAAAGTTTACATAACATCGCATAATCCACATTAGCTTGCATTTTACATTCTCGGTTTACAAGTCAGTTGCGATTTTGTCCATGTTGTCTGCTTCAAACACTTTAATGGTCGTTAATTGCATTGCTATAAATAATAAATGGAATTTAATTTTGATTATACATTTACAATAGAATTTTAGATTTTTAATTGTTCAATCAAAAGTTATAATGCATATTTTGAAAAATATCGGGAAAAATTAATATGAATATTATCGCTACTTTCATTTTATGCAATCCTATCATTAATTTGGAAGAATTGATTACGCTTATTTTAACAATGAAAAACTGCAATAGTTAATTTTCAAATAATTTTAGTTAGATCACGCTATGAAACAAAATTTTTAAAAATCTTAAAATTCCTGTTTTTTCTGGCTTCAAACGAATTTTAAACCTAATTCGATATGGATTTCCCTTACAGATAAATACACATCGCTCTAACTGCTGTAAAACTGTCCAAGTATCAAGCTTGTACCTTAATTTTAACTAAACTAAACTAAACAATGTTATTGAGACGCAATATATTTCTTATGGTAAAATTTGTTTTTAAAAGTACATATTTCAAAACTGTTCCACATTTCAAGGTTTTCGGACATTTTCCTGATGCTTAAACGTTTATATCTACATGCCAGCCAAGTTTTAGAACCCCCCTTTCCCGCTCTACCACTTCCACGTTGATGTGACGTGCTCAGGCACGCAGCTTCATTACAAAATTGATATAATATACAGGATTGAGTTGGTTCAACACAGTAGAATAATGTGAAATTTTAAGCGATCAATTGGATATGAGAGTAGTTCATATAATTTTAATAAACAATTGAATTTAACTAAAACAGCACTCAAACAAGTAGAATACTCGTGAATATATATTTTTTCAATGCTTAGATTCTCTTTGGTTAATGTCTATCTCTTTCCACAGTCGCCATTGCTTGACCAATTACAGTGAATAAAATTTGAAAACAGTCATTGCGTTTACTAACCGTTTTGTTACGTTCCTGTCAATTCCAATGAATAAGTTCGTGCGGAAATTAAATTGAATTCCATGTATGAAGCAATGCCAACAGTCTTGTTTGTTAATTCATAACGAATAATATGATATAATGCAGAGTAAATAAAATTATGGAAGAAAAAGCTTAAGTTCAAAAAACTTAATAATAATGGCGCATTAAATATAGGCTTGGATGCGACACGATAGAATAAATAATTAATATATCCATCACACTAAAAAATGACTACGTTCATAGACTATAAAGACATCATAAACATTTGAATAACAATATTTATATTTTTAAATGAAAAATGGAAAAGTAATATTACATGAACGATTACAATTAGTTTAATTTTTGACAAAACTTTATAAATTTGTGGGAAAAATTCACGTTCGGACAACCGCGTTACGACGCATTGTTGGACTTGCATTATTTTAGAGTTATTAAAATTCTTATGAATATAAGAGCAATTCCAGTTTAATTGCTGACGAGCTGATTCTATGCCATCTCAAAATGGAAACCTCAAGTTATTATGTTAGGTCCATTTATACTTGCGTCGCGTCTCATCAATTGATCAAAGCTCTCTATGTTTAATCAGTCGTTCGGAACAGGCACGGTCATTAACTCTTTCATTGGACCTTGGAATAAAAATTTAATTTCGCCGAGTTATCCAGAATGACATTTATAGATTCATTTGAAGTGAGCAAATGTGACCGATCATGGATATAAATTGCAACCCATAATTTTAATTTTTTTTTTCGTAAGAAATTAGGGAGATATGGGATCTTAAGAATAATTCTTATGACGCTAAATTTTATTTTAAATAATTATTATAAGAAAAATGTATAAGCTTTTATCACGGCAATATTTTTTGTTGGAAATCAAGGCGTCAATTAATGATCGATCTTTCGTCTGAAACGTCTTAGTAATTAGGTCAATTATAAATACTGAGCAGCGGCGAACTAATAATACCGCAAATATTTTTATGAAAAGTTTCAAATTACTATTTCACAATGATAAATGAGAGGATAGAGGAATTGTATATAGAGCATCAATTTTACGGAGTAATTAACTTGGATTTAATGAATTCATAAGAAGATTTAGCTTTTCTATCATTTCACGATTCAGATATAATGCAAATACATCACCATAAACTTTTAAATATTGATAAAATTTAAGAAGGCCGAAACATATAATAAGCACTCATTAAATAAGATAAATTCGTTAAAAATAAATAAAAATGAATTATTAATTCCTAATTAGCAGCACACAACTCCAGTTTTATAATTGGGGAGTGGAGTTGGATTAACCCTTCTATACCGAATGAAAAAAATTGCCAAAATGACATATTTGGAGATGATCGACTTAGCAGGGGTACCAAAATTGCAAAGTTCAACTTTTCGATAATTATAAATTTGGAAGGAATTGGCTAAATCGATTTCAATGAAATTATGTATGAAGGAGGCATGTAACATATAGAAGCAAAATCAAGATGTTTAATACAGATATAGATATCAGGGCTGCCACAATACAAGAAATAAAAAACATTATTTTTACACATATTTGCGGTGAAATGTCATCTTCAATTTTAAGCAAATTTAATATTTATAATGCACACATATATAGAAAATCATAATAGCATATTTAAACCGAATCAGTCAAACAGGAGTGCCACAATTACAAATTAAATTCTTTCACTTATTATGGAGTTGGAAGGAATCGGTTGAACGGATTTCAATTAAATTTTGTATAAAAGATTTTTACAACATGCCAAAATGAAATCGAGATGTTTATAGCGGAGCTAAAGAGCAGGACTACCATAATAAAAAGTAAAATGATATTTCTTTTACACGTAATTATAGAGAACTGACGTCATGGATTTTAACCAAATATGATGTACATAATCTTAATATAAATAAATAACAAAATTATTCTATTTCAACAGGACCGACTAAACAGGGCTACCACAATATCAAAGTTAGAATTTGTCGGTAACTATTAATTTCGAAGGTATTGGCTGAGCAGATTTCAAAGAAATTTCGTTTGTAAGGCGAATATAGAATGACATAACCAAATGAACATGTTTAAAAAGGATCAAAAAATCAGAGTTGCCACTATATAAGGAAAAATAATTTTCTGATTTCAAAGCAAATATATTAATATACGATTATACTACGGCGAATTCGACGAAAAGCATTTCTGTGCCAGGGAAAACCCGTTTACATCTCTACTATGCAAGAGGTGGTTATTACTCTCTCCCCTACCTTTCCGTAAGTTTTACCTATTTTTATAAAAAGTAGGCTTCACCTCCCCCACATCATCCATCCATCCTACAGCCTCCTTCCCTTTTCATTCCACATCCATCCGAACCGTATCCTTCACAAAATTTCACTCTTTTATATCTTTTCGCCCTCGATCCTATCCTAAAACTTGTCCCTTCCCATTTCCTGACGGAACGACCATGGCGCCGAGCACGTCCTCAATAGCGGTGCGAGAGTTTTCCAGGATATGCGCTGAAGCGGTGCTACACATCTTATTCCTGCCTCGTAAAAAGAATTGAAAGTTTTATTTCGCCTCTCTCTGTCCCTCTCTACCTGTGAGCAAGAAACGATTCGCATTCCAAAGTCGTCCTTGTCCGTTGGCGCTCTGCGACGGAGGGTTAGAAAAAGGAGAGTTTCATTTGACGCCGTAAAGAGACTATGAAGATTGGTGTGGCATCTTCAATGTCTCCCGCAGAAAGCAAAAATTAGACGTATTTGTAAATAGACACCTGCTTAGTTTACTTATTGGCCGAGCGAATGGAGGTCTCTCCTGTTGAGTCCCTGTGCACTTTGTTTGTCTGTCTCTTTGTTCTACGATAACTGCTGTCTCGGTTTCTTATTATCACCAAACTTCGTGTGCGTGTACAAATAACTAAGAGTCGACTGCCTATAAATTTTCTAGAACACCACCATTATAGTTTCTGAGCAATTTGCGTTACCGCTTCGCGCTAATTTCTAAATCTTGTCCAATCAAAACGAAATTTAGCGTACACACAGAAAACATCAAACGATTAAGAAAACATTTCTCTAGAATTTACAGGGAGCCTGTTTAGCCGCTATGCACTTTGTCCGTTTATTTGTCTCTTTTTATGTTCCACTATAACCACTGTCTCAACGAGGAGACAAGACTCAGGCTTTTTGCCATTACTTCCGTATTTGTTGCGTTTCTTAGGTTTCCATTTCTTTGATACATATTTCACTGCTGAAGACAGCGCTTTCAATTCTATTCAAATTTTATATCTCCACTGTATGAAGTACAGGAGAAGTATGAAGACGATAATAATGTTGAACATGCGATTCCTCCCCAACAACCTTAAGTGGACTGAGCGGGGCAAAAGATCCCGCGGAACCCATGAAGATTATGTGTTTGCGAGTCCCGCGGATCGAAAATTCTGATTGCGTGGTTAAATTTTATGGAGAAAAAGAGGCTATCAAATTCACAATAATTCATTCGCATATATATTTTAAATATAGTGGGTGTACTTCTGAGTTTGATTTCGATCGTAGCGCAGAAGTCGTCGAGTGAAGCCATTAAAAATATATATTTTTCAATGATACCCGTCAGGTGAAACTGCCCCTCGCAAAATATAGTTTACGTTACCTTCGTCATCATTCTTTGTGATTGCACATTTCACGCTCAATCCTTACATTTATTTCCTATTTAGCAAAAAGCTGCTGACGATGTTAACACTAAAGCCTGGATCTCCTGACCGTATATCAGTTCCTGATATCAGGGATATTCAAACAATTTTTTAACCTAAATTCGATTCCAATTATTGCGCTTTACAAATCAGGTTACTAATAAGTTAGATTAAGATTTTTGCGATGAATATAATAAGTTCATTAATTAGAATACGAGTCGCAAGAAATGCGTCAAAAGTTTATGGGGCATAAAATTCTCTCGCCCTTCATAGAAGCTCATGATTTTTGACAAATTCAACAGATTCATCTATTAAATATACGCGCTTATCAATATTTGACATCTAACACAGAAATGGATTTAAATTTAATTTAAAAAATAAGTACATCACAAACGTTTAGCTTTTTTCACTAATAATATCTAAGCAGAAAACAAAAAGCAAACGATAAAGGACTGATATTTATAACCAGCTAAAAGTTGTGTCAAATTAAAAACAATTGGCATTTATATACTTAAAAGCAGGCAAGCAATATTTTGGTATCTTAATGACATCTTGCACAACCGCAGACCATATTTTCTCGTTAGTTTCTAGACTCTAGAGAGCTTTACCTATTTATAGCATGAAATGCCTACGTCATATTCAAACTACTCGGTCTTTCGCAGTTACGGTAATGAGGAAAAATGAGTCGGAAAAACAGGAGTTCTTCTAAATTTTTGAAATTCCCCCCTCTTTTCTTGCGCGAACGCGCGCGCACACTCGCACTTCCAACTCTCTCTCTCTCCAACTCTCACCCACTCCCTCCCCCGCTCCATCCCCCTCCATCTCCCTCCCTTCTCCTCCCTCCCCTCCCTCCCCCACCCTCTCTCTCCTTCCCCCTCCCTCCCTCGCCCTCCCTCTCCTTCCCCCTCCCTCCCTCGCCCTCCCTCTCCTTCCCCCTCCCTCCCTCGCCCTCCCTCAGCCTCCCTCCCTCCCTCTCTCTCTATCTCCCTCTCACACTCTTCATTTCTTTCTTTTTCATATGCTAAAATTCCTCCGAGTACTTCCTTTTGAGTTATCTCCTGCCTTCTCCATGCTTCAGTTTTAAAGAAAGTGTTCATTGGCATTTTATTTTAAAAAAACTATCGCCCGTCTTAAATGTTCGGTTTCTCTCGACTCTCAGCTTGTGTTTTTCGTATTTTATCTTCGCTCTTTATTTTTTTCTTAAACGAAGACCTAGTCAACTTTTCTTTGCCTATGAGTTTGTAGCGAATGAAAAATACTTTTTCACAGACGATCTTGCACACTAATTCAGTTTAATATTTATACGATATCATTACCATCCATAATGGTCAATCCGCGATAGAATTCACTTTTGTATCGACGAAAGTGCGAGACGCATTGAAACTCGAATTCATAAATGAAATAAATTGTTCACTCTAGCCATATTTTTAAATGGTTTTTTACATTTACTTTTTTCATTTTATAATGTGGAAATTTTCTCTTTACAGTAACTGATTAAATTATATTTTATATATGTATATATTGAATTTATTTTTATTGATTAATCATGAGTAGAAAATTTTCTAGCATCAACAAACCGAAACCTCTCAATGGACTGAATTTCTTAGGGCGTATTGCTCATGCGCTTGCTTTCCTCTATTTCGGCGAAGCAAAAACACTAGTTCTCCCATTAAGAACCATTCTACGCCAAAGCCACTAATTTCTTTTTATCTCTTCCTCTCTAGTCTGTTCTATATTCGATATTACTTCCGCAGCATTAGGAGGGAGGGGATGGCAAAATATCAAGAAGAATGACGAAATATTTGCTTTCAAAAGGTGGCCGAATTGTAACCTGAATAGGGCAACGTAAAAAACAAAAAGTAATCAGCACTCGTAATAAGTATGGATCTTATCGCTCATGTTATATTTTGCTTTGTAACTCCTCAATATGACGCCTTTGTCTGCAAAGTCGGGATAATTTGTAGTGAAATACTTACAAATGTGTGAGCCGTAATTGTGAATTATTTTTTTCAGATAAACTTCCTTTCCGCTATGTCAACATACATTACTTTGTTCTCTGGAAAGTACTTCTTAGCGGATAACGGCTTAGAATTTACTAATGAGACATATTTATTTAATAAATTAGATAATAATGCAATGATTTGGCCAATTATTGTAAAATGATGTAGACGAACATTACTCATTTTATGACACGTACCACTTCAAATTTAATTTCAAGACAATGCTCATTTTCACGTGATACATTGGAAATTAATGAAAATGCTTTCAAAAATCAACCATGAATAGGAACATAATCATTCTGGTTAAGAATTGCCGAGCAAAAAAGTCTTTTACTGTAACCTTAGTTAAATTAAAAAGGATTTTCTGTTAGGAAAACTCCTCCTTTAACAGAGAAGCAGAAGGGACACCTTTCTATAAAGAAAAGTTAACTCTGAAGCTTCGAATTAAGTGTTCGAAGGGTACACAAGCTGGTCCCTAGCCGGAATGATGCACGCTGGAAAAGGGTCAGATCTTTGCAGTTGGCAGACTAGTCCTACTCACGCAGACGACTAGACTAAGACCGCCCAACCGCTGTGGGCTTTTGAATGAGGAGGTGGGCGGCAGAGTGATCCGATTGGGCAGGGGGCGACATCTAGTCACGGTAGCCATGGCGATGAAAGGAAGGGGAATTTAAGGAGTGGATATGAGTCCGCAAAAAGGATTTTGGAGTCAGAATAAGAGCGCTGCGCATATTTGGGTCTGTTGGGACGGCGAGATGGATTTAAGAGGTCAAAGGGAAGAGAAAGAGAATACGACCAAAATGATTCAAACGAACTGGAGCCTCGAATTCGGAAACATAGTAAACACGCATGCGTTGGGAGGTGCGCTTTTGGAGAAATTAAAGAGGTAGGAATCGGCACTGGATCCTCGGTTAAATAAAGATGGCGATGTCGGACGCTAATGAGGCAGAGGCTGGAAATGGGGTGAGGAAGAGAGAATGCCATTTCCCAAAAGAACAGACGAGCGGAAACTAATTGATCCACAAAATAATTGCCGGAGGGGTTGTGTAAATTAATTGAATTTTTGGATCTATGGAATTTTTTTAATTGTAAGCGTACCTCTCTTTAAGTTTTCAGTTGCAATTTCGGATATATCAAAAGCAGCTATGTAATTTATCAAATTATAATAGGCAGACGAATTTGGATTAATCTCGAATAAAGTAACAATTCTGAGGCTATAAATATCGAAAGCGATTTCATATTACTAAAATTTTACTTGGTCTTATATTCGTTGCATGCAATGCAGTAGCATATTGTAGTAATATTTGGAAACTCTATTGAATCTAATTAATATCTTTTTAAAATACTGAATTTTTATAATGATAATCTGAGTCAACACGACGGATTCCAAATTCTCTAGCTCCAAAATCCGGAAAACATTTTTGGGTCAAAATATTTAAATCCGACTCATTGAACGTATGAATAATGTAAAAAAGAAAAAACTATGGAAATAATTTCACGTTAAAAACGAATCAACGGTTAATCGCCTAACTAGGGGTAACAAAAATAACAACCTGTTCAGCCGTTGCAGTCTGCTTTTTAGAAAAATGAGGTCGTTCGTAGTCTACGGTATACATACGAAAAAATTTAAAAAGAACTTTTATAAAGATATTCTGCGAGAATGATTAACGGATAAAACAGCCTGACATTGGAATTGTGAGAAATTATTTTTTTATCGGCCGTAAATAAGGGAATGCAATCTGAGGGAATGAGAGAGAGAGAATGAGAGAGGGAACGAGAGAGGGAAGGGTAGGAATGGAGTGGGAGAGAAAAGAGCAAACTTTGCTCGGAAAGACACCCGCCAACAGTGACCTAAGAAAGCGGTGGGCCTAGATTCCGAGTCCGCCGCACGATGTCATTTCCAGATATTTTATCTGAAGAGAGAGAAATAGAAAGATACCGATAAAAGTTAATTGGAAATTATATCGATGGAATTAACGGAGGCTTTATATTGAGTGATAGAAGCTTGCATTCGAACGAAATAAAACAAGCAGATTACGAAATTTATTGACGGTCAAACGGAAGATTTTTTCTAAATAGAATCTCATTTTTCTATGAAGGGTATTCGTTCGCTATCATGAGTTACAGCTCATCGAAATAGCGTCGCCATTTGCATAGCAAATGCGACGTGAAATGTACTGTTATGGGCTATTAAAGCGTCACTTTCAGCGTTGAATATAAATTAAGAACTTCGTTGAGCTTTCCTAATCGTATACAGTCGCGAGAAAATAATTATGTCGCGTTATTTAATTATTAATATTTTCAATTTAATTCGTGAAATTTGGATAAATATGAAACAAAAGAAAAACGTGATAATGACACGGAAAGAAGGAAAATTTGGTTTAAAAACCTTAGTTGCATGCCATTCTCACAACCTTAACCCCTAATATGAATCTGTAATGCGCACGAATATATTTGAAACTTCGAACAGGCACAACGCACGTAAAATAATAAATCTGATAAAAACGGTGACTATTTCCTTTGCTTCATCGTTTAGATAAACTTTTTGGAGTTCTTTAAAGGTGAATTTGTGCTCGGGTGATGACATGGCTTTGGCACAATGCGACGCTTTGAAAAGTTTCGTCTTAATGGATTCGTGAGCCGCTTTACGGATGAAATGGTGAATTCATTTGAGCAAGGCCCGCGGAAAAGGTGCTCTCTCGTTAGCGGTGGAATGAATACTCCTCTCAATTCGATACTTTTCACTCTCGTTTCCATGGAAACCTTTTACTGCGGATTTACTTATATTAAAAGAAATAAGGAAGCTAAAATATCTCCGTCGGCTTTCCACGGTCAGATTGCAAGAGAGCGGGAGGACGAATGAACATCCGACAGAAGTTCTAGCCCTAAACTTTTTTATTTCTGATATGGTTGAGGAGGCAAGCCTTTTTCATTGCATAAACACTATATGAAAATTTTTCTAAAGTTTGATGATTCAGTTCGGATAATATAAAAAATTCAGATGCTCCGCGGTGGCGCTGATTCAAAGAGACGACCTAAATCTCTCGACATTTTTTCATACTTAGAATTTTCCTGAAAGCGTTTCCTTCGCTTCCCGCATGGGGAGCACATCGCAATCCCCTTGACGATGTCCTAATCTAATTTACCGAACAGCTCCAGCTGGGCTTTCTTAAATAAATTTAAAAACTATTGATTCTAGCAAAAAGAACATTTTAGTTAATCATACATACTTACCTATATGCATTACTATGAAGTATTTTACGTACGTGCGTCTATCTGTGTGACTTTTATATACTATAGATAGAGTGAAACCCCGTATAGGCGCCACCGTTTGTCCATTATTGACATTGGCGTAAAAGCGGGGATGGCGGTAAATCGAGGTATATGGTTGCTCTATATATTCATAAGATGGAAGTTCTGTTCACAACGATTCATGGGCGGTATGCGGGGCTGGCACTATATAGGGAGCGCTAAATCGTGGTCTGGCTATATGTAAATATATATAATATAAAACAAGTTCGCCAAGTGTACAGTGTATCACAGATATGCGCGTTTCGTGCGATGAAGTATTTGAAATAAAACGACACACCATTTTGAACGAACGCACGTCTCAAAACAGCGAAACACTATTAGCCGATTGTGTCTCTGAGTCGACTTAAACTTTCTTCCGTCCTTTAAGTTGGTGCATAAATTGGCGTATTTACATAATTTTGGTATGACAAAATACTACTGCAAAACGACATATCAGAAATGACGCAAGGGATATATTTAATATGATTTGTTAATCAGCTGTAATTAAAAATTATTTAAAACATACCTCAATTGAATAGAGTAGTTGTAATATTTACGTTAATGTTTTTTTCTTCTTCGCAGATAATCCATTTTCTTCAGCTTACAAAATGCTGCATGCACACGTAAAGATATTAAACGTATTTTCATCATTATAGTATATTTTATTTACTAGAATTACTGCGAAGATTGTTAACGTTGACACCAAATACGTAAGCACGAACGAATTTTTTTTAAGTTCAAAGCGAATTACAAATTTCTTATTTTCTTTTCTTGAAAAAGGCTCATTTTTCATTTTTCTTTATTCGAGTTAACGTCAAGTTTATTCCCATAAGCATATAAGTTAACTTATCTTAATTTTCAATAACATACATATTATGAAAACATCATCATCAATATTTTTTTTCCAATAATATGTAAGATTTTACTGTATCCAAAACACTAATTGCATCACGCACTGTGATTTAGGGTTTAATAGATAATTGTAATTCTCACATATTACTGAAAGCACAAACACGACGATTAAATTTGGTATATCAACTATAGGAAGGGGCGAATAGGTTTGTTTTTCTCTAGGACTATAAAAAATCACAATTGGAGAAGCAACCATGATAGTAGTGACGGTAAAATGTGAGAAGTATTTTAATGTTGTGTTTCGAGAAATTTTAACTCATTTCAATTGTTAAATATAATGACGCCAAACCTGTTTTTCGATATATTTTATCCAAATACGTGCTAAAGGCATAAACAGAAAATATCCTAATTTTTCCATAAATTTAGTGTGTAGGGTATTGTCTTAATAATGATTATTCTTATTGCTCATGCAGGGCGATCTGAGCCACGAAACATGAAATACGAAAACTTGGACACAAGTTGATTGCCAGAGAATTTGGAAATTACGGATAGTAGTCTTAAATTGGCAGAAAATTATAAATATACTGCTATTACTCATGGAATTTATTATCTAATACTTATAGGCTCCACGTGGCTGAAGTGCTGTTTCCCTGGAGTACTTTTTGGTATATTTACGAGTTTAGTTTTTTCCGCGATGCCTGCCTCTGTGAGGACGTTTAGTGTTGGAGGTTTACTACTCAGTTAGCCCTTCTTCAGCGTAAATACCCCGAGAATGAAGAATCATGCTGCCTTGTTATCTTAGTTGGTTAAAGCACCTATCCGGCAAACGGGGAGATCCGGGTTCGATTCACGGTCAATGACAGGATTTTTTCTCCTCAAATGTCAAAATTTAGGTCTTGGTATATGGTGATTTTTTTAGCACTCACAGTATGCAAGCACCGACAACTCGTGTGTTATATTCTCCTCCTCTGTAAGGACCATCTATACAATATTGACTCTTCTTACTCAAGATATGTTATTAAGAGAATAATTTTATATCAGGAGGATAATAATGTTTAGGCACTTCCAAAAGAGCTGGAAATTCGAAATTTTTTCATAGGTAGGATTTTGTGCGAAACCGGCTAGAAAAAACGAAAATCATGAAAAAGTGCAACAATGCGGTCGCTAAAAATTCGCAATTGTTTAAAGAAATTTTCAAGGTTTATGAATTTTCGCACGTGCTACAGAGTTGAAATTTTTTTTATAAGTAGAATTCGTAAAAAAAACGAAATAGCGATTATACAAAGTTTGATATTTTTATTTGTTTGGCAGTTAAAAATTCCAAAATATTAAACAAATAGGTAAATATTTATGTACTACTGGGCGATCTACAAAGCTGAAATTTGAAAGTTGCTTAGAGGCTGGTGTATATGCACAAATAAACATTTCAATATTTTATTGAAATTGTTATTGCGACCGTTATAAATTTTTAAAATTTTAACAATTAGATATCAATTATTTAACTTCTAGATAAGCTACAACGTTTAAATATGGCAGAAAAGTGAGGCATTACTGCACCACATGGGATAAATTACAATATTCTTAAAATTGCAACTTCTTGATAATGCTTTAATCAAATACGTTTCCATAAGAAAAAAACGAAAATTGGTGCAGAGGTGAAATCTTTTTAATAAAAAAATTTCTTATAATGAAATATGTCTCTGAAAAATTAATGTTTTTTCATGGCGAGATGAAATGCTTGCAGAATGCAAGCACCTTCCACTAGTGTTTATATATATATAGGACGATACTAATGCCCAGCCCAAAATATAATAGCTAGAGAGCTAGCTGAAGATTTCAGCTTTTGTAGAGGTCATGGAGAAACCTCCAGAAAAAATGGGACTTCTTACCTAAGTGGTATGCGTTCGTCTCCATAAAATCCGAAATTTGCGTATCCTCCCTTAAGAAAAGCATTGCGCAATATTTTTAAATTAATTTTGGGCACTTGCCTATAAGCTAGAAAAATGAAATTTTGAGCGTTGCTAGATGGCCTCAATATCTATCAGAAATTAGTAAAAGTTTAGCTGACAGCATGCCGGGCTCGACTACAGATGCTCCGGAATATCTACCGTAAGTTTGCATGGGGAAAAGTTATTCCAGAAGGCCAATCTAAGAGGAATAAAGAGCTGAAACTTTTGCTCACAATCAAACAGAAAATTTGAAATTTCTTAAATTTTTAATTTTTAGAGGTTGCTTTTACCCTATTTTTACATTAAAGTTAAATATTTTTTATCTCAGAAACTATTCCATTTAGGTAGGAGCTTTTGCAACCATTTTGTAGTAAATTCTATCCTCCGTATCATGCGCTGATCCAAGGGGGGGGCATCGTCCCCCCTTCCTTGGGTACTCTTTGGGACAAGAGAATAAGCAGGCTGTCAGGTGGCGGGATGGTTTCTTCAGTAGGCTTAGGTTATTGAATAGATTATTCTTCGAAATTTCCCATTCTTCTTGTCTTTATGTCGCTGCCAACGTATAATCCTAGCAAAAAGGGTCTATTGCAGATAGTGTCACCCTGGGCGGTGCTGAAACTGGTTAATTGGAGTGGTGAAAGTGTGAAAGGAAAAGGGTTGACGAAGTATTTAATAGAATTTGGAAAAGCGCTAATGAATTTGCAGATATTTTGCAATTAAAGCTCATTAAGCCCTGGTATGCATCAAGAGGAATTAACTGTTCGAAAACCGATGAGGAAAACTATCGACGCAATGTATTCATCCCAATGATTGATACTCTCCTAGTTGATTTTCGAAGCCGTTTTTGTGATGATACACTGAAGGCATTTAATATGGGAAATATATTACCGAAACAACTATTGTGTTTTGATCAAGTTGAGTCATTATGGGAAAAATATTCTGACTTTTTTAAGTTTCCATTATTTAAAATTCATTGACTATTTTTCTAAGCGAATTAATAATGTGGAAAACCAAATGGGAACGTAAATAAGTGCAATAACATTAAAACTGGCATGAGTGCCTGTGAAGTTTTCAGTATGTGCGACGACGAAATTTATCCAAATTGCAAAATTTTATTAAAAATTTTACTCACTCTTCCTATAAGTGTTGCTAGCTCTGAACGCAGCTTTTCGGCTTTGCGAGGTTTAAAAACTTGGTTGCGGAACAGAATGAGTGAAGAAAGACTTGTGGGCTTGGCGTTACTCCATATACATCAAGATCTTGACCCGGAAGAGATTTTAGATCGTTTTGCTAATTCTGGCAATCGACGACTTGATTATTTAAATAAAATGTTAATAAGTGCTATTGAAAGTTAGTAAAATGTCACAGATACCCGATTTAAATATATTTTTTCTTTTTTACATTATGCGAAACATAAGCCTTATACATCATTTTCGCTAAACATGGATTATAAGGAAGGTCAATGTATGCGTGGTTTTCAAAATATATTTCACCTAAAATAGGGTTTATGATAGAAAATATACTATACTATTATTTCTTGTGATAATCTCTTTAAAAAGTCCTGAATATAATTTTTACGAATATAGGGAGTTGTATTTGAAAATTTTCCTATTTACGAGGAAGATAGTACTTAATCGCCCAACCCCCCCTTAGGAGGTTTCTAGATCCGCCCTTGCTTCGTATGAATTATGTTTTTAATTTATACCTTACAGAACATATAAGGGCAAGGAAATAGAATTTCCGATCGCTATACGTATTTTTAACGATTATTACGCATTAATAATTTTTATCTCTAAAAGTATTAGTTATAGTTAAGTGGTAGCGAACTATATTGTAGCAAATGTTGTCCTCTACCCGAATAACATTTTTAATTTATACCTTACTGATCATATAAGAGCAAGGGAATCCCTAGAATGGAAAGACATCATGAGATATTGCGGGAAGCAAGCTGCGCTGCTCTTATGAGCTTTTACCTCCTGTTAACATACTCATCATAATTATGAACGCATTACTTGCAAAACGCTAGAAAATAACAAATTTTAAGTGAGGTAATTTAGGAAGATCTTTTTGCAAGTCACTGTAATCAAAAGAAGCTTTAAATGTTATCTAATAACAGATATTATAATTTACGTGATGGGGGTAGCGTGCGCTAACCGGATCAGCCTCTTCCCAACCCGTGATGAAGTCGTTTCATCGCGTGGGTCTGCGTACGCTAAACGTAAAGAGTCAATGCATCGTCGGTTTATCGCGTTCTACTGTTTGTCCGTTATTTTATAAGCATGTTATAAAAGTGATTATTAAAAGTGTTTGTGTCATTTATCGTTGCATTGTTATTTGTTTTTGTGTCATTAGTTGTAGGATAATTGAAGCACCAACGTATATAGGTAGAAACGACCGTGACGATAAGATACGTGAGACTGAATGTAAGACGGAGCGTTATCTAGGCTCGTTCTTTCCAAGGGCAATACGAGATCACAATAGAAAATTTCAACATACGTTTTGGTGCTTTGCACCCCCTGTCACCTACCAATTAGGTGAATTGCAGAAGATCTGGAGATTCGAAATCTTTTACATATGTAGGATTTTGTGCAAACCCGATCAGAAAAAACGAATATCTTGAAAAAGTTTAACAATGCGGCCGCTAAAAATTCGCAATTGTTTAAACACATTTTCAAGGTTTAAGTATTTCCGAATGTGCTATTGAGCTAAATTTTTTTTAATGGTATAAAAATGGAATAGGGATTATAGAAATTTTGATATTTTTATTTGTTTGGTTGTAAAAAAATCATAAATTTTAAACAAATAATAAATTAAATAAATTATTTTTAAATAAATAAGTTTTGGTACTACGGGGAAAGCTAGGAAGCTGAAATTGTAAAATTATTTGGACCTTAGTGAATATGAACAAATGAAAATTTGAAAATCTCCATAAGGTTGTTATTGCGGCCGTTTAAAATTTTTTAAATTTCATCAATAAAGTAAATATTATTTCGCTTATAGATGTGCTACAACTTCAAAATTTGACAGAAATGTTTGGCATTAGTACCTCATAATGGATCAAGTATAATATTCTTAAAATTGCAAATTTTAGGTTGGTGAGTGTTCACTGGGTTTCCTCATCCCAACACCTTGTTGACATCCATATATATATATATATATATATATTGTGACGGGCTAGGGTTTCTCGGAGAGGAAAGGGCACAAATGAAAGTTACACGTAATAACACAAACACCTTTAATCGCCTGGGGCGCACACTACACTACGTAAGCTTCCACAAGAGAGGAGAGAACTGACGCGCACCATGTTGGCTGCGCGCAAAAACAAAATAAAATGAAGAGCAAAGTCCGTTATCGGTCTGGTCTCGTTACAATATATATATATATAGGAGAATACTGTTTAGGCACTTCCAGATCAACAGGAGACTAAATCTTTTTCATAGGTAGGATTACGTGCAAAACCAACTAGAAAAAACAAAACTTTTGAAATTGTTCAACAATACGGGCGCTAAAAATTGCAATTGTTTAAACAAATTTACTAGGTTTATGTATTTTCATGTGCTACGAAGCTGGAATTTTTTTAAAGGTAGAATTTGTGAGAAAAACGATTTAGGGATTATAGAAATTCTGATATTTTAATTTGTTTTGCTGTTAAAAATTAAATTAAAAGTTAAAAAAAATGGAAAATGTTTAGATACTACGGGGTGAGCTAGGGAGCTGAAATTTTTAATTTATGTAAATATTAGTATAATTGCACAAATAAAGATTTGAATATCTCCGTTAAGTTTTTATTGCGGCCGTTAAAAACTTTTAAAATATAAACAATTTGATAAATGTTATTTCACTTCTAAATGTGCTACAACTTTTACATTTGGCTGAAATGTGTGGCATTAGAACTTCATTTTGGTAAAAGTATAATATTCTTATAATTTCAAATTCTAGTGATTTAGAGAGTGATTGAAAACGAGACGCGCTTCTTTTTCAGGGTGCTTCCCGAAGTTTGTTTATTGTACCTTGATATACGTAGCGAGCGAAATAATTGGTAACGTTAACCTAGTGTTATTCGTAACGTACGAAGTAGTTGCGGTTACTACATCTTAGGCTATGTATTTATATAATCATATTGTAATATAATTATTTATATTTTAAATTTTTTATGCCCCTAATTAATTTTACTGGAAGATTCCATTATGTGCACTTAATATTTATCTATCGCTATTTAGTGCATATGAAAGATAATTTAACTGATTTTTATTTAAATTTTATTTCAACTTAATACTTATTTCACGTATTCCATCGATATCTGGCGGACAATTACGTCAGTATAATCAAAATACAAACATTGAATTTAAAATGTAACAGTTTTTAAAGCTTTAAGAGCCCAATGAAACTAAGCTTTGGGACTCCTACATATGTACAAATTTTCTCACTTATATAGCATCGTACTTGGCGGTACCGTATGTGTCAGTCTCCCTGAAAACGTTGCATTAATCGATATAAATATATTCGTTCCATGTCGAAGAATTTTTCACGCACGTTCCTTGGGAAATTTAGTTTCGTAGCGGTTCTGTCCCTCGCCTTCCATACAAAAGATGTTCCTTTTTCTCGAATGTGTGCTCATCACGCAATCCCCTTTTCCCCCTACCTCCCCCCTCCCTCCTTCACCTCCCTCGCCCCCTCCCACCTCCCCTCCCACCCCCACTCTCCCACCTATCTTTCCCTATCTCCCACGCCCTCTCAATACACTCACGAGTATCGTCGGTGACATCTCCTCCCGAGCCGTTTGCCTAGCGTCCATCCACTACTACTCTCTCCTCAGCCTTCCCTTTCCCTCTTTCTCTCTCTCCGTCTCTCACTCTCTCTCTCTTGAGCCTTCCATGCTCGACCAAAAGTTCATATGAAGTCTCTTCATACACAAATCCCGGCCCTTATCTCTTCTCGCCCATCCCTGCCCTCTCGCTCCCCTTTCAACCCTCTTCTTCCCAAAAACCACTCGTACGTACGAATGGTTCCTGGAACACCCAGGACCCCCAATCTGCGGCAAAAACGGCCACTCCTAACCGCTCGCCCTCTCTACCGACCCAGCGAACAGAAATGGATGGCGCGTGTACCTGAGGATTAGAGTGAGGGTGGAGGAAGAGAGAGCGAGAGGTGGAATGGGGTTAGGAGGAGCAAGAAACAGAGGAAGGACGTGAGAGAGGTATTCAAAGGGATATGGAGAAACGTGTTGAAGGATTAATGACTGTATGTTCTCTCTATTAAAGGCAAGGCAGAGTAATTCGAAGATTTCAAGAATTCCTTAGGAATGGTATTGCTACGGAAAGGATGAGGGGGAGAAAAGAGTGAAAAGAAAATTAAAAGTAGATTTGATCAATACAGGGAACAGCTTTCAGTAACGAAACACTTTGAAGGGATTGCGAGTTTCTCTTCATCAGAATCGCTAAATGAATTGCGGTAAATGTTTCTTTGCCGTGTATCACGGCATCGACGTATAATGTGATAAACATGTGATAGAGCGTTATTTATATTTTAAACACACTCGGCTTCCCTCTCGCCTTCACACGCGAAAGAGCCATTAAATCTAAATCTCCAATAGATTTAATCTAAACTGATGAGCTCATTCGTTTAAATCAGCAAGACTTACTTCTGCTCTTCAAATTTATTACTTGAGTCACACGTCAATATCACGTGCAACGTTCACCGATTTTCCGAGTAACATTAAAAAAACATTCAGAATCTGTATTAATTCTAATGAGATTTTGAAATCGAGTGTCACAAAGAACAAATCCAAATCTTTCATCAACTACATATTCATTGCCGCAATACAAAAGAGAAACGTAAATTCCAATCCTTAAGCTAGATATTATTTTAATGCAATATGTAATTCTCTGCTCTGTTAATGTGGCGGCCTTTGCATATATTTTGCTCTAATTCTACAATTTAAAGTTATGAACGATAATAGCATTTTCCAAGGATTACGAAAACCCCTACTAAATATTTCCGTTTAGCATAAGGTTCTAACGACGTTTCGAATAGCATGAAAGAAAATTTAGCAGGCATGCGCATTCCAGACTTCATTTCGCACTTTTCATTCGACTAATTAGTCATTCGACTAATTAGGACTTTATTTTCCTTATTATATATATGCCACCGATGTTAGTCCAGTGGAAATACGACATGATGGTGTAGAGTTAAAACAATGGCCGAAAATATTTATCCATCATTGGAGGTTCGAACGAAATTCGGGAGAGAGAGGAAATAGTAAGTGGGAATGGCGCTTTTTTATGAAGTCGTAGAATGGGAGGAGCCACTGCGGCGTGCGGAAATGCGTGGGAGTAGAACGGAATGCTGGCAGCGGACGGGATACGGGAGGAGGATGGAGTCGGATGGCTGTGGAGAAGAGGGCGGAAGAGGGCGTGGGGGCGAGGAGGTTTGGAGGGGGGAAAGGGGGGGGGGGGCAAAGGGGGTGTGGTGGTTGGAGGGAATCGGTCAGATATAAAAGGAAGGGGCGGAGGGCGAGGATCCGGGGAATCAGCGGAGCCCGAGGATTTACGGCATGTGGGCGGCAGGAATTCGGAAGGGCGGTGGAGGGGGCGGAGGGAATAAGGGAATGAGGGGATTTCGGAATGAGGGAATAAGGAGCGGAGGGAATAGGGGAGGCAAGTGTTCGAGGGTAGAGAGGTTATTCGGCGTGTATATGTACTCGTGCGTGAGTTTATATGACGGGTGGAGGTCACGGGACGAATGCGCGCCGATGCAACTCGATGGAAATGTAGGCATTTGCGAGAAGGGGGGAGGAGAAAGGAAAATAAGAGGGACTTGATGGATGAGATCGTTCGCCCAAACGTGAATCTGATTGGATTTGGGCTGCCATCGCCCTCTGCTGTCAACGAGCCGAAATAAATAAGTGCGATTCGATGAAACGATCTCTTCATTCGAACGCTCTTAGATGGTTTTTCTGACGGATTGTCCCGCGTTTAGCTCGATGGTATCGGATTATCATCACCGTTAAAATTGTCGTGCCCATGAACATTGGCGGAGTTTCGGAATTTTAAATGAAAATAATTACTAACGACGTGGATAGCTATACTTGCTCTAGAGCAACAAATGATGAGTTTCTGGTAAGCGATTGTGACCATTTTTCAAATTTACATAAGTAAACTTATAGCTTAACATATATTTTGCTCTCGAACATAAATATTTGCAAATATAAATTTATCATAAATGTAATCCACTCAATTTTTAATCCATATTCATGATAAAAATGCAATCAATAAGTAGCGATTAGCGATGTGAAAATCTGGTAAAAATAACATTTATGGTTTAAATATTGTTTCTGTTTTTAAGAAACTGGAATAATAATAACAACTCTTGACATGTAAATCTTTGTGTAGCAAGATTTTAAATACAACAATATACGAGAATTCGACTCCGTAAGAGAATGCCCGATTTTCTACTAAATTCAGATACTTGAGGTTTCGAAAACTAATAGCCACATCTGTCGGAGAAACAGTGAATTTAAAAGCAAAACCGAGAAAACAATCAAATATTATCTCTAAGAAAAGTCAATGTAGAGTATGTACATCGAGGAAACAATCAACTTCGATTAGAGAAATCTAGGTGAACACAGAGGAGTCGTCTTTCCCCACTTGCCTCCCTTTGGGTTGGATTCATAAGAATTTTTTTTCTGGAGGAAGGGAAGATGAGAGGGGGAGGGGGATTGGGGTAGGGGATGGGGAGACGAGAGAAGAAGAGGGGAGGGGAAGAGGGGAGAGGGAGAGGGGATGGGGAGGGAGAAGAGGGGCGGGGAAGAGGGAAGGGTGAGAGGGGGTTGAGAGGGGAGGGTGAGGGGGGAGGGGGAGTGGAGAGAGTGAGATAGGATGGGGAGAGGGGAGGGGAAGAGGGGAGGGGGAGGATGGAGGGGGAGGATGGAGGGGGAGGATGGAGGGGAAGGATGGAGAAAGGGGAGGGGGAGGTGTAATATGGAGGGGTTGGAGAGGGGGAATGCATCGCTGCGGCGAGAGAGGAAGACTCGTTAACAATGAAGCGGATTTCTTGTGTCCACTGCCGCTCGTTCTTTGGTGAGATCAAAAGGGTGTTTTGGGGGAAAGGGGGGCTCTGTGAAAGGGTCAACATTCAAAAGGGGAGAGAGACGGAGACAGAGGGGACAGTGGCGATCGAAACGAGACCGAGGAGCCTATTGGATTCCATCAAAGAGCGAATTTTGCAAGAGAGGCGTCTCAGTTTTATTATAACCTTTTCTTTTGGACGCTTCATCTGCTCAACGAGCTTAAAATTACATTTATTATTTCGCTGGAGATTGCATATGTTAGTGCTAAAATCTATATTGCTGAGTTTTAATAAAAAATTGTTTAAAATACGTGGGTAAGTGATTGAGTTTCAAAGTTATAATAATAGTTAGTTGCTTGGAAGTGCGCCACTTTAAACATTATTCGTCGATTGACTAAAATAAACGAAAATTTTATCATCAATATCATCATAGGTAGTCTGTTCGTAGACCGGTCCGTTTTTGGCTGAAGGAGTTTTTCACCACTGATCAATTTGGAGCCAAAGTGTTTAAGCTATCAACTACTGGTTCTCCATATACTCCTATTTTCCGCTCTCCTCTTCATATCTTGATATGATGTATTACAGTATTTTATTAAAAGTTTAGCACATTTTCTTTGTTTACTAAACACCTCTTTATTTTAATTAAATGAACCATAAAAATTTAAAAGGCTTCCACATACCAATTATTCTCAACTGTATATTTTTACCATAGAAAGCAGAGTGGAATAAAAATTCTGCTGTATATATTGATGAATATTTAGAGAAGATTCATAAAATAAAAAACATTCTAACTTGATTTTGATAGATTATTTAACAGGAGCATAATTGACACAGTAAAAACATCACTCCGTCAACAAAATCCCTCGAGGGAAATAGCGCCGCGCAAAAGATTTAAAAAAGCTTTAATTTCCAGTTTTCTACCAACAAAACATGATAAAAACCGACCGGTGTAAGGGACGAATCAAAAAGAACGATCCTGAAAACCAAACGAAAAACAGTCGGTATTATTTTTTACTCTCCATCCCCTAGTCGATTTACCATTTGCGCAAAACTACACGGTCATTTATTCTCAGTCATTCACTTTGATGATGAGGTGACACCAGGGCTTCGGGAGGATAGCGGGATAACGGAAAAGGGAAGACATAAATTCGATCACGTGACCAATGATGCAGCCAATGATATGTGAGGAGTAACGAAAAGCGAAAGGGAAAAAGAGATAGAGTGACAGAGCGAGTGCGTGAAAGCGACGGAGCGTCGGCGAGATTGGGATATATGTAGCGTTTATAGCGATGGCGCGCGGAGCGAACGGTCGAATGAGGTATCGAGGATTTTTCACAGCGGTAGATCATAGGGCCCGATATAAATGCCGGTATGCGAAGAGGGGAAGGAAGGAAGGGTGTGGGAGGGAGACGGGCTGAGCGGGCGTTGGAGAGTAAAAGGAAAGAGAGAGGGAGGATAGAGTGAATGGACCGGTGAAGAGGCAAAAGGTATTTGGGAGATTTGAGTTGCGCATGCCATCGGGGATGCCGCGGGTACGCCCCAACCGACAGAAGCGCAAGTTTTCCTCATGAAACTGTTCAGAGCAGAAGAGAACTAACGGGAGAAACGAAATAAAGAGAGTAGTTATAAAGGAAAGCATATATAAATTGAGGTGATTAAAAATGCGGTACAAATATCGTATAGGTGAATTTCGTGGCTGAAGAGCAGACTTCTCGGCATTCGAGGAAGAGAGGGAGGAAGAAGGTAGAAAGGGAGGAAGAGGAAGGAGGGAGAAAGGGGGGGAGAGAAATGGAGGAAGGGGAAGGATGAATTGGGAAGGTTAGGGAGAGCGGCGTCTTAATAGGCTGAAGTTACGAAACAGAAGAAGGGTAAGGCGCAAATAAACGATAAAAAAAAACATATTGACGTGTATCACAGAAATATATTAATGATGGAATAGAGGCGAAACGAAGAGAAACTAAGGAAAGTGATGAAATATTTTGAATGAATTCCAGCGATAATTATATATAGAAATCCTTCATGGTTAAAAAAAACTTAACAAGTGTACGAGAGAATACGGAGATGAGAATGTAAAATAAGAATCATTACTACAGAAAATTAGTGTTGAAAGCAAGGACTATTTTTAGGAAATGAGCATTGAAATAAGTGATAGCGGAAATAATTTTAAGGATCTAGAAGAATGGAAAAGAAAATTGGAGCAATAAGAAAGAGAAAATTAGTCGGAAGGGGACCTAAAAGAAGAGATCTGTCTTGAAGGAAGGGAAAGCGCAGTGGAGGCAAAAAGGAATTAAAAGTGGAATAGGGAATGATAGAAGTGAGTTGGAAAAGGGGGAAGACGGGAGGAGGAGAATTGGTTCAGATTTGGTGACTCCGTTAAGTGGACCATATATATTCGAGCCATAAGGAAGGTGACACGTTCTTTCTGACTCAGGTTGGCAATTTAAGGGACCCCTGTCAAGGAAGAGAGGAAGTAGTATTAATAAGGGGAAGGAGGGAGAGTGTGTGGGAGGAGGTTAGAAGGGGGGAGAGTGTGGGGTGGGGAGAGGACGGGATGAGATAAAGACCGACCCTAAAAAATGCTCCTCAGAGCCTCAAAGAAAGAAGAACGTTGGGCTCCCTGAGTTTAGCAGAAAAGGAGATATATCTGAAGCGGCACCTAGGCTAATCCGTGCCGGGGAATATGTTGGAGCGCCAAGTCCTAGATTAGAATGTAAAGTGCCATATAGGGAGACTGTTAAAAACTATGTTTAATATATTGTTGACTGGCTATCCCACGTCCTCCCTGTGTTTCTTAATATTCACTTTCAAAGTTTTGATGCAAGGTCATACTTGATATGGCCGATTGATAGTGCCCCTTATGCTGCTAAAATGCGACACTTACAGTAGAGCTTTTTAAGCTTACGTTCTTTCTTTAAATTTCAAGTGCGGAGGTAACCTTGTCGCGTGGTCTATAAGATTGGCAAATAAAATGGTGTGTAGTGTATTATTTTAACGCCTCCAATTGCATTTTAAAGAAAATTTCCGTAAGACAAGTAATTTTCACTATCAGCTATGACATGGTAAGTCGTCAATAATATTTCATCTTCTTCTCCGAATATAAATTTCAATTTAATAATGTTAGTTAATTTCTTTAAAAGCCATAATCGTTAATGTCATGTAAATGTTAAAGCATTTACAAAGTAAAACCCAAAAAAATTATTTTGGACCATTGTGGCTTTGAAATGAAAGTTTTCTTTAAGGCTGAAGACACTGTAATTTAAAAAATATTTTAAACTTAATTAAAATTGATCTATAATTTATATTCCATTACTTTAGATGCTTGTAACTAAACACATTTTCACAGCCTATATAAAATTAAATAACTTAAATTTAAATTTATTTTTTGTGTATCTACGGGTTAAATGAGATAACCATGTGTCATACTAAACATCTGCTCGAGCAACGGCATTACGAAGAAATAAGTAAAATTTATATTTAGTTGATATGAGAAAAGTATGAAGTTCACGATTTTTTTCATATACTACATCTGAAGAGCTCCTAATAAACAAAATTTTAAGGTATGTCAACAAATAGTAAACGCAGCGAACGCCTATTGTTTAATAACAAGTTTATATTATAAAATACTAAAATGTCATGATTACAGAATAAATATAAAATAAAGATAACTAAGGAAAACAGCGTAATTTCTAGCCAGAGGAGTGATTAGAGGAGTTGAAGGGAAAAGAGAGGAGAAGGGGGGACAAAGGGAAGAGTATGTAAAAGGGGCAGATTTAGATGATTCTGTGTCCTTTTTCTTTCCTCTCTCTCTCTCTCTCCGCCTTTCTTTGGCCAAAGGAAAGGCATTTCGGAGGGCTCGATGCTGACGGAAAACAATAAGATTGGGGGTGGAAAGAAGTGGTAGGAAAAGAGAGAGGAAAGAGAGATGGAAGGAGAGATGGAAGGAGGTTGGAGGAACGAGGAAAAATTGGCAGAGAAAGCTTTTGGGGATTTGGAGGGCAATGCGCTATGGTGCGGGCGCCAAGGAATGCGAGCAGAGGGAAAGAGAAGTGCTTAGGGGAATGCCAATGAAAACGTAGGGGAGGGGAGCGAGGGGAAGGAGGGATGAAGGGAGGGGGAGAAGAAAGGAGGGAGGGAAAGGAAGGGAGGGAGGGGGAGAAGAAAGGAGGGAGGGAAAGGAAGGGAGGGAGGAAGAAGGGAGAGAGGGAGGTAGAAGAAGGTAGGGAGGGAATAGGGAGGGAGGGAGGGCGAAGAATGGAGGGAGGGAGAAGAAAGGAGGGGGGAGAAGTAGGGAGGGAGGGAGAATACGGGACGGATGGAGAAGAAGGGAGGGAGGGAGGGAGGGAGAAGAAAGGACAGAGGGAGAAGTAGGGAGGGAGGGAGAAAAAAGGACAGAGGGAGAAGAAGGGAGGGAGGGAGAGAGAAAAAGGGAGGGAGGGATAAGAAGAGACGGAGGGAGAAGAAGGGAGGGGGTGAAGAAGGGACGGAGGGAGAAGAAGGGAGGGAGTGAGAAGAAGGGAGGGAGGGAGAATAAAGGACGAAAGGAGAAGAACAGAGGGAGGGAGAATAAAGGACGAAAGGAGAAGAACAGAGGGAGGGAGAAGAAAGGACAGGGGGAGAAGAAGGTAGGGAGGGAGAAGAATGGAGGGAGGGAGAAGAACGGAGGTTGAAGAAGGGAAAGAAAAAAAGGGAGGTAGGAATAAGAGTTTGGAGGGAGAAGGGAGGAAAGGGAAGGAGAAAAAGGGAGGCAGGAAGAAGAGAGGGAGGGAGAACGGAGAGAGGGAGAAAATGTAGGGAGGGAGAAGGGAGGGAGGGAGAAGAAGGGTGTGAGGTGAAGAAGGGAGGGAGAAGAAGGGAGGGAGGGAGAAGAAGGGAGGGAGGGAGAAAAGGGAGGGAGGGAGAAGAAGGGTGTGGGGTGAACAAGGGAGGGAGAGAGAAGAAGGGAGGGAGGGAGAAGAAGGGAGAGACGGAGTAGAAGGGAGAGAGGTAGAAGGGAGGGAGGTAGAAGGGAGGGAGAAGGGAGAGAGGGAGAATGGAGGGTAGGAGATGAAAGGAGGAAGGGAAAAGGGAGCTATTTGGGCGGGATAAGGGAGGGAGATAGGAGGGAGAAAAGAGGGAGAAGAAGGGAGGGAGGGAGAAGTGATGGAGGTAGAAGGGAGGGAGGGGGAAGCGAGGGTAGGAGATGAAAGGAGGGAGGGAGAAGGGAGCTATTAGGGCTTGATAAGGGAGGGAGAAGGGAGGGAGTAGGGAGGGAGGGGGGCGAAGAGGAGGGAGAGGGGCAGAGGAAGGGAAGCGAAGGCATTTAAAATGAGCTGCAAAGGATTTCGTTGGAAGGACCGATGTAGTGAAAGGGAAGGGGTCGCAGCTTTCGGAATGAGCAAAGCTTACCATAGATTTCAGACCGTTAAAAGAGGTTTTCATTCCTTCTCCGTTATTAGAAGTCGCTCTCTTCTTTCCTCTATGTTCAATGAAATTCCCGTGAATCTATTTTCAAAAGACCTTCAAGTTAGATTTTTCGGAATTAAAAAGATCTATTGGTAGAAAATCCATATTCAAGAGAATATCGCCAAAAAAGTTTAATTCGATCGCTGCTAAATGAATCGAATTCCATATTAATCGCAAATTAACAAGAAAACCTCAAAATCCATTATTTTACAAATATAAGATAAATCATATTTATTTTATTTATTGTCTTAAAAAGTTTGCGAGAAAATCGTAGCATTTGTGCACAAGACTGATCCGTAATAATTCAGAAGACATCTGTTAAGTGTTCATATTTTGCTGGATTTCCTCAAAATGTAATGTCCATCACAAAGACCTGAATAAAACGAGATAATTAATTAGTATTACAATCGATTATACATTTTTACTAATAAAAATATAAAAATTATTTTCTAGGCATAAATCTTAAAATATCAATTTGCAAAACTTATATAGCAAGTACTTCACATATCCATGGAGAATAACAACCCTATCAAGTCTTCTAGAATTTCTGGAAGACATAATAAAATATACTCTGAGAAGACTATCATGATATATTTACTCTTAATGGCGACGCGGATTATTACGCAAGGGAGGTCGGCCATAGGACTAATGGAACGTCTCTTCGCCTCGACTTAAGAAAGAACAAAAGGAACATTATGAAAGAAGAGAAAGGGGAAATGAAGAAGACCTACCGCCAGAGGTCCGTCCTTCTTATGAGGAATGAGAGACTGGCTGGAGAAACGAGAAGACATTAAGGAGGTGGTCGGCACAGGAATGTGTGGGGAGGGGAGCAAAAGGTGGAAGCCTTGTCGAGAGGTCGAAAGGGTGTCGGGGAGACAGAGAGAGAGAAAGGAGGATGTAATGTGATAGCGGTGCAGCGTCGGTGTCCCAGCGGAGGGAAGGAGAGCTAGCACGACATTCCGAAGCGGAGCGATGAGGGGGAAAGGGTGGAAGGGGGAGGAAAGGAGGGAGAAAGGGTGGAGGGGAGGAGGTCGCTGCGGTCTCGGACGTGTGAGAGGGGGCGGGGGGAAAGGGTCAGCGTGTCAACGTTGTGGAACGTTAAGTGGGTGCAATGTGGAGACCATTTCAGTCCCTAGTCTCCCTCGTCTACGAGCGCATCGGCGAGATCCTCTCCATGCCCTCCCTCCCTCCACGCCTTCTCTCCCTCCTCGACTTCTCTCCCTCCACGCCTTCTCTCCCTCCACGCCTTCTCTCCCTCCACGCCTTCTCTCCCTCCACGCCTCTAGTTCTAATCCTACTTTTACTTCTTTTTCTCTCTCTATCCACTCAAAACCGTGTCCAAAATATCACTGCACCGTGGATATAGTAGATAAACCCTCACTGTGAAACTTAAACGTTTCCTTTTATAAATTTCTGCTGCAATCTCAGCCGCGGTATAACTTTTTTTACTTACCCTTCCTCGCGCACTAGGGAAATATAAAAAAATACTGGTGGTGTTTTTTAATAAAATATTTTATCAATAAGGGGTAAGTTAACTTTATCCATGAGAAATGTCATTGTTTAACGGTGGTTTTAGAGGCTATAGTCCATTTTAATCTATGCACGAGCTAATAAATCATAGATTTAGTTAAGAAGATCTTGAAATCATTTCGTACAATATTTAGTTAATTTTTTCCATTAATAAATAACCTAGCGTTATTTTAAAATTATTTTAGTAATATTTGGTAAAATTATTCTTGTTTAATTTCTTTATTTTTTTACTTCATCTTAATCGGACTCATCCCTCGACTGTTTCCTTTGTCTCTGTATGAAACTTTGTTCTTCCAGCTATCTCTCTCTCTCTCTCCTTTTTCGTATTCCATTAAGATTCCAGAAGTAGCTGACCAACTCTTTCATTCCTTCTGTATTACTATTTCCAATTTTCTGGCGAGCATTCTTGCTATACCGTCATTGCATTCCTCCCATGACCTCTTCCACGACACTCTCGCCCACGCCATAGTCACTCGCATGCTCTTCTTCTGCAGAATTACCTCTCTAGCTCTAACTTTGCGCTAGTATTCTCACATTTGTCCTCATTTCGCAATTCTCTCGGACGCTGTTCTCCGCATATGTCTACTTCTCTTCGAACATTCGAAATACCGTTTCCCATAGACCGTTGTCCCTTAAGGGTCGTCTCGTGACACTTGTGTAGCGCTGTTGTTCTCAAACAAAACCTCTGCATTGCTTAAGAAAGAGACCTCACCTTCCTTGAGAAGAACAACTCCAGAATTAGAAATGAGTGCTAAGAATTAGATTTTCAACGTTCGTGAGATTATTTTAAGAAAATATTTTATTGTAATTGGATTTAGATAACCCCTGAAGATAAAGTTTATAATTAAGAAACTTTTAAATCTGCAAAAAATACCACGAGTATCAAAATACAATTATCGACATTCAAACATGAAAAAAGCTTATACCAATTAGGTTTTAACCATTCACTTAATAAATAATGGTAAAAAATAAAATAGTCATTATTTAAATAGATACATGATGTTTTCAATTCACTAAAAGACGAATACTTCAATATTTTATTTAATAATAATGACAAACATTTCTTTAACACTTCAAATTAATTTATTTTAAGAATGTTAAAAATGACCTTAAAATAAAATAATCGATTACCCATTGCATTAAACATATATGTACTGGTATAAGTGCGAAACCGTGTAGTATAACATTTTTCTGGCATTGAAATCCACAAATCTAATATGCGAAAAACGATGGATAGCACTTCAAGGTCCCCGAGGCCGGCAGTACTTACTCGCAAACCTACAACTGATTAAATATTGTTAAAAGATAAAAAAAACAATCGATCCTCTCTACCCTAAAACCTCGTTTATTGAAGTCGATAAATCCGACATAAAATATCTCCTGGAATGCACACGCCATTCTACGGAAAAGCTTTTGCGAAAAAAATCATTTCCTTTCATTTCCGTTCCAATTCCCAGAAACAGAGAGAGAGATAGCGGAGGAAGGAGAGCGTTTTCAGTAGCGAGAGAGAGAGAGAGAGAAAGATTGCATGTCTTTCGTCTCAAAAACAATCCGGAGGATCCAAAAACGTCATCACGGACAAGTCATCTCATTTCCGTGCGCCCTTGCTCCGGCACTCGTTCCCGACACCGCTGCCACTCGCAGAACGATCCTCTTTCTCCCCTCCCCTCCCCTCTCCTCCTTCCCTCCCCTTACTCCCCTCTCTCCCCACCCTCTTTCCCCTTTCCCCTCCACTACGTCCCTCCAAGCGATACACGCCTCCCCACCCGACTACTTTGTCCTCTTCTCCCCACCAATCCCACTTTCTCATCTCCTCCTACGAGCGTGACGTTTTCATTTCATGCGTGGCCACACTCCTATATAACAATTAGGAGGCCTCTCTCTATTTCTCTCTGCTTCCTTTCTCTTCGGCTCTCTTTCTCCAGACCGCCCTCGGGAATACACTCCCGAACGAAACTGCCTCTACTTCTCCCTTTGCGGACCAGAGTCCACTCCCTCCCTCAGCGCCTCCTTCCCTCAGCGCCTCCCACCCTCAGCCTCCCTCCCTCAGCGCCTCCCACCCTCAGCCACTCTCCTCCGCATCCTATCTCTCCCCTCACCTCCTCCCTTCGCTCCCTCCTTCATCCTACTCCCTTTGCGTATTCCTTTCGGGTCGCTTTTGGCGCGACTTCCTTCTCCACTCTTTCATCCTTCCCATAATTTCTCCTTGCCTCGCTTCCCTCCCTTCATTCCTCTTCATGTCTCTCTCTCTCTTACGCTCCCTCCCTCTTTCTCTCAGAAAACCTTAAGCCTGCGACCACGCCCATCTCTACACTTTCAGTTCGAAAACAAAAGACAAGGATTCGAACGACTGCGAACTTGGACAGTAAACTATGCCGTTAAATTTTATACTATATGCCTTCCGATAGCTTTGGTTACTATCGAAGATGTTCGATTAGAAGTTGTTGTTTTGTGTGTGAGCGTGTGTGTGTATTTTGGCTAATCAACCTCTTGGATTATTATAGCCATAGCTCCTTCCACACCAAACACAATCACAAAGGAGAAGGGAAACCCGGTGCCACCATTAGGCTAATCATAACGAAGAGCACCAAGGGGGCCAACGGCTCAACGTCCCTTCCGAAGAACGAAACGTTCACTTTGGTCGGTCTCCTCAAACCACACAAACAGGGGGCCGGGCGACTTTGTTGTTTGGTGGCGAATGCCCATTAGGTAAATAAATGCTCCATAAAGGTTAACGGGTGCTTCGGGTTTACTAGAGTCTTACTTATTATGTGAACGGCCAACACAAGCTTTATTTAGATTTTTTTGTAGATGTTCGTAAAGTATAAATATATTGTTAAGTCAACTGAGTTACCTGTTGGATATCGTTTAATTAGTTTAGGACATTTAAAGTAATTCTTAGCAATATCTTTTCCAACGACATGATACCTTGCAACTCACCTTATTGGCTGATAGCAGAGGGCGCAGTGCACCAACAATCCCTGGTTTTCCTACGCTATCTCTTCCTATTGTGTTCTCTTATCGTCCTAGGTAAAAACGATCCTATATATCGCTCCTTCCTACAATCGATCACTCGGGTCTTATCCTCGCTGTCCTGCCTTCCGAGATACATCCGGCTTTTGATAAGGTCTACTTCGCTAGTCCCTCCGACATATATTTTTCCAGCAGTTTAAATCTAGCCTGCAATCTACATTCCTCTAACGAAGTCCATTTGAGATATTCTATTAATGAGATTACGCTTTGTTTACTATCGGTATTTCTCTTAACGAATCTAGCCGCCCTGTGCTATACCTTTTCTATCTCCTAAGTGAGTCCCTTTACGTAAGAATCCCTTACAGCTGACGCATATTCGACCTGCTGTCGAGCCAAGAATTAATAACGTAATTCCTTCACTTTTAAGGAGCTACTTCGAGCTATTCTCCATATAAAGGCCATCTTTTTGTTAGCGGCGAATGTGAGTGTCCCACGAGAGATCACGATGAATTGTGACTCCTAAATATTTAACCAAATCTGAAATTGGAATGCTTACTCCGTCGAACGAATAATTAACACTTAGCAAGTAATTTTTGGTTCGCAAGAAATTGATGATGCAGCTTTTTTTGGTTGATTATTAACTATCATTCCTTACACCACGCATACATCTACGTGTTACCCTGCAATCCACCTAATTTGTGGGTGGCAGGGGGTGCAATGCACCAAAACCTACCTAAAGATTGCCTATCGCAGGTTGAAATTCTCTATTGTGATCTCGTATTGTCCTCGGAAAGAACGAGCCTAGATAACGCTCCGTCCTACAATAGATCTCACGTATCTTATCGTCACGGTCGTTTCTACCTGTATACGTTGGTGCCTCAATTACTCCTACAACCTCGTATTTTAGACATTCCGATCTATATTTCTTCAGAAGCCGGAACCTTGAGTTCAATCTACGATCCTACAGTGGTACCCAGTTCAAATCCCTCAATAATGAGGTGACGCTTTCCTTATGTTCGTACTTTTGTTTTACGAATCTGGCTTCTCTGCGCTGAAATATTTCTAATTGAATTATATGTCCCTTCTCGTACGGATCCCATATGCATGAGGCGTATTCCACTTGTGGTCTAACCAGTGATAAGTAACATGATTCGCGTACTTTTTCTGTAGTGTTCCGTACTATTCTACCTATGAAAGCCAGTTTCTTGTTGGCCGCGCCTATAACTCGACGAATGTGCATGTCCCACGAAAGATCTCGACAAATGGTTACTCCTAAATATTTTACAAACTCGGATGCTTGAATATTTATTCCGTCTATTTTAAACTAGAAACCTACTTCTATGTTCTTACTTTTCCAGAACGTAACTGCGGCACATTTAGTGTAATTAATTTCAATTTGCCTTTCTTTGAAGCACGTTGAAATGACTCTTGAGTCTTCACGCAGCGACTGATGGTCCTCCTGGTTTTTTATTTATGTATATAGAACGGTATCATCGGCAAAAAGTCTAATTTTATTACGAACTACCGAGCAGATATCATTCACATAAATTAAGAAAAGTAGAGGGCCCAATACACTTCCCTGAGGAAAACCCGACGCAACTTTAACGGGGGACGAATATTTCCCATCGATGACAACTATTTGTTCTCTATTCGAGAGGAAGTCTCTCACTCAACTGACAATTTTTGGATTGATACCATATTGTCCTAACTTCTCAATAAATTTCTTATGAGATACTTTATCAAACGCCTTCCTGAAGTCATCGACCTGAGTATTTTTCTCTCCGCATCGCAAAAAATCATTCACGAACAGGCCGAGCTGCGTTTCGCATGATCTACCTCTCCGGAATCCGTGCTGGCATTCGCTAAGCAATGAGTGACTATCTAAAAAGCGCATTACAGTACTAAAGATTATGTGCTCAAGTATCTTGTACGATAATGAAATTAGGGAAATTGGCCTATAACTTTCGGGGTTCTCTTTGTCGCCGCCCTTATGGATGAGCGTAACGTGTGCCATATTACAATCTTTAGGAACTACACCTTCCGTAATGGATTTCTCGAATATAATTTTTAAATACGGCGCGATTTCATAAGCTAACTCTTTCAATACTCGCGCTGGTATTTCCTCCTGCCCAGGAGATTTACTTGGTTTAACTGAATGAAGTTGGAGCGCGATACCATTTTCGGAAAATATCAAATCTTCCATCGAGTCGTCCTGATGCATAGGAATAGGGGTTTCACATTCATCGGCATTAGGAGTAAAAGCTTTCTGAAAGTGTTGATTTAAAAGGTTTGCTTTCACCGCAATATCGTGAACTACATTTCCCGTTTCCGATCTCAGTGACGCAATAGTGGGGCCTCTACCTTGGACTTCTCTGACGTAAGACCAAAATGTTTTCGGGTTCTCTTTCTAGTTATCCTGTAAAACCTTTTTTTAATTGTTAAACGCACTACGTATTGACACTCTCGCTATGGAGCGCGCCTCCTTGTATTGCTGCCTTAACGTTGCAATCTGTTACTCGGGAGTGGAGTTTTATTTGCCGTCGGAGAGCGCTCCTAAATAGCTTTTAGATCATTTGGAGATACTGATGACCTACCGCGTTGCTTTTTTTATGTATAAATGACGGTGCCCTCCGCAAAAAGCATAATTTTGCCTTATACAGTGGCATTAACAAAGTTAACTTAATAAAACAATTCTCGATTGATTTGTGGCGAATAATTGTCTGCTATCATCCGAAGAACACGGCAATATCGGAGTTTCTTCTTTTCTTGAATATATTACTACGAAGACAACTTCCTCATTTTCCAAAACCGTACAATTCACTAATTATTCACTGAATTCACGAGACAATCAAAATATTTCCTGTCGATAAGAGTTTCTTCATCGTGAAAGTTCACTTTTAATGAGCTTTCCGTTTGTCTTTCAATTTAACAAATCACCAAGTAAACTTCGACGCAATTTTAGCTGCAATCTCATCTAATGCAATCTTAGTAGGACTTGGAGGGCGAATTCTTTCCCTTAACTAAGAATTTTCGAAAGCCTCTTCCTTTCCATTTAAGTCCCCACCCTAATTGCCTCTCCTATTCCTAACCACTCCCTCCCTCCCACTCTCCTACTTCAACTCTTTCTCCTACTTTTTTCTTTTGCCCTCTCTTTCTCCTGCCAGTTCTTTTCCCTCTCTTCTTCTTATCCTTTACTTATCATCGTCACTCTTCATTTCCTCCGATTTTTCTCGAGAACCAGCTCTTTTTTCTCTCTCCCTACGTCTCCTTTCGCTCCCGTCTCATTGAATCTCTCCCTCCCCTCTCAAAGGACCCTTTCCTTCCCATACCACAGAATAGAATCATTATCGCGGTGATAAAACGAAGTGATTCCTAATCCTGTTTCGGTGCATTTTTTTAAATTTGAGCGTTGTTGAAATCATTAACGCCGTAAAAATATTTATTTTTCTCTACGTTTTCTTAATAGCATTAAATAACATTTGATGAAGTTTTTGTTTAAATGACAAAAGTCATCCATGGATTAGGTCATAATTCCCTACATTTTGAACGGGTTATTTCCGTAATTACAGCAAGGTTTTTTGGTGTAGTTCCTTTAACTCGTACATAATTTAAACAGTATTGGAAAAAGAATTTCCCTTCGTAATATCGAAGCCTTGTTCCTTTTATTGCATTTGATGAAGTTACTCAAAGAACTTGCAAATTGTACTTATTTATACGTGTTTGTGTATTATTAACGTTGCTTTTTTCTTATATAATGAAATACAAATATTACTATTAGATTTATTCACATTTGTCTTAGTACATGATGATGTGTGAATTTTATGAATTTAACGTCCATTTATTATACTAAACATAATGAAGTTTTGCATAAAATATAGCCGAAACGATTAATAATATTGATCACTCTGCACAGGATTGCCGTCAATATCGATAAGGATATTCGTTTTAATTAATAATCTTTGTTAAAAATTCGTGAATTTTGCAGATGAAAATGGTATTAAAGCGTTCATTCGAGGAGGAATTCTCTCTCTTATTAACAACGCTACCGCAATCAATATATCCTCTCTCTCATCACAGCGTTCGCTGGAGTAGACTCCACCAAAATCTTCTCACTCTCATTTTCCCTCTCATCGCCTCTCCCTTCCTCACTCTCTTCCCTCTCCTGTTCCTTCCCGTTTACCCTCTCCTCTCTCTCTCTCCAAGCATTCCTCTCCACTCTTGTTTTCATCATTTTCTGCCTAAACTCCTCTCTTATTCCACCCATCACTTCTCTTCGTGACTCCGTTCCTTCCATCCCTGACTGCACTCTTCCTTTTATTCCTCTCCCTCTACCTTCTGCCTCCACGTCTCACTCCCTCCGCCTCCCCTTCTTCTCTCCCTCTCATTCCAAAACCGCCTTCTTTAATTCCAAAAACCTTCAGCGACGCAATATTCGTCGCCTCTGAGATGAAAAGCCCCTTCCTCCCACTCCTCCCTGGCCCTTCTACTCAGATGCTCCCTTCGGATCCTCCCCTCTCTCCTCTTTTCTATTTCACGCTCTTACTCTCCATCCCATACTCATGGGCTGCGTGTGCAGTCCTTGGCTAAAAGGGATGCTCCCCCCTCCACCCCATTCTCACATTCCGACTCTCCCTCTTCTCATTTACCTCCACTCTTACCCCTTCCTCTTTTTGCTCCTAACCATTCTTAATCTCTCCCTCTCTCTCTCATCCAGACTCCTGTTTTACTTATTTACATCAGATTCTGAGTCTGAATAAATACCCTGCAAACCACAGCAATTGTGTTTGGCAAGGGAGAATATCACAAACTTCACTTGGAAGGGTTCGACTTTATGGGAAGATTCCACAGTAGAAATAGAAACATTTACTGTAATTTCCACTAAGTGGAAATGACAAAAGTTGTTTTCATTTCTATTGTTTCTATCATATAGAATAGCACCGTTATATTCGTCTTACTATCAGTTTCTTGTATCTTGTGGCCGTGGTGTCCTCGGTTAATTGGGTTCTTAATTACGTCTTATAATTAATCTTTAAATTTTTGTTATCGAAATCTCTGCAATTGTCGAATTTTGGGGCATTCACGACCTTTCTTCAGGGACTCCCATCCAAGATCATCTATTAGACACAATACACTTACTTGCCTACCATATCGACGTTTCGAAGAACGCGCTCCCTTTCGTTGGGTTTTCCCTAATTCAAATATCTGGCATATCTACTTCGGATCCCATACGTTCCACACATACTCAATTAGTGCTCCAATCAGAGAAAAATAAATTTCACGTGTATTTTCATCACAAAGCCTTAATATTCTTCGGACAAATCATAGCCTTTTACGAGCTGCTCCTTCTATCCTTCGCATGTGCTTCTTCCATCGACTCTACTTGTTTTATTTCGCTATCTTATTGTTAGAGTCCTCTCTGCCTCGAACACTTTTATATACTTCATATACTTCCATTTTGGCAGTTTTTCATTACCTGCTACTTAGTATTTCTTACCTTAAAGTATGCCTCTGTTCCTCAAAAACTATTAATCTTTTCCTAATTTATATCCCTTGTGATTGATGCATTTTAGGCACTACGTTTCGTCGCCAGTACCGCGAAAGGCAGCGCCTGAAGCCAGCAGTATTTTCGACGAAACTTGGCGCCTATGATGCATCAACGCAGTGATTAATCCGAAAGCAATTTAAATTATGGAACGTCACTGCGAATGCTTTCGATCGTAGTATTATAATTACTCAGGAACTTATAAATATCCATCTTCACATTGAACCATTTTAGGAGTGTGTTATGTTGAACCTTGAATAATTTCTGTTAATTGTTTGCTTCTAGAGGATGTTTTAATATAATGCATTACATTTTCCATTAATTTCATTTATATTAATAGACTAATCGTGAATATTAACTGTTATGTTAGACAAGTAGTGTAGATGCAATAAATATTTTGCTGCTTCATGTTATGGATTAGTTCGTGACATGCGCGAATCCAAGGGGGGAGCGATCGCCCCCCCCCCCCTTTGGGTACTCTCTGGGACAAGAGAATAAGCAGGCTGACAGGGGGCGGGATGGTTTCTTCAGCAGGCTTAGGTTATTGAATAGATTCTTCTTCGAAATTCCCATGCTTCTTGTCTTTATGTCGCTGCCGACGTATTGTCCTAGCAAAAAGGGTCTGTTGGAGATAGTGTCACCATAGGCGGTGCTGAAACTTGCTAATTGGGGTGATGGGGAGGAGAATGGGATTCCCAGGATTTTCAACGAATGGCGAGTGAAGGGGAAGGAACCTACCCACCTGGGACATTGCCTTCGAATGCGGTCAATGTGCGCACTCCGGTCGCCTAGCCTGTTAGGGGACTAGTCTTTGCCTAGCCTTTTGGAGAACCCTCGCACCGGGTGCAGTAAAGATAGTACCATATTAATCCTCTCTCTTTTGAACCGCGAGTAGGGGCGATGCCCATGTCAACGACCTACGCTATCGGCTAGGTGCCGGTAAAAGGATGAAACAAAGCCATCGGTTTATGCCTTGGTTCTCCTTCCATCCTCATTCACTGGTGTCGGTTCGTTTTGTTCATACGAATGGCTATAATTTAAGAACCTTTTTAGATGTCTCTTCTTGTGTTTACCCAAAAGGACTACAATGATATTTCTAAATACACATTTTGGAATTCACCCCCTCTCCTACAACTGTTGGTTCAATTAAATGTAACACCCAGACCGGGGTTTTAGTTTCAAAGCCGCTTACTGCATTTTCAAAATTATTAGGTAAGGATGGTGTTCTTGAAAAACACCAAGGCATTGCTTATCATAAGATCTCTGTGGAATCAGCAAAAATGTTTTTAAGGAACTTTGGCAAGCCCCAAACTGAAGTTCAAAACATGTTAATTTCAGGGAGACTGAAGCAAGTTCAAGAGAATCGAAAGCGTCTTTTGCCTATTATTGATACGATCATCACTGTAGGTAGACAAAATATACCATTTCGAGTCCATAGGGATGACGGCAATTTTTCAGACAGGCCTGAGAACAGTGAAAGCATTACGAACGAGGGAAACTTTCGCGCTATATTTAAATTACGTATCCGTGGTGGTGACCAGGATCTTGAAAATCATCTGAAATCTTCTAGCGCAAATGCCACATACATTTCAAAAACGACTCAGAACTCAATTATTGATTGTTGCGGCGATGAAATTTTGGAAAAAATCCTAAACTTTGTGAGGGAAGGAAAATATTATGCCATTTTATTTGACGAAACTACTTATATAACTATGGTGTCTCAATTAAGCATTGTTATTAGGTACGTTTTTGAAAATAAAATTAGGGAAGATTTAATTGGTTTTGTGGATTTGCACGATGAAAATTTCACATCAGGAATTAGACAAGACCTAGAACCTAAATTAGGGGGGGATGTGCTAGGAAAATTAGTTGTTCAGTTATCAGTAAAAATAATCTTGATATGAAAAACTGTGTTGGTAGTTGCACCGATAACTGCCTCGTCATGGCTTCTGAGCAGCGTGGTGCTGCTTCAGAAATCCGTAAGGTTTCTCCTCATGCGGTTAGAGTTCCTTGCCAAAGCCATTCATTGAACTTGACTTTGTCGAAATCGTCCGAAATTAGGGCAATTAGAAAATGTTTTGAATTAATGGGCGAGGTTATTAATTGTTATCATTTGTCTGCTAAGAGAATTTTCCTTTTAAAGAGAGAAATGGGTGGGGGATTAAGTAGATTGTGCGATACACGCTGGGTAGAAAACATAATGCTTGTTTAATGTTTGAGAAAATTTTTCCACAATTACCAAGATATTGAACGATATCAGTAATTGGGATGATAGGACATCTTCAACAAAGGCAGATTTACTCTTCAATAATCTCATGACAAGCGAATTCGTTTTTTCGATGATATGCATTACTTTTATTTTTTCCTTAACACTTCCGGTTAGTAAGTCATTACAAAAAGAATCGCTAGATCTGTATTCAGCTATAAAATGCATTGAGGACATCATTTGCTTATTAGATTGTGAAAGGAAAAGTGTTGACGAAGTATTTAATAGAATTTGGAAAAGCGCTAATGAATTTGCAGATATTTTGCAATTAAAGCTCATTAAGCCCTGGTATGCATCAAGACGAATTAACTGTTCGGAAACTGCTGAGGAATACTATCGACGTAATGTATTTATCCCAATGATTGATACTCTCCTAGTTGATTTTCGAAGCCATTTTTGTGATGATACACTGAAGGCATTTAATTTGGGAAATATATTACCGAAACAACTATTGTGTTTTGATCAAGTTGAGTTAGATAATACTGCAACATCATTATGGGAAAAATATTCTGACTTTTTTAATGTTCCCATTATTTAAAATTCGTCGACTATTTTTCTAAGCGAATTAATAATGTGGAAAACCAAATGGGAACGTAAATAAGTGCAATAACATAAAAACCGAAATGAGTGCCTGTGTAGTTTTCAGTATGTGCGACGAGGAAATTTATCCAAATTGCAAAAATGTACTCACTCTTCCTTTAAGTATTGCTAGCTCTGAACGCAGCTTTTCGGCTTTGCGAGGTTTAAAAACTTGGTTGCGGAACAGAATGAGTGAAGATAGACTTGTGGGTTTGGCGTTACTCCATATGCACCAAGATCTTGACCCGGAAGAGATTTTAGATCGTTTTGCTAATTCTGGCAATCGACGACTTGATTATTTAAATAAAATGTTAATAAGTGCTATAGAAAGTTAATAAAATGTCACAGATACCCGATTTAAATATATTTTTTCTTTTTTACATTATGCGAAACATAAGCCTCATACATCATTTTCGCTAAACATGGATTATTATAAGGGAGGTCAATGTATGCGTGGTTTTCAAAATATATTTCACCTAAAATAGGGTTTATGATAGAAAATATACTATACTATTATTTCTTATGATAATCTCTTTAAAAAGTCCTGAATATAATTTTGACGAATATAGGGAGTTTTATTTGAAAATTTTCCTATTTACGAGGAAGATAGTACTTATTCGCCCCCCCCTTAGGAGGTTCCTAGATCCGCCCTTGGTTCGTGATCATGTTTTTTCCCACTGATTTATAAAGATAACTAAGGAAGGAGAGGGTAGGATACGATACCATTTTCATTCATCCTCCCCTTTTCCCACTTTTCCTGGCGCTCTTATTTCCCTCTTCGTCCACTTCTTCCCGTCTTTCTCATTCCCCTCACATGCTCTTTCAAACAAAATATCTTCGCCTGGCCATTTATAGATTTTCGCTTTCCAATTTTGCGCCTTTGTAGCCTAAGGAACTCGCAAACGACAGACGTGCGATAGGGACGACTCTCGGAGGGAAGTGGATGTAGAGGGAGGTGGATGTAGAGGAAAGTGGAGGAGGATGGAGGTGGAGACAAGTGGAGGTGGAGGGAAATGGAAGTGAAGGGAAAAGGAGGTGGAGGGAAAAGGAGGTGGAGAGAAAAGGAGGTGGAGGGAAATGGATCTGGAGGGAAATAAAAGTGGAGGGAAATGGAGGGGGAGGGAAAAGAAGGTGGAGGAAAATGGAGGTGGAGGGAAAAGGAGGTGGAGAGAAATGGAGGTGGAGAGAAATGGAGGTGGAGTGAAATGGAGGTGGAGGGAAATGGAGGTGGAGAGAAATGGAGGTGGAGAGAAATGGAGGTGGAAGAAAATAGAATCGAAGAATCATGGAGGTGGAGGGAAATGGAAGTGGAGGGAAATGGAGGTGGAGAGAAAAGGAGGTGGAGGGAAAAAGAGGTGGAGGGAAATGGAGGTGGAGAAAAATGGAGGTGGAGGAAAATGGAGCTGGAAGAAAATGTTAGTGGAGGGAAATGGAGGTGGAGAGAAATGGAGGTGGAGGAAAATAGAATCGGAGGATAATGGAGGTGAAGGGAAATGGAGGTGGGGGAAATGGAAGTGGAGGGAAAAGGAAGTGGAGGGAAATGGAGGTGGAGAAAAATGTAGGTGGAGAGAAATGGAGGTGGAAGGAAAAGGAGGAGGAGGAAAATAGAAGTGGAGAAAATGGAGGTGGAGGAAAATGGAGGTGGAAGAAAATGGAAGTGGAGGAAGGAAATGGAAGAGGAAGGAAATGGAAGTGGAGGAAAGAAGTTAGGGTGAACAAATGAAAGAATTTCTATCGATCTTGGCCTAACGTGCTTAGTTTTAAAATCCGAAGAATTTAATATGAAAGAGAATGAGAGTTATCTTTGGGAGTTGAAAGGAAGTTAAAGGAAAATGTGAGATAATAGGAGCGATATAGATCAAAATAAATAAAAAGTAATAATTCTCCTGCACCAGAAAGGGGGATTTTTCTTGGTGGTGGGGATTACTCTGCCACGATAGCTCAGTGGTACGCTCGGCAATTGGAAGACCAGGTTGCGGTTGTCGATCACGGAAGAATTTTTCCCGCGATTTTTGGTATCTCACAAATTCCAGCTAATGCTTGGCGTATAAGAATCTATCTATCATAAGCACCTCTATCATATGTACTGTAATTCTATAATTTATGTAAAAAAATTATTAAGATTATCGCGATCAATAGGTTAATTTCTACGTCTTCGTTAAAATTATGGTCCTGACAAGTTGAACAATTGAAAATCGATTCGGCTAAAAACCCTCTAAAAGTTACCTTATAATGACGTAATGATTTTAACATTAAATGTGTTAGAAACGATAATTTTAAAATTATATAGTTAACAGTATTTTTGAATTTTTTCTTATGATGAGTAAAATGAATTTACCATACTATATAAATAATTTCGTAAAATCAATGAGATAAATACATTAAGTCGATTAACAGAAAGTAATACGTACTCTTTCTTAATGCCATTCAAAATGTTTATTAACTATTGGTTTATTTGACGACTATATAAAAATTAAAGAGATTCGCAAGCTGAAGCTACTTTTACACCAGCACAATATTTCACTTTTCATTTCTCAATGTGAAGAATATTAATGTGTGGGAGCTGAATTGAAGGCGGTGGAGCGTAAAACCCGTTTCTTGGAGAAAGCGGGAGAGGAAAGGAGAGAGGAAGAAAGGAGGAGAGCATAAAGAGAGAACAGATAAGAGAGAGGAGGACATAAATGAGAGGCGAGAAGTGAGGTGTGAGCAAGTTTGAGGAAGCATTAAGTGCGAGAAATTCCTGGAACCCGAGAAATATTGGGGAGCAGGGGGGGGGGGGAGTTTGGGAAATTGCGGAATGGAAGAAGAAGGGAAGGAAGTAGGCAGAAGGAGCAGAAGGGGTGAGAATGGGAGGCCTATTTCTTCATCTCCGTCTCCTTCTTCCTTCGTCAGCCGCAAAAGTGATCTTCGTAAAAATGCCATCTAAATGCTTTTTTCTCCCCCGTCACTTCCCATTTCAACGATCAAGGGAAAAAGCTCATTCCTCTCTCACTCTCCCCCCCCCTCTCTCTCTCTCTCACTCACTCATTCACTCTCCCTCTCTCTTTCTTACTCTTTTTCGACTCCCACTTAATTCTCTGTCCGCACTCCCTCTGCCATTAGAACGCATTTTTTCGACTTTTTTCGCAAAATATTCTCCCGATATTCCGATTAACGTTCTCTCTATTCATCAAAATGTCAATTCATTAAAAATGAGTGTGCTACATTCGGAAAATTCCATATTTAATCTACGCTCCTATATATCCTAATATAGTTTACCTCGTTTAACATAAATCCGTTTATCGCAGTTTCGCTTTATCGCAATTAATTATTTATGATCAAATAATCGTTCATCGCAAACGTGTTTCATTTTATCGCAATTTCATTGCAAGTAAAATTTTTCAAACAGCCAGAAATAAACACGTTTTTATTCTCTAACGCGCGTCAAACGATCCACAAATGAATACTGAAATTATACAACATTAAGGGATTAAAGTATCGTGTTATTTATGTTTTGTATTTTATAATATTAAAATAATTTAAGTTGAAAGTTTTATTACAACTTTGGGACGGTGTCAAAATCTCCCATAAAAAGAAATATAACATAGGTTATAGTGTTTCTAAATCAGAGGTTCGGTGTATTTCTTCACGCTCTCAGAGTGAATGGCGGTCGGTGAGATGGCGAGCAACCGTTGTGTGTTGTGCAACAACATGAAACCCTTCGCAATGAGAGTAGAACGACCCGCCAGTGCTTCATGAACCACGTATTCTTCAAAGAAGGAACGTAATACCATAACTTTAGAGGATAAACTCAACATTTTAAAAAGACTTGAGCGTGGTTAAGCGTCAATACTAATGGGTCCCGTGCATGTAACCTCAACTGTACGTTCTATATAGAAGAGTGGTTCAGAAGTAAAGGAAGCTGGAGAGACTGATCAGTACTAATACTAAGAGATTAACTAGAATTGGGAACACTAAACATGTAACGGTTATTGGGTGCATATAGATTTAAAATCAGACAAAGAGACACCTGCCTATATCTCTTGCTGTGATTCAGGAGAAAGCCCGAAATTTATGTAAGAACTTGAAGAATAACTGTAAAATGAACGTAATAGTGTTGGCCCAGACATCTTCAAAGCTAGCTGTGCCTGATTTATGAAATTTAAGGGCCGTGCCAACCTCCATAAAATCAAATGTACGGTTGAGACAGCAAGTGCGGACCACGCTGCAGCAGAGGAATTTCCCGCTAAGCTAAGAAAAATATTAGAGGAGAGTAATTATTCACCAAAGTAGGTTTACAATACTGATGAAATGGAGATGTATTGGAAGCAGTGGCGTAGCGGACACCCCCGCAACCTCGGCGCGGCTGGGGAGCTCATATTTTATTCGCGAGGCCCTTAATTTTTTTCCCGAGATTACAATTTTATTTTGGCGGGGGGGGCAACACATTTTCCGGCACGCCACTGATTGGAAGCGAATGCCCTCACGCACATACATCGCCCTAGAAGAAAAGAGTTTAAAGCTTTAAAGGATATGCTCACCTTGTTAATCGGTGGGAAAGCAGAAGGAAATGTGAAACTCAAGCCACTCCTTGTGTACCATTCAGAAAACCTTCGAGCACTAAAGTGCCACCTCAAGAAACAAATACCGATAATATTCCACTCAATTCCTAAAGCTTGGCTGACTGAAGGAGGACTATGTCATCAATTATTTCTCCGGTTTCGCTGGGAAATACTCCAGGAAGAATAACCTGGATAAAAAAGCCTTACTACTTGTCGATTATGCCCTTGCCCACCCTCTGCATTCGCAGAAATGGTGTGAAAATATCAATGTAGTGTTTATGCCATCCAATAATATACCACTTTTAGAGCCCATGGATCAGGAAGTCATTGCTCTTTTTAAAGCTCAATATGTTAGGCGTACTACGCAGCAACTCCTCGAGGAAGAAAAGCAATCAATCAAGGAGTTTTGGTGTTCATACAACATAAATACTGCTCTAGAAAATACTGAAGATGCGTCGGATGATTTTATTCAAACCACAATGAATGGAGTGTGGAGGAAAGTTTGGTCTGAATGTGTCTATAATTTTATGGCCTTTTCTGATGCTTCAAGAATTACAAGGCAAATTGTTCACCTGGTGAACCAGGCTGGCTTTGATGAAGTTTACGTAGAGGATGTGGAGGAGCTATTAGCATCTCGTGTCGAATTCTTAAGCAACGAGGATCTCATGGAGTTAGAACAGCAGCGGACTCTAAAGGAAAAAGAAGCACGTAATGCCAATGCAGCTTCATGTAAGCAACTCACCCTGGATCTCTAGGGAAAATTCTCAGTTCTTATGAACAAGCCACGGATTGCGTTATCTATAAAAATCAAAATCATGAAAGAAGCGCTAATGTTTGCTGAGCTGTTAATAAAGCCATTCGCTGCTACATAGAGCTTTGTGTAGAAAGGAAAAAGGAAGCCATCCAACCCACTCTCCACGCTTTTTCCAAGACCTAAGATGCATTGACAGTTCTCTCCACCAGCCGCTCTGATCATGAGAGCGGAGAAAGCTAAAGTCTTTTAATTAACTTTCCCTTCAGTAAATCTGCCCTTACAGCATCAGGAGAAGGGAATGTTTAGTAATAAATGTAAGCTACATTTACTATGCTTTGTTTTGATTCCACATGTTTGTATTTATGTAATACTGGAAGGTTAATTTTTGTTTATTTTCGTAAAAATCTCCCTAAAGTATATCCCAAAATTTCAAACGAGGTGCGTATTAATTTTTAATTACATTTTTTTATATGAGGAAAATGTTTCACTTATCGCAAGGATTCCAAAGAACGGACCCCTTGCGATAAACGAGGACTTAATTGCACTAGTTTTTTTAGTTGCGATTTTTGCATGATTCAATTCATTTCTTTCTTCGCATAATTTATTTTATTTCGACTTGTCGACTTTATAAGAATTTCCGAATAAAGACCATTGGTTTAAGGATAATAATACCTGAGTGTAGACTCTGAAGCTCGTTCTTTGATGTGTAAATGGTTATATAATGCTCTAATTGTTAAGTTAAAAGGTTTGTTTAAGTAAATCAATATCACGGAGAATGTGAAACTGTTACGGTGGTAATTTCATTTTACTGGTAAATAGAATGCAAATGTTAAAAGAAATTAAGGTAAAAATTAACGCTAGCAGCTCATCATTAAATGATGCAACTGCTTCGGCTATGCACACGGGTATGTGCTCATTTTCAATATATGTCCATCATAAATCTTTATTTACTACAGCATTTACATCCAAGTAGATAAAAAACGATGCATTCACCAAAAATAACATTTATATTTTCATAAAAATTACAAGACTGAAACAATATTCGCTTAAAATCACTTAATCTTCTTTGTATATGGAAAGAACTTCTACGAATAAACAAATGATATGGCAATAAGATGGCAACTGGCATATATCATGAAGGCTGTTATTTTTTATTGTTTTCATCCTCTTTTATTAAGCGAATATTTTTTCATGGCTTCCAAGTTAATCCACTCCTTTCCATTAATATAAGACTCGGAAACAAAAGCCTCTCTTTTCGGATTTTAATTTTTTAATTGTACGCAAGAGTCTGAAGAAAGAAAAAATGCGAAGGAATTAAGCCGCCAGAGAAGGCGCGACTCGAATACGGTAGAGGTTATTAATCTTACAAGTTGCGACACTTCGCATAGCAACAACTGAATATTGTTCTCATCAACTTATTGCCAATTATTACATAGAAAAATGTCTCCTCCGAATCTACTGATAGAATCTGTTTTCTTACAAATGACTTTATTTATTTTTCTACCCTTGCACCTATAGGTCTTCTTCCCCAAAAACCTATTTAATCCATCACCTACTTCTATCAACAGCATAGAGCGGAACCTACTCTGCATTCACCTCACAGCCATACTTAATCTCTCCTTCGCATAACTCTTCAGCCTCTTCCGCACTATCAATAACCTTATCTTAAAAAAAGCTTTTACCTCCTCCTTCTCCTTCATATTTACATACATATATAAATGTACACATATGCACATATTCCATCCACTTCAGCGAGCAGCCTTCTGTTTTCATATCGCCCTCCAAAAGCGCCATGTGCATCTCGCCCAAGGATCCCTTATTAAAAAATCAAATGGGTCGTAAATAAGAGAGAGAGAGATAGGATAAAGGAGAGGGTGAGAGAGAAAGAGAGCCTAGGAAAAAGTATAAAAATAAGAGGAAACTGTTTGTAATCGGAGAAGATGAAAAAACGAAGGAAGGGAGAATAAGAAAAGCGCCCTCGAACGGGAAGTTTTTCAAATGCAAAGAAGTGGGAAGGTGGGAGGTGGTTTCATAAGATGCGCGGCGGCGCCCCTTTCGATTAATAGAATATTCCATTCGAATGAGCGGTTGGGAAGAGAGACAGGGAGGGAGTGGGTAGGGAGGGAGAGAGTGGGAGGATAGAGAGAGGTAGAGAGGGAGGGAAAGGACTGGAGAGAGTGTTTATGCGAGCGCGCGGGGGATTAATAACGGAGGTGGGATGGAAGAGACGAGCGTTTTTGTTTTTTGAAAAGGAAAGGTGGGAGGGAGAGGGATTTTATCGTCGTGTGTGAAAGTTCTTATAGGAAGTTTTAATAAGCCGCTGTTTGTTGCTATTCCTTCAGTTTTTTGGTGAGAAATATCGAGGGCAGTGTAAAAATGCTACCAAAAAAGAATTTATCCAGAAATTGAGGAAATTACGACGGTCTCTACGTAAAATACAAAACTACCTACTAGATTTTCATTTTTACAGGGAACACCATCAAAATTAACCCTTTAACGCCGGAATTTTTTTCTTTCCGATTTTGTTCAAATTTACAGAAATATGTTCTAATAATATTAATGAAAAACGTGTTAAGTTACAAGAAAATATCTTCAGTTGTTCTCAAGAAACGCGCCGTGTCCATATCATCACGCTAGGCGGATCCCATAGCAAAATTTCCCATTTCTCATACCTTTCTTTTTGATCTTCTTTGAATTTCATCGCCCTTTTTTCTTAAAATTAGCGATAAAAATTAGTTTTTTATTATAGGTTTATATACATATATTTTTTAACGAAATCTTGTGCAGTAAATAATCATTGTTTATGAAATATTGCAAAAGTAATACACAATTCTACATTGAATTTTTTGCAAAATGTGTGCAGCGTACTGAAGCATTTTTCCCCAGCTCAACGTAGTCTGTTTCCTTGCATTACCAAATGTCCAAGCCCATCAAGTCGAATTTCGTCACTAACCCGTACCTGCAAACTGCTACCCTTGGATGCTGATTGTCGCCCAGAGCGAAGGGGGGGATTTCTAATTATAATAATCATGTTCACTATATTTAAGCTACATTAGTATAAACAATATATAAAAATACAGGAAAACTTAGTTGTTTCTATTTATATTCAGCGCCTTTCAAGTTTTATCGTAAAATGCGGAAGTGTAATAATGGCCTTGATGAATACTCGCAATCTTCAGTGCAGTTGGAATTAGATGAACACTAAAAGAAAAAAACACGGAGAAAATTGAAACACTGCAGCACTTTTGTAAGGCAAAGACTCGGAGAACCTCTGATCATGAGCAGTATCTTTCCCATACTAAATATTTCAAAGGACCTAAGAATTTAGACATGACAAATTGATACACGAAAACACGACCGTCTGCAAAATAGTATCTTTTAGAGTTGTGTCTGGCTTTTATCGTACTATTGAGTTTCACACGTCTTTTATTCATCACTTCTTATCGAGCGTAAGTAAAAATAATTTCACAATGTTTTCGTTGCCAAGTCGAATAACCTACGCAGCAAAGCATGGAGTGTCCCTAGAGCTACGGGATCCGTCTAGCGTGTCCATATGATCACGCGGAAAAATGTCATACTCTAACCATAAATATCCGAATTCAACATCACTACTTTCATTGTAGTTGAATGATAACATACTTAATAAGTGTACACCAGAGATTTCACGAAAAAACAAAAAATATACATATTATAAGGAAAATATGAAAATGATACATTGCAGAAAAATATATCAGATCAGTGACACTATACATGGAACAACATCAAGTAGATAATAGTTTAAATAGATTACATTAATGTTGTAATGAAATTCATATGCTGAGACTATTGCATGAAAAAGGCCTTTTAAAATTCGAATTTGTGGAATTCATCATAGAAGGAATTGCCGAGACACGTACAATGGTGTGCAAAGTCAAAAGAGAATGTGACCATTACCCGAGAATAAAAGAAAGCGAAAATATCCGATTGGTGTGCCGATTACGAGAACTAGACGAAATGCAGCGGAATTCCATCTCTGCCTCTATTCCAGAGCGGAGCACCAATCTCTTTGAAGTGGCGGATTTCCGAGCGCTCAATTGCCGAAAATTTTCGTCAGGGGGAAGAATAGGAAGCTCCTTGTTTCTAGGGTAAGAGGAGCATCATTTCGAAAGGACGAGGAATCATGGGATGGATGCATGCGCGGTTGGGAAAAACCTGCGGAAAAGTGAGCGGACGAGTCGAGTGCCCGGTCGACCAGCACCACCATCAATACGAATACTCATGAATGCGCAAACCCGAGTCAAGCATGCACGCGGAAAAATGGAATGAAAATCTACGGGATGGATGTTCTGAAATGCAGCGAAAATGGAATTTTTAGTTATTATCGTCGGCTGAATATAAAAAAAACTGGGAAAAATTGACTACTCTATGCATGATTTACAATTATTTCTACACGCGTACCTATATGTTGGGTTGTTATAATAATCGCTGATAGAATTGAATTCCGCGGAATTAGAGAGCGAGATAAAATTTACGGAAAATTAAACAAAAGTCCGATTCAATCGATACGATGGAAAATAAAAAATCGACATATTGGATGAATACTTCATAAATTTGGTTGTTTTGCTTTGGCTTCGGAGCGCAGCGCACTTTTGTTTTATCGCCTAGCATATACGTCCGCATTCATTTGACCTAAAATCCGGGACCGAATTCCTACCGCAACGAATGATTTCTCGTTTATTTTCACGGAGTCATTTTTATCGTGCCGCTCTCGAATCGAATAGAATTTCCACGCCGGCGTAATCGCTCTTGATTTATGGAAGCTAATTGAATCTGAGATTAGTTCGGTCGCGATTTAGAATATCCGGCCATAACCTCGGTTTTTGAGTCCGTAATTACGAGGCTTATCGCAAAATTTGGAAAATCGCCGTCGGATGAAATAATCCAGTCCACTCGCACTTCACTTCAGCCTCGCAAAAAGAATCCCCGTCGTAAGATTATATCAACTCGTATTCCTCTCCGTAATTACCTAGCAAAAACACACGATCATCGATTTAATTTAAATTTGTAATATTTTATATGGTAATTGGCTAATATTTTCTGTGACTTGGTTCGTTACTTTCCAAAACTTGAATGTTGCTGCGAAATGGTTAATTTTATAAATTAAACAATAAAAGCTTTTCGTTGCGATCTATATGTAAAATTAAAATATGGGCATGAATAACTCCCGCCTCAGCCGCGAACTTGGGAATCGTCGCATTCAGCGCCAAAATTTTCCACCAAGAATCGGATCTCTCTCTTGTTATCTCTCATTCTCTCTCTCTCTTTTTCTCTCATATGAGCAAAAAAGCATTCCGTCCTCAACCTCTTTTTTATGCTAGTAAAACAAACAATTGATCAGCGGGCGAGGTCCCTCTCTCAAGCGAGATCCCGGGTGATTGTCGGCGCCGAAACGGCGTGGCGCGGGGCGGGAAGGCCGAGGTGGAGAAATTTCCGCGAATACTCAACAATAGGCGCGAGCCTCACTGGAGGCAGAGAGAGAGAGAGGGAGGGGGGAAGAATTTGGTGCGATTTAGACGCTGCACTCGATTCTGTCGATCTTCGAAGTCTAAGATTGCTTTCTCTTTCTCTTTCTCTTACTCCACCACCTTTCCACTCCGCCCCCATTCGACCCCCTCCTCCCTCCTTTGTCCCCTTTCACCCCCTCCGTCCCCTATACTTCCTTCGTCTCCTCATATTTTTATCCCGCGTCTCTTGATTCAGTTATGAGATACAATCTGCTGCCTGAAACACCTATCTCACGTCACTATGTCTGAAACAGATTCAGGTCATCGAGACTTCGCCTCGTGAATGGTGAGATTCGAGCCATCGTGGGCCCATCACACATCAATTTTATGATTTAAAAATAAATCTGACGAAATTAATATAATATGAAACCATTAATTATCGCGAATCACTGTAGCCTGGCTTTTTGTTAATTCCTATTTATAAAAAAGAATATTTTGTATTATGTTGCAAAAAGGCCAATGTATGTCAAATTTACACAACCATACATAAACAAATTTAGTACTATATGATTTTATAAACTTATAAAAAATAGCAGACTGTGAGCATCAGTTGGCCACATAAATCAATGGCCGATTCGCCATAAGTGGCGATGAGCTTGGACACCACTGCTGTAGTAGGCAGAGGTATAGTTGTAGTGAGATGTCAGGCATCTTCAAGGGATAACGAAACTACGGTACGTCATTTATGTTAGAGATACGTCAAGCTATTAACTGTGCTTTGGACGTGCAATGAAGAATACTTTGTCACTGCAGTACTTTTTATTTAAGGACTAAAAGGATTGTTCAACTTTTCCGAAAATATATGAATCTTTATCGAAATTTTACATTCGCCCTCACAAACAAAGAAGAGAAAATATTTTCCAAAATACGATTCTGGTTCTTTCATTCTTTTTCTCTCTCGCGGAAGTCATCAATTATTCATGAAAACGGAACTCCCAAACGCCGAAAAAAGGAATTCAATCTAAACACTCGAAAATCCATCGATCACATATATTTTTGAGTTTTCTCCATAGTTTCTACCGTTCAATGACTCGCGATAAAGATTTTATTGTTATCACCAAAATATTCTATAAAAACGATATTTTATTTGTAATAGAAAATGGCAACGTGAGGTCCTTTTACAAATGAACGTGAATTATTATCATTGCCTTAAAGGCATACAAGAGGAATAATACACTTTTTAGTTAGTTTTATTTCCATTACGAAAATGTATACTCATTCCGAAATAAAATAACACGCGCAATATTTTAATAACGAAGTAATTGTCCAAATGTTGCTAAAGAGAACAGAATATTTTTTCCAGTTAAACGTCTCATGTTTTATCAAAACGTGAAAATTTAGATAGCGCGAAAGTTTGGGCATAATAAACCGTATTTTAGGATATCTAATTAATTAAAAAACTAATTACACCCAAAACGCTGCCATACAGCGAGTGATATTCTCTTTCTATTATAACGTTTCACATTGCTTTCCTATGTAATCTCAACGGTTTATTAGGAAAATAATCGTAGTATACATTTTCCAAAAATCAATTTCTCTCAACAAAAATAATATAATAAAGAAAAAACAAGCGCAAGGCGTTCACATATTTTGCAAAATAATGAAACCAACGCATCACTAAGAAAATTAAGAGAAGAAAGAAAATGAGAATTATTTTAATTTTTTGCAATAATCGTTTTATCTGAATATTTAAGAGTAAGAAGTTGGGAGTATTTTGTTTGGCTACATCAAATTAAAATCAAAACTTATAGAAAAATTTTAAAAACGCACGTAAGCTGCTTATTGCCAAGTACGAGAAAAGTTTTCAATGGGGTGAAACCGGAAAATATCGTAAAACTAATAGAAAATCCAGTTCTAGGGGTAGATTAATAGAAAGAAAAGAATAGTAAACGAAAAAATTAGCTCATTGTAATCTGATAAATTAGTAAATATAAATTATTTGTATTGCCTGTTTAAAGAATCATTAACAATAATCTATATGGAATTTCAGGTAAACAATTTTCCTGGTAAACTCCATGGATAACATTTACTATCCAGCAAAGATGTGGATTAACCTCGATTTCCATTCTTCGAAATTCCGACAAATGAAAAAATAATACTGGCAGTTGCAATTAAAATCAATTGTTTGCAGGGTTCTGCTTTAGGGTTTTTATTGTTTTCTCGAATTCCAGTTTAATTGGAAACTACAACCTTTTTAATAAAAAGAGATTTTTGTGCATCCGACGGAAGCAGTGGATTCCGTTGATTTTAAATATTTATATTTTTCCTTAAAAATTCTGCTTAAATTTTGTCATATGAGCTCCAATATTACTTTCATTTCTATGTTAGAACCAGCTTATGCATTCAGTGCCAAAATTTTGAGAGTCTACGAATTAGTTCTAGTGGTGACAATCCAAACACTTCTAATGACTCTTGGAATTTTGCTGATTAGGGAACAGCGTTATTTTCTCTCGCAGCCTGAAAAATTTATCTAGCATATATCCAGCAGCAAGGTTACAACAATACGAATTAGTCCTTTCAGAAATGAAAACTGTACTAAACCCTAGATGCCACGCATATTTTGACGATAAGAGATCAACTTCATTGTTTCGTTTCGTCTCCATAAAGAGCACTAAAATTTGTTAACTATAATTTTTTTAAGGTTGCCTCAGAAAATGGATTTTCAGCAAAACGACGGAAAGAAATCAATATACCGTTCGTAATATCGTGGCAAAAAGCAAAAGAAACGCATTTTTCATCGCAAAACATCAATAAAACATCTCGGGTGACATTATTCCGTTGAATTCGTTGGATTACCCATTCAGTTTCCTTCCAATTGCTTTAATACCTTTCTCTTTCTCCTCTTTCATTCCCTCTCACCGAAGCGAAACCATAAAAATGTTCGGAAATCTCTTTCTTGTTTCTCTTTTTAGCCCCTTTCCGCTGCCCTTAGGCCCTTCTGGAAAACAACGCCTCAGAAATTCAGATTACTACCGAGTCCCAAGGCCCTCTCCCCGCCGCCTTTCTGCCTCTCCCCCATTCAAGGCCATCGCCTCCTAACTCCGGCCCCCCTTCGCTCCCGCCCTTCTTTGCTTTCCCGCCCATCCTCCCTCCCCCTTATCGCCCACCCCTCCCCATGCGACCTACCCCTACTTGCGATACGGCCGACCACGCCCTAGCACTTACACTGCAAAGAATACGACTTTTCCGCCGAACCGCAGTTCGATTATCCCGAGCCAATAGTCTCTCTCTCTACCTTTCGCAAGCAGTGCCGCGCGCACACTCGTAGCGCTGATTCCGAATTATACTCCGCAAACATCGCCGTTTTGTCTCAATGTTTTTTATCGGTGTGTCCTACGCCTCCAATTGTTGCATTTTTTATATTCCGGCGGAGAGATATTTTCTTCTTGTAATATGTGGACTATGTTCGCCGTGCGTATCGCAGAACTGTGATACCTATTTATAAAGGTGGAATCAAAACCAACGTTGAAAACTATGGACCTGTTAATCTGACATCTGTAGTTTGCAAGTTGATGGAGGAAATTATTACTGATTACATACGAAACTATTGGGAAGTAAACAACTGGTTATGTAAAAATTAGCATGGGTTCAAGAAAGGTTTTTCATGCGAGACTCATTGTCAGTTATTAGAGCTGTTACAAGACGTTGAAGAATCCATAGACAAAGGAGAAGAAGTCGACAGTATCGTCATAGATTTTTCTAAAGCTTTCGACGTAGTGCCTCACGACATTCTACACAAGAAATTAAAAGAGTTAAATATTGATAAGAGAGTAATTCAGTGGTTAAAAAATGTCCTTATTGGTAGATCCCCACGGGTTAAAGAAGGACAGAGTCACTCCGAGGAAAGTAAGGTAACATCAGGGGTTCCACAAGGGAGTGTTTTAGGGCCCTTTTTATTCCTGATCTACGTAAACGATCTACCCAATTACGTCAAATCTGAGGTGCGGCTTTTCGCAGATGACTGCGTTATCTATAGACCAATAAGAACGGAAATGGACCGGGCAATTTTGCAGGAAGATATGGAGCGGGTAGCAAATTGCATTAAGTTGAACAAAATGAGTGTTAATCAAACAAAGTGCATGCACATCAATTTCGTAAATAAAAGGATCGAGAGAAATTTTCGCAACCCGTTTAATGGGGAAACGGTACAAAAAGTCGATAATTGCAAATACCTAGCCGTTCAAATAACAAAAGACCTAAAATGGGGTATACACATCGACATAGGAAATATTAAAAAATTAGAGGATGTGCAAAGAAAGGCAGCGAGATATACCTTAGGAAGATTCAACAATGGAGATAGTGTCACCGAAATGATTAAAATGCTGGGTTGGGAAAAGTTTGAGAAAATGAGGAGGGTTAATAGATTAGGGGTATATTCCATGTAATTGGCAAAAATAAGGCATGGGAATATCTAAGGAGTAGGATAGAGAAGTCAGACTTTACTGGAAAAAACGGACACGATTTTAAAATTAAATTGAGGCCGCAAAAACAAATATTGCCAAATATTCTTTGCTTAATAGAGAAATCTGGGATTGGAACATGTGACCTGAAGAGTTCTTCAAACCCTTACCTAAAAATGTAAAAATATTTAAGAAAAAAGTTAGTTTTATTATAGATAATATTGTAAATTGTAACAGATGACGATGGAGTTGGAGGAAGTAAAGCAATGCCTGATGGGGTGTAGTACTGTGGGGACCTCGTGAGCCCCTTAACCGCGACGGTAACCGTGAAGGCCCATCTTGAACCTAGAAAACTCTGAACTCCATAAAAATAGGTAATAGTTAAATTGAATAGGTTTTTAATTAAATGCTATTGCATTTGTTTATTGATAAATTAACTATTATTGTACATATATAGTGTTTTGTTATTTTAATTTCAATTAATGCATAAGTCAAGTGATTTGTGGGTCTAATAGTATAGCAGTCGTCGCCACCTGGCTTTTGCCAACTTGCGACATTTATGTTTAAATAAATAAAGAAGAAACCTGAATCTGCCGGTGATTCTATCCCTCCGAGAAAAATGTTTTCTCGACTGATTCGGATATGAGAGCTAGAGTTAGGGAGACATTCTCCTATGATCGATTACAGAAACATTCATGAAGGAAAAGTTTATTTTTTAAACGCATTATTAAAATTGTATAGAGCCGTATTTGCCTCTAAATTAATGTGGCCAATTTTTCAGGAAGCCAAGGAGGGACATTTTCAAATATTTGCCGATTATAAGGAGGGACGGATTACAGTGGCTTGTTTGTGGAGCATTTATTGATGAGTCAGCCTTAGATAGATATATGCTATAGATATCAGATAGCTTGGTGTGGCCAGTGAGGACGTTTCGGACGATTTAAATAAAAATTTGGGATATCAATCAAGATTTTTCAAAAACTGGAACACAAGTTGTGACATTTAACAAGGCGGGACAAGGCATGAAAAGGAGGGTCTAATGTACCTTTAAATTTGGGGCGGTTGGTCACTCTAATCTATATGCATGAGAATTAGTTCTTATTAACTCACGCACACAAACGTATTTACATACATCCATATGTGTATATTTAGAAAAAATGTTGGCTGTGCTAAAGAATTATTTTATGCCATTTAATATATTTTGCCAACAGCACGTAGTATATTCCTAGCTGATTCACCTCTTGCCTACGCTCAACGGGTATCTAAGAGGTAGTGCAATGAATAGCTGGATAGCAAGGGATAATAGAAACCCGGTGCCGGTATTAACCTACTCTTAACGAAGAACACCAAGGGGGCCGACGGCTTAACGTCCCTTCCGAAGGACGGAACAGCTGAATTTGCGCGGTCTCCTCAAACCACACAAACAGGGGCCGGTATCTTGGAAAAAATCCTCCTTGCGTAGGATTCGGCCAATCATAATTAATTATAAGGTACGCGATCCTTTACAAATGTTAGCATCAAAAGCATAATATAAAATGGAGTCGGCGTAGAATGACTTATGGGAACGTCGCCTTAAAATACCTGGCCGCCCCTGTAGCATAATATATGTTTAAAAAATAAAATTTAAAACATTTTCAGCGGTGAAAAACATAAGCTCGCTCTCATTAAGTTCATCTAAATGCATAGCAAATTCTGCGCCATCTCCCGTGAAAATGTCCAATCCCAACCCCATCTAAAGTAGCGCTCCTCGATCCAAATGCCAGTGGCGTGCTTGGGTACTAACATAAGAATGTTCGCGGTGTCGCTCGTAAAAGTAGCTTGTTTCGGGATCGGCGCCAGAGCGCGAGTTAAAAAGCAAAGATATTATTTGGGGACTTGCACTTCTGCAGCAGCGAAGGAGGAGAAGCACGGAAGACGACCTCACGAACAAGTTTGAGTTTTACGAGGTGTCCCAACTTGGTCGTCGTCATTCGATGTTTCCAGTCAATGTGGTTCTCTCTCCCACATGATAGAGGGTGAGAAAAAGAGGATGGGAGAGAAAAGGAGAGAAAGAGAAAGGGAAAGCAAGAGAGAGAGAGAGGGGGAGAGAAAGAGGATGGGAGAGAGGATGGAAGAGAAAGAGAGATTGAGAAAGAGAGAGCATGAGAGAGAGGGTGAGAGAAAGAAGATGAGAGAGAGGATGGGAAAGAGAGAGCATGAGAGAAAGAGGGTGAGAGAAAGATGAGAGAGAAATAGAGGATGGGAGAGAAGTGTGAGAATGAGAAAGAGAGAGCATGAGAGGGCGAGAGAAAGAGGATGAGAGAGAAAGAGAGGATGGGAGAGAAAGATAGTATGAGAAAGAGAGAGCATGAGAGAGAGGGTGAGAGAGAAACATGGAGAGGATGAGAGAGAGGATGTAGGAAAAAGAGAGGATGGGAGAGAAAGAGATTGATTGATTAAATTATTAGGTCTTTTATTCGGAGCGAGATTGAGCCTGTGCAGTCCCCTCTTCCAACTAACATCCAAATTCATTAAAAATTCATTGCAAATATACTTACAATAAGTTAATATATACTTACAATATGATAGGCAGAAGAACGCTAGTCTTTACAATATGAAAGATCGAGAGAGAGGATGTGGGAGAAAGATAGGATGAGAGATAGAGAATGAGAGAGAGAGCATGGGAGAATGAGAGGATGGGAGAGAAAGATGGAAAGAGGGTGAGAGTGAGATAGAGAGAGATGATATGGGTGAAAGAGAAGATGAGGGATAAAGAATGCGAGAGAGGATGGGAGAGAGATAGAATTGGAGAGAGAGAGAGGATGGGAGAGAGATAGAATTGGAGAGAGAGAGGATGGGAGAGAAAGAGAGAGAGATGGAAAGAGGGCGAGAGTGAGATAGAGAGAGAAGATTGGAGAGAAAGAGAAGATGAGGGATAGAGAATGAGAGAGAGAGTGAGGAAGGGTAACTAGAGAATGAAACTCTCGGCCCTCCAGGAGCACCGATCATACCGCTCACATATACTCCGACTCGGTCGGGGGAATCGATAAACTTGCGAGCATAAACTCACACTATAACACGCTCTCAAACAACGCAAACAGCACTTCGAGCCGTCTGAGAAAATCGCACGAATGGAAAAAGTTTTGCAACGGAGCGAACGTAAAAAATGAATCTCAGAAAAAATCTCAACTTACGTGAATAGAAGGATACAAGAGAGTTTCTATGAGTTCCAGGGACAACGCAAATATTAGAAAAATGTGGGTCATAGTTGGCGGTGGTATGATTTTATAAGTACTTCTGGCGCATTTGCGGAGTAGCTATATTTGTTCTAGGAAGCAAAAAAGAAAAGAAATCGGAGTAACAGCTAGGATTTTCTAACGCGTAGAATTCGGACTTTCACTTAAATTGTTCCTCTAATTCAGATAAGCCTCTCAAGAAATGCGACGCTGCCCTTTGCTTCGCCGTTCTTTCAAATTTTCGGCAAATTGCATTCGCCGTCGTCACGCGCTTCCATTTCTCTCATCCAGGGTATTCTTCCACTGCTCTACTTCTTTAACAACATCTCTTCCCCCAATATCACCTCTCCATCCCAGTGGCGGATTTAGGGGGGGTCGCACATGGCGCGCGCCAGGGGCCCTGTGAAATAAGGGGCACCGGAAAAATGTTCGTGTATATAATCTCAAAAATATAAAATGTCTTATTTTAAAAATCAGTGAAACCTCTCTATGATTTCATAGAAAAGCGATCGTTAAGAAGTGTCACAAAGGAGGGTAGCCGTTAGGAGCGGCTTCACTATGTATTTAGATTGCATGGCCCCAACTGCTTAGAGCAAGGGCCCCCCAAATATTTAGCGCCAGGGGCCCCAAGAGGCGTAAATCCGCCACTGCTCCATCCTATTCTCCACTGAGAGACCATTTTCTCTTCCACACAAATCTATCGATTGTTCTTCCCCTAGCGACCATAGCTGTGACTTATTTAACAAACACGATAGCGAAGGAGTTCCACAAAGTGACGGCTTCTTCGGTGCATTTTATCTATTTTAAGTAAATTTCTCGGTGCATTCGGTCAGTTGTAAACATTTTCTCAGCCATTTTCTCCTCCTGGGATAATTATGTCTAGTGCTCGTTATGTTCAATTTCCTGAAATTCTATTCTTGCTCAAGGGAAAGGCCTTTCTTACTTGTTAGTTCATTTCATTGAAATGTGTCCAAGATAGAACTTTCCAATAAATATACCAATCACGAATTTAAAACAAATCTGGCTTACAATTAAAATGAAAATTATAATGAACGAAGTCATTCGTTCCACTTTAATCTAATTTTCATAATAACCTAATTATTGCGTCCAAATTAACAGATGAATAATTCAATTAAAAAAAATATTTATGCATCAGTTAGAGAGAATAAATAAATTTCCCATTTTTTTCTTTCGTGTGGAGAGCGAAGCCACTTGTGCAGATCGTAAGGTTAATTGCGAAATCCACCGCACGTAAATATGAACGAAGGATGGCAGGAGATTCATTACGGCCGCTAATGGATCGCACGTCACTTCAAAACGCAGAAAAGGTAAATATCCTGCAAATGATGCAGAAATCGCTCGGTCATCGCCGATTGAAAGCTTACTGTTAGAATTCACTCATGGAAAATTCCCGAAAGCTAAAATTTTATTTTTCCTTACCTTTTAACTGAATGCCGGTGAGTCGTGCTTATTTTTGTATTAGGTAAAATACACAAGTGTGGATCCATACCTGAAAAGATGAAAAATGAATGAGTTTATATGTAAGGTTCAAATCGCGCTGCAAATGGTTTACATCGGAGATGGAATTTTACCAAAATAAAAAGTTTTCGGTATGCTATTATCTTATTTTATATTCAGATACATTTAAGAATAACATGAATTTTGTTCACAATCTCTTATATCTTCATCCAAATTATAAACACCAATTTACGGAATTAAGAATGAAAATTTTTCTCGTAAAGGGATTCTACTCAAGGTTATCATTACAGTTGGAAGATCTTGCAGTTTTGAAAACGTAGTGCCACGTTTATTTTCTCTAAAAATATATACAAATATATAAATGTTTTGCTCTTACATCTGGAATTAGTTGCTTAATTATTCACATGTGTTTATTAAGCGCTGGGATGTAGTTATCTCACATTGCACACAAAAATTTTATTAGTTTTCATGGTTCAAACAAATTAAGAGAAATCGAATTTGAAAAAAATGTCACCACATCTTCAGATTTGCTAATATTTTTATGGTCATGATGAATGAAAGATCCACACAAACGGGTAAGTGAATAACTCATGTTCAAAACGCTTATGCTATTCATTTCATTTCATTCAGCATTTTTAGCAACCAACAATTCTTTGAAGTTCATAACTGGAGACTGCTAAAGGTATAATATTTCATTTTATAATAGGGCATCAAACATTTTCTGATCTCATTTCGCTGTGACATTAACAAATGTAAATCCGAACATAATAGAATTCCGAGCTCTCGATCTGCACATCGCTCAATACGACGGCGGATTGTATGAATAAATACCGCCGTCACTCCGTCAAAGGGTCCAGAACGAATTTCCGCAAAGCTCGCCATTCTCTCGACACCTAAATGGAGAGTTGGACGGTTCTTTCCTTCTCCCCTACCCAAAACCCAATCTCCTAACCTTGTACCTCAATCCTCTCCCGATACCCGACCTCCCTCCCTCCCCCTCTCCCGATACCCGACCTCCCTCCCTCCCCCTCTCCCCTCCATCCCCTCCTTCCCCCTTCTCCCTCCCCCTCCTTCCCCCTCTCCCTCCCCTCCCTCTCCCTCCCACACTAAATGCCCTCTTCCCCTACTCCCTCGCCTCTTTCGACCATTCTTTCGCTTTATTCCCTTCCAGTGGCGGAACGCTCCCGGGTCATTCGTTCGAATCATGAATTCAACTGCCTCCCACCCACTTCCAATCTTACTCCATCTCCACCCTAACCCCTCCCACGACCGTGCGACCGAGGCAATGTCAACTACTAGAGCCAATTTCCTCGGAAAAGCCTCCTTCCCCCCTCTTTCCCACCTCCTATTCCTCTCTGTCCTTAAATCCTCCTCCTGTCCAGCCATTCAGGGCGCTGTCTTCGCCTCTTCTTCACCTTCAAATCTTCCTCCTTCCCACCAGAGAATGTAATTGACCTCCTTTCCACGCCACTACCCTCGTTCCTCTCGGAGAGAAAGCCCTATCTCCTCGTCCCATTCCTCAACAATCTCTCACACTTCGTTTCCAGGGAGCCCCTTTCCCTGTTCCTCCCTCCCTCCCTCCACCCACTCTCTCTCTCTCTCCCCTAACTTCCCTTCTTTCATACAATTCTTATCTCTGAACGATTCCCACAAATTGAATACAGCATTTTTTTATACTCTTGGTTTCTTCGGGTTATTATTTTGAAGAAATCTTCTCTGGAGAGTGTTTGATTTTACGCTTGTCCTATTCAAGCACTGTTACAATGTTGAAATCAAGCAACTGCAGTACCTGGATCACATCTGTTTTTCGCCGCGGTGCGTTTGCTTCGAGTGATCTGAAAATTGGTGGAATAATATGATACTATGCTAGTAGACATAAGCTGTAATTTTGGGAATAATTTTGAAACAGGAAAAAATTCTGCTATGATCGGGAATCAAACCCGAGTCTTTCACTTGCCGGGCGGATATTCTACCACTGCACTACCGTAGCAGATTATTTTTCCTGTTTCTGAATGCATTTTCAAATGTTCACAACTTATTCATTTGTGAAATTAGTTCCAGGGAGACATAATATAAATTGAATTAATTCTGACATTTGTTTGTGGCTGATATCTCTGTCTCTGAAATAAGTGAATAGTTCCACAAAGAGTCGGTATATTGAACGCATTCCAAACTCCTTCTCAAACTGAATCAGACATAGACGGTGAGACGCCATCTAGGCCGATACCATACAAACTTCATGACGTTTGAATAAGAGGAATCTCGATTAATTACTTCGTCATGTGTTTTGACATCAGTGAAATGCTATTAGCCAATGTGAAAGTCGCATAATGGCCGATTGGTGATCTGCGTCGTCAACTTTGTTGTGGACGAAGCTGATTAATATTCTTATGATTATTATTATTCTGGTTTAACTCGCTGTTATTATTTATGCATCTTTGATTGCCTTATGTTATTTATTTTGTTGCTGTGAATTGCTTTATCTTATGTTTCATTTGTTGTAAAAAAATTGAATAATCGAGACATTTATCATCAATATATCCAAAAGCGGGACAATTTTGCGTCACCTACAGTTTTTGGGGGACAGCGCTACATGCTGCTCAAAAGCGGGACTTTCCCGCCGAAATCGAAACGTCTGGTCACCTTAACTATGCTAATAGCTACTATGATACTAGCTTATGCCTACCTGCATAGTCTCATATTATCCCATCAATTTATAGCTTTGGCAATCTCACCATTTGAGAGGGAGGGGTTTTCTTCGACGTTCTCTTGTAGGACGTTAGCTGGGGCTGGTGGATGCCGGCGTTAGCCTATTCTTTACGAAGAGCTTAACGTCCCTTCCGAAGGACGGAGCGCAATCAGGGGACGGGACGATCCCAGGTTGAAAAATTCGACCTCCGCCGGATTCGGACCTGGGACCACTGTGTGGAAGGCCAACGCTCTAACCACTCCGCCACTCCACAACAAAGGGCGCAAAACTTTTTATGCGAAACAATATTAAAAAGTCCAGGATATATGAGGAAGGTCTTTAACCAATAAGTTTCGTCTATATAAGCGATTTGTTCCCTAATATGAACGTCGAACATCGTTTTAGCAACATGTGTCGCGCTGCTTTTTGGCCAATTACCTCGGAACTCAACCATTTTCTACTCTTCATTCGTTGGTAGAAATTATTATTCATGATGCCCGGTCTACTCAGTCCCGCGCATTATAAAATTTAATTGCTTTAGTAGAAGGCAACTTTTTATTTCCACGACAAACATTTTGGTTCGATCCTCACAGCAAACAAAAAAATTCTACGAGGTTGTTTGGAAACAATTCATCACTATTGACAAAAATGAGAGGAAATATTCAAATTCTTAAAATACAGTAAAGAATTTTGGAAAAAGCTACATTTTAAAATCATTTGAATATTTCTATCGGATTAGTTCAATTACTCTCCAATTAAGAAGTAACTTCTCTACACTGCAAAGTAACGTAAGCCGTGTCGCAGATTCTATCACAAGCTATTGCTTTCTTTAAGAAATTCTTTTTCGTTGTAAAATATTTGCAATAATAAAACTCAGTGACATTTTTCCTACTCTATAATTTCAAATATACCACGGCATTACAGTTATGGACCATTTAGAAGTTATAGATTTTACTTCATTTCATTTTTTCGAGTAAATTCTTTTTATTGGAAATGCTTATTGTGATTACTAACTGAATGAGTGCCAGCTATTAAAGAAATAAACTATTATCGTAAAAATTAATTATTTCCTAAATTTTCCACACTTAAAGTTTTCAGATTTTTCCTGATGATCTATATATCTACCGAGTTTCATATTCTTCCATATTCCGGATCTACCATTATCACATTGGCGTGATTCAAACACGCACGCACGCTTCTGTACTACAAAATTAATGCATAGGATTTATTGAACATTATAGTACGAACAGACAATTTCTCATTCATCTAACGTTACAAAAACGCAACAGAACCTGTATATTTATGAAATTATTTTCTAATTGGAGATATTTTGCATTTATTTTACCTATCCATAAATTTCATTTATCAGTTATAAAACAGCTGCGCAAAGAAACTTCAAAAACTTCAACAATTTTTCTGGAATACTAAATATACAATGCAAAAGTGACATACCTCGGAATTGTCATACATTTCTTTCTTACAAAAATCAGAGCAGCTATGAAACAATGGGAAATGGAGCATTGGCAACAGATTATTCAGAATAACGGTAGACTCGTGTGGAAAGGATGTAAAAAACACGTGCAAGGAAACGCCTCGCGACTAAGAAATGCTGCTCACTTCTCTTTGTCTCTCCCTCATCCTTCACTCCTCACTCTCTCCCACTCCCTCACTCACTCCCCTCTGACCTTCTAACCCCTCTGTTTCCACCCTCACACCCTGACGTCACCCCGCACACCATCCACACCAATGACCTCCGGAAAGGGTGGATCCACGGTTTATTGCGGGTCCCGTCGTTTTCATTTGGCCCTAAAAGATCCAATAAACAGCTTAGAAATGTTGTCTCGACGAGAAATTCAAACGAAATAAAATGAGAAGGCGTGCATTTTTACCGAAAATCTTGTTTAATAATTCTGTCCTCGCTCTAAATCCCAGAGTTCTGTCGCAGTGGGATAGAAAAGCATATAAGCGCGAATCCTAGCTTTCAGTCGCTCTTTCGAGCCTCCGCTTTTTTCCAGGAAACCCATCCACTATTGAGCCACTTTCTGAATTCCCCCTTCTTACCCTTGCTACAGCTTATCCTAACTCCTTTTTTCCCGTCACCTTTTTCTTCATCGGACCCTTATCCTTTCCCTCTTCGTCCCTCTACACGAATACCCATTTCCATGCGATATATACCCGTAGAAAGGGCCCGAGACATTGGGGCCCGGCACGGCCTCCCACCATCCTTCCTCCCACGGACACGCACCCTTTAAAGCACCCTCCTCGCCCATCAATTCCCTCCATTCGCCTCGATCCCTAAAACTCCCATTCGTCTCACTTCCCCCTATAAGAGACCTTCTCGACACTCCCTCCCCCATTTCTACGCCCCCGCCTTCCTCGCGCCTTCCTCTTTTTATTGTTCACGCCCCACTGCACTTCTTGTATTCACTCTCTCACATTCCCCTCTCCACTCTTTCTCTCTCTCTCTCTTTGTGCTTTCTTTCCCTTTGTACCCCACTATCCATCCTTCCTTTTCCCTCCCCCTCCCAAACTCATACTTTCTCTTCCCACTGTGGCTTAATACCCTTTCTTCCTCTCTCCCTCTCGCTTTTCCTACTCGAGAGTCAAAATATTCAAGCTTCTCCTTCTCTTTCGATCTATCTTCCGCTTCATCTTTTATCCATATGTTTCTTTGCTAGAACGTTATACTCGCTCAATATTTTCCTTCCACTATGTTAAATCCTCTTGGTTTCTGTATTGTACTGTAAAAAGTTAAAATTTGAATTCACTTTCCAATTCTTCCAGGATTTTCTATTTCCTCTACATTTTACAAATTAGAACCTATTTATAATTTTCTGTCCTAGTGAGCCAACTTTATGGTCTTTCCTCTCATTCCTCTTTCTCTCAACCACTCTCAACTCATCTATCTATATCTGCCATCATTATTCCCCTTCCCCTCCTTAACCTTCTCTTATTTTCATTCTTTCTTCCTCCATTTTCTAAAAATTTCTCACAATCACCCTTTGTTTGTGATTCCTTATATGTGCACCAATATCACTTACAAGTCTTTCCCTATTCTTCTTGCCATCTGTTTTCAAATTTCCTTCATTTTCTCCATATCTCCGTTTGCACCAATATTTCTCTCTCCCTTTCCCTCTTTTATCTGACTTTTCGTCTCCTTCCCATTCTCTCTCTCTCATTTTCTCCCTTCCATTCTCTCACTACTCCCATTCCTATTCCTCTATACCGCTCTCTCTCTCTCTCGGTGCCACTATTTCTTTCTCGCGTCTATTCTTTCGAAAAATATTTACACTTTCGCGCCTAACCTAATTATTGCCTCTTTTTCAATAATATCTTGATAATTTTCCTACTCGTGCTTTCTCTCTCTGTTTCCTGTTTGTGATGGTCTAATCCTGGAACAAGGAAATATCTCATTCGCTCCGATTAATTTTGTTGCCAGGAAATCTTTCGTACTCCATAAAAATATCTGGAACAAAAAAACTGAAGATATTAAAACACGAATCGAGATCTCCTTAGGACTTGAATTCGAAAGATAATCTAGTTGTCTCATGCAGCCATTATACGATTGAGTTGAAAAATTTTGCATCTTAACTGCTCAGTTACGTGTAAAGATCGATCCACGTAATGAAAGCCTTGTCTTTGGCTTCTTACTTTGATGGATCACAGTTACCTCAAGGAAATCCTGAAGCCATTCGCCATAAATCATGTAAATTAATATTTTTATCATTGTCAGGTCTTTCAATCCCATGACATTAACTAACTCTGCCATTCCATCATTTTTTATGACTTTTTCCTTTCTTAAGCTCTTGAATCTTATTTTATACTTCACTTTTCAAATTACTTAGTCCAAAATAGTCTTTTTCAACGCCATCCTCTTCTTTCAGTTCCATTTGTGCTGACTTTGCCTCTCTGTTACATATTTTTTTGATGCATTATTCTTATACCTGCGCTACATTCTTTGGTTCTGAAAATGTCTTCATTTCTCGGTTCATAATTCTTTTTCCTCTGATGCCATTGGGCTCCATATCTTCTAATTCCAGCGCTCTAGCGTACATCATAGTATATCTCCCTAACTATTCCATCCGTTGCATTTATTCACAATTTTCCTCCATTCATTTTTTCTAGTTTTATCTGCCACACTTATCAACTCGTTGTTTATTCGTCTATCGATAATTATACCTTCTTCATTGGTAGTATTTTACCACTACTCATCCACTTCATCGAGTATTTTCATAGGCGTCCATGGCTTTCATTAATCGGATAAAGTGTGACTTCGTGGAAGTAGGCAATATTATTCATATATGTCCAGTGTATTTAATATGAATCCATGGCTTTCTGATTTTATTTCCTTGTTTTCCTCTCTATTTCATCATACATTCTTACATACTGGCTTCAATTTCCTCCCACTTACTCACGGTTTTTTGTTTGGTTTCCACCTTTCTAAGACACTACTCCAACTTCATGCTTAATGTACCCTGCTTTTCATTCAATTTGTTAATATTCAAATTCTGCCTTTCTCTCTCCGTTTTCCTTATTTGTTTTAGCTTTGTGGAAGCATCCACTACTAGAGGATTGTGGACTGATTTTACGTCACTCTTGCTAATGTCTTATTGTCTATTTTATACTACTTTTGAATTATTGTTTTATTAGTATGATATTTATTTGGCATATTGCTCCATCTTCTGTGCTCTTCCATACATACAGTCTTCGTTTTTATTTTAAACATGTAATAGTTATTACTACATCTTTATTAATGTAGTTTTATCCTCCTTAGCTTCTTTTTCCAAGGCCGTATTGATCGATGGCATTTTATTTTTGTCCTTCTCTAACTATGCTGTTCATATCTTCCATTATTATGCAGTTAACCTTTCCTCTTCCCCCTTATTAATTATATATATATATATATATATATATATATATATATATATATATATATATATATATATATACATTTTATTTGCTCCTACATCTCCTCGATTTCTTCTTCCTCATGAGAGGACATTGCCATATACACCTGAATTATTATCAGCATGTCCACTGGGACTGCTTTCACTTTTATTGCCATCAACCTGTCGTTCGTTACTTTTTCCTTTGTCACGCTTTTCATGATATCTTTCCTAAGTACCAGAGCTACTTCTCTAAGATCGCTTTTTCCTCCAAAGTAAACTAACGTGGATTCTTCGTATTCGAAATGACTTTCTCCATCCCATCTTACTTCGCTCAGACTTATTACGTCTATGCTGTTTCTTCTCATTTCTTTTCAGGTATTCTTAACTTTCCTGCCTTCCTCAATATTTTTACATTCCAAGAACTTATGCATAAATTAACATACACTAATGTTATATTCAAGATAGAAATCGCCCGGAGATCCGAATCGAGGTCTATTTTGTCTCCGAATGGCTTTTCCTTGAAAAAAACTCATATTGTCTAAGCACATAATCAAGATATGGTGTAATATTATTGAGTACTAACTCGACAAATTCCGACATAACTAATATCTCAAAGTGAAGGAAACGATGTCTGATTCTTCCTATTACTGGAAAGTATTTCACCCAAAATAAGTTATAATTATTAGAAATGGAATGAAAAATTAAACTATAACGCGTTTCAGTTGATTAATTACAAATACATTAAATTATAAACAATGAATTTACTTTATTTCATTTAAATCAGAAACAAGAATTCTCATTGCATTTTTTTGCTTTATATTTATTTATTCCAATTTCTTCTTATAATTTTTAATATGCTGGAAAATTGAGTTTTTCCTCAAGCGAGATGCATGAACTTTCGTTTTTCTTTTGCAAAATTGAAGGGCCAAGTGAAGTATTTAAAGCGACATCAATGAGTTTGTCGACAATTATGGGAAAGGAGGATGCTTTGTGGCGATCATCCTATGACGCGTACCCGTAGATATTTCATAACACCATAGTCACCTTACGAAGGAGATGAATTTAGCACTTAAAATAAAAAAATTGTCACTGAACATTTAATCTCCTCGTCGCTAAGTCTAACTTAGTTGTAAAAACGAATTCTTATGTTTATGCAATGAAGTCCTTCCCAATGTTTATCCCTGAAATTTTCCACCAATCTTCGGGGACGTCCACCTTTTCCTACGAACCAACCTAAAGGGGATTCCACTCGGGAGCCACTCGAATAAGGAACTTCATTGAAATAGAAAGGAGGTGCATGGCCGAGCTGCAAAATAAAGAACGAAAGGGACGAAAGCATGAAAGAGCGGAAATGGTGGAAAGGGTCACGGAGTTGCGCGGAGTGGTTTATGTAGGATGCAAGGGAATTTGAGAGAGAGGGATGGAGGGAGAAAGGGAGAGAGGGATGGAGGGAGGGAGAGAGGGATGGAAGGAGGGACGGAAGGAGGGACGGAAGGAGGGACGAAAGGAGAGAGGGACGGAGGGAGGGAGGGCCGGGGGAGGGACGGAGGGAGGGACGGAGAGAGGGACGGAGGGAGGGACGGAGGGAGGGACGGAGGGAGGGACGGAGGGAGGGACGGAGGGAGGGACGGAGGGAGGGACGGAGGGAGGGAGGGACGGAGGGAGGGACGGAGGGAGGGACGGAGGGAGGGACGGAGGGAGGGAGGGACGGAGGGAGGGACGGAGGGAGGGACGGAGGGAGGGACGGAGGGAGGGACGGAGGGAGGGACGGAGGGAGGGACGGAGGGAGGGACGGAGGGAGGGACGGAGGGAGGGACGGAGGGAGGGACGGAGGGAGGGACGGAGGGAGGGACGGAGGGAGGGACGGAGGGAGGGACGGAGGGAGGGACGGAGGGAGGGACGGAGGGAGGGACGGAGGGAGGGAGGGACGGAGGGAGGGACGGAGGGAGGGACGGAGGGAGGGACGGAGGGAGGGAGGGACGGAGGGAGGGACGGAGGGAGGGAGGGACGGAGGGAGGGACGGAGGGAGGGACGGAGGGAGGGACGGAGGGAGGGACGGAGGGAGGGACGGAGGGAGGGACGGAGGGAGGGACGGAGGGAGGGACGGAGGGAGGGACGGAGGGAGGGACGGAGGGAGGGACGGAGGGAGGGACGGAGGGAGGGACGGAGGGAGGGACGGAGGGAGGGACGGAGGGAGGGACGGAGGGAGGGACGGAGGGAGGGACGGAGGGAGGGACGGAGGGAGGGACGGAGGGAGGGACGGAGGGAGGGACGGAGGGAGGGACGGAGGGAGGGACGGAGGGAGGGACGGAGGGAGGGACGGAGGGAGGGACGGAGGGAGGGACGGAGGGAGGGACGGAGGGAGGGACGGAGGGAGGGACGGAGGGAGGGACGGAGGGAGGGACGGACTGAGAGAGGGACATACGGAGGGAGGGACATACGGAGGGAGGGACGGAGGGAGGGAGGGGAGGTAGGGAGGAAGGCGGAATACCGAATTGGGTCTCATGCATAGATACTCTCTGCCCTACCATTCTGGGGCTCGACGTGAAACACTTAAGGAGATTGCATTTCCCTTTCTGTTGGAGTTGAGTTAGAGGCAGGCGAACCGGGAAGGGTGTGTGTGTGTGTTCTAGAAGAGAAGGGTGAGGAGAAAGGGTGTAAGAGGAAATGTTTTCGAGTGGGGGAGAAAGAAAGGGAGAGGGTCAGAGAGGGGCTCGGGGTAGGGGAGAGGGTGCCGAGAGGGAGGGAGACAGGGGTGAAGTGGAGAGAGAGTAACGCGAATTGTATTAAGAGTCTTTCTCTCTTTCGCAAAGGAAAAAGAAACGGCGTCGGAGGGGGATCCTCATTCGGCATTGTTTCGGAAGATAAATAATTCCAGTTCAACTTAAGATGCTCTCGGCTCTATTTCCGAGGGGCTTTTTAATCGGTTTGAAGGCCCAAATATGAATGCAGAAGATGCTTCTCAGAGGCCATGCGTGCTATTTTTCTTTGAAATAAAATAAATGCCTGCGTAGTGTGAAAATTTGTCATTTAAAATGTGAAAAAAGAAAAGCAGCGCAAATCTAAAGAAATTAGCGGTGAAAGGATAAACTATCTCCGTCCAATAACTCGTCATGGTCGTAAATTTTATTGGAACGTAATATCTAATTTCATTAAAAATATTTATCCTTAAATAATGTAACAGTGTAATATAAAAGTCTGTGCAATGGCAGAATCATGAGAAAATATGAATAAAAACTAAAAAGTCGAAATTAATAGTAAAGTTATTATAATTAGGTGAAGGAAGATATGATTACCGACGCGTACGAATTGGTAACTCTCGATTAACACGCTATTTATATTACACGGTAGAAACGGTTTTACACGGTCGAAACAATGCAGCCGGTTTTGATTAGCACGGTTTGAGACTTGGTTTTGTTTTTTCCAACTTTTTCGTTTCTGACTCCAAAAAATAAACAAAAACTGTATGAAATATTTTTATTAAACATTTAACCGTGATATGAATTTCAAATAATGGGTTACATGCACTTAACTTAAAAATGTGTCACCATACAAATTTTATAATCAAAGTTTTCTCAAAATTTATTTCATAATGTGCAAGTATATTATGCCAGGCAAAATTGAAATTTAAACAAAGCTTACGAATTGCGTAAGAGAAAAGGAATTTAATGTATTAATAGGAAAAGTTGCCTCATATTGTATTTAGTAGCGGATTAACCCTAAGGCAGGAGTAGACAATGTCTAAGGGTTCGAGCGATTTGGGGTGGCGATGGAATCTGGTCCCGCTGCTAGGATTACCAAGAGTATCGTTTTCTTAAATTGTTATACCCACAAGATATGACTCCGATAGTAAGTTAAGCAGGAGGTGAAAAGGGAGACTAATGTAAGGTTATGCTAGTTATGAGCGGGCATTCGATCCCTTACATCCATCTCCAGTCCTGAGAAGCAACTTCTACTTTCAGAGCAAACGTAAATTATACTCATTTAATTACGAAACTATCCACGAGTGTTTATGGGTTTCCTGAAGGAGCAAAATTTAACTTGGCTAACAAATCAAACTTTATTTTTTCTTCAGCCATGAAATTGAAAATTCGAAAAGAAAAACATCAATTTCATATTATTTTTTAATGATTAAATTTTTGGATCCAAGGTTTTAATTTTTGTTTTCAATTTATAGAATTTATTTTCGTTTGAGCTTCACTTATACGTTTTTTGGAAATGCTATCAATGAAATTATAACGTAAAGCATTGAACAAAAGAGAAATGTCGAAATAAAACTCTTGTTGCAACTTCAAAAATGTTTAAACAAAACATTCTGATGAGGCCATCACATGACTTTATTTATACCTGTATTATTTCTAAAAACTACAAATAGGTTAAATAATAATGAATATTTTAAGGAACTGAGAGAAAAATTTTAAGACTTTACCAAGAACATAAATAGACTCAAACCGTAGCTATCTGATATTGGATATAGCCAGGAATCCCCAACAATTAAAATAAAAAGGAGCGTTTCTAAGATGTAACTAAGCATCAATTGTTAACAATAGTCGCCGGTAGATGGTGGCAGCTAAAAAATGAGTTTTAAAAATATATCTTAAACAATGCATTATATGGAAAAATGTTTCAAAGAAAGATTGTAGAAAATTAAATTTCCTACAACATTTATTCCAATATTTTTTACATTAATCAAATATTAAAGCAAATATAAAAAACGGATGTTACAAGAGTAAACACCCACTTCCGGTTGACCGATCTTTACCAAAAACTAATCAGTTCTTGTGACTGTCATAAGAATGTTAAATACAAAATTTCGAGTTGACCTGATTTTAATAGTTTTGGAGTTAGAGCACCCACAAAAACCTGTCACATGCACACACACAGACAGACATCGACGAGAAAATGGTCAAAACGTGTTCAGGGGACCTCAAAACGCGTATTTCCGTTGAAATCTCGAAATCTATTTTTTTCATGAACACAAGACTTTCCCCTATACTACATATGGAAAAAATATAAAGGGGAAAAATTAAATAAATATATAGTTTTAGGAACCGAATCCCATATTTTGTACAATTATAAGTCTCGTCTAACACGGTTTTGGATTATACGGTGTTCTCGTGGAATCAAACTGCCGTGTTGATCGAGGGTTAACTGTAGTATACGTTTTATAAGCGAAATAAATACATTTCAATAATAAACTTTAAGACAAAATTAAATCGAGTCGACTGTTTCGTATAATATAAAGAATTAGATATCAAAACACCAAAAAGATCAATTGATGGATTGATTGTGAAGAAAAAAGTGTTTGATCACAAATTTATCATCTCCTGACAAAGAAATTTTAAAACATTATCTTAATCTTTAACGTGAGAACATGGGCGCCCGTAATAAGGGGCAAGTGGAGGCATTTTCCCTCCCCTGCATCTCATAAAAATGCAATTATATACATAATAAACACCAGTCCCTGTCACCAATAAAATTATTTTAATATAATTCAAGTAATAATTTTTCGATTCGAATTGTGCATTTCCCAACCGTATCCCGATCGAATATTGTTTTTTTTTTTTTGCAAAGCGCTGACACCTGAATAAGCCAAAAATAATTTAAAAAATATTTTTAGTAATCACAGTACTTGCAACTGCGATTATTTCAATAATTATTAGTTATAGCTAGCTATACCATGATACATCGCACCGGGCCAAAAATGGTACATCTGTCGCCTTTTGTAAATATTTGTTTAATTGTTACAGAAAAAATGGTTTTATTAAATGTTTATTTTCTTTCTCTATACTTCGTATAAGAAGGAAGTAAAAATTAAAAAAGTAATTTTTAGTAACAAAGATACCATTCGACGATCAGTTCCGCTACCATAAGATATGGGAATCCCAATGGGTATAATTTTCTCATAAAAATTGGACTCTCTTGTCAAGAAAATCTTAGTCTTGTTTACTTTTCCCACACCCTACACCAATGTTTTGACTGCCAACAACGTGCGCTGGTCTCTCTTCTCTCCGGTGTGCAGGTATGTAGTTCCCCGCTGCGTTGTTTGCAAATCTACTAATCCTACTCTCGATAAGACACTGAATCAGGGGTGGAAACACTTATTTAGTGAAGTTACACGGAGAGAAGAAAGCTGTATAAAATCCCTAGAGAAAATCTGGACGAGTGGTTACGCCATATTTTGGGGATATCGCTAATATTTGAAAACCGGCAGTAGGTCAGTTAGTGTAGTAGCACTCAGTTGTTTTTTAGTTTCTCGAATCGCTCATCAAGAGCGCTTCTCCAAGCGTGCGCCGCGGCACAATGGGGTCCCGTGGAAGTATCCCATTGTCGGGTGTGCTTAAGCGATTTGCTAATGCCTATTCAGGTACAACTCTATTTAATATTTCTTAATAACTTTTGTGAGTGATAACAGTTAAATATTATGATTTGGATCTTTTGAAGAATAGGTAAGTATTATTTATTAAATAAAATATTAATAACTTTCATGGGTGGATTTTAAAAAAATATTTAATGTTACAATTTAGTCTTAAGAAATTTTTAATTCCTTGTTATATTGTTATTTGTTTATATGCTTATTTTGCATCTTTACAATTGCCTCTTATTTATTTATTATGAAAAACGTAGCGGGAAAAAATATTTTACTCTTTGATTTATAGATCCCATAATGGATAAAAGAAAATATTTATATAATTTATAACTTGTGAAACTAAATTGTAACATTGTATGTCAATGAATGTAATGTGTTCATAAATGATTATAATTACCTCAATTATATATACTTTTAACTGAATTATTTCTTGTTAGCCTACTCGTATCCATTATGTTATTAATTCCTAGCAGCAAGCTGCTCCCCTGCATAATTTCCTCTCCCTCCTTGAAAAAAATTCTGCGGGCGCCCTTGCCACCCCCTGAAAAAGTTTCTGCTGGCGACTTGCGTAAGAAGTTTAACCGTTACTGACTAAATTTCTACGTATTACTAGAAATGTATGATTATTAGGAATTTCATTTTAAAAACCATGAAAGTAATAGCTTACTACTGTGAAACCTACTGCCTAGGGCCAGTATTCGGCCCCGAGACTGTTAAATGAGGTCCACGAAGCTATGATGAAAAAGTTTTCCGTAAAATTTATCACAAAAGTTTACAGTATTTAATTGAAATTATGGTAACAAAATTTTAAAAATTTAAATTTTAATACTAAAAGACTTATTTCGAATTGATTTTTACTTACATTTTACCTCAGAATCTCAAGTAAACTTTCGATTTAAATTATTTCAACTGTTGATGGCGTAATTTTGTGGAATAATTCCATAATACGAAATTAAACAATGTAATTTTCCACTGTATGTATTGTGGAAAATTACATTTTTTATTTCATATATTCTATTTAAACTCTAATGCGACTATCCAAAGAGTTCGAAGCCCCGCTCCGCAGAAGAGGTTGCCCATCATTGTTATAGTTCATTCAGTGAGCTCACTGGTAATATTTAATCGATGGTGGATAAGAAAAGAATTAAATTTACCGGTTAAACATTTTAAACGACCTACGCCAACACTTGAATGACAAGAATTTATCAATTCAGATGACGAGAATTTAAAGTATGTTTTAGTGAAAATATTTTAGAGGATATCGCATAATCCAAAACAAGAGACGCACCAAAGAAAGTTAAATCGATAGAATAGACAATTTTAATATACAATGATAAAAAATAAAGGAAGTTCGAAGGCTACGAAAATCCTAGACACATCTCTCATCAAGGTTTTGTTCTCATGAACTTGGTGTAGAGAGTTAATGTCTAATGCTAAGTTCACTTGAGCTAATGAATGATAAAAATTTTGAAATGAAAAGTATGGTTTTAGGATTCGTCGTTATATTTGGAAGTATCCCAAGTCTCCTTAAATAAGTGGCTGATTTTAAGAAAATTCTTCTAATAAAACTTTACGGGATTATTAATTAAGGAAGAACAAGTTTCCGTATCTTTGTCTCATCATGGTGCGCTGACCAGGCATCTTCGAATAAAGTTGCGAGATTTGAAGAATGTCACCGACAATGAGTCGGAAATGATTAGCGGAAATAGAGATGGCGTCCACAGTGACCATAAAAAGCGAAGAATGTAATTGGACCGAGGATTTCCGCCGTCCTAATTAGTCGGCAAGAGGATTGCAATCCTTCTTTGTTGAAATAAGAGGGTTACGTCCCGAGAAAGAGTGGGAGAGGAAGGTGAGGGTCGGAGGGGAGGATTCGGGAGTGGGCTGTGGAGAATGTTGGGGGTGGGCTGTGGGGAATATTTTGAGGGTGGGCTGGGGGAAGGTTGGGGCAGGGAGGGAGGTGTAGTGGGAATGATATTAAGGCGGGAGTGCCGGCTGGAATCGGATAAAGAAATCGCTTTGTGATTGAAAGAAAAGGAACTCTGCTCCCATCAACTGGATCCAACTTGGATGCTGCTAATGATGTCATATTGATGGAGGAGGAATTAATTTCTAGCAAAAGCGAGTGAAAGAGGCAGCGAGAGGAAGTTATTAGTGACTAGGAAGATGCTCATTCGCCGTGTTCCTTCGAACGAAGTGAATGGGTCTTTATAAACAAGGTTTCCTTTTTTGCCTCACCCTCGATCAAGCTAGTTAAAAATTGGCTTAGCCTTCGCTATGAGGAGTAAACACATTCATTCTATATAATGAGCCCTTCACCAACAATAATAAAACTACAATTTTAAACGAAGACGCGATAATATTCTTTTAGTTCTGAAATGAACCAAATTTGACAAAACTTTCCTGAAGGTATCCAAAGTAGAATGAAATATTTTCAATTTTAAAACGATTTTAAAACAAAAACTTAATCATTAAACAAAGTTATTGATGGAAATACGATATGAGACAGTAAAGTTAATTTTATATTTAATGTGCTGAATTATGTCAATGATTCAAAACTCGGTTTTGGTGAATTGTGACTTAAATGGTTCCTCAAACAGTAAGAGGGATTTAAGATAAATCACAGAAAATATTAATGAGGAAACAATATTACGTAAATTCACATTGATATACGTATTTTCCATCACCTATTATAAAGTTAAACAAATAAGATACCATTGCTAAAGTAAGAGGTAATAGCACGTATTCTTAAACATTTTCATGGTTCTGGTTTGCCTCCCCCTTTGGGGAGGGAACAACCCTAACCGTTGGAATGTAGATACTCACTAGACCTTCCCATCCATGAAATCTTCTCCTTTAGCTTCCGTAGTTTCAACTTTCAAAGTTTGAATTTTCCGAATTTGAAGCCACCTGGCGAGAAATCTTTGAACTACGTGGAAAATTCGGTTGATGAAAAATTCATGGACTGATTAGATCTATCAAATTCAACAAGAATTTTCTAAATATTACTTAAAACGAAAAGTTGATTGTCCACAGGCAGAAGAGTTTTTTCTTTTAAGAAAACGTGCTAAAAAGCACTTTTAAAAGTTTATCAGGAAGAGGTGCGCTGTTTGAAGAAATTATTTAATCAAATATTTATATCAGACAGAACTTTGCATACTTAATACAATTCAGAAAGCAGAAAAATGCGCTCCACACGTCCAGTGTTAAAGGAACTAAAGACTGGCGGTATATAAAACACAATAGAAGGAAAGTGTATTATATTTCGGCTAAAACTTTATTGCAGACCGAGAAGTGGACCTCGAAGCAAAGAACTCAATGCACGGCGCCTCTCCCACGAACCTCGACCCCGCTTCGCCCAATCCCTAATTCTCCGCGCGCATTCCCAGTTGGCCGCAACGCCACTACGCCGTGAATGGAGACGGCACTCCTCTTTTCCACCGAGTATTCCCTTTCCCCCAGTCCCATCTACTTTCTCCCAGCTCTTCCTCCCTTTCCCTTCTCCCGGGGGCCCTCGCACGATCTTTGGGAATACAAAAAACCTTCATCTCTTCAGACCAACACCGCACGATCCGACTCTCCTCTCCAGCAACTATGCTCCCTCCCTATCTCTCCTTTTCATCTCTCTCTCTCTGTCGTCCATTTCACGCGTACAGTCTCTTCCCAGACTCCTCCTCATCCATCTCCTCTTTTTCTTCTTTTCGTAAAAAAGCTTTCTTCTTAATTGCGAGTACTCGCGATGGCGCTAGTGCCCTCGCCCTATAGTGTCTTCTTATTTCCACTGCGATAATGTTTTCCATGGAAATCCGATACTTTCCTCTCTCTCGAGATTATCCTGCGTTTCTCATCGTGTCTACCATTTGTTCGTGGGTGCTAAGTGACGATGCGTTGCATCGTTCTCTCGCTGCGTTGATGCAATTTGAAAGCGAAGAAAAGGCGATCATAAACGTTTAAGAGCGGAGTTTTAGCCGCTGATTCTGGAAAGATTCTCCCGTTACGGGTGTACGGAACTTGCAATCCTGCTTATGCAGCGGCTGTCCGTACATGCTTACGGATTCTCTTTATTAATTCTCAATATTTGAGCCATGTATTTATCTTTTCCTCTACAGAAAGTCAAACATAAATGCTAAATGAAACGAAATACGTTAAGATGGCCGCTTTGACGGTCGAAAAGGGGGCTTGAGGAGTTAATCGGCAATAAACGAAAACGACCCAGGCTCTACAAACCTCCTGATTTTTGGGACGAATTTCTATATAAGTAAGGTGACCAGATATTTTTTCCCAAAAGGGAGGACAGATCTCGTTTTTTTTACAAAATGGAAGGACAAAGGAATGGAAAAGGAAGGACAAAGGAAGGGCACATCTGTTTATATGCTTTATTTCATATTTTTTCAAACAAAATATACGTTGTAAAAGAACATACATTACAACAGTCTCATGACATATGAAATTTTTTATTAAAAAATGCTGTAAGGTTTCAAGAAAAATAACTAGTGCCTCTACATAATTTTAGAGACCATTTTTCACAGTAAAACACTCAAATTACGTAATAACGAATGTCAATTTCAGAATCTGAAAGGTGAATTGCACAAATTTTAAACATAAGTGTTCATTAATTATATGTGTTTTACACATTCGAGAAAAGTAAACCACAACGCGGAAAAGTTTAAACGAAGTTCAAAAGCAATTAAAATTGAAAATAATAGAGTCAATCCTACAAATTGTTATTTATTCTAAATTATGTCCAGATTGCTTGCAAATTATTTTATATGAGCCAATATTTATTGAAAATATATTTATTCAAAATATAAATTTATCGAAACAAATCTTTTCTCAAGAGGCTGAAATATGTAGTATGTTTTTAAAAATTGAGTATTTTTATTCTGATAATAACTAATGATGGTTTTACATTGAAATATGTGTGAATCTTTTTCAAAAGTGAGGTCAATGTTTCCAATGAAAGACTGCTCTTTACACTTTCCCACACATCATTAATTGTCCCAGGTAAACATAAAGCCATTTAAACCAATATCTGTAAATTAATAAAAGGAAGATATTCAGTTAAAAAAAACTGAATTACTTCCTTCTATCTTTTGTCGACTTCCATTTTATTTTCAGACCATTCAGAAAACGTCTTAGCTGAGCAGTACTCATATAGTCTCCGAACCTCATCAAACAGAGTATTGTCATTAACCTTTATGAGACACTTTATTTGAAAATTTCATTCCCATTCTATTGATTTTCTTATTAAAGCCCACTGAAAAAAATTTATTCCATCCAGAAATATTGTCCATTTGATCAAATAATCAAGTCAATTTCTATAAAATAGTTGAACCTCGTCCGTGAACGCCCCTCTAACTGTTAGATTATTCTCTTCTAGTTTCTTCAATAACTTATCTGCATTTACTCGTAGAAATTTCATATTAAATCTGAATTCCAATTGATCATTAAAACTGTGAAGAATTGATGTTACTTAAGCTGCACATATTTTGTTCTTTTCAATTTGCTCTATATTCAACTGAAACAATGTTGCTTTACTATGCATGAAATGCAGAGTAATTTCATTTAATGGGGTTTCAAAAAAATCTTTTAGAACTTTGGGACATTCATCTAAACTTAAAAAATATAACCTTAATGGTTCAAATAATTGAGTAACACGTTAAATGGCAGGTGTTAAAGCCAACCACCTGGTTTTTGAGTAAACTAATAATATCTTATGCTCGACTGAAGCGACCTCACAAAATTTAACTTGACTCTTTACTCTCACAGGGAAACGATGAAAATGTAAGTATATTTGTAGAAGGATTACTTCTATATCTATAGCCATTTGACTTGAGAATACACAAATTCACAAATTAAAAGAAGGCGTAGCTTGAGTAAAAGGAAGGGCAAAGGCAGAGAAATGTTCAAAAAGGAGGACATTGAAGGACAAAAGGTTTAGGGAGGACAGCGATTGAAAAAGGACTGTCCTTCCAAAAGGAGGACGTCTAGTCACCTTAATATAAGAGAACAGCGGTTGCTAGTATTGTATAAATAAATTCTTATCTTAGATTTAATGTGATAGATTATGTCAGAGATGAAAAACGATTTTTGTGTCGTGTGGCAAGAAAATCATGTGAGTCATCAGTTTTTTTCGCGTACCTATAGTTTACTTCTCTAAGAAACTTCATATTTCATACAGAACACGTATTTGCCATCCTTGGATTACATCGTTTGGTTATTACATAGAATTTTAAAGGCAAACTGAAATTAATGGTTAAAGTAAATTGCCTATTTATTAATTATAATACTTACGGCATTAGGCTAGAAAACCAGTATTTTAAATTTAGAGCAAAAAGAAATATTTCAAAAATCATATCTAATAAAGCTGCAATGTACATAATAACAAAGCGCCGCTTAATTTTAATGACAAAATTAGAGAACATGTGGTATAGGTCAGAATTTAATGTTCCATTTAAAAAATACTTCAAATATGTGAATTCTTCTTCATAATTTTTGTTTGGCATGAGTAATATTTTTTGAAAAGTTGTAATCGTCTTAAAAACCTTGACTAATGATCAATTTAAAATCTGGGTAAATCCTAAAATATTATAGTTTATAATCGCTCGAATCAGCGAGTTTTATATTTTGGTTTTTATGTATTGTAGCGTTTTTGTGTCTAGAGGAAGGCGATATTGCACGCGCTCTCTCACGACCTTTTTCCCGCTTAAAGCCCCTTTTAGGCATTCTCTAAGAAAATTTTCTTCCTGTCACTGTCAGCTCTACGTTGATTTCTCATCATCAAAGAAAAATAGCGCTCGCCTCTCTCACTCCCTCCTCTCCGTACATCTCCCCCTTCCTCTTATTTCCTCCTTTTTCCCTCTAAGATATTACTCCTCCTCTATCTCGATCCCCACCCGAAGGGCCTCCCCGCTCACTCGCTCTCACGCGCTGATATCTCCTGCCCCGTTCACCGCCAAATTTTACAATCCCCTTACGTTATGAAGGAGAAAGTGAACTAAATGAAATGCAAAAAGGCGAGGAAAGAAAGTGGACGCTAAAAAGAAATATTTCTCAACCGAGGTGATACGCAGACGAAGAAAACCCAGACCGTATTTCATCGATACCTATGAATCACTTGTGGACTTGTATCGGCAACGCAGACTGATGGTGTCAAAAGCCTATACTAATATTAAGTTTAGGGGCAATGCAACGCTAGATTAAAGCCTCGATTAAAAGCAAAAAGGTGGAAAAATACTATCGTAAATATTTTATAATGGATATGCAAAAAGTAAACAAGAACTGATAAAGAAACTAAAGTTATATTTCAGAATCTTGTCATACGCACGCGATTCTAAACCCAATAATTTAGAAGCACAGAACAAATTACTTTCTTTCACAACTAATTTAATGAATGCCGAAATTTATCGATATCAAAAGTTTATTATTTTACAATAGTATTTATTTATATCGCTGCCTCATTTTGCTATATAAAGTCAATAGAGTGCAAAAATGGATGGCTCGCTATCAAATCAAGAATGACATCTTATAAAGTTCTTTTTCTTCGACACAGATGTTTATTATATTAATCGTTTAAGGAGGTGATATCAATGATATATATTTGATTATTAAACATTAAAAACCTATTCTTGATTGAAATTATGAGTATAGTACTGTAATTTATACCTGTATATATAATTCCGCAAGAAATTCATTTACATCTGCCCCGTTTTTTAAATACAGAAATGTAATTCTTCCATTAAAAATTTAAATCCATTAAAAAATTTAAAACTTGATACTTTCATAATATGGCTCAGAAATTAAGAAATTTTATTCAATTACATTAATCCCGTTGAAGCATTATTGGTCACATCATTATCAAATTCACAGATAGAAAATAAATATATGAAAGAGATATTAATAAACGCGAAATAATAACAAGGCGCTTATCTCAAAAGTTCTACACCACCTTCTGCTTTCACGAATATTCTAAAGTTTGATATCTGAGTAGTTTTTGCGTTACGGGAAAGTTTAGAAATCTCCGTGTGGTATGAGGAGGTCAAGAGGAGTAAAGTGGTCTTTAGGCTGTTCTAAACTTCTCGTCAAGGGAGAATATACGTGTTAGAGGGAAAAGAGAGGAGACGCCGTCCACTTTGCAATGCCCGAGAGATACTCTTCCGCGGAGAGAATGACACGCGGAAAGTCACCTCAAAGGGACAAGGGAGATTAGAGAGGGCATCTGGGAGAGGCAGGCAGGGAAGGGATCAAGAAGAGAGGGAGAGATAGGGAGGGGATAGAGGAAATGGGATGGGAGGATAGAGTAGGGACAGGAGTGAGGGGAGGGAAGAGAGGGGAGAGAGGGGAGGGGAGAGAGGGAAAGGGCATGGACACCCTTCTCTGTCGTCATATCCGCGGACAGACGCTAACCCACGAAATCATAAGAGGTTAACCTGTCACTCACTCTGGAGTGTTACACGAGATATGGGGGAAGGATGGGGCAATAAAGTCGAGAAGGAAGGCATGCTGACGTCCAGGCCTCAAAGAACCCTTTAGGATTATTAGGGAAATACATGTATAGATATAACAGTTTTCGAGTCAAAAGCCGATCTATGAACAAGAAGGCTGTGAGTTAACTAATTGGAGCTTGACCATTCAAGGTGGTTTCTATATATGCAAGCATATATTATATACTTTTTAGGGTTGATCGAATTAAATATAACTCTTTTAAAAGCAAAAGTCATTGGATATACATAATGTAATCGATATTAAAATAGAAGTATATATGAGATATATATTCCAAGAGCAGCTAAAGCTCAATTTGATTATTTCAAAATTTCAAAATAAATATTTTTTGCAATTTCGACTGCAGTCTTCACATTAAGAAAAACATCAATGCGGCAGACATCTTCAAATTTATTCTAAGTTTTTAAATAGAACAGTCATTGATATATTCTGCAAAATTTGAAATGTATTTATATCAAGCGCAGAAGAAAAGAGAGATGCCAAGTTTATCGCAAGCTATCCCTAAATTATAATGTGCGATAACTGATGAATGCCCAAGTGACATCGAAAAATACTTTTCAACAAATGAGTAGAACCGTAAATTGCAATATTCTTCCACAAATTTATCGACAAGAATAGTAAAACCTCCCATAAAATAGAATAGTTTAAATTAACCAGTGCCAAATATCGGTAAGACGTTCAGGAAATAAAGATCATCTCATGGAATTTTATAAATATAACCTCACTAAAATAAATAATCCGTAATTGGTCCCTTAAGAGATCTGCTAGGAAAAGATAAAATTCAGAATGGAAAGAAGAAGAATGAAGAACTTAGACGATACGAAGTTTGGAAATGATCACCAAACGAAGAAAGCAGTGGAAGGGAAGAGAGTTTGTAGGGATCGTTTCTGGCATTGGATGTTATATCTGTCAGAAAAGACAGCATACCGAAGAAGAAAAGCACCTTAACGATTTAGGGGAACGTCGCCGAATGAATGAGTCGGTAGACCGATTCAAATTGTCTCTGGAAGAGAGAAAGTTTTCAATTACCGAGATACCAAGAGTAGAAAAAGGAAGAAAATCGCCACAAGACTCCGTGTGCACGGGAAGGGGGGGAGGGGGAGGGAGGGAGAGGAGAGGGAGAGAGGGAAAGGGGAGGAGGGGGAGGTGGGAGAGAGGGGAGAGGGAGAGAGAGAGATGGAGGGGGAAGGAGAGTAAGGGAATGTGAGGAGGGAGTGAGAAGAAGCAGATGGATGGGCAAAGCGACACGTCCTGAGGTGTCTCTCTATCAAGCACCTCATTAGTCCACCAATACAACCGCAAAACGCCGTCGTGTGGCGTCTCAACGTTGCTCTCTGACCCTCGAAGTTACACGCTCCGCTTTTCTAACGGTTTCCTCAGTCATTTCTCATCTCTCTCTCTCCATCTTTTTATCTTCGAAGCAAATCTGCTCAAATTCTCTTCATCGGCACAACTTTTATCCTTATCTCCCATTTCCAAACTCTATACCCTATCCCCAATTTCTATTAATGTTTAATGAAACACTACGTTTATATGTAAAACTACACCATGAAGTTGAATCAACATTATTTATATAGCTATTACTTAAATTACACTCCGATATATTGACAGATCATATTATTTGATTAAAGGATTTTCTTGAACATTTTTAATTGTAAATTTCTCTTTCGCGATTATTGTGAGCAGACACGTTCAAATGTGTACGTTGGGTTGCATAATATTAAGGTTTACCTTATAAAATATTGCATTGTTTCAAGGATACTGACTGGAGCTATCGTTTGCCAGCAGAGGCATCGCAACTAGGGTTGCCAACTCTTGAGGAGTTGATTCCGGTAGATTTCCCCTCCATGAGTAGGAAATTTCGGGAGAATGCGGGATGTTTCTCCAAAGTAAAAAAAAACGGCTAAGCGAACCATGAAACTTGTATACTTATATTGATGAGAAGACTTATAACCAATAGTTAATCTTAATTTTATCTTTTATTTTATCCATATACGTAGTACGGGGAAAGTATTGTTTTCGTGAAAAAATCGAGTTCGAGATTTGAACGGAAATACACGGTCCCCTGAACATGATTTGACTATTTTCTCAATGATTTCGTTGTGTATATGTGTGTGATAGTTTTTTCTGAGCGATCTAACTCATAAACTCAGAGCAATACAAAATTTTATATTTGTAATTTTTATTATAATTTTTGGCTAAAATCGGTTAACAGGAATTGGATGTTTACTCTTGTCATTGTTACGTTTTTGGCAAATAACAATTTCAAATCTTCATAAATATAAATGTTATTTATTATGAACATTATACAAAATATTATTCTCTACAATTTTTGTATTTAAAAAATTTTCGTAGAACGTATTTTTTTAGAAAATATTTAATGTTTTTCGTAATTTAATAATAAAGAAGGTAACACGTCGGGGAAATAATATGTAACTGAATTTAATGGGAAAGGAAATGGTGCAGAATTTTTTATTAACATTTTAAAATTATTTATAAAAATCGTACGAATTTGGCACTTGAAACATAGTACGCATGAATCAATGATATTCCACTGTCTTATTATCGATTTTTGAATCCGTTTGCGTTCTTGCTACAAATTTGTTTTGAACACAAATTCGACGTTATTTTCTTGTGAAAATTTTTGTTCGTCATTGATGAATTGCGTTGTTGCGGATTTATTTTCTCTTTTAATTCTCTTATATGTGATTCTCCTTACGAGAATATCCTTTATACACTAATTAATATTAATTATAATGCTATTATAATTAAATAATATAATAATTAATACTGTATACTTATGGAGAAAGTCAGATTTTTTTAGTACACTATATAGACCCTAATCAACCCCCAATATTCAATCAATGTAAATATAAAGGTGCACTCTGCCGGCCCCTTGGTGATATTGCCGACATTTCAGCAGCATAGTTACGGTGAAATATGCAACCCGCGTGACGATCACCTTGGTAAGTGAAAACGGGAGAAAAAGGACTCTATCCGGGAGTCGGGAGAATTTCTGGGATCTTGTCTTATTCCGGGAGACTCCCGGCGAATCCGGGAGGGTTGGCAACCTTAATAGCAACGCGTTGCGTTAAAATTCATACGCTATAGGTTTCTTAAAAACATCTTTGGATTATTATCAGGATAGATTTCGATCGAGATTGCAGTTATTTATGTTTATTGAATATATGTATATAGAAAAATAAAATCGAGGAAGTTATTTTTGTTGGTTATTTCTTCGAGAACTCCTTCGTCGCTTGATTCCAACAAATATTTGAATCTCTTAGAAATCGGAAGAAATAAGAAAATATGAATCTGAGAAAAGGAAGAACATTTATTCAATTCGACGCTAACACTTTCCTTTAATAATCCACCCATACTCATATAATTCTTGCAGAATCAGTTTATTCTCTGTGTCCGCAGTGGGAAGCCAAAAACTCAACCGAGAATTTTTTCTCCTGCACTATTACCACACCCGAACAAGTGCCTCCCTCTACCCTCTTCCACCCTTTCCCATTTCTACCTTCTTCCCTTCCTTCTTCACCTCCCTCCTCCATCTCCGCACCTCAAACCTCTCTCATTCACCCTCGGGATCGTTGCGAACTTTACGGACGGCGCTCCCGGGACTCGGTGACTTTCTATGCTTACTTCTCGCCTCTCTCTTTCTCCCTTCTCTCTCTCTCCTCCTCTGGGCCTCCGCCTCGCCTTCTGCTCGCCTCGCTACCCCCAATGGTCTCGCCTTGGCCCTACTGCAGTCTTTCCTATCTCTCGACCCGAGCTACCCACGTCTCTCGGACCCACTTTGTTTTTTCTCAATCTTGGTTACGGCGACGAGAAGTGGTGCGCGGTTTTAAAAGTTTTATTTCTTACAAAAGTAACGCAAATTTTAAGAGGCTTTTGGGTAGGAATCATTTGGGAAACGGATTTAGAAAAAAATTATTTTACATTTTATGTGATTGGATCGCAACAGGACAAGTAAATTTTTGACCATACTAAAGAAATTTAGAGTCTTAACCCTGCGCGTAGATTAAAATTTGTACATTTTCTCTAAAGAGAAAAATAATGATTTTTAACATTATATACCATATAAATGGTAATGTTCTCACCTTAATTGTTAAATGTATTTCAGTAGCAAGCAGTATCTTAAATTAAAAAATAAAAACCTTCATAAAAATAAGCATGTTTTTCAACTATCTCCCTAATATTTATTCACTATTAAAATTTTCAATTACTTTTCACGCCGATATTCCAAGAATGGCTATTACTAAACATAAATATTACACAGGACTAATATCTGCAAAATTTTTTATATGAGCGTATTTATTAAATGTATTAAACTGCCATTATTTCATATATAATCAGTGTTTTACTTTCAGATAAAGCCTTTAATAGTAAAGTTAAGTATCACAGAAGTAGTTACATGACTTTATATGCGCAGAATCATCTGCCAGCATATAACTATTACATCTTATTTCTTTTTAATTTCATTGCCTTGGAGAAATGCGCGTTATTCAAATAACCATGTGAAGATATTTAAATTAAATATAATTCAAATTAAGCAAAATATCACAAAGCCATACATTGATAGGAAATTTTTACAAAAATTCCGCAGAATCTAGAACCATTCAAGGAGAAGCAATTCAACGATTGACCATAGCCTTCCAATGGCCTTAAACCAATTCGAATGCATTTTGCCATTCCTTTCGCCTCAACGACTTCAATCTAGTCTTCAGTCCACAAACTTCTTCGCCCTCCATCACGACCTAAAGGAAGTTTCCTCCGAGTTTCCTCGGAGTTTGCTATCCCGGCTCGAAGATGGAGAATGGGGGGGGGATTAGGTTAGCTTCCCCACTAACCGAAGACGAGTACTATCGTAATCCTGTGCTCACGCGAACGGGGAGGAGGAGATGGGACACAATATTCCACCTTAACCCCCTCGAGGGACCTATTTTCGCCCAATATCCTCGTCCCTCCTCCTTTCTCATACACCATCCCCATATCTCCCACATAACCTCTCACCACGGGCCCTCGGGGGGCTCGCTCGCGTGCCCTTCCGCCCCTCCTCCCGCTTTCCTAATTTCGCCACCTTCCTCTCCAGCCTGCTTATCATGTCTCCTCGCTCCGCTTGACTCGAGCGTAGAACCATCCTCCCCTCTTTAAGGCCGGAGTCTCGCTTCTTAGGCAACCTCCCTCCCCGGGAAATGAAGAGAGAGGTATGGGAAGCGAAAAGGGGGCGATGCGACGCGTCGCTCTCCTCCCCTTTCAGTTTCCTTTATTCACTCCCCCGTCAGTTATCTATCACGATCCCGTAGATGCAAGTTTTCCCCACTTCTCCGCCTCCATACTTGCAGCTTTTTTCATAACACGCATTATGTTTTCACACTGAAAGCTTCTTTGCCTTATCGACTGAGAAAAATAGAAGTTGTAGGAAAGAATGCGACAGAGAAAGCGTTGAATCTCCATTCGCGGTTATCGCATGTCTCCTCTAACGAGAGAGAGAGAGAGACGAGGGTTAATGTTTCGTGGAGTTTCATTATGTGGAAGGAGACGAGAGCTAGGAAGGAGAGGGGAGAGAGAGAGAGAGAGAGAGTGAACACATGGATAAAAATGTAGAAAATGATAGAGGCGTATGGTTAATAAGAGGGAGGAAAAAGAAATTGGGGAAAGAGAGAGAGAGAGAGAGGGGGAAAAGAGAGGAGCGAGGATTGAGGGATATCGGTGGAATTGACTAGGAGACGAATAAACCAAATAGAAATTCAACAGGGAATTCTTGGTCTCGTCTTATGGCTGAAAATATTCATAACTTGTCTCAGGTATCTCCAATAGCCACGAGAAGGTTATAAAAAATAGATGAGCATTTCGGTTACAAAGTTGCCGTCTTCAGTGGTAATTCACCGAAAATAGATTCTATTTTGTAGCATTGTAGCCGAAATGCGCATCTAACCTTGTTGTGGCTCTTGCAGATACCTGAGACAAGTATTTTTTAAGAGCTTGTTCTTGAACCGAGGGAAACCAGTTCGAATTGGAGAGAGCAGAACTGAATGCTATGGAAAGGAGATGGGTGACGATTATGTAAAATATAAGAAAAAACCAACGTGAATCATAGGAAATGAAAAACAACGAATAAAACCGAGTTAATATGACTTTGCAAGGGTACATTTTCACATGAGAATTGAAGAAGGTGACGTGTACAGAGAATTGCGATACAAAAAGTTATAACAAAAGGTGAAGTGAGAAAGAAAATAAAAGAGGAAAATATGAGAGTTAGGAGGCTGAGAGAGGGTTTTGGCGAAAGGTGGCTGCGAATATAAAGGCATTCAAGTTTTGACGACGTGAATATATTGTGGAGACCTTAGTGGATGCAATGGCATCTCTATAATGGATCCCCTCCTCCGACAGAGGATTAGCATAGTTTCAAAAGGATTCGATAACGGAGGAAATAAGGCGGGAGCTACCAATTGAGGAGCGATACAGAAGTCGGGAGTAATCAAGTTAATCCGTATGGAATTCAAATACCTCGGCAAAAAAGGATATGTTTTTGATTTGTCACATAAAATAGTTTGAACAAATGTTTACAATTCCAAGCAAAATGTTTAAATAAAGTTTTAAAAATAAGCAAGGGAATATAGTTTGAAACATGAAAAATACAACGCGTTAGTTTTTCCTTAAAATTGTTATAAAATAATTACTTAATGTTGATCGTATATGCGAGAATAAGGGTTCGTTAAGAAATTGTTATCATAGTTGCCGAGGAATTTTGAAGACAAATTATTAATAATGTCATAAAAAATACATAGACCTTCCACAAAGTTTTAAAATGAAACATTCACACTAAGATACATTTATTATGAAAAATAATTTTGTAAGGGGTTGGTAGCAATGTTCATACTCATGAATTAGATATTAGGCGGCTCTTTCAAAATTATATACTGAAACTTGAGGATCGTCTAATATTCGAGGCATTGCAATTAAACACTGCTATTTGTATTTTATAGCAAGCTGATGGTGTAATTAAGACACGTTTCCATGGATATAACTCCATATCAACCATCTTTCCTTATAAGGATTATTGTAATGAGTTTGTATGGAGAAATCTTTAACATCTGGGAACATACGAACGGAAAGAGAATATCGCAGGTCTGAGACTTCCCAGAAAGTAAAAAGCGTTAAAAATCGCAGGTTATTGTCCATGAAATATTTATTTAAATTAACATTTAATTTTGCAAGTGCAGCCGAAAATTTTTGTGATTAGAGAACAGAAATATGCAAGCATAAGTGGTGATCATGTAGAAAGGCAATGTCCAAAGAAAGTGAACAAACGGCTTAAGCACAGTTGCGGTATGAATTTATTATTATGGTTATTAATGTTTCAAAAATATAGGTTAGTGTTATACGAGGGCCGTCATACGTTGCCAATGCATGCTAAAAGACCGGACCTAAGACATTTTGATACCCAAGGCAGTGATCCTTTCTAGGGTCCTTTTGACGTCAGAAAAATTGTTTGAAGGCATTTTGATTTGAAAATTGCGTTTAACCTTAAAAAAATAACAGTTAAAAATTGAACAACTTCCATTTCAGGGCATTTGACATACTCAATTGCTATTTAACGTTTATCAGAATGCAAATACTAATAACTACAGATATACAGTAAGGAAAGTGCCCCAAAAGTATTGGCGCATCAGGCAGCCACCCGCAACTCCGGTATCTTTGGCCTATCCTTTACACAAAGTTATGCATTTTTAAAAACTGCAATATAACATCTCATAAATAGATAAATATTCATTTTTTATAAACAATTTTCAATGAAAAGAACCCAGCAACGAGTTTAATTTTACGCTTATCTTTATGGAAATTTTTAAATAAAATTAAATAGCCTTATTTGACCAAAGCTAGCTATCTTCGTGAGCTGACAACATATTAGAAAGCTCAGTGGGACGGACTTGATTAAAGAAGCAGATATTGAAACGCTAGGGAAGGTTTTATAAGGTCAGGTGAACCTACTCGAGAAGAGGAATGTGAAAAGGAAGGACATGTGGGGATGATGAGGGAGCGAGGGAAGGGAGAAAAAAGAGAGGGAGAGTTAACGAGATTAGGTTTCTGAAAGGGAGAAGCAGAACGAAAGAGGCAAAAGAATAAAGATTAGGATGGTGACTTTATACTCTTTAATGCTAAATTTGCGAAAATGCATAGTGCTTCAGTATGAAGATTCATAAGAAGTTCTCCATAATGTAGGAAATTGAGAATAATGGATCCTTACAAGGTTGACGGGAGGTGAGAGGTAGGAGAGGTGAAAGTAAGGAAGGGGAGAGGGGAGGAGTGAGAGAGGAGGAGAGAGAGGAGTGAGAGGAGTGAGAGAGGAGTGAGAGGAGAGGAAGTGACAGGAGGGAAAGAGTGCGAGGGTGAAAAAGGGAAAGGAGTTGGCGAGGTTATATTAAAGAATGTTTATAAAGGGAAAGATATGACGCTAGGTATGCGTTCAATTTGGGAAGAAGTTTATTTCAGAGATATGCAGGTAGGCACCCAACGCGCCAATTTGGGGAATTATTGGAATGAATTTTTTCATTAAAAGAAAATTCCTAAAGGAGAGGAATTTCTTTATTTAACAACGAATGGATATAATTTTCTTTTTGATTCATTCAAGTAAATTAAAATAATTTAGGAAAGATTTGAGATATATGATGAATGCAAGGAATACCATTCGAGGGAAATTCATAGAGCAAAGGTCACTTAGTAATCTCGAAGCTATGGAGAGAAAGCCTCGATTATCTTGTTAATCTAATATTTACCCCTGGTAATAATTTTGCTGTTTCGCAGGAAGCTATGCAGAATGATTAACATGGTGTGCTTTGTGATACGCGATATCTCGAGTTCATGATTTTTAGAGTGGATTTGAAACGAGTTTCTCTAGCTTTGTTAAATTAAATAGAAAATCTATGAAATGAACATAATTTGCGAATTATTTTCTATATTGCCCTTAGAAAAGTAACCTTTTCTTCACTAAATATTTGTAAATAACGTACGGATAGCAGTTTGAGCTTATTTTCCTTGGAATGTTTGTATTTTTAAATAATGCATTTTCTTAATACGCACGAAGAACCATCTTTGTTTAAAGTGAATAAAAATTGCTATTCATACAATAGAGTACTTTATAGGAAGTAAAGCATAAAAAAGGCGCGGTGCATATTCTATTTTCAGTACCAAATAAGTTGGTGTTATAAATCTCAAGGAGGTTATAATTAGAATTTAGTCAGGGTAAAAGTTAATTTAATGTCTCCACTGTTAGTCTAAAAGAATAAAGAATACTTTATCATTAATTATTTCATTACTCAAAAATGGCATACATTTGGGGAGTTTTTATAAGATCCACTTTTGAGGAGAATTGCATTGAACAGGCGTTCTTTTCCAGAGTAATTAATTTCCTCTCGCGATGTTCAGCCCTCCGTAACAGCTCACCTTTACTCCAAACATTTAATTCCGAGACACAAACCCATTTACGAGGTGGCAGACTGACTCTATATATATATGCATATTCCCTTTCTCTCTCTCTCTCTCTTTGGGAGCAGTTTTTCCCTACGCTTTTTATTCCTTGAGAAAAATTGCCTCGCTTGCTTGATAACGGCCAAACTAGAGGGACGGAGAGGAGAGGGCGCGTGCGTGAGAGAGAGAGAGGGTTTTAGAGAAGGTGAGGGAAGGGAGTGAGAGAAGGGAGTGAGAGAAGGGAGGAGGAGAGGGGAAGTGAGGAGAGAGCAATATGGAGAGAACGGAGATAAGCACGAAAAGCTGAAAAATATAAGATGGCGAGTGAGCGTTGAGTGTAAGGGAGAGAGGGCAGTGAGAGGAGGAACCAGGGCAAGGAGAGGAGTGGTGGAGAGAGAGAGAGAGAGAGAGGAAGCGGTGCGAGGAGGAGGCACGCTAGGAGAGGGAGTGAAAAATATAGAGGGAAGGAGGTGGGAGGGAGGTTTTGCAGTGAGGAGGGGGGAACAGAATGGGAAGCGGGGTTTATGTCAGCAAAAATGCTCTTCCCCACTTCTCTCTTTCTCTTTCCATTCCCCTTGTTCTTCTACTCTTCTCGTCCTCGTATCTCACACTTCTCTTCCTCCTTCCACCACTGATATCTGCCTTCGCTTCACTTTTCATCAAAGTTACAAATTTGATTAATTTCTTCATTACAGTTCGAGGCATTGTTACAAAATTCGCCACAGACCTCAACAAGTTTCTCGGTTTAAATATACATGAGCTATAAAAAAGTTTTTTAAAACTCAGAACGTGGAATGTTTTTATATTTTCGTAATTGCAAAATTCAATTTCTACAAAAGCTGTCATTGGAGACATTCCTTTGATATTAACTGAACACTGTTAATATATAGACACTTCGAATAAGAAGCTTCTAACATTATTACCTATATACATCTATGGGATATTCATAGGTCTCATCTCTTTCTAACTGAAATGATTTTTGAATTGCATTGTTGCAATAAACTCATTTCCTTACATTTCATAAAAAAGTAACGGTGAAATTGAGATTCGAAATTAAAAATTCCAACTTTGAAACTTGAATTTCGACATTTGAAATTCCAAAGTTGAAATTAGGAAGGAACTCCTTCCAAAATGTTACTTGTGTAGTACAAGGATAAAAAACAAAAAATCGTGTATAGCAATAATACCACTGCAGGAGAAGTATCATTATATATATCGACGTTTCTTACAGAGGAGGAGGAGGATACTGATGTTTAGGCACTTCCAGATGAGCTGGAGATTCGAAATTTTTTCTTAGGTAGAATTTTGTGCAAAACCGACTAGAAAAAACGAAAATCTTGAAAAAGTGCAACAATGCGACCGCTAAAAATTCGCAATTGTTTAAACAAATTTTAAAGGTTTATGTATTTCCTAATGTTCTACGGAGCTGAAATTTTTTTGTAGATAGGATTTGTAAAAACACGAAATAGGGATTATACAAATTTTGATATTTTAATTTGTTTGGCAGTTAAAAATTCTTAAAGTTTAAACAAATTGATGACTGTTTAGGTCCTAAGGGATGAGCTAGGAAGCTGAAATTTTCAAATTATTTACAGAGTAGTGCATTTGCACAAATAAACATTTCAATCTCTCCATATATGAATTTCGGTGGCCGTTACAAAATTATTTAAATTTAAACAACTAGAAAAATATTATTTTACTTCTAGAAGTGCTACAACTTTAAAATTTGGCTGAAATGTGTAGCATTAGTACCCCATAATGGAGAAAGTATAAAATTTTTAAAATTTCCACATTTGGGGATTGTTTTAAAATATAATTTTTACATGTGGGAAAAACGAAAATAGCTGCGGAGGTGAAATCTTTAGAATTAAAAGAATATTTGTAATAATGAAATATCTGTCTGAAAAATGAATGTTTTTTCAAGGTGAGATGAAATGCTTGCAGTATACAAGCACCTTATACTAGTTATTATATATAATAGACGTTGTCCGTAACGAAACTCAATCTGAAGAATCTGATTGGCTGCCGAAAATCCAATTTTATCTTGAGGAAGTTTAACCTTATTTCCCTTGAAAAATGCGATACATAAATAAGAAGTTAAATCTGTTTAATTTTAATCGCTATTTGATTTTGACAAATGATAAAATATATCAATTTATATGCCGCACCACAATCAGAATTTAGCATACATTTTATCACATGGTAACTATGTACAACAAAAAATAAATAAATAAGCATATAGGATGTGGATGTAAATGGATTGCTGTTTAAAGTTCTTCGTTATTACATTTTAGCACATGGTAACTAATAGGAACACACAATTTTGTGCATTTTATATTTATTGCTTACTTTTTAAAGTTGGTTTCATTATTATTATTTCAATTTTAACTTAACACTTAATTCACGCATACCCGTCATATTTGAAAAATTCATGCATAGCTACCTAATTGCTGTCAACGTAAATTATTTAGTCTAAATAGTCTTATTGGTTACTGAAGTAAATAATATATGCCATAATTACAAAATATATTTAATTCCTTACGCGTGCATGCCAGATGGATTATCTACAGGGAAAAAAGAACATAAACGTAAATATTACAACTACTGAACTCAAGCGAAGTATGTTTTAAATAATTTTCGATTGTTTGGTTGAATAGAACTGATATGTTTATTGATGCACCAACTAAGGGGGGTGTAGAAGAAATTTTTAATAATAATAATTGTTAGTGTGGTGTTATTTGTTTTATATAGGAGGATGCGTAAGGAATGCGTGCATTGAATGCTTTAATACGAGAGAGATAAGGAGAGAGGCAGAGGGGGAGAGAGACAAAATTAAATGTTACAAAGATTTTAAAAACATTTGTGGTGTATGAGAATTGTATAACCTATATGTATTTATTTGTCAAACAATTTCTATTCGCCCAAAACTATTTTAACTCTCTGGAACACACAATTATGTGAACTTTATATTTATTGCTTACTTCAATTATGCACTTAGAATCATTGTAAGAATATGGGATTTAAACCAAACAATCCCTAAAAGAATGGAAATTCAGTTTATTATCGTCGGTTTTTGTATGCGCGCCGAATCGGTTCACAGATTCCTTTTGAACACGAAAAGTTTTTTTTTCGGGATAATCTTTCTTCGTCAAGGGAAATCGCATTGTTGATGATTTCGGCATACATACAGTGCACCTCTTAAATGTTCCTCTCCTCTTCACCCCCTTGCTCTGTCTCTCTCCTTACCGCCAAATTTTCAAGTTATTGCTATTTCGTGATTAAATCGACGGCGTTATAGTTGATATAAAGAAATTATTAATGAGAGCATTGCGCTATGAACTTCATCGTTAAATTTTCGACATCAGAGCAGAGAGACTGTGATAATTGTTGTGATTAAAATGTAAAGCTAAGAGATCCCCAGAAAAACTATTTCAATTTCAGCCGTCATACTGAAACAAATTGGTGGCCATTTAAAATATTTGAAAATGTACATTTCGGAAAGGTACGCAGAAGGAAAAAGGAGCTTTATGAGCAAAAAAGATTGACATCTTGATAAAATCTATCCCGAAAAATTATTTTCAGCTTAGCGAGGCGCGTAGCACCGAAGTCTCTAGAGCGAGCGGATGGCGGGATTGATGCGCATAGCGCGTAGGGGAAGGAACATTAGTGAATAATGATAATGAGCTAAATTGACATGTCACGCTCAACTATGGCAACGCAGGTGCAAATTACTCTATCACATATAACCCATAAGAACCATTTTACGTTAATAAACTTCTTATTTGCTTTTAGCAACGTATGAATTAAATTAAAATAGATCGATTTTGCGATTAAATTGCTTAATTTATTGATTAACTAGTGTAATTGCCCTTCAAATATGACGGGTATGCGTGGATTAAGTATTAAGGTAATTGTAATAAAAATAATGAAACCAACTTTTATAGTCACTAAAAAGTAAACAATAAATATAAAATTCACATAATTGAGTGTTTCAGAGAGTAAAAATAGTTTTGGACTAATAGAAATTGTATGACAAAGAAATACATTAAGCTATACAATTAGGGTTACCACCTTTTCTGGTGTCATTACCGAACACTTACTCGATTTGAACAGTCGATTAAGGTAATAATCGAAATGCTAACTTTCGAATTATATTAAGCTAAAATTGGATAAAAACTTGTTTGATAAATTTTACTGAACATTTCTGTGTTCAGTACGAACAACAAACAACTAATTTGATTACCGAACTGTTCGGGCGAAAACCGAACGGGTGGTAACTCTATATACAATTCTTGTACGTCCAAAATTATTTTTAATATATGGAACATTAAATTTTGTCTCTCACTCCTTTCTTTCTTCCTTTCTCCTCTCTCTCGTATGAAAGCATTCAAAGCACGCATTCCTTACGCATATAGTATAAGGATTAAGGCGACAATACAATCTCGATGTTTCACAATGACACGGACGGCAAGGCAACATCTCGTTAAAAACTTAAAACTTTTAAATAAATATGATTTAAACGTAGAACTTGAGCTATTTTGTATCTTAGGCAAAATGTGACGATAAGAAAATGAAATTCTTTTTATTTCTATTAAAAAGGGTCCAGGTCCGAAGATCGTAGGTCAATTACTTCTAATTTTAATTAGCAAAAGAGTAAAAGTCTGAAAGTAAAAAAATCAATTTTTACGTGTTATCTTATGGGAAATGGCACTCCCCTCTCCGCAAAAATAAAAATTTTGGCCCCAAGGTGCACATCCTCATGGTCCCATTAATAAATGTACCAAGTTAAAAGCCTCTAAGTTTCTTGGATTTCGATAAATGTTGTCCACACAGAAATACACCGCCTTTTATTAATATAGAATAGTTAATAATTTACGCTGTCAACGTAGGTTGTCAGCAGCAAGAGAAGTATTGTTGGCATAAACAAGTCCCTATAGTTTGAGTTATAGAAAGTACACAATATATTAGTTATCAGTTAAAGAGTAAAGTGACGTTTGGATGGATATTGAGGGGACACCTTAAGAACGCCGAAGACGATTTGACCAGCGAACAAACTCGAAGAAGAAGATTTAGATTAGCTCAACAGCAGTTGGACGGAAGGAGAGACTACAATCGAAAATATCACAAAAATATGATAAAATTTTTTTCTTTTTGTTTACCCGTCAACCTCGACGGGATATTGGCTAGTCTAATAATAAACAACAAATGAAATGTGCACAAGTATAACGTTTATCTTTCTTCCTATCTCTGATAATGAGCTTAAGGAATGTTCTCTAAAAACATAATTGCTCTCATCCACATCTTTCTATCATATTTGAAATTTGGCCTTAATTGTCAACACGATAATCGCTAATTGAATGCAAAATATTCATCGAGCAGATAAAATTAACAAAATTAGAACTGGACATAAAATCACCGCTTAACTCAGTGCCATAAAAAAATCAATTAGTTCTGATTAGAATCTGAGGAAACGACAAAATTGTGGCAATCTCACCGATGATATTTATTAACCCCTTTTGCCATCGGCGAAAAAGCGGTGAAATTTCCATTCAACGTAATTCAACACCCGTTAAGGAACGATCAACAGATTTCTCTCTCTTTTTCACTCTAAGGGGTTATTATTAACCTCGTGGAACGAATCGTATCTATGCGGTGGCTTTCGCCTTGTATCTGGCGGCGAATCGCGTTGTCGCTAAGCGGCAGCGCCCTCTAACGTGCGGAAGCTGTAAATCTCGATGGAAGATAATTGGCGACGTCTGAGAGGGAATATCAGTGGGTTACCACCACGGCCCATCTCGAGCCCCCCTCCCCCCCGCGCAACCAAACAACCGACCCCCTCGACACACCCACACCCTTATCCTCCCCTCCCCCCCGATGCCGCGCACTCCTTCCACATAGTAACTAAAGCCAGGCATCTCCCATAGGAGCGGATATTCCTCGGAGGAGGAGGAGAGTTTCTGCAGTTTACGATAAATGAATGGCTGGCAGTCTGCGGAAAACGACCCACTTATCATATTCCGCTCCGTTCTAAAGAGGCATCCGTGGGCGCCAGAGAAAGGGTCTCCATTAGAATGAAGGGGTGTGTAGGAACACTCTCTTTCCTTGAGGCATTTCGGCAAGTGTTTGAAGAGGAGAGGGTGGGGCGAGAGAAGAGGGTGGGGGGAGAAAATAGGGTGGGGGGAGAGAAGAGGGTGGAGGGAGAGAAGAGGGTGGAGGGAGAGAAGAGGGTGGAGGGAGAGAAGAGGGTAGGGGGAGAGAAGAGGGTGGAGGGAGAGAAGAGGGTAGGGGGAGAGAAGAGGGTGGGGCGAGAGAAGAGGGTGGGGGAGAGAAGAGGTTGGAGGGAGAAAAGAGGGTGGGGGAGAGAAGAGGGTGGGGGAGAGAAGAGGGTGGGGCGAGAGAAGAGGGTGGGGTGAGAGAAGAGGGTGGGGGGAGCGGAGACCCCGAGAAGAAATGGCTCGAGAATGAGATGTGCTCCCGACGCCAAGACGAGATGAAATGGAAGAGAGGCGCCTTCGATCAACGGTTTCATTTTTAACGGGATTTTCCTCTAATCATACCGCATGAGATATATCTCCTATTTTTTATGGTCGCCGCCATTTTATACGTCCTCGCCGAGTTAGGTGTCTTCATTAAGGGAAGACTCTTGTCGTACCGCTCGAATTTATTGAAGATATGACTCAAATTTTCTATTGCGTGAATCCTCGTAGTTGGAGCGAAGGAAAATGGAATTTCGATGCAGAATAGCGTGATGAGAAATCGTCAGAGAAAAGAAAAAGAAATAATAAATATATATATAAAACTTTTTTAATTTATACACTTTTTTATAAAGCGCACTGAAACTCATAAAATAACTGTTTGGGTTTCAGAAATTAACTGGATCTTAAGGAAATTTTTCATTAGATATAATCATGAATCTCTTTAAAAAAGAAGTATGGCGGGTGTTGATTAAATTATTCACTACATTATAAATAGTCTGAAAATTTCTTGTTTAACCAACATATGCCATACATCATTTTTAAAGAGATTCACGATCACTTCTAATGAAAATTTAAAATTTTCATTAAGATCCAGATATTTTCTGGGACCAAAAATTTTATTTAATATTTTTCAGTGCGCATCATAAAAAGTAAATTAAAAAGGTTTTTAAATATATTTTTATTTTATACTTTTTAGCGAAATGTATTTATAATTACAACAAAGATATCAAATTGTTATTTATGGATTTGCATCAAACATTATTATTCAATATAGAAATTTATATTGTAGCTAATATTGAACCATATTGCCCAAATCTGCCATTTTATTTTATAATTTGTATAAAAGGAATTAGACGGGAAATCAAGCTTTTTTTCTACGACTGAAAAACTTAATAGTTCATCTGGTATAACTCAAGGATCCATATTATTCCAGTAATCTCCTGAAGGGCATTCTTTTGGATTAATTTGGTAAAATGTTTTACACCGGTTTAATAACAAAAGTTTGTATGGCTCTATAAGCTCAAGTGACAATACGTTAGGCAAATCAACTCTTTTATTGTTCCTTAAAGCCGATAATGAGAAGTAGCTACACAGGAATCAATAACACTTTCTTGCAAACACAACAAATTTTATCGGCAAATTTGTGAATGTCAGTCGCCAAACTACTATATTTCTCAGCAAGAATTTAATTGTCAAAATGCAGAGATCGATTTAAACTTAACTTATTTATACCTTTACCTCGCGCCACTTCGGTTTCGTTTGCCGAACATCGTGATTGATTTTTCCTCTGCTTAACGGAACGTGCTTCTCGTTGGACTTCTGTTTCTTTATTTACAAAAAATTCATAACTTACTTTGAACTTTTCTAATCGTTCTAGACGCTTTTTTATTTTCATTTTCTCTTCCTGTTCTTGCCTTGTTTTTCATTCGTTCCAGTCTATTCTTTCTCTGCTCCGATGCCCCTTTCTTTTTTGCAGTATTTATTCTGTTTGCCTCGTTAATCTCATTAACCCTTCTTCCTCCGTTTCATGGATAATTTTTCTTTTCATGCCCGGACTGGTGCAGCCTGGTTTCCCAAAGTTGACGTCCCGAATTGATTATTTATAATGACAGGAAATGTTTCAGTAAGTATTACTCATTCAAGGAATTCTCATACCATAAATACCACTTGTAGTTTATATTTTATCAATGATAGAGAAAAATTGGAAAACAAATTAATAGAGGTTTAAAATACTAAAAACAATGTCAAAATCTCTTTTTGATATGATATTTTGCATGTATTCTTTTAAATAAACGAAGTTAATAAATATATATATATATATATATATATATATATATATATATATATATATATATATATATATATATATATATATTATAAATAATATTTCAAGATCAACTGTCCATTGCTGAAGGGTAGTCGAGCGGAAAATAAAATAACCCATTTGTTCACTCGTCTCTGTTCAAGCCGAGTTCGGTAATAATCGTGGCCATGGCAACAATCCGATAAAATGCGATTTAAAACGCAAAATAATAGAAGTAGTAGTATAAATTTAAGAAAATACGATCAATTATCAAAATTATGTGATCAGAATTAGAATCTGCATTCTTTTACGCTTAGAACAGTACAACCCTCGCTCTGATATCACAATTTTAAGATATTCTAATGTATTTAAGAAAACATCTCTGCTCGATGGATTTGAGATTTCCTATATAAAACAAATAAGGAAAAAACTTTCCCGGGATCGAACCCGTGTCTTCAATATTCGACAAATAAAATAAAGCCCGGAGGTGGGTCCTGTCAGCACGAGCCTCATACCTCATACCAAGTTTCATTGGTGCAAAAGTTGTTAATAGGGGACACACAGACAGGACCATTTCATAAGGCTGCGTTTCCTTTGGAAACCAGCCTAAAAAGAAGTAAGTGGTAAAATTTGCCATAGTATTTATTTAAATATGGCCAATCGGGCTAATTTTATGGTTAAAAAGGAAATCAATGAGAAAATAGTGAAGTTAGTAATCGATTACTTGTAATATAGACCTCAGATTGAGAGTTTTATATCAATGTACATCGTATCCTACATTTATAACGTAAATACTCGAGAAAATCAGAATTATTGCTATTATGTCTTCATATCTACGTCGATTCAGGCTTACACGGCAATTTTGGACGATTGATATAGTGAAAATTGAATCACCAGGTCATAAAGATGGAAATTGTATTGAGGAATGAAATCCGTATTTCATATGAGAAATTTAAAAGTAAGGGGGATCGCATATATACTTTAATTTGTTGGTTTTAGATGCGATAAAAGGTTGAAAAAACAAAATTAACATTCCGGATACAAACCACTTGTCTCTTCAGATGTAACTCACCGAAAGTAAATTTTAAAAGAGAACCACATTTTTAGAATTGGCCATCGCTGATGACGGCAGTTTTGTATCCAAAACGCGATTCCTATTCTTCCCACATTTTTATGCTCCTGGAATGACCAAATTTACGAATTGAATTTTGGCAATAAATAATATCGGAAGAAATAGAACGAAGAAAATTATATATAGCGTGGTGAAACTGATACCTTATAGGGACTATTCCTTCCATGTCAATTGCTATATATGCAATTATGGTACCATTACTTTTATTTTTAAGAGAACATATAATAAATATATATTTATTAAATGGCAAGAGAAAATGAAAACTACGATTTTTTCAATAAAAAATCTACCAAATACAGTCAGAGAAAATGATTTTGATGTTTTATACTATGATAAAAAAACGGAAATCATTCCAAAAATAAGTTTTCGAATGAGTAGTATTCGACATCTTGGATTCCAAAAGAAAGGCAGTTCCTTGTTAAAAAGTGCCAAAAAATACATTATTTAACAACCATCGTGTGGTGCATGTGATTCACGGGAGCTAGGAAACAGCAAATTACAAAAAATAAAGCATATCACTTGGATGTGCAGGCAGCAAAAGAAGTAAAGGAATGTTTTAGCAAATTGCTTTCTGAAATCCAGAGTGGCATGCAGGAAGACATTTTGTACCAATGATTTCCTTTGAAGAAATGTAGAGAAAGATAAACACACGGACACAAATGTATATGCACGTAATAGTACAGGTATACGAGCCATTTTTCAGAGAATTTGGTAATTACGGATAGTTGCCATAATTTTGCGGAAAATTATAAATATTCTGATAGAACTCGTGGAATTTATTATCTAATACACAAATGCTCCAGGTGGTTGAAGTGCTGTTGGCCTGGAGATCGCGTTGGTATATTGCCTAGTTTATATCTTGGTGTATGGTGTTTTTTTAAGCGCTTGCATTATGCACCGACAAATCGTATTATATATCTATATAGAGATAAAGATTTTTCTTATTATCGCGTGCACACTCTCTTCTCACAGAATCATCCGGCATTGCGGGATAAGATCGTCGAATATTTTATGAATTTATGAATTTTATAATTGCTTTGAATTGAATGATTCCGACTCAAGATCGTGGTTCTTTCTTCACGAGTTGTCAACTCGCGTCCCTCGGCGGCTATCTCTCGTATTCCTTCCTTTATCTTTTCTTCGCGGTCTTCTCCTGTTCATCCCTTTCTCTCTTTTCGTTCCTCTCTTTCTCATTATATTCTATCTACACTCCATTCGCTACCTCCACTCCATTCTCTGTCTCACGCCTTCACCAACTCCTCACTCCTCCCTGTGCTGCTTCTCCCAAAATTCTATTTCCCGCAAGAGTGCATAAAACGCCCGCGTACTTCATTCGCTCATAAATAGCGTAGGGCTGAAAGAGAAAGATGATTCAAGAGAGATATGATAGAGAATGGAGAATATCCAAGAGAAGAGGGAAAATCGGAGAGAGACATGAGTAAGAGAAGGGAAAAAAGATCAAGAGAACAGTGGGTGAAGTTGCGAGAAAAGATCCTGAATATTAGCTCTTTGGAAAACAAATGTTAAACCACGTGAGTTACATTTCCACCAATATATTGCTGTAATTTGAGCGTGAGAAGTTCACAGTTCACAGCTGAATAAATAGATGTGTACAGTCATTATAGTTAGAAAATCAATCACTTGTCCGTTAACTTAGCCGTGCTGTATTATGTTTATAATAATACATCTATTTTGTTATCACGTTTAAAGACTCGACCATTAGTATATCAAATCGTCTTCTCACCGAAAATCAATCTCGTTTTTCGGTTCTAGACATTTTCCCTCCTCTGACCGAATGTTGGGCCTCTCTCCTTTTCTTCTCCAAGATAGGTATCTCTTTTGTTTCCTGGCTGAGCAACTGCGGTGGCTCAAGGCACGTACCTGGAGATAGGAGAGCGTCGGAACAACGGCGGCCCTCCCTCCCAAAACTCTCATATCACTCCCTATCTGCTCCTTCACTTCCTCCTTTTTCCTATACCTCACCCTCTCTCTCTCTCTCTCTCCTTTCCCCTCGCCCTCTTTGGCGATTCTCTGCTTAGATTCCAGGCCCGTGCCGCACCCTCCTCTCTTCCGCGGCTACTCTTTTGCGAAAAAGGAGTTTGCATTCCGTTTGGGCGGATTCACGAAAAGGGAGGTGGGGGAGGGTGCGACTGAAAGGGACTGATTGTGGACCGAAAGAGGGTTCCTTGGCAACGCGCCACGCGAACGAAACCCACTTTTACGTGCGAACAATCGTGAACGACTTGATGCGTTTTATTTTTGGTATGTGAAGTAATATTTGTTGCCGAATACTTGTTGGAGACATTATGGTGCTGGCTGTTGTTCAAGGAGCGGAGGCATTTCAAGATTCGAATAACCGAGACTAAAAACGTTACTATAACGAAGACAATTGGAGATTCAACGTTGCCATACAGTCGCCCGATAATGCTCGATATAAGTTTTCTAACATTATTTCGTGATCGTATGCTTTCGTAATCACTTATATTGCTCAATAAAAGTTATTACAAAATCTGATGTGGCCACCACATAACTTTCTTCATATTTGTTATATGTATTTATAAAAATTCCAAATAGGTTACATGATAATAAATATTTTAAGGAACTGAGAGAAAAATTTAGACTTTACCAAGAACAGAAATAGACTCATACCATAGCTATCTGATACTGGATATAGCCAGGAATCTTCAACAATTAATAAAATAAAAATGAGCGTTTCTAAGACGTAACTAAGCGTCAATTGTTAACAATAGTCGCCGGTAGGTGGTGGCAGCTAAAAAATGAGTTTTAAAAATATATCTTATATAATGCATTATATGGGAAAAATTTTCAAACAAACGTTGTAGAAAATTAAATTTTCTACAACATTTATTCCAGTATTTATTTACATTAATCAAATATTAAAGCAAATATAAAAAAACGGATGTGAATAGAGTAAATACCCACTTTCGGTTGACCGATCTTTACCAAAAACTAATCAGCTCTTGTGCTGTCATAAAAATGTTAAATATAAAATTTCGCGTTGACCTGATTAATAGTTTTTGAGTTAAGAGCACCCACAAAAAACTGTCACATGCGCACACACACACACACGCACGCACGCACGCACGCACGCACGCACGCACACACACACACACACACACAGAGACAGACAGACATCGTCGAGAAAATGGTGAAAACGAGTTCAGGGGACCTCAAAACGCGTATTTCCGTTGAAATCTCGACGTCGATTTTGTCATGAAAACGATACTTTATCCTATACTGAGTATTGAGAAAGTAAAAGTAACGGATGTGACAAAAGTAAACACCTCCACTTTTGGTTGACGGACTTTTACCAAAAACTAATCAACTCTTGTGACTTGAACAAAAGTGAAAAATACACAATTCGCGTTGATCTGATTAATAGTTTTTGGAGTGCCCACAAAATTCCAATCACATACACACACGGACATCAACGAGAAAATGGTCAAAACGTGATCAGGGGACCTCAAATCGTGTATTCTGTTGAAATCTCGAAATCGATATGGAGAAAGTAACAAGTTAATTATCCAGTAATAAATCTTCATATTCCGAAACTCCGATCTGTGGTCTGTGTGCTATACAGTACGAAAATATTTACCGCATAAATGTCACTGGTAAAAGTCGAGCATAAATAAAAACAGCAGTTTCAAAATCTGAGTACTTTTTTATCCAATAAGAAAATCCATAATTTCGACGTATTTAAAGACAATGTCGTTCATTAACTTTTTAATATTTAATAATGCGTCTGCTTCCGTACATTAAGCAACGCGGCGGAAATGTGTTCCTGGCGCAGAATGAAGCAACTAACCTCCTTACTCCGTACTTTTATGTCACTACAGAGAGCAGTTGTTGAAACGTCTCGCGCGCAGAAATATCCAATTAAGCTAATTTCCAGATTAGTCTAATAAGACATTTAGGGAGTGCAAGCGAGGAAGGTTTTATCTCGTCGGCTGTTGTCTGAAAGCATATTTAGTTCGGAAGCTTTCAATACGGAAGCAATTTGTGAGAGAAACATGAATTGCCTCTTGAATGGATAAAAACTTAAATATCTGCTTTTTTACGCAGTATAAAGTACTGTTTTGACCTTATTCGAGATGGGTTTCTGTTATACTATATAGTAAGCTTTGTTCTTGGTTTATGGGTAGAATTCATGTATAGACCACTAATCTAAATAAAAAATCTGATGTGGCCACCACATGACTTTCTCCATATCTGTAATATTTCTCAAAATTCCAAATGGGTTAGATAATAATAAATATTTTAAGAAACTGAGGGATAATTTTAGACTTTACAAAGAACAGAAATAAACTCAAACCATAGCCTTCTAATATTGGATATAGCCACAAAGCTCCAACAATTAAGAAAAGAAAAAGGAGCGTTACTAAGACGTAACTAAGCGTCAATTGTTAACAATAGTCGCCGGTAGGTGGTGGCAGCTAAAAATGAGTTTTAAAAATATATCTTAAATAATGCATTATATGGGAAAAATTTTCAAACGAACGTTGAGAAAATTGAATTTCCTGCAACATTTATTCCAGTATTTATTTCCATTATTTATTTATTTATTCATTTATTTATTTATTCATTTTTCCACATACAGCAAAAGCGCCAATTTAAAGTGAAAAATTAAACACTCAAAGATTAACAAAATAACGACAAAATAATGTACAAAACAATATAAGATGAAATTCAATGCATTTTAAGCATAAGCAAAAAGCAGTCAATAAAATTAAGTAGTGCTACAACATGTCATTCAATTTTTAATAAAAGACTCTTTGGACATTGAGAAAGGATCTAAATTAGGGGAAAGTGAATTTAAAAGAGAGGGAAGACGAAAGAAAAGAGAACGTTTAGCAAGCGACATTCTAGGGGCGGAGAAGTGAAATAAGAAAGAAGAACGAGTAGATCTATTTGGAACACGAAAATTATATTGAGCAAATAACTCAGGACAGTCAGTAATAGAATTTAGTATATTCTATATAAATGAAAGATCAGACTTTGTTCGATAAACAGAGAGATAATCCAAAGAAAGGGAAGATAAGATATTACTATTACAGAGTTGACGAAAAGAGGGCATACGGGATTAAAATACTCTCAGAAAAAAATTGATAACACAATCTAAAGAGGCAAGTTTGGAAACAGAAGACATAGTCCAAATAGGTGAACAGTAGTTAACTATAGGTAAAATGAAAGAAGAAAAATACATTCTAAGAGCCAGTGGATCAGTAATGTCCGTGAAACGATATAAAATTCCCAAGAGAGACATTTTTAGCAAATATTAAAGCAAATATTTCAAAATAACGAATGTGACAAGAGTAAACACCCAATTCCGGTTGACCTATCTTTACCAAAAACTAATCAGTTCTTGTGGCTGTCATAAAAATGTTAAATATAAAATTTCGCGTTGACCTGATTAATAGTTTTTTAGTTAGAGCACCCACAAAAAGCTATCACATACATACACACACACACAGACATCATCGAGAAAATGGCCAAACGTGTATTTCCGTTGAAATCTCGAAGTCGATTTTTTTATGAATACAATACTTTCCCCTATACTACGTATATGCAGAAAGTAAAAATCCCGCACCAATTCCCGTGTCCATATCATACTGAGTAAATAATTGATCCATCTATTAGAGCAGAGGACATACGACAGAAAATGAATCCGAAACCAGTCACTATATTAATATTAGTGAAAGTCAAAAGATAGAACGACTTGATGCCGTTTAATGCAATTAACTCGTTCAAGAGCTCTCACGCAGAGACTGCCAACGAACATGCGTCAAATCTAAACTAATCAGAAAACGTAGGTGAAAATAATCATACCTATTTCCTAAACATTAAAAAAATGAATCGGAAAGAGTAATTCAATAACGGAAATAAAAACAATGCAAGAGAAAATGATGGAAAGAAATGTTGAATTCTCATTGTCATATTCCACAGAGAGCGTCAAGTTTATACCGGAAAGAAAACAACTGAGGGAGTCGAATCGAAGGAAGACATGTCAAAACACGTCAAACCACTGCGCGGAAAGATTTTTCGACAACCGTCGAAATGGCTAGAGAGTCGCCATCGGCAGAAGCCAATCAATCACATGAAGGGTCGTGAATTGGAAGTAGGAAGAGAAAATTCTTCCGCACTCCTCAAATGTACACGGAAGTGATTCAGTCTCAAAGTTTGAATTGACAGAAGAAAGGAGAAATGAGGCAAGAGAAAATAAATGAGGTGGCAGGAAATGGATGATGGAGAGAGAGAGAGAGAGAGAGAGAGAGAGAGAGAGAGAGAGAGAGAAAGGAATACCTGGGGTGGTTGACGAGGAGGGAAATGGAGGACGGGGGAATGGGACAGAGCGAGAGAGGAATGGAGTGGAAAGAGGGAGAATGAGAACGGAAGAGGGAGAATGAAACAGAAAGAGGGAGAATGAAACAGGAAGAGAGGGAATGAAACAGGAAGGGTGAGAATGAAACAGGAAGGGGAAGAATGCAACTGGAAGTGGGAGAATGAAACAGGAAGAGAAAGGATGAAACAGGAAGGAGGGAATATGGCAGGAAGAGGGAGAATGAACAGAAAGAGGGAGAATGAAACAGGAAAACGATAATGAAACAGGAAGAGGTAGAATGAAACAGAAAGAGGGAGAATGAAACAGGAAGGGGGAAATAGGGCAGGAAGAGGGGAATGGGGCAGGAAGAAGAGGGTGGGGCATCCGAGAAGGATCTAAAGAGGCAACGGGAAGAGGCTTAGAGGTAGCACGGAGACCCGAGGCAATCCTTCACTCTCTTTCCTTAGATAGCAGCGTTAGCCCAGGATAGCACACTCATGTCACGTGTCGAGGATCGAGGGGTGGGAATGGAGGATTTGGAGGCGTTATGCAAAGAAGGAGGAAGAGATACAGACGCCGGAAAATGGAGAGGTCGAAATGTGCGTTTGTACGTGTGGAATAGGTCGAAAGGCAATCGTAGGAGAAATGGGGGAGAGAAGGACGGCGGTGAGAGAAGATAGAAGAGAGGGATGCCTTGGAAGGGACGAGGAATCTTCGGGGCAAGTGGGAGGAAATGTGAACAAAGGAGAAGGAGATATCGATAGCGGAGAAAGACTGTGGAGGGAGATATATACATATATATCGTATTTATAGGGGCAGAGATGGAGGGAGAGGGTGATAGAGAGTAGGGAAGAGGACTTTTCTCTAAAATAGAGCGGGTATACCCCTAAGGGAAGAATGGAAATCCGAGACAATGAGAAATCGGAATCCGTTGAGTGTGTGATATGCGTATAGAATTTGGAACGGTTGACTGTCAGTCACACGATAGCGCAATAGTCTCCATTTAGGGCGCCTGCATTGGTACGCAAATTTAATTTTACCGCTCTAGCGATATGCATTTAAATTAATGGCCATAAAATTACTGCAAATTTATTCAGGATTTGGGTTAAAACGCAAACTGCAAAGAGTGTCGGATGAATTAATGAAATCGTGACATTGCGGTACATCAAACGATGGAGACATTAACGCCAATTGATGTATCGATCAAATTCAAATATAACTCTGACAAGGCACCAGTTGTCAACTGAATCATAATTTCCTTAATTTCTCACCATTCCATCAATATAAGCGTAATTATAATATAAAGAGATTAATACAGAGTTAACTTTGTGGTAGCAATAGCGATTCTACCTAGGATAGGTTAATAACAGAGTATATAATAAGTCGGATTTTTGTAAAAGAAATGGATATATGATACGCGGTTTAAGCATCATCAAAGGCGAAGTTTTAAATGATTGGAAAATTTCATGTGGCTCACTAATGTGGCTCCACTAATTCATGGTGACGCAGATATAATACATAATTATGATACATAAAACGAATGCTAACCCTAAACTGGCGCTGTCCCACAGAATGCGGAGGTTTACCAAACTTGTGGCGAACGGCTCACCATATTTGTTGCATAATAGCAAATATATGGATTTTCAATGAGAGAAATGCGTTATCTTTTAAATAGGTTTCAGGTTGTACTAATCAGCAATAACTATTATTGTCCATAAATTAATTATATTATTGCATTAAAAATAGTAAGTAGAAGAATTAACGTACTAGTAAAATGGGATATATCTAGGCTTGATAGTTTTCGATATTTACTATTCTTAAAATTTTACGATTAAAATCGACGTTTATTTTTCCTAAAAATCGGTGACGAATATTGAGGTTTATCTTAATACATTTTATTAGGCTTGGTAGTTTTTGAGGTTTATATTTTTTAAAAAGCGACTACTAATATTCTTTATTTTTTCTAAAAATCGAGGACATATATTGTTTATTTTTATACACTTCGATTTTTATCAATAAAAATACAGAAATTGGATTCTTCCAATTAAATTTTACTGAACATTTATATATATTAGAATAAGACTTCTCGCATGCCGGAATTTTTGTTGCTCTCAACTTTGGTGAATGTGTTGTTGGCTTCGCCCACAAACCCGGAACAGCTAATTTTTCGTTATAAATAACAAGTAAATTTTAAAATAAACGTGCTGTTAATATAATGCACAACCAAATACATATATGAATATTTTGAAGAAAAATCTTATCTTGTTGAGTGACAAACAATGATGACTGTACAAATAAGCTCCGAGTACGAACATTGAACGATGTTACAGCATTGCAAGAAAAAAATAAGAATGTCTCTCTCTCACTCGGGAAATGAATTTTGGGTATGGCTACCAAAATCAGAAATTTTATTACTGTGTTTTAAAAAATACTATAGAGCAGGATTCCAAAAATATCCTTCTAGTAATAGATTTTTAACCTAACCAATCACGAAATAAGTTACGAGCGAGTGAATTTTGTCTAACGAGAATACGATTTAGTTATTCTTTAAAGATCTGCTCTGGGAATATTTGGCGGTCAATATTAATTGAGTTGGGGAATATCTTTCTTTTCGCATCTTGGAGGTTGTCGGCAGAAGTCATAAGACTTTTGGGTAAATTGAGTATGGAGGCTGATCATATCGTGTAAGACACTAAAGACGCGTTGGGATTATCAGATGTGATCGAGACAGAGCGCATTAAACCGATCATACTGTTTTCCCGTACCTATGTCAGCTCAGTACGGATCCTCGAGACATACGGTATCTTAGAAAGTGTATGGAATACCGAATGATGTGCGGCTGTCTGGCATGACAAATGCCGATTTTCTCTTTTGTTTTGGACGTTTGATGAAGCAAAAGTAAATAAGCAAACAGAAGAAGATTTGTTTTCAGCAACGACAAGAACTTGTTAAAGGAAACGCTAATGACCGGATGAATATTTCTGATTGCGTCGACGATTTTTAGTGGGAATCTGATTGAGTTTTACTGTGCATGTAATATATAATATGTAATATATCAGGGGGGAGGGGGCAAACCGCGGCTCCTTTATCTTATTGTTAGTACGCGGCTATTTTAAATTTCAATTCAGTGGCGTGTCAACGTTTTCCCCATAGAACACAATTAGGGGTTGCATTACCGGTATTACTATTACCGGTAATAGCGGTAAATGATACAAAATCTATTTTCGGTAATACCGGTAATTGCTCACTCTATTACCGGTAATTTTGTCATTTTCTATCTAATTTATTTCTCCATTTATTTGCCTGGATAGCATTCATCTATTGTAATCAAAGCAGATAAACGAACAGAACCTAGCCTAAAACTCGGACTGAAAAAAAGATATTTTGTCATAGTAAAGCTGAGCCCGAACAAAAAAACAGGGCCGAGACTAGCGGTTGTTCACGTTGTTCAAAAAACACAGGCGCCAAAATCAAAATGCGGATAAATTGTATCAGATTAAAATTATTTTGAATTTATCTTGTATAGGACTCAAATGCATTTATTTGTAAGAGGCGGCCGTATTTCAAACTACATTGTAATTATTTGTTTTCATCTTCAGATGTTTTCATCTTCTCCTTTCTCTGTATGCGTAGCATAGCCCAGTCTATGCCTGCTATAGATTGAAGATGGATCGCTCCGCGTTTGCTCTTTTTGCTTATTTTGTTTTTCTTTTCCTTAATTGCAATTTAGTAACTTAAATAGATATGTATTTTTAATTCGTAAAAGTAAATTTTACATGGGATGTTAATAGTTCCCCAAAATAGGAATCAAAATTGTATCCATTATTTATATCAACATATTTAGGTTATCGGTGTTACCAGCATTTAGGAGCCGAAGTCTTTGTAGCATTAAGCAGAAGATAAATCATCCAGCGCGGGAAAAGTAAGTCTTATTTTCTGTGTACTTTAATTTCAAGAGAATATGCTGTATAGTGAGAAATTAATTCATTGCTGTGACTTTCATGCAACGGGTTTAGTAGTTGATAATCACATCATTGAAATAAAAGAAATTATCAAACGTGCAATTTCGGTTTCAAATGTTTTTTCTCTAATCTTCCATCTATTTGTATTATCTAAGATACATTAAATGTATGTTTTCTTTCTGACTTTGTAAAATTCTACATTGGAAAAGTACGATCAATGATAGAAAACACCTTTTCTCGTTTATACTTAACTTTTTTAGAAAAATAAATAATTATTTTACAGCCCCTCAATGAAAAACAACGGAAGAAAGATAGTCTCCTTGGAAATACTTTGAACGTGTTAATGATTCTGGAATATGTCAAATTAAGGAGTGTGGAAAGCGGATCAAAGCAGCTGGTGGCAGTACAAGTGGATTGCATGCTCATCTAAGAAGCATACATGAAATAAATTTATTAAAAAGAGACAAGGATAATTCTGAAACAGAGAATTTAGTTAAAAAATCAAATATTGCCACTCGTGCAAAAATAACTGCATATTTAAAAAAAGCAATTGATGAATCTCTGCCAGCTGTTATTTCTCGCATGGCATCCCATTCGCTAAAATTTGCACGTCTTATGATATTCGCCGCCTCCTTAAATCTAAAGGCTATGTAAACATCCCAGTGTCTCCAAATACAGTTCAAAAATTGTAATAGATTATGCAGAAAAAAATCGAAAACAAGTTAACAGAAGAAATATTGTCTTGCACGCACAGAACAGCCAGATTTAGCCTAACATTAGACGAGTGGACGTCGAAAAGAAAATAATAACGTACATGGAATCTTGGCCTTGCAAGAGTTCATGGAAAAATGCCAGCCGAAAAATGTCGAGAGATAATTAAAGCTAAGCTGCCCACGTTTGGCCTTCTTTATGAAGACTTTTTTGGCGTTACAACAGATGGTGTATCAGTAATGCAGAAATTTGGCCACCTTTCGCACATTATTCATCAGTTGTGCATAACTCATGGAATGCAATTGGCCGTTGTAAAAATTCTTTATATAAAAGTTACATCAACAGCTGAATTAGAAGAAGAGGAGAAAAATAGTGCAACCGCAAACTCCATTGATGACGATGGTTCAGAAGAAGAGATTGCGACTGATGAAGGTATGGATTTAATAATTGACGCGTCGTTTCAAAATGATATGATGTATCCTAATATCAATGCATTAATAGCCAAGATTCGAAAGGTTGTAAAAATGTTTAAAAAATCTGCTACAAAAAATGATCAAGTACTACAGAAATATGACGTTGAAGAATTTGGAAAAGGCTCAAAAACCAGGTGGAATAGTTGATTGGCTATGCTGGAACGTTTTTATGAAGGTAGGGGTTGTATCAGAAAGAGCCTTATTGATTTGAGAGTTGATTTAAACTTCACTCAGAATGAATTGGACTTATTATATAATGTGATATCTGTTCTAGAGCCAGTAAAAGTTGCTGTAGAAACAATTTGTTGCGAGGGTGATAATTTATTTAGTGCAGATGTTATATTAAAATTTATGTTATATGAATTATCAAGGCAGAATGGTAAGCTGAGTAACGAACTTAAGGAAGAATTAATTAAACGTATAAAAGAAAGACAAACCAACTATTCTGATGACTTGAAATTTCTTCACAATCCTGGTGAAATATATGAAGATGATGATGATGACTACAACCTATTCAATAAAACATCTAAAACGACTATAACAAAACTAATAATAGAAACAGCAGAACGCTTGAATGTAAGTGAAGATAATACATATTCCAACGACCATAACTCTGATGAAGATGACAATGATGTTGTTTTAACGTCAGAGGTGCCCACCAGTTCCCTAACAATGAAAGAAAGACTTCATCTGATGATTAAACAAAGAACTTGCTCTAAGATAGAAACTCCAACGAATATGCAAGAGTCCGCAAAAGATATCGGCAAAGTGGTACGAAAGGAAATGAAGACATTTTGTGAGGAAAACGTACGAGGAAAATATTTAGAACGGGTTTATAAATACTTAATGACAATCCGGCCAACAAGTGTTGAAACAGAAAGAGCATTTTCGGCAGCAGGACTGATGTGCACCAAAGTCATATCAACATTAAATGATGAAAGCCTTGATTCTTTATGCTTACTACGAGCACATTTCAATGGCCAAAGTGAATTAAAAAATTCTTAAAAAATTCTTCGATTAAATATTCATTAATGCTGATATATGCCAGAAAAATGTAATAAATGAAATTAAACTTACAAAAAACATTTTATTTTCAAATTATTTACCGGTAATGGGACAACGATTTTCGGTATTACCGGTAATGGGAAAATATGATAATTTTTCAATCCCTAGACACAATGACGTAGGATAAGGTGACCAACTTTTCAGGAAGCCAAGGAGGGACATTTTCAAATATTTTTCGACTATAAGGAGGTGCAGAGTACAGTGGATTGTTTGTGGTTCATTTATCGATGAATTAACCTTAGCTATATAGATACAATAGATATCAGATAGCTTGGTGTGACCAGTAAGGACCTTCCGGACGATTTAAATGACAATTTGGGATATTAATCAAGATTTTTCAAAAATGTGGAACAAATTGTGACATTTAACAAGGCGGGACGAGTAATGAAAAAGAGGAACTTTCCATCCAAATTTGGGACGGTTGGTTACCCTAACCTAAGGTGATTAACATGTGTTTGGGATGCCTATGGAACATGCATTTTATACAAGTAATGTTTTCTGTTTGTTTGTTTGAATGCCCACTCAATTCGCCTCTCTTACAGCACAAATGGGTATCTCAGGGGTAGTGCAATGAATAACCGGGGAGGGAGGAGGGAAACCCGGTGCCGGCATTTTCCTGCTCTTACGAAGAACACCAGGGGGGGCCAACAGCTTAACTTCCCTTCCGAAGGACGAAACAGCTGAATTTGCGCGGTCTCCTCAAACTACGCAAACAGGGGGCCGGGTGACCTTGAGAAAAATCCTACTCGCGCAGGATTCGTACCCGATTACTTTTTCAAGCATCGGGCGAGTAGCAGCCAGCGTCCTAACCACTACACCACCGGCACCCACGATGTTTTCTGTTCGTAAATTTATGAGCACAGAATATGTACCATGCGGCTCTCAAAATTCTGAAAATTATCATATACGGCTCCGAGGGCAAGTAAGTTTGGTCACCCCTGTGATATATATATTTAGAAATAGTAAACTAGAGTTATAAGCCTTTTATCAGATATTTGTATCTGAATAAGACTTAGCAGGTAAGGGTACCTTTCAGAGAATATGACTGAGACACGTTAAGATGAATAGTACGAAGAGGCTGCCCACTCTTTCCTACACATTTAGATATGTATGCTGATGAAAAGGTTAAAGGAGATGATCACGATACGTAGGTAAAAGTAAGACATTAATTGTCAATTGAATTACACTCACGGACGACAAAATATCGGCGAAAAGTTTATAATAAACTCACGGATGCTAGTAAAGCCCGTATAAAAGGCGAAAATATATACTAGGAAGGATCACAACAACCATCTTTTATAACAGCTGAAATGGAAAGGCAAATTTAAAATCGGATGTGGGAAGTCCATAAAAGATGGAACATGCTAATAAAATATGGATTCCGGATTGCGGAAATAAGAAATGATCAGAATTAGAGTAGGAATAACGCAGGAAGCATTAAAAAAGGAGAAGGCATCCGATGATAGGGATTTTTTAAGTAAAATATTAAAAATATTCCTAAAAACATTGAAAGGATGATCGTGGGAAATCGACCTCTTGAGTTGCGAGAAAAATGGAAGGCATGTAAATGCTAATTTGGCCTAAAAAGAGAGTATCAGTTGAACTGTTAAGAGAACCAATTCGAGATACAGTATGGACAGAAAGAGGCCTTTTTAGTGTAATTAGGTTAAGAAAAAGTCATTTTTGGAAAATATAGGCTAATGAAGGAAGTCAATAAAAAAGGTAATTAATATGTAGAAAAATAATTAGGGTTGAGAATAACTGCAGAATAGAAGATGATTATGAGACGTATGAACTAATACTCCGCACTGGGGTAGAGAGTATAGCAAGATTAAATAGCAAATAGTCTACGTTTCATTTGCAATTGGCGGAACTGATTTCAACGAAATTTTGTATGATAGAGGTGTGCAACATAGAAAAACAAAATCAAGACATTTAGTATATATATATATATATATATATATATATATATATATATATGCACACACACACACACACCGCATTTCTCGGCGTATAAGACGGACTTTTGTCACAGAAAAATGATACCCAAAATCAGCCTGCGTCTTATACGCTGAAGGTAAGATCATTAATGTTCTCAATACTGATGCTAAAAAGCACACTCATCCCTAAAATGGAATAATTGACAGTCATTCGTCGCAAAAACAATAAAATATACATTATTAATAATTAATGGTTAATATTTTGTTAGACAGTAATACCTTATGCACCGAGAATTTCGAGTATGCATTTTCATTATTACGCTTTAATGCATGCCCGCTCACAGTGATTACAATTTCGACGCGTTTGCGATGTTTTCGTTCCTAAGGAGCTCATTGAATAGCACGATTAAGGCTACGGAACAGCAGAATTCAAGTAGATGTCATAAATATTTTATTCATATCTAGGACAAATATCGTTACGTGTATTGCGATCGCAATGGCTACAAGAATGAAAAGATATGCCTACACCATTACCTATAAGCTTCAGGCGATTCAATACGGAAAAACGCACGGAAACCGAGCCGCAGCACGTCATTTCGGTCCACCTCCCACACAAAAAAATAATCCGCGAATGAAAAAATGAGGAAAAACTGAATCTTCGTAAGATAGGTTTCAAATGGGCACAACTAGAGGAGGGAGTGACGGATCGTAGAACAGAGGAAATTTGGAATTGCTGTACGATCAAAATCGTTATGTACGATGCAAAGAGAGTTGAAGAAGAAAAAGGACTACTCGAGCGTACGTATAGTTATTACATATGCATTCCATTTATTATTTGTCCTATTATATTAAAATATCATCTCGAACTTAAGTTTCAGCAAGTACTATTTGTAGAGGGTATCTATACGTGCGACGTGTGCGGCGCACTCCGATAGCTTTAATTAATACGACTGCCAAGTTAACGCAGGGCATATTTAGCTATACAATTCTCGAAGCAATTATATATGTTTTAGATAATCCCTATTTATTTTACGAATGAAGTTTATCTAAAACGTTATATTTAACTCTTATCACGCCGTAATATTTTCTGCAAATGCTGCCGGATACGGACTTAATAACGGCTGGAAATGATTTCGTAAATGCCTTGGTGAAACAAAATCCTTTCTTTTCCTGGAATTCTTCCAAAAAACCGGAGTGAGTCTTATACCCCGGTTCGTCTTATATGCCCGGTATATACACACACACACACACACACACACACACACACACACACACACACACACACACACATATATATATATATATATACACCCTCATCACTACCTTTTCTTTTCCTTAAATTTATATATATATATATATATATATATATATATATATAAAGCAGGGGTGCCACAATTACAAATTAGACTCTTTCAGTAATTACAGATTTGGAAGAAATTGACAGAACGGATATCAACTAAATTTTGTACTTAAGATTTGTACAACATACCATAATGAAGTCAAGATGTAGAGTAGGGTTACCACAACAAAAGGTAATAATAATATTTTTGTTACACGTATTTATAGAGAACTGACCGCATGGATTTTAACCAAATATGGTACATTAAATCTTCATACAAACAAATACATTAGTATGCGATTATACTAGCGCGAATTTGATGAAAAGCATTTCTGTTTCTCTGGAAATCCGTGTACCTCTCTACTTGTTATAGTAGACTAGAAAGTTTTGAGGAAATTGATTAAAACCGAAATTTAGGCAGTAACAGATTTGAATCGAGTGGACCAATGTAATATAGCAACAGGAAAAGGCCGAGGTTTTCAAATAAACGAGATAAAATTCAGGTCTTTCTGAATCACCGCAAATGAAAGTGAAATAGTTGCTTATGTTTCTTGTAGAGCGTGACGGAAGAGCAACAATAAGCTTTAAAATTCTTCCTCGCAGTTGATAGATTAAATGTTCCAAACTCTAGAAAAGTAAACTAGCATAATCACCCAGTCATTAAAACTTTGGGATTCCTTGAGCCTGGTCGCTTCCTCTTCCATTAACATACTTACCATAGGCAATACATTAATCGACTTTGCACTTTTATCCTATTATGAAAATGTGTTTTTTTATTTGACCGGATTAATGTCAGTATAAATTCATTTCAAAGTGATACATTTTTGCTGAGTTTCACATGAAAACGAGTACAATTCCAAACTATGAAGAAATATCCTGATGGTTTTTCTAAATTATATTTAAATGTATTTTGAAGAAAAGCGGTCCATAAATTTATATTATACGATATAGAAAATATACCTTTTCTATGCGTCCTTTTCCATTTTGTTAGTAAACAGAAGAAAAAAAGAGGTATCAGTAACGGTCATAAGGTCATGTTATGTATCAGAAAATCTTCTATGTGGAGTAAATACATAGCAGGTGTTAAGGAATTCTTTGATATATCTCACGGAATAATTATTATCTAATTAGGAAACATGAAAGGAAATATTAAAGTATGAAAATGAGGAAAAAGGGAAAAGGTGGAGTCAGGGTGAGGTTGAGAGTGAACGAAGAGAGATAAATAGGAGGCATAAAAGACTGAAAAAGAGAAAAGCATATGAAATAAGAAAGTAAAGGGACCAATAATTAGAAGAGAAAAGAAAGAACGAGATAGTGAGCAACAAAAGGAAAGTACATAAAAAGACGTAGTGGAAAATAAGAAGAGAAGGGTAAGTAGAGATGAATTTATTGAAGAAAGGAAGAGAAAGAGAGTGCGCTCACATGAGAGGAGGGAAGTGAGGAGATAAGGAGGAAGAGGAATGGAGGGGAAATGTAAGAGAGTTTTAAATACAGATAGAGAGGAGGGAGGGCGAGGGAGAGAAGAAGAGGGAGAGAAGGAGAGTGAAGGAGAGGGATGGTGAGGGAGAGAAGGAGAGGGTGGGGGAGAGGGAGGGTGAGGGAGAGAAGGAGAGGGAGGGCGAGGGAGAGAAGGAGAGGGTGAAGGACAGAAGGAGAGGGTGAAGGACAGAAGGAGAGGGTGAGGGAGAGAAGGAGAGAGTGGGGGAGAGGGAGGGTGAGGGAGAGAAGGAGAGGGTGGGGGAGAGGGTGGGGGAGAGGGAGGGCGAGGGACATAAGGAGAGGGTGAGGGAGATGAGAGGGAGGGCGAGGGAGAGAAGGAGAGGGTGATGGAGAGGAAAGGGAGAACGAGGGAGAGAAGAAAATATTAATAATCAAAGTTTTTGAATAGGATATAGTATGACAATGAAGGAATGAGCGAGAATGTGTCGTGAAAAACATTTCTACGCTTTGTTTTAGGCTCACTTTTCTGTTGGGCGACAAAAAATACGCTTTAAATGTTCTTTCGTCGATAATTATTTGAAGCGACTTCCTTTCCTATAAAACTCTTCCGTCAAAAGAAACAAGCTACAAGAATGCACAATGCTGCAGTCTTTTTTGTGGAGGACCAAGTGTCAAAAAGGTATTGAGGCACCTAAATAAATGTTTGCTGGTCGTATATTACAATAATCGGCAGCGCCAAGGTTTTCTTCGTGCAGCTCATCTAATTGGCAGGCAATTTCGGCACTTTGAATGATTGATTGCGCGTGCATAATTTACAACCAACGAACTTTACGCTTCTCAGTTTTTGTTTTTAATTTTATTTTGGCGCTTTAATCAATCAAATTCTTAGATTAATGTCCTGGATCATATATTTTGGTAGCGATGAAATCCCTTGTATTATATGAGCCGGGTTGGCTTTTACGACACTTGTAATACAACAGTTTTGCATACAATCTTCTATCTGCTCATGTTCTCATCGCCGGCATTATCCAGGATATATATTACACTAATTCCTTTCTAAATGCTATAATTACCTTTAACGGCGTTCAGCTTGTTGCCCACCATCTGCTTCGCCACAAAAGCCGCCATGCTGGTCCGCTAGATGTCCCAGAACGGTGAAAATAGACTGCCGCCGACTGAAGCCGACCGCTCTCAGAGTGAGAGTTAGGGTCTGGGAGGGAAACTGAAAAAGCGAAATTGGAGAACGAGATTATTACTATAAAGAGATAATATCATATAAAATTTAATCCATTTGTTTTAAACATTGCTCAATTTAGCCAACAATTACTAAGAGTTTACCATAAGAAAAATATAAAACATTGCAAGACATTTGTTATAAAAAATTGGTTTTAAAAAATAATAAATAGGTATGTAAAATTAGGAAGTCATCTTTCTTCCTAAACTTTTTAAATTGACCAGCTATTCATTGCACTACCTCTTAGATACCAATTGCACGTAGGAAAGAGGAAATCAGGAGGAGGTCGTAAAAACATACATAGTTATTAAAAGAAAACAAAACTCAAAATACTAAGACAATACAATTTTGCAGCAATTGAACAGCACATATCGAAATGGCGCACACGGTAATGTGTGTTACTCAAATAGCATCAATCTGTACGTTAGAATCAGGTTCATTTGTTGATAATATAGGAAGATTAAGCTTTTGAAAATAAGTGTAGAAATGTATATCCAATAATCAGTGAATGCGTCAAGAAAAGATAATCATATTGTGGCTCATTTTTCACGCTTTGAGGCAGAGTAGAAAAATTTGTGCTATACGATTTCACAGGCATTTATTTTTTCGAATATTTCACCTTATATTGTTTATAAGACACTTTCAATGCCGATAGGTCACAATAATGTGAACATTTGAAAGATTCACAAAGTAAACATTCTATAATCGTGAATAATAACTCGCGAATATATCTTCCGTTAAAATACTGGAAATATTTACCATTTTGAGGTTGTTTTAAAATAAAAAACGGCAAGTTCTTAAAACTTCGTATTAGCACCAATGGAATCACAAAGCAATGACATTACTTTTTTTATAATATTTAGAAGTTTGTGAAATCCATAGAGATCAGAATGGTGAAGTAGAACCAGAACGAACAATTGTTTGCAGAAACTATTTCTTTCATTGCAAGAAAGAAAAAGAAAGAAAAAAGGAAAGGGAAGAAAAATCGGAAGTTTTGAAGATCAAGTTCCTTCTGTTATGGTTTGCAGGAGGGAGGAAATGGGAGAAGGGGGAGTAGAAGGGGGTCGGGGGAGAGTGAGTGTAACTCCGCGTCCACCGTGGGAGTGTTTGGAGTTGAATCCTCTGGGCCTGATCGTTGGTGCGATATACGGCAATAAAACAAAAACAGTAGGTGGGCCAAGAAAACACGGAGAAAATAGTTTTCCCACACACTGGTGAATTGGAAGGAGGAGAGACGCGAAAGGGCCGTTTCCGAGGGCGATTACCATACGGCGGCGCACTAGGGCCATTTCGCTCCAAGAACATCGAGCTAAACTCGCTTTAAATTATCGCGTAAAGCAACTTTCTCCCGGAGTTATAATTTTGAGCGTAAAATATTTTACCATAACGGAGTAATAGTCCATGAAGATGGCTTAATCTATTTAATAGTCCATTTAAATTCACGAGTGAATAAAAGAGGTGAGAAATGATTTTGAATAATCGACACGGTTCACCACAATCTTTGGCCGCATAAACGCCACTTTAGGCGTCGCTGGGAAGATAAAAATGCACGCGCATAACATTCGCACAAATCATTTATAATTAATTTTATTGCATTTGCATCAAAATTAAAAGTCCTTGTTTTAGCCATTGACTGGAACGCACAAATTTGAGAGTGACATATTTCTATCTCCCTAAGCATAAAGAGGCTTAGACAGGAAGAACTCAGATGTGCGTGTAGTGAGATAAAAGCAAATATAAGTGATTTTAAATTCTACCAGTTGCAAATAGATAATATATAGAAATGAATGAAGGCTGCATAACACATATGGAAAGATCGAAAAGAAGTGAAGAATGAAGAAGATAAGCGTTTCCCCAAGAGTGAATGTAGAAGTAGAAAATGGTCGGATGAAAAAATGGGAAAGCAGCAAATGTAGAAAGCCAAAAATCGAGGGAGCAATAAATGGAGGTGAATGTGGAGGAAAGAGGAGGAAGGAAGGAGGACAGGCACGTTACACTATAATTCCCTCCAGGCAATATGATTGCTTGTTTGCGAAAAAAGTAAAAGTTGAAATGTCTCAATAAAAAAGGAAATGAGATAATTTTGAGAGGATGTGAACGTAAAAAAAGATAACAGTACGAAAAGGAGCGTTCCTGTCGGATACAGAAGGAAGGTATTAAAAATGGAAAATGGGAGCAGAGAACGATATTCTCCCAGGAAGAGGAAGAGGGAGAAGGAGTGAGAGAGAGAGAGAGAGAGGAGAGAGGTAGAAAGAGGTAGAAGGGGAAAGAGGGGGAGAGGAGGAAGGAAGACACTCATGCCTCGGGTTCAACGTTAGTCGAAACGAGGTATCGTTACGCGGTACAATGAAACATAACTCATAATTCCGCGCGAAGGATGCGTGGCGGGTTATCATGCGTGGTTTTGCCGCGACGACGGAATTCCATCCTTAGAGGCTTGGGCTGGATGTCAACCTGTACATAAGGAGGGCGACAGGGCAACTTCATCATTCTATTTAAACTTCATGTTTATTGGGTCGGAACAACTCCATAGGATTGGCACCTTGTTGCCGCGTTGTCTAAATTCCAACTTCATCCAGTTCGCTCTCTTCCGTCTTGATATTACATATGCGGCAACGTCGCTAAGAATTGCTTACACGATTTTTCCTACAACCTAACTTCAGAGAGACATAATATCAACCAAACAAAACAAACGGATTCTCCAAATATTAAACGTTTGAATATTTTCTCATGCAGAAAAATTATAGATTTGAAACCTACGATAGTCTCTTTAGTATGATATGATTTCAATAACTGAAATTTTTAGATCTGTAAGAAAAGGATATCTCTAAAAAAACCATTGATCCTACATGAAATTCCTGCTTGTTGGTATTAACCTTATGAATCTTCCTAATTTATCTCGCAATACCAAGTTATTTAACTACAGAGATGCCTGTTGAAATTCAGCGGAAAGTGCTTTATGGAATTTCATGAATAGATGCAACGTGAAGCTCTTATCCAAGTAATCGAAACCGGTAACAATGCACATCAATATGAATGCGTCAAATTCTCGCGTTTAAAACTTATCTGTTGATCGATTCGACGCGTATTAAAAAATCGAGAGCAGGAAAACAAACTTGCGTTCTATTAGGCGTTCGTAATTTAAATTCTCGAACTCCTACGATGATTCTAAGTGATATTAATATGCCAATGTTCTACATTTAAATGTATTCTTTCTCGTAAATAAAGTAACGAATGTTGTTTACATTGGTTGCTATGAAAATCATTTCCCTCTCCTTCCGTTTTTCACCCCTCTTATTAAAAGCATTCAAAGCAAGCTTATACCTATAAGGATTAAAATAAAAATAGAATTTCGAGGTCTAACAAGGAAATTGGTTGGAAAGGCAACATTCCGTTAAAATGGCAAGATTTTCCCAAAATATGAGAATAAAAGGTTTAATATGAACGATTTGGAACTTGAAGCGAAAAAGATGAACCGAATAAGAAACTTTATAATACATTCTTCAAAATATTTTAGATTCAAAGATTGTAGGTTAACTTTTTCTAATTTTAATTTAAAAAATAATTAAAGTCTGCACGTTGAAAAGTCTATTTTTACGTGTTATCGGAAATGGAAATGTCTTCCTTGAAGTCAAACCCAGGTGTTTTTCGAGATATTTTCGTCATCACCTTATAATACGTAAATCGAGCATTCCTGCCTAATCTCAAAATTCTGTTTAATCGGGAAGTTTCTTAAAACACGCTAAAATAGTAGATGACGTCAGAAAGACAGAGAGATAGAAATAAACAAATTATTAGTAGATAAGTGATTACACCTAAAAGCCCACCTAATAAAAAACAATCGTTTTAAACAATTTAATCACAATTAAAAATAACTTATTGATTCAAATACATAAAATCATATTTTTAGGCTGGTTTCCAAAGGAAACATAACCTTATGAAATGGTCCTATCTGTGTGTGTGTGTGTGTGCATGTGTGTGTGTGTGCGTGTGTGCATGTGTATGTGTGTGTCCCCTACTAACAACTATTGCACCAATGGGTCTACGACAACTCGCCGCCGCCGATTCGCCGCGACCGATTCGCCGCAAGGACAATTCGCCACCGGATGATTCACCGCAGGACTATTTGCCGCAGGACGATTCGCCGCTAAACCAAACATGAATATACAATTATTTTTTAAAGTGTCGAATAAAAAACAAAAACTGCAGCAGGTAGCTTGAATTAATAAAACTATGGTGACTTACGCAGTAAAATATAAAAAAATTGTAATAATGATGTATTTATACACAATATGTTTTTTAAAACCTATCCTTTCACGAATCCTTTCTCTATACATTGATAGAGCTTCCGTACGCTCTCTCAACGTACTTTTGCTATAACGTACTTAGAATATTGCTATCTAGACCCCCGTGCAACGTACGGACAGGACGCCAACTTAGCTGTCACGTACAGTAATAATAATTTACCTTCTCGCCCAACCACAAAGCTGATGCTTTGGAAGATGATGACCAATGTTTAGGAGGTCACTCATCTATCCCCTCACTTTGCCTCTCCCCTCCTACATGTCATAACATTACATATAAATATCGAGTCCTAAGTTATGTTTTCTCCTTCTCTCAGGTGGTTATCGGGGCCTTAGTTTTTTACTGAAATTAGGAGAAACCTAGCTAATCATCAATGGCTAGTCTTCAGTGTGAAAACAAGAAATTTTGCCTGGAATGAATTTAAGAATACCCCCGGTGGAGGGCAAAGAGGTCGTCCAAGGGGGCCCGATCGCCCCCCGTGAATCCGCCACTGGCCATAGGGCCATGGGTACTACTATATATAACCGTAGCCTTACAAATTTATTTTAGTTTATAAGTATTACACATCGAGATGGCTCATTTATCGGAACGCGGTCGTGAAAAATACGAGTATGAAGGTTATTCGTACGTGTTCGACAAACATTCCCGTAATGGTAACTTCAAGTTTTGGCGCTGTGAACAACGAGGCAGATGCAAAGCCAGGATCCACACGCAGAATAAAGTCATTATAAAGAAGTTAGACAGCCATGATGCAGATCCTGCAAAACTTGAAGCTAACCGCATCGTACAGAGTATAAAAGTTCGTGCTAACGGAACCATGGAAGCCACTAGCCAAATAAATCATTGTGCAAGGAATGTATCTGATGCTGAAAAGGGATCACTTCCTAATCGGGATGCTTTAAGAAAAACAGTTCAGAGACAACGTGCCGCTGCCAACACCGCCTAGCCCGACTGATCTCGCATCACTTGTGATACCAGAAGAATGAAGGATAATGCTCCTCATCCTGGGATACAAGAAAACTTTTTATTGGCGTATTCGGACTCATAAAATGACCGAATATTAATTATCGTAAGGCAGAAAAATATTGAAGCACTAAGAGAGTCAACTACATGGTTTGTAGCAGGAAATTTCAAGATAGTATATTTTCTCAAGTTTATGTTGTGATGGTGGAAAATATGGAGAAGTTCATCCTTTACTCTACGGTTTGCTTCCGAATAAGCAGCGGGTGACATACGTTAATTTTTTTGACATGATTAAAACGTATCGAAAATAATGTAAAACCGACATTAATGTACTGTGATTTTGAATTGGCAGCAATACGAAGTATCGAGGAAGTATTTCCTCATGCTGATATTCGTGGTTGTTTTTTTCATTTAAACCATGACATGAAAAAGCATATTGGTACACAAGGTTTAACTATGAGGTAAAATACCGATAGTAGCATAGATTTATACGCTAAAATGATAGCAGCATTAGCATTTGTACCCGTCAATTTGGAATATTTACAGGTGTACTTTGTCTGATGATGCAATAACAAATAATTATCTCGAAGCAGCTCACAGACGCTTGCAAATAGAGTTGAGTGTAAGTCATCCGTCAATGTGGAAATTTATTGATGGATTGCGGACTGCAGAAAGGATGTGATGTCTTCTATGAGCAACTTGTCGCCGGTCATTGCCCACCTACTAAATGAAGAAAATATCGAGAAACCGATGAGCGAATTAAGAATGTAATTAGTGATTATCAGCACCGGGCAATGATTGAATATTTAAGAGGAATTGCACATGATTTTAATATCGGTTAAATTGATAATGCGTATCCTTGTTATTTAGTGTGCGTGTGTGTGAATTTTGTTTGTGTTTACATTAATTGTTTTTTTCTTAATGTATTTTTTTATTAGAGCAAATATATTTTGTAATTTGAATCAGTAATAAGTATTATCATATTATATTTAACGCAGTAACATGTTTGTATTTTTAAATATATTGTATATAAATACATCCATATTACAAATTTTGTTGATTTTTATTTTACTGCATAAGTCACCATATATTTATTTATTCAAGCTACCTTCAGTTTTTGTTTTTACTGGACAATTTTACAAAATAATAATATATTCAATTTTGGTTTAGCGGCGAATCGTCCTGCAACGTGTCGTCCGATGGCGAATTGTCCTTGCGGCGAATCGGTCGCAGCAAATCGGTCGCGGCGAATCGGTGGCGGCGATTCGACGGCGGCCAGTTGTCCCATCCCGTACACCAATGAACCAATTTTCATGAAACTTGGTTTGAGGCTCGCGATGCCAGGGCCCATCTCTGGGTTATATATTACTTGCTGAAACGCCCGGCTTCGCTCGGGAAATAGTTCTTTTAAGTAGCAAACTATATTTATTATTTGTATTGATATATCACTTTTGATGTCATATTACAATACAAATATTACAATAAATTTTGAAATTTTCTTACTTTAGCTGTTGGGTACCGCATGTTTTGAATTGCTGGTTCGGAGGTTTGGGGACGGAGCCCCCACAAAAGAAGATCCGAACGTTCCCCATTCGTTAATTACGCAAGCGATGTTTACATTAACATTAACTATTATATGTATTGTATTGTAAAGTTTTGCCATTAATATAATTACGGATTAACGTCTTACTTAATATTCACATGGATAGATGCACCGAAGCCTTTAACGCAGCAATAAAATTATTTGGATTATGTCAATCCTATACGCCAAAACGTAAACAATAAACAACAGCTTGGTTATCGAACAAATGTAAGTAGATGTATCGATTTATGTTGTGATAAACCTTTCAATGTTAATGGTAAAAGATAACAATGTTATAATATTCCTTAAAAATCATTTGACTCACTTAAAAGAATTCATAGACTATATTTAATCCATTTGTACCGTTGATATATATATATATATATATATATATATATATATATATATATATCATCAATATCATCATAGGTAGTCTGTCCGTAGTCAGGTCCGTGATTATTCATGGTTAAACCTAGTTCTCCATATACTCATATTTTCCGCTATCCTCTTTTTGCGTAACCTCTTTAAGGACTGAGTTTTTTTATAAACATTTTGTTTAGTAGCGATTAATAAGTAAAAATTGATCGTTTAAGATCATTTATTGTACACACAAGAAATGATAAAACAAAAATTGTAAAAATAATTTTGACTTTTCCAATTAAAATCATTATTGTTACGTTTAGTTATTCATTTTCTTTTGATTGGCTGTTCGCTTTCACTATCGTTATTTCAGGCATTAGAAGGAGTAGAATCGCTTTTAGTAGTAAGAAAATTACTACACAATTCTTCTAAACCTTTGAAATCGTATTCACCTCTACTGTAAGAGCTTAATTTTTATAAATTCAAGAATTTCATAATCTCTCCATGTCCGACTTTTATTCAAATGCCCCATTGCATTTACTACATATGCCGTGACATGGAAATAAATATGTATTAGGAAACCTTTTTACTTTTGATAGCAGTATCTCTCAGGTAAGCGGTAATCGGTATATTCTTATGGTATCTGAGTCATATTTTTTTACATCATATAATATAGTATTTAATTTTTTAGTTTTCCTTTTAGAACTACGAACGCAGGTAACAGTTCGTAGTTCTCAAAGAAAAGGTAAAAATAACGCAGATTCGCAAGGCTATTATTTCTTTTATCTCTAGTAAAATACGATGCTAATAGTAATGTACTCAATGTAATACGATTTCTTTCATAAAAAATGGACAAATTCAATAATTCTTCTTTAATTACTGTATGATGATCCTCAACCTTACCTGAGACAAACCAGAACGAATGTAACTGATGAAATATTCTTCAAATTCATATAGGTGATATTATCTAATACTATTACCAGTAAAAATAAGCCTAAATATCGCATAAAATTTGTTGAAATTATTTCTTTTGTATGGTGACTCTATCCTAAGATATAATGTAAACATAAGGTCCAATATCCGCGAATTCGGTATCTGCGACGCGACGCGGATATCGGGGGAGTAGTGTGTGTATATGTGTGCGTATATATATATATGTATGTATGTATTGTGTGTGTGTGTGTTTTGAACTCCGTCTAATTTGAAAAACTCGAAAGGGTTCGAACTACCTTACCTTATTTGTAAGATTAAAGGTTTATTTATATTATAGTATTAACTATATAAAAGTTGAAACTAAATTATGACATTTTAGAAGGAGAAAAATTCCGTACTTGACCGGGAATCGACACGGGTCTCCCCACTTGCGGGATAAATGCTAGGATAGGTGCTAGGATAGGTGCTTAAACCAACTAGGCTATCAATCGGTGAAACCTCCTATCCGGCAAGTGGGGATAGCCGGGTTTGATTCTCGGTCAAGTACAGAATTTTTCTCCTTCTAAAATGTCAAAATTTATTTTCAGCTTTATGCGAACATGCCTAATATGTAATTTCAACACCTTTGTAACTTGTTATATAAAAGTTGGATATTAAAATTCATTTTTACATCTTCACTTGTTTTCTTTTCCGCTCGACAATTCTTCAGCAATGGACAGTTGATCCAGGCATATTAGCGTATAAACAGTAACCTTTATTAAATTCATTTATAAAAATACATGCAAAATATAATGTCAGAAAGAGACTTTGACATTGAGTTTAGTATTTTAAACGTAATAATGCTCTATTAATTTGTTTTCGAATTTTTCTCTATCATTGATCAACTATGAATTACAAATGATATTTATGGTATGAGAATTCCTTGGAATGACTAACACATACTGAAACAGTACCTGTAAATTTAAGTACTCAATTCGGGGCGTCAAATTTGAGGAACCAGCTTGCATTAGTCCTGGTTTGGACTTTTAGTTTCCTATTTATTTTTCATATAAAATCTCATATCAATCATGCAGAGATGTTTTCTTTAATACTTTAAAATATCTTAAAATTGTGATATCGGAGCGAGGTTTCTACTCTTCTTGGGGAAACGAATGTTAATTATAATTCTTATCACCGAAATTAGATTATTGAGCGTATTTTCTTGAATTTCTACTAAAACAGCGTTTTTGCGTTTTAAATCGCATTTTATCGGATTGTTGTCATGGAGACGATTATTACCGAACTAGGCTTGAGCATAGACGAGTGAACAAATGGGTCATTTCCTTATCCGCTCGATTACTTTTCAGAAATGAACAGTTGATCCAGAAAGCGTATAAACAGTAACATTTATTAAATTCGTTTATTTAAAAAATACATGCAAAATATAATGTCAGATTGAGATTTTGTCATTGTTTTTAGTATTTTAAACCTGACTACGGGTCTATTTCAATTCTGTGTTATTATTTAATTTGAAATATTTCTTTATATACAATTTAGTGTTCAAATTCTTGACTATCCCATATATTTCCATGTGTAAACCTAGGTTCGGGCGTAAAAATTGCGACTTTGGCTAAGGTTTGGCCTTGCGATTTATTTATTGTCATCGCATAAGACAGTTTGATCGCGAATTGTCTGCAATGCATGTTAAAATAAATTGCTGGATCATTTGGCGTATCAATCTTTACACGTGGGATAAAGTGAATGATTCAATCCATAAAACCAGTAATGACTTCCAATAATTAATTTAATTGTTAATTACATTTAATTAATCAACCACTCATCATTCTCTCCCACATTGCCTCTTATTTACGTTAAATAATGGTACATTCTATTCTTGAGTTAAATCATATTGTTCTCTTTCATATTCAATGAACTTGATTGTATTGTAACTTTAATTGGAATAAAATCTAAATTAAATATAAATACCGATAATCAAATGAAACTTATACGTATACAGCGTCTATACTAATTTCATTTAACATTATGACGTAAGACTTTATTTAATACTAACTGAAATTTATATAGCGTGTTGTATACATTGAAGCGCGTTTTTGGAATTGATTGAATCATATATATATATATATGGAAGAGGAAAGGTAAGCAGGATAAATGGATGGCAACAATATGTTGGGATAAGGAAACCCAGTGAGTACTCATCAATAAGATGACGTCAGGTTGGCGAGCTGCTGGGGGTGTCGAAGTGCGTACGTAAAAAACAACACAATAACAAAAGACACGGAAGCTTTAGGGGGTGATCCCTTCGTCAGCACAGGAGAGAGACAACTGATGGCAGTGGCACTGGGTGGAGGTATCGGGGTGAATGGGTAGTGCGGAAAAATCGGGGATTTGAGGATACGGAAGGGGCGGGGGAATGGATAAAAAGGAGTGAAATGTTAGCGAAGGTTGAGGCCATGCTGAGTGAAGGGGATTAGAAGATATGGGCAAGCTCTCACTGACGGAGCTGGGGGGCCTAAGCATTATCGGGGAGAGCGCGAATGAATTAAATTTTAAGTTGTGATTGTCCACGGCCACAGGTAGCGGTCGTTTATAAATGACGCTGTTGCGGTAGTCGTTCAGTTCGACACCCCCAACAGCTCGCGAACCTGAAGTCATCTTATTGGTGAGTGATCACTGGGCTTCCTTAGATATATATATATATATATATATATATATATGTTCAATACACTGAGGTCGCAATTTGACATCTTTATACGTTGCTAAGGTAAAATCTTCAATTGTTTTACAGCAACACCAACGCTGCTAGCATTAATTTTAATCACGATCAAAATTGTCCCTATACCATTTAGCGTCACATTTTGCAAACAAAATTTCCTGTACATATTGACAGTGATGTCAATTCCAAAAACAGTAGTTTTAATCGCGAATATCTTGCGCAATAATTTGACATTGTTAGTATGATGCACGTCAATGTTTTGTGTATTACATTTGCTAAAATAATTGTTTCAAAATTACTCATGTGTGTAACTGATGATAGCTATTCTTTAGGATCCTGTTGTCGAGAGTAACTTGGAAGTACTACTGCAATTATATTAATTACTCTGAATGGAGAAAGTCATCTGATGATAATATTTTTATACTAAAATTCGATGTTCAGTAAGTTGCGGTAATTGTTATCTGCATAGATGGGTACTCTGTCCTTTGTCAATTTTCGCATATGATTGCTTCTTGACTGCATCCACACCAGAAATGGCGCTTACAACAGGTGCAAATGGTGTTTATCCTGTGGTATTTTTCTTTTTAGACCTGGAGATGGCTGCACACAAGTAACAAGGGCCCCTGCCATGGGAAGGTTACCCTGTGCCTACCACGGCATTTACTTCGGATTCAAAATAGTTCATCTGCCCATACACAAAAAAATCACGGCATTCTATTCGCATTTTAACAAGACTTCCTTTATTTTACAACACTTTCTGTAACCTACTAAATGTCCAGCGAAATATCCTTCTGCGCGTATATATTTAAATAGAGCGTCTATACGTTTGACTGACTGTCTTCATAAACAGTCAAATAAAAACTCTACAGGTTAATTTGGTCTGCAACTTTAATAATACTTATACCAGTATGCATACCCAGCACATTTTATCTTCAAAAATGTCATGGTGTCTTTCAACAACTCACACAATTCTTGGGACGGAATTTATAAAGAAACATAAAACGTTTTGCTATACAGTTTCATTTTGTGTTCATTAGAGTTAGATGATGCATAATTGTCTTGTTATTGACTGCATTCAGGCTATGATTTACAATGAGATTTAGTATTTATTTCATAGAAGCAATTTTTAAACACTATGAAAATAGTCACTGTATTTATGCAAAACATACGTCACATTATTACATTACTAATAATTTGGTAAACGAATCACGAAAGAGTGATGCTGGGAGAGCCATATCTGTGTCTCTGGCAATGCACCAACAGATCGTCGAAAGGCGTAGCGCAGTGGTTCCCAATCTTTTTTAGTATAAGGCCCCCTTCTTAACTTCAAAACATTTTGCGGCCCCCCACATGCTATATGCTTCGGTAATTATGAAAAACATAATAATAATAATAAACTAATAAACTCAGCAGTCGCTGTAAATAAATTCACATTTTATTGATCACTGGAATACATAAATTTTAAAAAATTAATACCAAATAACATCATATTATATCTAATATATAAAAATGAATGTGTTTATATATGTATGTTTTATGTCCCTTATACGTATTTACACCGTTGAAGTTATCGAATTCAAATGTTTCATGGACCATCCTATGGACAAAAGGAAGAACTTGGTCTAGGTTTGCAGAACGTGGGGTCTCTTATACCCCATGGGGTCAACAAAATACTATTTCCATAAGAATGCATGGGAAACGGTGTGGAGAAACCCCAAAATGCCATGCAGCCCTTCACTGATGTGGATATAAATTTACCTAAATAACAACTTACGATCACGGAAAATGACATTTTTTGCGAATGAAAGACTAAGTATTTTAATTCTGTTCATGTTTAGACGTATTACATGTTAAATCGCTCGAAATTATCCTTTAAGCGAAAAATTTATAAACATTTTTCAGGCGGCAACAAAGCTAACTTTCTTAATTGTTGTCCTCCTCAAAGGTAGATAGCCACGTAAAGATTAACGCAAGGAAATACCACGCCGTGGCGAGCCGTAGAGGAAGAATAGCCAACGCCAAGATACAGGGTAGAAATGGATTCAATATAGTCCATGAATACTTTTAAAGTGAGTCAAATGGTTTTTAAGGTATATTATAACATTGTCATCTTATACCATTAACATTGAAAGATTTATCGCAGCATAAAGTGATACATCTACTTACATTTGTACGGTAATCAAGATGTTGTTTATTGTTTACGTTTTGACTAATAGGATTGACATAATCCACATAATTTTATTGCTGCTTTAAAGGCTTCGGTGCATCTACCCATGTGGATATTAAGCATGACGTTGATGCGTAAATATATTAATTGTAAAACTTAATAATATAATAGATAAAATATTAAATGTTAATATAAACTTTGCTTGCATAATTAAGGAATGGGAACAAAAATTCAGGGCTTTTGGTGCACTCGGAGTAATTTCTATTTTAATAAAACTGCTCGATTATGCCAAATATTCTTGAAAAAGCAGTATGCCTTGACTATATGATGGATTTGCCATTGAGATACACCCACGAACACAAGCCTGACTAACATTTTTCAATGGTTTCTTTAGGTGGTAGTTAAATTCCGTGTGAACCTCTTCTCCGAATAACACATTTGAGAAATTTGGGGGCACGAACAGCGCGGGGCCCCGAAAAATAAAAATCATTTGCTACTTAAAAGAAAATTCTTTCCCGAGGGAAGCCGGATAACTCCAGCTAGTCTATATATATATAAAAGTCCGATTCCCGGGTTTCTAGTTCCTGATTCCCAGGTTCTTGATTCTTGGAATATACTTAAAACGCGAATAACTCGATCAAATATGCAGATATAATCTTAAAATTTGGTATAGATAATCCACTCCAATATAGAAATGCTACGATTAAGAAAAATATACCAAAAACATCCAGAGTTCGACTCCAGGGGATGACTTGTATTTCCTATAAGATAACACGTAAAAATCGCCTTTTTGACGGGCAAGCCTTTCTTCTTTTTGAGATTAAAATTAGAAAAAATAGACTCAAGACCTTTAAATGTAAACCATTTCATAGAAAAAATTACAATGTTTCTTAGTCTGCTCATCGTTTTCTGTCTACAGTTCGAAATACCTCATGTTAAACGTTTAATTCACATATTTTGGGGAAATCTTGCCATTTTAACGGGATGATGCCATTCCCACCAATTACATTGTTAAACCTCGAAATCATATTGTTATTCCAGTCCTTATGGGTTTAAGCATGCTTTGAAGGCTTTTAATATGGGAAGGAGAGAAAGATGGAAGGAGAGTGATTTTCACAATTCTTTGCGTTATTTACGAGAATGAATACGTAAAGATCTGAAATACGCTAGGTTTTCCTTTCGTTGGTCTGAGTGTAAAGTTATTTAAACGCGAATAACTCCTTCAAGGATGTAGAAAGAAAATTGAAATTTGACAGAAATTTATATAATGAGCTAATCAGAATCTGTTTATATAGGGTTGAGATGGTAATTAGGAAATAAATGTCCGTTTGCGGCGCTGTTTTGATAGGGGATATATTGCACTTCCTTCGAATAAAACTAATAAATTTTAATTCAATGAAACAATATTTTATGTGGAATGAAAATTAAAAAATATATAATTCACATTATAGTATGTTCCAGAGAGTTGAATTCTATTATTGGCCTCATTCATCTATACACATTTATATTAAAATAGATCAGTGTTACCAATATAGGTCATATAAATATTATCACCTAAATTCCATCTCGACTTATATCAAACGGATTTTCATGACCTTGCCGATTAGTATGTATAGCATATATAATGATAGGAATGTTTATATTCGTGAATTTTTTGTTTGAAAGAATATTTCACGTTTAGACGCAATAAAAATTAATGTTTTAGTCGGCTTTTTACAGAAAGCAACCTTAGCCTCTTAAATGTATTTTTATAACTATGCTATAACTCAATCCTTGCTTCGGCAAGAATAACCAACTTAACAGCGGCAGAGGATCCGCATATATCATCACAAACGATTACTTAACAAATGTTGAACAACAAGATGTAAATAGCAACGTGTAATTTACCGTTACGGGATCTAAAAAGGTATACAGTAATAACGAAACAATAATGCTTCTTCTCTTCATAAATATTTTTTTAATTTGTTTATTTGTGCAGAAAAAATCCAAATTACCAAAGTTTGTAAGATTTTAAATTTTGATTTCAGGTAGACTCTTTCGTTTCCGAAATTCTATATCTAGATAAAAATTCATAATATTGGTTTAAAATTTCCATTTTTAATACGTTATTTAATAGATTTATTTTAAGAAAATAATTTTCAAAGAAATTAAACAAAGGTTTTAAAACAAGCATAATGCCAAAACGAATACGAAGATCATTCTTAGATCCAGACATTAAAAGAGAATAGCCACAGCAAGAGCAGCGAAGTCTTCTGAACAAAGACAAATTCGACTCGAACACAAATACTTAGACGAAGGCAGTCTTTTAAAGTCGCAGGTGTTGAATTGTCAAACGACTGCTTTGCTCATGGACAATTATACATAGCTACGTCTAGAGAAGGATGCTGTAAAAATTATTTATTTGAGAAAAAAATGGGAAGACAAAAAATATTGCATACCAACAAGCACTACAATAAAAATTAACTTGGTTTAAATACTTCATTTATTCTCAAATATTCTTCAAGTTATTTTGTCTAGATTTAAAACCCCGAGCAACGCCTGGGATATTTGCTAGTGTATATATATGCATATATATCGTAATTTTTTCTTTAAAATGGTTTAGATTTAAAGGCCGTGAGTCCATTTTTTCTAATTTTAATCTCCAAAAGAAGAAAGGCCTGCACGTAAAAAAGGCGATTTTTACGTGTTATCTTATGAGGAATGCAAGTCATCCCCTGGAGTCGAACCCTGGACGTTTTTGGTAAATTTCTCTTAGACATAGCATTTTTATATTGCAGTGGATTATCTATACCAAATTTAAAGTTTACATCTGCCTATTTGATCGAGTTATTCGCATTTAAAGTATATTCCAGGAAACAGGAACTCAGGAAAAGGACATTATTATATACGCGTTCCAAAAATGATCCTCCAATTGATCCGGAAGCTTTTTACAGAACCTTGAAAAAGTCAATCGAAAACAGGTTGCTTGATAATGAAGAGGCTGATTTGGCACAATGGGCTCGCGTGATTGATAAAAAAACATTGGCCTGAAGACATTAACTCTCAATTGACATTTGGAGAGCGTTGCAAGCGTTCAAAAAATCGCCATACACCAAGATATAAACTCGTAAAAAAACCAACGCGACAGCATTTGAACCACACAGAGACCATTGTATGAGATAATAGTTTTTCGGCGAAATTAAGGCATCTATCCGGAATTTCTAAATTCTCTGGCAATCGGCTTCGCGTCCAGGTTTTCCATTTTCAATTTTCATGAATCAGATCGCCCTTTTTAAGCAATAACTATAATCATCATTAAGACAATAGGTTATATATTACACTAAAAGTTATGTAAAAATTAGGATATTATGTGTGTTAGGATTATGGTTTCATCACCCATGCCTTTTAGTACGTATCTGGATAAAAAAATTAATTTAAAATTATCACGTCCTCATATGTATGCGTTGTTGGCTGAAATCAAATGGATTATAATGCATTCTAAGCATTTAATCAATGCTCTTGAAGTATGGTATTGCTTGGCTGAAAGAAATTAATTTAATTAATTTTTTAAACGATGCTACAATAACAAATAAAATGGATCTTTAATTCAAAGGGGAAAGGTTCACTGATTCTTCAAAAATATTCCAAATCCATGTAAACAAACAAAATGACGTAATATCGTCAAGGGGCTCGCGAGTATACACCCAATATTACCACTCGCTCAAATGAGGTGGCCATGGTAACTGACAACCCTCATTGTTTAAAAGTCGCGTATTTTCGTATTAAAAATGGATTTTCCAGAAAATTCGGAACGTAATTGAATTTTCACGGTAACCAAAATTAACTGATTTCTTTTTACAACACAACCGTTTAGGTCCCGAAATCGTATCTTGATTATAACTAATTTTAAAATGCGATTTTATAATGCCCGAAACTGATTCCAATGCTTTTCTTACGGAATGCAGGGGTGTTGGAAAACCCCTTTAAAAAAATGCTTAACATTTCCGGTTTATTAGATATAAATTACTCCTTTAGCAAAACAATTAGAGGGGATTAAAACACCCAATGCATTTCGCCCACAAGGTGGGCATCTTCAGGGGCAAAATCTGTCTTGACAGTGACATGGAGTCACTGTCAAGACTGGGTGCTTTAATCCCCTCTAATTGTTTGGCTAAAGGAGTACTTTATATCTAATAATCTGCAGCCAAAGTTATTGTGAGCTATCAACGATATTTCCGGTTTAATTTAGTATCGTTCAAGAACAGGAGATTTTCGCACCTTTACAAATTATAGATAACGAAAATAGCCCAAACAGCGGCGGAGATATAAGCTTCCCAATAGGCCCAATAACCTATCAAAAAGTTCGCCTACGTCTACGATTACGGTAATATATAATACTAGCGTAACTGCCCGTCAAATGAGACGGGATTATTATAAAATTATTACAAATATATATGATTTCGATATGAAAAATCAGTAAGATATGCTACGATCTGGTTTGGCTATCATGCACAATCAAATCCGTGTTTTTGAAAGTCATCTTTGTTTTAATTATACTGTTTAAGTAATTATTAGTAGAGAGGCCAAATGATTATCCAAATATTTGCTGAAAATAAGAGGAAAGCGAAAGAATAAGATATAATGAATAAAGAAGTAACTGAAATTTACTTGAAATATTTGAGAAAATTATAAGTTATTTAAATCGTATAGAATTTAATTTAATAAATGAATTACTTTACTCTTATTAACTCGTAAAAACAGTATAAAATGTGAACGAACATTCGATTTACCCTCAAAGGAAAATTGTGTAGTAACGTACTTTTTATTAACTAAATACTTACATGAACCGCAATGAGATTTAACTATATTTAAGATCGCACTTTCTTTTAACTATATTAATTTTGAAAATTTCCAGAAATATCACTTTAGTTAAAAAAACTTTAATAAAAGTCATAAAATGTTATTTTTCAATCCTATTTGAAATTCTGTTCGAAATATATGCTGTATTATTAGCAAAAGAAATCCATTGAAAATTACGTGACCTATATTTAGTTTTATGAATTCCCACCATTTGGCAATGGCTCATGATTCAATAGTATAACATTTTTTATAATCATTTATAATTTATTATTGTTATTTTTGTACAGCAGCTCCTTTTAATCCTATACAATGCTACGTCCTCTTTCTCAATTTCTGCTCATTCCCATTCTCTTTGCCTTCCTCCCTCTAATTACTTAATAGAATCAGTAAATAAGTTATAGCCATGTATAAAAGTCTGACACGAGTTAAAGCACAAAATTGGTGCATTTATTATGAGGCCAAGAACAGAATTCAACAACTGGAACAACAGTGGCCCAATATAAATAAAATGCGTGAAAACGAAAAATTGTATTAAAACGTAATTTTTGGAAATCGACGTATGAGATTTAAATAAATGGCTTATTGCGTGATTCATATATGCAATGCGAATTTATAACTCCGGTTAATTATAAGATGCACTGTAAAAAACTATGAAAATAGTTATAAAAATAGTTAATTACCAAAAATTTCAATAGGAAGTTAACTGAGAAGAAATTAATGAAAAACACGATTTTAATTATAAATAATTCGGGCGCCATCTCTCTCTCTCTCTCTCTCTCGTACTAAAGCATTCAAAACACACTTTCCTTACGCATATAGTATAAGGACGACAATACAATCTCGAGGTTTAACAATGACACGGTCGGCAAGACAATATATCTTTAAAAAGCTTAAAATTTTCCAATAAATGTGATTTACACGTATAACTTGAGCGATTTCGAACCGAAGGCAAATTTCGACGATAAGAATAAGAATATATGATTATTTTTCTTTAAAATGGTCCCCGTCAAAAGATCGTAGGTCAATTACTTCTAATTTAATTTTACAAAAGAAAAAGCCTGCTAGTGAAAAAAGGTATTTTTAAGTGTTCTCTTGTGGGAGTTTCTATAGTGCGTTCCGGCGGACGGACGGACAAACGGACGGACTGACAGAATAATGATATCATGTGTATACTAAGATTGCCAATTCCCATTGAAAAACATTGTCCTGGATGCTATTGTAGCTGAAGTTCTTTATTGTTGAGCATCTGCTTTATTTCGATTAAAAACATCTCTTCGTCAATTCTGCACCGATTTGTATTTAGTCTTCAAAAATTAAAAACGTCATTCTTTAACTATAGAACTGTTTTTGTCCCGAATTTATAGGTGAATTATAACTAATTTAAAAAGGCAAATTTTTGAAGATCTCACAGATTTCCATGTTTTTCTTATGGAGCATCGAAATGGAATGTTGGGGTAAAAAATACCCCATTAAAAATTAAAAAAAATTATTTTATATCATATATATATCCTATACCCTACGTAAGAAGCAGCTATTTATAATAGATATTAGGGGCCCGTTGCAGTACTTCCTGCAAACATTTAGAAAACCTTGCGTGAAGTGGCCCAATGCAATAGTTTCTATAACAAAAAATTGTTACATAGTGTGTTAATAGTTAAACCACTATTATTGCCCCTCTCAAAATAATCATACTTCACGTGGCCGGTAATTTTACTTCCGGTCTTTTGACTCCCGGTCTTTTGACACCCAGTCTTTTGACTCCCGGTCTTTTGACTCCCAGTCCTTATACTCCTAGTAGTTAGGATTTTCAGAGGGAGATCGACGGAGATAGAGGGAGTGAGAGGGAGATAGACGGAGTGAGAGGGAGATAGGAGTGAGAGGGAGATAGACGGAGTGAAAGGGAGATAGACGGAGTGAGAGGGAGATAGAGGTAAAATAAAGCTTTTGGTGTAATAATGAATTTGTACTGAATTGTCCTAACCAAATTCTACCATGTATGGCAAAAAAATTCCGAATAAAAAGATTACCTAAATGGTACTATATTTGAACCAAACCAACTAACCAGGAAAACCACAATTACAAAATAAATCTTTTCAAGATTTTTTGAATTCGAACGAATAAGCCAAATAAATAAAAAATGTATGAAGATGGCGTGACATGAAAAAACAAAATCGAGATTTTAATTATAGATATGGAAAGAAGGGTTGCCACAAAAAAAGTAAAATTTAGTTGTATAAATTCAAAGCCGGCAGCAATTTATAGTAATATGTACAATGGATGGGTGAGGGAGGGTGAGTTGGGGAGAATAAAGAAAGGAATTGTGGAGCGAACATCATTGGAGGAAAGGAGTGAACGTATGTTCGTGGGAAGGGGTGGGGAAAAAACGGTTGAGCTGAAGGTGTCCAGTAGGTTGGATAATGAGAAGACAATGGAGATAATTGGTAGGAATAATTAGTGGGAGGTCGAGAAGTGGAGAATGAAAAGGATACAAAATATCATTAAAGACTTCATGGTTTTTGGAAGCCACACACTGTATAATTTCAAATTGTTCCAGAATATCAAGCCTGGGTCCCTTTCTTTCATAATGCAGGATTTTGGGAATAAAGTCGCTGTTGTGTCCATGTTCTAATAGATGTTTGGCGAAGAGAGAGGTTGTTTTACTGTTTATGAAGCAGGAATGATGTTCCTTGATTCTTTCTTTGAATTTTCGTCCCGTTTGTTCTATATAAACGACTGTACAATCTCCACAATGTAATTTGTAAATTCCACTTTTTCCAAATTTTTAATTTTGTCTTTCTACGGTATTCAAGGTTTTTTAAGTTCGATATATTGTAAAAAGCGGCTATAATTTTATTTTTTGGATTTAATCTGTTAATTTTAAGGGATAAATTACCAAGAAATGATAGTTTTCGCCATTGTGGTATCAAATCGTCAACAGGGATGGCACCGTATATTTGTTTCATGGCTAGTTGGGATCGTTTCCTCTCGTATAATCTGTCAATTAATTTTTTAGGGTAGCCGTTGTTGACTGCTATTTATTTAATAATTTGAAGTTCTTTCCTGGCGTTGAAATCTGACAAGGGAAAGTTCAATAGCCTATGAAACATGGAATGAAATACGACAATTTTTGTGAGAAATGGTGTCTTGAATTGAAGTGAATGATTTGGTCGGTGTACGTGATTTATTTGAGTTAATGCCTAGAAGTGACCTCACTTGAGCCTTCGAACGCAGGCAGGCAGGGACACAGAGATTATAATGCATTATATATATAAACTTAAGGAAAAGGAAAGGTAGTGATGAGGGTGGCAACAAGGTGTTGAAGGAAGCCCAGCGGACACTTACCAAGTTGAGGACCAAGTTGGCAGGCTGCTGGGGGCATCGAAGAGACACGTACAAAACACGCACACATAAACACGTAAGCTTTTCGGGCATATGCCCTTCATCAGCAATGGAGAGAGAGTAACAGAGTGACACACTGGGCGGGGAATAACAGGGTGATGTGAGAAGGTTAATGAATGGAGGAGGCGGGAAGTGGGAAGGGTGGATAGCCAATAAGGAGGGAGTGTGGTAAGGTAAAGCGCGAATAGCTACAATGCAACTATAGGAGACATTGTAAGAGGGCCAATAGGGTTAGTGAAGGTTGAGGCCAGGAGGGGAGAAAGATTCAAGAAGATGTATATGGGCTAGTTCCCAACTATAACTATATATATACAAATATACATATATAGTATTTTTTCTCAATATGGCCTGTTCCCCAATCGCCGTATCGAACGTGCTACGTGACAAAATTAATAGGTGTTGGTTGCAGTATATCGGTAGACTGCTAACAACTGTATTTATATGGAATTCCGCTGGACGCGCTCTGTTGGCTGAATTTACTGGAGTGTTTTGTTTGAGACCAGCGTTTGTGGTAACGTGCATATAATTTCAAGACGTTGGTTAAGACATTGTTTGTACAGGTAAAAGTTAATTAATTAATTAGACCTTAGGCATTCTACAAGATAATTGTCTCTACTATTAGTGGAGTGATTGGTTTGGCAATTCATTGAGATGGTATGTGGTTCCAAAGGAATATGTTTTACTAGTCCAAGTCTCCCCATTACGGCCTATGTAGGCCATATTGCCCATTTTGTGAGCCTTAAATAATTACAATGAATTTTTGGAATGATTTTAGATCCCATTTTGTTGTTCATTTCTTTATTTAAATTAAATTTTGACCTCATGTGCCTAAATATTTGGTGGTACAATTTTAGGATTTTGACCTGTGTAAAATTTGAATCTTGATTGTATTCTCTCATTTTTTAGTTATTTTTGCTACCGACTATTTACTGTAACCATTTTTGAGCAATCAAGCATTAGAATTTTGATAGAAGTATTTGATAAATATTTCAGATTCTTGTTCTCTTATTTTTTGAACAATAACCCAATAGGCCATATTGAGATGATATGTTCCTAATATGGCCTAACAGCAAGATTTTACAAAAATGCTAACCAGTAATTCCATGTTGAAGCGTTATAGTTGTAACATTTTTTCTGTTGACATAAATAAACTGTCTAAGAGTACTTTATGTTAGTTTTACTTTCAGAATTTGGGAAAGGTGCTTAAAAATTAATAAACTTAGCTTAGTCGTATTGGGTAGAGTTACCTTATATAACAATTAAGTACATAGATATATAGTCACTCAATGAGATGGCTGGGGGTTTTGCTGATCGGCCATAGTAGCGATAGAATTGACTGTTTCGGTGGATTGACGAAGTAATATCGAAGGTTGGAATTTTAAAATTGTTGCGTGAAAATAACGGCCTATCGAGTTTTCCGAGAAGGCTCGATCCTAAAAGAACAAATTTGGGTCCGATTGTGTTAAAATGTAAAACAAATGAAGCAATTAAAAACAAGTCATAATAATTTCATATGATAACGAGATGGAAAAGTATACTCCATAAATGGAATGCACAGAAAGTTCAAAGACGTTCTTTATAGGAAATACGTACAAAACGGCATCGGAAGATTGTTGACTTCGAAGATGTCTGGTTCTCAGCGGCGGAAATAACAGGAAACCAAGCGCCGATTGGAGAAGGAAGATTTGCTGCAAAGTTATGTGAATTCGCCGATTTTTAGAAATAACCTCGCGGCCTCCTTGGAATAACTTTGCGGCCCACAGATTGGGAATCACCGGCGTAGAGTATCAAGATCAGAATAAACTTCAGGGTATATAATACCATTCTCGGTAGCCGAAGCAAAGTTAAAAAAGAAATCTTAAAAATAAAAAATAAAAATGTAAATCATCCAAAGCAGTATTCATACTTCTTTCTGGCGCCGAATGAAAACGAAGAAGTGGAGACAACAATCGCACCCAAAACAAGGCGGGCAACAATACCCGGAACAATGGCGAGGCTCGAGAATAAATGAGAGGACAAACATCCTGGGAGAGAGCGAGAGAAAGGAGAGAGGGAAGGAGAGAGAGAGAGGAGTAGAAAGAGAGGCGCAAAGGGAGAGAGAGTGAAAAGGAGAGAGAAAATGGCGATGAAAACAGAGGCCCTCTTGCATATGAAACGGAAAGGAGAGTGGAGGAGAGTTAAAGGAGTGAGTGTGGGAGGAGAAGGAGAGAGAGAGAGTCTCTCGCTTGGAGCCAGTTGACGCGATAATCACTTCCATTGAACCGCGCTTCCTCTGCAGCGGGACGAATGAAGAAGGGCTAATTGGAGACTTGACCACTAGAGTGTCGCACGGCATGCGAACGAAACAAAAGAAGAGAGGGGCCAAAGGGCCATGTGGGGGCGGAGGGCGGCAGTCCTCGGGAAAGTGTCTGCAAAATCCCTCCACGTAACGAGAAAGAGAGAGAGAGTGATGGGGATTGAGAAGAGACGGAAGGGAAGAAAGTATAATGAAAAGGGGAGAGAGAGAGATGGAGAACATGAAAGGGACGCGATAGGTTGGCCGAGAAATTATCTCGTGTAGAGTTTGAAAGGAAATAATATTATTTGTAATGTAACCAAGAATTTTACATTATTATAGCGCTTATAGGAAAACAATAGCCTCTCTAGACAGAGAAAATAATTTATTCTGCTTCTTTTATATTTAAAAAGATAATAACTAATTGTAGTATGACGAAAAATAATATGAAAATTTTATAACTAAATTAATAACAGGCAGTGCGGTGTAAGATAACGAAGAATATCGTCGTATTATAAAAAGAGCAATTTTTTCGTGCCACATTTAAGTAACATCAAGCGAATTCGGAAATCTAAGTTTGCAAAACAAATTTTCATTCATTTAGACGTTCTTTGGTTTAAGACTCGAGTTTGTACGATGATTATAAGTAATTTTTAAAAGATAAAGAAAAACCTTGCACGTTACATTTAGTTCTTCCTATGTTAATTAAACGGAGTGTAAAAAGCTCCTGAATTCGAACCCGAGACTTTTATCGGAATTTTTTTGTCATTGACTTTTAGTGCGTAATTGAAGTATTTTCGCCAAATCCAAATCATCCACTTAGTCGGGAAGTATGTTAAAACATGTTAAAAAAGCGTCATAAACAAGGTGGAAAAAGAATTTTATATTTCTGGTACTTATAAGTCAGTGAAAAATTTACATGTTAAATTTAACCACACAAATAATTTAATAGTTTTTAATGGAAAATTGTTCTTCTTTTGTTGTTTTTAAAATATTATTTTGTTAAGACTTCTGAATAATATTATTAACCATCATATTTTCTGTAATTAACGTTTCTTTATCACCCTGTATATAAAAGACCAAATAGTGATGTAGGCGAGAGTTTAAAGAGACGAAACCGCAGCCTCGTATCAGCGAGTATTTTTACAGTGACAGTTAATAACTGAGAAATTTTGAAAGATTTGAAGAATGCAGTTACGTAAGAGAGTAGCACGATGTAATGTAGATATTTGCCGACCAATAGCTTAACAAGCGTAGTATGCAAGTGGAATATATTCTTGGTAATAATATTCAACAATTCAATATGTATAATCGGTTATGGGAGAAATAACACGGTTTTAGGAGTGCTTATTCATGAAAAGTTTTCAGTTGAGTCATGTTTATTGTAATATTGTTGCCGCCTGAACTTGTGGTCAACTTGTAACAAATTCTTATAATGATAATAAATACATTTGATATTATAACAATTTTTGGCGCTACTTCTGATATTTTTATTTCCAGTTGTCATACTATTGAATTTAATTCCACCTTCACTTTTCTAGATACTACGTATTGAAAGAAATCTCTTTCATATGAAAATTAATCATGATGTTTGATGAAAAAGTTAGCCAGCAATTTACAACTAATTATATTAGGAGGAGGAAACTTAACAGAATTTCAATTTAGACAGTTTCAGTAAATTATAATTATTTAGAGACTTGGCATCCGTCACTGATTCTCGAATTCGGCGTGGATTCTGTGAGAAGAGGAAGTTTACGTGCAGCGTGGGACATGCTCAATCCAAACGCTCCTCATATTACACATTTCAGCAATAAATGGAGCAGCTGTGCTTGAATAATTTGCGAACGAAACTTCGGACTGCAGAGCGACATTTGGCCGTGCGTTGCAGCATGAGAAGAATCGCAGGGCTAACATCGAGAAATGCAACAAAGGGCGACCGAAGTTCGAAGGGAACCAGCGTGACGAAGAGACCGCAGCCAGGGTGGACCCACTCGCTGTCCCTTGAACCGCACGACGTCCATGTGTCCTGCTTTACGATTCTATCCAACGACCTTCCACCCTTCACTATTCAAACGATCGGCACTGGTCACGCCATCTTGAGGAAGTATATTTTAGACCACATTGCTACGTTTCTTCGACAGCAGATTATGCCAATTAATATCTGTACACATTTCTCCGGTCTTAAAAGCTACAGCAAGTTATAAAATATAAGTTATGCAAACTAATATCTGAAGGTAAGACACGTAACTGAACCAGCCATAGAAAGGTTGTCTAACCTTTAAGAAGAAAACAGATACCTAGCAAAACTTTAAAAATATTACAGACCACTTTTATTATGTGTATACGTATTTATTTGCAGCGTTGCTTAGATTACAATGTGATATTTCATGACATATATTATCTACGTATCGTCAATACTCCACAATTAAATCTGAAGGTTTTGAAGTCATCAAATCTTAAATTATATTTTTTAAGACTTCATTGAGAATGACTATAATTTTTTCAATTTTAAAGTAAAAACTTCTATATAGGGAAATTGTAATTATGTAGTTCTTTTCAATGCATGAAATGGCAATGTAAAAGATTTAAAGACGCAGAGGACCGACTACGCTTCTCGCGCAAACTATGAGGGCATAAAGAGTGATCGTATACCCTCATATCAAGGCGAATATTCATCTAAGGGACAAAGCGGCTCGGGAAGCGAAAGCTGTTATTATGGCAAGTGTGTCGTGCATGACCACAATTTGGCAGTACGGCCTCCCCTCTTCTCTCTCACTCCCTATATCTCTCTCACTCCCTATATCTCTCTCACTCCCTTTCTCTCTCTCACACGCACTCATTCTCACCCATGAATGCGCTCCTCTCCTTAATCGCTCAGCCGCTCTGAAACGTCAAATAAAAGCATACGCGGAAGAAATGATAAGGCGGCCTCCATTTTTTGGCCGCTGTTTTTCATTCGCCACACTCACCACCTTCCCAAATCGCCTTTTTATAAGCACAACCACACTATTCCTAACCCATGTCATTTGCACCCGAGTTTTCAACTCCCATTCACCTTCCTCTTCTCTCTTTCTTCACTTCCTCCTCTGCTTTCTTCACCATCCACTCCTACTCTCTATATTTTCGAGCAGCAATAAACTGAAGTTAATTTGGAAACATTCGACGATCTATGATGATAATATTCTTCATATCATCTGATAACTTTATGATGAGAATATTTCTGAGACTAATCAATACTCAGTTTTGTAGCTATTATGCGGAGACAATAGAAATGTTCTCCAGCTTCATGGATGATATGTTATTTTACACTATTATTATTATTATTATTACACTATTATGACTCATTTCGAGATTATTTCCAGACATTTTAATGAAGGAAATCATGTTTCATAATCGTGCCGACTAAACTGAGTGCATTATGTCTCATAATGTGGCCTCCCGTTACTTACAGACGAATTAAAAATACGTAACATAAAAATACGGACAAGTAAAAGAAGAAATCGATTTCCCCAAGAAAATGATGATTAACTGGTAAAAAATGAATACACCTTTTAACATGTTTCAAATTTAGTCAAACGTAAAACTTCCCAGATTCAATTGAATCTTAAAGATTAATAACGTCAAATGAATGAAAAATAGCAATTGGCCTTCCAATAATGCTGTGGTATTTTCAAACGTGATCTTTTTATTCCCGTGTTTTGGTTTTAGTGAACATGCAAAACATTTGTCTCCAGCTGTTCAGAGTAAATTGATAAAAATGGATATTATGATTAAATATGACATTTAATGATCCTTATGATATCTTGATATCCGTTCTTCGTCAAAACAATATCATGTTTTCCTCTTGGGGTTGTTTTTACCTCAGTACACTCGATTGATATATTGTAAGAGGTTTAACTTTCCATAGTAAAATTAAAATTCGGGTATTACTGTTTATACTCAGCATTATGAGAAGTAAAAGAACGACTCTCGGAATAAAAGTACATGTGAATAGGATATTCCCTCGGAAGAGGATGACGACGGCGTTCGGGAGAAGGAAGAGTGAAGGTAGAGAACGCCGTGTCGTCGCTCGGTTGGGAGGATACAGAAAATCCCCTGAGAGACAGACATGTCACGAATAATAGAGTTTTCTCATTTTTTCCTCCTCTCTTCTCGACTCTTGGTTTTCCGCTTTGGTATCCAGGGAATTTAACTAAAAGGAAAACGGAGCATATTCTCTTGATGTGAACACAAATATCTTTTCGAATATGTGCGAATGCATGTGTTTTTATGTGGGCGTACATGCATCTGTATGGATCTATGAACGTATGCAACTCTGTTTGACAACCTCTCAGGGTTAAATGGTTCTAGAAGTTAGAATAGAGCTTACATCAAATGCACTTTATATATTCAAAATTTGTATCATAAAACTTAAAACTTAATTGTGATGAAACGTTCTCGAAATTCCAGCCAGGTGAAAATGATGTCTTCCGACGTTTCAGCGTTCCTGTCTACGGTGTCCGAGAGGATATCGAGTATCTTAGGCAGACGAGGCATCAGGGTGGCACACAAGCTGCTTCCTAAAATCAAAAGTTTTTACCACAGGCCAAGGACCAGCTAGGCCTAAAAACAGCCGGGGTATACAAATTCCCACGCTCAAGCGGTAAGGAGTACCAGAATAAAAGAGCATGCAAGATGCATCCGTCTTAAGCAGTCCGAAAAGTCAGCGGTTTCAGAGCACAGCATCTCCTCAGATCACTGCATCAACTTCACAGAGGCCAAAGTGGTAGCAAAGGCAAGTGGCTTTTGTAAGAGGCTGGTGAAGGAAGCTAATGAGATCAGGCTGCACAAGAACACCCTGAACAGGGACACGGGATTCCCGCTCAGCAAAGTGTGGAATCCCATACACCTCAAAATTGCGAAACGCCATAGGTAGACCCAACATCCAATGGGAGACGAGCCACCAACCCTTGGTAGGGATATAAGCACGGACGGACAAACGGTACGGCAACCAGGAGTTCCCTAAAGGTGGCGCAAGAGAAAGACGTCGGAAGACACCATTTTCACCTAGCTGGAAACCCGAGAACATTTCATCGCATCGCCGGGAAAGCATCGAATAATTTTAAAACTTAATTGTCTTCGTGGTTCTGGATGAGTAAAAGTAAATACATTTGAAAGCACCAAACTCCAAGATTTATTATAATTATATTATAAATTATACTGTTAGAAGCGATGATTAAGCGGATTCTCTTGGACTATAATCTTTTAATGCTCGAGTTATATTAGCATAAGTCCATTTAGTGTGTATAGAGTGAGTGCGTAAGAAAAATCTAAGGTATTCTATTTGAAATAAAATCTCATCGTAGAAAAGTATACACTAAAATGTTAAAATACGATGGAAAAATTCTATAACCAATTTAATGTGTAAAGAGGAATACGCATAACATCGTAAAATGTCTAAAGCAAAAGACTCACATAAATTTTGCGATTATATCGGATCCATGGTTTCTACGGTTGTAAGTAAACCAATAAAGACGAGAAAAAACGTCAGATTGCTTACAGCATCTCCACAGGAAAAAGAATTGAAGCAGAAAAAAGAGAATGGAGAAATAAAAAAGAAGAGAATAGGCTTTTAAAGAGATGGTATGATAATGGAGCGAGAGAGATAGAAAGAAATAATGGAATGGAGAGGACTTAAGATAAAAAGGTTAGTGCAGCGTAACGTCGGAAGATGGCGGGAGGGGTTTGTGGCTGGCTGGTAAGGGACTAAAGGGAGAATCCTTGTCCTGCTAGAAGGAAGGAGTGAGATGGGAGAGGTTGGAAGAGGAATGGAGGAGGAAGTCGAGAGGGTGGGAAGCAAGTGCAAATATATTCCTCTTTTTCTAAAGGAGAAGATAGTGGGGTAGATATGGGGAGTCACAGAGGCCGTTAAACAGGCAAGAAGAGACATTAGTCCGGCTTGGGAGGAAGACTCTCAGGAGAATGCTATGTGTGACTCTGTGGAGTGGGATGAGGAAGAGAAGAGGGAGGAGAGAGCGAGGGTGAGAGAAGAGAAATGGCGGGCGGATCAGGGAAAAGGGGGAGGAGAGAGCGGGAGGAGTAAGAGGAGAAAGGGAGGGTGGAGTGGGAAGAGGAAGAGAAGAGGGAGGAGAGAGCGGGAGGAGGAAGAGGAGAAAGGGAGGGTGGAGTGGAAGGAGGATGGGAAGAGTGAGGAGAGAGCTGGAGGAGGAAGAGGAGAAATGGAGGGTGGAGTGGGAGGAGGAATGGAAGAGGGAGGAGAGAGCGGGAGGAGGAAGAGGAAGGAGAAATGTACTGTGCACAAAAATAGAACGGTTTTGAATATCGTTATCGAAATTGGCCTTGTTGTTTAGCATGCCCTTTCTGACTTTCGTTGGGGTGGAAATGTTTGTAGTTTTAGGTCCGAGATACTATTATACTCAGTGGCGTATGCAGGAATTTTTCAAGGGGGGGGGGGAGGTTATCGGCCTCATCACTAACATCTCCGCTGACCTTTTTTTAGAGATTCAACAAAATACGTTGCATAAGTAGATAATGACAAAATAGATTGATCACAGTTACGTATAATAAACCAATAGATATGATATCACATTAAAATCCATCTACTCTCACGTTCTTAGTTGATTTACGTAAGTTATAGAATGAGATTCTTATATTGGCAATGATAAAATGAAAATCCAGTCGTTCGTGTAATCCTACATCGTCATGATTTTGTATTTTTTAAACATTTTAAGATTAGTTTTAAAAAGTTCCTACGTGTCAGTCATTCCTGTGTTACACGAGTTGAGAAAATCGTTTTGGGATTAGAACTCTGCATAATGGACCGAGCAAAATTTTACCATTCGGAACACAAGGTATGAGAAATTTAATCCTGAAAAAATGACTACTTTCTCTGGAATTTCTTGAGATTTCTTTTAGTTACACGTAGGGACAAAGTGAAAGCATACAATAAATTGTTTAAGGAGTAGTAAAAATTTAAAGGGAAAGGCAAGAATAGACTCGTTTTTTAAGATCATCTAATGGACCAGATGTGTAACACGAATAAGTGCTGTCTACCCACTCCTGTGTTACGTCAATTGTCGTAACATTGTATTCAATATAACGCGCTAATTTTTCATCAAGTAGAACAAAAAATGAGGATTCTATGTTTAGTGATTTAATTTAAGAAAAATGCTTACATAAATGATGCGCGGTGCGACATATTGATATTGAAATAAAATGAAAGTCACTAACTTGTAAAGCATGATTGCAGAACCCAGCAAATATTGCCATCTGTTGCTTTAACTTGGAATAAAACTTTTCGTAAATTTCTTTCTAAAAATCTGATGTGGCCACCACATGACTTTCTCCATACCTGTAATTTTTCTAAAAATTACAAATAGGTTACATAATAAAAAATATTTTAAGAACCTGCGAGAAAATTTTAGACTTGACAAAAAACAGAAATAAACTGAAACCATATCCTTCCAATATTGGATATAGCCACGAAGTTCAATCAATTGAGAAAAGGAAAAGAAGCGTTACTAAGACGTAATTAAGCGTCAATTGTTAACAATAGTCGTCGGTAGGTGGCGTGGTGGTGGCAGCTAAAAATATAAGATATATCTTAAACAATGTTTCAAACAGAAATTGTAGAAATTAAATTTTCTACAACATTTATTCTAGTACATTACATTTATCAAATATGAAAGCAAATATTTCAAAATAACGTATAAGTGACAAGAGTAAACACCCACTTCCAGTTGACCGATTTTTACCAAAAACTGCCTTTTATAAAAAGGTAAATTATAAAATTTCGCGTTGACCTGATTAATAGTTTTTGAATTAGAGCACCTACAAAAAGCTATCACATACACACAGACATCGAGAAAATGGTCAAAACGTGTTCAGGGGACCTCAAAACGTGTATTTCCGTTGAAATCTCGAAGTCGATTTTGACCGATGTAAAAATGTATCGGAATAAAAGTTGTAGGAAGTTTAATTTTCTACAACCTTTGTTTGAAACATGTTTAAGAGATATGCTATATTTTAGCTGCCACCACCAGGCCATCTACCGACGACTATTGTGAACAATTGATGCTTAGTTACATCTTAGAAACGCTCCAATTTCATTTCTTAATTGTTGGAGATTTGTTGCTATATCCAATATCAGAATGCTATTGTTTGAGTTTACAACTGTTCTTTGTAGTCAAAAATTTTCTCGCCGTTTCTTAAAATATTTATTATTATGTAACCTATTTGGAATTTTAGAAATATTACAGATTTGGAGAAAGTCATGTGGTGGCCACATCAGATATTTATTTTATATTTTAGCCCACGTAACCTAACCATCCTAGCACTTGGAGGAAAAACAACAAATATTGTTTACAAGGATGTATTATAAACAAAAGGTAAAGTATGATCATGTATTACTATTTTAGATAATTTTCAGACTGCCTCTGGTATCTGTGTTTTATTTCGTTCTCGGACTTTTTTTCAGCTGCTGTTATTATGACTTTCAACAAAATAAATACTGTGCCGAGCGAAGCCGGGCACATTTGCAAGTGTGTGTGTGTATATATATATATATATATAGTATGTTATATCCTCCTCTGTAAGGAACGTCTATATATAATGATATATATATATATATATATATATATATATATATATATGGATGTCAACAAGGTGTTGGGATGAGGACATCAGTTCTCTCTCTGTAGCTGAAGAAGGAGTAGTTCCGAAAGCTTTACGTTTGTGATGTTTCTGTGTTTTTGTGTTATTTTACGTGTGTCGCTTCGACATCCCCGGGGCCTCGCCAACCTGAAGTCGTCTGATTGGTGAGTGCTCACTGGGTTTCCTCATCCCAACACCTTGTTGACATCCATATATTCATTTTACCTTTCCTTTTCCGTAAGTTGTTTATATATATATATATATATATATATATTTATATATAGGTATGTGTGTGTGTAAAAGTAAAACCTTAAAGGCAACGAGGAGATCCTTCTTCGAACACTAGCAATGAATGACTGACGAAAAGTGACTGGAAATTATATGGAGTGAGAGTACATCTACATCTACATATTACCCTGCAAGTCACCTTGACGGTGGATGGAAGGGGGTGCCGCGCACCAAGATCCTAACTAATTATTATTCACAGTTATCTATTGTGGTCACGTATTGTCCTAGGGAAAAAGGACTCCTTATACCTCTCCGTCCTACTATCTATTTCGCGAATCTTGTCCTCAATATCCCTCCGTCCGATATACGTTGGTTGTCGAATAATATCCTTCATTTCATTTACGAATATCTCCGACCTATATTTATCTAGAAGTTTAAGTCTCGCCTCTAATCTACTATCTTTCAACGATGGCCAACTCAACTCTTTAACGAGTAACGTAACGCTCTGTTTTTATCGTAATTCTTTTTCACGAATCTAGCTGCTCGCCGCTGTATGAGTCCACTCTGATATGGATCCCAAACCGCTGCTGCGTATTCCATTTGAGGTCTAACCAAGTAAATGCAGCATCAGAACGTGAGACCTACAGCTTTCTTCCAAGTTCTCTGCATTTGATGTTTAGCTTTTGCGCTTCTATTTTCTATAATAATCCAAGAGATTGATTAGCCAAAAATACACATGAGCGCGCTTTGATTTACTAGTCGGGCAGCAGATGCTTAATGAACTCAAATCTTTCGTTTAGGCTGAGTCGTGTTCTGTGTTTATGGAGTGGTTTTAATAAATTCTTCGTCTATCTCGGCTCATCCTCACAGCACCAAATTTCTTTCGTGAGAAAACACTGAAGTGTCAAGCATTTTGCCCCACTAAGTGCCTTTCCCTCCAACACATTGCATTTCTTTCTCTCCTAAGCCTTTATGGAAAATAACATAAAGAGCTAGGTATTAATAAAGAGAGAAACAACAAGCAGAGCTAAGGCGTTTAAATTCAGCAAATAATAGCATGGGTCACACTTAACGCCAGAAAAAAGCCCGAATAGAATCGACCACTTAGCCCGAGAGAGGCAGTCCTCCGGCCAGCCTACCTCTCCGTCCGCCGGAGTCCCTTTCTCACGAGACTGCTGGGTCACACTTAACGCCAGAAAAAAGCCCGAATAGAATCGACCACTTAGCCCGAGAGAGGCAGTCCTCCGGCCAGCCTACCTCTCCGTCCGCCGGAGTCCCTTTCTCACGAGACTGCTTCAGTTTTTGAAGCCCTGATCGCATAACTCATCTTTTAACGAAAGTTAACTTGTAGGACGCCAAGGAAAACACCAATGATTTATTTACTTGTTCCGACGTTCGCAATTGTCTTGGGGCGACAATACCTTTTACAGAGGATATTGTAAGTATACCTTGCTCATGGGGGCCGGGGTTATAACCCCCAAACCCTCCCCCTGCTACTGATTATACTATTGTTATGATTAAGAGCAAGGTGGTCATATTTTTATAAATAAGAAATTAAAAGCACATGCACTATGCAAATGTGTGAGTGTTCTAAAATGTATTTTTGGAGATACCAGACACGTACATTTTTTTAAAATTGCTCGTTCTTGATTTTTTCAACCATAAGACAAACTCGAAAGTTTTCTGTTAAATGTATTTTTACTCAAGTCAAACCTTAGTTCTGATTATTTTGCATAATACCCACAAACTGATTGACAGAAATAATTTCGGGAAACCATTTTATTTTTTATATAAAAGCAAATATCAATTTATAATTTATCCATAATAGTGACTTGCCCTCTGCTACGCAACTTAAAAGAAATATAATAATATACTTTGCATTTATAATTCATATATTTCAGGATAACAGAAAATGCATGCATTCAAATTTATTTAATATTTTAGTTAAAAATAGAAGAATGCAACAAAATTGAATTAAATAATTGAGCCTATCGGGATTCATAGTCACGGGCCGACGCTCACTCAATGTGTCTCTCGGACTCCTCATTAATGTTGATTCAAATTGCTATTCAAATAGTGTGTCACTCAAATGAACTTGCTTCAGACGGACAAATTATATATTGATTGATTTTGATAGTTCGTTAAATAGTCAGCTAGTTTAATATTATACTTTTCATCTTTTTACGTCCTACTTTTTTCATATTTAGTCGCTGTATTACAAAATACCCCAACTGATAACGTTGAAAATTTTCATAGCCATTTGCCTTCAAGCATTATTAAATGGCATTGCGAATCGAGTTTATATGTGTATTATACATTAACGCTTGTGAATGCTTAAAATTTGGAATAAAACCGATCGATAGATTATGCAATTGCGATCAAATTAACTGCCTAAAATGTTATTCATCACGCCCATTACGCATGATATCTAACAATGCTCCCTTTACACCATCTAATGCATTTCATAATTTAGCAAAGGGTGAATAGTATCCGGTCGACACAAACCTAAACCTGATCCCTAATCTACGTCTGAAGAGGCACGCCAGTCTAATGAGAGCCTTACATCAAGGGCCCATCCTTGGCCTATGGGAGCAGGAGGAGGATGGCGAACGCAAGGAAGGCGGCAAAGGGAAGAAGCTCCTGAGAATAACGCAATTCCTTGGCGAGGAGCCAGAACATCAAATGGCACCGCGTGCCTCGCAACCGCACACAATTCCCCATCCCATCTATCAGATTCCCTGCTCGTCCTCCCCCCCCCCCATTCTCCCTCTCTCACTCTACCCCATCCATCAGCCCCTAACCACCTTCCGACTGTAAAAATTCCAAATTCCTACTCTTTTCCTCTCCTCCTTCTTTCTCCTCGCATCTCATTCACACATCCTCTCCTTCACCTCCTCCTCTTCCCCTCCCTCCTCCATTGCCAATCTTCTCTCTCCACTTTCCCTCTCCCAGAGCACTTCTTTTATCTCCGAGCATTTTTCTTTCCTCCCACCTTATTATGGACGTATTTTCGCTTCCCATCAACAATCGCCGTCATCAGTTACACGGTTCCCTCCCTCCCAAACCCCGACTGCCACTCGGGTGGTATTCTCCCCACCAACGGGCTCCTCCTTTCACCCTTTCTCTTATCTCTCTCCAACTCCTCCTATCTCCAACGCATACCCTCCTCTCATCACTGCGGGAGACTTAAAACTAGCCTCCCTTCGCTACTCCTCACCCCCCTCCCCCTCTCCTCCCCCCTCTCTGCCCACTCTCTTCCCTCTCTCCTCCGTCTCTCCTCCCCCCTCCTCCTATCGCCTCACTTTTCTCGACGCGATGATTGAGTTCCACTCCGAGAGCAAAAGCTAAGTTATGACGGTGTTTAAGAAGAAGGAACGTGAGTCGGCGACTTCCGTAAGTCGAAAAAACAAGTAGTATTTTGAATGATTTTTTCGAATCATACGAACTGAGGTATGTATTTATCAATTGCAAGTGTTCTTGATCAGAACATTTTCCTTCATAAAATTTAATAGAAAATAATGTTATACAAATAAATATTATAAAAAATCGTTAATAAAATGTTCCTTGCCTGACGATATGGATATTTTTAGAGATAGATGAAAAGAAAACATTTTGCACAAAAATACACATAAAATATATTATTTTTTGGATGTACTAATAATTCTATAACGTTCAAAGATGGCTCTCAAAAAACTTTTTGGCGTAAACTGAATGAAAGTTAAAAACTCCAGCCAAAAAACAAGTAGTAATAGCCCGATGCATTTCGCCCACTAAGTGGGCATCTTCAAAGGCGACGTTCCTTCGACAGCGACCAAAGTCGACTGAGAAAAAATTATACTTAGTTCTTTCGACATATATATTCAGTGACAGATGTCGTGTTGCGATTTTAATCATCTTCAGGATAAATAGGTATATTTTTACACTCGCTTGCTTTAGTATAGAAGTTAGAAAAGATTTTATAATGTATTTATGTGGCTTATTTGGAGGATGGTCTTACAAAAAAGAATGAAAAATAAAAATAAATTAGTGTTGAAAGTTTTAAATCGGATCTGCTGTTTTTGGCTTTTTCTCGCTATTCATAGTTAACAATAATAAAATTTAAAACCTTTTCCTCAGAAAAATAATTTTATATGCGCGTTAATAAATAAGTATCGTCAAATATCAAATATATAAAATGTAAGTTGAAGAGCACAAATAGTGCAATAATTGGTGCAGGAGAAACTACGTTAGACAAGCGGATAGATCCATAGAGTGCAGGCTGTAAAAGCATAAGAGAGCCGTGAGCAACAGGCAATGGAAAGTATCAAAGCATTCAATATAAGGACCGGCACACCAAATTAACAAAAGCACTGGCGAGAAAAGAATTCTATTTCCCTCGTATAATCCGCGAGGCAATAGAAAACGCCCAGCTATAGTCGAACTTCAAAGCCAAACACGGAAAAAGTGAGATTACAAAAATAAATTATCGCTGCAAAGCGAACTTTATGGATAGCTCTCAAAAAGAAAATAATATCGGTCGCATCAATTGCATGATTTAGGAAGCCACTGCTCTAACCCAGGAGTGCACAACATACGGCCCGCGGGCCAGATTTGGCCCGCCGACACATTTTGTGTGGTCCGGCAGGATTTAACTCAGCTGGTGCTTTCCTTTTCCGTAAAAAATGCAAGTAAAATTTGTTGTGGCTATTTATCGCATGTGTGAACAAACATTTTCTCTTATGAAATTAAACAAAGCTCCATTGCGTTCAGCACTGACGGATAAGAGTTTATGAGGCATTCTAATAACAGCAACTACCGGCATTACTCCGGATATAACTGGAATGGCGAGAGAAAACGGCGCAAGATCTCGTATTGAGTGAGTAAATTATATTTGTTTATCACCTCATTTTTGTCGCATAAAAAATGTATGTAAAAGTTGTTATGGTAATTACCAATTCTACAACGGTGTACTCAATTTTTTTATGGACAAAACTTCCATAGCGTGGCCTGCCTAGTTACAATCAGTGTCAATTTTGGCCAGTGTCAACTTTTGAGTGGTGCACCTCTGCTTTAAAACAGGGGTCCCCAAACTTTTTAAGAGGATGGTCATATAGGAATATTGAAAGTGCTAGGCGGGCTGGATCGAAAAAAAAAACTGTTTCAAAATTTAAAATATTTTATTCTATAATTACCTAAGTATATATATATATATATATATATATATATATATATATATAACAACTTACGGAAAAGGAAAGGTAAAATGAATATATGGATGTCAACAAGGTGTTGGGATGAGGAAACCCAGTGAGCACTCACCAATCAGACGACTTCAGGTTGGCGAGGCCCCGGGGATGTCGAAGCGACACACGTAAAATAACACAAAAACACAGAAACATCACAAACGTAAAGCTTTCGGAACTACTCCTTCTTCAGCTACAGAGAGAGAACTCATCCCAACACCTTGTTGACATCCATATATATATATATATATATATATATATATATATATATATATATATATATATATATATGCAACTATAAGTAAACGTGAATATATGTAAGAAAAAATTCTAATGCCAACAATGCGCCTGTTTTTAAATTGGAAACACTGATTTTAAATGTTTAATAAAATTTCCGCGGGCCGGATAAAACCCTTTCGCTGGCCGGATTCGGCCCGCGGGCCGTAGTTTGGGGACACCTGCTTTAAACAATTGCACACTCCATCGTTTTTCAGAGAGTAATCGGCCACTTTTTAATTCTCTTTCCAGCATCCACATATTGTATTACGCCCTTACCACCATCTTGTCTCCCAGCCGAAAATCTCCTTCAGGCTTACTCTCTCATCCCACACCCTCACCGCCCCTTCCTCCTCTCCCTTCCCCCTTCCCCCCTCCCTTCCCCTCCCCCTATCCCTCCCCTCTCTCCCTCCCCCCCTCTCCCTTCCCCCTCTCCATTCCCCCTCTCCCTTCCCCTTCTCCCCTATCCTTTCCCCCTCTCCTTGCAGTTCCGCTAGTACTCACAAGAAAATGCTCAACTCTCCATTTCCTTCTCTCTCTATTCATTTCTCCTCCACATCCGTTTAACACGCCACAGTTAAACACACGCCTATCCAACCCCAACTCTCTCCCTACGTTACGCAAGGGAAAAACAGTGGCGCCTGTGACCCGAATCATTGTCCAAATGGTGGTCTTGAACCGCCTAAATTTTCCTTTCTTCGCAATCCTAGCCTTTTCTGAATCCTTTGAAAACGCACTTTCCTCGTCCTACAAGGAGACCTTTTCGAGAACTCGACGCTAAATCTGTTATTTCCGATTCGTCTTTTTACGTTAAAAGCATTTCCTTTTCCCGTAAGACGTCTATGGAATCGTGTGCGCAGAGAGAGGCAGGCGCATTCCCAGAAAACCCAAATGGACGACAAGTTGACATTAGATTGCCTTAGCAAATATCACGGAGGTGACGAAGTTGAATCGATTTTATATATTTAATTTATCGATTTATCCTAGTCTCAGCGCTCCACTGAGCAACAACCGATTCGTTTTGCAATGGGGTAAGTGATTTACAATAAATCTGCTTAAATATGTTTTACTGAGGCAAGACAATAGCCTACAATACAATAATATTAAAATAACTGAGGTAATATCTTGGTCTCTTAGAAAGATAAACATATTAATTTTGGCTGCACTACAAAAGAGTTAATGGGTGTAAAATAACAATCTTAACTTGCTAAGTCCTGTATTTTTACGCAACTGTGCCTCCTCTCTCTGTATTCCATTGAGTATAATTTTAATTGAATATAATTTTCATCCTTAGGTCTCTTTCCCTCTCAATGGGAACGTGCAAATATTATTCCGATTCATAAAGCAGGTTCCAAATCGGATGTTACAAATTATCGACCAATTTCTTTACTTCCTATTCTTTCTTCAATTTGTGAAAAAGTTATTCTAAACCGCCTCTTTTACTTCACTTCTCCGCACTTGTCCACCAAGCAACATGGCTTTCTCCCTGGCCGCTCTTGCTTGTCAAATCTAGCTGTCTTTCAAAAGCACTCCGTGGAAGCCTTAGAAAATAAATCACAATTAGATTCAATATTCCTTGATTTTTCTAAGACTTTCGATTCTGTGAATCATAACCATCTACTTCACAAGATTAGCCCCCGCTTCAACTTGCATGGAAATTTCCTTTTGTTATTACGTAGTTTTTTAAATAACAGATATCAGCGAGTCATGCTTTCAGGTAATAATTCAAATTCAGGTGTTCCTCAGGGCAGTGTTCTTGCCCCTTTTTTGTTTAACCTTTTTATTGATGACTTAGCATCTCAATTACGTCCCTCTCAAGCCGAAATACTTATGTACGCAGACGACTGCAAAATATTTAGGCAAATTCATTCCGCTGAAGACAGTTAAAAACTTCAACAGGCAGTCAATATCGTAACCAACTGGTGTTTTGATTCTTCTCTTCGATTAAATTCAAACCAATGCACCGTAATGACCGTAACACTACGTAAAAATCCTCTAAAATTTAACTACATAATTAACTCTGCTTTATAACCCTGAGTTGTCCTTCAGAAGGACCTAGGGGTATTAATTGATAATAACTTAAACTTCACAGCACACATAACTGCAATAAAACGCAAAGCTATGTCCCTACTAGGAATATTATACAGATTTACGGACATAAAGGATGCAGGTTCCCTTAAACTATACTTTTCCGCATTAGTCCTCCCAGTTGTGAATTATGCTTCCCCTATTTGGTCTATGGCTGCAGCCTCTAATCTTTCCTCTCTTGATTGTGTGCTAAGTTTCTTTGTTAGAATAATTAAATATCGTATACCCTGTTTTCGCACCTCCTCTAAGGAAGCCATCCTAACGGCCTTGTCTCTTGACCAACTTTCGGTATCCCGACAAAAATCTGACCTTTCTCTATGTTACAATATTTTAAACTCTAACATAGACAGTCCAGAACTCTTTGGCTTCTTTAGGTTTACGAGTACCCTCTAGAACAACTCGCTCAATGGATATACTCCACATCCCAACCAAAAGGTTATCTATTGTCAGGCGCTCTCTATTTTTCCGTCTTCCTACTTTATTTAATTATCTTCCTTCCCATATAAATCCGTTTGTCTAGAGCTCATTTACCTCATTCTCAGCTCTGACTTCTCTATGCTCCATTTGTAGCGCTATATTGCCCCTTCTCTTTTGTTTTTTTTATTATTCTGTTTTTTCCGTTTTTATTTGTACTCATGATTTGTTATATATTTCACTCTAAAATGCGAGTGCTGTTTTTGAAATTTTGATTAAATGAATAAATAAAATTTGGATTGATAATGTTTTTACAAATGTACAACTCTTGCAATTATACCCATCAAAGAATTATCGTAACGTATTTATGCATTTTATATATTAGAAGCAGATCAACAATCGCTAACATAAGCGTTTAATTTTTCGGTCTTTAAATTGTAAAAGGATTACGGATCAAGGATTAAAACTGGGAATAAGAAACCGTATTTCAATAGTTTATCTAAAATGGAGAAACATCAAGAGAGCTTTAAAAAAATTATGATTCACTTTATTTTTCTATAAATATTTCCAAAAGCAAACGTTATGTAAATTTAGAACAAATCTCTCATTATAAAATATATTATATTATTAAGATTATATAAGTAGACTTACAAATATGTCTTAAAAATTCTTAAAATCTTCTGCTTCCATATATCGGAATATATGAATTAATTAATTGAATTAAATAAGGATGTGATCGTCATTCACTCCGACAAATATGTACGATGCTATATCATCTTCCGATATTGTGAAAGTTTGCTGCACATTTCAATCTCCCTCTTATTATATAGAAAACTTGGAACTTGTGACTATAACTTATTCTCAAGAAAAATTGTCTTTCGCTTTCTTCGACTTCCACATTTCCATTAAAACGCTTTATGTCACTAATCATATGTCCCTTTCTGTATTATATAAATTCATCCATGTTGACACCAAAGAAGGGGACGGGTGGGTCAAGGCACAAACGATTGTCTTGTTTTAAATGGAGGGAGTTAAGAAATAGAAGCATTTATTAAGGTTATGAGAAATAGAAAGGCAAACTGGATGGGACATTCTTTCATTCTTTAACCCTTTTCCTCTATACCTTCGCTTTTTCTTCGTCGTCAGAGAGATGCCACCAACATTATTTTGATTCTAACTTTGAAAATTAATCCTGCGGTACGCCTTATAGTCCCGCATTTTGACTACGATGACTTCGTTATTTCTAGTGTCTCCGCCAGATCCCCTCTCGTTTCCTCCTGCTCTTTCTCCCCCTCAATCACAATGCAATCAGACTTTTCAAAACTCGCCTCTCCCTTCCGTTCCTGCTCCCTTTGTCAGAAAATCTACATACTTTCCATTTTACCTTTTTAGGGATTTCAAATTTTTATTTTGACGTATTCAGTGTTATTTATAATTGCTGAATTGTTTCTTTTAACGCATTTTCTATGAAATTTAAACATATAAACTGAAAACTAAATATAAAAATTTAGAAATTAAATGCATAAATCATTAATAATATATAACGCATTTATTATACGAAACGTACTTTATATTCTATTTTCAAAAATAAACCTTGTTTTACTTCGTTCTATACAATCGTGATAAAATCACTGAAACATTTCTCCCACATTTATTCTTTTACCGAACGAAAACTCTCTTTTGCCCGGTTTGGATTCACGACCTCACGAGTTCGAATGCGACGCGAATAAGACGCGATTAACTCACAGTTTGACCTGCGGTGCTAAGGGCTCGCTGCGACATCGCCTCGTGTAGCGACCTCTCTTTCAACCCTCGAGAGCTGCATCCCCTCCACATAAGCATAGTATCCTTTTATCCTCCCCACCCGAGGTCCCGCCCCTTCTACCCCGTCATCCAAAACACAGACGCCATCAGATACACGGGAATGGGTGGCAGAGATACGTCAGGAACAGGTGGCGTTGGTAACCTCACACCTGTCCCATACATCAGAGGGAAAATGTTCAGCGGAGAGTTTGAATGGAGAAGGGGATGCTGGGAAAGGAATGAGGGAGTTGGGGCTAGGAGGGAGAAGAGTGGAAGGGGGAAGAAGTAAGATTGATTTAGTGTGGGATAGGCAGGAAGGCAATGGGATCTGCTGGGGAGGCCCTCGTGGGATGATGCTACGGTGAACATCGCTGCATAGCAATGTCTCTGGGTGCAAGGATACTGGCTCACGACAGAGAATCATCTTTATGTTATAAAAAACATTTTCTTCCATAAAGGTGTATTTTAAGAGATTTTTATGCAAAATAATTGAAAAAGGTACATAATAATAAGTTTTTTTAGTTAACATGATTTAAAAAATTCAAAACAAGCCTCCATAAAAATATAGAAATGACTTCTTCGTAATGATAGCTCAAATATTCTGTATTACCAAAGGTTTTAACGCATACCCTATGTATTAAACAATAAAAAATATACCTATTATGCAAAGAGAGACTGACATTGAGAAATAGTTTAATTCCATCAGATAAAATACTGCTATAAATAAATAAATATATATATATATATAATATATATTTTGTCAAGAGGTAATACCCCACCAAATATGCTATTGTCAAGTTTCGAGAATAAGATAAAATCTGCGCGGATTTTCACAAAAATCTCTTAAAAATTGAACGCGATAAGCAAAAATTATTAGGAATGTTCGAAAAGCAATCTATCAATCAATAAGAGACGAATCCTGCTTGGAATTAGCGAATCATTCGCTGTCGAATAGCTGGTCTAGGAGAGAGCGCACTGCGGTTGGCTTGGTGGGCGGCGTTAATGAATGGGAAAACAGAAAACGATCGAAAAACGACGCCTCGCCGACTCTCTAGCCGACTCTCTAGCCGCCTCTCTAGCCGCCCTCTGCCGACTAATCGAACGTCAGTGCAGTGGACAACGCCGGATGGTATGAAGCGGCTGAGGAAGTAGATGCCGTGTAAGGCGAGTAGAATTGAGATGGCAGCGAAATATCGTTGAATGACTGACGAAAATATACATTATAATCGATGACTGGAAAATTCAAGGTAAAAGAGCACACCCAGACATTTTTTTATTTCAAAATCTAAAAATTTACTATTTATGTATTTGTGAACGCATGAATTAGATATAATTTCTGAGGCGCTAGTTAAACGTGCAACATAGAATAATAAAATAATTATTAGGAAAAAAGGAGATTTATTATAATTAATTAATAATTTTAACATTATTGTTTGCACTTGAAATTTAATGTCCAGCAAAACATTAAAGGATTAAGTAATCCTTAAAAATACGTTCAGGAAACAACTAAACTGGATTTTTAAAATCAATTTAAATTTATGCTTTAACTTTTTTAAATCATTAGCAAAATGCCGTTTCAAGCTTGATGCAGAGAATTGCTAATTGCAAGCGATTTTATCTAGGGAAACTATTGAATGGAATAAATAAACCAGAATGACTAAATCTAGGGCCATTTATTTGATTTAAATTTTCAGAAATGGCGGAAATTTGCGAAATTATTATTTAAGTGAGAATTAATTTGCAATGACGACTACGCATTTAGAAATGAGTCTCCTCTGGTAAATAAACCAAAATCACCATACCAATTGAACGCTTGCATTACATCGAAGGGCAAATTTTCAATATTTCGAATAACACGTCACCATGCCTCTCTCGATATAATTCGTTAAATAAAACCTTCCAGATAAACTCAAGAACAATTCAGTAAATTATCTCTTCTACTCGGTTTACAATGCGTAAAGCATATCCAAAAGCAACCAGAGATACTGCCTTTCAAACATTACGTCCTGGGCTGATTGAAAAACGAACGTATGAGTGTACACATCTGCGGATCCAATTTCAATGATTCCATCGAATAAAACTGAGGAAAAAGAATTTTTTTTATCTCACACGATGAAAAAGAAAAAAAGCACTCAGTCGAGTATGCGAACACTCGAAGAACAAATGAACTGGGAAAAAAGGAAGACAGAAGACGGTGGCACAGCGAACGGTAAGATAAAAAGAAATGGTCCATCCGGCATCGAGTAAAAATTGCCTCACCCTTTTGTAAGAAGGAGCTCCCCGCCGTTTCCATAGTCCTAGAATCCACCCCCCTCCCCTCCGCCTCCCCAATTTCGCGATGCCTTCTTTACCTCAACCGCCCTCCGCAAAACTCTGCCATCGCCAATTTCCCCTCCTCACCGCCGGAACATAAAAAGACGACGGAAGACATCCCTTCAATTCCACTCACTCGTTCCTCTCCGCATTTGTTCTTCACCACTCCACTTCTTCCCCACCCAACCCAACCCTCTTCCCCCTTTTCTCTCTCTATTCCTTTCTCTCTCTATCGTCTTTCCTTCCCCTTCGCCTTTTCTTCAGAAGGCCGATCGTCCCTACTTTCGATAAAAGCCTATCTGCCATCTTAATCAGAGAACATTACAAGGTCTCCTTCCATTTGCGTTGGGAGTGGAGGAGGATTCTCTTTAATAGGGGAGAGGGGAAAAGGGATTGAGGTGAATTAGAAGGAGGAACGGGCTCCTGGATTGTGAGGAGGGAGAAATTGGAGGGGAAAAAGACAGCGATTCGTATAATGGCGAAAGAAGAGATTCGTGATAGCTGAAGAAGATGGGGTTGGGAACAGGGGTGTGAGGATTCTCTTGATTTTCGAGGCGTCGTTTCAATTTGAGATAAAATTATCATTGAATTGATTAGTAACGCGATTCCAAAAATAAGGCATTTCGTCTTATATTTAGAAATTTATATTTTATCTCGGTTTATTTACGTTCGAATCTATTATAGCTCCCAAACCGAACAAGAAAAAAACATTTTCAGATTAGTATTTAAAAGTAAATATATCAGTGGTATATATTTATTAATCATTATATGATTCGATGGAAATGTCCATAATAAAAAACTGAGAAACGGACAATACAGATTAGTTTAAATATATGTTGAACAGCTGATTCCATTACTTATATGTGAAACAGTTATGGAATGATTGGGAAACGAGTAATTGTGAATTGATGTCGAAAACATGACAATTCCAAATTTAATGTATTCTTTCTAATCAATCTATAGCATTTCATTTGACTTTGATAAGATGTAGTATTGCAGTAACTGTAATAACTCGTAGATCAAAAAATTTACTCTATTACATATTTGGTTGAAATATTCATGAATTTTTTTGCAGGCGAAATATTTTTCCTGGCAATCTTAAGTCAAACAATTTCTAGGTTGGGAATATAGAAATGATAAATAAAGTTAATTCCACCGCCATTTTAATAGTTATCTTAATGGCGCAAATTATTTAACTTTAATACAAAGATAACATGCTAATGCAGCTGTAATTAACGAATTACTGTGGGGTTACTTTGGATTAGGAGATTACCACATACAAAATTCAGATAAAATATACTGCTGCTAAAATATATTCTGAATGAATAGGAAATATTTTTTGCGGCGTGTGCTTTTCGCAATAAATAGCAACAATATCGTACCGAGGTTTTCCACAACTGCTGAATTCCAACAAAATTCTAAGGTACATGCAGAAACATAAAGATAAACAAATATTACAAGGAATTTCTCACGCCGATCGTATGACTTCTGCCGAATACACAATAACTCACAAACTTTCCCCAGATGGGCACTAAGTCAGTCAGAAGGACCAAGTTTTCCAGAGGGAGACGGTCTGGACACACTGTCGGATGGGAACAATATCTATGCAACACAGACTACGAAAAAGGTAAAAATAAAAGCAAAACTCCTACCCTACAAGTAAAATATTGATATGTTGCTTTTTGGAAGAATGGTTTGCCAATAAATATATGGAATTGTGTGAAAGAATGTCCGGAATGAGAATTGTAGAGCAGAAAGGAATACCCGCGTGTATGTGATAAGAGTGAAGCAGAACAGAGGGCAGCAGTGTAAAAAGAATAAATAAGGAAAGAATGAAAGGTATTGGCGAGGAGGAGGCTTTGGTGGAGAAACAAAAATGGGAGAGGACAGGATTTGAGGAAGGAAAGAATCAATTGAATAAAAAGAGAAAGTGTTCTATGGGAAGCTTCATCCGGGATAGCTTTTTACAACGAACGCTAATGAAAAATTGATGTAAAGGCGGGAAAATAATCGATCTAAATGTACATCGGTAGAACAAGATTTTATATAAATGGACGAAAAAGGTGTCAGATTAAGAAACTGCACTCTTATTACAACACATAAAAGTCAGTTTGTTCAATATAAACAAATATTTTCATGCACTAAAGAAATGGTAGATGGCGTCTTAAATTATATTTAGTGATTGATAAGAATAATGAAGCTCGAATAACTGCAAATCACATTAAGACATTATGTACCCACATAATGTTGAATATTTTCCAGGAATTTCTCATCGGAAAAAGTCATAAGCAAAGATAAACAATTAAATAAACTCCAAATCCATAGAAATTTACGAAGAACTAAAACGCCAATTAAATCGCCAAGAGTGAAATGTTCTTGGTGATAAAGAAGGGATACTACAAACAGATCGCGCTAACAATAACACGATTAATGCGCTCTCGCTGACTGTTAGTAGATCATAATAGAATCCGGAGATAGAAACTAGTAAGATGGCGACAAAAAGGAGGGAAAGAGATGAAGTGAGGAAATAAATAGCAAGAGAAAGATAAAAGGATAAAGATAGAGAGGGAGATGGAGATAGAGAGGGGTGGAGATAGAGAGGGAGATAGAGAGAGAGGGAGATGGAGAAAGAGAGGGAGATGGAGATAGAGAGGGATGGAGATAGAGAGGGAGATAGAGAGAGGGAGAAAGAGAGAGGGAGGTAGAGAGAGGAATATATAGAGGGAAATAGAGAGGGAGGTAGAGAGGGAGATGGAGAGGGAGATAGAGGGGGAGATAGAGAGGGAGATAGAGGGAGGTAGAGAGAGGAATATATAGAGGGAAATAGAGAGGGAGATAGAGGGGGAGATAGAGAGGGAGATAGAGAGGGTGATAGAGAGGGAGTTAGAGACGGAGATAGAGAGGGAGATAGAGAGAGGGAGATATATAGATGGAGATATAGAGAGGGATATAAAGAGATGGAGATACAGAGAGAGAGAGAGGGAGATAGAGAGAGGAAGATAGAGAATAAGATAGAGAGGGAGACAGAGAGGAAGATAGAGATGGAGAGAGAGAGATAGAGAGGAAGATAGAGAGAGGGAGGTAGGGAGAGGGAGACAGAGAGGGAGATAGAGAGAGGGAGGTAGGGAGAGGGAGATAGAGAGGGAGATAGAGAAGGAGAAGAGAGGGAGATAGAGACGGAGATAGAGAGGGTGATAGAGAGAGGGAGATAGAGAGAGAGGGAGGTAGAGAGAGGGAGATACAGAGAGAAAGAGGGAGGTAGAGAGAGGGAGATACAGAGAGAGATAGAGAGTAAGATAGAGAAGGAGATAGAGAGGGAGATAGAGAGATAGAGATGGAGACAGAGAGGGAGGGAGGGATGGAGAAGGAAGGTGGGTTGGAGATGATGACGAGAAACGCTGTTTTCGGGTGAATTTTCACGATATTAGCGTTCAACTCCTTACCGGATTCACAATGCTACGTTGGAGGAACCCACATAGCAATTCGTTCGGATAATTGCCCTTGTTCATAGTATCGCTTTCGAATGGGTGGAGTGGTGGGAAGAGGAGGCGGGAAGGGGGCGTCGCGACGGGAGAGGCGCCACTCCTCGCCACATTTTCACACACGCCAACGCGGCTTCCAAGATTTTCACAGCTTTTTTATAGCTTACAAAACGGCCGCCACTCGGAGCTGCACTTCACCAGATGGGAGCAGTTATTTATGAACATTTAAATAAATGGCCAAAAATGGCTATTCAAATTCGTCCAATAAAACCGGAATTTGTCCACGTTTGGAAAAAAGCTTTGTAAAAGAGACCATCCACGGGTGTTACTAAAATACTTTTTAGTAATTCTGTGACCTTATGATCCACTTTGACCTTTTAACCAAATCAAACCCGACGATAGTCAGTTTTTTCTGCCGCAGCACATCGTTTTATTATTTCAGATAGGTATTGCTTGAGCAGAAAAAGGAATATTATTTTCTTTATTTATTTTTCTACGTTCACTTCAGTGTCCAATATTAGAGTAATAATAATAAACCTTTTGAGTTTCGAGGTTTTGAAAATCTCTATGCCAGGAGAATGGAATAAATGAGAACGCTAAAAAATAATAATAAATTCGAGGGGAGGTATACTGAGGAAGTTAATCAATAAAAATACATTTTGGCCAATAGCACTAGTTCAAGAAGCACGTTTAAATTACATGGTAATTCGTATGATAGCCATTTTACGTTGTAGCAAAATGCAACTTTAAAGTCATTCTTCCGTTGCCTTTATTGATTAGAATTTTCTTTTATGAAACACTGTAACAATTAAGTATTGCATGGTTATTCTTACGTTAGTCATTTTACGCTGTAGCCAAATGCAATATTCAAGTCATTCCTCCAGTTTTAATTGATTAGAATTTTATTTATGAAAGAGACAGTAGCAAACAAATAAGTTAAACAGTAAATTAATCTTACAGTTTATAAAATCAGACATTTCGATACAATTTTTCCATATTTTAATGGGCTTCACTTCCTCCATTATGTTAATATTCCATAAAATAAAACTCATGAAAATATCTCTTACTTTTTCATCTTCAGTAGGGGTCAGAATCTGTAAAAAAAGCCCAAAGAACGGAGAGACAGAAGCATAAATCAGGGAAAATACAAACAATGACTTGGCCCTAAATTGAATGAAAAACTCCCAAGTGCCATCTGTAGCGGGACCTGAGAAATTCCTCTCAAGAAATAAAGATAAAAGCCACCATTTTGGAAAACTACGTAACAAGGGATTTGGAAGGTAAGGTGAAGGATTTTTTTAGCGGAGGTAATGTAGTGGGCGGGAAAATGGGGTGTTGGGCAGAAAAAGAGAATAAAAGCGGGGGAAGGTTGGGGAAAAAGGGGGAGAGATGGAGGGGGAGAGAAAGAGGGGGAGGTAAAGAGGGGGAGGGAAAGAGGGGAAGGGAAAGAAAGGGGGGGGATAGGGGGAGGAAAGAGGGGGAGAGAAAAAGGAGGAGAGAAAGAGGGGGAGATAAAGAGAGGGAGATAAAGAGGGGGAGATAAAGAGGGGGAGATAAAGAGGGGGAGATAAAGAGGGGGAAAGAAAGATGGGGAGAAAAAGATGGGGAGAGAAAGAGGGGGAGATAAAGAGGGAGAGATAAAGAGGGGGAGATAAAGAGGGAGAGATAAAGAGTGGGAGATAAAGAGGGGGAGATAAAGAGGGGAAGGGAAAGAAAGGGGGGGAAAGAAGGGGAGGAAAGAGGGGAAGAGAAAAAGAGGGAGAGAAAGAGGGGGAGAGAAAGAGGGAGAGAGAAAGAGGGGGAGAGAAAGATGGAGAGAGAAAGAGGGGGAGAGAAAGAGGGGGAGGTAAAGAGGGGGAGGTAAAGAGGGGAAGAGAAAGAAAGGGGGGAAAGAGGGGAGGAAAGAGGGGGAGGGAAAGAGGGGAAGAGAAAGAAAGGGGAGGAAAGAGGGGGAGAGAAAAAGGGGGAGAAAAAGATGGGGAGAGAAAGAGGGGGAGATAAAGAGGGGGAGATAAAGAGGGGGAGATAAAGAGGGAGAGATAAAGAAGGGGAGAAAAACCGGGGTAGGGAGAGAGAGGGGGGAGAGGGGGGAGAAAGAAGAAAAAAGGATAGGTTGCGAGGAATAAGTCCCTCGTATGTGACACGCTTTTTCTCCCGAAATGCCACCCACGCCAGCGGACGAAAGCACGCCAACTCACTTATCCCCTTTTCACCACTCAGTCCCTCCTCCATTCATCTCCACCACCTCTCCTCCATTAACCAAAGCCTTGGGCAGCAGCAGAGTGACTGCCATTCCTAGCAACTTTAAACACGCGACATATACGATGGAAAACCATTATCTCAAAGTATGAGCTCTTGCTGCAGGAAATAGAATATTGAGTTACTTAAATCAAGCTACTGCCACGCCGTTTATTAACAGGCACTCATATCCATGTATATCAGTTCAAATGAATTTTACGACAATCTTCTCTACTACTATTTTTATCCTACTCTTACAATACTTAACTCCGCCATCTGCCTCGCGCAGATATATCAATCCCAAATCCGTTCACGCCAGTAATAAATTTTTAAATGAGATTGTGATATTAAACATATTTGAGATAAAGACCTAAGACGCCTAGAGTGTATGCTGAACTTCATCAGAGTAGTCAGTGATGATATTGCATTTCATTTAGCTCCTTTGGACGAATCGCGCTCCAACATCATTCAGTTAAACGGGAGGAAATACACGCGAGAGTATTGCAAGAGTTAGCTTATGAAATCCCGCGGTATTTGAAAATTATATTCGAGAAATCCATTACGGAAGATGTCGTTCCTAAAGATTGCAAGGTGGCACACGTTAGGCCCATCCATAAGGGCGGCGACAAAGATAACCCCGAAAACTATAGGCCAATTTCCCTAATTTAATTATCGTGCAAGATACTTGACCACTTAATCTTTAGTTCTGTAATGCGCTATTTAGATAGCCACTCATTGCTTATCGGATGCCAGCACGGATTCCGGAGAAGTAGATCATGCGAAACGCAGCACGGCGTGTTCGTGGATAATTTGTTGCGATGCGGAGAGAAAAATACTCAGGTTGATGACTTCAGGAAGACGTTTGATAAAGTATCTCATAAGAAATTTATTGCGAAGTGAGGGATATGGTATCAATCCAAAAATTGTCAGTTGGGTGAGAGACTTCCTCTCGAATAGAGAAAAGATAGTTATCATTCATGGTAAATACTCATCCCCTGTTAAAGTTGCGTCGGGTGTTCCTCAGGGAAGTGTATTGGGCCCTCTACTTTTCTTAACCTATGTGAATGATATCTGCTTGGTATTTCGTAGTAAAATTAGACTTTTTGCCGATGATACCGTTCTATATACAGAAATAAAAAATCAGGAGGAACATCAGTTGCTGCATAAAGACTCAAGAGCCATTTCAACGTGGAGCAAAGAATGGCAAATTGAAATTAATTACACTAAATGTGCCGCAGTTACGTTCTGGAATAAAAACATAGAAGTAGGTTTCGAGTATAAAATACATGGAATAAATATTCAAGCATCCGAGTATGTAAAATATTTAGGAGTAACCATTTGTCGAGATCATTCATGGGGCATGCACATTCGTCGAGTTATAGACACGGGTAGGTAGAATAGTACGGAACATTACAGAAAAGTACGTGAAACATGTTACTTATCGCTGGTTAGACCAGAAGTGGAATACGCCTCATGCATATAGGATCCATACGAGAAAGAACATATAATTCAATTAGAACGAGTGCAGCGCAGAGCAGTCAGATTCGTAAAACATAAGTACGAACATAAAGAAAGCGTCACCTCATTATTGAGGGATTTTAACTGGGTACCACTGGAGGATCGTAGATTGATCTCAAGGTTGCGGCTTCTGGAAAAATATGGATCGGAATCACTAAAATACGAGGTTGTAGGAGTAATTGAGGCACCAACGTATATAGGTAGAAACGACCGTGACGATAAGATACGTGAGATCTATTGTAGGACGGAGCGTTATCTAGGCTCGTTCTTTACGAGGACAATACGAGATCACAACAGAAAAGTTAAACCTGCGATAGACAATCTTTAGGTAGATTTTGGTGCATTGCACCCCCTGTCTTCCACCAATTAGGTGAATTGCAGGGTATCATGTAGATGTAGATGTAGAATAGAATGTACATATTTTAATCTGACCGCAATAAGTATACTATTTATGATGAAATGGATAGATGTCTATCCATCCTATCATGTTATCGTTCTTTTTATTATATAGGTAATATATCAAAGAGTGCAAATCGGAAAATTATTGTCTCATTTGTTTCAAAAATTATTTTCTTTAATCATGAAGAGAGAAATATGCAGTTTAGAACAGAACGATTAAAATTTTTATCACTTATTCCGCTTTGTTGATTTCTTACCTATATCAGTGGATGTATGCATAACATTAGGTGATATCTTGAATTATACTAATGGAACTATTAAACGTATTCACCCAAAAAGGAACAGTTTACACTGACTTATATATGCAAAAAAAGATTTCTGACATAACATAAAATTTCATTTGTGTATAGAATCTAACTTTTAATAGAGATATACTACGGGTATTTGGGAGGAAGAAAATGGTAGGAGAGAGAGAGAGTGTGTGAGCGAGGGAGAGCAGGAGAGGGCGAGGATACAGAAGTGGATGGCGGAGGGAAAATGGAGGGCCGAAGGGAGTGGGTGGGACTCGAGGAGGCAGCTGGGAGATTGTGGAAAGAGTCACATGTTGTCCTTTGGGAGCAAGAGATCAACGCCAGCAGAGGCGACACCCTCCACTGACCAAGTGAGATGGTGCGTAAAATGAGGTCAGGGGTGAGGGCACAGAGTGAAGGACAGCAGGTTGCGGGATTGGGAGGTTGTTGAGAAGAGAGAGGGAAGGGTGGTAGGGAGGGAGGAAGAGAAGGGAGGCTGCAGCAAAGTAAGCGAGACGTTTCTAGCCGTATAAATTCCAAGGGGCAGAAGATATTTTATTTGGAGGCACCTGACGGTTAGGCGTAGCGACTAGTCCATTGATTCAATTCCTGCTTTTCTATTAACTTTTTAAATTCATTGAACGGGAAAGTTTTTCCCAAGAGTTTTAAGTGTGCGAAAAATCGCCAAAATGAGTGCTATGACAAAATTACGCAATAAAAAACGAATTTAACAAAACGAAGCTAAAGGCGAAGAATGCGCATCATCCTACGAAAAATAAATGAAAGAAAAAATTACAAAATTTAGATTTGAAAAACTCTAAATAGATAAAATTATGGCTAGGAAAGTAGTCCGTTTAAAGATTTATGAAGTACTTTTGAATGTGATTTTCAGTCATAGAAGGAAAGTTTTTATATCTAATAATTTATTTTTATGTCATTGAGTATTAATTATCATCGCACGCTTCTAAATATACATCATTAAATGGAAATGTATGCCTTGGTACTATGTTAACATTACAAGAAATTTGAAATGCAATTACTCATCGAAAATATAACAGCGTCGTAATCATATTGCAGCTATTCGCCATTAAAGAAGTTAAGCATAATTTTATCACAAATAATAGTCGGCTCAAAGATTTTTTGAGGGACAACAATTAAAAAACCATATATTTCCGCCCGTAACTGTTATATGGTCTGTAAGGTGCCAATTGAAAAATGTATTCGGAAAGAGAACAAAAAAGTGCGGGAGCACATAATTACGATACATAGTTTCGAGGATAAAAATTATAGAAAGTTCTGTGACTGTTTTGCTCGCATAATACTACAAAATAAAAAATAATATCACACCTGGGCACAAACCCAGATATTTTGGGGAAAAAGAATGCCTCTTTGTTGATTATCTTGAAAAGCAGAACAATATGGTACCAAATTCAGTCCATTTGGTAATCTCCGAGAGCGTGTGAACGACTCCTAATAACTGACTGACGCGAACTACGAAAATAATATATTATACGTTAAAATGGTTAATATAACAAACGAATAAGAAATTTGCTCATTATATCTTGTATCCATAAGACTAAATATCTTTATTGCTGACAAACGATGATGTCACATGTACCACTACCTACATATCATGTGGTGTAAATATATTAAGTTTGAGTCATACAGTTCTCGTTCATAAAATGAGCCTCAAAGCATATTATTATCAGTCTCAAGAAGATATTTGTAAATTCATATACTAATTATTCTTTTGGAACTGGTAAACGTGCACTGCTGAAAGAATAAAACGCTAATAATTGCATTTAGGCTTGAGATACATAAATGACTTTAGAAGCGTTATTTATTTAAGAGTATCTTATTACCAGTCCCTTATTTTAAAGTATCGCCGAGTAAGCTCTCAAGATTCACAACATCTCCACAATTACTAAGCAAAAAACAGTTTTTAATAAACCCATAGCCATTACTAGTGGGCCAATATATATTACGGTCAAACCCACTTTTTCCCTATATACACGGTCAAAGGAAATTCAATTCATGCTTTGCCTCGTCTCCTGAAAATTTTATTATTGGTCAACTAATCATTGTCCTAAGTAATGACGGAAAGTGGGGTGATAGGTGGTAATTCTGTGGGATGAGAGGCGATACAGGTACATGTGGCGGTCGTTGTTTGAAACGTATTTTTTAACGAATATAGATAAAATTTAAAGCATTTTTTTAAGAGTAACTTTTTTGCGCCTCTATATTTGAATTTGTTATATTTGTCTCATCTCAGAACTACTTTTACGTGACTTCGTTTAATTGAAGAAAAACTCGATATAAAATTGTTTTAAAAAAAGCAATAGCAGAATATTTTGTTGGTTCAACGAATAAATAGATATGAATTTTAATAAAACTGTTTATATTTTTATATGCAGACCAATAATAGTTGTGCGATATGCAAATTGGAAGTTTGTAAGTAAAAGCAGTTATTGTCTAAGGCAGAGAGATTCAGAGGGCATTTAATATTTTGAGTCATAAAATATATTTAGCAGAAGCATTTATGTTCTCCCCTTTACAACTGCCGAAGTCGGCGCTGGAATTTGGACTTGGAGAGTATTATTCGGTCATAAATACAAGCCGTCTCAGATTGATAAGCCGTTGTATGTCTTTTACGGTTTGGCCGAAGGTATTTCCCAGAGATACTAAACATGAGTATGGATGTGCTCGGAAAAACAGCTCACATTTCGTAAATATTATTTCACTAATACGGATTTCTTTGAATAATCTTCGAAAAATCAGTTAAAATTGATAAAATTCATCGAAATTCACGCTTCCCTACAAAATGTAAATAGAACGACATAATTTAAAGCTCTCAGAGAAGTTATCGATTATCGATCACCAAAATCCATCTTCGTACAAATATATTCTAATATAAGATGAAGTTTCATTACTTCCAACGTCAGGTGTAATTAATAAAATATATTTAGAAGACAATATGGATTAAGTAGGTAAATATAAACACAGTTTTGCACTATGAGTTAATTCTCATTCTGGCAAATTACACATTTTTACATTCCATGCAATAAAATATGAAGAGAGAATGCAAGAATCGTCCAAAAGTTCCAGCCAACATGAATAAGCGCAAAGTACTGCAGTAAAATCAGGAGAAAGGGAATCGGCTAAGGGCATTCGAGGAAAGGAACTGTGGCACAATGGAAGGGAAGAGGAATTGGAAAAGCAATGTTTCGGACACATTGCCAGGAAGAGAATAACTTGCAACGAATGGACAGAAGAAACTCTGAATCGAATCCCAGGGGAAAGAAATCGGTTGAAGACTTGACAGGGAATGGAAAGAAGAAACAAAAAATTCTCATGCATCTTAAAAGAGACCAAATCGATACGCTAGCTTGGAAAAAATATCGAACGATACTTACAAGCATAACAAACACATATGTATGTATGGTATGTTTGTGTGCGTTTAAATATGTTATACGTGAGTGCAATGACATGCCTTGATCCTAGAAAATTATCATCTATGAAATCCTTTTGATTTTAGTTGAAAAGAAAGGGAGAGTGCTTCGGATGACCAAGTTCAGAGAGCAGCTATTGATTTTTCCTGAAAGCATTCTGAATTTCACCCTCTCTCTCTCTCTCCTTCACCTCCGTCGTTTTTTTACTTTTTCCTTTTAAATCCCACCTCCCTTTTTGGGCCTTTATCCGATCACGTGACTCAGGGAGTCCCCTCATTTCTCAATATACGTCTGCCTCTCCTTTCTCTCGCTCCCTCTCAATAATTCTGTCTTTTCCGAACCCTTTCCATTCTGTACACTTTCAACTTCCCTCCTCCTCCCTCCTCTCTTCCTCCACCTCCTCCCAACAACTCCTCTTCTGTCAATTCTTCTCCCCAAACAAGATGTGCTCCCTCGCATCCAAACATCCCTTTCTTCCGCTCTCTACTTTGACTGATTCCCATAGGATTTCGCCCTTTTATAGCACAATGAGCCGAAAGAACAATATTTTAGCGCAACGATTTACGGCGTAAATCTTTGTGTTGTGGCGTTCATTGTTATGAAACGACGATTCGAAGACCCGGAGAAACCGATTGTACATATTGCGATCTAAGCGTCATTAGTCGTCTCTGCATTCCTTTCCTGCGTTTAAGCTCCTTCGTTCAATCGTGGTATAACTCGATAACAAAAGCGTTTTACTCCCTCGGCTTAAGCCCTAGAACGTATACCTTCTTTATCTTCAGTTTTAATTTCATTTATATCCTCCTGCTTTATTACATTTTCATTTACTCTGCTTACAATTACTATTATTTTCTAAAAATAAATGTCATTGAAAAATATTAGCAACTGTTATTGATGGCTCGCGGAGATAAAATTGTTAACAATTAAAACAAAACATTCTCCGCTTCCATAAGATAAAAATAAACGCTTGATATACTTTTCAAATACTTATCATTATTCGATATACATAATTACTCTCCAAACTATTAATTCTCTAAACATTACAATTATGAACATTTAGGTACGTTTATTTTGAAAGTGAGTCATTCGTATATATAGACATATGGATCAATTGATGTTATTACTGTAACGTGTTTTGGAACTTCCGAAACACGGTCAGAGGTTACATGTCATTCAATCGGATAAAATTTCGTTTCCTACATAATTGCGAAATTGTACGATTCTATCGGTCACTTCTCCTCGAGGAGCCTTGAACCTCCATTTCTCTCTCTCTCTCAATATTCCGCTCCGATTAAATTCTTTCTCATTCTTCTATTCTACTCCCTCGCATGTATCTCTCGCGTCAAAATGTCATTCCCCATTCCCCGCATGCCAGCGGACCGACGCTTCCAAATCTGACAAAATTCGACCTTTCATACATATATTCGGAGTCTCTCGACCCGAAGAGAGGCGATGTCGGACTCTTTCGTTGCTTCCATTATTTTCGCATTTTACACGAGCCTTTCTATCTTCCGATTCAGACATATCTTTCCTTAAAGTCCTTCGCAGAGATCCTTTGGCATCTCTGTGATCGCAATAAAATATCTCAGCAGCAAAGTGATCGTTTGCTTATATTGTTTGTTTTATACAAATTATTTAAAGCCGTGCTTCAATTACATTTTTATTTTAAATATCCTAAAAGTAAATATTTCTTATTTTGCATCATCGGTATAAATTTTTTTCAGAAACTAAGTTACAAGTTGTAAACAGCGTAGAAACATAATACTATCGATTGAAATGTTATCACCATTCTCGCTGAAGAAGTTTTTGCTTTCAGTCTGAATGTATTACTGTCATTTGGATAGCATGGAATATCTCAGCTTGCTAAGACCAAATGCTACCCATTCAGAAAGTTTTATTTCTATTTCTTCAAATAATCGTCACAATATTGGTTCTATTCCTGCCAGTGTTGGTATTATCCGTAATTAATTCAAGAAGAGTTGAATTCAATATTTGCGATAAAAATACGGAAACTGCTGTTCTTATTTTGAGAAAAATTGAGGAGTGTAAACAATTGCTTTGTGCCAGGATTTGGTTTCTCCAAATTATAATTTCGTCCGAAAGTACCATATAACGCGCACATTAAGGCATTAACCTCAACTAAAAGGACAGTTGACAACTTTACTCGAGATATATTTGCCAGATTAGATTAACTGCCGATTTAAAGGCTCTATCACTCCTTAATTTTTGATCGGAAACACCGCGCAACGTTATAAGCTTCGACAGAATCTTTTATCGCCACTTTTCCAATGGCTAAAGGCGATAAATTGGGATAAAATTATCTTGGAATAACTATTATTATTACTCGTTAAGAACATGACAAAACCTTTTCTTCTCGGGGCAGTAATGCTTTCCGGAAAGATTCAGCGAATCCACAATGCAACGTATTAAGTTTCAAAATTAACCCTTGGAAGCCCAGCATGGGTCTGTGAGACCCATGAGCACTTCAGTTTGTAGTTTTCTTGAATTTACATGGGTACATGATGTTAAGGTTTTGTGACATCTTCGTACATATCAATAGAAGGATATCTACAAAAATTCTTCATCATTCAAATTTTATGAGGTTAGTTATAAGCGAAAACTTATCAGTATCCCTATTATGTCCAGCATGGGTCTGATAAACCCCTGTATGTTTCATATGAAATAAAATATTTTCATATATTTTTATTGTTCTAAAATATTATAATACTGACATAGTGGTACAGCCGCGTTTCTTCCTTCACATTCTCCTACGCCCTTTTCTTCTCGAGACCGCCTCCCACTCCCTTTCCTCCCGATCCCCTACCTCTCTTTACCCATCCTCCCTCCCCTTCCATTCCCACCACCTTATAATACTGGCATTGTGGTACTAAAGAAATATTACATTGAACACCTTTAGCCCATCTGCAGCATTACTCTCCGTCTACCTGCGGAGGTGTAGACAAGATGGACCAGATGGTAAAAAATTATACTTGCAAGAGACAAACAAGAAGACGACCTTTGGTACTATTATTCAATATAATTGTCATAGCATTGATTAATCCGTTTATAGTATTTATTGAGAAAAACCAAAATAACTATCCAAACGTAACTCATAAACGGCTTTTATTTTTGAAAGAGGTTTCTCGTTGTGCCACATATAGAATAGGTGGCGGAGTATATTTGGCAATAAGTGAAAAGTACGATAGTTGTCAGACCTCTATTATCGATGAAACGACCGAGAGCGTGTGGTGCCGCTTAGGTAAGGATAATTCTAAAAAGATATATTTATGCTCATTTTACAGACCACCTAATGCCAAAGTTGATTATATTTTAAGTTTAGAGAGGCAATTTGCCGAGCTTAGATCTATTATGAACGACGGTTACGTGATAATTGGAGGCGATTTTAACTTACCGTCAATCGATTGGGAAAACCTATGTTTCGTTACGGGAGGTAAAGAACGCGAATCGTGTGAAGCCTTAATTGACACGTTTCATGAATATTCCTTAATCCAGATGGTACGAAAAACCACGCATTCGGGCAATGTTCTCGACTTGCTTGCTTCTAACATCCCGCATAGGATAACTAAGGTGTCCACAGAGGAGAGACTTAGCGACCATCGAGCTGTGTATGCGGAGTGCGAATTAAAGCTCAAAAGACATCCTAAGCCCCTTCGGAATGTATTTATCCTTGGTTAGACCTCAAATGGAATACGCAGCAGCGGTTTGGGATCCATATCAGAGGGGACTCATAAAGGATTTAGAAAAAATACAGCGGCGAGCAGCTAGATTGGTGAAAAAGTATTACGATAAAAAACAGAGCGTTACGTTACTCATTAAAGAGTTGAGTTGGGCATCGTTGAAAGATCGTAGATTACAGGCGAGACTTAACCTTCTAGATAAATATAGGTCAGAGATATTCGTAAATGAAATGAAGGATATTATTCGACAACCAACGTATATCGGACGGAGGGATAATGAGGACAAGATTCGCGAAATAGATAGTAGGACGGAGAGGTATAAGGAGTCGTTTTTCCCTAGGACAATACGTGGCCACAATAGAAAACAGTGAATAATAATTAGTTAGGAACTTGGTGCGCGGCACCCCCTGCCATCCACCGTCAAGGTGACTTGCAGGGTAATATGTAGATGTAGATGTAGACATATGAGACTAAGACTATCTATTACACCAACTCTAAACAATGACGTAATGCAAGCTATGGCCGTTTTTTTACTAAAAAGAGAAAGAAAAACCAACCACTCCTTCACAATCTAACAAGCGATAACATTGTGCTGATGTCTGGCCGGAAAGAGACCGAATGACGACGTACTGTTGCATAAACTACAATATATACATATATAATGTTTGGAGCATTCAAATTTTGTTGGCTCAAATTGTGTTTGAGATAATTTGATTATGTTTAATGTAGTGTATAATATTAAACCATAATATGGTCATGGCAAGCAAGGTGCAATTAACTAATCTATTCCCCATATTCATTGACTTCAAAAAGGCGTTCGATAAAGTATTTCATAAGAAATTTATTGCGAAGTGAGGGCAATATGATATCAATCCAAAAATTGTCAGTTGGGTGAGAGACTTCCTATCGAATAGAGAAAAGATAGTTATCATTGATGGTAAATAGTCATCCCCCGTTAAAGTTGCGTCGGGTGTTCCTCAGGGAAGTGTATTGGGCCATCTACTTTCCTTAATCTATGTGAATGATATCTGCTCTGTAGTTCATAATTAAATTAGACTTCTTGCCGTTGATACCGTTCTATATAAAGAAATAATAAACCAGGAGGACCATCAGTCGCTGCGTGAAGACTCAAGAGCCATTTCAACGTGGAGCAAAGAATGGCAAATTGAAATTAATTACATTAAATGTGCCGCAATTACGTTCTGGAATTGGAACATAGAAGTAGGTTTCGAGTATAAAATACATGGAATAAATATTCAAGCAGCCGACTATGTAAAAGATTTAGAAGTAACCATTTGTCGAGATCTTTCATGGGGCATGAACATTCGTCGAGTTATAGACGCGGCCAACAAGAAACTGGCTTTCATAGATAGAATAGTACGGAACACTACAGAAAAAGTACGTGAAACATGTTACTTATCACTGGTTTGACCACAAGTGGAATACACCTCATGCATATGGGATCCGTACGAGAAGGGAGATATAATTCAATTAGAAAGAGTGCAGCGTAGAGCAGTCAGATTCGTAAAACAAAGGTACGAACATAAAGAAAGCGTCACCTCATTATTGAGGGATTTGAACTGGAGGATCGTAGATTGATCTCAAGGTTGCGGCTTCTGGAGAAATATAGATCGGAATGTTTAAAATACAAGGTTGTAGGAGTAATTGAGGCACCAACGTATATAGGTAGAAACGACCGTGACGATAAGATACGTGAGATCGATTGTAGGACGGAGCGTTACCTAGGTTCGTTCTTTCCGAGGACAATGCGAGATCACAATAGAAAATTTCAATCTGCGATAGACAGTCTTTTGGTAGGTTATGGTGCATTGCACCCCCTACCACCCACCAATTAGGTGAATTGCAGGGTAACATATAGATGTAGATGTAACAGCTCACAAGTGATAATATTTCATTATGGGCTTATCAGACCCAAGCTGGGCATTCTAGTACTAGTATTCAGCCTGGGATTCCCAGGGTTAAAAGTCACGACTCAACAGATAGAGTCATTATGATTTAATTATATTACCTGCGCCTCCACATGAGTGAGTTCATACATATTCCGCCAAACAGAATGATCCCATTCCACATGACCACGTTTGCTCGCCTTTACGTCCGAACTCAGCCTAATCCACCGCATTCACCTCACCCGAAATCCATCCATGAGAAGGCAGAAATCGCCACGTATCAACCCCTCCCTCTGTTTTCCTCATCCTCCTCTTCTCTCTCTCTCCCTCCTCCTCCTCCCTCTGCTCTCCCTCCTCCCCCCTCTGCTATTCATCCTCCTCCTCCTCCCTCTCTTTCCCTCCTCCTCCCTCTCTCTTTCTCCTCCTCCTCCCTCTGCTCTCCCTCCTCCTCCCTCTGGTCTCCCTCCTCCCTCTCTTTCCCTCCTCCTCCCTCTGCTCTCCCTAGTCCTCCTCCTCCCTCTCTCTCTCAGGCAAGTCTTCCATCTATCCGACCTCTCTCCATCCCTTCCCAGTTGCATTTCCCCCACTCCCCATCCCATTCCACGACGCACGCCTCACTTTCCCTCTCAACCCCTCTGGAGCCAACCCGGACGCCCACACCCCGACCTCCATGACGTCAAGACCTTGACGTCATTGGCTTGGGAAAAAGTTCACCACAATCTCCACTTCTTCCCACCTCCTCGGAGTCTCCCTCCCTTTCACCTGCACATCCATTACTCTCTCTCGTTTAATCGCTAAGGTATTATCCTTCCCTACCCTGCAATTTGCGGATCAAGCTCGTAGAAAGTAGATATGAGCATCAAGCGCTGGATTACCTAGAAAATGTGTGAAATATGAGCAGGTGAATGGGGTGAAATTTAATACGTCTAGGTCGCGGGATTACAGTCATTCAGTCGGGTATATTTGATCATCATCATGACAATGAAAATCTGTCAACAATATTGAATTTAACATTCGCAGTTATGTAACATATATCATTAAAGAGAAATCAAAGACCAGTGGAAAAGTAACACCAAATAATTCTTTGTCGATATCTAGAAGTTAAAATGACAGTGAGTTATTAGAAAAAAATGAGACACCACCAAAATTAATTAATAATATTATAAATAAAAGTACTTATCGATGTAATATATAATCTTAAAAATTTGTTCTAGGATTATGGTCATATTTACTCTTGTATAAAATGGATACGTCAACTATCTGATATACTCGTAACCTTGCGGAATTTCTTCAACATGACGAATGTTTTTAACAAAAAAAAGAGATTTATTCTAACATTGTACATACAAGGCTGCTTAGAATAAGGTACACAATCCAGGTTTCGACTTTTTGAGTCAAAGCAAATTTTTCATGTTTTATAATATGAAAATAATGACAAAGAAAAACATAGCCGCTGAAAACAACATTAAATGAGTAGCATTAATTAGAATCGGATTCCTCCTTCCAGCTGCGTAACTTTATTTACAAAATATTTCTGTAAATCCACTACAGAGTATAACATGTAGGTTTAAAATTTGTTAGTGAATATTTGCCATATTATTATCAACAGTTAAAGACATATATACGAAAATCCCTGGATTTGAAATTCATACATGGCTGCCATTTTGAATTTGAATGCCAAGATACATTGTTTTCTGAACCCTATCTTTCATACAGCAATAAATATGCAGGTCAAGTGAAAATTGGTTCACCACTATTTGCCTCACATAGTGCTGGAGGTAGGAATGCACTCCTACATTTAACCTCTGCCGTGGCAATGGGACATTTTTTTCAAAGAAGCATCGCCGAATGGCACGAGCAGTACAGGAATTATATGCTGGCAGAGAGAGAGAGACAGTAAAGCACGCGGCTTTAAAAAGTAATAGTAGAAGAGGGGGGAGAGGCGGGATTGAGGAAGCAGCGGGGGGAAAAGAGGACGGGAAGTGGCTGAGAATTATGGGAAGGCCTCGAGGAGTAGGGAAGGGCAAAGGCACGCCGAGAGCCGTAAAACAAGCGAAGTAGGAAAAGATGGCGCGCGGGTGGGAGGGAGGAGATCGCGGATGGGAAGAGAAGAAACGGCGTCGGGAGAAGCGCAGTGCAAGTGAAAACAAAAGAAGAGAGAAATATCAGAATATTGTAATGCGGATTTACGCATGTACGGCGGGAAAAAAGTCAGTATTATGAGAGGGGAAAGGACGACATTCCATATGAACGTCCCCGTCGCGAAGAATGCGGAGTCTCATTCTTCGTGCAATCTCTATAAACTATGCTATTTAATTTGATCGCATAGCTGAATACCTTTAGCTAGGAGAAAAAGTGTTACAGCTTCAATTCGAGTGAGATCCAAATCCGAAAAAAGTTTATTTTTTCTTTGCGGCGTTTGTTCTTTTGTAGCGTCATCCCCACTTTTAGAGTTTTTACCGAGGAAACATTGAAAACAGTTTTCAATTACGCAAAATACTTCACTTATCTTAAGAGAAAAATCTCTGGTCGTGAAAATGAACCCACCATATTGTATTTTTATTGTGAGTTTCAATTAAATTTCAGAAAATAATTTTTATACAAACCTCGGAAACCTTTTTTCTACAGAAACTACCAAATATTTTTTGCCTTTAAAGAGGTTAACTGACTAATGTTATAAAATTAGAGAAATAAAATAATTTAAATGAAACAATCTACAATGTGAAGGAGAAATATACAAAATATCGAGAATTCTTAAACTAAATACAAGCGAAAGCTATAATTTTCAGGAATCGGGCCTTTTCCTTATCATACCAAAACGTTTCATGAACTACTTAACGAGGGCAACATTTCTCAATCCAACCGAAACGAAAAACTTAAATAAGAGCTCACTCATTTACCAGGAAAAGCTTTTATCGCAACATTAGCTTGCCACCCGACCCACGGCGCCCATAATTTACCTTCCACGGCAAAAATTCTTTTCTTTTTTCACTGGGATTATCTTAAAGCAGTGCATCTCAAGAATCTCGAAAATTCTGAGAGCTAATCTCTATTTGCGGACAAGATAAGGAGCAAAAATTGCATAAATGAAACCAGAGATAGAAAAATGGAAAAGCGGTAGAAAGGAAACGGGAGAGAAGAGAGAAAGAAAAAGTCGTGGGATAAAAGATAGGATGGATCCGAATGGGTTGAAAAAGTGAAAGGAAAACCTTCAAAAACCCCTACTACTTCTGTGGAAATTTAGTATCAAACTGGTAAGGTCAGAATATTCGGAAAGGGACTTGGATTTAGCAGAATTGGACCAAGTTTGAAATTGGTAAAAAAGGAATATTTTCTCAGAAAGAGAAAAAGGACACGCAATAAAAGAGATGGCAAAGAGAGAGAGAGAGAGAGATGGATCAAGATATAAAAAGGGTGGCGTAGGGGAGAGGCAGTTAATGCGAATAAGGCGGGAACCCGATTGCGATATAATGGTCACAGCAATGGAAAAGGATACGTCCCCTTCAAGGAAGTTGCTTTAGCTTTGGTCGGAAAGAAGAGGACTACTTCGAAAAATTCGGCGAACGCTTTAATGATATTGTGAATAGGAGAGAAATTTTTAGAAGATACGTTTTGATGCAGAGGAAAGGGGTTCGTTAACATTTTCTATAAAAAGCGACTGTTTTGAAAAGAGAAAATGGTTACTGTTTTATTTTACGAAGATTATCCACAAATGAGAAGACCTTTACACGATGTGCTATGCTATAACTGCAAGTCTTTGTCTGTGAAGAGAAAGTGAATCGCATTTTATCTGTAAACTTTGTTCTCCCGTAATTCAAAAAATGAAAATAAATTCCGAGAATTAGTAACCGTATCTACTAAAACTGCATAAAAAGTTTTACGTTCCACATAATGATTTCATGAAATTATTACTGGTGTTTCATAAATTATATTTAGCCATGGTATGAATAAATATATTTCCCTTTATTATATTTATAATAAAATGCTAATGGCTCCAAAAAAATTTATATCTATATAATGTAATATCATTACCTGAAGGCTAGAATTGCAGTTTTTGAAAATTTTTATGAACTAATTACTTCGAAACATTTTTAAAAATACCAATATTTGTACATTGCAATGATAATGAATAAGTAGGTATTATAAGAGCAACATGGTCATAAACTAAAGCTGAAATGATCGATTTTTTTATTCTTGTATCACGTGGTCAACGGTGACATTGGATAAATTTTGAGATACTTCTACATCCTATTCACGTAAATTCCGCCTTCTTTTGGCGACAAAAGTTTTGCGGCCGCATATACCTCCATCACACTCCGACGGTAGCGTGCTCGACCTCCATTGATATCGTGCGAGCGTGACTCGGGCTCACAATGCACCAAATTGGGACGTTTCCTTCAGAGAGAAGCGAGCAAAGAACGATCAGAAACTATTTCGGTCACGACGTGCGTAAACATTATTTCAATTTGTTTTCAGATGCGCAGCGATTTTCTATGGGTTAAAAAACAACAAAATAGCTTCCAAAAATAAATTTCAAACATGATTAACTTAAAATGATCTGATTGGGGCCGACTGCGCTAACATTTCTGACCAAGTGATTATAATGTAGTCCATTGGATCTCCCTCTCGGATCACTGAAAAATGTGTCTCTTAACCCGATTAAAATATTAGCATATGACATAAGAGTAAAATCACAACGGAAAAAATGCTTCTGAGTTTGTGTATTTCGAAGAAACTACTGACGTTTCGTAAAAAGAAATAATGTACTGCCTTTATGAATGCAATGCCTAAATTGGTGTAATGAAGGTAGAAAGACGAAGGGCGAGAGGTTATTCAGTCGAGTAGACAACGCGTCAGAGGCATCCTCATAGTGGGCGTCAGAGAGAAAGAAATAGGGACGACTATGGGAAATGGGGAGACATAATGGAGGAGAGGGAAGCAGGCAGCTACAAAGAGTGAACGCTAAAACCATTAGCCACACTGCATTATTCGTGTCCTGAATGGTCACTACCTATACATACCTCCCTTCTCTATCGCTCAGCAACGGTCTCCAACTAATAAACCAATGCGGATTAGGAGTCAAAGGACTTCAATAATTTCTCGTCAGAGGGAGTGTTCGAAAGGAAGATAAAGGGTGGGGGGAAAGGAGGAGTTCAATCCCTGGGAGAATGCACGGGCGCAACCACACCTGAGGAAAGAATATATATATATATATATACACACTTATATACTTATATATATAAATGCATCACGAAATGCACCCATGTATGATAATTCCGGAAACATGTGACTAGTGTTAGGCTAGTTGACGGTAGGAAAGGACAACAATGGAAGGGTATATGAAAACTAAAGTGAGGGAAACATTCATCATTCTTTCTTGCATAATCTTGATAAAGAGATGAAATATACTTTTAGAGGTAGCTATCATTAAAACTGTTAGAGATAATGTAAATTATGACGATAAATTCGGTCACTACTGACAAAAAAATGACCAATCTGCGTGGAAATTCAAGGATTTTATTTCCAAAAGTTTCGTGAAAAAGGTAAGTATGAGACAAGGAATGATAAAGATGTTGGGTGGAAAATGTAGACGAATGTTTTGCTTTATATAATCGCAAAAGACTAAGTGGAGTAACTATATCGTCGAGGAAGAGTGATTTTTGTCCAGATTCATGAAAAAATATCAGCCGTTGAAAGAGGTGAGAGTGGTTAATTGGAAAGGAGAAAGAAGCGCAGAGGAAAAAGCTTTCATTGGCACTCCCTTTGATAAGTCTTTGTGTGAAGGAATAAAAGCGAAAATGTGTTTATCCGATAAGAGAATAGAAGCTAATAAATAGACACGATAATGATAAGGGTGCGAGCCGATCGTAGGAAAGAAGGGAAAAGGACTTGTGAAGCCAATCAGCGTTCATTATATGGATAAATGTGAATTAGAGATGAAAATTTTGGATAGTGCGTGGTTGGAAAGGGAAAAATGATTATAAAATTAAAAAACATGAATATGCGTCTGAAAGAAAAGAATAAGAAAATAAGCACTATTGCAAACGATAAAGAGGAACATGAGAATTGCACTAATATCTTATATCAATGTATGGATTATTACGAGAGTTTTTGCACCATCTCTTTGAAGAAAAGCCCAAATTATACTTACGGCAATAGAAAAAGGGGTCTAATATTAAAAAAAAATTGAAAACTTTAGTGAACGAGTCAAACGGCGAACAAAATCACCAATACTATGGATGGAGTCCAAAGAATGGTGTAAAAGCAACCGCCATAATAAAGAAATAGTGTGTGGAAAATAAGAGTGCAAAATGAGTAGTGTACTGTGTCTCGTGACCAGTCAACGAATGGAAAATAATTTGAGAGAAAGAGGTAAAGTGAGGCATGGATTTATTCTATATGAAGCAACGAAATAAGGAAGCAATGTGGAAAGAGAAAGAATAGAGGAATGTGCATAGAGAGAGAGAGGCTTTGTGAAAAGAATGAGGATAGAAATAGAAGCAAGCAATTCCAGCCAAGCTACGACGATTTTTTTAATTTCTACAAACTTTGAGACACAAAAGAAAGATTCGTAAAGTGACTTTAGAGGTTTAAACTAATGAAAATACAAGAAAACAATTTTCGCAGATATTTGTACTCCAAATATATTGAAGCAGAAACAATTACGATTTGATTACTAGACTGAATGAAATAAGCAAATATACTTCTTTCTTGCTTACATTAAGGATTTTGTTTTAATCTACTAAAAAATGGAAAATATAATATTACAATTACTCAAGTTAGTTGATAAATTCATTTCAATACAAAATACGAGTCACAGGAGTTGAAATATTTGGATGGAAAGAGTAATTCAGCCAGCAACTTTGGTGATTGCATTTTTACTGGAATACATTTTTCCATACCCCGACAAAATAATAATTACATTAGAAGAGATTTCGAAGATACACTGCAAAAAGATAATAACCATTGAACCAAATTGTAGCATACAGTTTATAACTATGTGGGAATAAAATTTCCGTCATTTAAATAAATTGAAAATGCTAGCTAAAATTTAAATAAGCAAACATTAGACCATAGTCACATCGGTGGAACAATTCTAAATATTATTCGGTCGTTCGAAAGAGAAAGAAAAGGGGTTTAGAGACGATGCATTGCGGAGGAAAGCGTCACGTAAGAGGCAATTTGGAAGTGGGATCAGCTGTTAACGTCGCCTTGCAGTAATCCCAAAGCAAAGAGATCGGAGGCTCTAAAGCCCATTTGAAGTCCCAGGGCAAAGAGGCGGAAAAAGAACGCGATCACTGCTTTTCAACAGGATGGTAGGTCAAGTGCATTTACGACATTACTCTAAAAGTTACAGTAGGATTTCAAAACACAAGGCATATCAAATTAAACTCACGAGGTGTATCAATTTTAAACTTTAAATATGCTCTGAAAAAGTTTATAAATTTCATCAACTATTCAATCGTAAAAATATTTGGTTTAAAATGATTTTCTGAAATACATATTTATCCGATTCATTTTTAAATTCAATTATCTTAAATATTTAGAAAGTATTTATTTAGTTAACATTACGAACAAAGAATGGACATGCGAAGCATTCAGCTAAATAATTTCATACGGGCTATATGTTTTACAAGTACTTTAAGGAAAATTATTGTCATATTTTTCTATTTTGCAATCTATAAAGGTGAAGATTACAATTAGGATGAATAAGATAAAGTCAAAAGTTATTTCGATGTATCAACGATAGTGAAATAATGGATTTAATCAATTTTTAACCTTTTTGTGACTATTTAAGATACTCGAGACAAGTATTTTTAATTGCATGTTCTTCATTTTTTCAGCCACAAGAAGATCTGGAAAATTCCTTGTTGAAGTTGAAGCAAACAACTAATCTGATTATCATAGAATATGATGTGGTTATTTGCAAAAATAAATAAAAATGAAAATGATTAGATGAAATTTTGCACTGTTACTAAGTACTAAGTTATTTACTGAGTTATTTAATATGGAATTTCCAGAAATTAAGCCATCCTCCTTCAGTTATATTGCAGGAAGAGTATTTAAAGTGATTTTTATGTCATTCGAATGAGACCAATTATTTTTTAAAATAAAATTTTATCAAAACTGCTTTAAAACAAATCATTCTACGCTCGAGAAAATATATTATTAAAATTTTATCGCATTATGGTCACAAAAATAAAAGGATTGCCTATGAATTTTGGCATTATAATTATACCAAGTAATTCGGAGATAATTTCCTCAATCATAAAATTTTCGTTACCTGGTGGCAGATTTAAACCAAAAAAGGGTCTCACATTTCACTGTATGTCATTTTCTTCTCTGCCGTGAAAGTGCTGTAAATATCGATATACAACAAACGGGAGAATGCGATAAAAAAAACCTTTCTGCAAGTCTAAGTAGGAGCCCAGCTAAAACAAGTTTAAACAAAAAATATATTGCCTTCAGGAGTAAAAATTCGCTCCAATTAAACGAAAAAAAAACACCTCGAGAGATAAACGAGATTTGAACTGCTTACAAGATAACGTTGCGAATAAAAGAAGAAAATCCGGAAATAAGGTCTCAAAGGGAGGAATACCATCCGGGTCTCTTTTTTATTTTATGCCTCGAGAAAAAAACTTACGATAAAAGTTAAGGAAGCGGAGGAGAAAATAAAGAGAGATGGGAGGCGAGAGGGTCGGAGAAACTGGAGAAAGAAATGAAAACTTTGTGAAACCTATTCCATACAAAGCCCATGACGTTATATTGAGTAGAGTGGCTCGCTGAAAACGACGGCCTTTAGAGGAGTATTTTTTTGTTGGGGAATACACGACGAAGGAGATGGCAGAAGAAAGAGAAAAAAGAGATCAAAGGAAAGGTATTTAAAGGGAAAGCAATCGGAAGGAAAAGAGAACGAGAAACATACACGATAAAGGAGGTTGTAGGCGAACCGCGGTGGAGAAGGGAATGGAGGAAAAGAAGGTAAGTGCGCAATGAGAGAGAAAGGATATTTGAACATACCCTTATATGTGCACGTATGTATGTATGTATATAAGTGTGCGTACAGGCAAAAATACATAAAAATAACAAAATCACTCGCCGTATGTGGATAAAAAGAAGAAGAACGAATGGCGATGGGAAAACGTGCTTGGGTCGCAATGGGTCTCGGCGAGTAACATGTCCTAGTGTCGCTCGCGAGAAACGTAAAAGAGAGAGAATCGAGTAAGATAAGTGAAGATAAACGGAAGGCGAGGGACGGATGAACACCTTCATCGCCCTCCTCGGAGGAGTGAGTGAGTGGCGGGGGCGAAAGTCAGAGGGCGTTCAGGTCACTCCTTCCCCAGCCGCCGTCGTCTCTCTTCTTCTCCTTGTTTGATCGGGAGGCCGAGGTCGCTTAGGGCCACGGGCCTCCTCCGTTTCCCTTCGCTTTACGACCGTATCCTTCGGAAAAGGAAAGCGATGCGAGGGCCGCACTGATAGCGAAGGCGATTCTTATTCTGGAAGCCCTGCGCGAAAAAGAGGTGACCGTCTCCTCTCTTGGAGGCGCCATCCCAGAATCCCCCTTCCCATTTCCCACGACTCATATTCCCCTCACCCCTCTTCCGTCTGTTACGCCGCGTTGTTTACAGAGAGGCGGCAAATGTTAAACAGGGTTTCTTGAAAGCGAGCGAACGAACGCCCCCTTTCGCCCCTTTCGTTCCCTTTCGCCCCTTTGGCCCTTTAAGACCGTCATAATACGGTCGGGGGAGTGAGGGAGATCGGAAGATATCTTTCTCTCTCCGTCGCCGTTTGTTAGCAGAGGTGGAAAATGACGATTTGCGATGCGGACTCATTAAAAAAGACTTTGTTGATTAGGATCGAATAGCTAAATCGAAACGAAGACTTTTGAAGGCGTCGAACTAACTATCCGTGAATTTATTCACGACATAATTTCAGTTAGAAACTTCATCGCCGTTAAATTGTGTTAAGAGTTGCCGTCTCCAAACTCCGGTTGCGGCGAAAGAGCGGCCATGTGCCCGTTCTCCATCGAGAACACTCGGACGAAATTCGTGCCATTTAACGTACTGGGTCGACTAAATTTTTCTTGTTTCTGTGAAATCGATTGGTGATGATTAAAAAATGCCGTTCCATATTTTGAATTTGATAAATTAATTTCAATGCTAAAATGACTTCTCTTTACCAAGAGATTGGCTTCAATAAAGTGATAGACATTTAAGATTTATCACCGAAATAGCTAAAAACTCTATTCAAGTACATAATATGAACAGTTGTATCGTTAAATTGTTAGAAATAAAAGTAAGCATACTAAAACCCCTATAATCCATCTGTAGATTTAAAAATTCGAAGCAGTGATTACAATCATTGCGGACTAATTGCAATACGGAATTTTGCAGGTACGACTGCCAGTATTATAGCGTAAACCTAGGCCGGATGCATTAAAGTTATTTTCCAATTTCTAAAGAAAATTTCAAAGTGAATTTTTTCCATTGTTTTGAAATAAATTTAATTTCATAAAAGATATTTTGCAGAGTTTTTAAAGTGTCTTCTTATATTTTCACTCTAAAAGAAATTCAGAGTTTGATGTTGGCTGGGTAAACGCTTTTGGGTTGGCAAGCCTACTCTCAAATCTTGGAATGAAGCCAACTGGTTAGCATTGCCAGCGTGCAACGAAATCGATCGAGCAGTCCCTTTCTCCTTCGCGCCCTCACTCTCCCCCTTCGCCCCTCCACCAACACAAGCCAACCCATCCTACCAAACTCGCTTGGCAAACCTCCACACCAAAACCACGGCTGCTGCACCTCATATCACTCTTGCATCTAAAATTATTCATAACCTCAATTTCCAGTTTACTAAAAATCTTGGGGTGAATTAATCCTTCGTATTCAGTTATAGATATTGACTTTGTTTAGATTTCCTTCCCAATTGTACCAAATACATTAGTAGGATGAATGTTAAAAATATTTAAAACTATGACAAATACATATAGTTCATCATATAATTTACAAATATTAACAAAATTGCAAACAAAGTCTGGAACGTGATAGCCTACTAATTAGACAAGTATACATAACAATAACTCATGCAATAACTATTTTCGTAGTGTAAAGAATTTTAGACAAAATTTTAATAAACAACTCTACAATGGCACAGAATGTTGCAAACTCCCCTCCAAATGGAAATTTTCAGTTAAATTCGGTATATTTAACTTGTACGTTACTACAACGGACAAAAAACACGATATTTCGTTAAAGTTTCGACAACATCCATCCACAAGCAAGCTCCAGCGAAAATTCCTCACATTAATGAACATAGTATCTACGGGGACACTTTGTCTTCCTTATGCTAAATCTCACTTAATCTGCGATCCAATCGAGAATACCTTTTCCATAAACCATTTTGCCTCGCTTCATATCAAAGGAATAACATCTCATCGCATCCTCATTACCTGCACCCTTAGCGACTATTTTCCCCCTCTCACAAAATTCTCTTAATGGTGAGCGTCCACGGCCCGGATGAGCTCCTTTTTGCGCAAAGGTGTGACCGGCGATGCTCGGAGGGAGAACGGGAGGAGGTGAGTCCCAACGCGACACGAGGGAACGTGAGAGGAAGGAGCGCAGCGCAGCTACACGCTCTTCGAGGAAGGACAAGAGCGCCCTCCTCCCCTCTCATAAACTCAGCACGGAGTTCGGAAAATTCCCATTTTTTCCTCTCCCGTGGGAAAGGGAGGGCTTTCGTTCGCGGGCGGCAGAGAGATGAGGGACGGCAGCGGTCAAGAGGAATGGTTGGTTTGGCCGGATAGAGATAAAACAGGTATGAGGCACACACGGCGACCGTAGAGAAAGTCGTCGCGTGTGCATTTTGGACAAAAAATACGTTCGGTGTTTGTGGACGATAGAATTCAGAGGAAAAAGCAGATTGCGCTGTTTTGTATCTCTGTATAAACAAACACGCCTTAATGCTCCCCAACGCTTTTGCGAGACGGCGCGGCGCCGGAAAGAAATTAGCCGGAAGTTTAATCGGAAACCTCGCACGTAACATTTCATTGTATTTTACACGCGTTCGTGTAGAGCATTAATGTTCCCGGGAGATCATGTTTGAATACCAAAAGTACTAACGTCGTACATTGTTCATTACATTTATGAGGCTCGGTTAAATGTCAGCGTTAAAATGTAGCCTGTATGACCCTTTGGAAAAATAATTTCCCTTAGACAATATTTGCTTTTAACCGTAGTCGTATACTCGCATTTGTTCAGATAGCACGTATAATTTCATTCTATAAGGTCAAATCGTGGTTCCTGAGTAATTCGAGGTAAACCACAATATTGCTCACTTATTCAATTTAACTCCATAATAATCCAAGAGGTTGATTAGCCAGAAATACACCAGACACCTCAATTCAGGTCTATATTCTATGATGTTCTATCGAAGTTATACAAATTATTTTTGCCACATTTTATCTAACTCAATGCTATACATAATTTAACGCTATTAACTAAATTCTGAAAGGTAAATCGCTTCAGTCATAAGGATTATTTTCATTGTGAGCGCTATTTTCACCCGAAAATTTATTATTTTTCTCCAATGTGACCGAATTTGATTGATTTCTCCTCTCCATCTCCTTTCCTCAAATTCACCTTACTCCTATAGAAATCAAATAGCTTAACAAAAATAATACAAAAAGGCAATTTGGAAAAACTGGAATGGAAAAACGCAAATTATTAAGTTTTTATGAACGCCAAAAGAAAAACATGAATTGGCTTTATTTTCGATGCTTCACCTTCGGATACTCAATTTCATTGATATTCATGAGAGTTCTTTTTCTTTCAGTGCCATACAGATAAGATAAGCTTATGTCTCAAGGACAATCTAGGAAGCTCAATTTCTGTGCGGAATGCAGAATGTAATTAAATGGTCATTATTTATCATAGTCGTCTCAGAAAAGTTAGAATCGTAGAGTTTTCTGTAAAGTCTAAAAATTAGTTATTGCAGGTGATAAAATTTGATTATTTTTATAAATACCTATTCTAAGGAATCATAGTTGTCAAAATATTGAGAGAAGCTCTTTTCGTTTGGTTCTTTGATTTATATATACCGGATATAAATCTCACGAACCTGGAACTTGCGTTTTCATATTACAAATAAACAACATATTATGCGATAGTATTAAAAATGAATGACGGCATTAAATTTTCAAATAATTTAATTACTGTAATCAATTTTAAAGTTTTAGTTTATTGAATGATTGGTTAAAAAGTATTAAAATTTTGGAATTTCGTTCTCATCATTGCAATACTTAAATGTATTTCAGTTTGACGGGAAAATGCTAGATAAAAAGGATATGATGTGCCGTGGAAAGAGTGCACCAAGGGAAGACTTTGTATTATTCGAGTATTCAAAGCTGGAATAAAATTGAAAAAAAATACTTTCATTAGATAAAAGTTTATTTTCATTTTATCTGACGGCAAATGATGTTAGTTATAACCTTTTGAAATGTACAACATTATTAGGTATAAACATAACATAGATATTTATGAATGGCAAAATTGAAGGAAAAGAATGAAAAAATCATTTTGTATATAAACACTACTGCAAATAAGGAGGTGAAGTGAAAAAAGTAGGAGAGGAAATTTAGTGCTTGTGATACAGAAAGACAATGAAGCTAGAATAATGGGCGATACTTCTGCATACTCAGCCGCCCTATGTGTGTTTGATATTGAAGAGTGAGGAAAATAGTCGGCTTTGCAACATTTTTATCCGAATTATATTCGTGAATACCATTAATATTCGTTACGACGATAGATCAAAACAATAACCCACCTTAAAAAGTAAATTTTACCAATATTTTGGAACCTCAACAATTTTAAAGTTGGACATTTAAATCAATTCCTCAGCAAGAAATGAATAGTTATAGAAATAAAATCAGATACGATTAATACTCAATAAAACAGGTTGAAATAAAATTGCAGAGAAAATAATCTGATAAATATATTAAAATAAGAAGCACTATTATTTTAAATCACTTCAAACAATTATTTTTATTATGAACACCTCAGGCTAATATGATAACGTTGAGAAAAAATGGGAAACGTAATTTTAAAGGCTGTACGAGTATTCTTGTAAACTTTTCAATCGAGATTTCACTACAGTGAAACATGATTGAAACTGCAAAAATGTCCATCTACGACAAAAGCATCAAGATTTTTGAAAGCAAATTCAGATTTTGCTGTATTTGGCAGCTTCCATTAACAGAAGTTGGATCTGCAGCTCTTGAATGGTATTATCTAGCATAAATAATCAATTCCATCCTCAACAAGACCTAACTCTGGTTGGAATAACCCTTTTCAGCCAGGCCCTGCACTCCTGCCAACATTCTCATTTCAATTCCCCATTCCTTTGCAGAAAATCTCCCCCAATCCTTCTCCCGCCCTCTCATGCCTATGTTAACCGGCCCTTCTCTCGCTTCCAATCTAAAACCATTTAGTCCATGAGTCGCACCACTCCACTCCTGACTGCAAACCACTCCTTATCCTACCTCTGCCCGCTCTCTCTCTCTCTCTCATCTCTCGCTCGACACCCTTACGCCTATTTGGAGTTAAGCAAGGATTTCCTGGACCAATATTTGCCCTTTCACAGGATGCCGTAATGGAATGAGGCAGCTCGCACTCGTTTGCACAGGAATAATTGTCCATACAATGCTCCAAATGCTCATCCCCCCAACAAGAGACAAAAAGGGTAGAGAGTGAAAAATACCCTCCATGTTTAAACCTTATATTACGTCGAGAGCGGTTAAGACACCAACGCCGCAGATGTCGCGTCATTCAGATACAATTATATTCTCTTAAGAATAATTAAATGAAGTAATTAGGGGTAAATGATGATATTTATTAGACGAGGTAGAGAAAAGCGTGAAAGGAAGTGTTTTGTATTTCCTTTGGAAAAATGCGACATGACTTTAATATACGAAGAATGAGGAATTCCAATGAACAATTGCTATTTAATTAATTATGGTGATTTTTTAATGCAAAAATAAACATTTTAATGTAAAGGCAATGAAACGGAAATATTTTAGGCAGCATGTATTTGTTTGACATAGAATAATCACCTCTACAGCAGTCCTAATATCTTTGGATTAAAGTACAAATTTTAATTTCCCTTCTACAAAATAAAACTTCAGATATTACTTAGTTGTGACACGGATATCCTGTATTAATTCACTAACTCTCATAGTTACCGTATTAAAAGTAAGTTAACAGTAGTAATAAAAATGAATGAAAATTTTTATTTCGAATAATGTATTATGATTCAGTAATTCTGTGTAATTAAAATCAATCAGTTCAAAACATTAAAAATTTTCTCGTGATACATTCATTGATAATTGAATGTAACTGCAAGGTGTGGTTTCTCATTGGACGATGGCCCATATGTTTTCATCACCAGTCAAGGAGATGACATAATTTTAACGAATTTATGAGCATTAAAGGGTTTTGATACAACGTATGATCATCCGCTAAAAACTGTACATTGAATTAATCGCGTTAATTGGAACAATAAATTAATTTGTTATGAAATTTATCTCACTAAAAAGCAACACACGTAATAAATCGTCTCCAATCAAATCTCATAAATCAACACAAAAGGCGTTAAATGCATCTGTACTCAAAGACACGCATCGCACAATTTATGGACAATAAAACTAGGATCGGTAAAGTCAGATGGCAACACAACAAGCTTAGACACAAACATCTCACATCTTACAAAAATTGAGTCAAAGATTAATAAGAACATACGATTATATGATTCATAAATTCAACTTAACGCAAATACATAAAAAAACAACTTAATCTAGACGCGGGCACTTCAAAGAGATGGGTGCGAGGCATATAGCCTCGTCATTAAAGGCTTTATGGTTCCAAAGATATGGTTCTCGCCCGCGGAGAATAATAAAAGAAGGAACATTCTTACGCTTGATGATTTTCTTGAGAGAGAACCATTACTTTCCTCGCCTTTATTGCCCACATTGCAGCCGCAATTATCGAGAGTCAACCTCGAGTCCAACGAATCCACGTTTACAGACGTAAATTTCTCCGAGGTCTTAAAAACAAACCCTAACTACAAAAACACTACATTCGGATTAATTGCGAACGATCTCTTTTCCCTTGTCTTAAGCTAAATTTTCAACATGGCAAATATGTTTGTTCTGAACTTTCTTTTGAAGATTTTTGTCCCTTATCTATATCCAGCGGATCCCATTTGACACACCCATTCGACCGAAAGAATCCACCCTCGCATACAATCGCATATACATAAGGATGCTTAAACTTACTCAACATATACGACCAACCTGCTGTACCCCATCTAAAAATCCTCTTAAATAAGGAAACCCTGCCCCCATACAGAGCCCCCTTATTACGGAGGCGAAGGGACCGTCGTCCTGTTCTTAACCCCGTTCGAAGCCACCCGTCTATATTGCTCTTCTCTACCTCTCTCATTTTCCCTCCCCTTCACCCCTCTCTCATCTTCACCTCTCACATCTCCACCTCTCACATCTCCACCTCCCCTCCACTTCCATCTCCCCTATTTTCTCCTTCCATCTCTCTCTCTCCCTTCCGAGGGTTCCGGTGGTGTAGTGGTTAGAACGCTGGCTGCTACTCGCCTGATGCTAGAAAGGGCAGCGGGCACGAATCCTACGTAAGTAGGCTTTTTTCCAAGGACGCCCGGCCCCCGTTTGTGTGGTTTTAGAAGACCGCGCAAAGTCAGCGTTCTGTCCTACGGAAGTGACGTTAAGCCATTGGCCCCCTTGGTGCTCTTTGTTAATTCCGGCACCGGGTTCCCTCCTCTCTTGTGAGTGTGTTCGGTGTGGAAGGAGTTATGGCTATAATAATCCAAGGGGTTGATTAGCAATGAATACACACACACTCCCTTCTCTTCCCCTCCAATCTCCTCCTCTCCTCCCCCCATCTCCCCTTCTCTGCCCCTCCAATATCCCCTCACCTCCCCTCCCATCAACCCCTTTCTCTCTCTTGCCCTCGCGGAATTAGTGACATAGAGTGGCGCCGTAAACTATCCGCGGTCTGCCGTAAAAGAGGGCAGGCAGTAAACCATCCTCCTCCTCACCTTTACAGCTGGAGCACACGTTGGATGCCACGCCCATCCTCCGAGGATGCGACTCCTTACGCCCGAAATACTGGGGACCATGCCTTTTAAACTCTCGCTGCCCTCCACCTCGAATAGGTTTCCTATTTCGCCGCCCCCGAACCCCCACTCCCTCCGTGCCCCCACGCCCTCCGTTCCCCCACGCCCTCCGGGCCCCCACGCCCTCTGTGTCTCCACACCCTCTGTGCCCCCCTCCCGCCTCTTGAATTACACTCTGTCCCTTCCCTTTGCCTCCTTATTCTCCTTCTCTCTCTCTCTCTCATTCCATCCGCTCTATGGCTCTCGGATGTGTTACGTGGACCTTTTTCTCTCCAAAACGTGGGGATATCCGCCTTTCCTCACGGTGCCCATAAAAACCCGCGTATCTCTCATCCGCATCGGCCTCACCTCGCCTTACTGCTCTTAAACCTCGTGCGTGTGAGAATTTCAGTTCCTATTCCCCTCTATGTCGGTGTGCGTGTGAGTGTGTGAATTCGTGGGTAAGATTACCGGTTCTACGTAATCTCGCTTGGGACCCACAAAGATCGTACCGAGGTAAATGCGAGGTATGAATTTTTCGATCGAGGCTCTTATAATAATGAACCAAGTAAAATGTAAATTTCCGAAGTCTCTTGTTGGATGTTCTTGATTGTGAGTGCCTTAGAGATTTCACATTAATTATATAAAGTAAAAATATTGAAGTAATTCCATTGAAAATTTTAATAAAATGTATTATGAAATGTTATATCGTGTACGACGCGATTCTATGCAATTTGCCTGTTTATCTAGGATATAAATTAGCAACTCTTCATGTTTCAAATATTTTAGCCAAATTGCTATAAAATCGGTTATTAGTTTATTTGATGGAAAATTAAAACTCATATAAACGTAAAAAGATGAAATTTTTGACACCGATAAAAGTTAAATTGAATAGTGTTGTCGAAAAAATTGTATTCTTAAAGCAAAATAAAAGATAAATTGTATTTATGGAAAAAAGCCAGTAGCGATAAATTTCATTATGTCAAAGAAAGCTTCGCTTAAAATGGACCGCAGAACATAATAAAGGAGATACAGCCTCAGCAAGGGAAAGCTTTACTCCTTTACGGTGTTCAGCGTCCAGTTTTTTATTACTTGCCTTTGTTATGAGGCGTTAATAAATTAAGCTCGCACAAAATATCTCCTTTCCGTATAAGCCTTATAAACAATCGACAAAGATGGAAACATTTCCATGGTTTATTTTCAATGATAGGTTTAATTTATTTATCGAATCCAATCGAAGAACGGATCGGAGGGCTGTATATAGAGGATCGACAGTAGGATTTCCTTTTTATGGAGTTCCACTTTGCAATAACACCCGCCAGGGTCCGGATAACCCCGTTCCACCACGCGATCCCTTTCCATCCTCGGAGTGGATACGATCTCCTCCCACTGCCACTTAAACCCCAGCGCCAAGACACTTCCAACGAGATCTTTAGAAATCCTTTCTCCAACCTACTTAAGCCGAGTGGGCTTCGAGCATGGGAAGGGATTGGTCTGAATAAGTGCACCCACGCCAATGAAAATCCAAGTGCCGAATGGCTGCCCTAAAATTCCCGCTAATAAATCCCGTCCACCTTCTTGGATCCTTAATTCTCCCTTATTCTGTCCAATTCTTCTCCGATAAGATTTACGCCACTAACCATAATCCTCCATTTTCTTCCGGCAACGTTACGCCATAACCGCTTGAGAGGCTTCGACACTTCCTTTGTTTTAATGCGCATGTAATTAAATCCATCCCCGACTACTTTAACATCGGGATCCGCAAATTTGTTACTGAAAATTCTCCTCGACCTTTTAAAATGATTTTGGAAGGTTGGAATTAAAAGACATTGTAGGTTTAGCAGCAGTTCTAATTTTCAAGCGGTTCTTATTAGGTTTTTAATAGATCCATAAATCTATGTCGTTGCTCGTTATAAAATTTATTATTTTGCATGATAAGACTTTGTAAATAAGCAATTTTATTGACTAAAATACAAATTAAATGTTCGCAGATAAATATCATATCACTTTGTCGTATCTATGAAAACGTAAGTATAACATTGTAACAACATATGAATATATAATTTAGAAAATAATTCTAAAATATTTGAACTATTCACATGGTTCCGCTATGCATATATAGTACTTGGAAAAATAACTATAAAGTTAACTATGTCTGAATGAATGCCAAATTTAATTAAAATACTTAATTTTTAATGTACACTAGTGCCATTCCGTCATCGAATAGAAATGAAACAATGTGGATACTATCTGGACCTCGGTGATCATAAAAGTGCAAACGAATATCAAATAGATGAAAACTTATTGCAGTCTACTTTAATTAAAAGTGAATCGCCGTCGAAGTTCAAACTCTGCTTTTCTTTGCTTTCAAATCCCTTCTCAATGCCACCTCCTACCTTGCGAACCCTTCTCCACCTCCCAACTACCCCTTACATACACCCTCAACTCCGCTTCTCCAGGAGCCAGAGCTCTATCACTAACCACCCTGAGAGCCTTCTGCAGACCCTCTCTACCTCTCTCATCCTCTTATTCTCCACTACTCCAAGACAAATTTGCCCGCAAAGGACGGGACTGTTTGCCCTTGGAGTCGTGTAGACACAATAATTCCACTAAAGAAAAGTCTCCCAATCTGTTAAGAAAGGGGAGTGCTTCCGTCGGAGGAGCAAGAGAAAGAGGAGAGAGGAGAGGGAAGGAGGGAGAAAGGGAGGGGAGAGAGGAGGGGAGAGAGGAGGGAAGAAAGGGGGGGGAGAAAGGGAGGGGACAGACAGACAGACAGACAAACGACTTTATTAGGGCGAAATTGAGACTATGTAGTCCCTTCTTACATTTAACCCTTTCGTCATATAAGTAATTACAATATTTACAAAATAAGAGGAATTAAATACATGCAGATTTTAACAAAATACAAATTAATTACAAGTTAATATATTTGTTAGTAGATAACAGAGCATTACCAAAGAATGTTAGTTTTGTGGGTCATAAAAAACTGTGTATCGGTCATGTTTTAACACAGAAAAATTCCCACTGCGGAAAACACCTACGAAGAGAAGAGAGGTGTAAAAAACCGCGAAAATTCCTAAATAGTTCAGGGGAAGGAAAAGAAAAAAAAATCAATAATATGAGAAACGGAGAAAAAAAAACATTCATAAATAAAAACATATGTACATACATTTATATCCATATGAGGGGAGAGAGGAGGGGAGAGAGGAGGAGAGAGAGCGGAGGGGAGAGAAAGGAGGGGAGAGAGAGGTGGAGAGAGGAGGGGAGAGAAGGATAACGCTCATTTTCCTTCTTCCGTTCCCTCGCTCTAATTCTTTCTTTCTAATAAATAGTGTCGTAGATTAGATCAATGAAAGAAATGTTTCCGTTTCATTTAATACTTGCCGTTCTCAAAAGATTGAGTGGACCATAAGGGACAAAATAAAATGTCTACTAATGAAATTCAATCTTGACATATGATAAAGGGATATTCGAGGGAATCACATTCCTTAATTGAATCCGTGGTTATTGCTTCCAGGAAAAGTATTTTACGTTTTCCTAATATGTACTTCCTTATGAACTAAAGTATATCTGAAAAACAGTTTATTTGTAGTCGTTATATTTCTGAGGTGGAGATAAAAATCCTCAAAAAATTCTGTCTTAAATAACAGGCGGTTAACACCAAATACAACGGGTTTATGTATAGAGAATATCTATCCAGAAGAAGTGATTGATAAATGAAATTTATTAAATATTCTACAGCCATGAAATATACTTATAACATTGACTGAAAACATTTGGTGTCTAATTTTAACCTCACTGGTATGAAAACAGTATAGATTAAAATTTCAATATTTCGCAGGAAAATGGGCTGACAAAAACAAATAATTTTGGGCAAATTTCAGATTCTTTAGGGCCAATTTTCTTCTAAAAAAGACTATAAAACTTTGTAAAACTTATATTTTTCAAAAATACAACGTGCAAGATCGCGGAGAGAGATTATAAAAATCAGGAAAAATATAAATAATGCACATGCGAATACATGCTTATATTTCGGAATATCGGGACTAAAATCCGCGAAAAGTCTCGTAAGAGGATGAAGTCACAGTACTCATTATTCACTTCGGCGGGAGAAGTTAGTCACAGGATATAACTTGGACAAATTTAAGTGGTTTGAATATAATTTTGTATAAAAGTTATCATATGTTATTAAAAACTCAGAAAATAGGTACACAATAGATTAGATTAGACCAGGATAAAATCTGGGAATAAATATGTTAAATATAATAAAAATTACGAGCTTTAACGTTGACAAAAACGATCTCTGAGGCGTTAACAGATATTCTTTAATAACTTCCATGTGTTATTTTACTTCAAAATAGAATATTATCGGTTCGCCAAAATCTGTAGCCCATGACTTTTTTAATGTCTACTGAAAATCCGCTACTGTCACATTGACCACCTTTGTACGATGCAGCAATTTTTTATATGGATGTGCGATCCTGGTGTTAGAGTATCAAAAAATATACATTAGAAAAATTCGAAATAGCATAAAAACGGAAATGGTTTAAATTCAATAACATTACGGCGAATTTACACTAGCATAGAGGTAAAAAAAGAGATGAATTAGCGCCTACGCGTAATTAATCCACGCCAGGGTCTTGGCAAAGCAGTTAAGAGGTTTATATATTGTCATTGCTTGATAGGTATTTACTACACACACACACACACGCACGCACACGCACGCACGCACACGCTCGCACACGCACGCACACGCCTCAACTTCAAACCCCTCTCTGGCGGCTCGTTTCGCTCGCCAATTCTTTTCAAACTAATTTAACACGAATTTAATAAATATTTGTAACATAAAATACGTTTTCATTATCTTATTTAAATATCAATGTATTTTTTAAATAAATAATAGCATATATGACGCGCTATGATTATCACTTCATTATATGTTTACGTTGTTGGAAATCAACAGAATTGTAATTTCCATTTCAAATTATTGAGACCTCGTTGCCATCACAGTCGATATTTTTCATTTTTATAAACCGAGATTCCCCGTTTTTAGCGTTTATTTTAAATCCGCTTATTCATTTGGTTTGTCCGATTGTCTCTCTGACGCGCTAATCCTCCTATTAATGGAAAGCAAATAGAGACATCGTTTTTCGCCATCGATTTAGTATACTGTCTCGTTGAGCAAGTTTTCTTGGTTTTCTGGTCTGTCTGACGCGCTTACTCCAAAACGACAAAATATAGAGATATAGTTTTTTCACCAACCGATTCAGTATTGTCTTGTTGTGCATGTGTCCTTGTTGATGATATAGTGGCCAGAGGAATGGTGGTAAAAATTTTAATTAAAATTTTCTTTTTTATAAACGTTTTGTTTTTAAAATATCTCATTGATTACATTAAATTACTTTTATGGTATTACTTTAGATCCATACTAGAATAGATAAATTTTAATATTCTGTATTATCAATTTGAAAAAAATCGTCATTTACTGGCTGCTTCAGCAGCTTTTCCTTACTTGTTTCTATCAAAAACATTTTTTACGCTAATTCCTTACAGATTTGAATATTATCTTGAATATCTCTTTCTCTCATTTAAAGAATTTTTTATTTAACGAGCACCTATCTCAATTTAAACCAATTTAAAAATGCATTTTTTAAAATTCCTACGCCGTTTTTCAAGTTTTTTTTTTATGATAGAAATGAAACGATGGGATCAGAAAAAACATTCCTAAAATTGAAATTGGATTTTTCCGTCAGCTGTATCCAATGACCTGTCGTAATGCGGAATTTTAGGTCTATAGCCATTCTAGAAATTCCTTGAGTTTTACTTCATCCTCCTATATCCTCCATCAGTGTAAAAGGCTGTTTGCTATACATTGCTTTTTATGGAGACTAAATGAAAAATAAATTCAGAACGTGTTTTTATTAACGTTTTCTTCCCTTCCACTGAGTCGTGGAACATTCCAATGGGTCGCGAGACAAAAAGTTTGAAAACCTGGCCTTATTTAGTATTAATTCTGAAGGATGTGTTTCCGCTGAATCATAGAGTAGCAAAATAGAGAAATATTTTCAAATGGTTATGAAATGGCTAAGAGGAGATGCGTTATTAAGGTAAATAAGGGAAAAACGGGAGGAGACGCGAAGTTCAGAATAAGGACTCGTACAAGTATCAAGGGGAAAAAGTTGTGATCTCATATTTACAATTTATTCAATAAATTGAATTCGGTGAGGGGGGAAATGGGGAGAGAATTGAAAGGGAAGTTTGGAAAAACATGAGCACATGGCAGTATTTTGCTTACGAGTTGTGAGCTTAGCGATAAAAATATTTACTTTATCTGAAAATTTAAGCGTCGATTAACTCTTTTTTTTAAATTTGCCTTTATTTACTTTTTATTGAATTTGAAATTCACCATGTAGTAGAACGGATTCTGAAAGTTTATAACCTAATTTTGATCGTGTATGCCATAAATGAGGTTAAAAGCAATGGTCTACATTTACTTAATTACGACGATCGAAAGAAACTAGTATAAGATAAAATACGATGCATTTGGTCTTAAGGTAACTAGTCAACAGCCTCGCTAATTGCCAATAAGTATGGAGTAAATTGGGCACAAGAGATGGGAAAAACAAACAAGCCAGGGGGATTTGGATTACACGAGACTTTCCGCGGAGGTTGAGTAAAGCCTTACGGACGTGGTCTAAGGAAGTTGGGTCAGAATTAGACTGGAGGAGATAGTAATTAGAGATAGATGAGTCGAAGTTGGTTGGATCAAAAAGAAGAGAGGAGCAAAGTGGAGAAGAGCGGGGTTTAGAAGGAGAGCATTGGAAGGGAGAGAGAGACGGATAGGGAGCGGCGGTCGAAGGAAGAAAGGAAGGGGGAGAGTAATCCTCCCCCTCCTCCCCCCGCCCTTCTCACGTCGTGGTCGTGGAAGGATGTGGAGACGATTCTTCTCCCAGAGAGAAATACATTTCCCATTTACTCCTCCGAAACTTCATTACAGGACCGTAATAGGGTAATCAAGGGAAAGAGGGGGAGAGAAGTTAGGGGAAGGTAAGGGGGAGGGGGAGTTGGAGGGAAAAGACGATCCGAGGGGATAATCAGAGAAGGAGGGAGAGAGATGAACCGCGCGAGGCTTGTCACTGGAGTATGATCTATAGCGACGCAAAGTAATTTCAGTCCAGCCTTCAATTAGTGACCGCCATCCGGAGTGTACAAATACACATATTTTAAATTCGGCTAAATGGTTTTCTTTGACCTCCCATCCTCGTTAAATAAATAAAATTTAATCAGCTAAACAATAAATTCAGTGCTATTTTAATTTTTTCATCAGTCATGTTGGTAAAAATAAGATAAATTAATTCTAAATTAATATTAAAATGATTTGAGAAGCGTAAATGAATTGTAAGGTATATCCGCGGCAGTAATTTTTACATTTATAAGATATTATTGCAAAAACTATGAAGCGGGGAATTATATTAAAGCGGATTTATAAAAAAAAAAACACTGCATTGTTCCAATGTAAACGGGTGGTAAAAACGAAATTAATATTTTAAAAATTGCACGAATAATTCAACTCTTGAAACAAATTGAGGTTATAAGAAATTGTCAGGGTAAAATGTACGGATTTCTATATTATAAACAATAATATTAATTTTGATAGAACAGAAAATTCGCATTAATATTGTTATATTTATTTACCTAATATCCACGTAATGCGTTGCGCAAGTAAAGGAAATCTATAATTTTCATTCTAACAGCAGCTTAAAAGGAGTAATCATGCTATCATTTTCTATTAAAATTGGCTTTTTATGTCCAATGGGAGATAGTTATTTTCAATATTTATAATTTCATACAAGACTAAATTTTAAAATACAGGGTTCTTCTTTTTTAAATTAGGAATCAGTATACACAAAACTTGTAACATGAACACTACAAATAAAGAATAACAACAAGATTCAAACGGAACTTTTGACGCCTACTTTCCACATAATATTTATTTTACACTTATATTGGCTTTAACAGCTTTAAAATAACCGCAGATGAGTTGCTCTTTGTGTTCCCAAATTTCATAAATTAGCGTTATAAAATATTACAAATACATTCGAACGGAAAACTAAATTGATCACGCGTATTTGTGTGGCAAAAATAACGCGTGTATACATTAGACTATAACAAATCCGAGCCCAACAATAGTCGCTGCTATGGCAACACTCTTTTAATGAGTGATGAAAACTGCAAAAACGCTAGTATTTATGCAAAGTTTGAAGAAATACGACCGTTAAGCAAAATTCCACGATAAAAATTAGAATTTCCATTCCTTTCATTAGAGAATAGTATAAATCCCGCTCCGATATTAAAATTCTAAGATATTTTAATGTGCAAGAGAAAATTATCCTGCACAATAGTTTTCAGATTTTCCATATAAATCAAATGGGAAGGATAGTTCCTGGAATCGAATGCGGGACTTTCAATATTCGCAACCAAAACTATTCTCGGGAGCTCGGCTTCAGTAGCAGGAGATTTCCACCAAGTGTCATGAAAATCGGTCTATTGGAGCAAAAGTTAATATGGGAGACAGACAGACAGACGTACACAACGACGAAACTGGAAGCCTATTCCCATTCTGGAAAGTAGGCTAAAGTTTGAGACAGCAGAGCTCACAGAGGCCGAGGATGATAGCTTACCGTGGGAGTAGGCTTTTGATTCCTCAATTAGCTTAAAAAGGCAGGATTTCCATAATAATGAATTTATATTTCCAGAAACATAAATACTGTCAGGGTTGATCGGTTGAATCTTTATAAATTTCTCGTGTCACGGAGCCATTAAGATAAAAGTTTGAAGGTTAACTCTTCGAAGGGTAAAAAGTAAAAATGCAAATATAATTGTAAGATCCCAAGTTAAAATAGTTTTAAAACATACAATAGAATAATTTAGTATTACGAAATCCAGCAATCACATTTTCCTATGAATAAATATATTTATTTGAGCTTCAAATTTCGTATCTTTTGTTAATTTCAACGCTTAATAAAGCATTTATCAGTGGCCCCACATCTCTTGAAAACCAATGGGGACTAGCGAAGAAAATATTGCTGCTTTTTAAATATCCCCTTTACATGCAAGAGTGCGTGGCATTCAGCGATAAATTTATTCAATTTGACACACCCACCTCGCCCTTGTAACCCCAAGGAACAGTCTCAACGTGATCGTGTTGACTAATCTATTATTAAAGAGAACTAAGATTGGCTTCAGGATTGCGGGTTTTGGATCTGGAATATAAACTGCTTACATTCGTGTGAAAAATAATTAATTGTGAAACAATTTCATGAAATGTAATAAAATACTTTAAAATATCAAAACCCTCCATAATTTTGTTTTTAATCTCTTAATAATAAAACAAGACTTAGATGACTAATGACAATGACTAATCAAATCGTTATCAAAGGATAATGAATGAAAGTGCTTTAAAGCAATAAACGCAGTGAGTTATATCAAAAGTTGTCTTTATCGCTCTCATCTGCTATATGTAATTATACTGAATTCTATTGAAATATGGACTACCTTATAGCATAACATTAAATTGCGTCACTATTTAATACGATTCGTATTCATATTTATTTTTAAATTTCAGTGCTCGTTGCTCATTTTTCTTTTATTTTACGACAGATATGAAATAAAAAGTGAAACATTGTTATAGCTGCAAAATTGTTTTTAAGTTTGCCTATTAAAAACCCACGAATAGTTTTTCTCGAATGATTCGTTTCTAAAATTGCCATCGTATTCATACAATTGTGATCACAGCCATGAAGCAGGCCATCACGGGAATAGAAATTCGCGATTAATTACCTCTTCTCGAACGACTTATTATCTATGGATGGAGAGCGATTTTTCCCTCTTATTTTTTAACGAACCTCTTAAATAGGTCACGGTGACGTGGCCGTCGAGCAACCTTGGAAATGACAAAGTTATGACTTAAGTTAAACGAAAAGGGAATTCCAAGATAAATGACTTGCCTCTTGATTCTCATGAAATTTCCTCTCGAAATGAGATGACGAGGAACTTTTACTGCATATTAAACGAACAGAGATGATTCATTCAGATATTCACTTTCAAATTCTTAAGGAAACGTGAAGATCCAAAATAAAAGCAATGACTTAGCGGATGCATTTTCTTTTCGATTATAAAAATCCTGAAAAGAGATAAAACAGCTTAAAGAGACTATATGGAAACACCTGCAAATAAATGCAAAGTAGGTTATGATAAGCTATGAACTTCTTTTTGATTTACGTAGCGGAGATAACAGAAAAATGTAGAAAATACAACAGATAATTTTGTAACTTTTGCATGAACTCTATTAATGAGTCGTCATATTTTGATGAAATTATCGCATAATAATGAATAACGTTCATAATTTTTAATGGTCCCATCAACATTTCGTGTTATGGTAATATTTGCCTCAAATACGTCCTCAGTTTTAAAGTAAACGAGTTTTTTGCCACGAAAGGTAGAAAGATAAAAAATAAACATTTGAACTTCGGAGGCAAAAACACAAAATTTTAAAAAACTTAGAAGAGTTTTAGCAAATTTATTTGGGAAGAATAGGTGGTTATCTTCTGCTCACGCTACAAGGAGACTGAAAAACGGGATGCAGCGGCGGATGGAAAAAAGTCTACATGTTTTTTTGCGGGTGACGCAATTAGAAATCCGTGTGGAGTTATAGAGCACTTGGAGGTAGCATCCTTTGAGAGATGAATTCGCTGGAATAGTAACGTCTGCAGAGAGCCACAGAAGGGAAATTGGGAAGTACGGTTCACGATCAGGTGAGAAAGTTCCAAATAAATATTCCCTCAAGTTGCTTGGAGTTGCATTTATACGCGAGACTATAAATTAAAACTCTCGTCTCCGAGGATCGTTCCGCAGAAACAGAGTCATTTCCTTCGGGAAAATGCATTTACGGTTTTCGTCTCAGGTTAACATCTGAGTGGCACATTTCACGCTTCTCTTCTTACTGTTTTCCGAGTATACATTCAATCCTCGAGCATCTTGAAAATTCTTTTTTGGACTGAATGTCTACACCGTCTTATTCTCTTCACCGCATATTCATTCGAATTAGACCATATTGAGTTGTGGCGACCAGATTCAGCGAAGTACTTGAAATCGTTTACAACCCTATGCCAACGAATTATTTACGCTTTCGGGAATCCATCCCATTTTTTAATATTTAGTATACACATAATGAATTTCAGTCTTAGCTGCATCTAAGAATATTTATTAGCATACTGCAAATTTTGCATCAAATCGTGAAATTTAAGACTCGGCCATTGCCACATTTTCCCAAAAACTCGACTTCAGCAACTACGGTTTCATTATTGAACTGCATTATTTCGTCTGCTTATATTCCCCCATATCTTCGAGGATGCACCAAATATTATGAACAAAAGCTATCTCTTCCTTTTAACCGATAAATTCATCTGTGGGCAGTCAAATTTCCATCTTTGCCTATCTCTTAGGGAGGTGGGAAAATTGGAGCGAGGAGGAGAAGCGCGCCCAATTATTCTGCTCTTTTCTTCTAAAATTTGCGCTTCCAGAAGGTTTGGAAGAATCGATAATTTTTCTAGGAGCCTCGTGAGATATTTGGCAAATCCTTTACTTATTGTGCAGGTCAACACGCCCAATCGATTCAGAGAAACATAATGCAAAGTGGTTTTTTCCAAAACTACAGTCGAGCGAGTTTGAAATAGAAACGCAGCGCTGTAAAATTCTTTGTTGATACTTAAAATTCTTTCTGATTTAGACAGAATACATTGCCATGGTGTCGAGAGAAATCTCACGCAAATGCAAGATGACAGCCATTAATCTCCCGCGGCAAAAGAGAATTTCGTTGTCGACGCACGGGATAAAATATGATGGTCGGACTAAGCAAAAATGTTTCAATCGAAAGTAACACTAAAACAGATTCATTCTTCTTGCGCTATTCGTCATTTTTATGGCTTTAACTTCTCAAAAGGAGAAAACGTTAAACAAATTCTCATGTTATGTAGTAGAGATTTCATCCCTCTGCTTTGCGGTATGACCGGAATATTCCCCATTCATGAATCACGGATTATTTTCGATGCAAATATTTCATTCGGGAGGGATATTTCCCACGAGATCAGATTCCAAAATTGGAGGGAGAAAAGGTATAGCCATATACATGCATCTTCATATTTCATAAATTAATATTTAAGAAATGATAGTCCTCTAGAAAAGAGGTAACCAATATAAGTGCGAGCATTTTCGTGTGAACAGATGCATGGTGGTTATACGCACGCGCATAACGAAGCCCAAATGCCTACGCTACTCACAAACTATTTCATTCAGTGATGGCCATATATACTCGATTTGTTTGCGTGTTTTTAGGCGTTCTTTACCAGCGAAACGGAAGTTGCGGAAAGCCTTATGGGTACGTCTTGTCTGTTCGTCCGTCTGTCGGAACTTTCATCTCCTGAATCGCTGTACGGATTTTAACTGAATTAAATATAAGTGACCCTCGTTAAAGTTTATCGCCGAATTATAATTTTGAGCTTCATCCGTCAATTAGAAATTTCGCTTTGTATAAGCAGTTAAATAAATATACACTCGTATCTCGATAAATGGTATCCGTCAAGCAACAATTAAAATACCATATTTTTAAGAGAGGACTTCAAATACCATAAAAAGTCCGCGAGACTATATAATTGCGACTTATAGATTCGGAGATAAAAATTCGAGAAACGCCCAATATTTTGATACCGTTTTATACATATTTGCCATAAAGAATGCCTTTGAAATCTTTGTGCATTCTATTTATGGAGTACAACTTTCCTTCTTATTTTTAACTCCTTCACTTGTATTAGACACGCATTTTAGGGATATTGCTACAATGGCAACGACTTGTCTCTTTCCGCTTAAATTGAAGTATTCATTGTTCAAAAATGCCTCAGGAAGTATGTCACCTCCTAAAAATCTGATGTGGCCACCACATGACTTTCTCCACATCTGTAATATTTCTAAAATTTCCATATAGGTTAGATAATAATAAATATTTTAAGAAACTGCGAAAAATTTTTTAGCTACAAAGAACAGAAATAAAATCAAACCATAGCCTTCTGATACTGGGTATAGCCACAAAGCTCCAACAATTAAGGAAATAAAAAGGAGCGTTACTAAGACGTAACTAAGCGTCAATTGCTAACAATAGTCGATAGGTGGCTTGGTGGTGGCAGCTAAAAATATAAGATATCTCTTAAACAATGAATTATATGGAAAAATATTTCAAACAAAGGTTGTAGAAAATTAAATTCCCTACAACTTTTATTCCAGTACATTTTTACATTTATCAAATATTAAAGCAAATATTTCAAAATAACGGATAAGTGAGAAGAGTAAATGTCCACTTCCGGTAGACCGATTTTTACCAAAACCTAATCAGTTCTTGTGACTTTTATAAAGATGTTAAATATCAAATTTTGCGTTGACCTGATTAATAGTTTTTGATTTAGAGCACCCACAAAAAACTATCACACACACACAGACATCATCGAGAAAATGGTCAAAACGTGTACAGGGGACCTCAAAACGTGTATTTCCGTTGAAATCTCGAAGTCGATTTTTTTCATGAATACAATACTTTCCCCTAGACTACGTATATGGAGAAAGTAAAAATCGTTTTCGAGATTTCAACGGAAATACACGTTTTGAGGTTCTCTGAACACGTTTTGACCATTTTTTCGATGATTTCTGTGTATGTGATAGCTTTTTTGTGGGTGCTATAACTCAAAAACTATATATCAGTTCAATGCGAAATTTTATATTTAACATTTTTATAAAAGTTACAAGAAGTAATTAGTTTTTGGTAAATATCGGTCGAACGGAAGTGGGTGATTACTCTTGTCACTTATCCGTTATTTTGAAATATTTGCTTTAATATTTGATAAATGTAAAAATGTACTGGAATAAAAGTTGTAGGGAATTTAATTTTCTACACCTTTTTTGAAATATTTTTCCGGATGATGCATTGTTTAAGAGATATCTTATATTTTTAGCTGCCACCACCACGCCGCCTACCGACGACTATTGCTAACAATTGACGCTTAGTTACGTCTTAGTGACGCTCCTTTTCCTTTTCTTAATTGTTGGATCTTTGTGGCTATATCCAATATCAGAAGGCAATGGTTTGAGTTTATTTCTGTTCTTTGTAAAGTCTAAAATTTTCTTGCAGTATCTTAAAATATTTATTTTTATGTAACATATTTGGAATTTTTAGAAATATTACAAGTATGGGGAAAGCCATGTGGTGGCCACATCAGATTTTACTTCATTTTCAAAAGATGACTTTCTGAATATATGTATAAAGAACCTCTCATATTTTGGTTTATCCTTCTGTACTACAGCGTTGGGAGAATTTCAAATACATTTGATTTTTAGGATATGTATGAAAGAAGAAGACAAAATGGTATATTCAACTAGTATTAAAAACCACCTAAACATTTCTTTTTAAACAAAATATTGTAGGGCGATTATATTTTGAGAATACCGCAATCAAATATTTCCTAATGTGTCATATGAGAAATACAATTTAGAGTTGTATGCGTGTACACACACACACACACACACACATCATCATCATCATCATCATCATCTGTAGTGTCAGTCTTACAATTGATCTAAATGACTAGGAAATACATACAAGACGTGGTGGTTTCACGAAGCAGCAGCATCAGTGGATATATCAGTAATAAGAAGGGTTTGGGAGGGACTTGAATACAGGTTGGGTGTTTGCCGTATAATTAGAGGTGAACACATAGAACATTTGGAACAGAAACTTCATAAATGTCCCTGCCAAATGTCGTTTTATCAGTTAGTATAAAAAAATTAGCATTAGAGATATAAATATTCATAATCGGTCAACAATACATACACTAAGAAGGTGCTTTGTAATCTGGTCAACTGTGTGATTGATTAAAAAGAGCGTTTGGAAGATTTGCGGTGATATTATGGCGATAACTTGAACCCCGACATATTCTCTGCCACCAATTTCCTCCTCTAGCTAAATATAGTAATATATATTATAACTAAGAAAATATTTTATTTTCTGAAATTCAATTTTTCGTGCATTGCGATCATTGTTTTTTCGTTTCCTTTCCACGTCTCTCGCCAGCAAGGAAGCCTCTATCTTCGAGGAACTATCGGTTTCCTTGTAAGAAAGCGTCCTTTCGCGCTCAGCTCAAACGGAAAAAACTACGTAAAGACAAATTGCTTTGATGGCTCTATGTGATGCAAAGGCTTATGTGATCTTGCGTTCTAGTGCGACTTTGGAACCCATGTTTTGTATCTTCATTCACTGACCGTCTAAACGTTTCCTCAATAGAAGTTCATTTATTTTCACTTCATATTTCACAGATGTTTCTTTTTATTGCCCTATTTTACCGTCATTATTAATATACACACATGACCGTTTGCATTATTTTTCCATTATTGGGAAAGTGTATGCGAAGAGCAGACAGACACTGCTAAGCGAGTCCTCCGACAAACCCCGTGTTCTATAAAACTTCCGATACCGAGTGGGCAGTTCTACTTTCAAACTATCGCTCACAGCCGCTGTTGACATTTAGGGTCGCAGCCTCGTTTTTCGGAATGACAGGATTTGAACATGCATCCACTTCTACCACACCCGCGCCTTGGAAAGGAGTTCACGAAAAACAAGTGGAAAGAGTTACAAAAGCGTAAATAAAAGCAAAAGATGTATTTCCCGGTAATTTAAAGAAGTCCAAGATATTTCGATACAAGAGCCGGGAGTTGCGATTCATATCTACAAAAGCTAATGGAGTTTTCCTAGATCTTTATTAACCAATTAAAGCCTTTTGCAGGAAATGTCTGAACACAAGACTAAAATATGACGTAGAAAACATTTGGAACGAAGTTACTGCTGGAAATTATAATGATAATTAAAAATGGACTATACTTTCGCTTAAGTAATATTCTTTAGCGAGTGATAGAGAAAAAAGCAAGAATTATAACAATGAACAATAACAAACACAAGTCGATCTATATTTCACGGAAACTCTAAACCGGACCTAAGGATACCAATAGCGAGTCTATCAAACCTCTGAAATAGTACTGCCGTCTAATATTATAATTTATATGATGATTATTACGTTTTGCCGCGGGAAAAGGCCTCGTAACGGAGTTTTATCAAGATTAGTGGATCATAACAGTATTACCGAGTCAAGATTTTCAATTAAGATAATTTCTATCGCCACTGAAGATTTGGTTTGGTGATTATAACGAAACATAATAACATCACAACAAGATTAAATGTGGTCCGCACAAAGTAAATTTGTAAGAGAAAAATCAAAGAAAAATGGAGTTGAAACCATCAACCCTGTTCCCTCGAGATAACCGTGGTGAAGTAGGAAATGAGATCGACGAAAGGATGACTGGGCGATGAGTTCTACGGAGCGGAAGGACAGAGATATGGGCTACATTGCTCCGCCAAACTGGAAGGAGAGAGAGGGAAACAAAAGAAGGAATGTTTCCTGTCCCGCATTTCTCTCGCTGTTATCGCCTTCATCATGCGATGGAATCAATCTCGCCTGGAAATAAAAGCTCTCTCCAAGCAAAATGCGAATGGCGCCAGGTCAACTGATTGCTCATCACGCACGCGCACACACACAGGCGCATTAGCTCTCTCTATCTCTCTCACAAACACAGACACACATAATTTCTCCGAAGGAAGAGAAGCGGATGAAGATCATTTATTCAGAATTCAATTTTAACCGTTTCTCAAATCTCTCTTATGAAGTGAGCCTACAGATGTTACATGCTTCATTAACATTACAGGGATTCATATTAAACAATCAGTGAATACAGGAACAAGCGCACTAAAATTATCTCTGTCTCCTAATCCTAATTATTAATTAATAACAAAAGATTTATTGCATAAATACTTTACATTCGAAGTTTAAACTGCGAAAAAAATTTGTACTCATTATACTAGTTAATATAAAAAATCTTTTTTATCTGGAAAATTACCAAAAATAAATCGTATGATAAAGAATGATAAGCTAACATGAGATATACCAAGAAAATTCTATCCTTACTTACTGCAGTCGGATCTACCTCAGGAATTGACTAAGTTCCAGGCACTCACCTATAATAAAAAAGAAATGCAATGATAGTGGTTTTTTTATGAAATTGGTTCTTACATTGATTATAAGTTAAATAAAAACAAACATTAATAATCGCATAATTCTGAGTAACAGTAAAAGAAACACTACCATAACTTTCGAGAAATACGAATAAAATTTCTCAAATGGACATAAAGTTAACTAAAACTTATAAAGGTGTAAAACTTTAATTTCAGTGATTTCGTATGGAATAAAATGATTATGATACATACCTCCACACATGTACTTCTTATTAAGCATCTTAAGCAATTAAAAGGTAAGCGTAAAATACTCCGGGTGCATAGAGAAATCATTATGAATTGAAATATAAGCACAGTAAGAAATTTAAATCATTACAAAATTCACAATTGCCTAACTGACTTTAATTCTGTGTATAATCCAAAATAAAATGAAAAAGGAAGTAGCTTTATTTTGAAGGTAAATATGAAAAATAAAAATAGAGCAGGAAGATAGTTATTTGAATTGTGTATTGTTTATAATGAGTTTTAAGAGATGGAAGACTCATATTGTCATGGTTATATAAAGTCTAGAAGTTCACTAGAGACACTAAAAGTTTTATGAAAATAGCGCCTTCTTTATCCTTATTTCAAATTATGAAAATTTAAACAGCAAAGTGGTCATATACATTAAGTAAATATGAGCATTATCATTACAGTGGATTTGGCTTATTGTATATGATTATTGCTCTTTATATAATTCTTAACATCACATCAAGGTTATCTCCTTTCCACTGCAGAAGATAATGACTACTTCTTTAGCTAAATTAACATTTCTTATATATAACGTTTCGTACATTTGAAAAAAAAACTAGCACGAATCCTTTCTTATAGCTATGTCCTCCATAAAACACATTTATAAAATTTTAACTCAGTCTTTCAAATTACTTTCTCCGATGAGGAGCGGAGATTGCCAGCAGGTATGTGATAACTTTTAGAAAATAGACCAAGTGCATGATTCAATGGTACCGCTATTGAAAATAGTTGTGTTAAATGATGCAATTCTGCAATAATAAACTCCTAAGTTATGCCTACTCGTTTTATAATAAAATGACAGCCCAAGTTTTTATCGTATGAGCATATTCTCTAGGCTAAAGCTATCCTTAAATTAACGATTAAAAACTAATTACCGTGAAATATCTGGTTGAAAAATTAACTCGACGGAATGATAGAAAATTTTGCTGGATAAGAGATATGTTCAATGCCAACAAAGACGAGAAAACGGATGGTTCTGAAATAAATGAGAGCGGCAGAAGTAGTGAAATGTAAGGAACAAAAGAAGAGAAGGGGATTTCTCGGAATACGAGTTTATATAAAACTGGTCTGTGAAACGAGAGATAGAAAGTGAAGAGAGAAGGGAAAAGGAGCGGGAGTAACGAAGCGAGAAAATGGAGAGGCTTCGGAAACACACAAAGATGGTAGGAAAAGAACGGAAGAGGTTTAGAAGAAGTAAAAGAGAAACGAGGGAAGGAGAAAGGAGAGAGAGAGAGAGAACGTCCCATCGGCTGCTTTACAGGATTTATAAAAGCAAACGAGAAGGGAGCGGCGGAAAGGTGGAGAACGAGGCAAAGAGAGAATAGTGGGAGAAGGATGAGAAGATAGGGGAGGGTGTGATGGAGGTTGGGAGGGAGAAGGGTGTGGAGGGGGAGGTGGTGGCGAAAATAGGGAGGAAGGAAAAGGGCAGAAGGAGAGAGAGAGAGAGAGGGGACTTCTCGGAGAGAGACTGAAAGAGCGAGAAATGGGAAAGGTGACAGAGGGGGGTTGCAGGATTGTGGTTGCAGGATGCATTCTCCTTGAAAAGAGCTGGATGTTAGGTTGAGTTAAAGGGAAGGACAGGGGCGGAAAGGGGTTGGAAAAAGTGGGGAGAAGTCGGAGGATTAGAGAGGGATAAAACCCTTGCTTTGGAGCGACAGTGGAGAAGTGGGCGGGAGTGGGAGCCAGATGAAGGGAAAGGAGGAGGGCAGGGTAGGCAAGATAAAGGGCGAGGAATGGAGTTTAGGCTGCATCATAGCCTTGAAAGGTGAATGCGGGCTTAGCGAGGAAGAGGGGAAGCGGGTGGAGAGTAGGTGGAAGTGGGTTGGAGAGGGTTTCGTGATAAAGAGAATATCAAGAGCCAAGGATTGCACGTGAGGAGGAAGAAATGCAGCATTTTTGTGAAATGTCAGTATGGTATATTAGAAGATTTTTCAATAAAACTGGTTGTAAGGTGAAAGTAATATAGAAACGGCCATGTGCAAAGTAATTTGCGACTGATGTATTATTCAGAAAGTTTAGGCCTAAATACGCCGCTTTGCCGATAGACTATTATACATATACATTACTATGCAAAACACGTAAGTATATTTCCAAATGACTTTGGGTTGATTCTGATAATTGTGGCTAAAAAAATCATCAGAACATTGGTTAAAATATTTTCAATTGCAGAATTGAGTATCATTGATTTAAGATTATGTTTTGAAGACCTTTCAAATAGAAAATAATTTCCATTTCCACACAAAAAAGTGATTTTAAAAGCGCCATCTCCACGAAAGCATTTATATATAGACATTAACCAGAAATATGTAAAAATTAATGAAAATATAAATAGTTCTAGTAATATACAGAAAAAGTCACATGAATAGATTTTTCTTTCATACATTTAGGTTCACTGGAATGTAACATTCAAATGCACAGGGCGAAAATCTCTAAAGGTGTTTCGAATTGACCGTTAAAGAGCAGAAAGAGATATCCTCTCCTTAATGCGGTGACGTGGTCGGGCGAAGAAAATTGAACATCGGGATGCGTCGGGCATTCTCTTTTGGGCAGTATGTACATGGAAACCCTCTTTTGGAGCCACGTGTCTAGACGAGGGGAGAAAGCGCAGAGTGGAGTGAGAAGGTGTGGGAGAAAGGGAGGGCAGGATGAATAGGGATCGAAAAACAAGATGACCGAGGAAAATGAAGAAAAGTTGGACATTAGCTGAAAATCACGGAGATAATCAAGGATCATATAAGAAACGGATATTATTCTTCTCAACAATAGAGTGAATCTGTGAGTGTGTAAATGCTGGAAATCACCTTAAAGAGACTGGAAAAGGAAATAATGGATGCGACGAAGACTGGATTCGGCGATACCATTAAAACAAAAGACCTTATACGATGACTGAATGGAGCCCAAGGGAGATGAGAGAGTAATAAAGAGAGACGAAACACCAGTATTACGAGCTTTTGAGGGCCATCGAGGACGAGAGAGGCACGTAAAGGTAAAAGTGAGGAGAATATGAGAGAAACCTGAAAGGAGAGTAGATAACGGTGATGGCGTATGCCACTTATAATTGATAATTTATTTTTTATGGTCATAGGGACGCGAAAACGAGCGCGATGAAGTCTAAACGATATAATAGATCAAACTGCTTCATACGAGACAGTAAGCATGTTTTAGAATAGAATTCATACGTTATTCAAGCATGAAACATTGCAATTGCCGTATTTATCACACTCCACAATATGCACATATCGAATATAGAAATAATGTGCAATAATTTAAATTCAACTTTAAAGTGATGCACCCTCATCGATCAGGGCTGAAACACAAAAGAACTTCGAAACCAGGAATTCAGTAGAGTCTCAAAATCATGCGGTAACAGTTTTACTTATTCAGGAAATAGTAACAGCACCAGTAAAGTTTTGGAACTGGGATATCCCGTTCCCGGTTCCCAGGAATTTATTCGTTAATTCTTATTCTTGATTCCCGGGAAAATTTTTAATGATTCCCGGGAATTTCTCGTCTGAATTTTGTGCCGAGTCAAGCTTTTCCAGAATTGCCTTAATAGCTGTTTTTTGTGAGATTTCTCCGAATTTCAGCCCCAAATGTTAAGCTACCAAAATTACAAAATTAGTTTTGCTTTTTTTATGGATGTTGTGTCAATAGAAGAATAGAATTTCTGATGAATACTAAATATTTGTTAAGTGAATGCTATTTAGTACCTGTGTTATTAGGAGTTTGAGATTAAGGATCAAGCTGAGTTTCTTGCTATTAATTAACTTTTAATGGATCGCTAATAGAATGTCAAAACGGCTTCTTCTCGCGCCCGTAAATGCTGTTAGTAAAAACAAGGTCCAAAAGTAATGGTTGCATGATGCATGAAGCTGAAACTAGGCGCTGAAGTGAACTACCTTCCTCTCCTATTCCTCTTCCTTCCACCATCCCTCCTCCCCTAATCGACCAAATTAGCTACTCTGACCAAGTGAATTATATATAAACTAGAGAGATGCCCGTTGAAATTCGTAGAGAAAGTTTTTTACGAAATATCGTGAATAGAAGCAACGCTATGCTATTATCCACGTCAATGGTACGCAAATACCAGATACCAGCATCAATGCAACTCACTAAGAATACGTCAAATTCTATCGTTAAAAACTGACCCGTTAATCGGTTCGACGTGTACTCAAAAATCGATTGCAGGAAAACAAACTTTCGTTCTTTTAGGCGTTCGTTGTTTCAAATCTCGAACTCTTACGATGATTCTAAGTGATTTAAATATGTGAATTATTAATGTTCTACATTCAAATATATTCCTTCTCGCATGTTGTTTACATTGGTTGCTATGAAAATCATTTCCATTTCCTTCCTTCTCTCTCTCGTATTAAAAGCATTCAAAGCTTGCTTACATCTATAAGGAATGAAATGACAATAGGATGTCGAGGTTTAACAATGTAATGGGTTGACAGGGCACCATATCGTTAAAATGGCCAGATTTGCCCAAAATATGTGAAATGAACGTTTAACATGAGGAATTTTGAACTGTAGGCCGAAAAAGATGAATGGATTCACTGAGAAAAATACGATAAAAGAAAAATATCCCCTTAACTGTATGCCATTCATATTACACCAATTCGACCTTAAAATAGAGGTGGGATAACTATGGCCCGCCGAACACTATATTCCGGCCCACGAAGGTGTCACGAACAAATCGATTATCTGACTCTCTTTCTAGCTTAAGGTGAAATTATGTTACATTACCTTCGAATGAAAATGATATTCTATGTTTGGGCTTTAATTACTTTGCGTGAATGTGTCTGCATAGATAACTATTACTTCTTCTTGTTGCAGATTTGACTTTTACTCTCTTAAAACTTTGCATTACAATATCAAATAAAATGTTTCATAACAGAAGAAACTACCACTACAGGCAGTCTCTCATCCTATTTATCTGGTTTAGACGTTTCTCTGCCACTAATTAATAATATTGGTTACTGACGAACTTGCATCGATACATTCAATGGAAGATACCATTTCAGGAGGTGATCATTTTGAAGAATTTAAATAATGGAAAAAAGGTTGACTTTAGATTTAACCAAGCTCATCTCGATAACAAATGATTGGTCACCTAATTTCATTTGAAAACAAAAGATTTTTATCAATAATGCCTTCGAAATTACAATTATTAAATTCTGATTCTGAAATAGCCTTTCACCATTAAATTCCACTTTAGAAGCAGAATATAGTGATATACACAAAAGTATGTTTGTTGAGTTGATCTAAAGTATTTAAAAGAGTTTGTGTCTAAGAAGTGAAATAGGACCATTTTAGAAAAAAATTGTGGAATTTTCTTTGATTAAAAGACTCCAACTGGTTGAAAGATTTTTGGATTTTATACTGATTTACTGGAAGATATGAGCAAGAGCAATGTTAAATTAAAAGGAAGAGATCATTTGATTAATGCAGTCTAACATGACGTTAAACCATTCAAATTACAGTTACCTCTTTTTAGATAACAATATAAAAATATCCTCTTTTATTTTCCAAAACTTCAATGTCTGAAATTCAATTTGACTGACTTGAAAGTGACGGATTACTACAATACCATTACGAAACCCCATGACGAATTTGATTGAAGATTTATCAACGTTAGAATGATTGAAAATAACTTTTCTTTATTTTCCAGACCATTTTCTCTCAGTGTAGAATGTGTTGATTCAGTTTTTAGTTAGAACTGATCAAACTTCAATGTTATGACACTATGAAAGATTAGTTTAACGAGTGTTCTCCAATTGAATTCTATAAAAAACTTGACGGACCAATATCCAAATTTAATTAGTCTTGTAATGAAAATTATAGCAATGCTTGATTCAACCTATAGGTATATATTAAGAAACATTTTCTGTTATGAAACAGCAAAAATGCCAAACGGTCAAGAATAACTCACGGTTATCTCTCAACTCTCCTGAGGATTCTACCTCTCAAAGTTAACCTAAATTTTCCCGACTTCTGAAGGAACAAAGCATTTTAATTCCTCTCACTATACCTCGGTATGCAATTTTTTTGATTTTACATTTTTTCAAACGATAATTCGGATCAACTCTTACTATTTCAGACACTTATAATTTACCTAATTTTTGTTGCAGTGGCCAGCATGTTTGAATATAATTGCTTAATTCATTTATGCTTTCCTCGCTACCTATTTATGTCTACAAATGTGTTTCAACTGAACTAAGTATTATCTTCCCTGATTCAATCTATTCATGGAGTTGACCATACCATAATATACCAATTGCCACTTATTGTTATGCAATAAATATTCTTTAGTCACACCTCTGGTTAAAAATTGAACATTCTTAAAACGTTGCAAATCGTATGTAGTATACATCTAATGCGAAAGTTGTGCAATAAATATAAACTATTTAATCAATATTAAATTTATACGAATTATTTTTATTTGCTATATATGGCTCGCCACCCAAAAAGGTTTTCCTCATGTAGCCCGCTAGCCAATAAGTGTCCTCAGCCTTGCCTTAAAACATGCACAACCACACGTACAAAACTTCCCATGATTCATGCAACCCGAATTACACCCATCTCCCCCTGAAACGTATTTTACCAGACTTGCACCATATGTCTCCTGATCTAATGCTAAAAGATTTTGCACTGCTTTGCCCCTGAAAGCATACCAGCATGCATACACCAGTGCCCTCTAAAATAGGGTGGGGAAACAAAACCGAGATATTTTATGTTCCGAGGAGGAAAAAACCGGGGAAAATCGAGAAAATTATTTTTAGTAATTTTGAATGGCTCTTTCGCATAAATATTACGTAAAAACATTTTTCATGATTTGTGTGTGATAATATTATAATTTAATTATTGCATGTATTGAATGAAATTTCTAATCTTTAGGGTTCATAAGTCCATTGGATGTCACATAAAGAAACAATTTTTTTGCAGCTTGCTTTGTGACGCGGAATTACAATGAAATACGAGCATAATCTAACAAATTCACTTTTTTGCTCTGTAAATTCAATTTTCTTAAAGAACGTCTATATATAACTTATAACGGAGCTGAAATATTTTTAGAGGTAGGATTTCTAAAAAAATGAAATAGAGATTATAGAAATTTTGATATTTCAATTTGTGTTGCCGTTCAAAATTCTTCAAGTTTAAAAAAATAGATAACGGTTTAGGTACTACGTGATGAGCTAGGAAGCTGAAATTTTCAAGGTTTATTTACAGAGTAGTGCATTTGCACGAATAAACTTTTGAAACTCTTCATAAATATATTGCGGCGACCGTTAAAAATGTTTAAAATTTAAACAATTAGATAAATATTATTTCACTTCTAGAAGTGCTACAACTTTAAAATTTGGCAGAAATGAGTAGCATTAGTACCCAATAATGGAGAAAGTATAAAATTATTAAATTTGCAAAGTTTGGGAATTGTTTTAATCTATTATTTTACATAAGGGAAAAACAAAAATCGCTGCGGAGATGAAATATTTAGAAATAAAAAAATATTTGTAATGATGAAATATCTGTCTGAAAAATGAATGTTTTTCCAAGGTGAGATAATATGCTTGCAGAATGCAAGCACCTTCTACTAATCATTGTATATAGACGCTCGCTCCTTACAGAGAAGTAACATATAACAAATATATAGGAGGACACTAATATTGAGGCACTTCCAGAAGAGCGGCAGGCTCAAAATTTTTATATTTGTAGAACTATGAGCAACGCCGACCCAAAAAAACGAAAATCTTGAAAAAGTTCTACAAGGTGGCCGCTAAAAATTCGAAATTGTTTAAACAAAATTTCAAGTTTTATGTTTTTCCAAATGTGCTACGGAGCTGAAATGTTTTCATTGGGTAGAATTAATAAAAACACGAAATGGGGATTATACAAATTTTGATATTTTAATTTGTTTGTCAGTTAAAAATTCTCAAATTAAAAAAAAATGGGTAAATGTGTAGATACTACCGGAAAAGATAGGGAGCTAAAATTTTTACGTAATTTAGATCTTAGTCTATATAAACGAATAGACATTTGAATTACTGCATGATATTGTTATTGCGACAGTTGAAAATTATTTGAACATAAACAATTAGATAAACGTTATTTCACTTCTAAATGTCGTACAACTTTAAAATTTGGCATAAATGTGTGGTATTATTAACCAAGTAGTGTAGTAGTGTAGTGGTTAGGACGCTGGCTGCTACTCGCCCGATGCTTGAAAAAGTCATCGGGTACGAATCCTGCGCGAGTAAAATTTTTCTCAAGGTCACCCGGCCCCCTGTTTGCTTGGTTTGAGGAGACCGCGCAAATTCAGCTGTTCCGTCCTTCGTAAGGGACGTTAAGCCGTTGGCCCCCTGGTGTTCTTTGTAAGAGCAGGCAAATGCCGGCACCGGGTTTCCCTTCTGTGTGTGTGACCGGTGTGGAAGGCAACGGGAAACCACCACACCGTGTATGTATATTCCCTAGTCAAAAACCAATTAATTAATTGGTAGGACCTGTCGTAAGACGGAACATGAATGAATGAATATATATCTAGGTTTATATATTTTTATTCATGCCTTTCGACATCTGAAAAATTCCTTACTTTTAGCAGGACTCGTACCACCTCACGCTTGTACTGCTTTTCATTGACCATGGATAAAAACAACTATGCCACGGTTATTATGAAGAACAACTGAGAAATCCATCCTCTATGAAATCGATAAAGAATAGAAGAAGTAAATTTTAATTTGGCAAAGATGTTGTATTCACATATAGAAAGTGATTTAAGTAACAATATTTGAAAAAACGGCCCGGGTTAGACTCTAAGGAAGACATTTCCATTTTTCATAAAATATCACGTAAATATAGACTTCTCGATCTGTAGGCTTTTATTCTTTTTGAGATCTAAATTAGAAAATATTAACTTACGATATTTGGATCTAAACCATTTTAAAGAAAAAATATAAAGTTCCTTATTCTGTTCATCTTTTTTCACCTACATTTCCAAATCGCTCATGTTAAAGGTTTAATTCAGATATTTTGAGGAAATCTTTCCATTTTAACGGAATGTTGTCTTGCCAACGAGTTACATTGATAAACATCGAAATCCCATTGTTATTTCAATCGTTGTGGATGAAAGCGTACTTTGAATGCTTTTAATACGAGAGAGAGAGAAAAGGAAGGAGAGGGAAATGAATCGTTGCGTTATATACGAGAAGAAATACATCAGAATGTACAACATTAATCATTCGCATATTAAAATTACTTAGAATCATCGTAAGAGGTCAAGTTGTCAAGCAACGAATGCCTAAAAAGAGGAAAGTTTGTTTTTCTGCCATCGATCAGTTTTTAATGCAAGAATTTATAGTGATATGCGTTGTTGCCAGTTTCATGTAACTGGATAATCTATTCACGAAATATTAATTAAAAACTTTCCCGTAGAATTTCAAGTTAATTGTTGAAGAATATAAAAGCATATTCATATATTTCACATTAAGACTAAAAAGAAAAAGAAAACAAATAAAAATAAATTTTTTGTCAATAACTTTTATTAAGCGCACAAAAAGTGTAAAAATAAAAATATGATAATTTTGTTATTAATAACTTATATAAAACGCACTGAATGAAAAACAAATTTAAATTATTGAATTGATAGAGATATTTAATATATAAAAGTTATGTTGCATTCTTTAAGACGTCTGAATTAATTATTAGAAAAGCAATTGTGCGTCCCGAAATTTTTTTTCGGGAAACCGGGACAAATTCCGGAAAAAAGGGACGCCTGGTCACCCCACCCTAAAACTTGAACACCCAACCTACGCGTATGCCCCTGCGACGCAAGCATTTCAAATAGCACTTGCTGACAAGGGCTCTTCGAGATCCAACGTTATCTATTTGAAAAAGTTATTTGTGACCACCACGATCCTCAACTGGAGTTTCAAAGTTGCTAGCAGATATGTTCAGGGAGTAGACGATCTGGAAAGTCTGTCCAAGTGTCGTAAAAGTCACGCATGCTGTTTTTCTTGAAAACATCGTGGTCATTTAGTCACCAAGATGCAAAGAAGATAGTGCGAGTATTATTCTAGTGTGCTGGGAGGCCCGCTATTATCATAAATCAAGAAAAAGGAACCATCTTGCTGAAAACGGTTGGGTCTTGCGCCACGGTAACGCGCCTGCTCGTCGCTCTCAGGTTTGCCAACAAACCGGCGAAGAATCGAGGTTAAAAATCATTGCTCATCCAGCATATAATATACATTAACTAGTACAATTTGATTTTTTTCTCTTACCGGAATTTAAAAAGAATTGAAATGTTACCGCTTCGTAACCAATAATGAGGTAAACAATCTTAGGGATACATTCAACTATTAAAATATGGGTTTTCAAATGTTTTTCATAAATAGAAAATAATGTGAGATAAGTATAGTTGGTAGAAAACAGATAGACAAACGAATTTATCAAGGAAAAAATTGAGATTATATATCCCTTCTAACATACAACCCTTCGTTCATGCACGGGATAAGATATTATTTACATATTTGTTTAGTAGAACAAATAATTACTACAGAATATTAGATGTTTGGGCTGAACAAAAATGTGTATCAGTTTTGTTTTAGAAACAGAAACAACAATGTCCCATTGCGGCATATACCTACTAAGAGAACAGAGGTGTAAAAAACCGTAAATCATGCTAAAATAGTTCAGAGGAAAAAAAATTAATATGAAGAAAAAATATGAAGGGGAGACCGATTTAAATATTGCAGCTGTTTTGAAATATTTTGAAAAACCACCACTGCTGGGATATGGCAGCACCATCAACCCCTCATGTCACAAGGACTTCAACTCAGTGTTGTCGAATGTCAAATACGGACCAAAGAGTTCCTAAAATAAACATTTAACAGCAATATTTAGACATTTTTTAATCGAAAACTTATGGTTGTCATGTATATCAAATTGTTACCGACTTCTTGAACTAGGAAAACCGGGTATACGAGTGTGTTATTTTTATCATGGCAACGTAAATAGACAAAGTTCTGTTAATAGCATTGTTGGTATTGTGAAATTAAGGTTAGCGCAAGCTATATGTGAAAGCGACTACGTAAATGCGAGAGGCATATTTTTAAGGTGTATAGTGCGAAAATTGCGGAAAAAATAGAGAAAAATGTAAAAATAAAAAAAAACTTCATAAATGTCAAAACTATACAGTTTAAAACTTTAAACAATTGTCTGCATCAAAATAATTAATATATTATTAAGCTGGGTATAACATTATTAACAAAGTATCAAGAAATTCTGAAAGTTACTCAGTAATTTAAAAAAATTGTTTAGTTTAGAAAATTGGCGTTTATTAACGGACGTCACCTATCAATTCGCAAGATTGGCTCTCAAAAAGTTCATTATCTTTTACAGTGAGCCCAACTCACTCCTGGTGTACATATCTTTTGCTAGAAATGCAGTCTTATGTCTGCGATGGATCTTCGCCGGTGTTGAAATCACGAGCTGAAATTCTTTCACGGAAAATTCCCCCGGCCCAAACGTATACCCTTAAATATTTAAACGCATTGTGCCAGTGAAGACAACTTTACTTAAATTCGCAAGAAAATGTGATGTATGATCCAAATAAAGCCCACCCGGGCCTTCATGGAGAAATTCCTGTTTTTCATAGCTTCCCTCTTCACTGTCATAATTTGAAGTGTTTTTGTTAAAAGAATCTTTGCTAAATTTCATATATTGTATTAATACAGGACTGTTACGTAATATAAGGTTGAATGATTAACATCCAAATATAATTATCTTATCAATATTGAATCAGAAACTCGAATAAAGGTGAATTGAGTCAAATAACTTGCAACTTTTTCGTACTTAAAGTGTCTCTGTACACACAGCATTGATTACTTGTTCTTAACCTTGAGCCAGAGCAACGTCCGGGTACTTCTGTTAGTATTTTCTGACTCCCTTAAAAGTCGCTCTAAACTTTATATAAAGTCAAGTTCACAATCGTACCCACTGTATTTGGTGCATTGAAAAATTTAGGTAGTCATAGAAAAGTAGGGTTTAGCCTCCTTAATGTTCAACATAAAAATTATTTGGATTGATTCCGATATCTGGTTTATGAAACGTAATGAGAAAAAAACGTTACGTGTAATCTATATATCATCATCATCATCATAGGTAGTCTGTCCGTAGACAGGTCCGTGATTATTCATGGTTAAACCTGGTTCTCCATATACTCCCATTTTCCACTGTCCTCTTCATATCTTGATAACTCTCTTTCCCTTTCAAATCGTCTATCAGCTGAAACCTTTTCCTACCTCTTTCCTTTTCCGTCTAGTTTTCCTTCTAACACGTCTTTAATCATACTCTCTCTCCTCAGGTAATGCCCAACCCAGTTTGCCTTCCTCTTTTTAATATATATATATATATATATATATATATATATATATATATATATGGATGTCAACAAGGTGTTGGGATGAGGAAACCCTCTCTGTAGCTGAAGGAGTAGTTCCGAAAGCTTCTACGTTTGTGATGTTTCTGTGTTTTCGTGTTATTTTACGTGTGTCGCTTCGACATCCCCGGGGCCTCGCCAACCTGAAGTCGTCTGGTTGGTGAGTGCTCACTGGGTTTCCTCATCCCAACACCTTGTTGACATCCATATATCTATTTTACCTTTTCTTTTCCGTAAGTTGTTATATATATATATATATATATATATATATATATATATATATATATATATATATATATATGTGTGTGTGTGTGTGTGTGCTGGTGGTGTAGTGGTTAGCGTGTCGGCTTTCTATTGCAAAGTTCGGGGGTTCAAACCCCTCGAATGGAGGTTTTATAAAAAAAATAATAAAAAAAAACTATCATCAGTGCCTGGCAGTAGGCAGCAGTACTGTCAGTATGGTATAGAGCCGAAAACAAATGATATTGGTTGGATCTATATCAAATATAGCTGTAGGCGTGATCAGGAAGAATTTGAACGGCTACAGTACTGCGATGTGGAAAGCAAGAGGGAAACTACCACATTACAATCCCTGGTAAAATGGTTGGACAATATGAGTTCTCTCGAGGTAAAACAATCCGGAGGTAAAATAGTCCCCCAATCGGATCTCCAGGCGGGGACTGCCATGAGGAAAGCATTTGTCGAAAGTAAATTATGAATAGGGACTTGGAACGTAAGAACTATGAGAAAGGCAGGAAAGCTAGAGAACTTGAAAGAAGAAATGAGAAGAAATAGAGTTGACATTATAGGGCTAAGCGAAACTGGATGGGAAGAAGGACAGTTCGACTCAGAAGACTTCACGGTAGTTTATTCTGGAGAAAATAGTGGGGAAAGGGGAGTAGCTCTGGTACTTAGGAAAGATATGATGAAAAGCGTGACAAAGATAATAGCAACGAACGATAGACTGATGGCAATAAAGCTAAAAGCAGTCCCAGTGAACATGATGATAATCCTGGTATATATGCCAACGTCAGCTCATGACGATGAAGAAATAGATGAGATCTATGAGCAAATTAATGAAATTTACGAAGAAGACGGAAGAGGAAAGGTAAACTGCATAATAATGGGGGATTGGAACAGCATAGTCGGAGAAGGACAGGAAGAAAATGTTGTCGGGCAATACGGACTTGGGAAGAGAAATCGAGAAGAGAATCTGAACATAACTATTGGGGGAAAGCCATTAGAACAAGTTTCAGAATATAAATACCTTTGAAGTATCATAACACGAGAGGCAAAATGTACGGATGAGATCAAAACTAGAATAGGAAAAGCAAAAGCGGCTTTCAGGAGAAAGAAACAACTACTTACAGGGAATATAAGGGAAGATATCCGCAAGAAGTTGATAAAATGCTACCTATGGAGTATAGCATTGTATGGGGCAGAAACATGGACGCTAGGGAAAAATGACATCAAATACTTGGAAAGCTTTGAAATGTGGACTTGGAGGAGAATGCTGAAGATAAAATGGACAGATAGGATGAAAAACGATGAAGTGCTACGAAGAATAGGAGAGAAGCGAATGATTATACAGACTATCAGAAAGAGGAAGGCTAACTTGGTTGGACATTACCTGAGGAGAGAGAGTATGATTAAAGACATGTTAGAAGGAAAACTAGATGGGAAAAGGGAAAGAGGTAGGAAAAGGTTTCAGCTGATAGACGATTTGAAAGGGAAAGAGAGTTATCAAGATATAAAGAGGACAGCGGAAAATAGGAGTATATGGAGAACCAGGTTTAACCAAGAATAATCACGGACCTGTCTACGGACAGACTACCTATGATGATGATATATATATCATTATATATAGACGTTTCTTACAGAGGAGGAGGAGATAACATATAACATATAGGAGGATACTAATGTTTAGGCACTTCCAGATGAGCTACAGATTCGAACTTTTTTCTCATGTAGGATTTTGTGCAAAACCGACTAGAAAAAACGAAAATCTTGAAAAAGTTCAACAATCCGGCCGCTAAAAGTTCACAATTGTTAAAACAAATTTTCAATGTTTATGTATTTTCGAATGCGCTACGGAGCTGAAATTATATTAAAGGTAGGATTTGTAAAAAAACGAAATAGGGATTATAGAAATTTTGATATTTTAATGTTTGGCAGTTAAAAATTCTTAAAGTTTAAACAAATAGGTAGATGCTTAGACACTACGCCGCAAGTTAGGGATCTGAAAATTTTAAATTATTTAGAGGTTAATCTATGTAAACGAATAAACATTTCAATTTATCCATATAATTGTTATTTTGGCCGTTATAAATTATTTAAATTTAAACAATTAGATAAATGTTATTTCACTTTTAATTGTACTATAAATTTAAAATTTGGCGGAAATGTGTGGCATTATTAACTCAATGTGGGAAAAGTATAATATTTCGAAAATTGCAAAATTAGTGATTGTTTTTCTCCATTATTGTTCCATAATGAAAAAACAAAAACCCGTCCAGAGGAGAAATCTTTAGAATTAAGGAAATATTCCTCATGATGAAATATCTCTCTGAAAATTAATGTTTTTTTCAAGGTGCGATTAAATGCTTGCAGTATGCAAGCACCTTCTACTAGTAAATATATATATATATATATATATATATATATATATATATATATATATATTCCCTACGCCCTAGCCCGACGAGGGCGGAGAATCTGCTCGGACAGAGATTCACTGTCCGAGTACTGCTCCACCCTCGAACATGCCTTCTTACAGCACGGATACCCGCCGGATCTGATCTGAGACCAAATCCGGCGGGCAGCCACACCCGCCACCCCTAACTCCCACCCCAATACTCACACCACCACCGATTCCACCCTCCAACTCACCCTAACCACCCTGTATTTCCCCGGCATCCACGACATTCTGAAAAATATCCTGATAGCCGCCCACCTTATCCTCTCATCCTCCCCTCACCAGATTCCATTTCCCAGACCACTGATGCTCTCCTTCCGCCTTCCCCCTAATCTGGCAAATATTCTATGGAAGAAAGAACCCCCAGCACCCACGCCTTTACACCCTGCCGGATCTTACCCCTGCGGTAGACCCCGATGTCTTACATGCCCAATAAACCCCCCCTGCAACTCCTTCTCCTGTCCCACAACCAACATCACCTACCCCATAACTTCCACCACCAACTGCACCACCCGCAATATCATGAGATGAGATGCACCCAATGTTCCGCCTTTTATGTTGGCCTCACTAGCAATCCCCTCAACATCCGCATGAACGGTCACAGCTACAGCGTCATTCTCAAACGACCGCTGCCGGTGGCCGTTCATGCGAACAAACATAATTTAAAGTTTAACAACTGCTTCACAGTGAGAGTCATTCGCGCTCTCCCCGACAATGCTTCGGCTCCCCAACTCCGTCAGTGGGAGGTTTCGCATATCCATCTCCTAAACTCCTTCACTCCCCCTGGCCTCAACCTTTGATAGCTTTTCACTCCCTTTCTGTCTTCTCCCAACCCCCTACCAATCCCCAACCCCCTCCGAATCCTACAATTCTCGACCTTTCCGCACTACCCTTCCACCCCATGCCTCCATCCAGTGTCACCGCCATCAGTTCTCTCTCTGTAGCTGATGAAGGAATAATTCCGAAAGCTTCTACGTATGTGATGTTTCTGTGTTTTAGTGTTATTTTACGTGTGTCGCTTCGACATCCCCGGGACCTCGCCAGCCTGAAGTCGTCCGATTGGTGAGTGTTCACTGGGTTTCCTCATCCCAACACCTTGTTACCATCCATATATCCATTTTTACTTTTCCTTTTCCGTAAGCTGTTATATATATATATATATATATATATATATATATATATATATATACACATACATACACACACTCTCCATTGCTGACGAAGGGCGTATGCCCGAGAAGCTTTTGTTGTTGTGTGCGTGTTTATTTAGGTCCTCTTTGACGCCCATAGCGGTCCTCAAATTGGTATATATATATATATATATATATATATATATATATATATATATATATATCTCTTACTCAGTCTGCAACAACTTCCACCACGCGCCACCAGACTGCGCCACTGAAGCACCCATGCCAATACTAATTTCGTTTATTTCAAAAACGATAAGAGATAATGGTTCGAAATTTTTCAGAATTGCTTGTGTCACGTATAAAAAGTTTAAATTAATCAAGTCACTTGTTCTACTCTTCTTTTTCGGAAATCGCTGATTTGTTTATCTTGAAAACCGACTGCTGTTAGAAACAAAATCAGTATAAATAGTGATTGTTAAAATAATTTATTTAAAGTTAAAAATTTTAATTCCGCTTTTTTATTAATTTGAACCCGTCATTTTTGACGGTCAATTGCGCTAGTTCTAATATAATACTGATAATTATTGGATACTTGAAAATGGTATTTACTATAAACTATACAGTGAAGCTAAGGAAATATTGTTTGAAACACAAAACTAAGAAAATAAAGAATTTTGACTGTGGCTTACTAGTGGCAACCCACACTATTTGGTTTCGCGAAACTGCATAGCAATATTTGGAATAAATGGATTTGCGGTGTCTCTTTTTTGATAACAGAACATAAATTCATAGAATATGAAATAAAAGTAAAAGATATAGAAGTACACGAGATGGAGTCTGTATTTGCAAGGATCAATCCAAGAGGCAAAATAAATAACCAAAAACAGTCAACATTCAACAAAAAAGGCGGTCATCCGCTCTTCGCCAAAGGGAAACTAACTTTCGATAAGTGAAAGGTCAGCGGAAAGGGAATCCAGCAGTCACCGCGAGATACCGTCAGTGCACTGAGTACGGGGTGAATCTAGAAACTGCCTGGCATGGACGGAGTCGATTTTATCTGAAGATGCAAACTATGCCGGGTAAAGGTTTCGTAGAAATTGAAATCCTTGCTCATTTTAAAACGCGAGAAAGTATAGTTTTTAGAAATAACTACGCCTTTATTTCAAATTCCCCTTTAAAACATTAGTGTGACATATTTACGATTCCATTGCGATCCACAAGGGATCGCTTATCTCCCCAAGAAGTTTTTTTTAATCCTCCATTTTGCAAAGAAGACCGAGAACGACTAACAACCCTTTTTTTGCTTCACTTCCATTAAGATATCTTCCAGCAAAGCGAAAGGAAATTAAACGCGCTCTCCGCCATCATAGGTCCCCGCAGGGGCACCTCCACTCCATCCCCCTCCTTCCCCCTCCAGCCCCCTCCCCCCCACCCCTCCCCCCTTTCCCCCTCCTTTCCCCTCCAGCCCCCTCCCCCCCACCCCTCCCCCCTTTCCCCCTCCCACTCCTCCTCCCTCCCCCATCATTTTCCCTCTTTATCCCTCCCCCTACTCCTTCCCCCTCCTCTCCACCCCCTCTCCTTCCTCCCTCCTCCCCCTCTCCACCCCTTCTCCTACCCCATCTCCACCCTACTCTCCTCACACCTCTATTCACCCCTCTCCTCATCATTCTCCTTCACTACTGCACGGCACGCCCTCGCTTTAATCGTGCTCGTCGGCTGTGAATTCTCGCACGCTTATTTATCTCCAACCTCAAGGCGCCATCAAAGAGCCCCTCTCCCCTTCCTTTTCCCCTTTTCCTTCCTCTCCCCCTTCCTCTTTCTCTCCCCTTCGTCTTTGTCTCCCCCTTCCTTTTCCTCCCCTCCTCCGCACCTCTCGCTTACAAAGGTTCCCGTTTCCTCGGCAAGGGGCCTAATCTCACCCCTCCAACTCCAACTTCCTTAACTCATGCCTCTATCTCCTCTCTTCTTACGCTTCCGATCCCCCCACTCTCTCTTCTCTCTCTCCTGAGGATGAAACATTCTTCCCATTGCGCTCCTCCGCCATCTCCCTCTCACTAATGCTCTCCACCGAAATCTCAATTATTCTCCTTCACGCATTCCGAGATTTTCGCAGCGCATGCTTTTCACTCACTTTTCGCCCTCTCGCGTTAACTTTCATATCTTACTTTACATTCCTTCGCCTTTTACTACGGCAATATTATATACGTGTGCGTAGGAGTTAGTTCTCTCATGCGCCCAAATCTTCTTCTCTGGAAGTTTCGCGGCTTTCATTTTCTGTAAAGCAGCGCGCTTCTCTCGGGTCTCTCTCTAACACTTCCTTATTTTCTCCACACAATTAGGCTTCTAACGAACTCCCTGTTAATGCATTCATTCCGGTTTTTTCTTTCTTTCGCCCACCTCCTCTTCCTCTCTCCAAGCGCGCATGTCCTAAATCGTCTACGCCGCCCTCTTTCACTCTCTCTCTCCACCGAAACATATTCCCGTGCTCTGCTCGCTATACTTTCTTTTCCACTCCGACTCCAAGGAAAGTTTCTTCCTCGCACCTTGCATCCCGAGAGCAATTCTCGTACGCCTCCTCTATTCTTCCTCTACTACTCTCCTCCCTCCCTCTATCTCCGTCCCTCTACCTCCTTCCCTCTCACTCCTTCGAACGCCTCCTCTTCCTCCTCCGGGAGGAATTCTAATTACGCCCGGAGCTCACTAAACTCTCCTATTCCCGCCGCCCTCCGACCTGATGCCACAAACTCCGAAGTGCCACTGTTTCTGGTTAGTGTCTACACGTGTGTGTGTGTTTCTGCTTTTACACCATGGAGGGGAAAGAGTTTGGTGGTGAGGAGGAGAGCAAGAGAGAGAGAGAGGGTGGGAGGGCGTCTGGTTGGTGGTTTGGATAGGGTCCTTCAGGAGCAAAGTGGCAAGTGCAGTTTGCGGAGGGATAATCACGCGAATTGGCGAAGGAGGGACAGATGGCGCGCGAGGACGACGCATAGAAACGAATGTTATACGAAGGAGGAGACTTGCTGCAGCTGAGTAGATGCTGCCATTCAAAATTGTAAATACTTTACAAAACTTTTGTTGAAGAAAGAGTTCCAACACGGGATAGCGGCATAATAAACGACAGTGGTGGGCAACCGGTTTTGATTGTGTTAACTGATAGTTTTTGGAAAATGCGAGGGATCGGTTAAAAACTTTCATTGAAAACAATCCAACCTGGGTGTTTATATAAATTATGTTTACTAATTGAATTACCGTTTTATTTTCAAAATATAAACCCTTCTTAACATTTTTACCTTTCTGGTCATCCAAATCGTGATGGCGGGTCACTTACACTTGTCTACCATATAGTTGTATTCTGATATGGTCATCGTGTTTTCGTGTCATAAAATTGGCCTTAGAAACTTATGACGAGTTGAAAAAAGTTAATTATAACATCAGTGTGACAAATGCCGAAAGTTGAATTCGATCTTTCATAATTAACATTTTATGAATAACATTAAATATAATTTTCTTTTGCTAATTGTTAATATTTATTTTATTTATTTGCCACTAGTATAATGGGTTATTAACTAAAAGAAAACATGCAACTAACATCAGGGTACAAATTAAAATCATTGAAAATCTATTTCATCCAATGTAAACAATTTTTACAAATTAGTTTTCTATAAAATTTAGGAAAACATCTTGCCAAGCATTCTATGGATGCCAAAAAACGTTTGAAATAATCACAGAAAGCTTACGCAATAAAATGGTTTTTTGTGACGATCTAACCAAACTTTTAATGCATAAGCATTCATAAGTACTATAATTAACAGTGCAACTGATTAATTCAGTAATTTCGTACGAATAGCTTGTCTCATTCATTTAATTATCAATATACTTTTCCTTAAAAAATAATTTAGTGATTTCCCCGAATTTCAGTGTGAATAATTAGAAAGTTAATGAAATCAATTACCTTCGGACGTTTAAATGTAATTAAAAATGAACTGATCGACGAATAAAATTTACAAGAAAATATTTTTCGTTAAGCAAGAAAATAATATACGACACCTAACCAATTTATTGAGATATTTTTGTATATAAAAAGAAGACTGCGCATCGGCAAGGGAAATACTTATATGCTAACATTAATCGTCAAACAAAAGGAAGAGAGAGAGGGAGATATTGGAGATGGAGCGTATTCGTAAGGGAGTGATCCAGTGCCTTTCTCTCTCCCATTCCCTCTCATTTCCTCTCTTTCGCTCTTTTTCTCACTCCATCTCTCTCTCTCTCTCTCTCCCTCTCATTCCCTCTCGCTTCCTCTCACTCCCTCTTCCTCTCTCCCCCACTAACTCCATCTTTATCACTCTTTTTCTCTCTCTCGGATTCTTTTCATCGGCTGCCCGTCCTTTCAGCAAACCTCACCCTTTCTCTTCCGACCTTAATTAACGTCCGACCTTTCCAGCAAACACAATTCACGCCATTAATTAGGATAATTGGTAAATGTGGTAATCCCTGAAATGAACACCCCAAGAGTCGCCAGTTACGGACATTTCTCATTTCTCATTTTTTTATTAGAAAATGGACCTGCGATGCATTTTCGCAGGAAAGGCATTTTTCGCGATACATTTAACGACAGCGTTATCCTCTTGCGATTGTACCTAACGCCCATGATACCGTTACAACGAACTTTTTGAGACTAAATCTACAAAGCAAATGTTGTTTCTTTTCTTAGTTTAGCGCACTGATTTTTAAAGCCATTTATTTTATTAACGCTTTTAAAATACCGTATTAAAATATCAATGGCACTCATTGCTGGTTTATATCATTTGTACGTTATACTACTTATTCGAATATAAGGTAAGCCTTTTTTTGTGGAAACTTGGACATCAACCTTTTTATAATGTTTATACAAATATTTTTCCGCCGCATCAAAAGATGATTATTTTAAATTTGTAAATCATGAAATCGAACAGCTTTTCAATATATTCCACCTGATACACATTGTATAGATAATTGATAGTAGCTCAATAACTTTGGGTAAGATTAATAAAGGTAAAGTACTCCTTTAGCCAAACAATTATAGGGTTACAACACCCAATGCATTTCGCCCATAAGGTGGGCATCGTCAGGGGTAAAACCTGTTTCAACAGTGACTGGGAGCCAACTGCAAGGTTTGAACGGAAAGTATTAAGAAGACGACCGAGAAACAAGTGAAGCGCGGAAAGATTTTTCGGCGTGTGTGTTGTTTAAATCTGCCAGTTTGTATAAGGTCTTGTTGAAATCTGTGTCCGTGTTCATAAGTGTATCGCGGTTTTTCTAGCCAACATTTTCATGTCCTCTTTTGAAAACGATTGAAAAGAAAAATTTCATTACTTTCCAGATATATGGTTGAGGTACGTGGATGACATATTCACCATCTTTGATTTAAAGAAACAAAATGTAGATGAATTTGTTAATCAGTTAAACAACATATATCCTTCAATTAAGTTCTCTTATGAACTTCAAGAAAACAACACCTTGCCATTTTTGGACTTGCTTATCATAAATAATAGACAACACATTGAGTTAGACATTTTTAGAAAACCTACACATACTGATAACTTTATTCCTAACAACTCCTTTCACCCTATGAACCAAAAAACAGCTGTGTTTCAATTTTTAACACACAGATTAGGTAACATCCCCCTCAATAAAATCAGATATGCAAAGGAACTCAAACACATAAAAGAAATTGCCACTAAATTTGGATACGATAACAATTTAATTAATAAATTAGTGAGAAAACATAACTTTAATAAAACCTTGTCCAATGCCACTTCCCTCAAATTAGACAACAAAAAAGAGGACAAATATGTAAAATTGCCTTATTTTCCATCATTAAACAGAGGCTTGAACAAAATTTTTAAACATAAAAATTATACCATGACATATACAATTCCATATAATTTGAAAAATTTACTGGGCAGTACAAAAGACAGAACAGAATCTTTGAACAAGTCCGGAATTTATAAAATACAATGCTCACACTGTGACAAAAAGTACATAGGACAAACAAGAAGGAAACTAATAACACGCTTCAAGGAACACATGACTCACTATAAATATAATCGTTTTGAAAAATCAAGAGTTGCCAACCACATTTTTTAAACAGGTCATAGTATACACGTAAACGATTTAACTTTGATAACTTCAGCCAATAACTCACTAAACTCGTTAGAAAACCTTCACATTTACAAAAACCGCGATAGACTTATGATTACGGACACAGATTTCAACAAGACCTTATACAAACTGACAGATTTAAACAACACACACGCCGAAAAATCTTTCCGCGCTTCACTTGTTTCTCGGTCGTCTTCTTAATACTTTCCGTTCAAACCTTGCAGTTGGCTCCCAGTCACTGTTGAAACAGGTTTTATCCCTGACGATGCCCACCTTGTGGGCGAAATGCATTGGGTGTTGTAACCCTCTAATTGTTTGGCTAAAGGAGTACTTTACCTTTATTACATTGTATAGAGCTAAATTGCTTTTGAAAGCGGAGAAGATCCACTGAATTTCGGAACAGTCTGGAGGTAGGAGAAATTTACGCAAAGAGAATGAAGGAAATTTTGTGAAATGTTGTCTGTATTGGCGTTAATAAAATTCCAATTTAATTAAGGATAAAAACAAATGAAATAGATGGAAGCTAATAGTAATATCCTTTACTCATCAATAAAATCATTCGTATGTAACTTTAAGTATTTGTTTGCTCATGAAATTGAATTACTGGGCAGTATGTTAATATCTGGTTATCAATTTATTGTAGATTTTTATCTGAACACCACCTGCAATAACAAGATTCAAGAGTTTTAAAGACGCTTTTACAAATATCTATACAATTATTAACGTTTCATGACATCATCACAGCTTTAATTAAAAATTTATTAAATGTTTAAAAGCTTACTGGTTACTGATTGTTTTTGTTCTTTCAATAGACTCGTTTTTCTAATTTCATATGGATGAGCCCGTAAAACCGCCTCTCTCTCTCTTCATAAATTTATCACGTAAATCCGTTTTATCTATCATTTTCCGTCCTTACTCTAGTTCAGCGTCATCAGAACTCTTTAATACACGATCCATCAAGACCCTATTCGGCTAATCTTGTTTGTTCACGGGTAAATGCAATTTCGCTTCGCGTCTCAGATATCATTTAATTTCCGATTTACCACGGATATGTGATGAGTCACAAAATGTTCAGTCAACATCTATGCAATTGAAATACTAAGAATTTGCAAGGTTTGCAAGTAATACCGACATATTACTGCTGCCCGACCTTAAACTCTAGCTAGATGTTGCAAATAACAACGTAGTAGAGTTTATTTCGTGATGTATAGAAATAATAATCACGGTTATTCAAATATCGGATATAGACGGCAGTTTTCACTGTGTGTGATACGCCGATGGTCGCGCCTTTGATGTTGAATTATGGTTTAACGCAAATAATTCGATAACGGAAACTATGATTTGGACGATTTTTTCGTAATAAAATCCGATTTATATTTCATATAACTATTTAAAACATGGCATCGTCTATCACAACGTCATGGGCAACATTCCAGAGACTATTATTCTCTCCATTTGATTTACACGGGGATGGACGCATCGCATTAATAATTTGCATATTAAAACTACTTAAAAGCATAGTAGGAACTCGGTGCTTTAAACGGAGAATGCCTAAAAAAAACAAAATTTACTTTTCTTGCCTTCGATTATGGAATACGAGTCGAATCGGTCCACAAATTAGTATTTAACGAAAAATTTTGACACATTTTTAAGTGGAAAATCTTTCGTCGTTTAAGCGATTTAAATTGTTGGCGATTTCGTATAATTGCGAATAATACACTATGATTATAAATTCGCTTCGCGTCTGTCCACATATTCACGATATTTCTACGCTATTTTTAAGTTTAACATTGGTAACGATAAACAATATGATGGTAACGAAAATAAATAAATATTCCATTATAAATTGATATTGTGTTAATAAGTGTTCCTAAGTCAGATATAAAGATGAAAATTTCCGAATTTTTAAAAAGATTTTGAGCACACTTATGTGATAGCTGAATAGTTTTTTAATCTTTTGCTACACATTTAATTTTAATGAAACTACGTTTTATATGCACCAAAGAGTAAAAGAATGTTAATTTCTTAAAATAATATACTTTATAAATTTATAATAATTTTATGGGCATAAATGTTGCCCAGCGTATTATTTAAACAAGAAGTCCAAATCAGAACTAATGCGGGCTGTTTTACGTAAGTTAAAGTCCCGAATTGATTACTTATATTGATAAGAAATGTTTCAGTACGTGATAGTCATTCCAAGAAATTTGTAATTCATAGTTTATCAATGATAGAGAAAAATTGGAAGTTAATAGAGTATTATCAGGTTTAAAATACGAATATCAACGTAAAAATCACTTTCTGACAATATTTTGAATGCATATTTTTAAATAACAGAATTTAATAAATGTTACTGTTTATACGCTAATACGTCTGTATCAGCTGTCCATTGCTGAAGAATAGTCGAGCGAAAAAGAAAATGACCCATTTGTTCATTCCTACATGATCAAGCCTTGTTCCGTAATAATCGTCTCCATTGCAACAATCCGTTCAAATGAGATTTAAAACACAAAACGCTCTGTTTTAGTAGAATTCTAGAAAATACGATCAATTGTCAAAATTAGGTGGTAAAAATTAGAATCTACATTCTTTTCCGCTTAAAACAGTACAAACTTCGCTCCGAAATCACAATTTTAAGACATTTTTAAGTATTAAAGAAAATATCTCTGAACGATGGATTTGAGATTTCCTATGTTAAACAAATAGGGGAAAAATCGTTCTTGGAATCGAACCCGGGACTTCAATCTTCGCCAAATAAAATATAGCTCGGAGGTGGGCCCTGGCAGCACGAGTCTCATACCAAGTTTCATGAAAATCCGTCCATTGGTGCAAAAGTTGTTGGTAGAGGACGCACATACACACAGGCAGGACAATTTCATAGGTTATGTTACCTTTGGAAACCAGCCTAAAAATAAATACTCAGTAGCATAATTGTCCGTCAAATATGGCGGATATGCGTTAATTAAGTATTAAGTTAAAATTGAAATAAAAATTAATGAAACTATATTTTATATGCACTAAAAAGTAAGAAATTAATATAAAATTCACATAATTGAGTGTTCCATACAGTAAAAATAGTTTTGGGCAAATAGAAATTGTTTAAAAAAGAAATAAATTACACTATACAATTCTTATACGCCCAAAATTATTTTTAATATAAGTAACATTTAATTTTGTATCTCTCTTCCTCTCTGTCTCTCTCCTTCTCTCTCTCGTATTAAATCATCCGACGCACGCATTCCATACGCATATAGTATAGGGATTAATACAATACAATACAATCTCGAGGTTTAACAATGACACGGTCGGCAAGGCAACATATTGTTAAAAAGCTTAAATGTTTTAAATAAATATGATTTAAATGTAGATTTTGTATCGTAGACAAAATGCGACGATAAGAATGAGAAATGTTGTTTATTTTTCTTTAGAGCGGTCTAGGTCTAATGATCGTAGATCAATTTTTTCTTATTTTAATTTGCAAGAGTAAAAGCCTGTAAATCCAAAAATCGATTCTTAAGTGTTATCTTATGAGAAATAGAAATTATCTACTGAAGTCTAACCTGAGTCTTTATCGGGATTTTGTATCGTAAATGGCTTTAACTATATGAGACATACATTCATACCAAATTTCAATATTCTACCTACTCGTAAAGTTTGTTAAAATAGCATTACAATCAGTCAGTGGCGCTTAGTGAAAGTTATTGCAGACGGAGTAAGAGAAATATATATCAGAGCTTCAAACCACCTATAAATTTTGGGGTGGTTCGGTTCGCGATCCTGCAAAATGACTGCGGTTCGGTTCGGTTTGCTGCTCTGATATATATAAGATTAATATTTCTTTTCCACATAAATTTTACATGCGCAAACTATTTCTACTTTTAGAAACATTCAATTTTGTGAATTTTACATCTATTCATTAATTTTAGTGTGTGTAAATAATGACTGTATTAGTTTTTTATTTAAATTTAATTTAATATGCATATCATTCATTTTTGAGGGGTAATTATATTAGTACTTTAATAACATCAAGTAATTCACTAGGTAAAAACATTTTCTAACATACTCGTACTGTAATGGAAGTTTTGCGCTCGAACCATTTATAGCTGAAACTATTTTTACAAACCTGGATATATATGACATAACACTCCTTACAAGTTCTTAAATTTGTAAAGCCTCTCAAGAATTTCTCTCAAAAAACTTACGACGAAAATTAAGAATAAAAAGTTTCCTTTAGATTCGAATGGCAATCTTATTTAAACTTTCCTAAACATTCCACACAAGCAAACCCTCAAAACTGATTTTGCACTCCATCACAATTCTCTCAAGTTCTTCAATTCCACATTCTTCCTCTGCCAACCGATCTCCGCTTCTCTTGCCAACGACTTTAATTTTCCAATTTCCTCCTCTCTTCCCTCACCTCACTCTCTCTATCTTTTTCTCCCTCTTTATCTACCTCCCATTCTCCCTCATTCTCTCCCTCTCTTTCTACCTCTCTGTCTCCCTCCCTTCTCCTTTTCTGGATGTTTGTTGCCTTCAGCGTCACGCAACCCGACCGCCACGAGCAAAATTTATTCCGACCGAAACTCAACACATGATTCGTTCCGCTTCTTCCACAAGTTACACGCGGCATCAGCGACAAGAGCGCAACCACAAATAACCTTATTCTCATTGCTCCTTCCAAACTTCCTTCCCTTTCTCCCTCCTTCCTTCCCAAACCCCCACTTTCTTTCCTTTCTCCCTCCTTCCTTCCCAAATCTTCCCTTCTTTATACAACCCGCCTGTTTACCTCCTCGACACTTCCAAACTCCCTCCACCCCTTACTCCCTCCTTACCTAACTCCCTCCTCATCTAACTCCCTCTTCCCATAACTCCCTTCACCCCTAACTCCCTCCTCATCTAATTCCCCTTAACTCCATCTCCTGTCGTACTCGATACAAACTACGTTAGATATAATTCGAACATATATGAATTTCGTTTTGTAGAACTCTGACGACATTTTCAAGAAATTCCATCTCACAACCGTGTCTGCTGTCCATCGCGTTCTCTCCGCATCATCCTCTCATTTCTCGCTGAATGCATCTACAATTCTCTTCCCCACTTGCTTCAACTTTCTATTCTCAGTCACTTTCCAAAAAGTGGCTTAATTATCTAATCATTTGTCTCTACCTAAACTAAGCTACGGCAGTTTTTGAAATTAACGAAATGGGAGAGTTTTTCCGAATTGAAAACAAATAAAGTAGGATTTCAAAATGAGAAAGCAAGCTCAACTTATTCATTTATTAAATTTATTATTATTTTATTAATTAATTTAAGTGATTGTTTACCCAACTTGCATAGCTTAGAGTGTTACCTAAAACACAAACAGAAATAAGATATATCCTACGATGTAAACTAAATTAAACAAAGAAATGAAACGAATGGATAGGAAACGAAAGTTCTTTCGTACATCACAATGAGTATGAGTGCCAATTTAAGCTCAATAGGAAAATATTTTTATAAACATGTTGACGGAATAAAATTTGATCCCCTGACGTAATGGAATAAGGCGCGTTTTGTGAGAAAGATGATTTTAGAGGCATAAAAGTTAAAAAAACGCGCATGCATAGAGCCGATGCTCCCGAAATAAGAGACTAACGAAGGGCGATGCTACAGTATGCGTTACGGTGTGTTAACTATCTAGCGGATATTTTCTCTTCTCTGAAAATATTTTCCTGCAATATCATTACATCAAATTATGTTTTTATCTCTTTGCCACAGTCTTATTTCTTGTTATTCTCTCAGAATTCCAATTTATCAACGTCTTTATTGGCTTTTCCTATTTCTTTCCTATTGCTTCTTTTCTTTCTCTTATCCCTCAATCAACGCTTCGCATTTACCCCTCAATATCTCTCCGTTTCTCTCCCTCCCTCCCCCTATCTCTACTCCCTCCCTTCCTCTCTCCTCTCCCTCCTTTCCTTTCTCTACTCCCTCCCTTCCTCTCTCCTCTCCCTCCTTTCCTCTCCCCCCCTACTTTCCTCTCTCCTCTCCCTCCCTCTCTTCTCTCCCTCCCTTAGTCTAATGCTCTTGGGTGCCTGACGTGCCATTAGGCGCTCCGTCCCTTTCACTTAACACTTTTACCTAGCCTGACCGCTAAAGATGCCGCCGAAGAACCTTAAGAAGGACCTTGAGTTCGATAGGACGGAGTTTAGCGCTATGATGGAGATTATCATGAAGATTATGTCTTCCTTTCAAGCGGAACTGACCAAAATCCAAAAGGAAATTACTCCGAAGAGGAAAGACAGGCCTTCTTCTTTGGAGGAAAGATTTTTCCAATTTCAGAGCGATAGTTATTGAGGACTTCCGTCGACTTTCCGATCGATTGAGTGACTTAGAGAAGAAAAGTGTAGATTTAGATGAGAGGCAGGATGCGTTAGAACAATATTCTAGACGCACGGAGTACAAGAGCAAGATAATGAGGATTGCTTACTTGTCGCGACCAAGTTTTTCAAAGAGAATCGGAAGGAAGAGATCAACCTGCAGCGTCTCGGTAGAGCGTCCAGGATTGGCGTTCCCAAAAGCTCCAATCTTCAACTCAGGGCCATTATTATAAGGTTTTTGTCATACCAAGACAGAGACAAGGTCTGGAGAAATAAGAGACGACTTAAGGGCACCAAGTTCCTTGCCACCGAGTCGCTTACCTCTACGCGAAAGAAATACTACAGGAGGTAAAAACATTGGCAGGTCCACGATGGGTTTGGACGCAATATGGCAAAATAGTTGTCATACTCAATGTCAACAAGCGGTTTATCTCCACCCTGAGAGATGTAGCTGTATTAAAGCGGGCCTGACCCTCAGAGAAATCGACTACGAGGGACGGACGCCGTTAAGTATCTCGACGAGAAACTGCTTAGAGGCTGAAGAAGACCACTACAGTTTAATATTAAAGTAACAACTGTCATATGTAACGTTTTGAGTAGCTTGAGTTCCTGTTCTTCCTATACAACGTTCCTCGCATCCTGTGGCATTGGCATTCCTGTTCCAGCATTACCTTACTTTCTTTATTCTCCGCAATTTTACGATTTCCTGTGGATCCTGAAAGAAGAAAGAAGCTCCCTCCCTATTCAGTTGTGATTTCTCCCCTTTCCCTCCTCTTTCTCTCTTACGAGACGTTTTTCCCAAGTGAAAACTAGAGCATTTGCTTATTTGTGTCCCCCTACATCCATCTATCATTAGTCCCAATGCTCCATAGTTTTCCTGAAAGTAGCTCCCTCCGCTGTCTTGCCATCGTCCCCTCCCTATTCAGTTGTGATTTCCTCCTTTTTCCTCCTCTTTCTATCTTACATGACGTTTTTTCCAATTGAAAACTAGTGCCTGTGCTTATTTTTGTCCTCCTACATACAAAGTAGTTGTTAAATAGCCCTCTCTATCACTAGTGCCAGTGCTCCACACAGTTTTTTCGTTCTCATTTCTCCCTAGTGCATTTAAGAGTTTTTAGTTGTCTGTGTCACCCTTACACCCTTAGTGCTCCCAAAGTTATTTCCCATTAGCCCATATTTTCCAGGGCTAGTGCTCCAGTCAGTGTTTTATTTCAGTTACTCAATAAGTCCCTTTAGCTGTATAGTGAAACTCCCACATCTACATCTACATGATACCCTGCAAGTCACCTTTTTGGTGGATGGCAGGGGGTGCAGTGCACCAAGGGTCTATAATTATCCTATTACGTTATCTTATCGTCCTAGAGAAAAACGATCCTCTATATCGCTCCGTTCTAAAGTCGATCTCGCAAATCTTATTCTTACTGTACTGCCTTTCGAGATACGTCGGGCTTCTGATAAGTCATACTACCCCATTCGCTAGTCCCTCCGACATAAATTTTATCAGTAGTTTAAATCTAGCCTGCAGCCTACGTTCCTCTAACGTTGTCCATTTTAGATTTTCTATGACCGAACTTGAACATCTTATTCGTAGTCTGCGTGCTGACGTAGTGATAGGTACAGAAAGTTGGCTAATGGCGGACATAGCCAGTCAGGAGATCTTTCCTCGTGACTATAGCGTCTTTAGAAAAGATCGATGAATCCGGTCGGGAGGTGGAGTCTTTATAGCAGTTAGCAATAAATACGAAGGTTACCCAATACAGATTAATGACGACGAAGACGAAAGTGTGCTGGTGTAGTGTGAAAGGGAGCGACTGTAAAACTGTAAATATATGCGCCTTTCATAGACCACCAAATGCGCGCGTGTGAACTATTTATTATCTGGAGAAACAAGTGGCGACGCTAAGATTGATTAATAAAAATAAAGCCATTATAATCGGGGGCGATTTAAATCTTCCTTCAATTGATTGGAAGCATAATTGCTTTTATCCCGGTGGTAGAGAACGTGAATCGTGCGAGGCTTTACTTGAAACTTTCGGCAAACACTCATTGTATCAGTTAGTGAGATTTCTTACGAGATTTAGTAATATATTAGATGTATTGGCTACTAATCTTCCTGAGCATTTGAATAGGGTATCTGTTGCTGTGGGAATAAGCAATCACAAGGCAGTGTACGTGGAGTTTCAGCTAAACATTGAGAAAAAGGTTAAGGCTAAAAGAAAGCTTTATGTATTCGCCAAAGTCGATTTCACTAGATTTAGGTCTTTTCTGCGAAATAAATATATTAATTTCTGCAAGATAACAGATATTGCAGATGCGGAAGAATCCTGGTCCATGTTCAGAGATATGATTCGACAGTGTACCGATAAATTTATTCCAAGAAAATTGAAGCGTGAAAATGCAGAACCTAGATGGTACAAACAGGAAGTTAGGAGCGCTCCCCGACGGCAAAGAAAACTTCACTCTCGCGTAAATAACATCCTCAACAGATACGGTCGAAAATATTGCCCCACTATTGCGTTACTGAGATCGGAAACGGGAAATGTAGTTCACGATAGTGCGGAGAAAGAAAACCTATTAAATCAACACTTTCAGAAATCATTTACTCCTAATGACGATTAATGTGAAATCACTATTCCTATGCAACAGGGCAACTCGATGGAAGATTTGATATTTTCCTAAAATGGTATCGCGCTCCAACTTCATTCAGTTAAACCCAGTAAATCTCCTGGGCCGGAGGAAATACCCGCGCTAGTATTGAAAGAGTTAGCTTATGAAATCGCGCGGTATTTAAAAATTATATTCGAGGAATCCATTACGGAAGGTGTAGTTCCTAAACATTGGAAGATAGCACAAGTTACGCCCATTCATAAGGGCGGCGGCAAAGAAAACCCCGAAAATTATAGGCCAATTTCCCTAACTTTATTATTGTGCAAGATACTTGAGCGCATAATCTTTAGGTCTATAATACGCTATTTAGATAATCACTCATTGCTTAGCGGATGTCAGCACGGATTCCGGAGAGGTGGATCATGCGAAACGCAGCTCGGCCTGTTCATGGACGATTTGTTGCGATGCGGAGAGAAAAATACTCAGGTCGATGCCATTTTCATTGACTTCAGAAAGGCGTTTGATAAAGTATCTCATAAGAAATTTATTGCGAAGTTAGGACAATATGGTATCAATCCGAAAGTTGTCAGTTGGGTGAGAGATTTCCTCTCGAATAGAGAACAAATAGTTGTCACCGATGGGAAATACTCGTCCCCCGTTAAAGATGCGTCGGTTGTTCCTTAAGGAAGTGTATTGGGTCCTCTACTTTTCTTAATCTATGTGAATGATATCTGCTCGGTAGTTCGTAGTAAAATTAGACTTCTTTCTATATAAAGAAATAAAAAACCAGGAGGACCATCAGTCGCTGCATGAAGACTCAAGAGCCATTTCAACGTGGTGCATAGAATGGCAAATTGAAATTTATTACACTAAATGTGCCGCAGTTACGTTCTGAAAAAGGAAGAACATAAAAGTAGGTTTCGAGTATAAAATACATGGAATAAATATTCAAGCAGCCGAGTATGTAAAATATTTAGGAGTAAACATTTCTCGAGATCATTCATGGGGCATGCACATTCGTCGAGTTATAGGTGCGGCCAACAATAAACTGGCTTTCATAGGGACAATAGCACGGAACACTACAGAAAAAGTACGCGAAATGTGTTACTTATCACTGGTTAGACCACAAGTGGAATACGCCTCATGCATATGGGATCCATACGAGAAGGGACCTAATTCAATTAGAAAGAGTGCAGCGCAGAGCAGCCAGATTCGTAAAACAAAAGTACGAACATAAGGAAAGCGTCACCTCATTATTGAGGGATTTGAACTGGGTACCACCGAAGGATCGTAGATTGCACTCAAGTTTGCGACATCTTGAAAATTAAAAATCGGAATGTCTAAAAGACTAGGTTGTAGGAATAATTGAGGCACCAACGTATATAGGTAGAAATGACCGTGAGGATAAGATAATTGAGATCGATTGTAGGACGGAGCGTTATCTAGGCTCGTTCTTTCCTAGGACAATACGAGATCACAATAGAAAATTTTAACCTGCGATAGACAATCTTTAGGTAGATTTTGATGCATTACACCCCCTGCCACCCACCAATTAGGTGATTGCATGGTAACATGTAGATGTAATCACCGCTCTTCTCCTTCCACACTTCGATTACTGCGATACGGTTTATCAAGATAAATCTAACGAGTTATTTTTAAAATTGCAGCCAGCACAAAGTGCCTGTGTTAGATTAATTTGTGGTCATCAATAGAGTGACCACGTCCCTCAATCATTTCAGAAGTTAGGTTGGCTTCGCCTCGAAGCTCGTAGATGTCTACACCTCCTCACGTTATTTTATCAAATTAAAACTCTTCAAATTCCACAACTCTAAATTTTCCCAAATGAACTCTGTACACAAAGCCAACACTAGGGGCAATAATCTATTCTCTATACCACATCACAGGACAGAGATCTATAATAAATCCTTCCAGGTTACAACTTGCAGATTATGGAACGCTCTATCTATAGACTTCCAAAATGCAACATCTCTCCACATCTTCAAACAAAAGTACTTTAATTTGCTATTCACGGCCCATAGCTCAGGTCAACTTTAAGATATTTTCCTTATTTTTTATGCGATGGGTGCTTTCACTCTTGCTAACATAATTAATATTAATTAATCTTTTTACAGGGTATTTAGTTTATCACAACTTATTCTACTATTGATTATGTTACCTTCTTATGATATTTATATATAAATACTAGTAGTTGGTGCTTGCATACTGCAAGAATTTCATCTCACCTTGAAAAAACATTCATTTTTCAGACAGACTTTACAAATAGTCTTTTAATTCTAAAGATTTCAACTCCGCAGCGATTTTCGTTTTTCCCACATGTAAAAATAATAGTTTAAAAAAATCCCCAAATGTTGCAATTTCAAAAATTTTACACTTTCCCCATTATGGGGTACTAATGCTACACATTTTAGCCAAATTTTAAAGTTGTAGCATTTATTGAAGTAAAAAAATATTTTTCTAATTGTTTAAATTTATATAATATTTAACGGCCACCACAATTAATATATGGTAAAATTGAAATGTTTATTTGTGCAACTTTACTACTTTGTAAATAATTTGAAAATTTCAGCTTCCTTGCTCATCCCGTAGTACCTAAACAGTTATCCATTTGTTTAAAATTTAAGAATTTTTAACTGCCGAAGAAATTAAAATATCAAAATTTGTATAATCCTTATTTCGTTTACTAAGAAATTCTACTTATGAAAAAAATTTCAACTCCGTAGCACATTTGGAAATACATAAACCTTGAAAATTTGTTTAAACAATTGCGAATTTTTAGCGGCCGCATTGTTGCACTTTTTCAAGATTTTCGTTTTTTCTAGTCGGTTTTGTACAAAATCCTACCTAAGAAAAAAATTTCGAATCTCCAGCTCATCTAGAAGTGCCTAAGTATCCTCCTATATGTTATATCCTCTGTAAGAGTCGTCGATATATAATGATATATATTTTTTCCTTCTTCTTTTTTATAATATGCATTTTTTATCCTCTGTATCTTTATCATATATATCATGTATATTTGATGCATAATTAATGCATTTTTATCTATATTTCATGCGTATATTACTTGAATGTATATGTATATTTCTGACGGTATACAGCAATGCTGTATTTACGTTTTTTCCTACAGTACTTACTGTTTTCTATATTTTGTTGTAGTTTTCCATTGTAATATATACTTACACTATGTTCTTTCGCAGGTTTTTCACAACCCCCTTCTCTGTAGGTGTTTTCCTGTGTGGGTTTTACTAGGAAGAACAATCCTGTTTATACCTAGGTTTTCCCCACAAACTTAAATCTGTCTTCACTTATATGTTTTTGTTTTGTATATTTTATATACTTTTCATTGTAATACTTTAATTTTTAATATTCATGACATTGACGAAGGATTAAATGTAAGAATGGACCTTATGGTCCAAATTTCTCCCGAATGAAGACGATTATCTATCTATTTTCCTCTCTCCCCTGCCTCCCTCCCTCTCTCCTCTCCCTCCATACTCTCCCTCCCTCCCCATCGCCTCTCCGTCCGCTCTGCTGCCACTCTCCTACAATATACCCCTCCCTCACCTTTATCTCTCTCCTCTTATCATCTGCCTTTTCTCTCTTTTTTCTCGCCCAATGCATACGCCCCATGAAATTATTTCCATTTAATTCGTGTTTCTAAGGTATAATGTATTTCTCAGGTTCTATGAATTCCCTATTGAGAATAACTTGCCCAAAGTTCTGGTGAGGGTAGAATTTCTTCCGTTTTTACGTTTTAGAGAAAAAGGCCACAGCCAGACAATAAATATAAGAATATATAAATTTCAAAAATTTTACACACAATTCCTAGAAGAAATTGTTCGCACGGATTTCCGTTATTTCTTCTCTCCTAATTTGCTCAGTGCTCTCCGCATTTCAATATGTTTCAAAAAGAATACACAAATAGTGTATATCTCAGTGAAAATTTCACCTATGTCGACTAAAATATATGCAAATTCGAGCGCTTTGAAAAATCTCAGTTGTTTGATAAAATGCAATTTGGTTTCTTTTTTGTATTCGGAAATGTATTCAGTATTTCAACCATTTTAAAATTCAATATTTTATATGCTTACATGAGGATATTAAAACCTTTGGAGACATCCATTTGTTAGTACTAAACCATAATCAATTTACCAGAGGAAAGCTTATTTGCCTTAATTATGTATCAATACACCCAAATCGTTGAATGATTTATTAACAAATGTTTTCGCGGCACCCCTAAAAATGTGTTACTTTGAGAATTGCTGCCGTAGAACAATACAATTTTTTTCAACAATTAATTCAATGCTAAACATTCTATAAATTATGAAGTAATGAGAAAGTATAATTATTTAAAATTCCCAGGTGATAATAAGTTTAAAATATCGATAGTTATATCGAGCAAGCACAACGTAAAAATTACTAAGAAACTGAAATATCTATAACTTTAATTAAGCTGTTCAAAATTTTAACAGAATAGATCATATTCTTACGGTCCTTTCATATGAATAAAATTTAGTTAGAATTAAAAATATTTAGATTTTGCATAAAGAGATAAAGTCATTCTATGATAATCTTTATTAAAATTCGTCGAAAAATATCCCGAAAATCGACAGAATTTTAAATCTTATAGTAATTAATAATTTCAAGCATTTAATATTCCACAAGTAGAAAGTGAAATCGATTTGCATTACATATTTAGAATGTTTTCAATTGTTATTTAACTTTTTGCATTCAGTCGTCAAAAAAATATATGGAATAGAATAATTCGTATCATAAAGCCTTGACTCTGGGTGATCTCCAGTGACATATGTCCGTCTTTCATGTTCATATCAAAAACCCGATGAAAAGATAAATTTCCTACCTATTTCTCTCTCCCATTTCCTGCCCGAAGTACAATAAAGTCCCCCGGCGAACCAGAAAGAGAATCGAAAGAAAAACGACATGCTTCTTTCTCGAATTTTAAGCCGATGAGAAATAGTCGAGAAGCAAAAGAGGCGGAAAATTTCGGAATTTATAGGGACGCGAGTCGGTAAGGTGTGAATTGTTGGTGGGTCGGGTAATTGCATTCCAGTTCTCAGCCAATTTCATGTCCAACAGAGGGACGCCGCGGCAGCATCAATTTTCCTCACACCCCGTGAAAATTGGCTTCAGTGGCCTCGGGATGAACCAAGGCTGTGGAGGTGGGGATGGAGGGAGCTGGAGGCGGGAGAGAGAGGGGGGAGGGAGAGAGAGGAGGAAGGATGGCGGAATGGGTTCGCCGGCGAGCCAGATTTGGATTTAAGGCCAAACGTGAGATGAGGAGAAAATCGGAGCAGAGAATGAGACGAAAGGAGCGAGGTACGAAAAGGGAGAAGCAATGGGACGGAAGGGGGTGATGAGGGGGCGATGAGCCCGTGGGGATAGGGGGAGCGTCCCTTTGGGGTAGAGCATTCATTTGGGGAGGCGATGTAAATTATAGGTGTTTAAAATTCAGATAATTTATCATAAAGATTTGAAAATGCGAATCTGATATTTCCCAGAACATACGAAGTTTATTCAATCAGAGTAGCTAATGTACGAATTTGTTGGCATGGTAACGTGTAAGAGTTAAACAACTAAAAGGGTTCTGAAAGCATTTTACAATACTTGCTTGGAATTTCACTCATCATTCCTTTCATTATTTACTTTCCCCATATACTAAGTATAGAGAAAGTATTGTTTTCATGAAAAAAATCGAATTCAAAATTTCAACGGAAATACATGTTTTAAGGTACCCTGGAAACGTTTTTACTAGTTTCTCGATGATGTCTGTGACCGGAATTTTGTGGGTGCTCTAACTCAAAACTACGATATTAATTAAGTCAACGCAAAATTTTATAATTAACATTTTTGTTAAAGGGGCAAGAACTGATTAGTTTTTAGTAAAAATCGGTCAAAAGTGGGTGTTTACCCTTGTCATCTCCGTTTTTTAAATATTTTATTTAATAATTGATAAATTTAAAAATGTATAGGAATAAATGTCGTAGAGAATTTAATTTTCTACGTTTGTTCGAAACATTTTCCTATATAAGCCATTGTTTGAGAGATATTTTTAAAAATAAATTTTTAGTCGCCACCACCACACCTCCTACCGGCGACTATTGTAAACAGTTACGTCTTAGTAACGCTACTTTCTATTGTTTTAATTGTTGAAGCTTCCTGGCTATATTCAATATAAGAAGACTACGGTTTGAGTTTATTTTTGTTCTTTGTGAAGCCATTAAATTTTTCTCGCAGTTCCTTAATATATTTATAATCATTTATCCTATTTGGAATTTTTAGAAATATTACAGGTATGGAGAAAGTCATGTGCTCATGTGGTCACATCAGATTTTTTAAGTAAAAATTACCCTTTCCGTCCAAATCCGGTGAAAAATTTACATTTAAAGTATAATCCGTTCCACTATTGTCGAAAGAATAACCGAGACGACCCTACTGGATCCAAAGGGTGGGTATTAGTAGCCGTCGCCCCCTCCCTCTCTTGAATGTTCCCATTTCCCTCCTGTGGAGGCATACTTACATCCATTACCCGCAAAATACTTGATACTGCGCCAGAAAGGATAGAAAGATTTTAACAGAGGCGGGGATTTCTTGCATAGAGGGTCGTCAGCAGAGGCGGATTTAAGAGGGCGAGGGGCTGATTGGGCGATCGCCCCTCTCCCCCTTGGCAGTTTTCCGGATCCGCTCCTGGCAGACGAATAAAATTATATTTTGGGTGGTAGTTTTAAAGCAATAAAACCTCGTGAAAAAGAGAAAAGTGATGTTCTTCTGACCGATCTGTCAATTACGGGGAGGAAAATTAATTCTTTGAAATTTACACTCGAATCCAGATTAAGCGCAACCCCCCACCCCACCCCATATGGTGCCACACCCGCATACCGTCCATGAATCGTTATGAACAGAACTTCCATCTTATGATTACATAGGGCAATCATATTCCTCGATTTATCGTCACCTCCGCTTAAACGCCAATGTATGTGATGAACAAACGGTGGCGCTAAATCAGTGTTTGACTGTATTTTCATCAACCGATAACTCTTAACGATTATAACTCAATGTCGTCCAAAATTGCAACTATTTCATTTTTTAAAAAGTCATTTGAAGAATTTCTATAGAAAAATAGCGTGCATTCGATGGTGCATAATTCAGTATCAGAAGAATAAGGTTAATGGTGGGATTTCAGCCATTTGGAAGCTTGCGACCATTTTTCCTACTCTTAATGACCAAATTCCACTTGCTCTTGAAGAGAGTTTCTGTTGTTCTCTCGCTGAAGAAGGGCGTGTGTGGCCCGAAAGCTTCTAATTACAAGCCTTCCTCTATCACTGTGGACGTCTACAACCGTATGGTAAGTATTCACTGGCTCCTTCCTATCCCTCTCAACCTCTCGTTACTTTTATTATATATATATATATATATATATATATATATATATATATATATATATATAATAAAAGCAATTTTTCAAGTCATATGCTCATAAACCAAGTTTTAAGTAAAATACTAATTTGGACTCTACGCGTAAATTAAAATAAATAAATCTAACGAACTCCGAAAGAAAATTTGAGCGATATTTATATACTAGTTTTTGTTATGGATGAATTGGTAAGCAACGCGTACTATATCGTTTATAAAACTCATATCGATATCCAATACTTATTATTTTATTTATTAAAAAAAAATATTTCATACCTCTAGACACAAATATTAAACCCTGTACAATGACCACTTCAGGGCTATAGCTGAATACAACACTTGACGATTTTATGTGGACGTGTTTGAATAAGAAATTTTGATATGTTTGAATTACACCACTCCTAACAGATTACACCTTTCACAATATAAGCTGCGAAAGCATGTTTCCTAGTGCCAGGAAAACGAGATTATAAAATAAGACTTTATCATACTATCGTAAAAGATACTTCTCACGCCATTTCTTCCAGCATTGCTCGCAAAATTATTGTTTGTCATTTTTCCCGATAGGACGAAGCCCAGGGATGTTTTATAAAAGAAAGTTCCCCGCAGGCGCAACATATTGCTTTTGCCTTATCTGTATAGAGGATGGTATGGTGGGCTCACCGGTGTAAGGGGGAGGAGGTGGGGTGGAATCATGGCGGAAGGGAGTATAGGAAAAAGGAGAAAAGTGTATGGGAGGAGAGAGATGATGGGGAGTAGGGGAGGGAGGTGAGAGAGGAGGGAAGGAGAAAGCAGATAAGAGGAAGCAAAGGGGAGGAAACGGAGGGGTGCTTCTGCGGGTAGGGAAGAATGCGTGGAAGGAAACAATTCAGAATATTCATGGCTATTCCTCGCCAAAGGGCACAGCGGCAATCGCGCAGTTAGGGGATGAAGGAGTGGGGGGGCATGCAGAATGAAAGGGGGCGAAGTGGAAAGGGGTAGAGGAAGTGGTAGATGGAGGAAGGAGGTAATACGGAGAGATGCGATGAAAGGGATTGGGACTGGCAGGATGGAGAGGGATTGGAGGCGAAGGAAAGGGAAGGTGGAGAGAAAGAGGAAAAGCGGTGAGAGAGGTAAGAAGGATGTGTAAAGTATTAGCTACGCACTGAGGACCTGCCGGAATACATCAATTTCAAGAGAAAATTGGAAGAATAACACCGCGCATCGCCTCATCCTCCTCCATAACGAGGACAAAATCCATTAATTTCAGCGAGTGATGCATAATTAAGGAGACACATTGCCCTTATGAAGAAGTTGTAATTGAAGTTGGTAGATTTTGTTTCCTCGGGGGTTTTATCCGCCTCTCTTTTACTCATCAGATCAAGTTATGATATGCCGTATCAAGTCTACTCGAATTAGAGGCGTGAAGGTTTCGCTTAATTAGTCTTGAAAAATGACAGCTTGAACTCTTCTTGTTACCGGAACGAGGGGAGCAAAAAGATATTAATTTGCATACACCCTATTAGGAGAGAGAATTTTATGCAATATTTCATGTAAACAGTAATTAATATCATGTCAAAAATTATCAACTTTCATTTCTGTAATCCAAATAGAATATTATTCTTTCAGGTTTGAAATCTCATTCTAACGTATAAAATATTCGGAGTATGAATATTGATGAAATATTGGCCATTTACACAAATAAACACAAAATTACATTTATTATTGATGAGTATTTCGATTTCGAATTTAAAACCGGAAAAAAATCATTGAGGTCAATATTTATAACATAAAATATAATCGGAATTACTCAAACACGCGCTTTGTGTTATAGCGGCTGAGCTAGGAAAATCCACGCATATTTATACCTCACAAAGGTGCATATCATTTTAAAACGCTTTTCCCGCTTTAGTATAGTATATGGACGTTCCACAGAAGACAAGATAAATTTGACAAAAATGTGAACATTTTGAGAAATTTCAACGAAGATTAATCTTCAATAAAAGAGAGAGATCTTGTTCTAGGTCGATAAGAAGCGGGAAAGTGCTTGCAGATTCCGTCTCATAAGACGCAGATAGAGTCAAAAAACGTCGAAAAGTAATTGCGGCGAAAGCACAAGGATAAGAAAGCCGTATGAGAGGAGCTAAGGGAGATTTTGATTTATCTCTCGGAGCGAACGACAAAAGAGAGACGCCGAGGGAAAACCGCCGTCCATCGATCTCCCCTCCACACCTCCAATCCCTTACTGCTACTCTCTCTCTCTCTCTCTCTACCTACAATTTACCATTCCTCATCCTCCCATATCCCCCTCCCCCCTCCCTCACACCCACCCTCTCAACCTTCCCCTCCAACTCTCCCGTCCCTCATCCCCTACCCATTGCGTACCGCCTTTATTTTCTTCTCCTATTGCGTCTAACCCGTCACTTTTACAGTGAGTGTCACTCCCGCAGAAAGATGAAATATTAGGGAAACCTCTTTCTCGCAAGCAAACTATAAATTTTCTTCGTCAGAAAACGGCGAAGGAAATTATTAATGAGTCGCTTCATCAGGAAAAAATTCGGATGAGATGAATGGGCGAGCGGACGAATAAATGGTTTTCGAAACGATTTCCTATGCTTTCGTGCAGTCATCTCGAAAGCGAGGTCTGAGGATCGGGAAAAACACGAGCGTAAAGATGCGTTATTCATGCGAGAGGCAGTTTTCGACTAGTCCGACGCCTTCAATTATTTCATGCAGCCCGTGTTTTGTTATCGACCCCTTCGGGCCGTTCCCACCACGCCTCTGTGCGCCACGCCCCCTTCTCCCCCCTCCACCTCTTCTCGTCATATTTCGTTCGTTTCGGCGTCCACCCCAGTTTCACGCTCTCTATGGAAGAGAGATTTGGCCCCCGGTCGGCCCCATCCATTGATTGCCCCGGCTCTTTTGCCCCGCTTTGCCTTCCTACGCAAAATACTCCTCCTTCGAGGAAAAGTATGTTCAGAGAAAGAGCAGTAAAATATATTAGTTCCGCACTTAATTCGGAAAGTTTAAGAATGAGCATTTGCCTGGTGACGTGGCTAGTATAGTAATGCCGATCGAAGACTCCGATGGATCAATATGAGCCCAGCATAAATTTCTTGAAGATTAGAGCCCAGACGGAGAAATACGTTTCGTTCTTCTTCCCCGATATAATCAGAAGAGTCAACAAAAATAAAATCAACGCCATTTAGAAGTAGGTCGGTGCTTGCCACTCCCTGCCACTCACCTTGCCGGACTTCAGGATATAAATCGTAAAATATCCCATGAGTTATTAAGATAATTTCGTTGATATGGAGAATAAATTTTATATTTTATTTAAGTCGGTATAAAATAATTCATTTTGTTTATTTTTCTAGGAAGTTATATTTAGAATTTTTTTTTCAAATTTCGCGAGTAATGGATAGGGTTCGGCCAGGTAATAAAAGTATACATTTATTATATGAATTGTAAAGGTTTGAACAATAAAACCATTAAATCCCTAATTAGATCGTTAATTTGTACATTCTATTTAATTCAGCAACTTTGAAGCAAATGAGGTTTATGCCTTTCGTTTCAGTCGGAAATTTTCTCAAAATTAGCGTTTTTGTAGTTTTAAAAACTTATATATAAGCTCCCAGTATTGGAAGCAGCAATCGCGAGAGTATGAGGGAACACATTCAGCAATAAATAATAATACCATTTCGTCCTTGTCGTCCATTCGCCCATCAAAAGTGCAATTGACGGTCGAAAGTCGTTTTTCATGACATTTGCTACCTTTTCATTCAATCAACAAATAGCTCATATAAAAATTATTGCGTGACAAGTTGTGTGCATGCTAACTTCTATGAATGCGAGCGATATTGGGCCTTTTTTCGCATCGCTCCGCGTCCCGCTCATTCCACTATCCGCCATTTGCGACCACATTTCATTTCTCATAAGCTAAAACCGCATCCCTCGATCTCCCCCCTCTCTCCCTTCCCTTTCCTCGCGAACCTTCTCCGCTGCGGTCTCCATCGTATATCTCCAGCCTCTGAAATTCCCTCCCCGAGAGCACAAAAGCGTTGACCGCATTTCAAAAATAAAAAATATGAAGAACGAATCTCGCTCTTTGGCTCAGAGGCATTAATTGCATCGCCGGAATGGTTGTCGCTGGACGAAAGGGTTGAAGGAGAGGGAGGTATAGGATTAGTGAGGGATGCGAAAGAGCACGCAAAAAAGGAGAGGAACAGCAAATCTGGGAAAAGAGAGCGATAAAAGGGAAAGAAAGTCGCGGAGGAGAAAGGTGGTGGGAGATATTAGACGAAGAAATAAAATAAACCCAAGGTCATAGACGGGGGATGAATTGAAGCAAGTGAACTGTCTCTCTCTCTCTCTCTATGGATGAGAGAATAAGAGAAGTGATGGGTGAGCGTTGCTATAGGAACGGTAGAGACGAAGTTGGATAGGCGAAGGAGAGGAAGGAGGATTAGCGCGAGGGAAATGCGTGAGAAGGAAAGATTAGGAAAGGTGCTAGCGAGGAGAAGGGGGAGTAGGGGTGGCGGGGAGAGGGGGAACTAGGAGAGGCAGCGGAGGGGAAGTTTAGGGTTTTAGTCGTTCTAGAGACACACCACTGGACACGAAAGACCTGATGCATATGGCATACCTGCTTGACCTTTTGGATAACATCGTAATTAAAGCTGACTTCTTTGACGAAACTCGTTTCACAAATTGGAGTGGAATTACTGCGCCTGTCTCTTCCACCCCGGTCGTATTTACGGTCTCTCTGCTTATTAAATTTCAACTGGATTTGAGGTAATTCGCTCAAATGTCGCAATGAGGTTACGCTTGCGATATATTATTAACTGCATACTATCCTCTGAGATATAGATGTGTGCGTACAAATATTTTTCGATAATGATGCACGTATATCCGCTTGATAATATGACAACTACTTCACAGCTGGGAGCTTTCAAAAGAGTTTAAAGGCTCTCAGATAGAGCGTGTAACGAAATTATTTTTTAACAATTCATAAACTATCATCTACATTTACTACTCTCAGTGTTGAAAATAAAATCAAACAAAGGCCAAAACATGGAAAATGTCAATGTTAAAGAGCGGGTCACTTTCTCGGAACAAAATAAAATTACATTTACAAATTAATTCTTAATTTCATTATAATCACTAAAATATTTACTATTACGATAAACATTTGTTCACTTATTTGATAAACATTGAGTCAATCTATTTGTTGTTTCTTTTTATTAAAAATTACGACACAAATGATTATAACTTCTTATTTATGTCCTAATAATTGAAGTAGAAAATTATTTTATTTGTAGCCATCGAATGTTTTGCTTGTTAGTAATAATTAAATTTTAATTGTCATTTTGTAGAATTCCGATAAAAAGCACCATTATCCAACTCCATTAAATAGATATTTTATCTTAAATGCTTCTATCTTCATTTTCCGTCTAAAATTAGGCACAATCGTAAGCTTTTAGAAAGTGAAAGTTGCAGTAGTGCTTCAAGTATTACGCATGGTTGCGATAAAACCTATATGAAAGTTAACATAGATAACATATCCCTTACAAAAGAAGAAATAGATATGCTTTTAAGTTGCAATAAGCTATAAAATGTATTATATCTCAAAAAATGAAAAACTGCAGTAACATTAGATGGTTAGAAATAAAAGCGTTGTCTATATCAATCATTTGTCCAAAAAAAGTAGTAATAATTATTTCTACAGTAACATTTAATCAAATGTGAGAATAAAAGGATCAAATAACATTTAACCAAATGAGTGAAAAATGTTTGTTTATTGTAAAAGTAAAATTTTTAATTGTAACAATGAAATTATGATCAAAATTTTTAATTTTATTTTATTTTACAACTCCGATAAAGTGACCCGCTCTTTGACATTGACCTTTTTCATGTTTTAGCTTGTAAAACAACGCCTTTCTAAAAATTAATATTCCGTCAGCAATAAATATTTAAAAAATAAAATTTGCTCGTTTAAATTAAAGCGTAGTTCTCTCTTTCTCTTGCTCTCTCTCACATACACACACGCTACAATAACATACAGAGGTCTAAAAATTTCAGTGGCCGCCACGAATGTCGAATATTATGAATTCGTTTTTCAATTGGTTATAGCCAATTCCCGCCCAACGACTTCTATGTCCCTAGGTGAGGAAGGAGAATTCGAATAGCTGAAGTTCACAAGCGTGAGGGTGGAAAGGGAAGAGAGGGAGGAGATAGGGAAAAAAGGGGAGAGAGGGAGATAGAGAGAGAGAGGGAGATAGAGAGAGAGAGAGAGAGCATTTTCGAATGGGAGAGGATGCGACATGAGGATACAAAATGGAAGGACAGGTGACGAGGGTCCCTACACCCTGAGGCCAATAATAACCTGGTAGAGGGAGCGCAAACGAACCTCCTCCTCCTTATTTCTCCTCCTCATTCCTCTTCCTCACTCCTCCTCCTAACTTCTACTCCACCCCTACTCAGCCCTTCTCTCATCCCCCCTCCACTACTCCTAATCCTCCTCCTCTAGACACGTTCCATATCGCCAATCCGGTCTTAATTCCCGTACGCCGTTGTCTTCAAGTAACTTCCTCTCTCTCTCTTACTTTCTCCCCATCTCTGCTACATCTACATGTTACCCTGCAATTCACCTAATTGGTGGGTGGCAGGGGGTGTAATGCATCAAAATCTACCTAAAGATTGTCTATCGCAGTTTGAAATTTTCTATTGTGATCTCGTATTGTCCTCGGAAAGAACGAGCCTAGATAACGCTTCGTCCTACAATCGATCTCACGTATCTTATCGTCACGCTCGTTTCTACCTATATACGTTGGTGCTTCAATTTTTCCTACAACCTCGTCTTTTAAACATTCCGATCTACATTTCTCCAGAAGCCGCAACCTTGAGTTCAATTTACGATCCTTCAGTGGCACCCCGTTTAAATCCCTCAATAATGAGGTGACGCTTTCCTTATGTTCGTACTTTTGTTTTACGAATCTGGCTGCTCTGCGCTGCACTCTTTCTAATTGAATTAGGTCCCTTCTCGTATGGATCCCATATGCATGAGGCGTATTCCACTTGTGGTCTAACCAGTGATAAGTAACACATTTCGCGTACTTTTTCTGTAGTGTTCCGTGCTATTGTCCCTATGAAAGCCAGTTTATTGTTGGCCGCACCTATAACTCGACGAATGTGCATGCCCCATGAATGATCTCGAGAAATGTTTACTCCTAAATATTTTACATACTCGGCTGCTTGAATATTTATTCCATGTATTTTATACTCGAAACCTACTTTTATGTTCTTCCTTTTTCAGAACGTAACTGCGGCACATTTAGTGTAATAAATTTCAATTTGCCATTCTATGCACCACGTTGAAATGGCTCTTGAGTCTTCATGCAGCGACTGATGGTCCTCCTGGTTTTTTATTTCTTTATATAGAAAGAAGTCTAATTTTACTACGAACTACCGAGCAGATATCATTCACATAGATTAAGAATAGTAGAGGACCCAATACACTTCCCTGAGGAATACCCGACTCAACTTTAACGGGGAACGAGTATTTTCCATCGATGACAACTATCTGTTCTCTATTCGAGAGGAAATCTCTCACCGAACTGACAACTTTCGGATTGTTACCATATTGTCCTAACTTCGCAATAAATTTCTTATGAGATACTTTATCAAACGCCTTTCTGAAGTCAATGAATATGGCATGGACCTGAGTATTTTTCTCTCCGCATCGCCACAAATCGTCCATGAACAGGCCGAGCTGCGTTTCGCATGATCTACCTCTCCGGAATTCGTGCTGGCATCCGCTAAGCAATGAGTTACTATCTAAATAGCGTATTATAGACCTAAAGATTACGCGCTCAAGTATCTTGCACGATAATAAAGTTAAGGTAATTGGCCTATAGTTTTCGGGGTTCCCTTTGTCTCTTGTTTTCCTACCTCTACCTCTGCTCATGCTAAAAAATGTATAAAGTTAAACAAATTTCCTGATGTATTTTTGAACTTTTATATGTGAAAACAAATGAAATAAATTTCATCACATAAATTTCTACTTTAATTTACTTTCCCGACCATGAGTTAGAAAAATAATGAGTATAAAAATTTGTTGAGTGAATCAAGTCTCTCTTGACTAAACGCCTGTTTGATTCTGATTCTACCATTTTACATATTTATCCTAAACAACTATTGTTGGAATCCTTGGAGAAGATGGAAATTGTTGTGGGAGTCTCTTCCGGTGACAACATCGTTCTGAATAATTTTGTATTCCCAAACTATTCCCCTCTCCTTTACATCCCGCTATTCTACCAATCTATCTCCCCAACTAGTTGACTTCTTTGTGTTTTTCCCTAATTACCTCCACAAGGGTCATCAATCCTAACCCCCTCACACATCTCTTTCGCCATCTTCCAATAACCGCCAACTAAACGCCCTCTCCTTTGCATTCTTCCTAACCCTTTCCCCTCCTTTCCTCTTTCTTGATTTATATATAGTGCCTTTTTAAACCTTTCAAACAGGCTGGAGATTCAGTTGTTATTGTGAAACGGGACGCGAAAAAATTTAAGGGGAAATTTACATAGTTGATTCTGATAAAATTTTTACATAGTCGTTCCAAGAAGTGATATCTTTTTTGGTTAACCATACCTGGTAGATATATATTCATAATAGCAATATTAACAGAGAATTAGGAAAGCGTTGCACATGATATATTATAAATATTATAAGGATCATCTAATAAAAATGATACGATGAAAAAATATATAATTTCATCTCAAGTGTGGTGTGTTTTAGTATAATTTTATTTGAAAATTAAGAGTTTAATATTAATTGGAAAAGTTAACTAAAAGAAGAATTCAGTTGGCGAAATATTTCTTCTGGTTTTTTTGGGAAATGATATGAAATGAAATTCCGCCCGTATTATCCGGTGAAGCCAGTCGTCACACATAATGCGCAGCATTTCATTGGCTTGCATTTTAACTTTTTTATGATGAAATTTGTTTCTTTTCTGTTAAAGTATGTAGTTTTTATATTTAAATAGTTTTTTTAATTCGAAAACTTAGATGTTGAGGCATAAATACTTAAATCGTCAAAACCCCATTGTAATAGATTTTATTCTGGATTTTATTGAATTTAAATAAGTAAATGACTGGAATAATTTCAATATTTTATGTTTTTGCAGCAGACAGAGTATTGATGGACTATGACCATATAACATGATTAGAACGTTTTCGAGGAAAGAAAAACAATCTTGTCAATTTTAACTGGGTCATAAATTTAACCCCATTATTTCTGACTACGATGTAATTCTATCCGTTTCATCGTGCGACCCTATCAGCCCTCTTCACCCTCAACGGTGCCTCCGAAAAAAAACACAATCGCCTCTCCCCCTCTCTTATTTTTTTCTCTGCCTCTTTCTATCTCTCCCTTTCTCCGCGAAACGCAAATCACCTTCCTCCCGTTACCAACGCTTCCCAAAACCCTCGTCAGAGAAAAAAAAACGCAAAAATATCACCTGCCTTTTTTCCACTCTGCCATGACCCTTTTTCATATCACGGAACATGGGAAGGAGGAGTGTAGGAACGTAAAGAGAGAGGAGAAATAAAGTTCGAGCAGGAGAGGAATAGATTAGAGTCCGGCGATCGTCACGCATCAAGAAGTAGTACGCCGCCCACCCTTTGTGCCCCCCCACACCCTCTGCCTTTTCCCTCTCTATCCAAACCACTCTCTCCTCTATTCACATGGCTTCCCTCGTTCGGAGTCGCATGCCCTGGCACCTAAACTCCCTACCTTCCTCCGCGGCTTCTCCCAATTCCATCCCTCTTCACCACTTTCACGCTCACTGTTGTGGAACAGCCCTATGGCAAGATGGACGCCAGCCAACCAAGATGAACATACCGCATAGTGACATCACTGCAGAGCCAATAAGGAGAGAGAGAAATACTCAAACGGGAGAAAGGGTAAAAATATAATGATGATGAAACCGGAGAAATTCACAAGTAGAGGCTGCAAAATTCACAGATATGGGCTAAAAAGGCTTCAGCTGAATGTGGCTCAAAAACAACGAATCAGAATACCTTCAAATGACATAACTCGGAGAAGAGAGCAGGAGAAGAGTGGAAAGAGGTTGAAAGGTGGAATGGAGAGGTAAAGGAGTGTACAGAAAAAAGAGAAGGATGGAGAGAGTGAGAGAGAAGAGAAATGGAGTAAAATGTCGGGAAAGTGGCTAGGGCCCACGTGGGCTGGAGGGTAAATGGAGTCCCCCTCTGGGTGGCGAAATGATTGCTGATAAAATGTGCGTGTTTGTTGGGGTTGGGTAGAAGATTCAGAGAATGAAGCCACGCCTGAGAAGCAGAAGGGAGTTGGAGGAATGGGAGAGAGAGCGTGGCGAGAGAAGGGAGAAAGCGCGACATGGAAAAGGGAATGGGGCACGATGAAGCAGTAATGGGCTAAAGATTGAGATTGATTCGGTCGCTTATATTCGCGGGCGTTGAGTGATGGAAATCCTCCTCCGTTTGGGAATAGAAGATGGAATGGATCGCCCTCTCTCCGTCCCTCTCTCTCTTTCCCTTTCTCTCCCTCACGACCTGTAAGGAACTGGATTTGTCTCGCAGGGAACCGATAGAATGAGCGCGTCGCTGAAGATGTTCTGTTATGCTCCAACTAGAAAACACACAGATAAGCAGATTTTTTTGTTTTCTCTTTGAGATTAAGGGAGATGGAGAGTCATGTTTAAATATTAGTTACATTCAAGAATAAGCACTTATGTAAATATCATAAATTGTAAAATTAAGTACTTGTCTTAGGTATTTCCAATGCTACGGTTATTGTATATAACTATGGAAAGAAACCAATTCTTCAAATTTTTTATAACGAAGTGCTTATTCTGGAACTTTTTTCAGGCATAAGACGGACTCAATAATTTCTATTGAGCATTTTGTATAGAAAATTCAATGTTTACATAAATACTTCCTGTGACCGCCGTATGATGTAACGTTTCAGTTCGAACAATTGATAGGTTTGGTAAAAATTCGAAGGAAGAGTTTAAGATGCTATAACCTTGGGCAGTACAAATATGACGATATAGGAATAATAACGCTTTATAAAATACATCAAATCAATCTGTGGATTCACCTCTTTATTAAAATAGATAATTGAATCACTGACTTTTATGTATTGATCATGCTGTTTTAACTGAAACTTCAATGAGAACAATTAAAGTTCCTATTTCTCTTATTGTTATTTGTTTTAATAATTATCTTTTTAGGCTGGTTTCCGAAGGAAGCATAGCCTTATGAAATGGTCCTGCCTGTGTGTGTGTCTTTAATACATTAAAATATCTTAAAATTGTGATATCGGAGGGAAAAAGAATGTAGATTCCATTTATTATCACCGAATCTTGATAATTGATCGTATTTTCTTGAATTTATACAAAAACATAGCGTTTTTGCGTTTTAAATCACATTTATCGGATTTTTGCCATGGAGATCATTATTACCGAACTCGGCTTGAGCATAGACGAGTGAACAAATGGGTTATTTTTCCGCTCGACTACTTTTCAGTAATGAACAGTTGATCTAGACATTTAGCGTATAAACAGTGACATTTGTTAAATTCATTTATAAAAAATACATGCAAAATAAAATGCCAGAAAGAGATTTTGACGTTGTTTTTAGTATTGTAAACCTGATAATGCCCTATTAATTTGTTTTCCAATTTTTCTCTATCATTGATGAAAGATTAACTACAAGTGGAATTTATGGTATGAAAATTCCTTGGAATGACTAACACATACTAAAACATTTTTTGTCAATATAAGTAATGAATTAGGGACGTTAACTTCGGGAAAACAGACTGCATTAGTCCTGGTTTAAGCTTCTTGTTTACACACAACTTGTGATCATATAGACAAAAATAGTAATTTTATTAATTAAAATTAGCGTAATCAGAATGTAAATACGAAAAACTTATCGAACAAAATAAAATTTTACGATAACCCCACATTTATAGCAATAAATTTTCATTTACACCTTTCATCCCCTAATTATTCGATTTAAAAGATAAATGTATCAGACCTTTGAAAAAACTAAAATTAATCAATTCATCACACCCGACTGAATGTTTTGGACGACCTCCAATTCGCTACGCAATGAGAAAGGGGACGAGAAATCGATGCCACTTATCATTCACGGCCAATGAAATGGAACAAACCCAGTGGATGGAATGGAGAAAAATTTATCTGCTTTGCAGTTAATTCGCTTTAATAAATTTCTTTTAATGAAATTGCTACAATAAATTTTCCTTTTCAGATAAAACAAAACTATCAGACACAAATTAAACAATGTACATTTGTTCTTTTCCAGGTTAATTTATATCGTGTTTATATTTAATCTCCATCATCCATGTGTGTTTGTGCGCGAGCGCGTCTGCGTGAGTGTGGTATTTATAGGCCCAATAAAAAGCATCCTCCAGTGTACGCTAGGCAATTTGTTTCTATCTTTTGGAGATGTTCGTGGGCCACTGCAGAATTGTATTATTTTGTGCGCTGCTGTCTCCCTTCAGCATTACATAATGCCACTATCTACAAACTCAAGCTTAAATAAATCACGAAATGCATTACTGCCCACAATTACAATCTGATCGCAAAAATAAACAACAAAATTTAATTGAATAAAAACAAGCAAATCCATCATTAGTGAAACTTTTATGTGAACTATCATTATATCTAGACGGTTTTACATAGGAGAAGGAAGAGGAGGATATAGGAGGATACTAATGTTTAGGAACTTCCAGATGAGCTGGAGATTCGAAATTTTTTTCTTAGGTGGAATTTGGTGCAAAACCGACTAGAAAAAACGAAAATCTTGAAAAAGTGCAACAATGCGGTCGCTAAAAATTCGCAATTGTTTAAACAAATTTTCAAGGTTTACGTATTTTCAAATGTGCTACGGAGCTGAAATTTTTTAAGAAGTAGTAATTGTAAAAAACGAAATAGGGATTATACAAATTTTGATATTTTGATTTGTTTGGCAGTTAAAAATTTCTAAAATTTAAACAAATAGCCAACTGCTTAGGTACTACGGGATGAGCTAGGAAGCTGACATTTTCAAGTTATTTACAGAGTAGTGCATTTGCACAAATAAACATTTGAATATCTCCATAAATATATTGTGGCAGCCGTCAAAAATGTTTGAAATTTAAACAATTAGAAAAATATTATTTCACTTCTATAAGTGCTTCAAAATTTGGCAGAAATGTGCAGCATTAGTACCCCATAATGGAAAAAGCATTCATTCATTCATCATGCTTCTGTCCGAAGACAGGTTTTAACTGAATCGCTGCCTCCATTTCTCTCTCTCCCTAGAAGCCTCTTTTATATCTCTATAACTATTATATCCCTGCTTTATATTATCTAATATTCATTCCTATTCTTTTTCTCCCTCTTCCTCTTCTTCCACTAATTTTTCCTTCTAAGATCTTCCTTTGTAAACACTGTCTTCTCAATATGTGCCCTATCCAATTTGCTTTTCTTTTCCTGATTGTTTTTATTAGCATCCTATCTTCTCCCACCATTTCTAATACTTCTTCATTTCTCTTCCGCTCTGTCCATTTCACTTTCATCATTCTTCTCCATACCCACATCTCAAAACTTTCTAAATATTTTTCCTCCTTTCTCCTTATCGTCCACGTCTCTGCACCATAAAGAGCTATGCTCCATATGTAGCATTTTGCTAATTTCTTCCTTGTTTCTAAATTTATTTTCTTGCTTGTGAAAAGCTCCTTCTTCTCGCTAAATGCTGCTTTTGCCATTGCAATCCTACTTCTGATGTCCTGTGTACTACTTCCACCCTGCGCTAAAATACTGCCAAGATATTTGAAACTACATACTTGTTCAAATTTTTGGCCATTTACCATTATATTTAATTCTTTATGTTCCTTTTATACCACCATGACTTTTGTTTTTTCTGCATTGATCTTCATTCCATATTGTTGGTCAACCTCCACTAGTCTGTCTGTCATAGGAGGATACTAATGTTTAGGCACTTCCAGGAGAGCTGGAGATTCGAAATTTTTTCTTAGGTAGAATTTTGTGCAAAACCGACTAGAAAAAACGGAAATCTTAAAAAAGGGCACAATGCGGCCGCTAAAAATTTTCAATTGTTTAAACAAATTTTCGATGTTTTCGTATTTCCGTATGTGCTACGGAGCTGAAAATTTTTTTAGAGTTAGGATTTGTAATAAACGAAATAGGGAATATACAAATTTTGATATTTTAATTTGTTTGGCAGTTAAAAATTCTTAAAGTTTAAACAAATAGGTAAATGTTTAGATATTACAAGGAGAGTTAGACAGCTGAAATTTTTAAGTTATTTAGAAATTAGTCCATATAAACGAATAAAAATTTCAATGTATCCATGAAATTCTTATTGCGCCCGTTAAAAGTTATTTAATTTTAAACAATTAGATAAATGTTATTTCACTTCCAAATGTCTACAGACTTAAAATTTGGCAGAAATGTGTGGCATTATTAATACAATGTGGAAAACGTATAATATACCTAAAAATGCAAAAATTAGCGATTGTTTTACTCCATTATTGTTCCATAATGAATAAACGAAAATCGGTCCCTAGGTGATATATTTTGAATTAAAGAAATATATCCCATGATGAAATCTCTCTGAAAAATTAATGTTTTTTCAAGGTGAGATGAAGTGCTTGCAGTATGCAAGCACCTTCTACTAGTCAATATATATAGACGTTTCTTACAGAGGAGGAGGAGGATACTAATGTTTAGGCACTTCCAGATGAGCTGGAGATTCGAAATAGTTTTCTTAGGTAGCGTTTTGTGCAAAACCGACTAGAAAAAACGGAAATCTTGAAAAAGTGCAACAATGCGTCCGCTAAAAAATCGCAATTGTTTAAACAAATTTTCAGAGTTTATGTATTTCCGCATGTTTTACGGATCTGAATTTTTTTTAGAGGTAGGATTTTCAAAATAACGAAATAGGGATTATAGAAATTTTGATATTTTAAATTGTTTTGCAGTTAAAAATTCTTAAAGTTTAAACAAATAGGTAAATGTTTAGATACTACGGGGCGAGTTAGAGAGTTGAAATTTTTAAGTTATTTACAGTTGAGTATATATAAACGAATAAACGTTTCAATGTATCCATAAAATTCTTATTGCGGTCGTTAAAAAATATTTAAATTTAAACAATTATATAAATGTTATTTCACCTCTAAATGTGCTACAAATTTTAAATTTGGCAGAAATGTGTGGCATTATTAACCCAACGTGGGAAAAGTATAATATTCTCATAATTGAAAAAATTAGCGATTGTTTTACTCCATTATTGTTCCATAAGGAAAAACAAAAATCGGTCCCGAGGAGAAATCTTTTGAATTAAAGAAATATTTCTCAAGATGAAATATCTGTCTGAAAAATGAATGTTTATTCAAGGTGATATGCTTGCAGAATGCAAGCACCTTCTACTAGTATATATATATATATATATATATATATATATATATATATAGTTGTTTAGCCATAATATTTCACGTCTATGGATGTTACCTATCGTTTATTAAAACTTTAAGGGTTCATCAGAGTCTATACCTTCGATATTATTACTTTTTACCATTTGATGGAAACAATTGAATACAAGTATCATTAACACGTTAACTTCTGAATGCAGGGGTAATTTTCCTTCGTTGTCTGAGCTAGCCCATTCTTCTGCTTCTTCCTACTCAAATTTGGGTCCCAAAGAATTTCTCTCACCAGGCTATCCTCTATCAAAATCTCTCCCAATATTTATAGCTCTCCTAAAACATTCTTTATTTTTTACCTTTTTCCATTCCCTGGCATAACTACGATTCTTTTGGAAAATTATTCATTTTTGATATCAAATCTTTGTTAAAACTTGCAGAAGGAAAAATATTTTGAAGATGAAATCAAAAAGTGTGGTCTTGCTGCAAGAACGACACAACAAAAACATCATTTCGGTCTTCATTTGATATTTATCACGCCGTGTAAAGAGCAAATCTCAGAGTTGCCACGTAAAGATCTTGCATGAATGACCTCTGCCTTCTCCCTGCGGTCATCCGACTGTGGAGTAGTTGTCACGGAAGACGATCTTATCTTTGAGAAAAGTGTTCCGCTACCGATTAATTTCTGGTTGCCACATAGCGTTTAACACCATCAAAGGCTCTAATTCACACTTACAGAAAATATCAATCGCAGAAAGAATTGAAGTGAAAGTGATACCAAATTCGAAAAGTACAAATGAAAACCTTTTCTTCGTCTTTACGTGTAAAAATCAGCCGCTCCTGTTAGCTTCTTTTCGCAAGTCCTACACGTAACCTCCTTTAGGACAGGACCACAACATGGGAGCATAGTAATCTACCGTTGGCTATTACGGTAAGCCCCTCTACCATCATAAGACGCAAAACGTTTCATTTCGTGACTTCTTACAAAATGATTTCAAGCAGACAGCTTAACTTCTTTACCGTACCGCTCATTTAAGGGGAAATCATCCGCCATTTTGAGACGAAAGAAGAAGAATACCGTTTCTCCTTCCAACTGCTTCTCTTCCTATCCCAGCATCCAAAATTCCATGCTCTGCCTTCGATAATTCGGCATTAAAAGGAATGTCCCTCACCCTCTCTCATTGATCAATAAAGGAGCAAAGGGGACCCCACTCATGATTACAAGAAAGCGGAAAGAATCTATCAATTAGAGTTTACTAAACCTGGGGAATTCTTGTCATTCTTCTTCGGCTACGGTGAGTTAAAGCCACTAAAAAGTAACGGAAATACGGCAAACTTCCTCAAACTGTCATACCAAAGACAAATACAACGCTATATAAAATTACTTAAACGTGATCAGTCTCAAACTTTAGTAAATAAGGATCCATAGATGGCTTATTTTCACAATAAATCTTATTAATTTCTCTCTTCGGTAGCCTTAACAAAAAGGAAAAAGCAATATACGAAGACGGATTACAGTATATTCATTGGTAGAACATAGTAGAGGAGATGAATAAACAAATAGAATATGGGGAAAATGTATTTTGTGATAAAAAATGATAAAAAATATAACGAACAAAGAGTTGATGTTTGATGTAAAACTGAAAAAATGTATTTCTGAAGGGTAAGGAATGATTTACAAAAAATAAGACAGAATGCACAGTGCTAAATGATGAAGGAAATGGGAGGTTATTATGAGAGAGAGAGACCGAAAGACGGAATAGAAAAAGAGAGGTAGGGAAGAGTGAGAGAGAAACTTGAGGGAGTGAGAATCGTATGATTGATTGGTAAAAGGGAGGATGAAAGAGGAACGAGGCTATCAGATGGCAAGGGAGGAAAAAGGTGGGTATTGGGAGAGAGAGAGAGGGAAGAGAGAGGGAGGGGAAAAGAGAGAGTGAGAGGGGGAGGAAATCATGAAGGAGAGAGAGAGAGGTTGGTTGTTCCAATTCGAACAACGACTAATCCAATACGAAATGAACACGGTTTTTGAAACCAATTAAGGGAGGTCGATAATATCAACTCATCTGCGCTTTGTGGGAACGACAAACAAATGAAAGAGGAAGAAGGACGCTGTTGGTGGACAAATACATCCACGATATTGCTCCGCACGTAACATGGGATTTTATTCATGTGGGAGATTTGTTATTGAAATCGCTAATGGCGGGCGCCAATGCTAAGTATGTCGAACAAGTTAAGCGAGGGCGCGCAGTGAATATTTATGCAAACCGAAACATCGTCGATATCGTGCTGTTTTCGAAATCGAGCGAATAATGCACAGAATTAAAAAAACATATCTGCGCAAATTTGATACGACGTTACACCCACCGATAGCAAACGTATATAATTCTTCAACAGCTCCGATAATCGAATTAAATTTGTCGACTAAATACAGAGAGATGCAACATTTAATTGAAGATTTATGCATGAAGGAAGGCGTTATCACAGCCCGATCTGATCAATAGTTCAAATATTATAAATTATGAGAATAATGCGTGATATACATTGTAATACATCAGAAGGCGCGGGTCCGAGGAGATTTTAAGTTCTTTTAAGGACTTGGCCTCTGAGCTTGCTCGTGTCCGAGAGGAGTCGGGTTCCGATGTGCGGCTTTCTGTCCGCAGTATAGTCTCTAGGATTGACCGCGGTTCTGAGGTCTGGAGTAGGGTTGACGGTCTGAACCGAAAGCTGTGGAATTTCTGTCGGGACTTGGGAGTGGACTTCGTCGACCTACGACCGAATATCGAATCGTGCAGGGCACCACTAGATCACTCTGCTGTTCACTACACGTCCGAATCGGCTAAAAGAGTAGCGCATAGGATTCTTGAGCACAGTAGGGATTTTTTAGTCTAGAGAGTAGGGCAGGGTATAGGTCAGTTTTGGGTAAGGGGATAATCGATGCGTTCGTAGAAAATAAGAATCACGATATATTATCTAATGATAGAATATACCCCGAGCGTGAGGTAAATGCACGTAATACGAGAGATAAGAAGGAAGTTCATAGTAACATGCATCGCCGATTTCGCGATAGGTCATTGATAGAATGTTCCGTAAAGGGTGCTACGGGTCGCAATTCCAATTTTGATGCAATACCATACAGTACGATAGCAGGGAGATTATGATAAGTGAAGAGGATATCGAGAGCGTTTTGTACCGCATAGGTAAAGAAGGCTCCAAAAAGGTGTTCTTATGCTCGTTTTACAGGCCATCTAACGCTAGTGTAGATTGTATTTTAAATTTCGAGAAGCAACGATCAAAGCTTAGACTGATAAATCAAGATGGAATCGTTATAGTCGGTGGTGACTTTAACTTACACTCAACTGATTGGGAAAACCAATGTTTCGAATTTAGAGGTAAAGAACGCGAATCCTGTTAGGCATTAATCGAAACATTCTGCGAGCACTCTCTCCTTCAATTAGTCAGAAAGCCAACGCGATCGGGAAACATATTGGATTTATTATCAACTAACGTCCCAGAAAGAATAAACAAAGTCACCATTGAAGATGGAATCAGTGACCATCTGGCCGTATATGCAGAGTTTAAGTTGAAAATCGACAGGCACTCTAAGCCTCAAAGAAAGTTTTATATATTTGCTAAGGCAGGCTTTTCAAGCTTCGGGTCGCGCCTACGTGAAATACTACCTGACTTCCGTGAAATAGCCGAACGATCAGGTGCTGAGTAGTCATGGACATTATTCAAGGATATAATGCTAGAGGGTATCGATATGTACGTATATTCCAATTAAATTGAAGGTCGACAATAAAGAGCCACGTTGGTACAATAAGCAAGTTAGGAGTGCGCTTAGGCGTCAGAGAATAAGCCACACGAAATTAAAAAATATGCCGTGTACATCATCCGACGAATATAGAGCAACTAAAGTTCAGACGTATAAGGAATCCCGCGCTAAAGCGAGAAATAATATGCGCGAGGCTTTTACTAACTTCCGGAATAAGGTTTTAAATAATTATTTGAAGGAGGACCCTAGAGCGTTTTGGTCCTATATGAGAGAGATCCAAGTAAGAGGCCCTACCATACCTTCCCTGCGTAATGATTCGGGAGTTGTTATTCATGATAGCGTAGAGAAAGCCAACCTGTTAAACGGTCATTTTGTAAAAGCATTTACAGCCGTCAGCGACCATTGCGTACATTATGCACGATGTGATACTCAGCTCGGTCTTTTTGTTAATTGTTTACTGAGAAGCGGAGAAAAGAATACGCAGGTCGATGCCATCTTCTTAGATTTTAGGAAAGCCTTTGATAAGGTACCTCACAGGAAGTTAATAACGAAATTAGAAACCTTAGGCGTAAATTCTAAAATCGTTAGTTGGATCCGTGAGTTTTTAAATCATAGGAAGCAGATGGTTGTTATAGATGGGAAATCTTCGAACTTAGTGGAGGTTGTCTCTGGCGTTCCACAGGGTAGTGTAATTGGTCCGTTATTATTTCTAATTTATATAAACGATATCAGCTCAGTAGTCTGAAGTAAAATTAGGCTTTTCGCGGACGACACCGTCATCTATAGAGAAATTAGCAATCCGGAAGACCACCAGTATCTCCAAAATGACCTAGAAGCTATTTCTGCATGGTGTAAGGAATGGCAGTTAGAGATCAACCAAAAGAAAAGTTGCGTCATCAACTTCTGGAGGACCAAGAGTATCTCGTTGGATAATAATTATTCGTTGGACGGAGTAGAGATTTCAATTTCAGACTCGATTAAATATCTCGGAGTCACAATCCGTCGTGATCTCTCGTGGGACACCCACATTCGCCGATTGATAGGTGCCGCTAACAAAAAGCTGGCCTTTATAGGGAGAATAGTTCGAAATAGCTCCGAAAAAGTGAAAGAATTATGTTATTTATCCTTGGTTCGACCGCAGGTCGAATATGCTTCAGCTGTGTGGGATCCTTACGAAAAGGGACTCACTAACGAGATAGAAAAGGTTCAGCGCAGGGCAGCTAGATTTGTAAAGAGGAATTACGATAGTAAACAAAGCGTAACATCAATAGAAAGTCTGAAATGGACATCGTTAGAGGAACGTAGGCTGCAGGCTAGAATTAAACTACTGGAAAAATTTATGTCGGAGGGACTAGCGAATGAGGTAGTAGGACTTATCAGAAGCCCGACGTATCTCGGAAGGCAGGACAGTGAGGATAAAATTCGCGAGATCGACTGTAGAACGGAGCAATATAGAGGATCGTTTTTCCCTAGGACGATAATAGACCATAATAGAAAAAGATAACGTAGGAAAACTATGGACCTTTGGTGCACTGCACCCCCTGCCTTCCACCAAAATGGTGACTTGCAGGGTATAATGTAGATGTAGATGTAGAACAATAAGAGTTTCCCTATTAAAAAGCATTAAAGCGATGCTATTATAATACGGATTGCCAATTCCCATTGAAAAGCATTGTCCTGGTTGCTATGGTAGCTGATGTTCTTTATTGTTGAGCATCTGCTTTTTCCGATTAAAAACATATTTCTTCGTCAATTTGGTACCGATTTGAATTTAGCATTCAAAAATAAGAAACCTCATTCATTTTGCTATAGAATTGTTTCGTCACTAGATTCTATCTGAATTATAGCTAATTTAAAATGCAAATTTATGAAACTCTGCACAGATTTCCATGTTTTTCTTATGGACTGAGTGAGTATAAGATTCGCGAGATCGACTGTTGAACGGAGCAATATAGAGGATCGTTTTTCCCTAGGACGATAAGAGAACATAATAGGAAAAGATAACGTAGGAAAACTATGGATCCTTGGTGCACTGCACCCCCTGCCATCCACCAAAAAGGTGACTTGCAGGGTATCATGTAGATGTAGAATAATTTACTAATATTTTTGATTGTCCAAGCAACGATAACGTGATTTTTATCCGTTATCTGCGACGCAAAATCGATGGTCCTATTTTGTTATAATGGTAAGTCAATCGGAAGTTTTGAAATAACCACAGTATATTTAAACAATGATATTGCTTGAGATTTGCTTTATTTCAGTATTAAAATATGATAATCTTGAAAAAGCAGCATGTTCAAAGATTAAATAAATTGTCCAACTATATTTACAAGTTACCTACAATTTAGCAGCCATGAGCCTTGCACGGAATGTGATTTTCCAATATGTTTAACAAATCTTGCCTACAGATTTCAATGTCATATGATAACTCATGATAATTCTTTGAATAAAGAACCAACCTAGAAAAATGCTGTCATGTAATTTACAAAAGACTCGCTAAAAATAAGATGTAGGGAAAGGGAAAAAATAAACTTACGTAGCAGATTTTAATTAGAACGAATAAATGTCGATTATCACGCGTTATTTGTTATTTGCGAGAAAACATATTTTAGAGGAAAGGAGATTCACGTTGTAAGATCGCAGTGCCTTAGTGCCACGTATTTTAACGAGCGTTTTAAAAAGAGGGTTATGGTTTTAACGATGGGCTCGCTGAATCTGCCAAAATAAAACAAGCAGTTTTATCCAAGAACATTGACTAAATTAGTGCGTTTTTAGTGGTTTTCGTCATTCCTGAAAAGCACTATTATCTTCGTGATGTCCGTCCGTCCGTACGCATATATCAGGAAAGAATTGGTTTAACCTATTTCAGCCAAATTTGGTACATAAAATATGAACATAAATTAATGACAAAAATGACATATTTAGACCGGATCGACTAAGCAGGGGTGCCACAATTGCAAAGTTGAACCTTTCGGTAATTATGAATTTGGAAGGAATTGGCTGAACTGATTTCAACAAAATTTTGTATGAAGGAGGCATGCAACATAAAAAAATCAAAATCTGTATATTATAGTATAGATTTTCAAATCAGGGTAGCCACAATATAAGTAATTAAAAAAATTGTTTTCACAATTATTTGTGTTGAACTGTCCAAATAAATTTTAATCAAATTTAATACTTATAATTTAAATACATATACAAAACCATAATAGCATATTTGGACAGGATTAATCAAACAGGGGTGCCACAATTATTAACTAAAATCTTTCAGTAATTATGGATTTTGAAGGAATTGGCTAGACAGATTTTAACTAAATTTTCTATATGACATTTGTACAACAAAACATAATGAAAACAATATGTTTAATGCGGAACTACAGAGCAGGGCTACCACAGGGAAAAGTAAAATAATAATAATTTTACGCCTATATCTAGAGAAGTGACCCCAATAATTTTAACCAAATATAATAAAAACAGCATATTTCAACCGTGTCGACTAGACAGGGCTACCACAATATCAAGGTTAGAATTTTTCTCTAACTACAAACTTCGAAGATATTGACTGAACCGTTTTGAAAGAAATTTCGTTTGTATGGCGAGTTTAGAATGACAAAACGAAATGAACATGTTTAGAAAGGATCTAAAATCAGATCTATCACAATATAAGGAAAAAATAACTTTCTGATTTCAAAACAAATACATTAGTATACGATAATACTACGGCGAATTTGACGAAAATCACTTCTGTGTCACGGGAAACTCGTGTACATCCCTACTTGTTTATTTTTCATGAGCTAATACCACCACATATTCGGTCAATAGATGCTCGTTTGTTTTATAACGGGGGGGTACCACGTAAAAATAATGTTGTTTAAAATTGAGAGATTTAATAGTTAAGTTAGCGTTACATTATGCATCATAACTATTACTTTTATTTGTTTATTGGAATTTTAATATTTAATTTAGTCCAAAGCTAAGTATAAATTTGATTTAAACTATGCTGATTTACATATTTAAAATATGCTGCGTGACCCGTCGTTGCCCGGGTGCGGTTCGGCATTGCACAAACCCACTTTTCGGAGCCATGGGAGATCTAGGTATGCGGATATCTTGTTCGCCAGCTGCGTGGCAGGGCACTAAGAGGTAAGTACATAGGGCGGCGACACTGGGATAGTTTAATTTAGGGCAGCAAGAGTTAAGTACACTGTGACATTTAATAGGGCTGTAGTGGCGACATAAGGACGTAGACGAAGCAGTTAGCTACCCTGCCGGAGTTTTGAACTCTCTCTCTCGAGCCACAGCGACTGGGCTGCCCTGTGTAGGCAGATTAGAAAGAATGTAAAATGACAGTTTGGGATGAACGATTAGGGAAAATAAAATAATTGTATGGGCGCGCGCGGCCGACGCTGCGACTTATATACCCTCGCACCGCCCGCGCGCTCAACATACAAAGCGTTGCTTCTAAAAAATATCTACAAAGAAGTATTTTGTCCCGTAAAAGGGTTCTTGAAAAAATGGCAACTTTCAATCAGACTGTATATTTATATGTTTTTTGTACGTGAAACGTATTTACACTACAGGAAAAAACGTTATTTGCCTTAAACATGCTGTATATTCTGTATTTTTTACGTAAACTTGTTCGTTATAATGCTGAACAAATTAGTGAAAGAATGGCGCAGTTCGGTTCAGCCATTCTCGAATTATAAGGGAACATAATTACAGACAGACAGACAGAAACGGATTTATCACCAGGGCTGTGCTGCGCGAGAGTGGAGGGAGTTTATATTGGTATCCAAACCTACTTTGGGGATTGATTGATTAAAAGATTGATTATAATCGGTTGGTTTTTTCTGGAGATATTTTGGTTAGATGGGGGTTTTCGATTATATATATATATATATATATATATATATATATATATATATATATATATATATATATACTTTCTTCGTTTTAGCTTATAATTAGTGTCAGTTTTTTGCTTCTTTTCTCGTCTGAAAAGCAGTATGTGCATGAAGGAAAATTAAACGTATTTACTAGCCAGAACTCAGCAGTTATTTGCTTTCTTTTTGAAAGAATGTAGGATTTATTTATGCTATTTGTTGTAGCAACAAAAATAAACAAACCCTAGAAACCATTTTGAATATTTGATTGATGTATTATATCATTCGGAAAATAAATGTTAAATGTGTGATAACAATATTTAAAAGCGAATCGAATAATAAGATTTGGCTCATAAAATTGGATAATAACGCAATTTTCGTTCCTCTCATACTGACGGGCTAAAATTCTAATTCTGGATAAACATATATGTTAAACAACATTATACTTTCTTGGACTCGTGATGATTCCAAAATAACATTTAAGTTTAGAATACAATGAATTTTGCAATAAAATTTTAAACGTTTCCCTATCCGCATATCGTTTCTAGAGTTTTCCAACTTTTCGAGAATAATAATCATTGAGGAAATGTACTCTCTAAGTTTCAGCTTTTCATCTTTTATACCTTCATAAGTTATAAGTAACACATTCAAAAATTATTTAAAACACACACAACTTGAGTAATTGTAACGTCTTTACGTGAAGCTCATTCCTTCACCGGAAATTATTCATTCCATTTCACTTAAGAGGTTTGTGACCACAGAAGGAAAATTAATATATTTAGGTTCATTTCTTCGTCGTAGATAATCCATTTCTCCTTCATTTGCTGTGCTGTCTGCAAATGGAAGGAAATTATACGAATTTGTAGTAGATCTTGTTTACTTCAGTTGTTACGAAGATTGTTTTCGTTGACAACAGTAAATAAAACCGCTGAAAAAATTTTATTGGTTCAAAATAAATTATAACGTTCTAGTAAGATTTCTCTCAAACTTTTCAGAAATAAGTGAAATTAATGTGGAAATGTACAATCAAATTTTCAGCTTTCCATATTTTACATTTTTGGTGGTATTAATAAACCAAATTTTAAATGGGCCTCCATCCAAACATGGATACTTTTCAAAACTCAAATCTAAAGAATGACAAATGGCGGCAGTACAGAAATCTATCCTCCAGGTTTCAGCTCACAACCATTTTCGGGTTAACGGCAATTTCAATTTAAGAAAATGCACAGACAGAGTTTCAACAGCAAATTCGGATAACAAAATAAGTTTCTGCGGTTCTCTTGATAACCACTTTAATTTTCCTTTCCGGCCTCGGTGGTGGCAGGGTAACGCCCTCGCCTGCCAATCCGAAGGTCGCGGGTTCGAATCCCGCCTAGGTGGGTTTTTCTTCACCTAGGGCATGGATGTTTGTGATCGTCCTTGTTATTATGTTAATGAGCTCCTTGTAAAAGGCCGATTACGGCTGTTTAGAGGCCGCATGGAAATAAATAAATAAATGAATAAATTCCACAAAATGTATCGCTGCACAACAACTATTTAGCCGCGGCGCAGCAGTTTGCCACGGCACACCGATTGCTCAGTATTGGAGTAGGGGATAAGAGCAAACGGTTGCGACGTCAGTCTTTTGGCAAAAACAACATCATTATCAACTCCGCGATAAATACGTTTCCTTTACAACTGAGAAACAGAACAAATCACTGTATCGGAATAAATTATCCCCATTTAAACTTTATTATTTTCTCTCATGAGGTGAATGAACATTGGAATCATTGTGAATTGGAAGCGACGACGCACTTTCGCTTATCTACTATGGAATAAGAATGCACCGAGAGAGAGAGCAAGAGAAATATGGCGGGGAAATGGACCGCGTCACATTTATTATAGAGAGAGAGAGAGGAATGTGCGCACGAGTATGGAGCAGCTTAAGAGTCGGGAGAAAGACAATCGGGGATAGAATCCGAGAGTGAGTGTCTCATGCGCGGGAATACGTGTTGTGAATTTAAGAGAAAGATGGCGAGCATGGGGAGATATATAAGAGAGGTCGCGGAATGATAGATGGGTGGTGGGGACAGCAATTTCATCAGTCGCATGCTGCAGGACGTGAGGGAGGGCGAAGTGAGGAACGGGGGCGAGAGGGGGGCATTATGAGAGGGAAGGGACCAAATTGGAAGGGACCAAAGGGGAAGAAGGGACCAAATTGGAAGGGACGGGAAGGGAGGAGGTGGGCCATCGGTGACAACGAAAAAGGGCGGGGGGGGGAGAGAGGGAGAAAGGGAGAGAGGAGGATATGAGAAGGAAATGTTTCCGAGTGGGAAATGATGAAAAGGGAGATAAGCGAGGGTGTAAGTTGGCCGGAGTGCCCAGGAGAGATTGAGGAAATTTGGAGAGAGGTGGAGGATAGAGAGGGTTTTGAATTCAAAGGCGAGCATTGAGAGGAGAGGAAGGCTCGAATAAGATAGTCGGCGGATTTAGGATCCGGTGAGGAAGGACAAAGAACTCCAAAGAAATTAATCAGATTTTTTATTGATTTATAGAGGATCTTGTACAATAGAAGAGGCTGAGAAAAGCAAGAGATGAAATTATAAAGTTCCTTTGTACAAGAAAAATAAACTGATGTGGGCAACATAACTTTTTCCATATTTATATGGCAAATTACATGTTGTTAGCTCTGGGATTGTTGACAATATTTACTTCCGGTTGACAATTAGGAAAAGAAAGAGGAGCGTTACTAAGATGTAACTTTGCGACAATTGTTAACAATAGTATTTGGTAGGTGGCGTGGTGGTGGCAGCTAAAAATATAAGATATCTCTTAAACAATGCACTATATGGAAAAATGTATTAAACAAAGGTTGTAGAAAATAAAATTTCCCACAACTTTTATTCCAATACATTTTTACATTTATCAAATATTTCAAAATAACGGATAAGTGACAAGGGTAAACACCCACTTCCGGTCAACCGATTTTTACCAAAAACTAATTAGATGATTTAACTTTTATAAAAATGTTAAATATAAAATTTTACGTTGACCTAATTAATAGTTTTTGAGTTAGTGCGCCCACAAAAATCAATCACATACAGACCGACAGACAGACACAAAAACAACATCGCGAAACTAGTCAGAACGTGTTCAGGGAACCTTAAAACATGTATTAACGTAGAAATCTCGAGTTAGATTTTTTTCATGAAAACAATATGAGGAAAGTAAAAACATGAAACAAATAAAATGAAAGAGTACGTCATGTTCTGGCATATAAATCAAGAAAGCAAAATCTACAAAATGTGCACAAAATAAACAAATACCTAGTTTGCAGCTTTTATGACAAAAATATTACATTACGCGATAACGCTGATTTTTATAAATTTGGATGGATTCATTACTATTCTCAAATCCTAAAGTAACGACCTTAATGATATCTGTTCTGATTTGAAAATGTATCTCACTTTGTTATGGAAAACAAAAAGACAAAGCATAGATCTATAATGGGAAACTCGTGTCAACAAATATTCCTCCTATATAAATGTATGTTCGTACGTACGTACGTAAACTTGAAGCTGACGTCATCAATGGCACTTTTTAACACATTTCAACAAACTTTCCTATTATGTGGAAGGTAAAAATTTCGTAGGAATGTTTGATTCAGATATAGAAATTAAATGACGAAAAGAAAATTAGAAAAAAGACCCGGGTTCGACTCCAGAGGGGCGATTTTTATTTCCCGTAAGATAACACGTAAAAAGCGGCTTTTTAAAGTGCAGGCTTTTATTATTTTGGAAATTTAAATTAGAAATAATTGACGTACGATCTTCGAATTTATACTATGTTTTAGGAAAATTAATGAAGTTTTTTGTTTCATTCATCTTTTTCCGTCTACCATTCGAAATATCTCATATTAAACATTTAAATCATAAATGTTGGGAAAATATGGGCTTTTAAAACGGGATGTTGCCTAGCCGACCACGTCATTCTTAAACTTCGAGAATCAATTGTTGTCTCAACCCGCATACGTATAATATATACGAGTGCACAGATTGTCTTAAATTACCGTAGGATTTTTTGCGAAATTACGTAAACAGAGGGAGGAAGAGGGGGGCGGCGAGAGGGAGAGACTTGACTGAATTGTAACCATGGTTTTACAAATAATCCTCCTATACATAATTTCGAATGTAAGTTCGTACGTATGTACGTAAACTTGACCGAATTGTAACCATGGTGTTGTCCGATTGCGCGGATGGTCAGTTTTGAACATTTCCCTTAGGGTCGAATTGCGCGGCGGTCATACGAGGTCAGATTTCGAATTGTGCGGAACTACCAGGGGTTGACCTTTTTCGGACCCCCCGGGGGTGCACGGTCGATTCGGATAAAATTCGCACTAAAAAATTAATGCTTACTCCCGTCATATTTGACGGGAAAATCGGCTAGTCAAAATATAATACCAGCACGCATGCACGCTCCGCAAAATTACATTGTTATTCGACGAGAACGACCAAATAACATTTCGTAAGAGATATGAAATCAATTACTGTTTGTTTCCTAATCACTTGGGAAAGAAATAAATCAGAAATTTACTACTTCGTCTTTAGTTTTCCAAATTACAATCTGAATATAGAGCTGTAAAGATACATAGATGAATATAAATACATACGTACATATTTATACCAATTGGAATAATTAAAATTTCCATCAAACGTATATTTGCAAGTGTAACATCCCAAAGAACTTTTATTTAAAATGCTTTCTATGTAATCATAAACACTTCGTAGATCACAGGCTTTGATATCAATGCGTTGGTATGAATGGGAAATACGAAGTTATCATATTTTGATAAAATAAATACCAAAACCTCACGACAACGATCACGTCATGAGGAAGATACCTTTTCCCGAGTCCATTATTGTAACTGCGCATACATTAATTATATGGGGAAAAATTATTCATAATGTGACAGCTCATCTAAAGCAATAAAAACAAAAGTCATCGGCTGAAAATTTTTAGAGCCAACTCCTTCGCCAAGGATTTTGAAAGCTGGGGAGAAAGCACGAATCAATCAATTTATTATTCATCAGCGATGCATGTCACCGGATCGATTACGCGGTGGTAAAAAAAAGTGTTCGCCCCTCTGGGGCGGAGGTCAGGGTGAGAAGGGCAGCATCCGAGGAAAGATCTCGCGTTCTCATGGGTTACGGGCGAATGAAAAGGAGAATCGGAGAGGGAGAGAGAGGGAGATAGGGAGGGAGAGATAGAAAGGAAGATGGAGAGAGAGGGAGAGAGAGAGGAAGGGAGAGAGATAGGAAGGCAGAGAGATAGAAAGGGAGAGGGAGAGAAAGATAGGGAGGGAGACAGATAGATGGAGGGAGAGAGAGAGAGGGAGGGAGACAGATAGAGGGAGGGAGAGAGATAGTAAGTGAGAGGGAGAAAGATAGGGAGGGAAAGGGAGGGAGGGAAAGGGAGGGAGGGAGAGAGAGAGGGAGGGAGAGAGAGGGAGAGAGAGGGAGGGAGAGAGAGGGAGGGAGAGAGAGGGAGAGAGAGAGAGGGAGAGAGAGAAGGAGGGAGAGAGAGAAGGAGGGAGAGAGAGAGAGGGAGAGAGAAGGAGGGAGAGAGAGAGAGAGAGAGTGAGGGAGAGAGAGATGGAGGGAGAGAGAGAAGGAGGGAGAGAGAGGGAGAGAGAGAGGGTGGGAGAGAGAGAGGGTGGGAGAGAGAGAGGGAGGGAGAGAGAGAGGGAGGGAGACAGAGAGAGGGATGGAGAGAGAGAGGTAGGGAGAGAGAGAGCGGGAGGGAGAGAAATAGGGAGGGAGGGTGGGAGGGAGGGAGAGAGAGGTATGGAAAGAGAGAGAGAGAGAGGGAGGGAGAGAGAGGGAGAGAGAGAGGGAGAGAGAGAGGGGGGGAGAGAGAAAGAGAGAGGGAGAGAGAGAGTGGGAGGGAGAGAGAGATAGAGTGAGAGGGAGAGATGGAGGGAGGGAGAAAGAGTGGGAGGGAGTGAGAGAGAGAGAGTGTGAGGGAGTGAGAGAGAGTGGGAGGTAGAGAGAGAATGGGAGAGAGAGAGGGAGAGAGAGAGGGAGAGAGAGGGGTGAGGGAGAGAGTGGGAGGGAGAGGGTGGGAAAGAGTGGGAGTGAGAGAGAGAGGTCGGGCCGATGGATCGTGGTGGGGAGGTACTGGGAGAGGGTGGGTTGGTGGGGGGTGGAAGGGCGAGGCGGGGAAGGAAGAGTTGCTACGCGGGCGTGGCAAACGGGAGGGTTTTTAATCAGAGGGCGAAGTGACAATGCGGTCGGGGCCGATCCTGGATTAAACGAGCCTCAATCAAAACGTGTTCAGAGGACAGCTTCATGAGTGAAATGGATGGGGAGGCTGAGGATGCGACGGAATTGATCTCGATGGTGGCATGAAACCGCCCTTTTACGCGGTAATTATCGATAGCATTCCGTGACACGCGATGAAATACGAGCCTTTTCTGCTATTTCGCTCTATCGAGTTCGCTGCCATCGTTTTGGAATTTTTGGCGGCGCCTAACGGCCACGTGGCTTTGGCCGGATTCCCGAAAATTCATCGATGAAGCCATAGCGCAGCAGATAAAACGGACGATTGAACTTAGGCATTTGTCAATATATCCCGGAATTGAAATCCTCTCCGACGTCCATACGCCTATTATACGACGATTAAATAGCCGTTGGTAGCATTAGACGTGCTGCATAAAATATTTTTGATATAGAGTTCCTTTTTCTCAAGACAACGACAATTAGGCCTAAAATATTTTGTTAATTGAGTTTTCAGACGGCCTATCAAAAATTACAAACAACGACCGATGATTTAGGGCTAAAGAACAGTTCTCGAAGAAAACAGTTATTAATTTGTAAAGAGCAATTTTTCCGTTATTAATGTCATTTTTCAAGCCATAAAAGGATTTTTGGCAAGACAGAAAGTAATTGCATCTTTAAGCTTACTAACGAACATTTTATAAGTAAATATGATAATAATAAAATTATTAATAATTTATTTATTATATGCTGGTAAAATTGAGAAATTTTTAAAATAACACCTCCAAACCTTTTCTAAAGATTTAGTTTGGCTGAGATTCAGAGCTATCGCTTCTAACTTTCTGAATCGACCCGTTTCGGTAAAATTATTCAATCACTTTTATGCTACATTAACGAGAAAATTCCCCATTTGCGTCATTTTTACGACAATGTTGCAATAATAGAATTTATTATACACGAATCTGAAGTATGTACTAAATATACACTAGGTTTAAAAATTAATATTCCATTTTCGGCATTTTATTTTCAAAAGTTGGCTGTTTATGAAGTTGATCAAAGGTTTGTACATATGTTGTTTGTTCTGAGATCGTAAACTGAATTCGTATTGTCAACGATTATTCGTAAGAACTAAATTTATTGTTTGTTCTATAGAATGGATTAAAAAAGATAAACCAACTTTTAAATATTCAGAAGCTTCCGCACCAATAACATAGCGCTCCTGGCGATTAATTGTGCGAAGGTAAATGTATGTGCAATTGCTACTGAGATTTGCAATTTCAATTCGGACGAGGTATTTTGCGGCGTATTGGGGCATATGTTTTTAGTAATTGGAAATCGATTAGTATCTGGTGATTATTGCGTTTCAAAGTAAATAAATAAGCTTGCATTTTCCGACCAAATTCGACATAAATGGAGCACACATAATCGAAAAGCTAATTAGCCTCGGCAATGCCATGCTTCCACGAGGCGTCCACTAAACGTCTTATGTAAATCATGTCATGATCAAGAGAACGACCCCGACTGTATTTTGTTCGCAGTATAAACGCAATCATGCTTAGCGTTCATGGCAAATTTGCGTAGCGCCGTTTTGTGACAGAATTGATGGCCTCGGGCACAAAATGCCAACTCGGGCGTCGCGCATTTATGCAGGCCAAACGGGGTCTTCTGAGAGAGGGACTGCAGCCAGGGCCCATCCCTCCCGCTCACGACCGCGCAAAATACCCACAGAGGGTGGACAAGCACCGGGCCCCCTGGAATTTTGGCTTTTGTCCCAATGAACTTCATACCGCAGACAGTAAACAAGTGCTGCATCTCCAGAGCGAATTCGTCCGTGCTTTGCTGTGCACACAACACGCAAGCCGACAATTTTGGACATATTAAAATCCTTAGCTTATTTTTCAGTGATTAAACGACGAAAGTTGAAATTCTATCCAATTTCAATTTCACATCTTTTAGTTTACAAATTTTGCCAATAAATTATTAGCACTATAATTATATCCCAAAATATTTAATTTTTGTGTTACTTTATGTATTTATTTTTACTGCAATGAATTAAAGCCGATTCTAGCTTCAACTGGAGAAACATTTTTTATTAATTGTCCATGCAATAAGACAGCTATTCACTTTTCCTGATAGGTGGGCCATGCGTGTGAAGGTACGATAACGTGATTTATATATTCGTGTGAAAGTAAATCAGAACATAAACTCACGAAGATGACTTTCATCGTCTGATCCTAGGACAAAGAAGACAAACAAAAGCAGATATGAAGGCGTGGAATAAAAGAAACAATTGACTGTTATTACTTTTAAATTATAAATCCCAAAATAAGGAAATTAAGAGAATGTGGGAAAAGGAAGAAACAGAAGCGTTCGCAAACTTATTCAAAAATTCAATATAGAAATAAACAACGCAAAAATCGAACGCCATTCGCCGATATAACACACAGAGGAAATGAAGCGTGAATTCTCGAAGCAAAGATATGTACGTACCGGGGAACTTAGGAGAATCTTATAGCAATCGTAAAATCTCGAAATATCTCTTCGCACGTCTCGTACCCTTCACGCGGAACGTTTATTTTCCATCCGCTTACCTCCGCGTCTCTCTCTCTCTCCTCCTCCTCCTCTCTCCCCCTCTATTCCCGAAAAGTTGAATCACTTAACACTTTTTCTTTTACATTTACTCGATAAATACGCGCCCATCAAAACCACACGTATCTCTAAACCGCGCGCCCCGTGGATAACGGCCGACTTGAAAACTATTGATGCCACGACGCGATTCAATTTTCCGTCTCTTCAAATCTAATGAATGCCCAAATACGTGCAATGCCTACAAAAGTATTAGAAACAAAACTAAGCAGCAGATTATAAATGCCAAAATAAAATTTGCTTATTCTATATTAGGCTCCAATGCAAAAACTTCCACCCTATGGAACAGCCTGCCAAGCCTCGGTATTGGTAAGCCCAAGGATTCTTCCTTACCATCAAACATATCGCTAGATTCCCTTAATAAGAGCTTCTCGACTAACCCAACAAAAATCGACATAGAACGAAAGCGCAAAGTCAATCGTAGTCTTTCTGCGAACGAGTCTTCCGGTTCTCCACAATTCCACTTTAAAGCTGTTTCATAATTTAACGTACTTTCGGCAATACGCAGAATCAAAACTAAAGCCCTGAGTGCTGATGGTATTTCTATTATGATCATAAACAAATTAATACATCGAATACTCCCAGTACTCACTAACATTTTCAAACACTCCTTACATCTACATATTATCCTGCAAGTCACCTTGACGGTGGATGGAAGGGGTGCCGCGCACCAAGATCCTAACTAATTATTATTCACAGTTATCTATTGTGGTCACGTATTGTCCTAGGGAAAAATGACTCCTTATATCTCTCCGTCCTACTATCTATTTCGCGAATCTTGTCCTCATTATCCCTCCGTCCAATATACGTTGGTTGTCGAATATTATCCTTCATTTCATTTACGAATATCTCCGACCTATATTTATCTAGAAGTTTAAGTGTCGCCTCTAATCTACGATCTTTCAACGATGGCCAACTCAACTCTTCAATGAGTAACGTAACGCTCTGTTTTTTATCGTAATTATTTTTCACGAATCTAGCTGCTCGCCGCTGTATTTTTTCTAAATCCTTTATGAGTCCCCTCTGATATGGATCCCAAACCGCTGCTGCGTATTCCATTTGAGGTCTAACCAACGATGAATAACAGGATTCTCTCACCTTTTCCGTGCTTTTCCTGACTATCCTACGCACAAAAGCCAACTTCTTATTTGCCGCACCTATCACTCGTCTTATGTGGGTGTCCCAAGACAGGTCACGATTCAAGGTTACCCCGAGGTATTTCACGGATTCCGAAAGAGGAATGCTCTCACCATTTATTACAGGGAAAATTCCCATCGCAATGGAAACGCGCGTTAGTCCGCCCAACCCCTAAGAAATCTCTCTCCGCAAACAATGACTATCGGCCGATTAGCTTCCTTCCCACTTTATCAAAAGCCCTTGAGCGACTTGCGCATGAATAAGTAACAGATTTTTTCAACGCAAATAATCTTCTTGACTCCCATCAATCTGGCTTTCGGAAGTCACATAGCACCACCACCGCGCTAATTAAAATCACCGATGATACACGCAGACACATGGATGACAGAAAACTTACAGTACTAGTGTTGCTTGACTTTTGCAAAATGTTTGACTCAGTAGACAAATACATACTCCTAGCAAAACTCCGCTGCAAGCGATTCTCTTCACCTTTAATAGATTGGTTCTCTTCGTACCTTAGCGACCGTTTCCAACAAGTTATCTCCAACGATTCCTCGTCTTCATGGCTTAATGTTAACTAAGGCGTTCCGCAGGGCTTAATCATAGGTTCCCTATTGTTTTCTCTATTTATCAATGATTGTTCTCAATATTTAACTTACTCCAAGCATCATTTGTACGCCGATGATCTCTAAATCTGCTTAGACACCAAACCAAATAACTTATATCTTTCCAATGCCAACATAAATCATGACTTGGCTCAACTTCAATAATGGAGTTATGATAATCTTCTCAACATAAATCCCATGAAATCTCAGGCCATTTCAATCGGCTATTCAAATCTACTGGCTTCTATAAACCTTGGTGAATCAGTTCCTCTGTCTTTGAATGACTCGGTTATTCCCTATTGCAAAATCATAAAAAGTCTCGGTATTCTAATTAATGAAACGCTTACCTGAAATAATCATGTAATAAAAGTCTGCAATACGATAAACTCTTCCTTGCACACTCTTAGGCCTCTCAATAACATTCTTCCCTCTTCACTAAAAATATAGCTAGTGACCTGTCTAGTTCTTCCTCACTTCGACTATTGTGATATTGTATACCAGGACATGTCAATGGATCTTGCCATTAAGCTACAACGTTCTCATAATGCCTGCATCAAAGAATTCATATTTAATCTTAAAAGGTCTGACCATGTTTTAGAATACTTCCGTCGATTCTCCTGGCTAAAACTTGATTCCAGAAGAAACCCTCACCACCTCTCCCTATTGCATCAAGTTCTTAAAAATAACATCCCTTGTTATCTTTTTCTCAGTTCGTCGCCATTAACCCAGTTCACCAATGCAATTCCAGAGGATGTGATAAATTACTAACTCCACTTCATAGAACAGAAATTTACAACAAATCCTTTACCGTCACTGCTTGCAAACTCTGGAATGACCTTCCAACGTTAATAAAAAACTCTCTATCTCTATGCACTTTGAAACGCTTGTATTACAAGTATCTCTTCTCACTCTCCATGCATTGAACCACTCCCTATCTTCTCTTTCAGGTTGTCACAAGGATGCGCTTATTAGGCATAAATTCATAATTTATTTTACTTTATTTTCCTGTATCATAATTACTATGTAATCACCCAGGCATATCTTACCCTACAATCCCTATTTATCTCTCACCCTCTCCCTTATATGGATATTAATGTATGTATTTATATATGATTTTTTTCTCTCTTTCTCAAATTCTTGTTGTTTTTTCCTCTTTCTCTGAACTATTTAGGAATTTTTCGCGGTTATTTACACGTCTCTTTTCTTCGTAGGTGATTTCCGCAGTGGGAAATTTTTTTCTGTGTTAAAATATAACTGATACACAGTTTTTTTCGACCCATAATTCTAACAATATTCTTTGGTAATGCTCTGTGATCATTTAACCAATATATAATTAACTTGTAAATAGTATTTTTTTATTGTAATTTCTATGTAATTAATTACTTTTAGTATGTAAATATTGTACTACTTATATGACGAAAGGGTTAAATGTAAGAAGGAAGGAACTATATAGTATCAATTTCGCTCTATATAAAGTCGTTTGTCTGTCTGTCCCCCTCTCTCCCCCTCCCAATTCCGATCCCCCTCCCCATCCCTCTAACCCTCCACATTACCTTCCCCCCTGTCCGCCTTCCCCTCCCACTCCCTCCCCCTCCACCTTCCCCTCCCCCCCTCCACCTTCCCCTCCCCCCTCCACATTACCTTCCCCCATGTCCGCCTTCCCCTCCCCCTCCCTCCCCCCCTCCACCTTCACATCCCCCCTCCACCTTCCCCTCCACCTTCCCCTCCACCCTCGCCTCCTCCTCCCCCTCCCCCTCCACCTTCCCCTCCCTCTCTCCCTCCCTCTCTCACCCTCTCTCTTTTTCTCTCATTTCAACCTCATCAGTTCACCCTCGACCTTTATTCGTTCCGTCGTCCGCTCTGCCTCATTTCTACCCTCCCTCCCTTCATCCTCCCTTCTCCCTCCCATCTCCCTCCCTTCCCCCTCCCTTCCCCCTCCATTCCCCCTCCCTTATCCCTCCATTATCCCTCCCTTCTCCCTTCCTTCCTCCTCCCTTCCTCTTCCCTTCCTCCTCCCTTCTCCCTCCCTTCCCCCTCTCTTATCCCTACCTTATCCCTCCCTTCTCCCTCCCTTCTCCCTCCCTTAAAGACGATTATCTATCTATCTATCCCTCCCTTTCCCCTCCCTCCCTCCTCCCTTCTCCCTCCCTTCTCCCTCTCTTCCTCCCTCCCTTCCCCCTTCCTTCCTCCTCCCTTCTCGCTCTCTTCTCCCTCCCTTCCCCCTCCCTTATCCCTACCTTATCCCTCCCTTCTCCCTCCCTTCTCCCTCCCTTTCCCCTCCCTTCCTCCTCCCTTCCTCCTCCCTTCCTCCTCCCTTCTCCCTCCCTTCTCCCTCCCTTCTCCCTCCCTTCTCCCTCCCTTCCCCCTTCCTTCCTCCTCCCTTCTCGCTCTCTTCTCCCTCCCTTCCCCCTCCCTTCTCCTTCCCTCTCTCCCCATTCCCCTGTCTCCGCCCTCTCTCCCTCCCCTCCCTCCCTCCCTCTCTCTCCTTTCCTCTTTCTCCTTCCCTCTCTTCCCCCTTCCCCTCTCTCCCGCCCTATCATCACTTTACCGCGTCCTACGTAAACACATATATCCACGCACTTTGGGAGAAAAGTGTCCAGCAGCCATAATTCCTGCCTGGAGATCGCCATGGAGTGCCCCAGAGGATATACCGTGTGCCGCTCCTAGTTCCACCTCGCCTCGTGTGTGTTTGTTTCCGTGTGTGTGTGTGTGTGCGTATGATTGAGTGTGTGTGTGTGGTTGAGTGTGTGTGTGTGTGTGTGTATGTGTGTACAGAGCGAGAGAGAAGGATACGTCGTGGAAGCGGCAAAAAGGAAAGAGGACCGTCGGAGAGGGGGTTAAAGCAGGACGGTGCCCGCGGACGAAAGCATCGCAGCGATAATAGAGACGAGAGAGAGAGACAGAGAGAGAGGGAGAGGATGGAAGGTGCGCCGCGAATACTGTTGCCCGCGTTCTCCGCCACTTCGCCCCTCCCCTACCCCCTCGCGAGATGTGGCCTCCTCTCTCATTCCCTTCGCGATCCTTCCTTCTGAATCCACTCTCGACCCTTCCACACACACACACACACGCACACAACGCTTCGGATCATGGAAACCAAGCGTTGTACAGGGGAGGAGTATGCGTCCCCGTGTGAGAGCCTTTTGGGAAGCATCGAGGCGCGAAAGGGAAGGGACGCGGTGCACGATGGGATAGAGGTGTTTGCGAGGGAGAAGGATCGTGTTTTTGGCCGGCAAGGTGAGCGAGTCCCAGTGCTCTATCTGTATCGACACACGCGATCCCAGAGAACGCTCATCAAGGCAGAGGGAGCGAAACCAAACAAATTGTGTACTGTAGTGGAGTGAGAGAGGTTAGGAGGGAGGAAGAGGTGAGGAGAGAGGGAGGAAGAGAGGGAGGGAGAGAGGGAGGAAGAGAGGGAGGAAGAGAGGGAGGAAGAGAGGGAGGAAGAGAGGGAGGAAGAGAGGGAGGAAGAGAGTGAGGGAGAGAGGGAGGAAGAGAGGGAGGAAGAGAGGGAGGAAGAGAGGGAGGAAGAGAGGGAGGAAGAGAGGGAGGAAGAGAGGGAGGAAGAGAGGGAGGAAGAGAGGGAGGAAGAGAGGGAAGGAGAGAGGGAGATTAGTGGAGCGGGAGGGAGAGGAGTGGAGAGGGCGGGAGAGGAGTGGAGTGAGAGGGAAGGAGAGTAGAGGGAGGTAGAGAAGTGGAGAGAGAGGAGTGGAGAGAGACGAATGGAGAGAGAGGAGTGGAGAGAGAGGAGAGGAGAGAGAGGAGTAGAGATAGAGTAGTGGAGATAGAGGAGTGGAGAGAGGATTGGAGAGGAGAGAGAGAAACGTTTCCTGGCGCGCAACTATCCCTTTCCCTGATTTACACGCGACGCCGTGTGTCCCAATGAAAGTTTACCCCCGGAATGTTGAGACCGCACACTCGAGTTGCAGGAGTAACTGATTGCATTGTTTCGCCATTCATGAGAGCAGATATCTCACTGCAACAAAAACACGCCAGCTGCCACGATTGCACTTAATCTTAAAGAATCTTATGTGGCCACCACATGACTTTCTCCATATCTGAAATATTTCTAAAAATTCCCAATAGGTTACATAATAATAAATATTTTAAGAAACGGAGAAAATTTTAGCCTTTACAAAGAACAGAAATAAACTCAAACCATAGCCTTCTGATATTGGATATAGCCACAAAGCTCCAACAATTAAGAAAAGAAAAAGAAGCGTTACTAAGACGTAAGTAAGCGTCAATTGTTAACAATAGTCGTCGGTAGGTGGCGTGGTGCTGGCAGCAAAAAATATACCTACCGACGGCTATTGTTACCAATTGACACTTAGTTACGTCTTAGTAACGCTCCTGTTTCTTTTCTTAATTGTTGGAGCTTTGTAGCTATACCTAATATCAGAAGGCTATGGTTTCAGTTTATTTCTGTTCTTTGTAAAGTCAAAATTTTCTCGGTTTCTTAAAATATTTATTATTATGTAACCTATTTGGAATTTTTAGAAATATTGCAGATATGGAGAAAATCATGTGGTGGCCACATCAGATTTTTTTATATTGTGTGTCGTTTAGTGTCAGTTTGTTGTGAGATGGCCTTTGGAAATCCTCTGTAGCGGCAATTGTCATTCGTCTCCACCAATCGTACCTTTTATCTTCGATTTTGCAGACAATGGATCGTAAGGATATGTTCTAAGAGAGTCTTCTGACAAACATTAAATTTAAATTTACGATTCCTTCTCGCCAGAGGCAGGGCTATCGCTTCTCGACAGTCAATCAGAATCCGGACAGACCAACTGTCGCTTGCTCCATTATACTATGATTTCATTAGGTTATACGAAAAACGAGAAATAGTTTGTAAATATACAACTTTGGCTGCCGATAGTAAGTTTTTACTGAATTAAGTATGATTATACAAGTGCTTAATGAACATATAAGTGCTTCAAACAAGTTCAGCGTAAATATTTCAAATAATATAACCAAATTATTGAAAATAACATCACGGTAATGCATATAAAGTCATTATCTATATAAAATTTATTGATAAAAATTCATTTTTGTATCATTACTTGTTCAACATTTAAATTGTTGATCCTGGATTTTTGAATTGTTAGACTCGGGCTTTCAAATGCATTTGCACTAAGCTTAAAATGGAGGAAATACATCAAGGACAATAACCGATTGAAAATTTATGTGAAAAGTTTCGTGTAAATATAAAACAAATGAAAGATCTAGCGAAGAAAAGAAACGTTTCCAATGCATTGTAATAGTGGACAACTTAACATTTCAAATAGAAAGATATTTCATGCTTATATTGATCATATCGTTTTGTTTTCAAGTTTTATTGTACAATTTAAGCAAATTACTATATTGATAATGTTTGTGATTAATTTCGTTCGATATTGACGCGTGACTGGTGCATTGATTACTTAATATTAAACAAACCACAGAACATAGGATATGCTGTGCCATCAGAAATAGTGAAAAAACATAAAATATTGTGTACCATTGTCTAAATCATGTAGGTATGTGTTTTTTTATAAAAATGGTGTGAGGTATATAATTATTTTAAGAGTGGCAATTAAAGTGGTTCCACTAATAACACTCTTTGTAACAAATTTTTGTCATATGAACTATCGCATTGGGCCACTTCAGGTAAGGTTCTCTAGATGTTTGCAGGAAGTACTGCGGTATTAACGCATAAACAGTATCATTTATTAAATTCGTTTATTTTAAAAAATACATGCAAAATATAATGCCAGAATGAGATGTTGACATTGCTTTAATATTTTAAACCTGAAAATGCTCTATTAATCTTTTTTCCAATTTTCCCTATCATTGGTAAACTATGAATTACAAATGGTATTTATTCTATGAGAAATCCTTGGAATGACTAACACACCCTGAAACATTTCCTGTGAATATAATATAATATAATGGGAAACCAGCCTGCATTAGTCCTGGTTTGGACTTCTTGTAATTGTCAACGAAAACAATTTTCGAGGCAAATTAAGTGAACAATATTTGGTGTAAATTACTAATTAATTTAATTTTCTTTCGTGAGCACGCAACATTTGGTAAATGAAAGGAAATGGATTATCTACGACAAAATTAACGTAAATACGTCTATTTTCTTTACGCATACAAAACGTTTGTAAGTGAAAAGAAAGGGGTGATTTAAGACGAAGAAATGAGCGTGAACATAATGATTATATTAATACTATTCTGCATGTTACCCTGCAATTCACCTACTACATATATACCTTACTATTCGAGTGAGGCACGTTTTAAAATATTGTCGATAGTTTTATTAAATACAACCGATTACGAAATAAATTGATGAATTAAAAATTCGATATTTCCTAGGCGTCACTACTGGCATTTCAGTTCGTAGACATTATATTAAGCCATTAATATTTATATTTTTTGACATGATTGCATAAGTCGCAAAGAATGCCTCTACCTCGCATGTGTGCATGCATGATGCGTGCATCTTTCCTCTCTTGTTTAAGAACGTAATAAAACATAGCCGCATCACGATATATGTTAAATTTTATTATTTTTTCAAAGAATCAGTACTATAAATTTACAAGAACACAATTTTTTATGTTTACCATCTCTATTTTGACATAATTTTATTATTGAAAAAGTAAAATACTATATGTATCACAATACACCTACGTATACGTAATACCCTAAAATTCACCAGACAGGTGGGTGGCTGCAGTGCACTGCGGCAGACTTTCTAAAAAAACCTATAATTCAGTTTCAAATGCACTGTTATGATCTGTAGTCGTTCTAAGAATAAATTATTCCGGACTCCACCCAGTCATATCACCAATCTAATGGCTACGGTGCATTGTTTTCGAGAACGCAAAGTCATTAAGAATCATTTCTTTATTTCTGGAGGCGACACTAATCTCATTTTCTTGGCACATTGGGGGAAGAGTACTCTGTTATTACGAAAAAAGATAATTGCTAGCATCGGCCTCCGCATAAGAAAATTCTCTCGAAAAAATTCCTGCTCCAATCACTAATTCACCGCCATTTAGGGGTCGATGTCGGCTGTGTTCGATTGTTCGACTTAATGAAAAAAATAACATTCGATTAATCGTGCAAAACTCCAAAGGAATCAGACGAAGAGGCAAATATGAGAGGAGAGGGTCACCCCTCTCCGCCCCCAGGGTTTCGACGGCACTGTCTGCCGCCCCAAAAGGCACCCACTCGAATCAACTGGGGCCAACACACTCCCTTTCCGCTCGGCTTCTTTCCCTTGCATCATTCTCTTACCCAAATCGAGCGGCATTCCTTCCTCCTCCAGTTCTTCAGCCGATCGCACATAAGACGCTCTCTTCTCCCCCTCCCTCCCCATCTCTCTCCCCCCACCCTCTTTCTCCTGCGAGCTTCCACATCCGCTTTCGAGCCCTCCGAACCCTTCCTAACGACTTCCTCGCTTACGCCTCTCCTCTTTATATCCATCTAATCCTTTGACTCGCCCCCGAAACCTTCCAATATCGCATTCGTCGCCTTACAGCTTCCCCCTCCTCCTATCTTTGCCCCCATTACCCATGCTTTTCTTGGGAAACCCCTCCTCTGGTCACGTTTCGCGCCCTAAATTGAATCCACGCCTTACTCGAACGCTCGCCGAATCCACTCTTCTCTCTGCATGAGTGGGATATACTATCCTACTTTTTGCAGTTTTCACTTTGCCTACTTCCACTCTCCATCTTCCCCTTTCCAATCCTTGACTTCTACTTTTTTCTCGTACGGCGGCGTTGGGTTGATTGGAAACGCTACCATCTCCAATGTGGAAGGAAAAGGGTTTTTACGCGCAAGGGCGTGGTCTCTCGCAGTCTACGAAGTAGGAACAGTAGCATCAAAAACTCACCTGGCGAGTGAATCTTAAATTATCTTATTTCTGCATATGATTCAAAAGGACGAGTACAGAGAAAGAAGCGGGGGATGGAAGAAATAAATGTTTTATAAGGATCGCAAATAATAGACCACCAATAAAGAGCTGAGAAGAGCTTGAAATATTCATCTTCCTAAAAATGCGAATTTAACTTTAATGAAATTATAACTAAGTTCGGAAAAGTTCATCGCGAGGCATCGTCTTGCAAAGTAAATTTATGATTTTATGCAAAGGTTAACTTGACTGATGAAAAATCATTAATGGAAATGACTGAGGAGCGCCGACTTAACTGTAAACTATAGCATTTAGAGGAAGAATTCGGAGAATTTAGTTGAAAAGGGATTACGAGAAAGAGACACACACGAGGACAAGAACACGACCGAAAAAAACGCTGAATTAATTGTGGAACAGATAACTTACAAACATTTAAGTTCACTACATTCCCTGCCTCCCATCTAACCTTTGATTTTCAGGGTAATATGTAGACACATACGCATTTTAAGTTATATCTTATATAGTATCACCAGAAGAGTTTGAAATCACAAATTTTTAACTCAATAGCATTAGTAATACCGAATATCATAAATAAATCAATCGAAAAACTGATCAGTTCTTAACTAGAATTCGGAATGAGAAGAAATGAGAGCGGCGTAATTTAAGAGGGAAATTGCCTCAGAATGTCCGTTGTGGTGACGAGTGACCTTATCCACGCAGGGAGGAGGTCTACGCCAAGGACAGTTCTGTCCGAGAGAAATGACGAGGAGAGTAAAGATCCGCGAGTGTCAAAGAGGGAACGACCAAAGGGAGAGATTAGGATTCGAAGCCATTAAGAAGGATAATTAGCGAGGATCCCCGACCTTACTCCCTTTCATCTCTCTCTCCCTCCCTCCCCCCTCCTCCACCTTATCCTCCCTTCATTTATAATTTCCCGCTTCCTTTTCCTCGTATCCAACGTCTCCATTTCCCATTCCTCCTCTCACTGCCTCCTTATCTGCCACATAGTCTATTCTCTCGCATCGCTTTCTCAGCCCTTCTTCCACTTTCTCTGACCCTCTCCCTTTCCAGTTTTCCCTTCTTCTCTCCCCCTTCTGTTCTCTCTCTCTCTCGCTCTTCACTTACCCATTCCACACTCTTCCTTCCAATATTCTCCCCTTTTCATCATCTCTTACATTTAAAGCATCTTATTTCCAAAATTCTCTTTCACTCCGATTTCCTCGCTTTAATGTGTATTTTTATGAGTTTACATAAACCATCTCGCTAGGTAGAATTTATTTAATATATTTAATAATTTAGACCAAATAAAATCTTGTTTAATGCATTAAATTTTGAAATAATTCCACAAAACTCAAATAGTCCCAAAACAGCAGTATCTGAAAACATTAATGATTTTTCAATCAATATAGTTTGAGATTTTGATTGGAAAAAGTTTTTTTACTTACTAGAGATGAAACGAGTAAAAAAATAAAATTAAATATCTTCCAAAAATAAATAATATTATTCGAATAAATAACATTCTCTTCAAAACGTTTTATTTCCCTTTAATATATTTATTTTTAGTAATGAAATCAATATTTTAATTGCATTTTTTAAAGTCTTACTCTTCATCAGCAACATAAACCAGTCTTGGGCGAGTCTCTTTCCTAAATCACCTCAATCTTATGTTCTTCATCTTCTTCTTTCCTTCCCTCCAACCGTCTTCCTTCTGCCGTTTGAAACTTATATCCTGCTAATTTCCCATACTAAGCCTATAAACAAATGCTTTGAAACAAGACCCCTTCATATAATATACTTATCTTCTATAAGGAACATCGTCTCTTCTTTTGATTATACGCCTCCTTTCCTCTTTCCGAATTCTATATCCGTACGCACGCCACCCTCTCACACAACCGCGTCTTCTTTACATTCCAAAGAGACCTTTTGACCTCTCACTCCTGGGGGGTTTTATGCGTCATTTCTGCTTTAAAGCCTCTCCCTCCACCCCATTCTTTCTCTTTCTTTCTCCAAAACTCCTTACTTTGCCGCTATCTTCCCTTCCTACCTCGTATCTCTACCTTTCTATTCATCCCAGCCGCCTCTCCGGAGGTCTTTCTACGTTTCTCCAATCCCCTCCTTCCCTCCTCCCTTCCTATCTCTCTCCCTCCATTTCTCTCCCTCTACTCTTCTTGCTCACTCAACTCCGCCTTACCTTGACTGCATTTTCTTCCACAAGCGACCCTCATTTGACAAGTAGAGACGTGTCCTCCGCGCCATGGAAAGAAGCGGATCCCTCTGAGTAACATAACCTGTCTTCGTTTCCTTCTATCGTGAAGTCGATTTATCGCCTTGGGCTCCCAGTTAACCGAGATCCGAGGCAGTACTCACACATATCGAAAGCAATAGTGTGGGCTCGCTTCCTTCCAGTTTCTTTGGAGACCTCTCTTCAACCCGAGGGTGTTCTTAAGGAACGACGAGGGAGGAAGCCATAAGAAGGCGCACGGGAAGAGGTCGACGCTGCTCGTCTTTCATCCATCCCACACTCTCTCCAAAGTTTACGCGCGAAATCCCCTCCTTTCTCCCCGAATTCCTTTTCATGCCTTCTCCTCTCCCACAGTTACTTCTCCTCCCCTTCCACAGTTACTTCTTCTCCCCTCCAACAGTGACTTCTTCACACCCACAGTTACTTCATCTCACCTCCCTGTCTCCATCCCCATCACCACCATCCGCTCTCTTTCGGAAAACCACGCCTCCATCGCCTCTATCCTTCCTCTACCACATCATCCACCCCATTCCAGATTTATCCTATTATCAAACAAGAAACCTTACGAACCTATGCACAGAAACATATAAGGCATCCATTTTTTCCGTTTTTACATAAAATGGGATTATAAATAAAACATTTCAATCGAGAAAAATATAGCTCGTACATTCGTCAGTACAACTGGCAGAGAGAGAAGTATATTACGATGAAATTCCTCCTGAAGCTCAATATTATAACAAATAATCTATGCATACCATTAAAAATGTTAGCCTTTGATACTAAGAGGTGTTCACTAGGTTTCCAATAAAACAGCCTTAGGGAATGAAAAACTGGCTTCGGCTTTCGGTATCTGGTGCGTATGGTGGACCGTTGTCTTCGACGTTTCATCCCTGAAGATGCACACCTTCAACGGGTGCGAAAGGTCGGATGCGATAGAACACCATACGCAGCAGACACCGAAAGCTGAAGCCGGTTTTTCACGACGCTGCGAAAACATTCGCCTCAAGTTAGCGTCGCAATGGTAGAAATAAAGATAGGAACTTGGTCATGAGCGACAAATTAGGGTTTTTCAGAGAAAACCATAAACATATACAATTTGCTACTTTTTAAACTTTAATAGTTAATTGATATTTATCAGTCTCTAGACACACAGGGTACCTGAGGGTGCCTGAGAATATAAAATAGAAGCAATTTACTGTAGGTAATTACGCATAGCATAGTAACAACAAATGATTTCCAAGATATTTGTAAATAAAAAAAATGTAATTCACAATAGAATTATAGAGCTCGACTTATGATTGAAAATAAATTCCTGAATAAGCACTTCAAAAAACAAGTGCTTGCCTTTGGTATCTACAATAACCGTAACGTTTTTTATAACCTTGATATTGAAATTGAGATACCCAAGACAAGAATTTAATATTTCAATTTTTGATACTTAGATGCTTATTCTGTAAAAAATGTGTACGTAATATTTTAGTATCTAATGCACCTTGAGTCATCCTCATAGCCTACATTGTTTTCAATTGCTTTGACTTCATCACCTTCAGTAATTTTATATTCGTTGTTAATACACCAGCTATCAACATTAAGACACATTTTGTAATAATTCATCGATAGTTCTTATAGTATTTACTAAAGAAGAATAAAAAAATGAATTACAAGAAACTTCACTTCTCAATTAAGAATAATAATAAAGATACACAATAAACAATTGTCACTGGGTCATTTTTGACCCATTGACGATCGTACGAGGAATGAACTCTATTGTATGGAAAAGTGCCATTTATAGACGAAGGGAATTAACTAACTATCGATAACATTAATCTATCAAACTCTACACTTTCAAGCAGAAAAGGATTCGACTGACGTTCAATGAAATACGCGGCTGAAAACATTCTACAACTTTTATTTCCCGCAACGCTCTCCAGTATTTAATTCACATGGCTGCCTTTAGATCGTTCAGATTCCTGACAATCCCTTTGTCAAACGTTTACAATTGTGATGTTACCGTTCTTATCGGGAGAGTGCAGAGAAAGCCCGCCGCTGCATGGCAGGCCGGACCGAATCTAACCGTCGGATCATTAAATGCAGAGCCACCGTAATGAAGCCCGGTAAGGCTATACGGCACGACAATTGCGTGCCGCAAAACTTCTATCCCAGCAGCAATCCATGACAACTAGCAGCCCGGCGACTCTATTCTTCATCCTCATAGCTAATTGATCCCTTCCCTTGCCCACCGTTACCAATGCGTGGTATTTATCGGCGAAATGTTTCCAGGTAGCAAAACAACATCACTTGAACGGTAAATTACGGCAGTTTACCTTTCCCATAAGTAATTGGCGCTGGGAGCACAGAACTGACGTCACATGCAGTTCCATCGGTGGTTAATAATCGATTCAACTCTTGCGGAAGTTTCCAATTTTTGTCGCTTGGACAAACGTTTACCGCGGCGCGCAGCGGCAAAGGGTTTTTGATTCAAGCGATTCGACAGACAAGTACAGCTAGAAAGGTAACAACGTGATCATTAATTTGGAATAAATTAACAGTTAACTCATTTGTTCGGTGTATATCTCAGTTACAAACTATGGGCGCGACCACACTAAAGGAAGAAAACTAAATTTTAATCAACAAATGTTAGAAAAATACGTGCATGAAATTTGAATAATGTATATACCTGCCTGATAATTTTGTATAAATATTCAATTAAGCGTTAAATTTTCGATAATTATTTTCAAAATGTTTCAAAAAGTAGCAGTGGATCAATTAATCAGTCAATCGATTATAAAAGCCCTAATAAATCACGGAGCCAACATTAAATACGTTTTAATTGTTTTAAAAATATAGAGACATTTAATAGCGGAAATGATATTGAAATTTCACATGTAGCTAAATGCCCATTCAATCATAATTGTAGCTTTCGGGATATATGAAATGGGCCAATTTACACACGAGTTGTCTCTCTCCTGCTTACGAATTAAACTCTTATTCTTGATCATGTTATTCATCGATTGATACACAGCCTTAAAGAACAAATTTCAATGCGATAAAATCGTTATATCATTAATTTAGGGTTAAATTTCTTCAAGAACAAACGTTTAAAGTATTTGAAGGATTTCATTACAGGATGTAATTTTATAAATAATTTTCTCTGACATAAAATTAGATAAATTATAACTTGCCTGTACTCAAATCTATAACAAATGTTCCGCAAATGAGTGAAAATTGATTTATCGCTCAATCGTACTACATAATTTTCCTTTTTGTATGCTTGCTTCACTCGGTTTAACATTTTTATCGACACTATGAAAAAAATCGGTGAAAGGATATTGTTGCGCTGGCGTAAGAAAAGCGAAGCCATTAACGGAAAGAATTGTCGGTTTAATTTCCAATCCCCTGAGCGAAGCGACGTCTATGAGAATAGAAAAAGAACGAGGCCGAGATCGATAAGTGCTTAGGTAAGCAATAATTCTGTTCCAGAGATTCTAAGAATCCAGAAATGGGATCAGTGCTTTGAAAAAATCGAGCAAAGAAGACTTGCTATCGATACAAAAGAACGGATTTCGAGAGAAAATGAAGAGCAGAAATAACAGTGGGAGATTTTGTCGGTAAAAAATGGATAAACTTATAAACAGAAATTCTGAGTGAAGTATTTGCATAACAGTGAAACCGAATGAGAATATCGTAAAATGGGTAATATCAAATCGTTTAGGATATGTTTCTATATAAATTTAGTATATCGTAAACACAAAGTTGTTCAGCATTATTTATTGCTTTACATTAAGGTATTTGTATGCAAAATGTTAAAAATAAAATGACGAATGCAGTTTATTCATTATTCGATTTCACTTCCATTCTATTAACTGAAAAAAGGATTATTAATTAGAAACGATCCAAATTATCGTCGGATAATCGTCGCTTTATATACTTCGTTAGTGATTAAGAAAATAACATGAATCAATCGATTAGAAAAAAGTAATAGCTACACATATATGTTACTAGTATAAGGTGCTTGCATTCTGCAAGCATATCATCTCACCTTGAAAAAACATTCATTTTTCAAACAGATATTTCATCATTACATTTACATTTTTTACGAATTCTACTTAAAAACAATTTCAACTCCGTAGCACATGCGGAAATACATAAACCTTGAATATTTGTTTAAACAATTGCGAACTTTTAGCGTCCGCATTGTTGCACTTTTTCAAGATTTTCGTTTTTTCTAGTCGATTTTGCACAAAATCCTACCTAAGAAAAAAATTTCGAATCTCCAGCACATCTGGAAGTGCTTAAACATTAGTATCCTCCTATATGTATGTTATATCCTCCTCCTCTGTAAGATACGTCTATATATATAACTAATAGAAGGTGCTTGCATACTGCAAGCATTTCATCTCACCTTGAAAAAACATTAATTTTTTAATTGTTAGTAGCTCAATAACTTTGGCTAAGACTCAGTTGGCTCCCAGTCACTGTTGAAACAGGTTTTACCCCTGACGATGCCCACCTTGTGGGCGAAATGCATTGGGTGTTGTAACCCTATATTTGTTTGGCTAAAGGAGTACTTTACCTATATTAATTTTTTAGAGAGATATTTCATAGTGGGAAATATTTCTTTAAATCAAAAGATTTCTCCTCGGGACAAAATTTTTTTTCTTATGGAACACTAATGGAGTAAAACAATTGCTAATTTTTGCAATTTTATGAATATTATACGTTTTCCACATTGGGTTAACAATGCCACACATTTTTGCCAAATTTTAAATTTGTAGCGCATTTAAAAGTGAAATAACATTTATCTAATTGTTTAAATTTAAATAATTTTTAACGGCCGCAATAAGAATTGCATAGATAAAATGAAATAGTTATTATTTTACATAGTCTAATCTCTAAATAACTTGAACATTTAAGCTCTCTATCTTGCCTCGTAGTATCTAAACATTTACCTATTTGTTTAAACTTTAAGAATTTTTAACTGCCAAACAAATTAAAACATCAAAATTTGAAAAATCCCCATTTCGTTTTTTACATATTCTACCTATAAAAATAATTTCAGCTCCGTAGCACATTCGGAAATACAGAGATCTTGAAAATTTGTTTAAACAATTGCGAATTTTTAGCGGCCGCATTGTTGCACTTTTTCAAGATTTTTGTTTTTTATAGTCGGTTTCGCACAAAATGCCACCTATGAAAAAAGTTTCAAATCTCCAGCTCATCTGGAAGTGCCTAAACATTTATACTAGTATGTTATATATATCCTCCTCTGTAAGAAACGTCGATATATAATGACTAGTAGAAGTTGCTTGCATATTGTAAGCATTTCATCTCACCTTGAAAAAACCTTTATTTTTAGACATATTTCATCATTACAAATATTTTTTTAATTCTAAAGATTTCACCTCCGCAGCGATTTTTTATTTTCCCTTATGTAAAAATAATAGATTATAACAATCCCCAAACTTTGCAATTTTAAGAATTTTATACTTTCACCATTATGACGAACTAATGCTACACATTTTTGCCAAATTTTAAAGTTATAGCACTTATAGGTGTGAAATAATATTACTTTTGCTTACAGTGTCCTAGGTTCGACTTCAGATACCCCGGAATATCTCCCTTAAGTTAGCATGGGAAAAAGTTATCCCAGTGTGTAGAACAATCTATAAAGTTTAGGAAGCTGAAATTTTGCAGGATTATTGAATTTTTCTCATAACCAACTATAAAAATAGAAAATTTCAAAATTGTTAATTTTTAGGGGTTGTTTTTAACCCTATTTTAACATTAAAGTTTAATAAAGGTTTTATTGGAAACCATGTGCTGTAGGTTCGAGTTTTTGAAATCATTTTGTCGCAAATTATACATAGAAAACAAGGTAATTTTGAAAAAGTTCAAAAATTAGATCGCTAAAAATTCGCAATTGTTTAAACATATTTTTAAGGTTTTTGTATATCCGAATGTGCTACGAAGCTGAATTTTTTTACCGGTAGAATAAAGAAAAACGAAATAAAAAATAATATAAATTTTGATATTTTAATTTCTTTGACTGTTAAAAATTCTTAAAGTTTAAACTAATAGATAAATATTTAGGTACTTCAGGGCATGCTAGGAAGCTGAAATTTTAAATTTAAGTAGAGCTCAGTGCATTGAAGCTAACAAACATTTCATAAACTCCAACAAAGTGTTATTGCGGCCGTATTAAAATTTTAAAATTTAAACAATTAAATAAATATAATTTTACTTCTAGATGTGCTACAGCTTCAAATTTGACAAAAATGTCTGGAATTAGTACCTTACATTGGATAAAGTATAATATTCTTAAAATTGCAAATTTAAGGCATTCTAATCAAATATTGTTCAATAAGGAAAGATAGAAATTGGGTGCAGAGGTGAAATATTTTGAATTAAAGAAATATTTCTAATAATGTTATATCTCTTTGAAATATTAATGTTTATCAGGGTCAGATGAAATTCTTGCAGAATGCAAGCACCAACTACTTGTATGTTATATCCTCCTCCTCTAAGAAACGTCTATATATAATGATAATGCTAGGTGAATGAGAAGCATTGTTGTAATATGTTACATACAGCAATTTGAGGGAGTTTTAAAACTGATAGGTATGGCAGAAGCAGAATTTTCGTTATCCGTTGTATAAAGAGGGAATTTTGGTATAGAAATGAGGTAAAGTTGAAGTGCGATTTGGAGGCAAAATCTAGCGACCAACAAATGAATTGGGATGGGAAGGGAGAAGAAACGCATAGGAGCAGATGAAAAAATTTTCACCGCGATATAAAACTTTAATGATAAATTTATAGCGATAAGATCATTCAGAAAGTTCACCGAGTCTCACTTCCTCCGATCTTTCACGTCCTGAATTAAACCTCCCTCAAAATCTTCAAGAATCTCCTCCGATCCCCACTCCCTCTTTGATTTAAAAGCTTAACCACATACGTGTCCTCCTCCCGCCATTTAGAATTCCTTCCACTTATAAACGACCCTCTAAATCACATTCTCTTTGAACTCCGCCCATGACTCTTAACCGTTCCCTATTCCGCAAACTAACTTCTCCTAAGGACACAACCACCTAACACCACCTCCGTGTAAGCGCGTGCCCTCAAAGCGACCGATCCCTTTCCGTGCGCCTCCCTCCTCATCGAATTCCTCCCCTTTTTGCCTCTAAACCCTATTCGATTGCTATCTCACTCCCTTCCTCTCCGTTTCCATTCTCCTACACACGCCTTCCATCCTCCTCAATTATACTCACTCCAAAACTTTCTCCCAAGTCTTTCTCTCATTCTTCAGCGAGTCATGTTTGCATTATTGCGCCATGCCCCTCTCGATCAGTCAATGTTTCTTAAACTTCGAGTATCTCAACTTCATCGAAGATTAAAAATGCAACGCGAGCAAGATTAATTCAAAGTGTAGATAAAGCGGAAGATTTAGAGATAACAAGAGCGATAGCATTGCCGTCTCGGAAAATACGATTTCCCTGCCATCTCATCTAATTTCCATCCCTTCCTCTTCCCCTCTCTCCCCTTTCCCCATCTCTCTCCACTCCCTCCCAATCTCCCATCCCCGCTACAAATTCCCTCACCAGCATCGCATCGCTCTTCCCGCCTCCTCCCACCGGAACCGCACTTAAACTTTCTTCCTCTTAAGTGTTCCTACTCCCTGGACCGCAAAACCCCTTTCACTCCCACATCTAACGGCCCCAGATATATTTAAACTCCCCCTTCTACCTCCGCCCTCCCCCGTCCATCGGCCAAATTCATCTTCCCGCCACCCAGACCGCCTCTTCCTAATCCTCTCATCTTTTACGCCTGCCGCCTCCTTCTTCTTCCGTCCCTCTCCTCATGCTCTTTATTAAATCATTACTTCTCCTCGCCCTTTGCTTGCGCGCAATCTCCCGCCCTTTCATTCCCTTCCCTAGCACACCTCATCAAATCGACCTTTGACGCCGTCTTCGCCGTTTCCCCCTAGGTGCGCTCCATTCGCTCCGAATATTAATCTCCGAGCATATATTTATCCTTTCTAGTTTCCCTTGATTCCACTCCTTTTTATTCGGTTTATTAATTACATGAAGAGAAAGAATATTAAGACCTCTCCAATACATTTATTGACAGAGTTGCTCCAGGCATTCAACTGTAAATTTGGTTGGGAATAAGTTATTTGTGTATCTTTTCAAACTCTCCTCTTATTTTACGTGCCTAATTGTAAATAGCGACTTTAGTGGGAAATAAAGTAAAACAAATTCTCTGCATAGCAAAACTCAACTCGTTATTCGGTTTTGATGATATACCAATCTCTGCAATTGTCGCTACGCCTCCTGTAAAGAGGAAACTCTGTGGCCTAAGGAGCACTTAGTATGAAATGAAGTGTTGGTGGGCGTAGAAAAGGAACCAGGAAATAGTCACTAAACATATTTACAAAACGTTGACATTAACTTTTTCAATGTGTGCTGTGATATTAGCCCTGACTCGAAAAAACTGGAAATAATGAGAATAAAATGTAAATAATTAAAATAGATTAATCAAGCCCATTATGAATGTAGCATGTTTATCAATCGATTAAAAGTGCTAAAAGGCATGCCTAAAATGTGAAGTGGACCATATCATCAGCCTTATGCAGTTTCTATCTAGACATTTTGCCTGATTTAATATTTCACAGATCGACCTGAAGGAGATGAATTTGTCATGAAACTGCAATTTTTAACTATTATGTTTCTCTGAAAACTATTTTTCGCCGAGTTTATCGCCATGCCACGTCAAAATAAAAAACGTCCTCACAGAGGACGAATCAACTTCGATATACCTGAAAGGGGGATTACCAAACTTATTGGTCCTTTTTTCCTCCTTGGGGACAGACGGAGGAGAAGGCTTCGAAATGTGGCCGCTAGAGAGAGTGAGTGGCGTAAGAGGATTTGCAAATCGGACACCATAGCAACGGGCAGCGGTTGGGGGGACGATAGTGGACAGGAGACAAATGGAGGCAATAAGCCACGCTAGGAGAGGAGAGGAATTCAGTGATGCAGGGGAGAAAGAGGATAAGAGGCATGAAAGTGTAGGGAATAAGCGCCTCCTATCACATCGCAGTGAAAACTCCCTGCGGCTACGCTGCCTTTACCTATCCCACGCTCTTCTGATAAAAAAGAGATAGATAAAATAAAAATGTACAAAGATAGAGTAATGCAAACGATAAAGGGTTCATGGGAGGATGATAAACGGGATTACTTTTACGGATCTGTTGTCGATAAAACAGGGGAATGGAAAAGCGACTACTAGGTGCTTCTTTCCTGTCACAATTTATTTGAATAATTATTCCTGAATAGGAATGCAATATCCTACTTAAAATTTCCGGATAAAAATGAGAATTATCATTGATTCCTTCCGGTTTTATAGCATTCTTGCCTTCCTTATAGTTTGTGTATTCAAAGAACCTTAAAATTCATGGTGGTGGACGTAACCTCGTGGAACTGTTCCATGATTATTGAAAGCTGTGGAAAAGTTTTTATTTTATTTGTTAATCAAAGAACCTTATGTAAATAACCACTTTCATCAAGTGTGCCTTTTAGTACGTATTTGGATAAAAAACTAATTTAAAGTTATCACGTCATCATATGTAATGCTATACTCCATACGTAGCATTTTATCAACTTCTTGCGGATGTTATATATATATATATATATATATATATATATATATATATACATATATATATCCTATATATGTAAGAAGAAGCTATTTATATGATACTAGTAAAAGGTGCTTGCATTCTGCTAGCATTTCATCTCACCTTGAAAAAAAACATTCATTTTTCAGAGAGATATTTCATCATTGGAAATATTTTTTTAATTATAAAGATTTCACCTCTACACCGATTTTTGTTCATTTCTTATGTAACAATAATAGAGTAAAACAATTCCTAAAATTTGCAATTTTAAAAATATTTTACTCTTTCCAGAGTGGGGTACAAAATTCACAGATTTCTGCAAAATTTTAAAGTTGTAGCTTATCTAGAAGTGAAATAATATTTATCTATTTGATTAAATTAAAAAAATATTTATCGGCCACAACAACATATTCATTAGCATTTTCAAATGTTTATTTGGGTATGTGCTCTAAGCTCTAAACAACTTCTAAATTTCAGCTCCAACACGACTAATTTTTTCACAATTCTCTAGCATTTCCTGTTTTTGGATTTTGACGTCATTATAAGTTTACGCCGTAGTTTAAAATCAATTGCATTATAATACAATCCACTGATTCTCTTTAGAAGCACTAAATTATATTTATTATATATAGTTCATCAACCCCATAATTGAGAGGAGTAACGTTATTTTACTTAATAACATATATTGCGTTTTAAAATATTGACGTCATCATATGTATTCGTCTTTGGTTAAAATCAATGAGACAATAAGAATTTCCCTATTAAAAAGCATTAAAGCGATGCTATTAAAATACGGATAGCCAATTCACATTGAAAATCACTGTTCTGGTTGCTATGGTAGCTGAAGTTCTTTGTTGTGGAGCATCTGATTTTTTCCGATAAAAAACATATTTCTTCGTCAATTTGGCATCGATTTGAATTTAGCCTTCAAAAATAAGAAACCTCATTCATTTTGCTATAGAATTATTTTGTCACTAGATTCTATCTTAATTGTAACTAATTTAAAATGAAAATTTATGAAACTCTGCACAGATTTCCATGTTTTTCTTATGGAGTATCGAAATGAAAAATATGGGTCAAAAATATCCCATTAAAAATTAAAAAATTAGGAATTTTTGATTTTTATTGTTGGTTGAACCTAAAAACCTATCACCCTGCCAAATTTCAGGCCCATGGCATATCTAGAAGTACCGTAGATTTTATATCATATATCCTACTATATATCCTCCTATATATAGTAAGCAAATTTTGTTGTTAACGCAATCTGAAGAATGTGATTGGTCGCTGAAATGCCAATTATATCTTTAGGTAGTTTAACCTTATTTCCCTTGAAAAAATGCGATACATAAATAAGAAGTTAAATAAATTTTATATTTATTGCTTACTTTTAAAGTTGGTTTCATTAATAATTATTTCAATTTTAACTTATCACTTAATTCACGCATACCCGTCATATTTGAAAAATTCATGCATAGCTACCTAATTGTTGTCAACGTAAATAGTCTTATTGGTTACTGAAGTAAATAATATTTGCACCGCTTTCCCGACCAGGCACACTGCCATCTCCAGTCTCGCATCGCATTACAACCCACCGACGTTTTACCATATCCTTCCTGCATCACCATTAATCTGTAGTTGCATACCAAAACTGCGGATTCCAATTGGAAAATTTTCTCTCGTATCCTTGCCACCAAATGATTTTCAGCATCCTTCGCCGTAATAATCCCAAATCGTTTTCCATTTTTATACCTTCTATGTCCGGGAGCGATATTTTTTAAGGCTTCCATGGCACATCTTCACCGAAGTCTCTGCTTTCTCCATCTCTAAGAGTATAATCATTTGCAACTTGGTTGTATGACATATATTGTTCTCCGAGTAACGTCTTCCCTTATTTTTAAACTGAAACGTTGGCATGAACAGTGTACCTGTCACGCAAGTGAATAAGCTAAGGCATTTTCCAGATTCACAAATTAGGTTCCAATATGTCACTAGTATTGATAAAAAGTTAAGAGCAATCCCTGGAACATTTTTAGTCCTAATATTGAGCACTGTTTGGGTACATCTCAAAATTACAGTTTGGAAATGGTGGTACAGGAAAAGAGAAACAAATGTTTGGCCAGCCAACATTTATATAATTTATTATAGTCAGATTTGCCATCAATCACACGTTAATTCCAATTTAGATATTTTATTAACTTTGCGTGAACTTTCAGTGGTAAAAAAAACTTCATCAAAACAACAGGAGAACTAATTAATAAAGTCCTTTAATAACGTCAGTCCTTAATAATCAGCTCGAAGGTTACGAAAGGTAGTCAATTATGATCAACAAAAACTCTCGAAGTCCTTACCATTGCTAAAAGTTCATCTTCAATGGAAGTAAATTGCCTCTTTTTACTGCCCGTTTTCGCATTTACGCTCAATTTCTCCGTTTAAACTCTCCAACAATCTTTCCCCTAACTCCATCTCGCTCTCTCTTCTCTCATCCCATATATTTATTCTCATTCTCTCTCTCTTCGGTAGAGAGATAAAAATGCCTCTCTATCTATCTCTTCTCTCACTATCTCCCTCTCTCCTCCGCCTCTCTTCCGTGAACTCACTCAGGCCTCTCCAGCCATCTTTCCGCGTCCATCCTTGCTTCCTCCAGCAAAGGCCGACCTTCCCGTCCATCTCCCAAACCCACTAACGTCCACTTTTCTTCCTCGACGATCCCTTCCTCTCCACCACTCCCTCCCTTCCCAACACCCACCACTCTCCACCACCCCGTTTCCCACTACTCCCCTCCCACCCCATTCCCCACCACTCCGTCCCTCCCATTCCCCACCACTCCCCACAACCCCATTCCCCACCTCTACCTCCCACTCCATCCCCCACTCACTTCGCCCGATGAATCCTCTATCTTTTAGCCTTCTATTCACGCCGACTAAACACGCTTTTCCCCCGGAGCAAAATCGATGGGCTTTGGTGGGAGAGAGTAAGGCATTTGGAAGTGGTGAAGAGAAATTTGCCCCCACACACATGCACACGTTTATGAAAATGCGAGTATAGCGTCTTATTGTTAGAGGTAGAGCGGACAGATTGAATGGTCATCCATTGAAATAATAAGTATTTGCGAATAGTCCCGATGCAAGCGGCAGTTTTAAAAGACTAAGAGGAGGAAATAGGAAATTTATAGAGAGAATCGGCAAAACCTCCGACACTCTAAACCAGTGGTTCTCAACCTTTTGCATCTTGCCTCACACCAAATATTTACTCAAAACATTTTATCCCACCACGGTCAAAACAAACCCCAACTTTTCCAAGAAGTGGATTTTAAGTCAACTGCGATTCAGTATTATATTACTCATTAATAGATAATTTTACGGGCCTTAAATATTGAAGTAATTTTGTTGAGGAAAAGATTTATAAGAATTATCTTCGAAACTTCTCGCCCTGCCTAGATGACCTTCGAATCACACCGGTTGAGAAATGCTGCTCTAAACTACCATTACAATTTACCTTTTAATTTCAGCGCGAAGTTAGATGGGCAACAGAAAATTTTTTAAATTTAGAGAAGAAAACAAATTCGGAGACCGCCATTGAGAAAATAATATGAATTCCAATATTATAGGGCAATATTTGTTACAAAACCTGTGATGTTGGCTTGAAGAAATAGAATAGAATATTAGAATATGCTATAAAAAGTCAAAAGCAAAGGTCACAATAAAGAATATACATACATTGTAATTATACCTCCCAGCAGGTTATGGGCAGACCCAACCGAATCTGTGCTGCTCAAAGCCTTTCTCTCCAGTCTCTCATACCAAATTCCTTCCTTAAATACATCTAATATGCCATACCTCTTTCAACCCCTTTGCCCCTTTTCTTGCATCCTTCCTTCTATAGTAGACAGCTTCTTTTCAAAATTTCATCCAAAAATCGAATCATCCACATATTGAATAAAATTCGATTAGAAAGCTATGGAAGGGGTCCATTGAAGCTAAGAAAAACATCGATACTGCATTAATGTATCGGCCAATAGAATTATGGCAATTGGCGATATGCTAAGAATAGTACGTATTTCATCAAGCAGAAAAATAATGCGAATCGAGGAAAAAAGTCGGTATTGCTTAATGCAGTTATGTAATAGAGGGGCGGTTCAATGAAAAAAAAGATAGATTTTTGAGAGAGAAAGGAAAACTGAAAAGTCAGAGGGGAATTGTAACCGAATCTAAAGGGGGAATGGGAAGGAAGGGAAGAAACCTGGAAACGCGTTCATAACTGCCAAGGATATGACACGCTGAGGAACAGTTATTTGATATGGCGGAGGACAGGATGGCAGACACAGAAAGATGTAATTGTGGAAAATGTCAATTGCTGCGGGCCACAGGAAGGCAAACAAAGAGCCGAATAAACGAAAAACGAGGTGGATAAAAAAGCATAAAGGAACGGTCGATATTTATGTTAGCTTTGAGGAGAAACGTGAGAAATTTTTCTTTTCAAATTTAGCCCTCTGGATCAGGCAAATGTTTTTTTCTGCAACGTCTTTTCCGATACGAAAATTTTCAAACTTTTGCAAATTTTTGGTGCTATATAAGACGGTTCTAGCTATAAATATCTGCAATATTGCGTCGAGCCTGAATTTTCCCTAGCTGTGTTATTTAGTAAATGCATTACAAGTCATTATAAATAGCTGCTTCTTACATACTATATAGGATATAGCTATATAGGATATACCATATAAAACCTAAGGTACTTCTAGAAATGCTACAGAGCTGAAATTTGGCATGAATATAGGTACAATCTCTGGAAAAAATCTGAAATTCCAGAAAATGTTATATTTAAGCGGTGTTTTTGACCCAAATGTCCAATTTTAAAAACCTATAAGAAAAGCATTGAAAACTGTGCAGGGCTATATAAAATTGCTTTTTCAAATTATTTAAAATTAAGATACAAAGTCAGGACATGTACCGTACTGTGAATAAAAGAATGAAATTTTTTTCTCGAATACAAAATTCAAATCCATGCAGAATTTGCGTAAATATTTGATTATAATCATAACATTATGACAAGTTTTTCAGTTTTCAACAATGAAAAATGTGAAATGAAAAATATGAACTACCATAGCATCAACTCCTAGGAATTTCAATGGGAATTGATTTTTCATACTTCAATAGCATAGATTTTATGATTAGACAGCATTATAATCCATTTGATTTCAGCCAACGACGTATACATATGGCTCATCAGCTAAAATAATGACACAACTCAAAAAATGCAATTTTGCAGGAGAGCAATTTGAAAATTTTAATTTAAAAAATAAAAATAACGCTATGAATTATTACAAATTGTAAAAATTATTATAATACATGGTTTCAGCATTCTTTGAACCTAATTAACGCATAGTCATTTTACTTTTAGTGCGAATAGCAACAACTAAAACATTCCATTTTCAACCCCTATTTTGACTTATGACGTTATTCTTGTAAAATTTGAAAACTTTTCTAAGGTGCAACAAATTAATTGTAACTAAAATTGTTGAAAAAAGCATAAAGTTATTGTATTATACCATATTCTTACAAAAATTTCAATTTATAGAACATTAGAGATTATTATAGAAATCACTGTAGTATTTTGGAATATAATTTTTGTGGAGCAATTGCAATAAGTCTCCTTTTTTTCTCACTTATACTTAGATTGTTATTGAAAGCTGGTTCCAACCTCACGAGCTTATTCGGAGAATTTTTTTCCTGCCTTTTGTTATACAGATTTTAAAAAATTCTTTTTGGCTGTTTGGTAAAAACATTTTTGACGGGTTTTGCTTTTCCACTTTTAAAATTCTTATGTCACCCATCTTTACAGTCTCGCCTTTTGTATTCTTGTAAAAATTATTTCCAAATATCGTACTTAATTTCTTCAAATCAAAAAAATTGCTGTGACACAGTTCAGTAACCTTATACGGTTTGCCTGTTTTCTTCACTGATCTCATCAGGCTTATAAATTGATCGGGAACATAAATTGGTCCTGATCGCATGGACCTTCGAACTTATTTTTCAATAACGGCGTGAACCGAATCCCCTTCATTTTGGCTATGCCCCGTTATCAAAAATTTATGCGTTATTGATTTATTGTTATACTACGAAACAGTATACATATACATACTTATCATAATACAATTTTTCTGCTCTCCACAGCAATTATCGGAATAAAATATCACTTCAAGTTGTTCGCCATATGGTAAAGTGTTCGTTTTTTTTCTAGTTAAAGTAAAACGCACATTCCAATTTCATTTGCTCCGCGATTCGCTTCTGCTTCGTGCCACACGAAACAATTTGCTGTCTTTTTTTTCAATTCATAAATTGTAAAGTTGAACACGTTCAATTTAGATGAGTAGTAAAACACTGTCACGTCTCCTTTTGGATACTGGAAAACGACACAACTCGAAATACGTCTTTATTCTCGATAAATTTTAACGCATTAAATAGTCGAAACACAAAATCTGTCGTTATTGCGGAAAGAAATACGTCTTTTATTTCTCACAACTGAGCTGTGTCATTTTTCATGATAATCCACTCACACTTATGGAAAAATGCAATAGTGACACAACTGTTCTCCAGCGGTCATTGTTTGAGTTACGCTTGTGACGTTCTTACTGATAAAAATAAGCATCATTTGCCAAGTTTTGCACAATAAAACTCAAAATCGACCAATTTTGAGTTGTGTCATTATTGTAGCGGATGAGCGATATGATGGCGTTATAATTTTAAATTAATTTTTTATCCGAAAATGTACTAACGGCATAGATGAAGACACCATAATCATAACACACAAAATATCATAATTTTTGCATAAATTTTAGTGTAACATATAAGCCATTATCTTAATGATGATTATAGCAAATGCTTAAAAAGGGCGATGTGAGCCATGAAACTTGAAATTCTAAAACTTCGACGCTAGCCCATTGCCAGAGAAATTAAAAGTTCCGGATAGATGCCTTCACTTCGCAGAAAATTAAAGCCATTATCTAATTTAAATGGGTAGTTCAAATGCTGTCACATTGGTTTATTTACGAGTTAAGATCTTGGTCATGGTGATTTTTTTAAGCTATTGCAGTATGCAAGCTCTGACAACTCGTATAAGAAATGCCTTGATATGGGAGCATCCAACAAATTCTAAAACAGGTGGAGATATTTTTAATAAGCCAGTATGAAATCCTACGATGACAGAGTTTATTCAATGAGTAAGTATATCGAAAAATATTCCATTTTAGGATTCTGTTTAATATTTCCTTGCTAGATATAAAAGTTAGCTCTCACCTACCGTTACGTACAGACGCTTAAAATGCTACTCTTCTACGTATGACATAGGATCATGAAAAGCAAAGGGTATTCTCCAACAGCTTATACGTACAGGCTCATTCTGCTCTTTCTCTTGAATAATCTACGAGAATTGTAGCTTCAATCTCTCTAGTTGCTCGATATTTTAAACCAGGTAAAATGTATATAGAAAATTATTGGATTGAGTCAATAAAATATTCTTAACAGTTATTTTTTACAAACGTGGATGACTGGATTACTTTCCCAGGTTGGAGATGTTTGTTGGCAGTGTATATGTGGCTATTATCAAGATGTATTATTTGAGTCGATAATTCTATATGAAAAGGACTCCCAGAGGTCTGTCGAGAAAACATTTTCATCAAACTAATGGAATATCCCTCAGATCATAATATTTGCTTCGAAGAAATGTTTTTCTGGTGCTTTTTGTATGATTTAAAAATCACATTGCCTTGGTGTTAATCTCACGTTTAATCAAACATTTTTCACAATTTTCATGGCATGACTTCTCGTTTGATTTTGCGCTTTCATTCTTCGCATAATCTTCAGTCTTCCAAATACGATTTAATCAATCGCACCGGAGAATAATGTATGAAACTTAATTTCAGTAAAATTAAAATAAAGAATATTAATTTTTCTAGCTTAATCGTAGCTAGATTGAGTTATATATGAGACTGCGTATGTCCTTATCGATAATCAGCATCTCTTCTTTTGGATAATAAAATTTCTTCTTGCGCTGTTATTTGATCGAAATTTAAATAATATAACATCCATTTCATAAGAAGAACAATTTTTTAAAATTAATTAACCAACTGCTAGGAAGAAATATTAATTTGCGAAGCGCAGCCTTATGAAGCATCCTAAAAATTAATATTTTATGAAAACCTGTCAGGTTAACCCAAAAAGATAACATAAGCATATAACCATTGAACAACAACTTCAAGCAGTTTTGTATGAAAATTCATAGTGACGATGAGTTTCATCCTAATGAAATTTCTTCCATAGCTATTCAAATGTAACGACTAATTTAGAGCAAAAAATATAAAAATCCCTCCGTATTAAAAACGAAAACTGTCCCACTACGTAATATACCTATTTCCCTTTTACAAAATTTCTATTTGGAAGATAACTCTCGATGAAATTATTAAAATCGTAATTCAGTTCCCTTTTTTCATCTCCAGTCCCATTCATATCCTTCTTCAAATTCTTTTCAATTGGTCATTGGTTTTTCTCCCCACGATATCCCATCTTGCCCCCTCCCCTTCTCTTCCTCCTCTCCACTTCTCCTCCCTCTCTCTCCTCCTCCCTTCTACTTCTCCCCCTCCACCCCCTCTCCTTTATACTCCTCCCCCTCCTCTATCCTCCGTATATGGGAAGCAGTCAATGGATCGCTTCCTCGAGATTCAACGGGAGGCTCCAATTCACCAGAACTCGGATCGTATATCCCGAGGCAGTTATTAAAGTTCCTATTCTGTGAATGTGAAAGTGTTGAAGAGATTTACGATAAGAGAGAAAACGAAAGAGAGAGTGCAATGGAAATCGGAAAAAAATGAAGATCTTTTCACTGAGCGAAATAAAACACAAAGAGAAAATTTTTCGTTCGTCCTCAGAAGGAATTTGAATTTCGTGATCAAAATTCGGTATATTTTCATTAGGATACTTACCACATTTTTATAATTGTGTATCAGAGTTTCTCAGTTACTTAACCGACGTCATTAGCAAATATTAGTAATGTGATACTGTATCGATTGATTACAGTAGAAAACAACGTAATTATCAAACACAATTGATATTTGTACTGATGACAATTTCATTTACAAATAATTGTCCATCCGCAATCACGATTCGTATTTGGAAGAGTTTCCTTCGATCAAAATGATTTTTATATTCGCTCTTCAGCTTAAATGTTATCAAACATTTACTACATCTTGCGGATATTTATAAAATTAAATGCATCGCTAAAATATAGATAACTGATATCGAAAACCTTAATGGGAATCAAATCAGCCAAAAGGAAAACATATTGTTTGAAAGTAACGCTTAAAAATAAAGGGTTGAGTCGAATTAGATGATGCAAATAGGGCTTAAACAAATTTAATTATACTATGCATTATTTTATTGTTACACGTGCATCGGTCGAGCGAAATAAGCTGTTTTTTTAATATCAACATAAAGTTCTCAGTAATGATTAAAACTGTCAATCGTCACTTCATTTCGTAAACAACAATGCGTCAAAGTTTCATTGCAATATCACCGAAAAGGCGAGGGTGGGCAAAAGAAGTAAATTAATTTGGCGCTAATGATATGCAATATGAATGGTTTCGTCGCATGTAATTTATTTAGAAATGTTAGCATAAATATTATCTCAATTTTAGGTAAAAATTGTTCTGTTGGCTATATACAGAAATGCAATTTAAGAGTAATCTAGGAAAAGAGAATGTTAGTAGAATCCGAGCTGTTAAGGTGTAGACTTGCTGCACAAATTATAAAATAAGTCTGTTAAAAAACAAATAAAGAATGGCGAATTTTCCATAAAGAGGCTCATTAATGAGAGATGAATCGAGAGAGAAAATGCTTGGAACACATTCAGAAATAACAATGTCATATCAAATGTCATCTAAGGCAGGGCTGGACAAATCCTGGGCCCCAGGTTGCCATGGCGACTAATAAATATTTTCATTTTGGCGCCTAGATATTGTAGCATATGCGAGCTTTAGTTACATGCGCTGGCGCCTAAGTTTCGGAGTTGGCGCCTAGGTTTTAGAAAATTCATCGAGTCCTGATCTTAGGAATAGTACTCTATGAGAGGTAAAAGAGAGAAAGTGTAATGTTAAAAGAAAGAGGTATGTTTCGATGACAAGAAAGGGAATTTGGGGAATGAATGGAACACATACCGAAAGGCAGAACATGGTAGAAGATAATACGACTCATAATTCCAAAATTATTGATAACTAAAATAAGAATATAGTTTTTACATGTATTTGCTCACATATCTAGATTAAAATGCTCTCGAGTCGCATGTTGTTGAGTTAATGCAATTTTAATGACTTAACATTACCGAGAAAAGATTCTGTATTTAAATTAGCTCCATCACTGAATGGCGTAGTAGACATAGATCTACATAATGGTCACACAAATTAAAAATCCATTTCCTCACTTTCGCGATGACAAACATCCAGTGAACGACGAGGTTGCTTTATAACAAAATTAGTTTTTGATAGCAATAAGTTCTTATAAATGCCGGAGTTTTAGCAATATTATTTCATATTCGCCGATTAGAGGAAAGATAAAATTTAACGGAACAGAACTGGTTTATTGAGGCTTGTGTATTTTTTGTGCTAATCAACTCTACGAAGATACTTATTCCACTAAACGACATTTTTTGCCTCTTCCAATTTCTGCTTTGCGTAAACTGCAGCGGGATAAACTATTAGTATTTTCAAGAGCCTCCGAAGAGTAACATTATGTTATGCAATAGACTCTTTTCTTCACTGGTTATGGTTTTATCGATTTTTGGGACTACTATACGTAAAAACTACTGACCTAATAAATGTGCATCATACTTCATGTGATGAATCTAACGTGACTAAACTCACAAAATTATCAACTTATTGTAGACACTACGTTCATCTTTATTTTACACGCCTTATTCCTTTAAGTATCGAAAATAAATGTCAGTTGCAGTTGCAGCCACAGCTGTATAGGTTATTCACTGTACGAACATAAAATTAGTTCGAAAATTGGCTTTAAATATAGATTGCCAACAAATATTCATAACCAAAATTTATTTTAACGCGTTTTAAGATAATTCCTCAGAGTAACTTTTGAAATCAAGGTTTAATGTTCAAATAGATAAATAAATGATTATGCATAATAAAGCTACAAAAACAAAAACGAAACGTGAAGCCCACTCCACGGTTATTCAATTCAGATATTCTGACACTTTTGCGTTTCGAAGTATTCCACCGACTCAAAAATCTGAGTGCCACATTATCATGCTTCCAATCAATTTGCATTTTTTATCCTCTACTGCTGTCATTATCAAATTTTTGCCAAGCAATCAAATCCTATATGTATGTATATATATATACACAAATATAACCCCTCGCTATTGATAAGAAGACTTAAAAAAACGTATTTCCTATTTTATTCACCTCTAGCAATTTAATAAATAGTTTCCATCTTTTCACAAAATATTTCGATATTATGACTGATAGAAAACTCATTTAGTTAGGTTATCTTAACAACATATTGCACTGCGTCAAATATTGCCATTTGTCATATTTCAAAAGAAATATTAATTTCAATTAATCACTTAATAATTTATATTTTTGATATTTTTAAATTTACTTTGAATTTTTGTGGAAAATAATTATGAAATAAAATCTGGTTTCCAAACACTTTAAACCTTGAATACTTAGATTATTTAAAGAAATGAGCAAAAGAAAACGAAAACTATCAATGGCTCATTCGAAAATATTAATTCTCACAAAAATGCCGAGATAAGTTTGTTTCATAGTAAAAGCTTTCAATGTAAATTTTGAGAAAAGGAGTTGGATTAAAAATAAATCATTCTAAAACTTTTCTAGCCAAAGAAGTTAAAATATCGATTCGCGATCATTCCGTGGTTTTCTCGCATAAAGAATCGCCGATAAACTACTTCGTGTATTCGGCGCCTCTAGGACTAAAGCCTCGCGGGGAGTCAACCGTCGATCGTTCACCTCATCGCTTGCGCACCTTCGCTAAGAACGAAGATCTATCTCCTCCACTCCCTTCCTCCGACCCAATATATCCACTCTCGAACAAATGGACCCGCAGCGCCTCCTCCAGCTCTCGTGCAGAGCACGTTTTTTCGCGCCATTGAATGCCAATCGCACTGTCGCCACTCCAACCCTCGCGGCCTCTCCACCGGACACTCCAATTTCCTATCTCCCGATCGTGAAATCCTCTCCCTCTCCTCCCTCCCACTCCTTCCCTCCCCCTCCTCTTCCCTCTCCTCCCTCCCACCTCCCACCCCTTCCCTCTCCCGACTCTCACTCCCTCCGCAGGACACTCCATTCGATGACCGAGCCCCACTCGAGGGTGATTAATGAGTCGTCAACGAGTCACGAGGGATACGACATATAAATATCGCGAACAATTTTCCGCGTCCACTCGAACATGTCACCTGTCTCCTAAACCTGTTTTTCGAGTGCCTCCGACCTGACTCTTCAGCTCTCGGAATGAAATAATCCTTTTTATTTGCAAGAAAATGCACGGAAATCATAATTAGCGAACGTTTATGTCACTTGCGTTCATTTAAATATGTGCACGAGTCATGATGTGGGATTGTTTTGGCGAGATATAATTCATTATCGTTTAATTAAAAAGCCGTTTTATGTGAAATCTAGCTATAAATTTATAAATACTCGTAATATAAATGAGTGAGATTAGCATTTTTATGCCTTCACTCTATGCGCAATGTTGAAAGTTTCAAATGCTGAAGTCCAATTTCATATATAATATATTTGCAAGACGATTCAATTACATTGTTTTAATTTACGTATCTTGATTATAGACCTAACAATGTATAGTCGAGCATTGAAGAGAAGAAGAGATTAAATAAATATATTTCACTCTACCTACCTCACAAACTCAGATTTCGATGCTGAAGATGGCCGAATGGACAACTGAAAATGAGAAAATAATTAATTAGAAACAACATTTTAACAACTCATTATCTTTAAGAAAGTTACATAATACACGTGAATGCCTTCATATACTGATTTGTTTAATGCCTTGAAAATGGGATTCAATCAAAAACCTTAAGTGGTGGAATACAACTATCTCAAGATCTTACGCAGACAGACAAGCTGTAAAGCTGGGAATATTTTTGAAACGAGAAAAAATTCTGCTATGACCGGAAGTTGAATCCTTCTCTTCCATTTTCCTGGTGGATATTCTACATCTGAACTACCGTAGCAGACTAATTCTCCTGTTTCTGAACGTGGAAGTTCTCTTAGTAGGGGTCAAGCTAGTATCAACTAGCCCGAACGGATGTCTCCCAAGAGATACATCGAAGAAAACTCCTCCATCTGAAATTGTGAGATTTTCAAGCTGTAAATTGATAGAATAAAGATATCTTAAGATCTTAAAAATATATTTTATCTAATTGTAAGTGGAGCCAGAGTACATACTTGATAGAACTTCATCAAGGCTACGGAAGTGGTCGTGGAGCCCAGGAAGCCCTCACCGCACCTCTTTGAGGTACCGTCTATTAGATTTCAACCACAAGTAAAGCGCAAAAATCGTACCACCTCTGCACCCGAAAATTCTACAAAATTAAAAATTCTTCATATTAAAAGCTCTGATCTGTCGGCATGGCTCAGTAGCAGAGCATCACCGGCGGCATAATAACCAGGAGTATGTTGTGAATCCCATTTAAATCATACTAACTGAATTTTTTTAATTTTAGACTGTTCAACGTCTACAGCAGGGGTCACCAAACTTTTTGATGAAAGGGCCACATGAAGCTCCATGAACCACTGTGCGAGCCCACCTTTTAAATGACTGCTCGGGCCGTGTGAAAATTTCAAAGAGCAAGTTTTGAGAATTTTTCGATTCTGTAATATGGCATTTGCCTATATTAAAAGTATACTGCATCTAAGTACCTGGAAAATATCGTTTAGATATCATAAATGATATTCAATGAAAACTCCTTCTGGTAAATACACATAACTTGAAGAAATATATGGGGTAAGGCGAGCCGGATGAAATCAATGCGCGGGACGTAGTTTGGAGACCCCTGGTCTAGAGTAACATCATGGGTTTGATTCCAAGAGCGATACATTTCTCCATTTGACTAACACAAGAATGAAATTCGTATATTTTCATTTGGATTTCAAAACTATTAATAACCATCGCACAAAATTTTGGCTTACACAAAATAACGTCTTAATGAATGGATATTAATATTCTCACTGTCGATCTTCAAATACGTGTCGAATGGGCAAACGAATTTATTTTAAACGCAAAAATTTTTTAGGTGGAAATAATCGAATTATTGGGTCTTCAAAATTTGCGCATTATACTGGGATCTATCTTTTGCGACTATTATACGTGTATTCGCCTATCATAAGATCATACGTTTGATACCAGGACTGTTTATTTTCTTCATTTTATTAATATGGAGATGAGTGTCATATATAAATCATTTGCATTTTAAAATGACTTAAAAGAAAAATACGAACGCAATATTTAGATGGTTCATCCTCTTTCCGTGTATTTTCTATTTGTCTTTTGTTTTCTCTCAAGTAATTTTGTACGTGGAATTTTATATATATCACGCTGAGAGAGATAGTTACATTTTGAGGGGGGAATGAGGGGAGAGTGAGGGGAGAGTTAGGATAGAGTGAGGATAGAGTGAGGGGAGAGTGAGGGGAGAGTGAGGGAAGAGTGAGGGGAGAGTGAGGGGAGAGTGAGGGGAGAGTGAGGGGAGAGTGAGGGGAGAGTTAGGATAGAGTGAGGGGAGAGTGAGGGGAGTGTGAGGGGAGAGTGAGGGGAGAGTAAGGGGATAGTGAGGGGAGAGTGAGGGGAGAGTGTGGGGAGAGTGAGGGTAGAGTGAGGGGAGAGTGAGGGGATAGTGAGGGGAGAGTGAGGGGTGAGTTAGGATAGAGTGAAGATAGATTAAGGGGAGAGTGAGAGGAGAGTGAGGGAAGAGTGGGGGAGAGTGAGGGGAGAGTGAGGGGAGTGTGAGGGGAGAGTAAGGGGATAGTGAGGGGAGAGTGAGGGGAGAGTGAGGGGTGAGTGAGGGGTGAGTGAGGGGAGAGTGAGGGGAGAGTGAGGGGAGAGTGAGGGGAGAGTTAGGGTAGAGTGAGGGGTGATTGAGGGGAGAGTTAGGATAGAGTGAAGGGAGAGTGAGGGGAGAGTTAGGGTAGAGTGAGGGGTGAGTGAGGGGAGAGTTAGGGGAGAGTGAGGGGAGAGTTGACCTCGTATCTGTAAATCTACTGAAATAAAAAAAAGGATTTTTTGTTGGGGGGTGGGGAGGTTTGGGTGGATGAGCCTGCTGCTGCTTCACTTGTATCATCTAAGGTGATTGATTTCTTAATTGTTTATGCTGTGAGGTCTCGTTTCAATGATATGTTTTTCCTCTTTGCGTCTATTGGAGTACTTTGTTTTTTCTATGATTTTTCCCGGATTCGGACCGGCAAGTCTGAAAATTGTAAATCATCCATTAATTTCTACAGCCCAGCCCGGCCCGAGTCCGTAATTATTTCCAAAAGATGAGCATGAGCCCGGCCCATGCAGAGCTCTAGGGGAGAGTGAGAGGAGAGTGAGGGGAGAGTGAGGAGAGAGTGAGGGGAGAGTGTGGAGAGAGCTAGGAAAGAGCTAGGAGAGAGGGAGGGGAGAGTGAGGGAGTGAGGGAAGAGGAGTGAGCAAGAGGGAATGGGAGAGAAAGAGGAAGGTTGAGAGAGAGAGAGCGAGATAGGAAAGTGTCTTTATTTTGATTTAATACTTCATTCATGCATACTCGTCATTTTTGAAGGGGAATAACATAAGTTATTAATAATAATCCATACCGATAGATATCTTAATGATAAACTAAAATTGTTTTCGTATACGCATGTTCACATGTGAAACGTTGTTGTATATATAGCAAAGGACTTTCAAATGGATAACTCAACGATGTTTTAGAAAAAATCTTTCCTGGACGCCGTGGAAAAATAAACGAGTTAAACAAATACCCGCTGTCTGAAAGCAGTGGGTAATTGCGTTTCACGGTTCATTGTTTTCCATCCAATCTCTCTTCCTCTCAACCCATTTAGCTATCTCACTCTATCTTTGTCTCTCTCTCTGTAATAGAGAGAGAAAGAAACGATATATATATATATATATATATATATATATATATATATATATATATATGTCGTTCCTTTCTCTCTCTTTCGCTATTTCTCCCGCAGCTTTCCGTCCAACCTTTCCTTAGATTTTCTTTGCACGCCCGCCCAATTCCATTCACCGCGCTCCACCGAGCGGAAAACTCGATTGCGGCCGATAGTGCTAGCTACTATCCTCGGAAGTGAGCCGGAGATGTCCTTATATCCTAAAATATTCGCTTGCTCTCGCTTTCCCACGTACACGCCGCTGTCATTTCTCTACAGTCAACTTTCGCAACTACTTTACAACGGCGCTTTCCGCCATTGTCCGCCGTCGTGCATCGCCTCGCAAATTCTATATTTTATTGTAACGCCCACGCGGAACTTCATTTTGATTCGAGATACAGCGCGGGCGGGTGGAGGATTTTCAGAAGCGCTCGCCTTTGGGTCGCAAGTATCTAGAGCGGCCAGCCTCGAAAGAATTCGATGTTTTCTTCGAATAACTGCCCTCGATATCCTTCTGAATGCAATTTCTGTGTCATCTTCCGCCCCTCGTTGCACACTAAAACACTATTTACGGAGTTTTGTTTTGATGTGTTCTCTATAGATCGAGTTACCAGCTTATAGGACTTTAATTTCGATTAAAAATTTTGCGATCTGATTTTGAGTCTAGAAAATATAGTGTTAATTTTGACGTTAATGATACTTCGATTTTTGTTTATATACTAAAGAAAAAATCACCTTTAATATAAAATCAAAGACTTTCATGTCTGAAAAATATGAAGCATTCCCTTAGGTATTTTCTCAAGGAATGATTGAACTTAATTTCGAGAACTCTCTTGAATGTCCATTTGCTAGAGAACTTTATAATAAATTGTACATTTTTAATTGCGTCAATAAAAAAATTAGAACTATGCATTATTCAAAACTTCGTCTATTTCTTCCAGTCAAATGTTTTAAATATCATTCATAACATATCAGCTACAATAATGAACATTTATTTCATTATTTCATTTTCTTTCTGAGGATTTAGAAAATATAAAAAAATATTCATTAAAGATTTAGATATTAATTTATTATCTCAAATTAATGGCTTCCATTCTTTGTTTGATAACGTCTAAATTTTAAGAAATATTGCTTAACTTACACCGAAACATTTATTTGTAAAGATTCGGTTTTACAGTATCTTTATCCGATGCAAGACCTCATCGCGGTAATTCATAGAGTAGTTCAACTGAAATACCACTAAACGTTCACAGTTACTGCGATATCAAGCTCAATAATGTTTCCGCATCCTCGAGTGGCATTCTGTTATCTAAAGATTCATCCCGAACAGGCCCGGCCCAAGATATTTTGGGGCCCCAAGCGCGGAGCCGTTCGGGCGCCCTCGCCGGTAAAAATTTTTGCAAACTTGTTTGATAGAGATTGTTACCATCCAAATAGGTGATGAGATAGTCTTGTTTAATTATCACAAAATAATAAAGTTTTCCAGTAATGAAATAGGCTACCGGTCCACGCACGTCCCAAAAAAATAGTATAAAAGGAAAACAAATTTTTTAACCCCAAAAATTCATGATCTTTCATTCTTCAATCTTAATTCTATTATTTCTTTATTGTTAAACGTAGATTAATTTTTAAATGTTTATAAATAAAGATTAAAATACTTTCACTTGATAAATTAATTATGATTGTAAATGATCTCTTCGGTCTGAAATCTGTTTTTTTTTTGTTAAAAAATTTGTTTTTCTTTTATACTATTTTTTTGGAGACGTGCGTGGTCCGGATCCAATGAAATATATTTACAGAGAATTTATTATTAAATTTTCATACATTTTTACAGGACATTTTTCATGCTTTTACTAAAAAAATTTAAAATTTGATTGTTTTGAATTTGTATCTATTTAATAATAAAAATGTTTGATATAAAAATTTTTAATACACAGAATAATAAGATTAAAATGTTACTAATAAAAAATAACAAAAATTAAATATATTTAAGTCGAATTGAATGTAAAAGTCACAAATATTTACAAGAATTTCTGTTTTCTGACTTTTACAGATGCAAAGTCTTGAAGTAGGTCTTCAAATTTGATTTTTTTAGAACATCGTGCTCTATAGAAATAGTTGCCAGACCTGTCAGTCGCTCTTGAGACATAGTTGATCTCATGTAATTTTTAATTTAGAGAAACTTCTTTCACACGACGTTACCGTTATTAGGAGAGTTAGCATAATTCTCAATGTAACTGCCAAATTAGGAGCAAAATCATTTGGTCAAACAAATTGCAACACATCTAATGGTGTCCAATCCGTTTTTATTAAAGGTGACAGTGCTGTTATTTCCTCTAACATTTCCGAGCCAACCAAATCAGTCTCATTGATATCATTTGAGTTTGTTAGTGCTGCTTGTAGATCCAAACATTTTTTTTTTAGTTCATCTTAGAAAATGTTTTAAATATTATTTACATCATATAGAAAACTGAATAAATTACTGTGGTTATGTAATTGCATAACTATTTCTTCTACGGAAATGATTACTACGTCATAGACATAGAAGTCAAAATCTACTTTGAATTGCGTCTTCAAATCAATTAGGGATTCATCTGGAGCAGGGTTAAAATTTTTTCGTCGGGGACGAATACGAGTCTTTATGGGAAAAATGGTTGGACTTCCAAATCAACGGCAATTATTTTTGCCTCTTCTAAAACTTCATCAAATGCAATGTCCGACCGACATTTCTTTAGGGTTTCTATGGTTGATTTTAAGATATCAACAACTTTCGAAATGCATATTTTTTCTTCCTGTGAATACTTGCTGGCTATGTCAATCGTCTTTAAAATATTATACCAGACAACAATACATCAAATAAAGCGGAAATCTTTTATTTGATTAGCCAATGTTTCTGCTTCATATTGAGCAATTGAATGAAAAGGACGAATCTTCACTTACTTCATAAAGAGAATCGTAAATATCACCAAAATAAAACCTGAAAGGTTTGATCGCCTCTATTCTACTTTCCCATCTAGTTTCACTAAATGGTTTTAAAATTCACTTAGCAACATTTTTAATTAAAACAGACCAGCGTCTTATAGATCCACTCATAAAAACATAGATAGCTTTTATTATACTAAAAAATGAAACAGCGATATGAGATGATTTAGCAGCATCATTGATGACAAGATTCAAGGAGAGGGCATGGCAAGGAACAAAAAACGCTCGATTATTTACATCAAGTATCCTTTTTTGAACATCCGAATATCTGCATTTCATGTTTGAAGCATTGTCGTAACCTTGTCCGCGCATATTACTCATGGGAATACCTAACTTTTCAAGTTCTATAAAAATTGCATCGGTAAGTTCTGATGTGCTCACAAATTTCTACTCCTTGTTTGATGTTGAGGAAACGTCTTATTATTGACATCTGTTCAATATTGCTTATGTCTGGTGTACAATCAACAATTATCGAATAATATTTTGCCTGCCTCAAATTTTCTAATATTTTATTTCGCACTGCCGTGGACATTAGCTGTATTAGTTCATTTTGAATAGTTTTCCCTAAATAGTGACTATGGTGTTCATTTGATTTTACTCTTTGCAGATGCTCTGCCATGACTGAATCAAATTTTGCCAGCAACTCTACTAATTGTAGATAATTACCACTATTGCTTTCATGCAATCTGCCTGATGAGCCCCTAAATGCGAGACATTGACGGCCTAGAAATTCGATTATAACAAATAGTCTTTCTAATACTCCTTGCCAATGACGAATTTCAGCACTCAAATTTTTTTGTAAATATGAATCTAATGTTTCATTACCAAAAATCCTTTTCTTGAATTCTATCCATTTTTTATGTGATTCAAAGTGAATTGGTGAGGTTTCATGTTCTTTAAGGGTTTGACTCAAATTTATCCAGTCATTATAACCATCTTCAGTTATAGAAATTTTTGTCAAGCTAAAGTGTTTACAAAAAAAGCAAAACACTGCGTTTTTAATTGTTGAGTAAACAAGCCATGTTCTATCAATCTCCTCTCCATTTCTCAGTTTTCTTTTGACGTTTGCAACAGTAAATCGTCGGTTATTCTTATTTTTAGGGTAATTAATATCTGCTTTTGGCTTTGTTGGTCCTCTTAAAATTGCCTCTAATCTAAATGAATCTGTGATAACAGAGGGCCAGGTTGCAGGTTCCGAAATATTGTCAACAATTCCATCTCTACATTCATATCTACGATCAGAATTGATCGCACTATCCGCCACTTCCGTAGACCTATGCGAAGATGACTCATTTTTCTTGTCTTCGAGAACCACATTTTCTTGTATTGCGGATTCCCTCAAAGCCGGATCTTCTTTTAAGAATTTTTGTATAGACCCCGATTGCTTTTTAATTTCTAAATGAATCTCAACTTTTCTCTTGCGATATTCGGCTCCCGATAATTTTTTACGACCAAGCTTTGTGTTTTTAACTGTAACTGTTGAACTCTGTTCACTGCCAAGGCGGGTTCTCCCCTGAAGATGCCCACTTAGTGGGCGAAATGCATAGGGCTTACCCTACAATTTTTTTGGCTGAAGGAGTTTTATACAACTGTTCAATTTGGAGCCAAAGTGTTTAAGAGCTACCATCTACTGTTTTAACTGTAATGTAAAAATAGTATCTTAACTGTTTATAATATTTGTACCAAAATATATTATAAAGCTGAATATTATTGTAATATTATTTGTTATTTTTACAGCAGTAATATTTACAATGAAATTGTAAATGGGAATCATCGTGATCCTAAAGATCGAATTTTGTGAATAAATCGATTAGAAATAAACTTAGACGTCTGAAATTCCTCAGAGTATCATTGTTAATGAATATCTGCGTAATGATCTAAAATAATTTCGTGAACGATCACGGGTTAAAAATTCAGATGATGAGGATGAGATAAAACGTAAACATCACAGTTTTATTTTAATGGGTTTCATTTTTGTTTCCTTTAAAACATCTGAAAATCAAGATATTTTTACTAATATTTGCTTGAACCCACCTAAATTAATAGATTCTTGTCGTATTTTACAATCTCAGTCGAAATTGCTTTTATTGAATTTATGTTCAAGGTTTCCTAACTTTTACAAAGTTTCCATGGTTACGTGTATTGTGAGTACGTGAGTGAGTATGGTGATAATACAGCGCGCTTCATAGTAGATTGTGTTTTCCCAGGAATTTTAATTTTTCAAGAAAAAGAATGAGATAGAATGATAAGACACGGAACGACATGAAGACCTATGGGTCGCCTGAATGAAAGTGTACCGCCCCCAATGTTTCCTACCGATTCTCTTTGTTTTGCGCTCCAGGGATTTCCCCGGGACCCTCGGGAGAAATGCATTCTTTGAGCATTGAGGCACTTCCGATTTTATGACCTCCAGAATTTCCCCAGAAATTTCCTCTGGCCACCCTCAAAGATCATGCCAGGAAGGCGCATGCCTTTCCATGAAGGTTGAGGAAGGGCTATTAAGAAAGGCTGCCAAAGAAAAGGAAAATCGCAGCCTCGCTCTCCTGCACAGCTGCACTTTGAAAACTGACCGTGTGAAATATTTGCAAGGATCCCCAAGACGAGGGAATTTTTCGAGCCTGGTTCAATTATTCGGTTTTTTCAATTTCCTTTTCGCCTTTCTTAGAATGATTTCTTCAAACGATATATCCGAAAGTCTTCTCCCCGTTACCAGCTGAATATCTTTCCTGATTTTTGTCAGCTGCCAATGCAACAGAATTAAGATATTTTATAAATTCTTGTGAACCAAAATCTGCGCCCCCAAAATTTTGCCGCCCCAAGCGATGCTTGGTTCGCTTGTATTGTCGGGCCGGCCCTGATCCCGAATCCATATCCCGTCAAGCAATTTCAAATTAGGGTGGTAACGCACCATGTCCATTACAAGCGCAAATCCACTCGTGGCATAACAGCACCTATAAGTGGAAGGCCGATGCTAGAAATCCAATTAATTGGTCGCGTAAAAATATCATAACCTAATGACAAGATCGCCGAAAAAAACAAGGAGTGGCGAACCGCCGGTTGAGTCCCTGAGGCAAACAGCAGCGCCAGCCTCAGACGCCACGAGAGACTACAACCTGCGCACGGCAGAGTTCGAAACGGCGGACAATAAACATAAGAGAGGGAGCTCTGGAGAGAGTATATCGGACCGAACCTGCATTGCACTGCAATGAGGGAGCAGTTTATTTAGGCCGCGGACAGCAAAGCAGGGATTCGCTCGACGTAGCACACTGAGAAGGGCGAGCAACGATCCCCCTCTCAAAAAGGGAACCCCCAAGATCAATGGCCCCATTTTCTATTGCCTATCCTTTCGAAGGAAAAGAGAAGGTTAGCCTTTGACCTGCCCTCTCCCGGCATACCTCTCCACCTCATCACTCCGGTCGACCGCATCGAGAACAGAAAATAAGGCAGAGAAAGAGAGGCCATTTCCAGGGAAATCGCGCGTAAGAATAAAGAACCTCTGGCAAGATAATGCGAAGTCGAGAGAGAGAAGATTCATTCGCGTCGATTCAGAAGACGTGAGTTGCTCATGCGAGCGCTGTCCGATCCATCCACGAAGCCGCTGCCCGCGGCAGAAATTCTCGCTCTCGAAATGATGACGCACGTAGAAGAGAGCGGATTGTTGAGTGGATAGGGAAAGAGGGATTGGAGTAGAGTGGGAGAAGTGGAGTAGAGGAGGGAAGAGGGCGATGCTGGTTCAGGAGAGCGGTGGAAGACAAGGTTAGAGGGAAATGTAACGGAACTCGCTTCGAGAGATATTATGATTATTGTGAGGATAGAATTGCAACAGGAAAAGTTTCCAGAGGGCGATGAAACATAATCTGCAGAGAAAACGGAACTCGCTTATCTGAATATACTGCTATCTATTGAGGAAGGGGAAAAATGACAAACGCAGGATTGATAGCATTGGAAATATTTATTTTACTCTTAAAAATAGATAAGCAACATAAAAGGTGAATAAAATGGACGTCAGTGACTCTGTGGAATCGTTCCATAATGTAGGAAAACACAAATATTTGTAATTTACACAATTTTATTTACAATATTTTAAAATGAAAGGTGAAATTAACAACTAATTATATCATTTATATTATCAATGGATTCCTAGGTTTTACTTATCACATTTAAATTACATTCTAAGTTTAATGTATCGGGCATTTAGCGAGACTATAAAAAGTCGTCAACGATAAAATCGAATTAAAAGTTATTTTTTAATTTAGAAGTTATTCCATCAATGGTTGTTTCATTATAAGCGGCTTCGTAATAGCTTCAACGCCGGAATTTGCCAAAATAAACTTTTAAAACGAAATTCATCGTAGTAGGTCATGGGTAAAACGCTGGCATTACATGTGTCACTGACGATACGAAGATGAGAGTGTCTGTCTCTATGGCAATAAGCGCCACAACGAATGCGGGTGCCGCGACATGTGCAAAGAGGACGCAAGGCGCAATCTGCTTTACCAAAGCAATTCAACCGAAGCGGAAGGAAGTTGGGGACGAAATCCAAAGCTCTTTATCGGCGGATGAAACAAGCAACCAAATTCCCCGAAATCCCAAAGCGAGCTGAAATAAAACGAACGATAGCACAAATGATCTGGCAGGAACAATGTAACAGATGAAAACAGAACTAATTTTATATCCGATTGCGGTGGTTAGTAATCCAAACCCGAAAATATACAGGTGCATAAACATTTAACAATTCAGCAACTTTATTCCGGATTTCAGATCTCGCTTTTTGAGTTCTTAAGGCTGAACATGCAACATTTTGAGGAATTGTTAAAATATTTGTTTATTGAACAGTTTATAAATAGCTCTTGTTTTAATAGAAGAACCATACATATAATCGACGAATCAATGCTCATCTATAATATTTTGCAGCTTTTAACTCGCATATGCACCAATACATTTCCACGAGCGACAAATCGAATACCAGCATACGTGCCGTTCAAAATATCTAAATCAGAAATTTAACCAACATATCCTAGGTAAGCTATATCAAGTGTCAAAGCTTTGATCTCTCCCTTTCTCGAAAGCGTCCGGATTGAGTAGTGCCATCTTCGCCTCTCTCCCGCGCACGCCTTATTGACCCCGAGTGGTCCCAGTCCACGTCTCTCGGACGAACGCGCCATACCAAGTGTGGCGCCAGAGCCAATCGCGGCCTCTCACGCATCGACACCGTCTCTCTCTCTCTTTCTCTCGGATGAGTCTCTAGACAGGGTATCAGATGATTTATCGTGGCCTTTGGAAACCTATCAGAATGCCGTCGAATGAAAAGCACGAGTGAATTTTTTTAGTTTGACTGGCGGGCCAATTGCGGGATTTATCCGTCGAGTTCTTATCGGTTTGCAACAGAAAGAGAGAGGAAGAGAGAGTTCTGTCGTGAATAATTATTAATGTAGTAATTTTCCAAATCATTATAAATTAAATAGTTTTTGAATAAAACTTACGGCTAAGTATCTGATTGCTGAATTCTTTCGGAAACTTTCTTGTAGAATTTTTTACATCTGATCATTTTTAGAATCACAGACACATTGCCTCCATCACTCAAGATCCCTAACAAAACTATTTCGAAGGTTCAGGAGAATTTAAAGATAATTAATATAATATTATATGATAATAATAACTATATAGTTATTTTAGGAGTTTTTAACATTGTATCTTAACTATATGATTTGGTACTGGTTTGTTTGACAACATTTAGATCTTTCAAAACAGACAAATAAAAGAATATGGTGGTAACTTCTGTTGTCATAAAACGGTTGAGTCCACTAGAGTCACACTTAAGTAACGAAGTAACGTTCACCGATGGCAATTTATGCATCGTTAACTTAAATTAGAAAAAATAATAGGTGTTTAACAATGAATGACTGGTATGATAACCTGATTATACAACCTGTTTGCTGATACCTGAAAAATCTGTAAGATACATTTCATTTGGCGAGCTCAGTAATTAAGATCGGACTTTTTAATTTTTAGAGCGAATAAGATAATTTCCTACTAAGGAATTCACCTCTAAATAGCCAATATATAATTTGCGATTTCTTAGGCTCATGCGAGCAATCTGTCCTGAATGAAAATCATCGTTACAATGTTTTTTGGAGCGTTAGGACAAGGAAAAGGTTCGCTCATTTTTTCTATGATCAGAAAGTAGGTTTACTAAAAAACGAATGAAAAAAGTGAGAGAAATAAAAGAATGCGTGGCAAGGCTCGGCGAAAAGAGAGGGGGTATAACACGCTCTTCCTCTCTCTTTCCCCGTCTCTCCACCTCCTGCCCTTGGCTCGCAAGACGGTTATAAATGAGGAGGCGGATCTGAAGAATTCGACACACTAAGAGGCATGGAACTCTTGAGGTGTGTTTTCGCAGGAAAAAATCCTTTGAAGGCAAAGCGATGTGGGATTTAGTAGGAGGGAAATGGGAGCGAAAAGTGTAGGTGGGAAAGGGAGAGGAAAGAGGGAAGGACTACATGTATACGAGAAAGAGAGAGGATGGAGAGGGAGAAGATCGTAGCCAGGGAAACGGGCGGCGGCGATGGAATTCTTTCGAGCGTAGCTAGGAAAGGTAGGAAAAAAGACTAACGACAAAGCGCAAAGAGACGTGAGAGGGGATTGAAATGAAGAAGAAAATGGAGTGTCGGGTTAAAAAGGAGAGAGAGAGAGAGAAGAGGGAAGAAAAACGGCGTGGCAGGGGAAATATTTGCGGTAGGGCGGGTCGGATTGAAAATGGGCGGAGAATTCCTCCATCCGCTAACATTGGGCCACGTTCTAGAGAGAAAGAGGAAAGGAAAGAGAAAGGGGGGGATGAAAGGGGAAACAATGTGGACGAATGAAGAAAAAGAAGGAAATAAAAGGAGAGGATTGGAGAAAGGAAAGGTTTCAGAGGAACTGAAGACGTAGGATCGGCCACGTGACGCGTGATTGATTGATGCTGAACCAATTGGACGTAGTTTTTTTTTATTTCGCAGAGAAAGAAAGGGAATAAGAAAGTGACGAAACTCTGAGAATGAGGGAGCGAAATTGGGAAAAGGGAAAAGAGGCTTTGAGAAAGAGGGAGACAATATGAAAGACAAAATTGAACTATGCGTCGGACAAAGGGGAGCCATCATTACATCCACGAAATTCCTTATACGCGAGGGGTTTTCAAAAAGTACGTTACCTCTCATTACGCGGATTTCCTTCTCTTGGAAGCATTCTTACTCATCCCCTACAACAAGTTTGACCTTGTTCTAGCCCAGTCTACCATCCTTACGCGTTTGAAGTGGGATCTACATCTACATATTATCGTACAAAACACTAAATAGGTATGTGGCAGGGGGTGAAATGCACCGAAGTTTTTCTTATATTTCTCGCGTGTAAAGTGTGTACTATTATGATCCAATATTTTTTAAGGATAAACGAACGTTGACATTCCTCTGCTCTACAATCACGCTACACGTTTCATCTACAGAAACGTAAATTCAATCTCTTTGTTACGAATTGCCATTTGGAAAAAGATATGAACGCAAAGCAAATGTATCACAATATGAAATCGATTCGTCAAGTTGAGAGGGTGTGGAAATTTGCTCCCAAATGTTTGTCGGTCCAGAAAACAATGAAGTAATTTTAGGTACGGTCAAATGTAAAATTGAAGCCATATACATCCAGAAACACTTAAATCAATCTATGGAACTCCACAGGACGTCTGATCAAATGGAATTACGCTTTCTGACGAAAATTCTGCAGAATTAAACAATGATGCAAGAATTTTTCTGCCTCGATGTGTGAGACGTATAAATCTTAGCTGAATCACTAACAACCCGAGACTATGCAACAAAGTATGATATTGGAACAAACAGATCTTCCACTTTCGAATGATTTTCAATAAAGAACATCATAGGCAGAGTTAGTCCTTTTCCTTGCGTAGACAGCGTTTTATTGCATGTAGACCAATGTTGCGGAATAGTAAGAACGCAGTTTGAAACGGCTTAAGGTGCTACCTTTTGTAAATATTCCTTACGACTGAGTTCTTTAATAAGCTGCTTATTGACATATAGGCTTGAAGTTTGATATAAATATGAGTATAAAGCTTCCAATACCTTAGTATTCGATTCAAGACGATTATATGTCCAATGTAAATATCAATTCCAGATAAATTCTTTTAAGAAAACTGTTGAACTCCTAGTATAAAAAAATAATAACTGCCGAGTACAAGGAATTGCGAAATTGTTATGAAACAGTTAATTATAGTATTAAGCGATGTTTCTTTCATCACGATGAACGAGTAAAAAAAAGGTAAAATTTTCAAATAGTTCTCATATCCGAAGAAAGATTGAAAATAAAGATGCTCTAATAAAATAATACATTAACTCAACAAAAACGTGAATGATATTTGATAGAAATTAATTATCTAAACAAATACAGAAAATTATAAATAATTTTGGAGTTTCTGTATTGTGATAATGGGTTAGAAAAACAAGCAAACATTACCATAAAAATGACGATGTTTACCAAAAATTGATTACAGAAAAGAAACTTTAACCTGTAATAAATAAGAGAGAAAATTAAAGGAATTCTAATTAAAAGCGACACGACATTTCATTAATTAAATCCATGCTATAAATATGGGCATCGTTTGATGTCGTAGCATAAAAACAAAGAAAATCCTCATCGAGTGTAATTTAAAATGAGAACTGATTCTCGACTGTTTGTTTCGAAATATTAAAACAAAACAAAAAAGGCGACCGTATTTCCTGCTCCAGTTTTTCCTCTTTTTTCCCCACTCCGGTGCTGAGTAAATGGCGTTCCGTTCGATTCCCTTCCGGCAATCACTGCGTTTACTTCGAATGTCCCTCCCCCCAACTCCACCTCCCCTGCTCTCTCTCTCTCTCCCTCTCCCTCCCTCCATCCCTCCCTCTCTCTCCCCCAGCACTCCCCTGTCTTTCCTCTCTCGCAATATCATCAGCTACGACCTCTCAGACAGCCTCCGCCCATTCCTTCTCCCCCTCCAGCACCATCTAATAAACATTCTCCTCTTTTAATACCAGTGGCGGAATCTGTTGGAGCAATCAAAAAACAAGGGATTTCATGGAAAGGAAAGCTATATTTCCAATAAACCAATAAATGTATGAATACTCAATAGTTAAAGAACGGAGCAGCGAAATATTAAAGATGGCGTAATTATGATAAAAAGGCAATAAGAAACGATTTTTCATTAGTTCCATGCGGTTTTTCTTAACTAAAAATTCCGTTAATAATAATATTTAGCAAACGTAAGGAGCTTCTACGCTCCATTTCACCGAATCATTGTCGAAATCATTCATCTAACTATACTATAGTACTCTCACAGTGATTCATATCTTCATTCATTTATAATGTTTCAGGGTTGCGATATCCAAGTAACTAGTCGTGCTAGAAGCATCATTTCCGATTTTCAATCATTTTCGTCTATTTTTATTTTAGTGTTGAGATAATTAAAACTCGTGCCAAATATATTTTTAAACCAAAAATTTATCAAACAAAGAGTGGTAATATAATTTCCATGTCTTTCAGCAGTTAATTACAATATATTACAATGATTGAGTATTATTTCCGAGTAGAACAAGAACAGAAGTATTAAAAAAAAGGCTAACAGAAGATGCCGAAGAGTAAAAGTGTCGAGGAAGTCATGAAATTACTATAATAAAAGCTTTGATGTGTTTGTTTGTGTATAACGCTGACGTCATCAATGACACTTTATAATGCGTTTTTAAGAAATTTTCGATTAGGTAGAAGGTTGACATTTCGCAGGAATGTTTGATTCATATCATTATATATCGACGTTTCTTACAGAGGAGGATATAACATAGATATATATAACATATAGGAGGATACTAATGTCCAGCCCAAACTACAAGAGCTAGAGAGCTGAAAGTTTTAGTTTTTGTAGATATGATGAAGAAATCTACAGATATAATGAGAATTCTTACCTAAGTGACATGAGTTAGACTCCAGAAATTCTGAAATTTGCGTTTTTTCCCATAAGAAAAGCATTGCGCCATTTTTGTAAATTAATTTTGGGCACTTTCCCGTAAGCTAGAAAAATGAAATTTTCAGTGTTGCTAGAAGGCTACAATATCTATTGAGAATTATTGTTACTTTTGCTTACAGTGTCCTGGGTTAGACTACAGATACCCCGGAATATCTCCCATAAGTTAGCATGTGTGTGTAGACCAATCTAATAGGCTTAGGAAGCTGAAATTTCGCAGGTTTCATAACCAACTATAAAAATCGAAAATTTCAAAATCGTTAATTTTTAGGGGTTGTTTTAACCCCATTTGTACTTTAAAGTTTAATAATTTTTATCTTGGAAACTATATGCTGTAGGTTCAAGTTTTTTAAATCATTTTGTAGAAAATTATACATAGAAAAAAATGAAATTTTGAAAAAGTTGAAAAATTTTAGCACTAATAATTCGCAATTGTTTAAACATATTTTGAGGTTTATGTATTACCGAATGTGCTACGGAGCTGAAATTTTTTTTAGAGGTAGTGTTTGTAAAAAACGAAATAGAGATTATAGAAATTTTGATATTTTAATTTGTTTGGCAGATAAAAATTGTTAAAGTTTAAACAAATAGGTATATGTTTAGATACTACGGGGTGAGTTAGAAAGCTGAAAGTTTTAATTTATTTAGAGTTTAATCTATAAAAAACGAATAAACATTTCAATGTATCCATGAAATTTTATTGCGGCCGTTAAAAGTTATTTAAATTTTAACAATTAGAAAAATATTATTTTACTTCTAGAAGTGCTACAACTTTAAAATTTGGCAAAAATGTGTAGCATTAGTAGCCCATAATGGAGAAAGTATAAAATTCTTAAAATTGCAAAGTTTGGGAATTGTATTAATCTATTATTTTTACATAAGGGAAAAACGAAAATCGCTGCGGAGGTGAAATCTTTAGAAATAAAAAAATATTTGTAATGATGAAATATCTGTCTGAGAAATGAATGCTTTTTCAAGGTGAGATGATATGCTTGCAGAATGCAAGCACCAACTACTAGTATAAAAATAAAATGAAAAAAATACGAAAAAAGTCTCGGGTTCGACCCCAGGGGGATAATTTCCATTTTCCGTATGTAACGAGTCGGGCAAACGGCTGGATTGAGGGTAGCAGGAGTGGACATTATAGGGTCGTCTCAGGTGATGGCAGCCATCACGGTACACGCCTTTGTAAGATAACACGCAAAGAGCGACTTTTTAAAGTATAGGTTTTTATTCTTTTGGAAATTAAAATTAGAAAAAATTGACGTACAATCTTACAATTTAAACTATGTTTTAGGAAAGTTAATGACGTTTCTTATTATATTAATCTTTTTTCGCCTACCGTTCGAAATCTCTCATATTATACATTTTATTCAGATATTTTGGAAAAATATCGGCTTTTAAAAGGGATATTGCCTTGCCGACTACGTCAATGTTAAAAATCAAGAATCAATTCTTGTCCCAACCCCCATATGTGTGATATTTACGAGTGCATAGATTGCCTAAAATTATCGTAAGATTTTTCGCGAAATAACGTAATCCTAATGGGACTGGGATTTAGTTTGAAATCTTTTGCTTATCTAAACGACTATATAGATGTAGAGTAAGAGAGAGGGGGATGTGGAGAGGGAGATAAAAAGGAAGGGATATAGAATGGAAGGTACATACATAGAGAGTAAGGGGGGTATATAATTAGAAAAGGACGGGAGGAAAGAGATAAAGAGGGAGACGGAGAAAAAGAGTTAGAGCTATGGATTAGAACTGGAGGGAATGAGAGAGGGGGAGAGGGAGAAAAGAGAGGCAGAGAGAGGGAGGGGGAGATGGAAAGAAAGAGAGAGGAAGTGAGGGAGACAGATGAAGTGAGAGAGGGAGGGAAGGATTATTATTATACACCCGTCATGTGACGCACAACACGCTGCTAATATAATCCAGGGTTAGCATAAATGATCTTTACTATTTTTTACTACGAACTAATCATACAACGTACTATGTTAAAATTTCCAGAAAGGAAAAGAAAACTTTCAAAGTTTGAAATGATGGCGCACATTTGAAAATTTGCTGTTAGAAATTTTCAGAAAGTGACCTTTAACTGAAAACTGGATTGGTCATGATAGACCTACAGAATGACCCCTAAGTTAATTGTAAGATCTCGCTTTTCCGGACACTACTGCACTCTTTGTTTTGGGGTACGCAAAGGAGCGACTCTACGTTCAACCAATGACGGCATATTTAATAGAACTGTATTCTCGAATTAGGTTAGCATTTAAATCTGTTGATGTGCAAATGCTGCGCTATGTGTGGACGAAGCTGAAATACCGAGATTGTGTGCGCAGGATGAACCATGTTGCCCACATATAACATTTCTAAGCAAGAGAAAGCATTAAAAATTCCTCGTTTATATCTCGGATTCGGATGTAACGCGAGTCTTCCGTACTACCTCATCATTCCATACTGGATTTGAAAAACATTCCACCGCTATACTAAACATTTATTAAATAATTTTGTAATATTTGTAATTTGTAGTAATGAAATAAACTAAAAGCATCACGAACGTAATTCTTAGGGTTAAGCAGCTTGCACACTCTTATTGAGAACAAGATTTCTAACAGCACACTGTTAAAAGTAGGTTTTATTATTTTATACCGCGCGAGGTCTACTAAATTCTCCAAATAACCGCGGTGTTGGTTTAGAGTAGGTGCCGGCAACCTATGGCACTCGTGCCAAAAGTGGCATGCGAGATGATTTTGAATGGCACGCGATAGAAGAAATGATAAAGAAGATAAATAATTTGCATTTTATATATTTATTCAAATATGTAATACAGTAAAAGTATTTTCGGAAATCTAGTGAGCTCATGTTGTATATTACACTAAGAGTAACTATTAGTCTCTAAAGTCTGCACATTCTAACTCTGTAGCACTGTTCTTACATACTAGTTGTTCATGTGCTTGCCGTCTCGCATTTTCTCTCGTCACCTATGTGAAATTCGGACGATAGGCATATATAAATATTGTTTACAATATAATCCTTCTTTAAATAACGCGGGGGTGATCAAATAGTACAAATTATTATTGAGTTAATTAAAATTAAAATTTATTATTGGCACGCGAGACCCTATATTGACTCCTGGTCTAGAGCATTGGAATATCTTATCCAATCGACATCTACTGGAATTGTTTGCTATATAAACCAAATGAGAGATTCAAAGATATTAAATGGACCTAGAAAAACGATATTTACGCTTCTGAATCTAATTTTCAACGAAAACAATAGTCCAATGAGATCGCTCCACGAATAAATTAAATTGTCTCTGATCGTTTAAAAAGGGAATTCAATAACCACACTGACAGTTGCAGCAGCAGTCGGCAATTGTCAAGGTAAAAATGTTGCAGATACATACTAGTTATTATTCATCGTTAGTTTCGTGTACGAATACCGCCAACAGGAAATGAAATATATATACTTATTATCACAGGAGACAGCTAAATCAGCGACAATGAACTTTATGGAAAACTTTGTATGCCTGATTTCGATGACATCTTTATTCATTTTCTATCATTGTAAATAATTTCTTAACTGGTTAATAGAAAAGAAATTAACATTATTTAAAATTTGAAAAATAAAATTAATTTATATTGGATTGCCATATTTATAATAATGTTTATCTAATTTTACTATAATTTTATTCGTTTTAAATAGAGACGTTCTTAGAATAAACTATCCACGCGTAAAGGATACATTCACGTTGATTACTTATTATCTGGTTCAGTTTTAATGGGATTAGGACGTTACATGCACCTGTTGAATAACTCTAAATTTTAGTTTATATATGTTTGTTTTAAACACCTGACAGGGAAACCGCAATTCCAGAATCTTATCAATATAAAGGTACAAAATATGTATTCATTCTTGAAGATGAATTTTAGCAGTCAAACAATTGATGAGATTTGAAACAATTCTTATGAAATAAATACATTTTATTTTGCGTCATTGCTTACTGGCAAAATAATTTCAGGTCAGTGGTAGCCTTCCACATACGTGGGAGGTAGAATTCTAAGGACGAAATCACTCATTGAAATTATCACAAAAATCGATCAAAAGCGACTACTCATTTCACTAGTCATTTTATGATACTATTCAACTAATTTTCATGGCATTAAATGTCTATATAAACATAATTAAACTAAAATGAAATTTAAAAATTTTAATTATGAGTTTTCAAAGCTATATTATTCAGATTGTTTACGGTTAATTCTTGCGTACACGCTTGATTTCTTATACATTTATCTGTTGGGACAATTTTCACCGCCTTTCATTATTATTCCGCATTGAGGAAAGAGATATTCTAGTACGACTGAATTAAAAGACGAAATATCCTATGAAAAAGTTTTTTCTCCGAGTTTTATCTTTTTTTAAAGGAGACATTTTCTTCGAAATTTCGCGGTCGAACGATCTGGCCGTCAGATGCAATTTAGGTTTTCAAAAGTTTAATTTTCCATGTCTTATAGAGAGGTAACATGCATGAATGAACGTAAGATGGTCACGTGAGAAACTTGCGGGAACATAAATTTTCATTCGAATGGAGTTCGACTTTTTTTCGTCGAAGTGAACCAGTTGGTCTGAAACATCTGTCTTTCTTCAATTGCTCACCGATTCCGGAATAATATAGTCCGGTCGCGCTTCGAAATCCAAATTAGAAGTACCAGTTGACTCTTACACTCATTCCCGATGATTAACGATCAACTTTGTTTCCCGTCTTTTCTTCCGCTGCCGTACGAATCGCAGGTTGGAAAAAAATTCTTTGAGAAAAAAAAAGATTCGTACTCCGCTCGAGAAGCTCAAATAAGGGGAAACTACTATTTAAAATGTTAAATTCATAAACTTTTTTCATTTTGACAGGCTAAATAAAACTTTCGTACAGCTGCAATTTTGAAAATTCTAATTGACGGTAAAATCTTTGAAAAATATTTCTTCTTTACTTGCTCATCAGAAATATCTTTTTCTTTTTCTTCACTTTCAAATATGTTTGTAAAAGGTTAAAGAAGATATTTTCAGGAAATTTTGTAGTGAAATATCGTTGTAACAATATATCGTTCTTACAACGATATTTCACGGCAACTTCGCCACAATAACGCGCTTTAAAGATTAAAATTTTTTTATTAATCCCCGTAGAATTTTCTATATGAATAAAGTAGAAATTTTCAGTATAACGAAGCATAACATTTATATGTTTAATTGGTGGTGGTTCTCAACCGGTGTGCCGCGGCACAGTGGTGTGCCATCAGACATGACCTGGTGTGCAGCGGAATTTTGGAAGAAGCAAGAGAGATACACTGGAAAATGGGGGCGGTGTGCCGCCATAACTTGTTTTATTTGTGTAAGGGTGCCGTAGAATGGAAATGGTTGAGAAACACTGGTCTAGATAATATAATTTCCATTATGGAGGATTAATTAGCAAAAAAATGGTTTCGAGCACTGAATAATATATTTGAGAGAAAAGATATGGCGCGAAGAAGTTTATCGCCATTTTTATTTTCCCTATGAAATTCCAAGAAATTTATTTTTGGTTTTAACTTCTTTCTTTTCCTAGAAAACATTCATCGTAGACGTTTCGTTTCACATTTCCCCAGGCGGCAGCAAGTTGATGAACACCCTTAGACGTACTGTATTTAAAAGTCAAACTTATTTGTAACAGAGAGTACTTATTTTTTTATTTACGGAAGTATTTAGTTTGAAATATATTTTAAAATAATTAAATTTGAATGTTGCAATGTGAAAATTGAAGCCTTCTAAGTTTTGTTAAAGTGAAATGGCCATAAAACTCAAAGCGGTCCTCACTGAACAAAACAAGATTGCGTTCTTTTGGATTTCACAATGTTCTCAATATTTATCGCTTAGATAAGTATTTAACGAGAAGGTAGCGAGATACTTTGTAAAATACATGTAAGTTCTTATGTAAAGTTGTTATTATTGTCCGATTTCAACCAAAATTGGAATCGATCGACAAATTTCAGTAAAATTCCTTAACACCAAATTTCATCAAAATAAGTCCAGCGGTTCCCGAATCAAAACAAAGGAACATTGTAAGTCATGTAAAGTGGTCGTAATTTTTATTCTATTTTAACCAAAATTGGAATCGGACGACTATTTTTATCAAAACTCTATAATACCAAATTTCATTAAAATATGTCCAGCGGTTTCCGAGTTTTTAGATGCAGACTTCGTGCAAAGAACGCATAATAATTAATACTGAGTGTTTTAAAAGGAGTTGGCAATGTAAAAAAGCAAACAGTTCTCCCGATGCAAAAAGAAGGTTGTCGAAGATTTGGAAGAAAGATCAACAACAGACATAAAAAGTACTTTTTTCAAAATTATTACTTATTTAACTACGCACCACACATCTAATGAGAATATTCAGTATTCTGTAAACAGGTAACTCTGTCTTGTTGTACCAAACAAAAAAATATCATTTTGTTTTTTAAATAATTTGTTAAAATGGGTTTCGCAATCAAAGATACCAACATTGCCAGAAAATTTTTATAAATTAGCCCGAGAGCATTATCCGAAAAGATTAACATTAAAAATTTTAATAGAGAAAACAGTCAACATTACGTTTCATTAAGACTTTTATGATTTCTTTTCTTTATTTTTCCATTTCATCTTTTATTGCTGTATTTTTATGTGGAGAACTTCAGTAGATTTCGCAGGACCAAGCACTCCCCTTCCTGCGTGGGGGTTATTCTGTAGTGCATTTATTTGTAATTTTTTCTATTTCTTTCCTCCATTTTTCTTTTTCGCCTATACTCTTTTATTGCTTGTATTTTTATGTATGGTTATCTTATATATTATAGTGTAACATATGATGATTTGTTTAGTGAGCTTTGGTAGGTTCCGCAGGCTTTCAACACCCCCCTCTATGTGGGTGTTTTCCTGCAGTGGGTTTTTTTGTTATTTTCCCCACACAATTATTATCTTTTTACAATTAATGTATTATTATTATATTGTTGTTAATTCTAAAATGTATTATTATATCTGTGTCATGAAAAGAGGTTAGGTGGAAGATGGAAGTTACTAGTCTCAATCTCGCCCCAAATAAAGACCATAACTAATCTATTCTATGCTTGCAAGATCATATGAGCATTGCATTTTCAAAAACTATTTGATAAATAAATAATAAGTGAGAACATTGTGTGAAGAGCGTTTGATGAGGTCAATAACTCTTAAAACAAGCGTCCGCAATAACCGTAATTTAGATTGGAAAACAAATTTTATTTCGATAAAATCAGCATAATTTAACTGCATATCCATTGCGCCATATATTGGCCAAATGATGATCGTATTTCAGATGTCATTAAACAGAGCGCATATATATTACTGACACTTGCATTGCCAATAAGAATAGTTCACAGGAGAGTGGTTCGAGCTGTTATAAATCCAACCTTTATGGCCTTATTTTTCATTGTTTTATCTGACTTAAAGGATAAAAAATTACCCTGGCTCTAAAACTGAGTTCATATACGGATGATTTTCATAGCAGATGAAAAAGAGACAAGTCTACCAGAGCGGAAGCCACATGCCGTGAATGCTGTCAACCTTTTGACCTCCCAGATAAGATAAGTAAATGAGATTTGTAAACGTTTTGATTATAAGTTTTGAATATAAAATATTAATCTTCGTAAAAATGTCGTTAAATTGATTCCTGTTTTGCAAAACCTTCCATAAAGCGTAATTATATAATAATAAAATGAAACTATATTTAATATACTTCTTAGGCCGTGCAACTTTATTGTATTTGACTAGAAAATTTCCAAATAAAATTGCTCCAATTTCTTGGAAATTCCTATTTCGACAGCGATACTATAACTTTCGAAGATTTTTACATGTGAAATGCAAGTCAGAATTAGACGGAAGAAATAACAGAAAATTAACTATTAAAAATTAAAGGAAATAAAACACTATGGGTTTGTATAAATTCACAGAAAAGCATGCACGCTAGCTTCAAAGAAAAAAATCTATCTACTTGAGAAACTCAGCTCATGCCGTTTTATCTGATTTTTTCAGTCTGTTTATTATGGACGATCCTTTTTCACCCTTGGCTTTATCTTATTGGAAGAAATACATATCTCAAGGAATTGGCGTGGCTGTACGATTGGCTTAATATATTTAGATGTAGTAACATAATTTTCCACTATCCTATAGCAGGACTACGAAAAGCTAGAACCTCCGTTAATTATCCTCAATAAAATCGGAAATGAAATTTTAAAATGGTTCAAGAGCATTAGATAGATATAAATAGAAAGAGATTTCATATTTTCAGAGATTTTAAATAATTAACTTTTTCCAATCGGTCTAGTTTATCTTCACTTGCCATTGTAGACAAAAGCGTCTTTAATAATGCTGAATTTGTATGAAGAAACTTTCCAAAAAGACAATTATAAATTCGGCTAGTCTTACAACATCTCCTTCAGTAAACTAAGCTTGAAGTCAGAGAAATTTACACATTCTCATAGAGTAAAAACTTACTGACAGTACGCTGTTAAGTTTTTAAGCAGCATTATCTTTTACTTACAATTTATATAAATCCAAGTTTCAATAAAGAGCGATAATGATTTTTTCGTAAAAGAACGAAAATATTTAATAGCTCATCAAACGAAATCCCATTCACATCATCGAAGTGGAGATTGATGTTTCGAAGTGACACCAACAGCGAAAACTCCTTAACTACAAACCCGAGCGTTTCAAATCTTACTTTAGGGGTCAATATCTATCAAAAGGCTCTCCAAATGATATTTTTTCTCTCCCGCTTGACTCTGAATCATTTCCCAAGGGAAGGAGAATTCCCTCCCTCTCTCTCTTCTTATCGTTCACCTCCTATCCTTCCCATCTCCTCTCGCCCCAACCCGACTTCCCATGAGCCCTCCAAGAAACTTCTTCACCCCTCGGCTACATTTGACCTCCCTCTGAGAAAAAAAAACACAGAATGAAAGGAGAGGGAGTGAGAGGTGCGACTCTCTCTCTCTCTCTTGCCTCTCTCCCTCAACTACTCTATCCAATCTCTCTTTCTCTGTCACACCCCACTCCGAAACACAACGCTCACATACACTCACACACACACCTCAAACTCTTCCTTCGCACTTTCCTAGACCCTTCCTTGATGGGATGACCTGCCCCGAAGCATTCCTAAGAAATTCTCAAGAGGTTGATGTGGATAAGGGAGGGAGGTAGGGAAGGAGGGAGGGAGAGAGAGGGATAGAAGGAGGGAGAGAGAGGGATGGAAGGAGGGAGAGAGAGAGGGTGGGAGGGAGAGTGAGGGAGATGGAGAGGGAGAGAGGGAAAATTGTGTGTGAGAGAGAGAGATGGAGAGGGAAGAGGGAGAAAGTGAAAGAGGGAGATGGAGAGCGGGGACAGAGAAGGATGGAGAGGGAAGGAGAGAGAGGGTGAGACAGAGATATGAGAGAGAAAGTGAGAGGGAGATGGAGAGATAAAGGGAGATGGAGAGGGAGTGGGTGAGTTGCATTAGGATGTGAGAGAGAGAGGTGGTTAGTAAAATGGAGAGACAAAGATCGAAGGGAGTGAGGCAGGCGGAATACGGAGAGAGTGATAAAAGCAGCAATTTCCAAAAGTAGAGAAAATTATTCCGTTGGGTAACTGAGGAGCAACTGTAGAAGATAGTACATTTAAGGTAAGTCCCCGCTATACGTAGGAGGTGCGATCGTGAAGACTGCAACTTATAATGAAACAACGTACTGCGTATTCAATTGTGAAGGAAAAGGATAAAATTAATGCTCATGCACGAAATGCTGGAAATATGCAGTCGACGGTTATGTCAAAAAGGCGAGGTGCAGTGATGAGGAAATACAGCTTTAAGATGTTTAAAAATACACTGTATACATTGAATAACACTCAGGGGTAAAAAAAACTAAAAATTTATATCATAATTAGAGATTTTACAATATTTTCGGCTCTCTGGGAACGGAACTCCCGTTATTACTTTCGGCGAAAGGGGTCACGAAGTAAGGTACACGACCCTTCTTCCCTCAACTCACTCTTCCTTCTCTACCTCAAGCCATGGAAGGTACATCGATCTTGAACGAGAGAGGTATTTTCGCTTTCGCTGCGGTTACTATCTAGTTAAGTGTCTTAGCCAGGGGCGGATCCAGAAACTTCCAAAGTGGAGGGGGGGGGGGGGGGGGGGTGATCGCTCCGATGGCCCCTCGTACCACTTGATTCCGTCTCTGTCGACGACCATACATTTAGAAAATCCCTATCTTCGTCAGAATCTTTCTTTCCCTTGTCTTACAGACTTAGTCTTCGGTGTGGAAACAAGGGATGTTGCGCGGAATTAATTTAAGAATGCATCCAGTGTAGGGCAATGGGATCGTCCAAGGGGAGGGCGATCCCCCCCCCCCCCCACTGGTCTTAGCCTTAGGTTGAAATTATGGAGAATGAGATGTTAGGCACGCTGCCTAAATACTCCATTTCCTCCTTAAAATCGGACAACAATTACGACCGCTTTAAATGAAGACCTACAAATAGTTGACAATGTTCCCTTTTTCCACTCGGGAACCGCTTCATGTATTTTGATGAAATTTGGTATTGGAGTGTTTCGCTAAAATTGGTTGACCGATTCCAATTTTGGTTAAAATCGGGCAGCAATGATGACCACTTTACATGAAGACCTACATGTAGTTTACAATGTTTCTGTTTCAACGCGGGAACCGCTTGACATATTGTGATGAAATTTGATATTGGGGAGTTTTGCTAAAATCGGTCTACCGATTCCAATTTTTGTTAAAATCGGACAAAAATAACGATCACTTTACATGAAGACCTACATGTAGCTTACAGTTTCTTTGTTCCAATTCGGGAACCGCTTTACATGTTGTGATGAAATTTGGTATTCGGGAGTTTTAATAACATTAATTGACCGAATCCAATTTTATGACTACTTTACATGATGACCTAAATGTATTTTACAAAGTACCTCTCTTGCTTTTGGTTAAATTCTCATCAGAGCGAAAAATATTGAGAACATTGTGAAATTTCAAAGAACGCATTTGGAAACTTTGTGTACTCCGACATGGGGACATTTTAATATAACAACTTCGTATCTCGGCTCTTATTATTTTATAAAGGTAGACGATAAATATGCTACTTTCATTAGCAATTTAATCGAACAGAGGAAATAAAGTATCCGACGAAAATGAAGAACACACTCTTCTTGAGTTGTTCACATTTATTCCTAAAATTTTAAAAAGAATGAAATAATAAAATTGGCTTTTCATATAATAGGGAGCAAACGAAATTATTTGAACTTCTTATTGTTTATCATTTTACAAAATATTCACCAAATTTAGCTATTATAAATGACTTATATAACAGCGTAGAATGATCTGGTGCTTTCCCGGCAAATTGACGTCATGAAATTTTCTTGGGTTTCCAGCCAGGTGAAAATGGTATCTTCCGATGTTTCAGTACCTTTCTCTTGCGCCATCTTCAGGAAACTCCTGAGTGCCGTAACTTCAAAGATCACGTATTATGTATGCTCCCAGCTGATTCACCTCTTGTCTTCGCACAATGGGTATTTAAGAGGTAGTGCAATGAATAGCTGGATAGCAAGGGAGAAGAGAAACCCGGTGCCTACATTAGCCTACTCTTAACGAAGAACACCAATGAAGCCAACGGCTTAAAGTCCCTTCCGAAAGACGGACCAGCTGAATTTGTGCGGTCTCCTCAAATCACGCCGACACCGAGATCTGCGATGTATAGGTTGTAGAGGAAGGGGCCCAATACCGATCCTTGCGGCACTCTCGCCTTGATTGTCTTCTATTCGGAGGTCGCCATCTCCTAGCTGACCCGGAATGTACGACCTTCCAAGTAGCTGCTGATGAGGCGACTTTGCCAAGGTGGAAATTCGGACGTCGTCGTTTTCATGACGAGCCCAGCATGCCACGTTTTGTCAAAGGCCTTTTTGATATCAATAAATGGCCCGACTGCCGCGTTCTTGCGATTGAAATAGTCCTTGGTGAATTGCAATCCCCTGTTAGCTGCTGCGCGGTGTCATGTTCCGCTCAGAACTGGGCAGACAGAAGAAGGGAGTTGTCCTGCGCGTGGCGTTGTAAACGCAGGATAATGAGCCTTTCGATGATTTTCCTTAGGCCGTCAAACAGTGAAATAGGACGGTAGTAGACAAGCTTAGATTAGTCCTTTCCCAGTTTTGGAATAGAAACCATTTTCGCCTCCTTCCACGATGTTGGGAAGTGTCCTATCCGGAAGCAGCGAGGCAGATGTGCGGTCCTACTGCTTGCGGTAGCTTTCATAGGATCTCTTAAATAGCCCGTCTTTTCCAGGCGCTTTCTTCGGGCAAAGGTGTTGTAGTATGGCCACAACCTCTCTCGTAGTTGTCCATTCTGGCTCAGAGCGAGTTGGTATTTCCTCAAGTTGTTCTTCCTTCTCTGAGTGCCGTATTTTTTAATTTGAATGCCCAGCCGATTCGCCTCTGTCCTACGCACAGTGGGTATCTCGGAGGTAGTGCAATGAATAGCCGGGGAAGGAAGGAGGTAAACCCGGTGCCGGCATTTGCCTGTTCTTACGAAGAACATCAGGGGGGCCAACAGCTTAACGTCCCTTCCAAAGGACGGAACAGCTGAATTTGCGCGGTCTCCTCAAACCACACAAACAGGGGGCAGGGTGACCTACTTGCGCAGGATTCGTCACCGATGCCTCTTCAAGCAACAGGCGAGTAGCAATCAGCGTCCTAACCACTACACCACCGGCACCCCGCTGAGTGCCGTACCGTTTGTCCGTCCGAGCTTTTATCCCCACCGAGGGTTGGTGGCTCGTCTCCCATTAGATGTTGAGTCGACCTAAGGCGTTTTGCAATTTTGGGGAGGATGGGATTCCACGCTTTTCTGAGCGGGAATTCCGTGTCCCTGTTCAGGGTGTTCTTGTGCAGCCTGATCTCATTGACTTCCTTCACCAGCCTCTTACAAAAGCCACTTGCCTTTGCGACGACTTTGTCCTCTGTGAAGTTGATGCAGTGGTCTGAGGAGATGCTGAGCTCTGCAACCGCTGACTTTTCGAGCTGCTTAAGAAGGATGCATCTTGTATGCTCTTTTATTCTGATCTCCATTTTCCGTCCTGTTTGTCCTATGTACTCCGTACTGAACGAGCATTGGATTTTCTATACTCCGGCTGTTTATAGCCCTAGTTGCTCCATGTCATGTGGTAGAAAACTTTTTATTTTTAGAGGCGGCTTGTATGCCACCCTGATGCCTCGCCTTCCTATGATTTCCGATATCCTCCCGGAGAGGAACGGTATACAGGCCGTGGCTACAGGTTTTCCCCCGTTGTGACGCGCGGTAGAAGCGTCCGCCGTTGCTCTTGTGTTTTTTTTCGTCGCGACTGGGGTCGCTAGTGGCGGGCACCGTATACAAGGCCGTGGCTCTACGGCCGGGAGGGGAGTCGGAATTTCATGTATTGGAGGTCAGTCGCGGGTCTTTGGCTACGAATTTCGAGTGCAGGCGGAATTACTCCCTATCCCCACCGTTTCCTTTTTTATCACTACCTCATTCCTCCTTTTTCTTTCACCTGCACTGGTGCTCAGCGGGTCACCTTCCAACGCCGGCGAATCCCTCCTCGCAGCCCCTGAAGTCGCGGCTAACGTTACACCGTTTTCTTCGTTTTTCTGGAAACGGCCCTTTTCAGGGTCATGCTGATGGCCGTACTGGTAGAAAGACAGTCGTAAATATCTGATTTCTCCCACTAAACCCTCTTTGTCAGAGATGGATCTTGCACGGTCGATCAGGGTGATCAAAACTCCTCGTCGTTGGAAGGAGACGGTGGTGGCTCATCCCGTTAAGATATAGGCTTGTGTGGGTGGGCTTGCGGTATACGCTGTGCCCCAGTGTGCCGTCCGGTTTGCGACTGACCAGGATATCCAGAAATGGGAGGCATCCGTCCTCCTCCTCCTCCATAGGCAAACGGACGCTCGGATGTATGCTGTTGAGGTGATTTAGGAAGTTCGTCAGGGCGTCTAGTCCATGAGGCCAAATCACGAAAGTATCGTCCACGTATCATAGGAAACATTTCGGCCGTTGTGGCGCCAAATTGAGCGCCTTTTCCTCAAAATCTTCCATTCTGGTGAAAGCGGGAAACCCATGGCCACGCCGTCCGTCTGTTCGCAGGTCTACACATTATAAAGGAAATACGTCGATGTTTAAGTATGACGGAATAAGTTCAGGATTCCGGGCTCAGAACGTTGTTTTAGGAGTTCCAGGGTGTTCTCGATTGCCACCATCTCTCCCTCCCGCTCTCTCTCTCCCTTTTTCTCTCTCTGCCTCTTTTCCTCTGTCCATCTTTCACTCTCCCCCTCTTTCTCTCTCTCCCTCTTTCTCTCTCTCCCTCTTTATCTCTCTCCCTTTTTCTCTCTCTCCCTCTTTCTCTCTAGTGCCGATGCTAATAGGAGACACACGTGTTTAGTTCCGCTCCCCACAGACCCTTAACCTCAACTTCTTACTCTCACTCGCCATGGCTACGAAAGTTGACCTCCAGGCCCAAAATAAAGCCCTCGAATCTCTCGTGAAAGATCTCAAGAAAACTTTTGAGTCGGGATTGATCGAGGAGGTGAAATCTCTCGGAGGACGCGTCTCATCATTGGAGACCAAAACGGACATTCTCTTTGAGAAATTGGACGTCCTCGATCAGCATGGCAGACGTGATTGTCTCCTCATCCACGGGATCCACGAGGAGGAGAAGGAAAATCCCGCCAAAGTTGCCGAGATCTTTAGGGGAGCAACCTCAATATGGAAGTTCATCCTTCTATGATTTCACACGCTCACCGTCTTCGAGCCAAGAATCCAGAGTCCAGCGGACCACGACCATTAATGATTCACTTCAGAGATCATTTGGACCTCGTCGCTGTATGGAAACTGAAAAAGGCACTGAAGGCGAGTAAATATCTAATTACCGAGTCCCTCACTCCCATGCGAGTGAGGTTACTCAACGATGCCAAAGCTTCATTTGGGGTGAACAGTGTTTGGTCTCAGGAGGGTAAAATTGTTATATTGAAAGACAGCAAAAAATATTATATCACCAAGCAAAGTGAACTTTCCAGGCTTAATAAATAGATATATTTCAAATGGTCATCAGTAAGTGGGTCTTGGGGAACTTAGTCCCAATCGCTGTTGTGTTATTATTATTTTCCTTTATTCTTTTAACTTTTTTAATACTTCATTAATACCTACTTTTTAAATATACATTGAATTTATTCATTGTCTTCCCTCGCAGTAATTATTATCTTATCCTGTCCTGTGTTTTGCCTTATTATCCTGTACGAGTGCTTTTCTCGTTGTATTTAATCATTTTTTTTAGTTTATTTGATTTTATATATTTCCTTTCTGAAATCATTATTTTAATATCTTATTTATTCGTCGCATTGTATATTATTTGATTGGATTTTCTTTAACGCTAATCTAGGCTGATTTATATTTATCGTCTTTATAAACACTTGTAAGTAATGTAAGCAATCTTCTTTCCGCAAATAGCCACGACACACACTGTTTAAGAAACTCCTTCGATTCCTTAGGGCTAGATATTCTTCCTCTCGATGCTACACATCACACCCCATATTCTTCCACCTGGCTTGACTTAATAGCGACCTCCAGTATAAGCAAAACAGTATCATTCGGGCAACTACCGGTTCCTGGAATTTCATTACACGACTTAATATATTTTTTTTTCTCCCTTAAGGTCCCAAAACAAAAATCTAAAATCATTAATTACAGAGACTTAAAAAACATAGACGTCACAAGTTTCTTTGCGGACGCCACCAACGTACCCTGGTATTTCACTGAGTTTTCCGAGGAAGTAGATGACAAGGTAGAGGCGTTAAATAGCATGATAATCAACATTTATGATCGACACGCTCCTATGAAAACGGTTCGCGTCTCCAAACGGCAAACGCCGTGGATAACGGAAGAAATAAAACACTTTATGAAACTTAGAGACGCTGCTTTTCGTAACTTCAAAAGAACGAAGGGGTTTGTTGATCATGAATACTACAAGCAATTGCTCAATAAAACCAAGCAGATGCTAAGAAACTCCAAGTTAAAATATTACCATTCAATCATTGGCACTAACAAATCGCAAGCATCAATTTGGAGAAACTTAAGAACACGGGCATAGGTAAACAAAAAAACTCGATTCCCAATCCTAACTTCTCCCTCGACGCACTTAACCAATTCTTTACTACTACACCCTTAACTAAAAAAAGCAGTACCGTCTCTTCCCATGACAGAATGAAAAACTTCCAGTCAACAGCTAGTCTAACTGATTTCAACTTCTCTCCTATCTCACAGATTCAGACACTCAGGTCCTTAAAATCTATTAAGTCCAAATCTTACGGGGTAGATGGAATTTCTATAGAAATGCTTAATAAACTCACACCTTATATCCTGCAGTCAATTACTGACATCATAAACACATCACTAATGCAATGCAAATTTCCTTCACAGTGGAAAAAAGCTATGGTCATTCCTCTTCCAAAAAAATCAGCTCCTGAAAATTTAAACGATCACAGGCCTATAAGTATTTTATCAACCCTATCTAAAGTCTTAGAACGACTGGTCCACGAGCAACTGACTGACTTCCTCCAACGACGCAATCTTTTAGATCCTTTCCAATCTGGATTTAGAAAACACCACAGCACATCCACTGCCCTTTTAAAAATAACTGACGTTATACGCGCAGCAATGGACACAAAACAAATTACAGTTCTAACATTAGTCGACTTTTCTATGGCATTCGATTCAATCGAGAAGGATATCCTCATGGACAAACTCAAAGGCATGGGTTTCTCACATACTACGTTAGATTGGCTCTCATCTTACCTAAATAACCGTCACCAAAAAGTAACTCTAAATAATTCCTCCTCTTCTTGGCTCCCCGTCACCAGAGGCGTCCCACAAGGATCAATTCTCGGCCCTCTTTTGTTCTCCATCTACATTAATGACATCTCCACGGCAATGCTCCTATCACCTCAACGCCGACGAACTTCAGATCTATATACATTCAAAACCCTCAGAACTTCCAGACGCCATTAGTAAACTGAATGCGGACCTTAAATCACTAACCGATTGGAGCAGTTATCATGTCCTAAAAATAAATCCATCTAAATCACAAGCGATTTTGATAGGTTTCCCAAAGCTCCTTTCCCACATCAACTTCGATATCGACTGTCTGCAAGTTGATAATGCACCCATCCAATTCTTTAAAACCGTAAAAAATCTTGGTCTTATTATAAATGACACGCTCACGTGGACAGACCATATCACGAGTGTTTGTAAAAAAGTAAACTGCTTCCTCTATTCATTGAAGAGACTAAAAAACTTCCTACCCCAGAATTTAAAGCAAAAACTCGTATCCTCTCTTCTTCTGCCTCATATAGATTACTGCGACGTGGTCTACAGTGATCTATCAGTAGAGCTGTCCAATAAAATTCAAAAAACTTTAAATTCCTGCGTAAGATTTATTTTTAACCTTAAAAAATCAGATCATATATCTGACTATTACAAAAAGATGTCATGGCTTAATCTCGATTCCCGCAGGAAACTCCATATCCTAATACACTATTTCGGCTACTGTCTTCAAACTCTCCCTCTTATCTTTCGTCGAACTATTCCTTTCTCTCTTCCCTACACGAAAAAAACACCCGTAACTCAAGAACGCTAAATATTCCAACTCATAGAACAAAGATTTTCAGTAATTCATTTCATGTAGCGTCCTGCAGACTTTGGAATGAGTTACCCGTAAAGAAAACAAAGCTAAAGTCACTGGAAGGCTTCCGCAACTCCTGCTTTCTTCATTTGATGAACAAGTGCTAAACTGAATGATGTAATCCTACACACACTTCACTTTCTGCCAGATTTATCAACTCCAACATGAAAACATTGTATTGTACGCAGCCTCCGGTATTTTACATACTCCGACGCTCAAGTCTATCTAGTGTGGTTTTAAAAATATATTTTTAATGTAATTTTTTTAATTTTATTTTTGTTTTATTTTAGTTTTTTAAATTTCCGTTAAATTTTCTCCTAACTTTCTTTTTCATCTTTTATTTGTAATGCAAGCATTTATATTCGAAAGTATAAAATGAAAATTCTCCATATTTATAATTATTCAACATTGTCTCTGTTGTACTTATCTACATGTATAAGAGAATGTATATGTATATTGCTCTCGTGGTAACCATTTTTTTGTGAATTAAGATTGTAAATTTTTAAAAAATTGTTAAATATGTAAATCCTGATGTAACCAAATTGTAATGGTTAGGTGGAAGAGGGGGCTACTTAGCCTCAACCTCGCCAATAAAGACATTTTTCTTTCTTTCTTTCTTTATTTCTCTCTCCCTCGTTCTCTCTCTCCCTCTTTCTCTCTCTCCCTCTTTTTCTCTCCATCTTTCTTTCTCCCTCTTTCTCTCTCTCTTTCTCCCTCGCCCGCTTTCTCTCTCTCTCCCTCTTTCTCTCTTTCAACCTCCTTCCCTCCCAAACTCTCTTACCTCGCAACTTCCTTTCCTCTCAACCTATCTCCCTCTCAACCTCTCTACCTCTCAACCTCTCTATCCCTCAACCTCTCTCCCTCTCAAACTCTCAACCCCCTTCCCTCTCTACCACTCTCTCTTTCTCTTTCGCCCTAATAAAGTCGTTTGTCTGTCTGTCTGTCTCTTCCATCCTTCCTTCTCAACATCTCTCTCTCTCTCTCAACCTCCTTTTCTCTCAACCTCTCTCAAAATTTCTCTCGAAAGTACACCTTCACCTTTCTCTCTCCCAACCTCTTAAACTCTCTACCTCGCAACCTCCTTCCGTCTCAACCTCTCTCACATTCAACCTCTCAACCTCTCTCCCTCTCAAACTCTACCTCTCAACCTCCTTTCCTCTCAACCTCCTCCCCTCTCAACCTCTCTCCCTCTCAAACTCTCTCCCTCTCAACCTCCTTTCCTCTCAACCTCCTTCCCTCTCAATCTTTCTCTCGAAAAAATCCCTTCACTTTTCTCTCTTCCTTTTTCTCCTCTTGCCTCCCTAATATTCTTCCCTACTACCTCAACATCCGTCAGATTCTTCGCTTCCTTTATCTTCATCCATTTCAGTGGGATCCGCTTCCTCTCTCTCTCTCTCCCCATCCTTCCTTCCCACCTATCTACTCTTCCATTTATAGAACGATCCTCCATTCTAACTTCCCTCGCCTTACCTGTTCCCCATTCCTTTCTCAGAGCTGATTCCTCCCGTTCTCTTTCAGACTTCCGCTCAGACCCCGGGGGCCTTCTGCAAACGCGCGCGCACACACGCACGTACTCTCTCGCCCCCTATCCGCCTCTCTTCCTTCCGAACGCGCTTCCTCTCATTCTCTTCTTACTTTATTCGCCCCGTAGCGAAAGAAAAAAACCTCTCTCGTCGCTACACAACCTCGCGTAACCGCATTTTCCCTATTCCGCCTACTTTTTAAGGGAATGGGGAGTGAAAGACGGTTCCATGCGCGCATATCCATTTTCTCCGGCATTTTATTAAAATATACCACGTAACATAAAAATATTCTTCATTCTTTTCCACTTCCATCTCTGGAACCTCTTCCGAGGTGGCGTGTATAGAGCACTCTTTAAATATTCAGTTAAGCTATTGCGGGTTTAAATTATAAAAATGATTTGAACCAGTAGAGAAAAATCTGGCAAAAATTCCTCGGTTTTAGGTGGACGGAACGAGCGGATGAATGTATTTAGCAGAAAAGATGGCGTTTTTAAATGCAAAGAAGGAGAGAATAGAAGGCCACATAAATATTCTCCTCGCCGATGGAACAGGAGTTAGTACTAAATGCATAATATAAATTATCTACTGAGACCTTTATGAAATTATTTTAATTAATTTAATTTATAAAACGAGATATTTGTAAAAAGAAATATATATGATTGTGAGTTACCTAATAGTAGTAGTAGGACTTTTGGAATAAAAACACAAAATCATTTGTTAACTATTATAAATGTGACGAAACTTTTATATTGAACATGTTTTAAGGATAATTTTGTGCCAGTAAATGGCAAGTCATTCACTTTTCCAAGCCAGAAAGACATGAATTCGACAAAATGAACTTTATTTGGTTAACTACGGCACTTCTCGTTCAACACTCAGTCCGACAATATTATGCATTTGTCCCTTCTATATGACTCGAGCGCTCAAAGAAAGCAATAGTATATATGTGCCCTAATAGATGTTTCTAAAAACGAATCGCTCTATATTTTGCTCATTTTATTTTGATCTCACGTTGCCCGCAAAGGAAATGGAGTATTGAGGCAGCGTACCTAACATCACCTTCTCCACAATTTCAACCGAAGGCTAAGACCAGTGGGGGGGGGGGGGGGGCGATCGCCATCCCATTGGACGATCCCATTGCCCTCCACTGGATACATTCTTAAATTCATTCTGCGCCACATTCCATGACTCCACACCGAAGATTAAGTTTGTAAGACAAGGGAAAGAAAGATTATGACGAAGATAGGGATTTTATAAATGTATGGTCGTCGACAGAGACGGAATCAAGTGGGACGAGGGGCCATCGGAGCGATCACCCCCCCCCCCCTCCACTTTGGAAGTTTCTGGATCCGCCCCTGGCTAAGACACTTAACTAGATAGTAACCGCAGCGAAAGCGAAAATACCTCTCTCGTTCAAGATCGATGTACCTTCCATGGCTTGAGGTAGAGAAGGAAGAGTGAGTTGAGGGAAGAAGGGCCGTGTACCTTACTTCGTGACCCCTTTCGCCCGCGGGAGTTGACACAGTAGAGAGAGAAAGAGGGCCTAGGCGTCACGGCGTCCCGCAACACGGCCCCTAGCCCACCCGACCCAACGCGACCTCTAACCCGCTTTCTCTCCCCGCAACGTCCACCAGTGCCAACTTCCTCTCTTCCCCAACTCGCCAAATGCCGCAGAGAAGACTCCTTCGATCCGGCCAATTGTCTACTCCGAGTTACAAAACACATCCTAGGAGAAAAATCTATCCCTTTGTCGCATCTTGACGTAAGGTTGGAGAGACATACAGAATCGTGTCTCACGACACTTTCGAAGTTAGCTCCAAACGGACATGACACCAATTCTACGCCTTTGATATTGTGCTATTGCCTAGTACTTCTTACGAGATCTGAAACACACGTTTTATGTTATAATCCATTGTTATACGTCAAAAGGGCGAGCGTCAAAAAAAAATAGTAAAGGAATTAAAGGTAATATAAATTAGTGTGTGGCTGAAATTGCTTTCTATCAGTTGATATCCACAACGTATCTTCTATCAAGGAATTGATTCTTTGTGAACAATCGTGGTTTCTTGTAGTAAATATGGATACCAGTCACTGAATTTTTCAATATATTTCTCAAGGCCTAGCTATAATCAGATATTATAAAATAATTAATAATTATTATTAAAATCCAAAAAGTCTTGTGACAACATTTACTTAGAAAATGGTAAGAATCCACCTTCCAACCACTTAACCTAACTCGGGGGGAGGAAACAGGGCGAATCAAATCCTCAAACACTTTACCCAACCCGGGGGAGGAAATAGGACAAATCCAATCCCCCAACCACTTAACCCAACCCGGTGGAAATAAATAGGACGAATCCTACCCCAACCCGGGGAGGAAATAGGACGAATCCAATTCCACAACCACTTAACCCATCCTCATCATTAGTCGATAATACAATAAGCATATAAAACCTCCAACTTTTCCTCCTTGACTAATTTCGTTTTCTACTTTCGCTCATTTAGTTTTCGCTTTTTTGAAGCTCGCCCTTTTAACGCTCGCCCTTATTGTTTTGCCCTATCGACGTGATACCATATCAGGTACACGTCAAAAGGGCAAAACAATAGGGGCGAGCGTACAAATAATATAAAATCGTATTAAATATTGAAAAAATATTGGAATTTAATTCAGTTGCAATCTTTTCTCGTCGTAAATCATATGCTGAGATATCGAACTTGTTATAAAGAAAATTATGTCTTACGAAGGATAACAAAAATCAGATCACCTATTATGTGGATTACAGGGAAATTTTCACAATCTGATTTATAATAGTGACGGCAATCAAATTTTATCTTTAGACTATATAATAATTATTTAATCGCAATTTTTATTACATTAACCCGTTCTTGTTTCATTGAATGTGACTAAAATGGACCTTTTAACGAACTGAGGTGAATGCCGAGTTTGCATCAAGCAAGCAGAGGACTTTCTCCTAACGCGCATTTAATAACATAACTCAACACTATAAAAGCTTTTGAATGTAAATATTTAGTAAATTAAACCTCACATTATGTGGAAATCAACAGCCGAATTTTAAATCAAATACTAAGTATGGAATTTTCCGGCATACCACAAGCGGCATACAGAGATTAAATCAATGTCGGAATTTTGCGATGCAACCGAGCCGGGAGATTTTAATAAAAATAATTCCTAAATAGCTCCAAATATTACAGAATGTATTAAATAGAACAAAATAACTCAAGGGCCAAACACGAAAGTTAAAAAATATCTCCAACACGTTTCTGAATTACATTATGCACAATTAAAAAAATCATGAAAAACATTTCGTTTTTAAGGAGACTACTTAGCACACCATCACACTGCCCCTTTAATCAAATCTCTCTCCTCGCAACCCCTTCTCCGAATTTCTTCCAACAGCGTCTCTCCGTCCTACTTCCTCCATTTCTCCTTTTTCCTCCCTCCCTCCTATCCTTCTCTCTCCTTCCATCCCTTTCTCCCTCCTTACCTCCTCCCTCCTTATCACCTCCCTCCCTCCTTACCTCCGTCCTCTCTCCCTCTCCTTCTCCCTCCCTTTTCCTCTTCTTCATCCCTTCCCTCCCCTCCTTCCTTCCTTCTCTCCACCACTCTCGACACGGAACGCAGCCAACCCTCGACAGCCAGGGAGAGAGAGAGAGAGAGAAGGCAGGGACCAAGGACGACTACCAAAACAATATATAGGAAATCAATCGGGAAAACACAATAGGAAATGAACCTCTCCTCTCCCTACCCATTGCCCCGCCCTTATGCCCCCCCCCCCCCCCGCCCCCCCTTCCCTCTCTCCCTTGCAACCCCTTTCCTTCTCCTTCGCCAGCCGCTCTCCGGACTGATCTCCATCAAATATTCACCAATCAAACGTCGAAAACCCATTCCCCGCCCCTTCTCTCCCCTTCCTTCCCGCCTTCCCTCTCTGCCGTCAGCACACATAGGCGACCCGGGATCGATCGAACCTTACTCGTGAGCATCGTCTCGTGGACGCAATCACCGTGCTTGGCCCGCTGGCTGCTTGCAAACTCCCGCTGGCAACCGCCCAACGCCCCAATCGGGAGAATAGACGCCAATTCCCTTCCTTCTTCCATTCCTCTTCCTCCCACTATTCTTCCTCCCCTAAACTTACTCCCCTACTATTCCTCCCCTAAACTTACTCCCCTACTATTCCTCCCCTACACATTCTCAACTGCGCCATGACCTCCTTTCCACCTCCGTCTATCGCGTGGCTTCTTCGGGGAAGACGAATTCTCTCATTAACTGAGTTCATTGGAATGGGACGCATGTTTACGGATCGTCCGGAACTAATAAAGTATATCAACGCTGGCTTCTATTGATTTCAATCAAGGCTTCACTCTCGTTTCAGGTTTTGCGCAATTTATCGTGTGCTCAACGATAGAGAGAACTCGACGAAAATTATCTGTGATTTTTATATGCCAGAAATTCGGGTCTAGGATAATTCACCGCCAGCAATTCATCGCCAGCAATTTAACGATGCGGAAAATTCACCGACAGCAATTCACCACCACGGAAAATTCATCGACATGGGAAATTTATCGCCTTGTATGGATCATGTTGTTAACAAAAACTGTATTAAAATGCGTGTGCGGAGTCTACGCCGACAGAAGAATATAAGGGTAAATAATCCAACTATGGCGGTATACGTAGGGGAGAGTACTGTTCTCATGAAAAAAATCGATTTCGAGATTTCAACGGAAATACACGTTTTGAGGTCCCCTGAACGCGTTTTGACCATTTTCTCGATGATGTCTGCGTGTGTGTGTAAGTGTATTTGACAGTTTTTTGTGGGCACTCGAACTCAAATACTATTAATCAGGTCTACGCTAAATTTTATATTTATCATTTTTATAAAAGTCACAAGAACTGATTAGTTTTTGGTAAACATCGGTCAACTGGAAGTAAATGTTTACTCTTGTCACATTCGTTCTTTACTTTCTCCATAAACGTAGTGTAGGGGAAAGTATTGTATTCATGAAAAAATTAACTTCGAGATTTCAACACAAATACACGTTTTGAGGTCCCCTGAACACGTTTTGACCATTTTCTCGGTGATGTCTGTGTGTGTGTGTATGTGATGACTTTTTGTGGGTGCTCTAATTGAAAAACTATTAATCAGAACAACGCGAAACTTTAATTTAACATTTTTATAAAAGTCACAGGAACATTAATTTTTGGTAAAAATCGGTCAACCGGAAGTGGGTGTTTACTCTTGTAACATCCGTTATTTTAAAAGATTTGCTTTAATATTTGATAAATGTAAAAATGTATCGGAATAAAAGTTGTAGGAAATGAAATTTTCTACAACCTTTGTTTGAAACATTATTCCATATAATACATTGTTTAATAGATATCTTATATTTGTTGCTGCCACCACCACGCCACCTTCCGACGATTATTGTTGCCAATTGACGCTTAGTTACGTCTTATTAACGCTCCTTTTCCTTTTCTTAATTGTTGGAGCTTTGTGGCTATATCCAATATCAGATGGCTATGGTTTCAGTTTATTTCTGTTCTTTGTAAAGTCAAAATTTTCTCGGTTTCTTAAAATATTTATTATTATGTAACATTAAAAGTGAAATACTCCTATAGCCAAACAATTAGAGGGTTACAACACCCAATGCATTTCGCCCACAAGGTGGACATCGTCAGGGGCAAAACCTGTTTCAACAGTGACTGGGAGTCACTTTTAATAATCTAAGCCAAAGTTATTGAGCTACCAACGATATATTATGTAACCTATTTAGAATTTTTAGAAATATTGCAGATATGTAGAAAGTCATGCGGTTGCCACATCAGATTTTTACATGCTTTAATATTTGGTTAATTAAAAAAGTAGTAGAATAAAAGATGTAGGAAATTTAACTTTCTACAACCTTGATTCGAAACATTTTCCATATAATGCATTGCTTAAGAGATATCTTATAAACTATATTTTTAGCTGCCACAATCGCACAACCTACCGGCGACTATTGTAAACACTTTATGATTAGTTACGTCTTAGTAACGCTCTTTCTTATTTTGTTATTTGTTGGAGCTTCGTGGCTATATCCAATATCAGAAGGCTATGGTTTGAGTTTGTTTCGGTTCTTTGTCAAGTATTTAAATTTTTTCGTAGTCCCTTAAAATATTTATAATGATTTTACCTAATCAGAATTTTTAGAAATATTACAGGCATGGAGAAAGTCATGTGGTGACCACATCAGTTTTTTGTATTTATGATTTTCTGGCATATCTATTAGGTTAAAAAGAGGGTAAGTACTTTTTTCGATAAATATTCATCAATGAGCGTTGCTGAATCCATCTTTGTTCATAGTTACCGCAACTCTTGAATGTATTTCTAAAACGGTATAGCTATAACATATTGAATTGTTCGTTTCTGTGTTACTGCGCATGGCCAAGTCCGTCCCTAAGACCCATACTTCACCACGGCCCTCTTTGGTAGCTAACCCCTCCCGCCCAACCCACATTAGTCCTTCCGACGATCCCTCTTGCGCCTTCGGAAGTCGTTGCTTCCAAACCGCTTCGATCATGACCGCCACTCCCCCGCATCTATCCCCTAACTCCTTCCATCGCGCTTCGTAGTCAGCTTCTTGTTCGAAAAGAAACTTACAGCCCAAATAAACTCTTCCCTCAACCAAGCGCCCTCTCTCCTATCACTAAGAGAGAGAGGGAGATAAATCGAGATTTCTTTCACTTTCTTTTGTTTCTAACGCATTTAGACTCGGGTTATTTAATCGTATCCTTATTAACTCCCCTAGCAGTTGCAAGAACTGTCGCATCTCTTTATTTTGGCGAAATACTACCGAGTCACTCCGCTCAAAAACAGCAGAGAATCTCGTCCTCCGATGCAGGTACGTTGCATTCATGACCTATGACCTTAAGTAAAAAATTTCCAATTTCCTCCGCAGGAGAATTTCAAAAGTTTTTCCTTCTCTTTTAATGCGTTTTTGTGATGCGGAAAATGTTTTAAATTATCTTTCATGCTCAGAGAATAATGCTTGTGATAAAAATAATAATAAGTGGAACGAGCTTTATAGAGAGCTCGAGAGAGTTTATTTTTTTTAAATAACACAGCTCCCGATCTTTATATCAATACGGCAGATTTGCTGGGAAAATACCACACTCTCGGAAAAACCCGTTCTCGCGATAATTATAAAAAATTTCGACGCAATGGAGAGAGAGAGGATTTCAAATTAATATCAAAAGCAAACATGTGCACGGTTTACACACTTTCTCTTTTTCATTTTAAATCGAATAAGTGAAAGAGAGAATCGAATGAGTCTCGATGGGATGGAGATTAGGAAATAAAATAATAATATTGGAGAGTAAATGAAAAGGAATTCCGGATAAACCTTTGATTTTTATGCCCTTAAAACGACATATGTCAAAACTATATTTATGCTAAAAATACCACATAATTCATAAATTTTGAATATTTTTAACTCACGTCTGTAATGCAGGTAAAATATTATGCTGTAATAATACGACAGTGGCAGTTTTTATTCGCCAAGTTCAGCAATAAATACGTTATTCCTTACCCATAATTTTCGAGGAATATTGATCGTATTTGGGGCCAGATTTGAAGGGCTCCATTACAGTTTAGGGAACTTGGGCAATTTCGGCAGTGGAGTATGAAAAAGGGTACACCGCAAATGGTCGCAACCAGTTTCAATATGGGATCCCATATCTCCCATCGCAGGCTATTTCTCATCTAGCCGTCTTCTCCGTATTTCCTAATCAAGGCCTTTCCCTCTCCGCTAAGCACCAGCCGCCTCCCCCCCCCCCTCAAAGAGCACGCCTCCCCTTTTGACTCCCCATTTGCCTCCACAAGTCCACCCCTTTATTTCTCGAAAGCCCCACCATTCAAGATTTACGGCCCGTGAAGCGACTCCCACCCTTTTCCATTCCCCGAGTCCTTTTCAACATAACAGCACTCACTTCGCTTCGCCCGCGACGTCCGCCCCTCACTTGCCTACTATGCACTTTTAATCTCAACATAGACTCTCTCTTCGACCCATCCCTCAACACCCTCTCCCATTTATACTCTGTGCCTTCATCCTTTGCTACACAGAACCAGAAACGCACTAGTCATAAGGAGGTGTTATATCGATTTATCTGGGAAAAAATCGACCTATAAAAAACCGAAGAGCCGCGAGTCAGGTCTTTGAAAGAATACTGGAGAGGCCTCCGAGTCGCCCACCGTCCCTTCTTGCGCACGGCCCCATCCTTCCCCCATCCTTCCCCCACCCTTCCTCTCCACCTTTCCCATCCCCCCTCCCCCTTCCCATTGCCTCCTCCCCCTCCCTCTCTTCCATCCGCCTTGTGGGTGTTTTCCTGCAGCTGGGTTTTTCCCAGGGAATAGTAATTATCCCTAGTTTTTCCTCACAGACAAATCTCCATCTCTTTTCATTTCCTAAAATGCTAGCTTGTCATTTTATTTATGTAGTACTTGACTTTATGTAATCTTTTATTTTTATTATTTGCTACTTTCTGTAATTGACAATGGGTTAGATGAATATGAAACTATTTATTCTCAATCTCACCCGCCCTCTCTCCCCTCCCCATTCCCGTCCTCCCTCTCCACTCTCCCACTTCCTCTCTTCCTTTCCCCTTCCCCTTCCTTCCTTCCTCCCTCCTCCTATTACTAACTTCCTCTGCTGCCCCTCCTATCATTTTCCGAGTCGCCACGCGATCTCCACTTCATCGATCCATTCCTCTCTCTGCCCTTCCAATTCGGATATTTCATTCTCCAGACATTACGACACTTTGATGCCGCTTAGTCCATTTTTCCATCCTGTCCAAAAATCGCTTTCGCTCCTGAGAGCCAGTGGAAACGGGAGCTATCAATCTTTGAATTCCACATCGGAATCAATGGGACGTATAGGTTATGCATCTACGCATTGGCGTCATGTCGGTGCTCCATGCCTGCATCGTATGGCCTGTAATATATTGCGATATTTGGGTGTTTCGATGAAATGTTGAGCCATTTGGCTAATATACTGGCTATTTAACCACGTTCGTGAGTTTAAGTCTATAGAGTCCTAATGATCCATAAACAGGAGTAACTTACTCGGAAATTATTTCACTGTACTGAATTGTAATAGGGAGAAAATTAAAATTTTAAGTTGAGTTAAAATCTATAACGGACACCTTTAGCTCATCCGTGACTTGTGCTGAAAATGTTTTTGTTACATGAATATGGTACGTATATCCTAAAAATTATATATATATATAATATTTCAAGTGATATCAAGCTTAAGTACTTAAGCGTCTTGCATTCTTTTACATCTTAATGGATAAGATTTACTCGTTGTTTCATCTGCACCTCTCATCTGAATGCTTTTCGACATGGCATGCATGCACGATATCACAACCAAAGCGCGACAGATGCGTTTAAATTGAATCGCTCGCACGGTGATTATTACGCGTGACAGATGGACAAACGTCACCCTAGACTGTAATTCCTATAGCTGATTGTGAGACACGCTTGACATGAGGCTAATCCCTTTACCACCTTGGCAATCAGAGCCAGCTGTTAGAGGCCCGTGGCGGAGACCATTTCGTTGTGTATATGTGTGCGATCGCGATAGAGTTAGAGATGAGAGAGATAGAAATGAGATAGGGTTAGAGAGAATGGCGGGGAGGGTGGCGGAAACGATCGCTTAGCCAGTTGGGATAGCTCAAATGTGATTACTGCGTTAAAAGCACAGAAATACGAAGAATATATATAAGGCATAGATACGTAAATGATCAAATTTGTCCTCGAACTTTCAGTGATATTAATTTCTCAGAGGGATTAGTAGGAAATTCAATCTTATGGGGGTTAAGACGCCAATGTTTTACATATAAACATCTCGTTCCGTTACTTTCAAATCATTGATATTCTCAATTTTCAAAAGATCATAAATTCCTTTTTTCTGAAGACTCAACAGGCCGTGACGGACGAATTTTAAATTCTGCTTCTGTTCCGAGTGAACGGACTCTTTTCCGCAAGCTGGGAACCGATACGCGTAAAGCAATTAAAACAAGCTCCGCACCAGTGGACGCTCACCCTCCTATCTACTGATCCCCTCTTACCATTTCCCATCTAAGTCTTTTGCAACAGAAACGCCAGCTTTCCTTTGGCTCCCAATCACGTCCACTCGCTCTACCACCGCAGATATTAACTGGCACGTTCCGCTCAAATTGACCCTTTTAGTTCGTTCTCTCCCTACCTCCTCTCTCAGCCCACTCTACTCCCTCCTCCTTTTCTTCCCCTTTGCCTCCCTCCCTCTCTCTCCGTGCCTCCCTTTATTCCTATCTACCTCCCTCTCTCTCCCTCCTCTCTCCCTCCCTCCCTCTATTCCTATCTCCCTTCCTCCCTCTCTCCATCTCTCCCTCCCTCCCTCTCATCCTCCCTCCCTCCCTCTCTCTCTCCCCCTCCCTCTTTCTCTTTTCCTCCCTCTTTCTCTCTCTCTCTCCCTCCCTCTCTCTTTCCCTCCCTCTTTCTCTTTTCCTCCCTCTTTCTCTCTCTCCCTCCCTCTCTCTTTCCCTCCCTCCCTATCTCTCCATCCTCGAACCCCACCTCGCTCTCTCTCACAGTATACCAATCTCTCTCAGGACACAACACTAAGGTTTTTAGCCAGGACTGCTGACGTTTAATTAGGCATTCTCACGCCACACAGGGAATTGATTCTCGAATGATACCGCCCTCGGGCTGGAAACTGAGAGATAGAGAGAGAAAGAGAGAGAGAGATAGAAAGATAGAGAGAGGTAAGTCAAAGAGATTTTCGGAGTGCGTGGAAGGGATTAATCGAGTGGATATTGCTTGGGATGTCTTTACTGTGTCAATCGTTAATTGGAAGAAGAACACGATATAAATCATGGTGCTAGTTCTCTATAATTCTGATCAATGGTATAAGATAAGCCTTCCATTCTGTAAGGTTAGAACAAAAATAATAGCTCAAAATGACTACGCAACGATGTATAAACTAAGTTGATTAAATAAATTAATTTGAACGAGATGAGGATATTTAAAAAGAGAAACTTTTTCATCAGGTTTGTTTTTGCTTGGTAGAATTCGACGTTTATTTTTTTTGAAAAACGTTTATATTTTTTAAAATCGACATTTATTTTCCCGAGAGATTTTCGACGAATATCGAAGCCTAAAATTACTACTTGGAAGATCTCGATGTTTATTTTTTTAAAGTCGACGTTTATTTTCCCGAGAAATTTTTAACCAATACCGACGCTTAAAATTATTACTTACATATATGGCTGACTGGCTTTCAATTCGATAATTTAAATTTACTTTTTATTTATAAATTATATATATATATATATATATATATATATATATATATATATATATATATAATATATAATAGCGTAATTGCCCGTCAAATATCATAAAAGTATTCCAAATATATATGATTTCGATATGAAAAATCAGTAAGATATGCTATGGTCTAGATTGGCTTTAATGCACAATAAAATCAGTGTTTTTTAAAGTTATCTATATTTTAAGTATACATTTTAAGTAATTATTTGTATTAAATTTAAATAAACTCCTTAACCGTAAAATCCAAAATTAGAGACACACAATGAAAAAGGGGGAGGAAAGGAAGGAAAGGCAAAAGACAATAAAAATTATAATCTTACAGGTTTAGTGGTTGTTACTCCACGCCAGGGGCCTGATGTCACTCACACATTCACTCACTCAATCGCACAAGCACTAATCCTAAAGGTGGAAAAGGAAACGGGACCGGGTTTGCGAGAACTTACTCTGCGCCAGGGATTACACATCAGCTACTGATGATGAGAGCATTACTCTCGAAATACGTATTTAGTACGTTTACCTCATCTATAGAGATCTTGTGTGCGTGTATTCGAGTGCTTGCGTGCGTGATTGTTTCGTCTGTTAGGTTCCCGTCGTTGCCGGAAGGCACATAAACCTACAGGCCGCTGTGTGCGATACTAGGTCTCTGGGGTGGTTTAATCTTCCGTAAACCTAGTATTATTTCCCCTTTCCTTCCCACTAAATTTTTTCCCTTTACCTCTTGGCGTGTACGTGTGCGTGTGTCTGTGATTGCTTAGTAGGTCCCTGTCGCGGTCGTACTGACTTACAAACCTTCTAGCAACGGTGTGATTTTTTGGGTCCCTGGCGCAGAGTAATTTCTCGCAAACCCTGTCCCGTTTCCTTTTCCACCTTTAGGATTAGTGCTTGTGCGATTGAGTGAGTGAATGTGTGAGTGAAATCAGGTCCCTAACGTGGAGTGACAACCCCTAAACCTGTAAGTTTATAATTTTTATTGTCTTTTGTCTTTTACGGCCTTTCCTCCTCCCCCCCTTTTTCATTGTGTGTCTCTAATTTTGAATTTTACGGTCAAGGAGTTATTTCTATTTAACATCAATTTCGCCGTAGTCTCCATCTTTACTTATTTAATTATTAGTAAAGAGGCCAAAGGATTGTCCAAATATTTACTGAAAATAAGAGTAAAGTCGAAATAATATGATATAATGAATAAAGAAGTAGCTGAAATTTACTTGAAATATTTCAGCAAATTATAAGTTATTTAAAACGTATTGAATTTAACTTAATAAATGAATTATTTTACTCTTATTAACTTGTAAAATATAGGATAAAATATGAGAACTGTAAATTTACCATCAAAGGAAATATGTGTAATAACTTACTTACTATTAACTAAATACTTACATGAACTGCAATGAGTTTAACTATATTTTAAGATCGCACTTTTCTTTTAACTATACTAGTGTTGAAATTTTTCCAGAAAAATCCCTTTCGTTAAAGTAATTTAAATAAAAGTTGTAAAATGTTATTTTTCATTCCTATTTGAAATTTGGTTAGAAATATTTGCTGTATTATCAGTTAAATAAATGCATTTAAAATTACGTGACCTATATTTAATTTTATGAACTCCCACCATTTGGCAATGGCGCTTGATTCAATAGTATAACATTTTTATAATCATTTATCATTTATTATTGTTATTTTTGTATTGCAGCTCCTATTAATCCTATACAAATGCTACGTCCTCTTCCTCTTTCTCAGTCTCTCCTCATTACCATTCTCTTTTCCTTCCTCCCTCTAATTACTTAATAGATTTAGTAAATAAGTTATAGCCATGTATAAAAGTCTGACACGTGTTAAAGCACTAAATTGGTGCATTTATTATGAGGCCAAAAATAGAATTCAACAATTTGGACAAAATGCGTGAAAACGTGAAAAATCCTATTAAAAGGTAATTTTTGGAGATTGACAAATGAGATTTAAATTCTCCTCTTCGCGTAACTAGTGTAAGTTAAATAAATACCTCATCCTTGAAATATTTTTAAATGTAAGCGAAAAAGGTCTGCATGTTAAGGAATGGCTTTTTGCGTGATACATATATGCGATGCGAATTTGTAACTACGGTTAATTATAAGATGGACCGTTAAAAACTATAAAAATAACCACAAAAATAGTTAATTATAAAAGCTTCAGTGAGAAGTTAATTGAAGAGAAATTAATGAAAATCACGATTTTAATTTTAAATAATTCAGGCGCCTTTTCTCTCTCGTACTAGAGCATTCAAAACACTTTCCTTACGCATATATATACGTATATAGTAGTATATATACGCATATACGTAGTATAAGGACGAAAATACAATCTCGAGGTTTAACAATTACACGGTCGGCAAGGTAACATATCCTTATGAAGCTAAAATTTTCCAATAAATGTGATTTAAACGTATAACTTGAGCGATTTCGAACCGAAGGCAAAAGTCGACCTTAAGAATAAGAATCTATGTTTATTTTCTTTAAAATGGTCCTGGTACGAAGATTGTAGGTCAATTACTTCTAATTTGATTTTGCAAAATAAAAAAAGCCTACAAGTGAAAAAAGGTATTTTTAAGTGTTCTCTTATGGAGATTTAATTTGCAAGCTCGCAGGCAGCATGTCAGTAGAACGTAAGCTAGCGTTCAGTGTAGTGCGCTGTGACACGTGTGGTATCATTAACTTTCAATAATGCCGTTAACATTTTCATATGAAGAGTATGCGGATATGTACTTCGTGTACGGGTTTTGAGATGCAAAACTTCGTTGCTCCCGTTTACGAATATCGACGACGATTTCCACAAAGAACACCAGTCGACGTACTTTTATTCAAGTTCACCGACATTTACGAGAAAATGGCTCATTTCCGTGTGTGTCTTTGAGAGCTGAATATCCAGTACAAGTTAATGTGGATGAGGAGGAAAACATTATTCAAATGGTTCAGCGAAGTCCACGTCTTAGTATACAAAGAATGTCCGCCCGCCTAAACGTTCCGCGAATGAGAGTATGGCAAGCATTACACGATGAGGGACTTTATCCATACCATATCCAGCAAGTTCAGCATCTTTAACCCGGGGATATGGCTAGGCGGTTGAAATTCTGCCGTTGGTTAAATGCACACCCCTGCCTGAAACGTTATATCTTGTTCACGGACGAGGCACTGTTTACTCGTGATGGAATAAACAACACGAGAAACTACCATTTATGGACTCGCTAAAATCCTCACGGAATAGTTGTAAGCAACTTCCGACTCCGTTTTTCTGTGAACGTGTGGTGTGGTGTCATTGGGAACCAGTTGGTTGGACCGTACTTCTTCCCGCCACGTCTGACAGGTGCCATTTATGCTGATTTTTTGGAAAATGAAATGCTGGGTCTCTGCAAACACGACTTCAGATGTACTACCAGCATGTCGGGGCACACCCCCCCCATTTTAGTAGGAACGCTACGCTGTATCTTAACAAGAAGTTCCATAACCGTTGGATAGGTAGTGGCGGTGCGCAGGATTATCCAGCGAGGTCTACGTTGGATTTCCATGTGTGAGGGCAAATGAAAAACATTTTGTATCAAGCCAAAGTGAGTATGAGGGAAGAACTTCTTCGGCGAATTTTTGATGCTGCGAGGGGAGTTAATAACGCTGCAGTACTCCGTGCTGTTTCACGTTCCCTACTCAAACGGGACAGATTGTTCATCCAAGCTGAAGGCGGCCATTTTGAACAATAGTTGTAACAATAGTTTAAGTATCAATGTAAACGAATGATTCTATAAATAATACATTTTTAAATTAACAATGTATACAAATAATTATTTAAACAATGCATTTTTTCAGCCATTAAGTTGTGCAAATCAAAGTAAGAAATAAATTCAATTGCCCGTAGCACTCTAACAAATGAGAATCGGACCCATGTCATATGACCATTTTACTCAAAATCACTTAAGGAACAAGATCCCGAAGTTATGACATAAAGTCGTCGGACACACACATATCATTTTATATAGACCTTCCTTACAAAGTAACATATAACATATATATATATATAGGAGGATACTGTTTAGGCACTTCCGGAAAAGGTGTAGACTCGAAATATTTTTATCGGTAGAACTAAGCACAAAACTGACTAGGATAACCGAAAATTTCGAAAAAGTTTAAAAAGGCAGATGCTAAAAATTCGCAATTGTTTAAACAAAATTTCAAGGTTTATGTATTTCCGAATGTGCTACGGAATTGACATTTTTTATAAGTAGAATTTGTAACAAAATTAAATAGGGATTAAACAAAATTTGATATTTTAATTTTTTTGAGAATTAAAAATTCTTAAAGTTTAAACAAATAGGTAAATGTTTAGATACTACGGAGAGAGTTGAGAAGCTAAAAGTTTTAAATTATTTAGAAACTAGTCTATATAAACGAATAAACATTTCAATGCCTCCATGAAATAGTTATTGCGGCCGTTATAAATTATTTAAATTTAAATAATTAAAGGTTATTTCACTTCTAAATGTGCTCCAAATTTAAAATTTCGCAGAAATGTGTAGAATTATTAACCAGATGTGAAAAATTTATAATATTACTAAAATTATAAAAATTAGTGATTGTTTTACTCTATTATTGTTCCATAAGGAAAAAACGAAAATCGGCCCAGAGGAGAAATTTTATGAATTAAAGAAATATTTCCCATGATGAAATATCTCTCCGAAAAATTAATATTTTTTCAAGGTGAGATGAAATGCTTTCAGTATGCAAGCACCTTCTACTAGTGTATATATATATATACACACACACACACATATATGTATGTGTGTGTGTCTGTGTGTGAGTTTAGGCACTTCCAGATAAGCGACTGACACGATTTTTTTCTTCGGTAGGATTATGTGCAAAACCGACTAAAAAAACGAAAATCTTAAAAAGGTTCTACAATGCGGCCCCTAAAAATTCGAAATTGTTTAAACAATTTTTTTAAGGTTCATGCATTTCCGATTATGCTACGGAACTGAAATTTTTTTATAGGTAGAATTTGTAAAAAAACGAAATAGGGATTATAGATATATTGATATTTTAGTTTGTTTGGTAGCTAAAAATTCTTAAAATTTTATAAAATAGATAAATATTTAGATACTAAGGGGCAAGGTAGGGTGCTGAAATTTTAAAGTTATTTAGAGTTTTGTCTATGTAAACGAATAAAAATTTCAATGTATCCATGAAATTGTTATTGTGGCCGGTAAAAATTATTTAATTTTAAACAATTAGATAAACGTTATTTCACTTCTAAATTTGCTAAAAATTTAAAATTAGGCAGAAATGTGTGGCATTATTAACCCAATGTGGAAAAAGTGTAATATTCCTAAAATTGCAAAAGTTAGTGATTTTTTTACTCCAGTATTGTTGCATAAGGAAAAAACAAAAATCGGTGCCTAGGTGAAATCATTTGAATTAAAGAAATATTTCCCATGATGAAATAACTCTCTGAAAAATTATTGTTTTTTCAAGGTGAGATGAAATGCTTGCAGAATGCAAACACCTTCTACTAGTATGTAATATAGCTACTTGTGTCTCACTCACTGACACAAAACTCTTAGGTACTTATAGATGTGCTAGAAATCTGAAATTTGGCATGTTGGTAAGCGGAGTAGCACAGCCGACGACAAAAATCTAAAATCACAAAAACGTTTATATTTAAGGGGTCTTTGTAAAACCCAATGTTTCATTTCAATACCACCTAAGAAAAACATGGGATTCAGTCCAAGGCTTTCTAAAAATGCATTTAATTGCAATTCTCGCGTACTACTGAAAGCACAAACACGACGATTAAATTTGGAATATCGACTATAGGATGGAACGAATAGGTTTTCTTTTTCTCTAGGACTTTAAGATATCACAATCGGGAAGCAACCCCGATAGCAGTGAGGGTAAAACGTCAAAAGTATTTTAATGTTGTGTTGCGTAGTTTTTCGAGAAATTTGAACTCTTTTCAATTGTTAAATATAATGGCGTCATACCTGTTTAGCGATTGTTTTTATCCAAATACGTACTAAAGGCCATAATCTTAACACAATATATCGTAATTTTCCATGATTTTAGTTTATAGGGTATTGTCTTAATGATGATTATTCTTATTGCTCGTGCAGGGCGATCTATGTCACGAAACTTGAAGTACGAAAACTAGGACACGAGCCAGAGAATTTGGAAATTAATATATATATATATATATATATATATATATATATATATATATATAAGAATATTTTCACTTGAAAGCTTACCTCTTCAAGTAACCAAAAAAGTTGGTGCAGAAAAAGTTCATTGTGCGAACACAAAACGATATTTCTTTTCTTGTATTTTTCTCCTTATTTACAAATATTGCCAAACGCGATGATGTTGACAACATACCTACATGAGAAAACCTATTAGTAGTTAATTCACGCCTTTTACTAAATGAATCTTCATGATTAAACCAAATTAGCATTCTGCATATCAGTCACGAGAATATTGTCCTACCACGTTGAAACTTTGTGTATTTTTAATCTCAAATATCATAAGGTGGAATTTCGAAATCTAGTTATTTTTGATTTCGTATAATTCTTCCAACCTCTTTGTTGACAAATATATTATATCGCGAATGCAGATAGTAAATTATGCTTTATCTCTTGAGATTACTTAATGAAAACTAGAAAACGTTTAATTTATTATATCCGAGCAATATTCCGTTGATTTGGACGAGAAACTTTCTTTAAAAAAGTTTGCGAGTTCAGCTTAAAGGCTTTTAAACATTCGTTGATGCCAGTTAAGGACTTATAAAGGAATAAATCTTAATGATGTAGTTATCGCAAAAAACTTTAGCCGTAAAAAAATAAATCTAATACTTTACTACGTATCATTTGATATATTTCATCACTCTACTAAATATTCTCTTTATTTAACATAAAATATATAGAGAGATAAATTAGAATTAATTATTCAGCGCTCGATCAAATCCAGATTTAAATGTTTTTCCAATCGGCAAAATACTTTACAACAAATAGCAAATAAATATTAATCCTTAATCCCTCTTCAATTTAAAGTATCGACTGCTAATTTATCTGCATTTCTTTAAACAATTATATATAAATTGCAATTTACTAACCTGTAGCAAAGGATGAAGGAGTCAAAAGCAAGAGAGCGGAAAGATCTTTCCTTGATAACCTTTACAGAAAGACTGCCAAAGTGTGGCTTCTTGCATACGAAGATGTGAATGTGCACACAACAACGTCCATCTACAGGAAACACCCTAGCAGGAATACACTCCACGGGATAGATGCGTGGAAGGGGTCGCAAACGACCACCGAAATTCCTTTCTTTCGAACCTCGTTTAACAGGGGTCGAGAAAGTCTCAGCAGGACGGGACAGGATCTTATCTCTATAGAGAGGCTCGTAGAATATCTCACCATTAGGTCGGCAAATATAAACACAAAAACCTCAAATGGTCTAAGAAACACGTGTTCTCAAGGCAACCCTAGGACCTTGCGGTTAACTTATTGTTCAGAGTAGAAGCGTGAGCTATTAAAAAACAAGCATATTTGAGTGTAAGGAAATACCTCTCTTTCAGTACCACTGTTAATGCAAGCCCAGAAAAGTAACAAAATCGTAGGTAGTTAATAATATTGGGATTAAAGTAAGCAGAAATGACTCTAATATTAAAATTCAAAATAGGTTTTTAGACGTATAATACTTTTCCATCTTGTTGGAAAATCGACGCTTATCGACGACTATTCATTTTCGTCGATTTTGAAATTTTAAAAAATCTACGTTTATCGAAGTTTTTCGATTTAAATCGAATACTACCAAGCCTAGTTTTCTCTTGGGAATAATTTTGAAACGAGAAAAAAGTCTGCTATGACCGGGAATCGAAGCCGGGTCTTCCACTTGCCGGGCGGATATTCTACCACTGAACTATCGTAGCAGATAAATTTTCTCGTTTCTTAACGCGTTAAGAAACGAGAAAATTTATCTGCCGGTCATAGCAGACTTTTTTCTCGTTTCAAAATTATTCCCAACATTGCAGCTTATGCCTGTCTGCATAGGATCTTTAGATCGCTTTTTTCCATCAATTTCTAGTTTTGTCTTATTTGCTCAAGATGTACTCCGGAATACGTTATCAAACAGGTCTTTCTTTCATTCTATCGTGTTTACTGTACGTTCTGTTATGGCTGCCGGCTAGTAGAAATCCAAATGATATCCATCTTTCTATAAAGTCACAAATTTAGAATTAACAAAAACTCACCTTTTTTGAGATTTCAGTTAAAATTTCGACTTAAAATTAATTAGTTGTTTTTTTTTTTGCAAATTATGGGAATGGATTTTCCTGGGCAGAGAGAGAAAGAGAGTAATCCATCGAAACACTTCAGAACGCCACTCGAGTCGAATAAGAAAAAAATAACTTCGCCCGGAAATATAAGCGAATGATTACTGAAAGCGGAGAGGGAGTCATTACAGAAGTCTGGATGTATAAGTGACTCTCTATCACTTCTCGTTTCCCCTTTTTAAAGGAGTCGTCCCTACCATACTTAAGGAATTGGAAAAAGGGGACCTGGCGATGAAGAGAGGGAGAGAGAAAGAGAGGAAATAGAGGAAGGAGAAGGGATGGAGGGGGAGAGAGAGAGAAAGGGGAGTGAGGAGGAGGGATGGAGGGAGGGAGACGGAGGGAGGAAGGGCAGAGAGGAGGAGGAATAGATTCCTATATGGGAATTCGCTTCGTTAAGTTACTTGGAGCGATTCCTCGGAAAAAATGGGCAAATTAGAGTGGGTCTATTATTAAAGTTTTGAAACTCTAAGACGTTAGCAATTGCTCTCTTATAATGAAAGGAGAAGTTGCGAAAATCAGTTGATGTAAAGTTATTATAAAAGACCCGACTTGACAAATTAATCGTAGAAATTCTCTGCATATATAAAGAGATGTGAACGAGAACTTTTCATATTTAAATAAAACCCAATTTTGTCATTGATTAACAATTTTGTTACCAATTTTATTTAAGAATAAAATTTCTATTCTATTCTATAAACTTGAATTTGATACGAAATAAGATAACAATAGCTATTTTCGTAAATATAAATGTTTCATTAGCCTTACTGCGTAGGAGTACATAAATAAAGAAGTAGTATTTCGTTCTAATTAAATTATAACCATCAACCATTGTCTATATTTACTAATTCTCAATCATCCTGAAATTTAAAGTCACATTCGAGAAATGTACTTCTATAAAACGAATGGTGTGACAGAGTTGTAAAAGATAAAAACCTTTCACAACTCTCTGCAGATATTAAACAAATGAAGGATAATAAAAGTCTCTAAATTATCTCGCAAATATTTCACCCTTAAGCTATAATGGTGCAAACTCAAACGTCATCATCAAAAAAGCCGTCTAAAATTATGAAAATAGCTAAATATGAGTAACGAACCGAAAAGATAGAGGAGATGGCGGACATTCTTAGTTCGGAGCGTGACCCAGCAAATCAGGCAGAGGGGAGTGGGAGGAATGAGCGAGAGGGGGATGGTGTGACAGGGGAGGGGCTATAGGGGGCAGTGGGAGAGGAGGAGGCGAAAGGGGGGGGGCGAAAGGGGGGAGGCGAGAGGGAGGAGGCGAAAGGGGGGAGGCGAGAGGGAGGAGGCGAAAGGGGGAGACGAGAAGGCAGCGGAGAAGAGTGGAAAAAATCATCGCCTCTGTTATTCAAGAAACACGAAAAGATTGGCGGAGGGGTTGTGGATAAGGTCGGATGCGGGGGGAGAGAGGTCGAGAAGGGGTTTGATAACGGGGTGAGAGAGGAGGGCGTGGAGGAAGAGAGGAGGGCGTGGAAAAAGAGTGAAGGGCGTGGAGGAAAAGGGAAGCGAAGCGGAGAATTGAAGGAGACGCGTAATCCCAAATCACTCGAAATTCCTAACGCCTCTCCCCAAAGAAGCTCTCCTCCCCCCTCCCCATCCCCCGCTTCACCCCCCGCCCCAATTTGCCACTTCTCTCATTTACTACCAAAAGAACCACCCCACTCCATCTTCTTCCCGCTCTTCTTTAATCCCACTTGGGCGATTTTGGTGCCTTCCCTTCCTCTCCCGACTTCTCATCATCCCTTTCCCATCCTTCACATCATCCCCTTCTCCCTCTCTCTCTCTTACACACACACACACACACACACACACACACTTTTCGGAAGAGTCCCGAATCGCCTTAGCCCACTGCGTCGCACAGAGTCCTATTTCCATTTCGCGATCATCCGATTTTTCCCTCGGATCCGCCTTATGCTTTCAAGATTCATTCGCTTTTGCCTTCTAAACTCGATATATTATAAACGTAGCAGATTTGACTTTCTGCAATTGAAATGGAAGGCAGACGCTAACACAGATATTCACATATATTATTAAAGTTTAAGCCTAAATATTAAGTGGTTTATTCAACATAGCTGAATTGTAAAATAATATGCAGTTATTTGTTTTAGAAATAATTGGTTTTCTCTAAGAATAGCTGTTTTAATCTCTCCAATTCACTTTCGTTATAACTCGTTAAAATTATGACACTAAGAAAAGTAAATGGCGGATTACGGCAAAAATAGCGTATTTTAATGATGTCCGGACTGACTCACATTAAATGGCATAAATACAGCGAAGGGCAATCCCTTTTATATCCTTAAAATTCGAGTACTGAAGCATTTTGAAGCTTGGTGTCTTAATCCTCAGTTATTTTTCGTTGCGCCTCTAAAACGACCTGAAATTCCTTTTGCCTACAGCGTGAGTGAGTACGTACATACTATAAGCTCGTGTTGTGTGCGTCTGTATAAATTTAATTTGGGTGTGCTGATTGAAAGACTGTAAATTTACGCATATATGTATTTACGCATCAATAATGCCAAGATGATTACTTCATAAATAGGGGAAGTAAATTTTCACTCCCTTATCAGATGATTATAGATTATTATTTATTGTTTATTTATTTGGTCGTGGTAATTTAATAGGAATAAAGTATCGCATTGGTAGTTTGATATTATAATTGTTGATGAAAATTAATTTATATGATAATAGGAAACATCCAAGAAGCGAATGAAACGCACGAAACTTCATTCAACCAATTACGGTTTTAAGACGCAGTGTCGGGCGAACGGTTCGATGAAGGATTTTTGCTTTTTAAAAGTATCGGAGCAATCGAAGGGAGAACAGCGGAGAGAGAGGGAGAGAGAGTTTGGAGGGAGAAGTCTCCGTAAGGTGAAAGGGATTTGTAAGGGTTACAGAGTGGGCGGAATAATGAAGAGGCTGGATAGAACCGCCTGTGCCGGAATGCTGAAGCTGAAGGAGGAATTCCGTAGACTCTCTTTAATTTATTTCCATGCATTTTTCGTCCCTTCCTCTAATCGCAACTCAAAAACATGTAAAAATCCTCCCAAACCCACTTGGAGCGCCATCCATATTCATGCGCTCTTCTTTTATTTCCTTACACAAACTGTGAGGAAAATTTTATGCCACTGTTGGAAAAAGCTCTTAGTTTTGGAAATTGGTACTTTTCATTCCCTTGAAAATTTTATTTGCAAACACTTTCGATATTTTCTTATGCAACGTTTCATTGCGTAAATTGTATTATTTGACAAGCGTTAAAACTCGATCAATTATACATCACATACGTTTAAAACGTAAGGATACAAGTTGGCGTAGATATTAGTTGAACTGTAGACCCCTTATTATAATTAAAATTTTATACGTCTTAATTAAACTATAATTGGTGTTTCCAATTTCATTTCCAACACATCGATTATATGTACTAAAATACATAGTCGACGGCTGTCTCTTCCACTCATTCTTGCGCGAGATAAATGACTTTGAATAACACATATTTAAAAAGCGTGGAACGGGAATTGGAAAAAACACTAAACCTAATAAACGTCTCCACATTTAAATATCTCAGCGTTTCATCGACAAAATTAACCAAGGTTCTGGGAAAAAAATAAAAAGAGCCCTTGTTACGAAATCCGACAAGAATTTCATTGTTTTAGTTACAAGTAGTTGGTGCTTGTATTCAGCAAGCATTTCAGTCCATATCGAAAGTAACAACGTAGGATTTTGAATGGATGCAGTGCATCAGGAAGTACATAGCGTCACTAATATTTCCTATATCCTATTTTTGGATTTTGGCGTCGTTATAAGTTTACGCCGTAGCTTCAAATCAATTATATTATAATACAATCCACTGATTCGCTTTAGAAGCACCAAATTAAAGCTATTATTATATACAGTTCATCATCCCCAATAATTGAAAGAAGTAACGTTCTTTAATTGAATAACATATATATTGCGTTTTAAAATTATGACGTTATCATATGTATAAGTCTTTGGTTGAAATCAATGGAACAATAAGAATTTCCCTATTAAAAAGCATTAAAGCGATGCTACTATAATACGGATTGCCAATTCCCATTGAAAAGCATTGTCCTGGTTGCTATGGTAGCTGATGTTCTTTATTGGTGAGCATCAGCTTTTTCCGATTAAAAACATATTTCTTCGTCAATTTGGTACCGATTTGAATTTAGCATTCAAAAATAAGAAACCTCATTCATTTTGTTATAGAATTGTATATATATATATATATATATATATATATATATATATAACAACTTACGGAAAAGGAAAGGTAAAATGAATATATGGATGTCAACAAGGTGTAGGGATGAGGAAACCCAGTGAGCACTCACCAATCAGACGACTTCAGGTTGGCGAGGCCCCGGCGATGTCGAAGCGATACACGTAAAATAACACAAAAACACAGAAACATCACAAACGTAAAGCTTTCGGAACTACTCCTTCTTCAGCTACAGAGAGATCCCAACACCTTGTTGACATCCATATATATATATATATATATATATATATATCCTAAATATATCCTAAATCCTCCGTAAGAATCAACTATTTATAATAGATGAAAAAAACATTAGCAACTAACTGATATAATAAAATAATATTAGAATAATTTTTATTTTATTTAAGTTATATAATTCAGCTATATATTTGTGACAATGAAATAAATTTACACAACGCGTAATATGTTATTCACTAATTACTACCATTCCCAAAATGGATCTTAAATGTCTGTTATGTAGCGCCAAACTAAAGACAGACCAAATAAATATAACCGTAAATAAGGTGGTTTCTACTTGTATAATTTATTTTCAGTATACAGTATGTCGCCAGAAATCCTCTATGAAATACTAATAGCTAAAAAACGAGAAAAGAAAGCGAAGTGGCTGATGCAACGAATTAAGCCTTTAATCTTCCAACCGTGTGTTGAAATTAAAGACCTAAGCTTTCCCCAGAAATTAGCTTTACGCTAGCCAACCAGTGCGCCATTTCCCCTCGTTAATTTTGTATGTGAGATTTGGCGCAACGAATAGAAGCTCCACTCACTTTTCATTGGGATTGGCCATGGCAGAAGCGAACCAGTCATGAAATCACAGCACACAATGTCGTCCTGATACTAGGTCTCTGAACCAAAATACTTTCGAAAATAAGCTTTTATTTTTCTTCAACATATGCAGAAGAACACAAAGTAGAAAATAATAATAATTTCTCCATGATCACATAAAAGACTTTTAACTATAGCCACTTGAATGGTAATGCTACATTTTTATCAAAACAAAATATAAGTACCAGCACTTATATTTTAATAATTACTGAAACACAGATCCGATGCCAATCAAATAAATTCCTGTAGGGTTTAGATAATTATCTGCAAATTTACCTTAATGATAAATTAAGCTAACATTTTGTCCTAACAACAATAATACTATGCAATTGAAAATTGACAAATTAAAAATGAGAATCGAGAATGTTATGTTATGCGATGCATAACGTAAAGAATGTTTTATTCCGAGAGATGAAGTAATGGAATAAAAGAAATCCGGAACGGGACCACCGGTGGAAATTCCATTAAAGTGAAGAGAAAGAAGAAACTGCAGAGGGAGGTATAAATGAAAGGGAAGGGCAAGTGGAGGAGACGACTCGTGGAAAATGGAACTTGTTTTCGTTTGGAGTGAGGGGTGAGAGAGTGGGGGAGAGAGAGTGGGGGTGAAAGAGAGTGGGGGTGAGAGAGAGTGGGGGTGAGAGAGAGTGGGGGTGAGAGAGGGGGGGGGGTGTCCCCGGAGAGCGGTAAGGTCGGGCTGCTTCGAAACGAAATTAAACGTGTTTGGAAATAGGTCGAGTCGGACGGAGTGTGAGGCTAAGCAGAAAGGGGCGGTTGCAGGCCTCCGAGTGCAGGAAGAGTGGGCAAAGAATGGGAAGGAGCGGTACGGGAGGGAGAGAGACGTGGAAGGAGGAGGCGTGGAGGAAGGAGGCGTGGAGGGAGGAGGTGTGGAGGGAGGAGGTGTGGAGGGAGGAGGCGTGGAGGGAGGAAGCGTGGAAGGAGAAGGCGTGGAAGGAGAAGGCGTGGAAGGAGAAGGCGTGGAGGGAGGCGCGGAGGGAGGAGGCGCTGAGGGAGGAGGCGCGGAGGGAGGAGGCGTGAAGGGAGGAGGCGTGGAGGGAGAAGGCGTGGGAGGAGGTGTGGAGGGAGGAGGCGTGGAGGGAGGAGGGGTGGAGGGAGGCGGGGAGGGAGGAGGGGTGGAGGGAGGCGTGGAGGGAGGAGGGGTGGAGGGAGGCGTGGAGGGAGTGGGCAAAGCGACGCTACCTTGACGCTTTCGAGGGGAGAAAGTGGCAATTTGTCGAGGGATGGTCAAAGCGTGGAGCGGGAGGAGGAAGCTGCACAGGAGGGGGAAAGGGAGAGGGGGAGAGGACGAGGCACTGCGAGTGTATTACATCCACTCCCCTCCTCCTCCCACGGCCGAGCACGAAGGCGAAAGCGAGGTCACCGGGGCCGCCGTGACCCCGCCCCGACCGTGGCCCTTCCCCCACCCCACCACATTCATTTTTGATTCGCCGCTGCGGCAGTCCGCTCGGTTACCCTCTGTAGCTCTGGCCCGCGCGCCGCCATCTGGGCTTCCTGCGCGGTGCGGGTTGAGGTTCTCTCTCGAGTTTTTTCCGGACGAGAACTGTGTGGGGGAGAGGGTGGAGGGAGGAGGGGGGGGCGAGAGGACCCATCCGTCCCTTCGCAGATGGGCTCCATCGTGACGGCGCCGCAATATCGCCCCTAGCATCCCGAGCGCGGCGGATGGGGTGGCCTCGCCGTCGAGGGCCTCATCTCCCCTTCCATAGCTCGGAAACCAATACCGCTCCCCCTCTCGCCCCCTTTCGACCCCTCCCTCCTCCTTTCGTCCCCTCTTGCCCCAATCCGCAACCTCTTCCATAGTTTTCCCCGCAAGATGCTTCGGAAGGCAGATATCGCGCGCGCGTGCGGCGGAAGGTCCAACGCGGGCGTAAAAACCGGAATGGAGGAGAAGATAAGGGAGCGTTATTTTAATAGCTGTACACGAGGGTTCCTAGGGGCTAAAAGAGGGCAGAGTGTTTCCCTGCCGTGGGGTCAGAGGAAGGATGAGGGGGAGGAGAGGGAAGGAAAGGCGTCCACCGCTCGCGTGGAGGGGCGGACGCGTGCGTTCCAGGTTTTAATCACGCGCACTTGAGCCGCAGGTCGAGTGCCGCGCAGTCACTTAACACGCAAACATTCTCTCCAAAATGTTTCTCTGAGCCCTTAATTTTGATTCTCATTTATCGCTCCATTCCACTTCTCCCTCCTCTATCCCTAACTCCTCCCTCTCCCTCCCTCCTCCCTCTCTCCATGATTCTCCTCCAAACGCAAACCCTCCACATCCCCTCCACTGCACATCTCTTCCGCACCCGCCATTTGCATGATCGCGGCGGTGGCAGTGGGCGAAGGGCTTTGCCAACGCATCCGGCGCTTCGGAAAACACGATGACGTCGCTTTGACACTTTCTCGATGCGACTAAAACTCGACGGCACATATCGAAGAGAAGCTGTGTCGTATCGGGAAAACGAGGTCGACCGAGTGAGGAGGAAGATGGGAGTGGGTGGGGATGGAGGAGGAGGAATGGAGGAGGGGAATTGGGTAGGAGGAATGGGGAGGGAGGAGGGGGATAGAAACTGATATTATATGAGGGACGGCGTGTTTTGTCTTCATACGGTTCTGAGAGTATACAACGAAAGTTAAACGTTCTTTTAAAATACTAAGATGAATGCTATAATAATAATAATAATAATCCCTAAAAATAATTTTACCGTACCCCGGTTATAACGCCGTCCGTTATACCGCAGATTCGGATATATCGCGGGTCTTCCCTTCTCCGCGTTTCTTGGGAGGAAAATCCAGTGGTAAATACGATCGTGTCCTCGGTTATATGTATCGCGGTTGTCTTATAACGCGGGTCGCAGCTCCACCCCAGATACACGCGTATAACCGGGGAGCGGTGCGGTTTTGATGTATAGTATCTAGTAATTTTTAAATGTCTTAAACGAAAGACGCAAAAGGATAAACGTATCTGTTTAATGACTAGCGTAATTGCCCGTCAAGTATGACGGGTATGCGTGGATTAAGTATTGAATTTAAGGAACTTCCCATTCTTCCTCATTTTCTCTCTTCTTCTCTCCCATTCTTCTCCCTCCCGTCCTCCCTCCCTCCTATCCTCCCTCCCTCCCATCCCCTCCCATCGTCCCTCCCTCCCATCCACCCTCCCTCCCATCTTCCTTCCCTCCCATCCTCCCTCCCTCCCATCCTCCTTCCCTCCCATCGTCCCTCCCTCCTATTATCCCTCCCTCCCATCCTCCATCCCTCTCCTTGCTCTCTTCTCCGGAAAAATAGACTAAATCTATACCACCTTTACTTTCTATGTACCTTCCATTCTATATCCCTTCCTTCCTATCTCCCTTCCCACATCCCCCTCTCTCTTAATCTACATCTATATAGTCGTTTAGATAAGCAAAAGATTCCAAACTAAATCCCAGTCCCATTAGGATTATATTATTTCGCGAAAAATCCTACTATAATTTATGGCAAACTATGCACTCGTATACATTACACGTATGCGGGTTGAGACAACAATTTATTTTCGCAGTTTAACAATGACGTGGTCGGCAAGGCTACATTCCGTTTAAAAGTCTACATTTTTCCCAAAATATGTGATTTAAATGTATAATATGAGAGATATTGAACGATAGGCGGATAAAGAGGAATAGAATAAGAAACTTCATTAATATTCCGAAAACATAGATAAAATTTGAAGATCCTACTTCAATTCTTTCTAATTTTAACTTCCAATAGAATAAAAACCTGCACTTTAAAAAGTCGAATTTTACGTGTTATCTTACGGAAAACGGAAATCGCCACCCTGGAGTCGAACCCGGGTCTTTTTTGTATTGTTTCTTTCGTAATTTAATTTTTATATTCGAATCAAACATTTCTGCGAAATTTCAACCTTCCACATAATCGGAGTTTGTTAAAAACGCTTTACAACGTGCTGTTGATGACATCTGCGTTGCGATGATAGATCACGGAAACTATATGTATAATGGTGACAGAAGGTGGTTGAGACAATATTTCGTGAAGAATAATTCGACACTAACTTACCAATGCTTGGTTTAGAGGAAAATGCTGCACATCAATCAATCAATAGAAAAGCCTACCTGAAATGAAAAAAAATCACGGATTAATTTAATTGAATAGCAGTTTCACGCATGTAATATAACAGAACAATACATTTAAAATAATGGCCTAAAGTGGTAAATACCTAATCTGTCGTTTGTGATTGAAAGAAAAATTAATTATCTTTGACTGAACAGATTTTTAATTGCATGTGGAATAACACGAAACTCACAATATCGTGACAAATAAAAGATTACGGCGAAGATAACTTTTGAATTGAAATTTAAACTCCTATGTGTATGAAATACGGTTTGTGGTTGAAATTTCAATTCAAAATCCAATCACCACAATGATCTACTGCACATGATTATTTTTAATTCCCACTCAACTCCATCGTCTTTCATTTATGCTTTTATCCTTCATTTGCTCTAAAATGCCACTTCACAGGAACAGAATAAACTCATTCTGTTCAAAAGCATGAGCAGTGATTTACATCAATTAAAATGAATTAATACCGCTAATGATTCATGAAATCCGCAAATATTTTCCAATGAAGCGACTTCTTCACTAATCTATTACAAAATACAAATGGGAGACAAATGATAGGAGCTATATGCTATGAGTGGAAAGAGTAAATTCGTCCCTCGTTCGCCGGTTCATTTACAGCAACCGCACAATTTGTACTAGCTTTCTTTTCCAATCCATTCTCTGGCAGTAATCCTCCACTACTCCTACACTACACCCATCACGAACTTTCTTCTAACTTAAAACTTTACGGCATCCATTTTTTGTCCCACGTCCAACTTCAGACTTTCTTACGATGCATTGCAATCTGCGGCCGTTCCCTTGTTCAGCATCAAACTCTCGACCTTTCCAATAGCTTTCTTAGAAGGAAGTACAAGGCATCTTTGCAAAGAGAAGAAAACTAACTTGGCCCGCTTGCTGGGATGGGATCCGTCTTTTTGCTCCTCCATCTCAGGAAGCGATCGAGCAACACGGCAGTCATTTTGGCCTCTTCCCCTTCGAGTCACAAGCTCCGTATCTCAACTTTCCAAAACACATCTCCGCTCCACGCTCCGTATCTTTTCGGAAAAAATTCAGATCCGCCCTTCCTCTTGCTAGAGATCTCTTTATTCAGAGGAAGGACGAGTGGGAAGGCGGCCATTTCCAGGATGTTTCTCTCCGCGTCTAACATGGCGAGGTCCCCAGTCTACCCTTGCGGTTGCGAGAGGAAATATATATGTATGCAAATGGCCATCGCTGCGCGCTTCCCTCACGATACACGTGTCCGTCCCATTCCGCCCACCGCGCCACGCATCACACGGCGCCTTATTCTTCCACCTAAAGCTCACCTTATTCCTTCCTCCCTCTCTCTCTCTCCACTCCCACATCCCGACCTCTCCATGCTCTCTCTTCGTATAGAAACTCTCCCCGTTCATTCTTCATGTTTTATTTTCTCCAAAGATCAAACCAACCGTGACTTTACACTCCATTCAACCGCGTTATCTCTGCGTTTTCTCTCCTATTTCAATCGGTAAAATTCATTCAATCGCCATACGCTTCGAATCGCTGCTAGAGTCATTTTCCCGTGTGCCGTAACTAGGGCATGGCGAAGGTGACATTTTTCGTAGGCGCCAAACGTTCCCGCAAAATGGCAGAAGTTTATATTCCCATAAATGAGTATTAACTTAATACTTTAATGTTAAATTAATTGATAATAAACGCTCTAATTCTTTATAAAAACGCAGCATAAATCATATTCTACATAAAAAAGATGTTCCCTTGAAATTTTACCATAAGCGCAATATATTCCAGCCACGCCTCTGATTTGCCCCAATGACATTCTCCCATTCTTTCCTATTTTCTCATTCCTTACGAGTTTCCTTTCGCTCTCAACAAATCGCCTAACGATCCGATCTCTTTGTGCGGTCGTCTTTTTTTATTTCCCTCCATTTTCTTTAAATTCGTTCTAATCTCGCTCTGCTTCACCCCATCCCTTCGCTTTGATTTGTTTACCTCTTTGCATATACTCGTCTTCCCTTTCGTCAATCATTGGCGTTGTCCTTCAAGGTCCCTCTCATTCCCCTCCAAAACTCTCTCCCCCTCCCCCGTCCTCCCTCTTTCTCCCTCTCTTCCTTCCATTCTCTCTCTCTCCTTCCCTCCATCCTTCTTTCTTCCTCTCTTACTCCCCCTTTTCTCTCTCTCTCTCTTCCTCCCCTCATCTCTCTTTCTTTACCTCCATCCCCTTTTCTTCCTCTCCCCCTCCCTCCGTCCTCCATTCTCTAACTCTCTCTCGTTCCCCCATTTCGGCACCCTCCCCCTCTCTCTCTCTCCATCAACACACTCACTCCCAAACATTATATTGCTCCTCCCTCTTCTCCGGTTTTTGGCGTTTGTGGCCGAGCTGAGTGGTTGCGGGGAAAAGCATATTGACATGTTTTCCCCTTTGGAAAACAACAGCTAAGCTAACACTCGGTCAGCGGTTCCTTGGCTGTATGAGTGGGCAAATATTTTCGGTATCGATTCCTTTTTTTGAGTCCGCAAATCTTCTCGGCTACTTGGAATTAGTGTGAATTAGGGTGATTGCGTTTCTTATTAAATGAGACCTACCTCATAATTATATATGATTCAGATTAAGAGAATGAATTTCATCTTTAGGCTGCGTCAGTAGATCAAACGTTGACAAATAGCGCATTAAATTCTCCACGATGAATGATTTAAGGTCAAGCTCAACCCTGTGGAATTTACTCATCCTGAAAAAAGAACTTAGCTACTTCCTCAAATTTAATTTTAAACGACCGGTTTCACTACGATCGCAGCGTCATCAATCACCTGATGATGCTACGATCGTAGTGAAACCGGTCGTTTAAAATTAAATTTGAGGAAGTAGCTAAGTTCTTTTTTTCATTATTTAGATATAATTACGTTTTGAATGTATATCTAAACCCGACAAAACAAGCATGATTTAAATAACAATTAATTTCATTTACAATATTGCCAGACTGCATTGAGTGGAAATAATAATAATTTGCAATATTGAGGTGAAAAAGAATACCATGTAAAAGTAAAATGAATTCCATACTTCCAGAACAATAACATTTTAATGAAATGAGATTTGACAATCGAATTATTAACAAATGGCGATGAATTGCAGAGAAAATTAAATAAGGAGCCTTTTTTCATCGACTGCTTCTTTCCATTGCAGTATAGAAAAGCAGATGCTGTGTATTTCAGGTTACCTACATTTGTAAAAGCATGTACATTTTAGCCATTTCTTCCGATTAACCGGCAACTGCTACTCCTAGATTCACGACATCATTATCATATATAGCTCTAATGTAGGACTAGTTATCTTGTAATTTTGACGTCTGGAACCCACGTCATTTTTTAGCTATTTTACACACGGATAGACGAACAGATGATCCGAATACCTAAGAGATTCTTTTAGATCCAAGAGAGGAAGGATTCACGCATCATGCGTGCATACATGCGAGGCGGAGGCATTCCTTACGATTTATGCAATCTTGTCAAAAAAGGTAAATATTAATGGCTAAGTATTTATTTCCTAATCGATTTTATTTAATAAAACAATCGACAATCATTTAAATCTTACCTCACTCGAATAGCACTAATATAAACTTTATGTTCATGTTCCTTCCTTCGTCGTAAATTACTCATTCCTTTTCACTTGCAAACGCTGTGTAAACGTAATGAAAATAGACGGATTTACGTTCATTTCTTCGTCGATAGATAAACCATTTCCCTTCCCTTTTCAGATGTTGCGTGCGTACGAAAGAAAATTAAATTACTTAATTATTTTGCAGTAGATATTTTTACTTCAGTTTCCACGTAGATTGTTTTCGTTGACAACAACTAAAAACACGGGTAAATTTTTCGAAGTCCAAAGTGAATTACGACATTCTCGTTCGATTTCCTTGAAATCGGCTACTCCTTCGATAAAAATGTACCGAAAAAACATATGCTGTTTTACTAGTTCTACAATATTGACTGTCGACTTTTTTGTCATAATTGGTATTTTATGAGATATAAGGCAAATTTCATTTACTGTCACCAGTAAAGTGGCACTCCCGTTGAGGCTACGTGAGTGATTTATATCATTTTCTTATTTTCTTTGCCTTTGTGTCCTAAATACCAAATTTCATGTTACCATCCGCCCAGTAGTTTCCCAGATGATACATGCGGACGGAAAGACGGACGGACGGACGGACACAACCTAAGACCTTCTTCGTTTACTTTTTATAAATAACGCCTAAAATGCGCTAAAAGTTAATTAAATTAACTTTTATATACAATACAAAGGAAAAAATAAAAGTTACGTAATTGGCTATTTCAGAAAGTAACAATAGTGCCGGGAATACAAAAGTTGTGTGACAAAGAAATATTATGAAGATTTATTTTCTAAACATTACGCTAGACAATTTTTATATTCTCCAAAAAAAATTCACTTTTTGGAACATTCAATTATATAAATTTTAGATTGATTTTTTTATTTTTCAGGTTATATAAAATGTAATTTCATTAAATAAATTTTTATTAATTTTATTTTTCTGTTTTTAGTCCAAGAAATTTTCCTCAAAGATTTTCAAAAATACAGCAATTTTAATCTCAAAATCTGACTTCATTAACACAGTATCAACGAAAAACTTAGTATTAGTTCATTTTTGCTACCATCGTAACAACGTGAAAAACTAATTATTAACGTGCTACATTAAACTCCCTTGTTAATCAAATTAAGAAAAAGACGTTCCTGGAATCAAACCCATGCCTTCAATGTTGATGGCAAGCAGCTATAAACATATAAGTTTGGCTGCTAAGTAATTCCTGATAGTTTAGTCGTAAAAGAAATAAAAGTTTTTGAGTTACAAGCGGTTTTCTCATTCCATCATTTAAATCCATAGACCAGAAAACGGCGACCAACGACTCGCGGACCACATGCGGCCCCCTAGAGCGCTTTATGCGGCCAGCGTAGCTATGATGAAACAGTAAACGGTAAAATTTAACATAGACAATCCCATATTTTTTCAGTAAAAATATGGCCCCAAACCTTTTCTGAAGAACTTTTAGCGCTAGTAAACCAGCAGTAGTAGTACAAATGATTCTCACAAAATCTCCAGGCAACATCTGATTAGAACGCCCATCCCGCCCGCCAAAGCCCTCGCGACTTCCATTGCGGCCCTCCGAGGAATTTACAACTACGGATGCGGCTCGCCATGTAGGAAATTTCGCCGACCTCTGCCATAGAATAATAATTTTTATCTATTCCGTACACGGACAGACGTTCGGATGAACAAAATACATAGAGTTTTTTAGAAATAAGCAATAAAAATAGAGCGTAAATAACAAAGCTTCATTTATTAATTCCATGAAGAAGCACAGCGTCTCACTGACGTAAACGTTCTCCTACGATTTTTTGTACTTTCCTCATAAGGAATCCACATGCATTTTTTAGGCATTTATTTCGACTTTGACCTGTATGTGAGAGTTTAAAGAACGACTTTAGCGAGCGAAGAGGATTGTTGCCCTCTTTCTAAGTAACAATTAAACACTTGACTGTTGTTTTCTCCGAATCTTTTTAGGTGTTAAAGCGGATTCTGGAAACGAGGTTCGGCTTATCGGAAGAGCACTTTCGCGATTCGCATTGACGGGAAAAAAATGGAAAGTGAGAGAAATGGATGTTGCGAAAAAATTTACGAAATTCGCCGTTACAACGCGACAATGCTCTCACGTCCTCCAGAGGGGCCGCGAATTTGAATGGGAGTGTTCTGTGCAGGTAAAAATGCCTTCCTTTTTTCGACCATTCAAACTGATGTATCCACCAATCCGAGCGAAAGGGGGAGCTGTTGTGACGGCAGGGAGGGTTGCGGCGATTTGGGGAAACAAACATGCCTACGGAATGAAAAATCGTACGGCACCTGAATAAAAGAATTCGATCGGTTTGTTTGTGTTTAAGCAAGTCCGGAAGCTTCGATAAAGTAGTGTATTTCTGGCAAAAATCAATGAGATGAATATTTGTGGGAAGCCTAAAGGATAGGGGGAGGAAAAACAGAGAATGAAACGAAGAAAATAATAATTACTGATGGGTGCATGATGGAATAAAATGAAAAAAAACGGAAAGAGAACGTTGAAAATTTGATAAAATAGTTGTTTCCATATTTATGAATCTGACAATGTATAAAAAAATACAAACCGATAGTTTGTCTTACCCGTTTATGTATTGCGTTTATCGTATGCGTTTAATAAAAACTGTGTTCTCTTATTCTCGCCACCGTAGAATTGCGAGAGAAGCGCGGAGGAAACTAGATCTCTTTCTAGGATTGCAGCGTGAAAATAAGTCAACTGCGTTGCCTAGTAAGACTTTTTGTGCGTTGAAATTTAGTTTGTGTGACAATTTAAATAAAATAATGGACGAAGAGTTTGGAACATTTTAGGAAACCTAGAAAGTAGGATTTGATTCAATCCTTATGTGAGCGTGCTACAGCCACTTTTTAATGTATGTTTCTAAATTTCCTAATTTATGATTTTTAATCATTCATTCATTGGCAGTATATGTTCATAGAAACTGTTTTGAAAACTTCTCAAATCAAATTGTTTGAAAGACAAATTAATATTGTATTTTCCAAAATATCTATCGCTTGTACCATTTTAAGATGACATGAATGGGTGAAGAGAGAAAAACGGAATCGAAGCGAGAGAAAGGGAAGGATAACAAGAGATATCGGTGAAGAGACGGAACGGAGAAAAAGACGTGAATCTTTCAGATCTCGTTTTTCTATGGCATGGCTACGTAAAAGACAACATGAATATTCCATGATCCTTGTCGTCACGACTCACCAAAAAATAGACCTTTCGATTTAAAATATTTTAGATCTCGATATGAGATGTACCAGAAAGGATTACATGACAGTATTTTCATGCGGGAGAAACTACATTTTTAACAGGATCTTATGATCAGTTGAAAAGGGATCAGTAGAAAGCAGAGGGAGGAAAAAGTATGAGGAAAACAGATGTCAGCAAAAGATTGTGGGAAGAGGAAGAAAATGGAGTTTAAATAAATAGGTGAGGAGCCTGAGTGAGGGAGGGAATGACCGAGGGGAGGGTAGCGGGAGGGGGAAGGGAAGGAGTGAGGGATAAGGGAGGGGGAAAGAGGGAGGGGGAAAGAGGGAGGGGGGAGAGGGAGGGAGAGGGAGGCGCTTCCAAAGTGCGTGTTCTTCAGCCCATGAAATAACGTGATAAACATATTTTTGCATTCCGCTCAGCCAGAGTGATCGTAAAACCGAGTGCTCTGCAGCAAGCCGAGGACGGTGGGTACATTTTAATGGCGGCCTTGTTTTATTGGCGCTTATTCCTTGGTCCGCTTGATGGCACGTCCTATCGCCGCAAAAATCAAGCTTCAGTAATGACGGCTACATGTGCCGATAAGAGAAACTTCAATATATTTCTGCCGTAATCGCTGTTTCACCGCTTTCATCGATCGCGCTTCCCTTCTTGAACAGGCACTTTTACAGTAGCTTTATGCGAACGCGTCAAAAAAAAATCAAGAAGCAAGTTTTAGTTGAACTGTTAGCTTAAATTAAAAAATATGATTAACAGCTTTCTACATTATATTTTCTTCTTTTGTTTGTCTATGGCACAAGCTTTCACAGATAGGGAATTATAATTAAGAAATAAATACATCGTAACAAGTAACGCAGGAAGATGGTCTCCAATGAGAACATTATTCAATGGAATTGCATTATTTTCCTCCACCACATTCATTTCATAAAGCATTCTAACAATTTGAGCGGCATCGCTTTCGCGACAGACTGAAATTTAACTTACTATCCACGTGAATATTATGTGAGTCGGTTTCTTAGGTACTTTTCAAAAAATTTTCGGGTACTACTAGATAATTTAATTTTTTCACTTAAAACGTTGTGAATACGTAAAGAAAATAGACGTATTTACGTTCATTTCTTCGTCGTAGATAATCCATTTCCCTTCATTTTCCATATGTTGCGAGCGCACGAAAAAATTAAACTATCTTGTAGTACCCGAAAACTTTTGAAAAGTACCTAAGAGATCTGCATTTTTACCCGAGCAGTCACACATAGTTCAGAGATTGATTTTTCTTGCAATTGCCTACTACTCTTCTGTGAAAATGAGGTTCACTTAATAACGGAATGAAACAAAATGACGATGACTGAAGTTTAACTCAATGAATTACATAAGATACTTATACCGCATTACAATCTCTAGCATTCCGTCAGCCAAACGAACTTCTTAAGTTGATGTTTAACGGGAATATGCGGAGAATGCTATCAAGTAGCAAGTAATGGAATAAGAAACTCTTCAAAAATTTTTTTTCTTTTTTAAACGCAAATATCTCAATTGTTTTTGAAAGTTATGCCCTGGTACTTCCGCTATTTCCGTTATGTAACAAATATCATCGAACCGGGGAATTTGATAAAACCGATGAAATCGTCGATTCGAAATTCATAAATCCATTCGTACTTCTACATCTACATCTACATATTACCCTGCAAGTCACCTTGACGGTGGATGGCAGGGGGTGCCGCGCACCAAGTTCCTTACTAATTATTATTCACAGTTATCAATTGTGGTCACGTATTGTCCTAGGGAAAAATGACTCCTTATACCTCTCCGTCCTACTATCTATTTCGCGAATCTTGTCCTTATTATCCCTCCGTCCGATATACGTTGGTTGTCGAATAATATCCTTCATTTCATTTACGAAAATCTCCGACTTATATTTATCTAGAAGTTTAAGTCTCGCCTGTAATCTACGACCTTTCAACGATGGCCAACTCAACTCTTCAATGAGTAACGTAACGCTCTGTTTTTTATCGTAATTCTTTTTCACGAATCTAGCTGCTCGCCGCTGTATTTTTTCTAAATTCTGTATGAGTCCCCTCTGATATGGATCGCTGCTGCGTATTCCATTTGAGGTCTAACCAAGGATAAATAACAGGATTCTCTCACCTTTTCCGTGATTTTCCTGACTATTCTACGCACAAAAGCCAACTTCTTATTTGCCGCACCTATCACTCGTCTTATGTGGGTGTCCCAAGACAGGTCACGATTCAAGCTTACCCCGAGGTATTTCACGGATTCCGAAACAGGAATGCTCTCACCATCTATCGAGTAGGTAAACACGGGCGATGGGCTTCTAGATTTCCAAAAGTTTAGAACGTTACTCTTTTTCTGATTGATTTCTAGCTGCCATTCCTTGTACCAAACAGATAACGCATCCAGATCATCCTGAAGCTGACGATGGTCGCTAGGACCACTAATTTCTCTATAGACTACGGTGTCATCCGCAAAAAGCCTGATATTACTTTTCACAACTGAGCTGATGTCGTTTATATAAAGCAAGAAAAGCATAGGTCCGATCACACTACCCTGCGGCTCTCCAGAGTCTACATCTGCCACACTCGAGGACTTACCATCGATGACTACTTTTTGTTTTCTATTCCAAAGGAAAGCGAGAACCCAGTTAATGACTTCTACTATTAGAACTAATTACACAGCATGTTTGCTTCAACCCTACCCCAACAACCCCTCACTTGTACAAAAAAACAATTTCATGGGCCTGCTTACGCTCTCATCACGATGCAAGTATGACTTTAAATAACAATGGCGACTTATAATAGTACGTTCAAATGATCGTCCAAGACGCGGAATAATCTTTGTCAGCTCCGGTCGATACGCAAGAATACGTCATATATTATACAATAATAAACCCTGATGGCTGAGGTGGCGTCACGACAGGAATACATATTCACCGACTGACATAACATTCACGTAGATTGGAAGTTAAAATTCAGTCTGACGCGAAAGCGACGCCGCTCAAATTGTTGGAATGCTTTTGGAAATGAGTGTACATTAATAGCAAACGATATTATAGTGTATCTTTCATAGCGGAAGTTTATTTCATTTATTGTACCAGACGGGATAAAAAATGTTATAAAAATTCCATTTTAAATTTCAGTGAAATCTGTATTGACATGCCGGCAGTTGACAGATACCGTATTTGGCTGACTATAATATGACCTCAAGACCTCCCATTAAAGAAGCAACTTTGATGAAAAAATGTGTTATAAGATAATCTGAAGCAAATAAATTTAATAAGAATATTGGAGTTGTTTTTTATTTAAATTTATAAAATATTGTTATCGCCATGATAAGTGCAAATAAGAATATGATTTCAGCAATGTTATTATTTATTTATTTTTTGTTCATGAATATAAGGTTACCCCCAACATTTGACTAAAAAAACTCGTCTTATAAGCGAGTTCATCCTATAATTTCACGCAGGAGAGACAAAAATTCCTTTTCCTATCGAAAGGACGAGAACTTTAGGTACTTTTCCCAAATATAATCAACGGTAACACTTAACGCGAAATCGTCCGGTACAAATTCGTTAAATTTATGAATATAATATCTCATTTTTAATTTGCATCGAAATTCTTCATTCACATAGCACGTTCTGCGAACAACTATCAATTTTATACTTTCGAAATTGATTTCCTCATTCACAAAATTTTAATAAAGTTGTAATTTTCCTGTTTTATACTTCATGCTTAAATTTCCTCCAATTTTACCGTTTATAATGGGAAGAATCTAATCATTACGAGCAATATAATTTAACACCGACGAGAAAACACCGAAATACCGCCGGACCAAAATAAAAGAAGAAAATGGCGACAAAAATCTCAGCCATGGAGAGCAAAAACGTAATTTGAACGGCCGCAACTGTACGAGAGGCAATAATTCAGGATTCTTCCAAAATCCGGTATTATAAGGCAAAAAATACCGTGCAGCGGAAATTAGCGAAGGCACGAGAGAAATACACAGCAGATGGCGTCCGACATGGAAGTCGTTCCACCCAGAGCCCTCGTTACATAGAGAGAGATAAAGAGGCAAAACGAGTAGAGAGAGAGAGAGGCAAGATGAGAGAGAGGCGAGATGAGAGAGGGACGAGATTGCGCGGTGAGCAAAAAAGTGAATCATTGAACTCAATTCAACCCCCTTATCTTCGAATGCACGAGTCCCGGAGCATATACACTTTCTGAAACATACCGGCGCTCACCGAAGTCCGTAAAAATGTAACCATTCTTCTCTCTCCCTTTCCCCTTCCTACCCATCCGTCGAAATAAATAACTTCGAAAATAAATCACCATGAAAAAAAATAAAAAGGCAATCGTACGAGCGTGGTGCTCTCTAACCGTTGGTGTCTGTCAGTAACAGAGCGAGAGACAGAAAGAGGGAAATGAGGGAGAGAGGGAGAGGGGGAGGGAGGGAGGGCACAGGTGGTGAGAGAATTTTGAGTGTGGGGCGGGTGAAAGTGGGGATGTTGGAGCAGTCTTTAGAGGAGGGAGGGGGGACTGATGGGGTAATGTGTGCGTGTGTGAGGCTAGGTGTGTGTGTGTGCACCGGCGAGAGAGAGAGAGAGTCCCTCTTTGCCGCGCCTATAAATTTCACGACCCACTAATTTCGTAAAGCCGCAACGGGTGCGCTGCAGCGCCACCCTCGCATCTTTCTTCTACTCGTTATCTCTCCAGGTCTCTCTATCCTTCCCCCTCCCACGCCACGTCGTTTTTATATCCCGAGCTATTTCTCTTTAGAAGGTGTCGGCGACTAAAGGCACGCGTGCCATAGCGTGGGAAATGGAAGGATATGGCACGCGAATTCATGGAAAAACACGAGAATACAGGGTGTTTCAGGAATACAGAGTGTTTCAGAAGTCGCTCAACCCTATATATTTCACCATAATATTTAAACATCAGTTATAAAGTGGATATGGAATTGAGTGACGAGTGGAAATTTCCAACACTTGCTATGACATAGATAATGTCAAGTAATAGGTAATGCGTAGCTGATGCATAAATGTATAATTCAAAACTGTTATGTAAATATTACACTGAAATATACAGGGCTGCGCGATTTTTAAAACGGCCTTTATATAGACTTTAATATTTTTAATTTTACTTTTCTTATAATCTGACCTCGTATACAACTAAATATAAATTTCTCGGTGCCTTTAATTATGTGAGTATAATTTTTCATAAGGAAGAAGGCTGAAATAAATTTAATCTCGGCATACCAGAGGATCGAGTTGTTTAAACATCAAACTTTAGCTCTTAACGGCTCTTTCTTACTCTGTTAGGACTTTTCCAATAATATTTTTTACACTCCCTCAACATCGTATCTATTATTAAAATCCCATTGTTCGCCTTGTCTTCTCAATTGATATAACTACACGCGGTTTCTGTGAATGGCAGAGGGAGAGAAGTTCTCCTTCCGGCCACCTTTTGACGAATGCAAATGTCACAATAATTCATCTTTGGATGAAACATTAAGAATTTCAATTTTATTTGGGGGGGGCTATTTTTGAGATTTGAGATATAGCCGCCTACTCCATTAGAATCGAAGTTTGACGGACTAGAAGCATTAAAACTCACACTTAGATTTAACAATGTTTTTTGTAAAATTTCCTTTCATATCCTATAAATAAAAGAGAATGTTTGTCTGTCTGTCTGTGGCAGCTATAACTTTTCAGAAAATAAACGTAGGAGCTTCAAAATTTGGCAGCCGCTTAGGTTGATCCTTAGAGTTGCAGGACCAAAAATATTTCAAATTGGCCAATGGGGGCCCGAGGGTCCCCATTGCTGGTCCAAATGCCTGTTTTTTAAAGATATCTCAGCAACCAATTGACCAATATTGATGAATTCTTCAATAACATCGATGGTTTGATGAGATACATTTTCGAGCCAAAAATGGATAAAATCGGTCTACGGGGTCAAGGATCGTAATGTAGGGTCGATCCAAATTTCACGATTTCGAGGGGTCCCCATGGAACGGTCGGTCCAAATTTCGGAAATGTCCGTCTGCCTGTACGTATATATCAGGGAAGATCTGGCTGAACCGATTTCAACCAAATTAGGGAGGTATATAGAATCTTTACATAAATACACGACCAAAATGACATATTTGGACCGGATAGACCAAGCAGGGGTGCCACAACTGCAAAATAAAATTTTCTGTAGTTATGCTTTTGGAAGGAAAAGGCCAAACCGAATTCAATCAAATTTGGTACTTAGAATTTTCACAGAAATTCATGGCCAAAATGCTATACTTCGACTGGATCAACTAAACAGGGGTGCCACAATTACAAATTAAACTCTTTCAGTAACTATGGATTTGGATGGAATTGGCTCAACGGATGTCAACTAAATTTTATACATATGGTTTTTACAGAATACCATAATGAAATCAAGATTTTTTAAGTGGAGCTTAAGAGCAGTGCTACCACAATTAATAAATAATAAAAATCGTTTGCAACTTAAAAGAAAACTTTCCCGAGCGTAGCCGGGCGTTTCAGCTAGTAGCACATAAAGGTAGGATCACTAAACCTTTTGGCTAGTGGCTATGACTAACTAAAAACGTATTCTATATTTTTATTGGAATCTATTTTATATACTTAATAGCTGCTTTTTCTTTCCCTTACTCTACAGGAAACGTAACACTTTTCTGTAATTTTATTGAGATGTTTATAAGATTAACAAGCTTTCAGCAAATACTTCAGAAATGTAATTTTTTCCACAAAATTAGACCCTTTAAATAGTTTTTATCTTTCCAACACTCAAAATGGCTTTTGAATTTCATTTTTTCAATACCTTCTCCTTTCTTACTATGATAACTTACCCATTCACCTTCATCCTGGTCTCTTCTCTTTGACATGTTTAAAATTCAATTGATAAAGTTTCATCATTGAATGAGAATGAAAATAATAAAATATCTCATTCCACTCTCACCAATATCCAATCCATTCGTCACATCATTTCCTTTCCACCTCACTCGCACACACTCTTCACTCTCTCCAACAGCTCTCTTAAGCTACGGAATATTTATACCTCTCTTATATTTTCAAACCATTTTGAACACAAATTCTCCTTTTAATCTCTGATATTTCTCACCTTATTCTCCCTTTTGTTTTCTCTCCTACTATTTTCCTCCGTCTGTTTATCCATATGCTAATCTCCGGAGACTAATCGCATGACGTAAGAGCCTTTCTCCACAGCGCCGCGGGAAGGCTCTCTATCTCTCTAAAGAGGGCCTTTTTTTCTCTTCCCGTCTGGATTCAACAAAATGTTTATTGTCTCTCGCAAACTAGTGTCTGAAAATCCAGCGGTTTAGCTCGCGTTTCACTCCTTGAAATATTATTGCTTTCATCCTTCCTGAATCTCTATTCAGCTACAATTTCTCGCAATAAAAACGAAATTTTCCTTCGAATTAATGGCATATAGTTAACATCTTTGTATTTTTCTCAATGCGTTATTTTAATATGCCGTGAAATACGCAATTCGATTAAACACCATTGGTTTCGTAACCACCAATTCACAGGAATAATGAAAATGATCAGCCATTTAGGAAACATCCATACTTCATTGCATGCTGAAATCAAACGGTCTTTGCCACCATCTGAAACTTTGACCCCGAACTTTGGAGTGTTTGATCGACGAAATGAATTCATTCCGCAACATTAAGATCCCCTCGATTAAGGGGAACCGATTCTCGGAAAAACCGTCCAACGTGACCGCCAACTCGGAAGATAACCTCATTTTACCCTTCCGCCTCTTTGGCATAGTCTAGCGACACTAAGCAGCTCCAGAAAAACCCGTAAAAAAACACTCATTCATATAAACGCCTCGCTTCGCGTTTCTACGTGAATTCCCGCACACTCACATGTCTTCCCCGTGGAAACTAACACTCCCATCCGCGGATTCTCACCTCCTCCCCCTCTCCAGTCCCCTTCTCTCTCTCTCTCTCTCTCTCTCGCTCACACACACACACACATACCGCCCTATCATCTAAGGTTCAAGCCTTCTCCTACTCCCACGATCTTATTTTCTAAAAACGCCTCCATCCGAGCGGCCAAGTTTTTTCCTTCGGCGCGCCTAGGACAAACACCACACTCAACTAGGAGATACCAAATGCCGGCCTAAATCCATATTTACTAAATTGGGAATGCGATGATACATTGCCTACGAAAATTTTTTTTTCCGTAAATCATATGCGCATCATGTCCTATCAAGTAAACCATTTCCATTCCAAAATCGACTTAAAATGCGAAAATGATGAAAAACATTCGAGAAAAGTGTATCTATTCCTAATACCGCTCAACTTAATCTCGTCTCAGAAGAAGCATTACAAATGAAAATTAACCGATAAATTTAAATTTTCTAACAATAGGGAAAACTCGGAAAAAATGGTTGATTTATAACATTCCAGATCACTTCTACCCAAGCGAATAATTCCTTAACTGATTCAAATCTTAGTGGGAATAAATTATTGGCGGAACGGATATCAAAACGCAATTTATTCGCGCTGACATCATGGCTAACAAGGGTAAAGATAACCGGAATATATTTTTTTCTTCAATAGGGCTTTAAAATCTATTGCAATTTACATTTTAAACTGAGATGCATATCGAAGTAAGTTATAATTTTGAAAGTACATATTTTAATTATTACTCAGATATATGCATATGAATTAACATGCATAGTTCTCTACAAATAAATTATAGCAGTGGAAGACATTGATCGGTAAACCACGAGTAAATGTGCAACGATACCTCGCCTTCAAGAGGCATAATGCAGTCGAGATTAATACGCATGATTCTTACTTCCTTTAACGAAGAACTTTTTTAATACTTCGCTCCGCTATATAATTTTTCTTCCTTATATCTAGGATCAAAGGAGTGGATTAATTACTTAAATCAATCATCGTCTCCACGGAGGGTTGTAATACATTTAAAGTTGCAACAATCTCGTTAATTGCCACGAACAAAAAAAAACTCAAATCATGATATTCGTAAGAGACTAAATAAATAAATTTGCAGGATCACCGAATGCCATCAGGGTTAATTGCTTTCCCGTCACGTTTCAGTAGTTAATATACTTAACCCTAACTCCGGTTCACCAGCGGCTTTCAGTGCAGCGGATTTCCGCCACTGTATGCAACGTCACATAGGCTATGATGCACGCCCCCGAGAATTTCTCACATCATCATCAATTCTTCCCCACTCTCTTTCCTCTTTCACTCTTTCTCTCTGCATTCACTTATTCAGTTACTATGCTGGTCCAAAAAAGGACGGGAGTGAGCTCATCCTCTCTTGGTCCCGCATTCACTTACTAATAAACCGCCTCCCCTCCTCCGCTACTCGCCCATCTGCCCTCGTGAATTCCCTCTTTGTCACCATATGACCCTTTACTCCCTCACTCAACCTGTATGGCGTTGTAAGCGCTGCTAATGCTTTTGCATCGTCAACTTTACCATTCCCTTATCTATGCAAGCTTTTGGCTTGCGTTACACGGAAAATGCCGCAAAAAGTTGAGTGTTAAAAGTTAAAAAGGTCGTATAATTAGTAATAGAAAGAGGTATGTAGAATCTCTCCCAATTCTCCCTTCATTTTACTACGCTCAATTACCTCTTCCTCTCTTTTTCCACTTCAGAAACAGAATTTCACCCCAACTTCATCTCCGTGTTCCTCATTTCCAACTCATAGGATAATTTCGGTCGTATCTACATCATTTCCTCACTCACTCCCTCCAATCGCTCCTTCGTTATGATCCAGACATCCGCCCCTCCCACCACCCCACTTTCCTCCATCCATTCTCTACCCCCCCCCATCGCACTTCCCTCCCTCCCCCGTCTCCTCTCTTCTCTCTCCCTCTCCACTTCTCTTCCCCCATCCGTTCTCCTCTCTCCTCTTCCCACCTCTCTCCCATCCATTCTTCTCCCTCCCTCCAGCAGAGGAAACCGGCCTCGTGAGATTATTTGCAAGTGAAATCAGAGACGTGTGATTTCCTCCGTCGATGCTCAATTTGGCGCCCTCCGAGGCGCCTCCCCACTCTCTGCCTCCTCACTTTCTGCCTCCCCATTCTCCGCCTCCCCCTTATCCTCTCCCTTTCCCCAAATTCCCATTCCGCTCCGCAAGAGCCCTTCACGGCACAATTCCCACTCCACCTAATGTTTTTACTTTTCCCCTTTTCCACACCTTTTCCGCCAAAAATACCTCCCCCTCTTTTCAACCGAAAGTCCCTTTCCCATAAATTATCTCCAATAACCACATCAACACTCTCATTTTCTCTTTCGCACGAAAATGTCTCATTTTTCTATTCTCTCAACGATGGCCGTAATGCCTCCCGGCTGTCGTGAGCAAAGCTGGTAGCAGTTTTATAGGATAATTGCATTCGAATATACATGCTGTTGCATACTTTTTCCGTACAAAAAGAACCACAGATAAAGTCCTTCAAAAAATAATTTATAAACACGACCTTCCCGCTTATAAGATGAAAAAATGAATTTGGTCTAAAAAGGCGATTTTCTGTACTACATCAGACGTTACGTATGACAGATCTTGAGCAGAAAACTCCAAAAATCTGATTTGGCTACCACATGACTTTCTCCACACCTGCAATATTTCTGAAAATTCCACATAAGTAAAATGATAATAAATATTTTAAGGAACTGCGAGAAAAATTCAGACTTTATCAAGAAAAGAAATAAACTCATATTTTCTGATATTGGATATAGCCAGGAAGCTCCAATAATAAAGAAAATAGTGTTGCTAAGATGTAAGTAAGCGTAAAGTGTTTACAAAAGTTGCCTCCAAACGGTGTGGTGGTGGCAGCTAAAAAATAATTTTTAAAATATTTCTTAAACAATATATGGGAAAATGTTTTGAACAATAGTTGTAGAAATTTAAACTTCTTACAACTTTTAATGCAATAATTTTTACATTGATCATGTATTTAAGCAAATGACTCAAAAAAATTGATGTGACAAGAATAAACACCCACTTTAGTTTGACCGACTTTTACCAAACACGAATCAACTCGTTCTTTTTACAATAAACTTAAACATAAAATTTTGCATTGATCTGATTAATAGTTTTTGAGTTAAGAGAACCCACAAAATTCCTATCACATACACACAGAGGAAGGAGCTATGGCTATAATAATCCAAGAGGATGATTAACCAAAAATGCACACACACACACAGACATCGAGAAAATGGTAAAACGTGTTCAGGGGACCTCAAAACGTGTATTTCCGTTGAAATCTCGAAATCGATTTTTTCATGAAAACAATACTTTCCCCTATACTTAGACATGGAGAAAGTAAAAAAGGTTCAAGTCATGTGTATCACGTGGCTAGTTAGTGCAAATAACTCGTTGGACGACAGAAAAAGCTCGATGAATTGAAGGTATATAATGTTTAGCAAGGGCGGATCTAGAAACCTCCCAAAGGGGGGGGGGGGGGGGGCGATTAAGCACTATTTTCCTCGTAAATAGGAAAATTTTCAAATACAACTCCCTAGATTCGTCAAAATTATATTCAGAACTTTTTAAAGAGATTATCACAAGAAATAATAGTATAGTATATTTTCTATCATAAAACCTATTTTAGGTGAAATATATTTTGAAAACCACGCATACATTGACCTCCCTTATAATAATCCATATTTTGCGAAAATGATGTATAAGGCTTATGTTTCGCATAATGTAAAAAAGAAAAAATATATTTAAATCGGGTATCTGTGACATTTTATTAACTTTGTATAGCACTTCTTAACATTTTATTTTAAAAATCACAATAAAAAATCAAGTCGTCGATTGCCAGAATTAGCAAAACTATCTAAAATCTCTTTCGGGTCAAGATGAATATCTTGATGTATATGGAGTAACGCCAAACCCACAAGTCTTTCTTCACTCATTCTGTTCCGCAATCAAATTTTTAATCGTCGCAAAGCCGAAAAGCTGCGTTCAGAGCTAGCAACACTTATAGGAAGAGTGAGTAAAATTTTTAATAAAATTTTGCAATTTGGATAAATTTCCTCGTCGCACATACTGAAAACTTCACAGTCATTCATGCCAGTTTTAATGTTATTGCACTTATATTCACGTTCCCATTTGGTTTTCCACATTATTAATTCGCTTAGAAAAGATTAAACGAATTTGAAATAATGGAAACATTCAAAAAGTCAGAATATTTTTCCCATAATGACGTTGCAGTATTATCTAACTCAACTTGATCCAAACACAATAGTTGTTTCGGTAATATATTTCCCAAATTAAATGCCTTCAGTGTATTATCACAAAAATGGCTTCGAAAATCAACTAGGAGAGTATCAATCATTGAGATAAATACACTACGTCGATAGTATTCCTCAGCGGTTTCCGAACAGTTAATTCGTCTTGATGCATACCAGGGCTTAATGAGTTTTAATTGCAAAATATCTGCAAATTCATTAATGCTTTTTCAAATTCTATTAAATACTTCGTCAACCCTTTTCCTTTCAAAAATCTAATAAGCAAATGATGTCCTCAATGCATTTTATAGCTGAATACAGATCTAGCGATTCTTTTTGTGATGAATTACTAACCGGAAGTGTTACGGAAATAATTAAAGTAATGCATTTCATCGAAACAATGAATTCGCTTGTCATGAGATTATTGAGGAGTAAATCTGCCTTTGTTGAAGATGTCCTATCTTCCCAATTACTGATATCGTAGTAGTTTCGTCAAATAAAATGGAATAATATTTTCCTTACCTCACAAAGTTTAGGACTTTTCCAAAAACTTCATCGCCGCAACAATCAATAATTGAGTTCTGAGTTGTTTTTTAAATGTAGCTAGAAATGCGCTAGAAGATTTCAGATGATTTTCAAGATCCTGGTCACCACCACGGATACGTAATTTCAATATAGCGCGAAAGTTTCCCTCGTTCGTAATGCTTTCACTGCTCTCAGGCCTGTCTGAAAATTTGCCGTCATCCCTATGGCCTCGAAATGGTATATTTTGTCTACCTAGAGCGATGATCGTGTCATCCTTTTGCCGGCACCTAGCCGATAGCGTAGGTCGTTGACATGACCATCGCCCCTACTCGCGGTTCGAAAGAGAGACGATTTATATGATACTATCTTTACTGCACCCGGTGCGAGGGTTCTCCAAAAGGCTACGCGCCCGGAGTGCGCACATTGAGCGCATTCGAAGGCAATGCCCCACGTGGGTAGGTTCCTTCCCTTTCACTCGCCATTCGTTGAAAATCCTGGGAATCCCATTCTCCTCCCCACCACCCCAATTAGCAAGTTTCAGCACCGCCCAGGGTGACACTATCTCCAACAGACCCTTTTTGCTAGGACAATACGTCGGCAGCGACATAAAGACAAGAAGCATGGGAAATTTCGAAGAAGAATCTATTCAATAACCTAAGCCTACTGAAGAAACCATCCCGCCACCTGACAGCCTGCTTATTCTCTTGTCCCAGAGAGTACCCAAGGGGGGGGCGATCGCCCCCCCCCCTTGGATCCGCGCATGTGTTTTAGTGTACATTTGTACTAATAACACTGTCAGGTTTTTTGGTTCCGAAAAATAAATTAGTGGTCCTGGTGTAGTTTGTAACGCAGATTAAGAATCTGTTTTTAAAAATTTCCTATCACGCATATATTTTAGATATGACATTTCCAACTACAATGAACAAATACCGGAAAGAACTTATTCTAAACAAAAGATGATTCAATACAAAACAAAGAAATGATTCATTTGTTACCTTTTTTGTTTACGCAACACATCTTGAACAGCGTCATTCTGTGTTTTTCAGTAGCGGCTTAAGGTGGTAAAGAAGTGTGCCAAACAGCATGTCTCCTAAATGTATTAACGCGGCCGACAACTTCTGTTATGTTTGCGGAGAATTTACTGTGAAACATCAGAGAAAGTGCTTTACTTCTCTTACAAAAAAATCTTATTAATTGTACTTTGGATGCAAGGTAAGAGGCCAATATAAACAATGGACACCCCATATTTGTTGCGTTTCCTATGCAAACCGTCTCCGACAGTGGATGAAAGGCGGTCGTTCATCTATGAGTTTCGCAATACCTATGATCTGGAGGGAACAACAAAATCACGTAAACGAAATATTTATTTACCCCCTTTACATATCAAATTAGGGCTCATGAAGAATTTTGTAAAAGGCATGGATCAAAAGGAAAAGAAAGGAAAAATTTACAAAAAATCACCGAAGCAAAGATTAAGGAAGCAATATTTGTGGGTCCCCAAATACGTGAACACAATAACGATGAAGGATCCGATGCAATGTTAGAAGGAAAAGAAAAAAAGCATGGGCATGTTTCAAAGCAGTTGTCATGAACTTTTTAGGAAACAACCAAGCCCCAAACTATGAAGACTTGCTCAATAAAATGCTGGAAGCAAACCATGGCATGGGGTGTAACATGTCACTTAAAATACATTTCCTTCACTCTGACCTGGACTTCTTTCTTGAGAATTTTGGAGCTGTGAGTGACGAGCAGGACATTCCAAAATTGGAAAAACGATACCAAGTTAGATGGGACACTAATATGCTTGCTGATTATTGTTGGTTATTAATTACGGAAGCTCCTGGTACACACAATGTACATGCATACATACAAAAGAAAATTGTTTCCTAAATCTTTAACTTAGCATGTATTTACATGTATACTGCTGAGCAATATGTTCTTTTAATATAAAAATATGTTTTCTTCACATCTAGATATGCTACACAAATTCTGACTACAGATTCAAACTCAGCAGGCCAAAACTATTTAGGATAACCTCGTTCTATGCAAGAACCAGACAAAAAGTTTCAATTTGTTCTCCAGTGTAATTATTAATATTAAATGATATTAAGTTAAAAATTACGTTGGCATACACCAAATTAAAGAAAATTATGCTGAAAATGTCTCTTTCACGCAAAAGTCTAATCACCACCTTTCTATTAATCGTTTGATTAATCATAAAGTAACTTTCTTCCAAATTAATGGTATGAAAATGTCGCTAATGGAGCGTCAGAGGGAATTAGAAGAAAACTTCGCTAATGATGATGATAATAAGTTGCGGCGATAGAATTTATCATGCATGGCAGTATGCTGGTTTTAGTTGCTACAATATCAACATGGACTCGCACATCACCGACAAAATATACGCACATAATAACGATACTCGTAATGATTGTGAAAGGAGCGACCGGCTTATATCCATTAAGACCGAGTAAACATCTTTTGAATCTTGCAAAAGACGACCGTGGAACTATTCACCAAGAAATCGTCCGAAAAAAGGTCACCAGGGAGGTTATCAACGAGAATAAAATCTTGCACGAAGATTTGCCTATTTTGGACACTCTGGAAGCCCAATATCTGGTTTCTGCATGATGGCAGCGCTATACAGAATCAACTACTCGGAGACTATCTGTATCTGGCAGTAAAATGGCATTTCTTTTTCTCTCATGAGGCTCTCTTCTTCATATATATCCTAAAAATGAACCTGAATGTACGGTATTGAATGCATGAAGGGAAACTCAATGTTATTACGGCACAGTAACTCAAGGGCTCTCGATAAGTGCCTACAGTGGCGAAATTAGGAAAGGGTGGAAGGAAACTATTCAACGTTGATCTCGTTCAAGTTCTCCTTTAGGCAAAGCTGTAGATGTGGTGACTCCGAAAAACTTTTAGGTCCTATATCGCACGATTGATTAAGTGATTAATCGTGCATTATTGTTTAGCACTGAAATATGAATTAAATCAAAATGACTTTCATCCTTGACCGTACTTTCATTATATTCTCGCTCAGGAATTAGCATACAACTTATTATTAATTTAAACCGTGGCTCAAAGGGAGGATTGCTTTCTCTGCCCTATGGTTAGCTCCCTCGAAAGGGAAAACGCCTTTCCAAAAGATCTCTTGCGTGCCTCGGGGTTCGATTTCAATTTTGATCCCTTTTGAAGTGCTTTCGTGTATTCCATAACCTAATAAACAGCCCTCGAGCAATAACACGGGCGAATATATGAAATTTTTTAATTCGTTACACGGTAAAAGTGATGCTAATATTACAGAAGCATTTTAGTCGCGCAGAAATTATTATCTGCAAATTGTAACCCTTTTAGGAATCAGCATAAAAATTACGAACCTTAAAATATAAAATATTGTAAATATCTATCCAGGAACAACAACTTAAAAAATACTTGTCTCAGTTATCTACAGCAGTCACAACAAGGTAACAAAAAACATTTTTAAGGGCTTATTTTTGAAATATTTCGGTCAAAGGACGAGCTCGATAATTTTCTGTTGAATTGTAGATATCAATTAGAATTACATTTTCCAACTGTAACATAAATTTTTATTATTTATTTGCATCACATTTGTCTAAGTCATAAATTTCGATACTATTTACAGAGTGCACACCGTACAACAAATTGGTCGAAGCATTCAAATCATAATGGCGGAAAAATTTCTTAAACTAAACTACGAATCACATACGAGTTCATCTCTTGCATTCCACAATGCATGAATAAACATTGATGGAAACTAAAACCAGAAAAGAGACGCTTCCTTCGCTCATCGCAACACTCATTTCGACGGTTCCTTTCATCTCCATCGTCGCGAATATCTCTCATTTACATTAATTCTCACTTCTCGCCACCCCACTGTTCCCATACCCCTCACATCCTCCCCACCCCCCTCTCTCCCTCTCCCCACCCCTTCCCCCACCCTCTCCCCCATCTCCTCCACCCCGCTTCCCCGAATCTCGTCCGCTCCACCGCCAAAGGCCGCCGCCCCGATTTTCCACTTCCATCGTCGCGCCGCCTCCACGCCCCGCCCTTCCTTCCTTCCCCGCCCTTCCTTCCCCGCCCTTCCTTCCCCGCACATCTTCCCCCGACCTTCCTTCCCGCCAATTCTTCGTGCTCCATCGAACCTTCCTCTATTCCTCTCTCCTGAATCTCTCTTCACTCCGCCACGCATCGCTATCTCGTGGAAACACGTTCAACCTCTTCACGCCTCAAAGGACAGAAAAGCTCCGCTGAAATACTTTTATTTCGATTTTTTACGTATACCACCTCTTTTTTCCTGCGTCAGAAACTCCGCAACACACATGGACGGCTTTGTTATCGATAATCTACGGCAAAAAAACGTGCGCGCATTTTTGGAGAATCTGACTATTTCGCAAATTTGAGATGGCTTTTTTAAACTTGACGCTGTTCGTCAAGGACGCATAAACGGTGAATTTCATGATCGTAAATACAGTATTCATGAAGCCAAATGAAATTATTCTGGGATAGATTTAGGCATTTATGCTAAATGATGCGATAATCTAAGTGCAGCATGACATCTAAATGTAAAACACAGTTAAAATGCCCTGCTAGATCCAAAGACAGATGTTGGCCTTAATTTAACGATCATAAGTATTTAATTTTTTTTACAATTAAACGAAATGGCATCAACGAATTCATTTGTGTCATTTAGGGCTCGAAAAGGCATATTATTGTATGTAAAATAAATTTACAAGATGAAATAAGTAACATTTAAAGTTATGTGACAGTGATAGCTCCACATTAAAGAACTGGCTTATGAAGACGCGCTTCGTATATCTCCATACGCTATACCATTTACAAAGGAATATTTTTCAATTTTACATCAAAATAACAATATGAAAAACTATACTCCATAAATGGAACTTACAGAGATTTCAAAGGCGGTCTTAATGGGAAATACGTATGGAACGGTATCGAAAAATTGGGTGATTTTCGAATTTTTATCACCGAAACTATAGTCTCGGGGACTATCTTGTAGTAAATGTTGTTCTTTATCCAAATAATATTTTTTAATCTATAACTCGCGATCGATGTAAACAAAATATGCGATCATGAAAAAAAAGAACTTAGTTACTTCCACAAATTTAATTTTAAACTAGATGAATGTTACGACGGACGGACGGACGGACCAGACGTGCCCATAAGGCGTTCCGCTATTACCGCTGTGCTGGTAAAGAGCGCTTAAAAATGAAAATGTATATATTGTCAAAAACACTGTTTTCATGCGTCACACAAAATTATTTTAAATCTAGGGCGATTTATCATCCAAAATCTATAATATCTCTTGACTGTAGAATCTCACCCTTGAAATTTATTGACCATGTCACATTTTTTAGTAGGAACACGACATGATCTTTTTTATATGATTGCATTACCTTTCAGTGCGAATATTAAAAACGATAAAGATTAAACACTTAGATTCATAAAATAGGGATTCCGAGTTTTAGTGAATATCAAAACGATGTTAACTCCAATTTAAAATTTAAAATTTGGAAAGGTTACTGCGTGTAATCTAATCAAATTAATTAACTGAAAAACATGCTTTATTCCTGCCTCTATCCACTACAATAATTTCTTATAACTTACTTTGTTATTGAGAGAAATTGCATATAGTTGCAGAGGACGAGAGAACACGAGAATCTAGGGTTTGCTGTTCGAAATCAGTTAACTTGTGCGCAAATTTTGCACTTATAATAAGAGAAAATGAGATCGGTTATCATAGTATCTACGCCAGCGGTGCACGTGCGTATAGTCAAGTGCATTTGCAAGTACACTCGATATTTTTATTCATACTCTATAAGATTTCCAAATACCATAGTGCCGACACCAACCCGTGGTAACGAAAGGGCTGACGATCAAGAAGTTCGAAAGCAATACACGAAGACCAATGAGTCCTCGTCTCCAAATCACCAAAAGCTACTACTACTACGCTACTCCATTCCATTTGGATTGCCCGATGAGGAAAATCGGAAGTGGTGAAAAAGCAAAGCCCTCTTTTCGGCTGTATTGAATTTATAAGTTTTATTGCAAATCGATGCTATGCATATATGTATTTGTGTGTTTTTACATACACGCGCGGGCACAAACGCGAGAATACAAGGGTAAAGTTGTTTAATATAAATCAACGAGTGAGAATAATTGTACTCATTTTTCTACTGTTGCTACATATTGCCAGTGATGTTCCCCTTAAATTTCCTTCAGAATAAATCAGTTTTGGTAAAAATAATTTTCAAAGCTGTGAATAAGCAATCCTTGTGGCAACGGAGGAACCATAAAAGATTAAATTTTGGCCGCTGAACAAATATACTTAGCCTCGTAGAAGCTAATGGGCGCCAAGTTGGTTTACAGCGCGCAACTAAGTCTTCCATGCGTGGCAGCGCCTTGTACGTAGCGGGTTTATGGCGATGCATGAGTTGGGAGGAGAGGGTAGGCAGAGAATCTGCCGAGAGGAGATCATAGGGGAAGGGGTAGGGCACACTCCCATCGCCTGCTTAAGCTCTAATCCCCACTCCGGTATAAACTCCTTCCATACGCCTGACTACGTAATGGGAGGTAACTAGTGAAGCTGCGTGTAGGGAAAAGGGGGGGAGGAGAATAGGGTTCAAATTCATCTGATAGTCATTGGTACCTATGCGATGCACTTAATGTCCTCGATGTCAATATATTTTAACAAGAGAAGATAGATTTCAGAGGACCAGCAAACTACAGAGTCATCAAACAACTATTAATTTAGACAAATCGTTCGTGTAAGGCCAAAAATCATAAATGTGCGATAGAGATATAGAATTTGTAAAAACTTTGTTATTCTGACCTATGAAATGTATTGGAAGTAGAGTCATGACATGGCTTAGGCAAGCGAGGCACCCGCCTAGGGCGCAAAAGGCTCTGGGGCGCAACCAGGGTTGCGAATCATCCGTAAATTTACGGACAGTCCGTAAAAAAGAGAAAAAATTGGACGTGTCCGTAAGGTCCGTAAAAATATATAGATTACCGTAAAAATGCTAAGTATTTTCAGAGGTTTAAAGCAGTGGTAGTCAACCTTTTTAGTCGGCGTACCCCTTAAAATATTTTTGACGAAATTCGTGACCTCTGGTATATTTTAAGGTTATCAAACTCGGTTATTATTGTGTTGAGTCTACAAATATATATGCCCTTTCTAATTATATGATTTACGTATATTTTATGTGTGAGATAATTATTAGATTTTGCTTCGCTATTTTATACATTAGATATTCTTAATATTGTATCTCTTTGGAAGAACTCGCGCATCACCAGGGGTATGTGTAATTTAGGCTGAATACCGCTGATTTAAAAAATATATGTTTATCTTATGTATTGTCATTTTGGTTATATTTTTAAAAGTAAAGCAACCTTTCTTTTTCAATGGCCACAAATTAAAAACATGAAACAAAATGCTCTGAATGAAAAATCAGGTCGCATTTGTGTTCCAATAATTTTTACCGAACACATCCTAAATTTTCTGTTTCCCTAAGTCAGATAAATGCGCTAAACTAACGTAAATATAATTTTTGTTGAATGTATGAATGTATAAATGAGAGCATTGAATATTTTTCACTTATGTCTTTTTGAGACATCTTAATATTACGCAAAATAATGTCCGTAAAATAGTTGGGTTGTAATTTTTTCCTTATTGTCCGTAAAAATCATTTTCATTGGTTGGCATCCATAGGCGCAACGAATGACCATTTGAACTTTTAAGTTTAATGTTTTATATTATTAATACACTTTCTCTTACCTACTATATACAATATACCGTCATTAGAAAAGGGACATAATTTTCAAAGCTTGCCTTGAGCGCAAAAATATCTTGCCCCAGCTGGAAAAAATGACTATATTAAATACATTAATTTTCAAAGTTTTATTTTGCTATTTGCGGACAGTATTTCAGAAAATAATTCGAAAATTTATTATTACATTGTTGGAACGTGAATTTGAAATATTAACAGCTTTCCTGGTATGGAGGAATTGAGATACGCATTACTAAGACGAGTATACGTTTATAAACTATAAGATTTAATATTGTCTGAAAATATATACTTTATAAATATTGGTCAAAAACCAGAAGAAGTGGAAGATGAAGAGTAGTAAATACCTGAATTAACAGAGATTCAAAAAGCAGTAAAATTTCTCAAAGATGAGATTGTGCAGGAAGATCCTGACTTTCAAAAAGCTACGAAAATTATGAAATCAATTTATGATATACACATGCGCACATTTATAAAAGCGTGAATAGCAAAGGCAAACCCAAACTACAGATTTCATCAGTTTCAGCCTCTGCCCAATCCCTCCTCCTCGGTCAGCAACTACAAGAATGGAAAATTCTCCTCTCGAGAAATTGTCTGTCACCTAAGTAACTCTTTCGGTCATTTATGATAAGTTCCTGTGATCTTAAATTCTTTTGTCATGGTGCTTTGTTTTACTTATGCAGTACTTTTACATTGACTTTATTTAGGAAATTATTTGGCATCCTGAGTTTTTATAATTTATTATTGGAATTTTTGGTTTGTTTCATTATGTAATCTAAGTGACATTAAATTTCTCATATCATATAGTTATGGTTACTATTTATATTTTTTTGTCCAACATCCAAGGCCATAGAACGTAACCCCATTTTTTAAATCAATACCCCGCAGAACGCGGAATTGCCGCGCGGTCTTTGGCCAGAATGATTCCCCCCGCGTTCGGCGGGGGTTACCTGTACTTCAATAACATTTATAGGATACTTAACTCTCCTAATACCAGAAAAAATCTGGCGACTCCATGCAAGAGCATAATATGAACCTAAGCATTTGAGCTAAAACGTTTGTTTTTCATTCGTTCAATTAAAAAAGGCTGTTATTATTGTTGATTGAAAAATAATTTTTTACTAAAACTACCGCATGTATAGCAATTAGTAGTCAATTTTCTATTTCTCACTCTTGGACACTACGTTGGATTCATTTGCACCCTTATAATGTAAGCGTTCAAGCAACTTATGTTCATCATATTGTAAGATATGACCGTTGGCCAATGTATTTCCATTCGTTTCACCGCATATGTTCTTACTGGATTATCCATTGTGTCAACCCTTGATTTAGCTGCATTGCAATAAAGAATTATATTCGCCTTAGCATGTTGCTCAGGAGATATATCTGGTGCACAATGCATTGTGATAAGGAGCAATATGAGTTTACCCTTCTTTCGGCAGTAAGAAACAACTGTAGAAGAATCTTGAAAGGCAAACTTTGACGAATATTGCTCCCAGACTTTTGGATTGATAACTTTTCAAGAAAACTCAGATTTAACTTTTTGCATTGTGCCAACAAGTGCCAGTCGTCTCTTTTATATTTCTCTTGCCTAATCATGACTTGTGAAGAAACTATCTGCCGCAATATTACGGCCAGAACTCTCTAAACCATCTATGAAACCTGGAAAGGCTCTCCTGCCTTGGTACATGAAGAATTCGACCGCCAACCTCTGATTCAGAAATATCTTCTTACTCACATGAACAGCCCTGAGCCTCACATAAATCTTATTTTACATCATCATTAGATTCTTCACCTTTGCTAAAATCTTCATGTTCTCCAACACTCTCTAACTCACGAAACGTTTTAAGGAAACAAACTTCAGCATCTGGATAATTAAGGTTTATTAAATCGCGCATGTTAGGCATTCTGATAACGGACCGAAGCAGAAACGTAAAGCAACCATTCCACCCCATTATCTCGCGAGCTAAATATAGACACAAAGCAAAGCGGTCCTAACAACATATTCTAATATGAGGATCATAGAACATAGAACAGCATCAGGGGTCAAGAATATCACAACTTTGCTAGGGTCTTGTATGACCCCGATGGTAATGGGTATAAAAATCAGCATTACTATGTAATTATAATAAACCATGAATAAAGCAGTACATTGCCTAACAATAAGAAGTGAGACAGGACATTTTCAATTTTTTTATCGATTATCGATTATCAGATTTAAAAAATACAAAAAGGCAAATTTACACGGGGATCGCCAGAAACCCCATGGTATTAGGAAAGTTAATGCTTGTGTCAACTGAAATTAAACCTGCAAATGATAGTAAATGTAAGCGCTGGTACGATTTATCTTATCGTTACTAAATCGTTTGCTAAATATAACCTTGTAAATGTTTTTTAATCATAGTGATCATACGCACCAATACGCTTTAATCAGCATCTTTCAATTTTTTATTTTAAAACTGGATTGTACTTAATTACTCAACACGCGTTCAAGTAATAGATAATAAATTTAAACTTGCAGGTTAATTTTCACCTAAAATAAAAATAAATATCCAAGTATGGGAGAGTCAAAATATCTTTTGGAGCAGAATGTGCAAATGTTTGACTTCGAAAAAAAGTCTCACGAGGAAATATTCAGACTATTAAATGAGCAATTTTCATCACACAAGTGCTTCGTCTGTTATATACAATCATGGTCAACTTAGGCAAGTTTAAGCCACTGGAAACTCAATAAACTGACAATTCTTTTTTATCTTTTCATTTTAAAATAGTCAAGCATAAAATTCCATCCAAGCTGAGAATGGTGGCGAAAGACAAATTTTTCCTGAAAAGTACAGATTGTTCAAAATGAGGAAATCTAATTTTCACTTCATTATCATACTTTGATGCTTCTTTAGGATAGAAAAAACACAAGGAGTAAATTTATGGGCTTAGCATTTTGAAAATTCATCTTAATTTAAAATATTAGGCAGAAAATCAGGTATCATGAATAATAATTCGATTCCATGCATACATACGTTATAATCACCTTAAAATGAATGCCAAATTAATAACCACTTTAAGATCAATTAAATCTGTATATTAGTGTTGGTAGCCTATCAGTCTGTTATTAGACGTATAATTTAATTTTAATGTGAAATGCAGTCGATTATGGAGAACACTTAACAAATAACTCCAGCCAGCCGTAGCTAATAAGCCAATTACAGGTTTTCACCGGCAGTCAAGTGGAATATTAACAACGCAAAAAGTAAAAAATTTAATTATAAATCATTTCTCGCTTACCATATTATTCCTCTTGATGTAAAATATGTCGGGTTCAATAAATCTTAGTTTCATCACCAAATAATAATAATAAATTAGGAATTTTGCGTGTAGCTGATAATAGTTTCCTGGATTTATTTACCAAGTATATTTTAAGAGTATGAGAACATTTTACGAGAAATGTTTATTAAGTTAGCAATATTTTCATAAACACTTTTAACTATAACAATTTGTAATAAAACAAGTCATCACTTTAAAGATTGTAACGTACCAATCAAAATTTCTTGTATTTTAATAAACACATTATTCTAGGAAAAGTTTTTCTAGAAATTTCTTTGAACGTATTTTACTTTTATCTATTCAATTCAGGGTATCTTTCTTGACCTGAGGATATATTTAGAAGACCTTTAATAGCTCAGAGATAAAAGCAGCCCAAATTACTTACATAAGTGCAAGATATTCTAACATTAACCAGCAAACAGTTCTCCTATGCCAATGTGTTTTATTCCACTTTTTGAATAAAAATGACACCAAAAACTATCCATGTGATCAAGGATGAAAACACTTTAAAGCAGAGACATTATATGATTTCTCAACTTATATATCTTTATTATTAGAAACGTATCTCAATTTTGATAGAAAAAAATGTTATAGAATTTCTTCATTTTTTAGCGACACAAAGTAGATTATTATGTCCTTTCTCAAGATTCTGTGTTACCGCATAACTGTTTTACATACCCGTTTATTTATAAAAAAAACTTAAAGAAGGAATGCATATAAACTGACAATTTAAATAATTTGAAGGTTATATTATCTATCAATGCAGGCATGCCTTTGTAGAAAATATTCACCCTAAGTAAATTAAAAAGTTTTTAATTATAAGTTTGAAAGAATGTAATTTATAGAAAAATAAAACATTAAATTTATAACACTGGCATTTAAGTAGATTACGCACATTCATTACACTATCTTTCTGTATTATTTTTCTCTCTCTTGCATTTTCATTAATAAACTATTAAAAAAATGGGAAATTTTCAGTGAAATTGTTCCGAGAATAATTTTTTTCTTTTATTTTATTTTTTTTACGACCAGCTGATTTCCTCTTGCCTACGCGCAATTGTATCTAAGAGGTAGTGCAATGAATAGCTGGTCAGTTTAAAAATTTAGGAAGAAAGGTGACTTCCCCTTGTTTTCTTTTATTCTCCAAACGAATACTTACAATTTTCTTTTATAGCGTGTTCTAAACGAGTAATGCATTCTCACATTTAGATATCTGTGCGCGCCGAACTCCCTCTCCTATCTTTCACGACTTAAATATTTTCCATGTTTCACGAAAATTACCATCTCCGTTCATTCGGAACGAGTCCATCGTCTAGAAAACAAATCTGCTCCGAGTGAGTAGTTATGTCACGCTAAACAAAGACAAGTCCGCCATCTTTCGTCGCATAGACAAACATAGTCAAAGCTAACTCGCTCCATCCATCAACCAAACCCCTCCCAACGAGACCATTTTCCCCCGCCGAAACAACTTGCATCCCCTAAGTTTAACGGGGGGAAGGGGTGGGGACGTAGACCGCACCCCCGTCAGAGGAACGCGGCCAAGGAACTGAAAAGGAGACTCACGGTCTTCACCACTGGCACTTTCCAATCGTTCGACCGGAAGAATTTCGCTCTGTCGATAGCTTTCCGACGCAGTTTTCGGCGCCAGAAAGTGAGCGGGTTTCCGCGCCCGTTTCCGGTGATTAATGGACCACTCCTCTCCCATCCTACGTCCGCGACGGGATAAAATCATCCCGAAGGGGACGCCTCCCCCCCCCCCCCTCTTCCCCGCTCCCGGACCTACGCACTCGTGCCCTGCCCCCGCCCCTCTGCCCCTTTGACTCGTCTCCGGGAGAAGAGCCTGCCTATGGGTGGTGGAGGAGGGGGAACGGTCGATTCTGGGTCCGATGATGGGTTGGGGAGGTGTGGAAATGAGAGAGGAGGGCGTGGATGTTCTGGCCACGAACGCAAAGGAATATCAATCACCGGGATGGATAAACAAAAGTCTCCTCGCATTAATCACGATTTTGCGGCGATCGCCCGCAACACGCGCCGCTCCCAATAAAAGCGGTGGTTGTCGCAAGCTGCTGAAAAGGCGCTTCGATAAATCTCTTTTGTTTCCTTAAATGGAAATTCGTTTATTGAGCGGTTCCCTTTATCCTGTGATAAGATTTTCACTCGTGATGCGTTTTCAATATCGCCATTTTGAAATATCGACAGTTTTCGATGTTTCTTCAAAATGAATTTTGGTTTAATTTTAGGTATTTCTCTCTTGAAGAAGAATATATATTATGGGGTCAAAAATTATGATCATTTAAAACGTAACTAATTACCATAGCGAAAAACTAAGAAAAGATAATGTTAAGCGTCCAGGATAAAATAAATGAGTTGAAAGAGCATCCTAATAATTTCATTTCAACCCTTTCACGGGCCATTTTTTCTAGTTCGTCCACAGGCATTGGAAACTGGTGAATAGCATGGAATAATCTAAAATGTTTAATGATCGCTTTGCCTTAGTTTTTCTACTCATATTCTATGTGACGTTAAAAAGCGTGGGACGTATTCTTCCAACCGCCCACTTTCTGTTTTAGTGAAAAAATACTTCTGGCTCCACACATAGGAGCACATCAGCAGTTTTACACAAAACGAGCTCTCTTTTCTCTTATTTAAGTTCTGCAAAGACGACCGTCCCTGTTTGTTCGCTTCGTCTTATTCACGTGATCGCCAATTATTGTCAACCTAACGTTACCTCATAATCTCTTCTTGTTATCTCGAAAACTGGCGAGATGTCATATATGCTTCCTGGACAGGAATTCTTCCATCAACAGTCTTGATATATGTGTATAGAGCTTCTTTTGTTGACCTTGCACCGAATAAAACCATTTATGATTTCCATAGCAATGAGATAGTAGAAAACTCGGTGCCACCGCTTCAGCGATCTTCTGCTAATGTGATAACGCTCTCTAAACTGATCAAAGCGATCGATAACTCCCATGATATCATTGTAGTCGGCAATAGGAGTAACTCACTTCTGTTTTTTGTATAATAAACTGGAGGTGGCAAGAATGATTCCTGTGGACAAAATAAACACAATATTTGGTGGAAAATTCATTTTCCGCAATCAGTGAAATACTTAAGTTAAATTTAATATATTCCGATTATTTTGAGGTAGCTGCAGAATCTGCTGCCGTATTTTTGTGACTTTTTTAAGCTTAAATATTCTACGAAATTATTACGTATGCAATTAAATTTTTTGTAAATTTGTTTTAGATTGAAATGAATTTTTGAGAGCTATTATCGAAGTCCAAAACACATGCCAGTTGATAAAACAACGAAACTTTAAAAAGGTATCGCCGCTCAGGTAATCGGAATGAAAGCCACGTTTTCCGAAAGCACTCAAAACTTATATATACACTCAATCTGAACGACGTTAAGCATTTGGAAAAGAGCTTTGTAGCGAAACATCCATTTCGGGAGATAATTTCCACGACCCACTTCGGCTCAATTTTCGTCTCCATATATTTACACTCATCGTAAAACCTCTCGATGCCAAAACCATTCACTAATCCATTCCCCAACTCCGTAATGACTCCGAAGAGTCACTCCAAAAGGATTTATGGCAAGGAAAACAATATAAAAAATAATGTCTTCGGCGGAGCGGATAAAATGTTTTAAGCAAACAAGATTGAAAATACTTGTCTAGAGAAAAATGCGCGACACGAAGGAAAAAGATTTCCTCTGAAAGCGTGTAAGGGCTTCGCATGGTAATGATGCAAACTTGGCGTATAGAGAGTGTCATTAATCAGGGCGACAAGTTGGAGCGGAAGGGAGACAGCGGCGGTTAGCGGTGCGGAGGGAGGTTCGAAGAGAAAGGGAGTGAGGGGAGAGAGAGAGAGAGGGAGAGGGAGAGAGAAAGGGAGAGAGAGAGGGGGGAGGAGTAAGATAGGAAAAAGGAGGAAGATGAGGACAGGGACAATTTCACAAGAAAGAGCGGAAAGAATGGGGTGGGGTGAGGGTTATAGGGAAGGAGGGATCTGCCATGAAATGGAGTTTGAAAGGGTGGCTGAGTGAAGGGAGATGGAATAGGAAGGAGAGGGTGTGAGGGGGGGAGAAAGGCGACAGCATATCGGAAGCGGTGACGGGGGAGAGGGAGAAAGAGAGAACATCTTGAGGTATTTAAATATATCTATTAATAATATATCTAAATAAAACCAGACCCTGATAAAAGATGTAAAATTCCTATTAAATTAAGTTTTATACTCAAATTTGCATTTTGGGTATAGTGTAAGATGGCGGAAACGAGTGCCGTGAGATGCGGATGACGAGTAATGTCGCATCCTGTTTTCGTTAGACCCAATAAAATGAAATTTCAAATCATTAGGCAACGAAAAAATTACTAACTACCAAATCGTAATTTTGAACTTTTTGTGCATTGCTGGAAATATTAAATAATTATTCAGTAAAATAAATTTATCCATTAATAGATTAAATAAGAGATAAACCCTTAAGGCGAGTGCACGATAAGTTTGATGAGATAATTTGGGTTATCCATTGCAGATGACATTTATTTGTTTAACAGCTCAGATAATATTTTAAGATCAATCATCTCAACCAATAATTTTTTTACATTTCAGCGTGTTTTTCGTTCAACTTTCCCAAGTCAAACTATCTAAAGCTCTTCCCTTGATCTTTTCGGTAATCTGCCCCTTGCGACGTTGTAATGGCAAAAGAAGATAGGAAGAAGAACTTTTTAAAAACTTTTACAAATAAAATTTATTATTTAAGAAAAAAAAATTAAAACTTTGAAGGTATTTTTATATTTAATTATTCGAATAATTTTATAAAATCGCAACAAAATTTGTTTCTTCTCGTTGCCTCATTTCACGAATAAAATATGTTATTTAGGTTCACGTAGCTACACTTAACAATTAATGTGTATGATAACGACTTTTCTTTTAAATCTATAAAATCTTTTAAAAATCCAGAATTCCTTTTCTTTCACCGCTTTAATATATCTCTTGTAATATCTAAAATTAATTTACTATCTTCTCGAAGTGTAATTAAAACCTTCACATTTGTTTTCTAAACAGCCCAATCAACAATTTGTAAAGTACGCCAAATCTCCAACGAAAATCATCTTATCCCATTGTCCGTAACTCACACCAATACTATAATGCCACAATCCAAATTGCCATTTTCATTAACCTATTGTCAATAACTCATTCATTAAACCGATTATCTACTCTCATCGTCTCATACATTACTCCTTTGCTCTTCCTTTTCTCATACAAATTACTACGGCAGTATTTATGTCCGGTGTTAAAATGTTCTCTATTTAAATATAAAAATGCATATATTAACATTTTACGGCCATTCACCATTCGAATTAAAACTTTACTTTGACATTCAGCGGTAAGAAAACATGGTGAATCATTTTCTCATATTATTTTAATCCCAAGTATTTTTGCCTTTTCACTGTTCGCTTTCCGTCTTCGTAGATTTTTCGACAATTCGTTTAAATTCTCATCTTTTGTCTTTCTCTATACTTTTAACAATTATAATTCAGTGTTGTTTACTCTTGTCGATTTATTGGACTCCATATCCCCGAGAGACCTTTTATTCCCGCTCTCTAGTATTCTTGGGATTCAATTTTTCCCGTCTATATTTCACACTTTGCTTACCTCAATCAATTACGGCCTCTTACATTTTCCATGTAAACTCTCAACAAATTCATTCCATCTTTCCTCTTATATTTTGCCTCGATTAAAAGTTTTCCTTACCATTGTCTTTCATTATGGTTACTAAAATTCCTTCACCGTTCCTTGCCAACACTTTCACTTCTCCGTTTAGTAAAGGTAATCTATCTCGACTTCATTTGTTCACATTGAACTTTCCGCCGCATTTTATGTTCTTTACCAGTTTCCTTTCTAAATCTGCTTAGTTTACGATGTCTTAATATTCTATTTTTTCTATTAAAATGCTTCCATATCTCTTGCATATTTTTACTATCCCAAATGTAATTTAATATTTATTCATTTTCCTCGAGTCCATGGTTCTCATAGTTATTGGCACTTTTTCAGTACATACATATTTTCACAAAATTTCAGGTTCCCTGATCGCCTAATTAATAATCCAGCTGCTTTAGGATAAAATTTCATTTATTTAACTTTAAAAAATTACAAGTCTACTTCAGTGCTCGCGTTTATTTTGCTCTTTTTTAATTAAAGTGCTTCGAAAAAATTTACGGAACTAAAACAATATTTCTATGTATTTGTCTAACCATTATGCAGTTATGTTGATAACTTATATAAACTTCTTAGGATTTCAATAATATCTTCATCTGTACTTAAATTACGAATTATAAAAAAAAAATTGTTTTTGCCATTCCCCAGCTATTTCATTTTCCTTCATGAGATTGATTTCTTCAATCTAAATCCATTTTTCACCCGTTACAGCGTTCTAATTACGGATAATTACTTCTTTTAATCTTTTTATCATTATTCCATTCGACCACCTACTAATTGCTTGTCATTATGGTCACTTGTTGGCATATATACATGAACGTCGGCTAAATTGGATTTGTAGTGTATTAAAAAAAAGGTACTGGTAGTCACATTAGACGGACTCCTTAGGAGAGAGGAGAATTTTTTTATATCTTTAAAATATCGAATTTACTAAATTTCGAGGTCTTATAAAACACTTAAATCTTGATGAAAGAAGTAAAGAATACCATAAAAAATAACCATACCTACACATTCCATAAAATATTCAAAATTCGAATAATATTTCCAAATTTATTTCTAATATCATTATTTTTAAAAACCTTTTAAAGTTTTTGAAAAAAATGTTCCGATTGGAAAAATAATTACCAAGAGATGGCAAAAAATAAGAATAATCATTTCAATGAAAACAACACATAATTAGATTGGTTTGAAACACATGAACGATAATCGGTACAATATGCATTCACAAACTTTTCCATATATTACGTATGCATCTGGTCTCAGTAAACTCTTTCCTGATTGGACGGAAGTCCTACTCCTACGGAAACATCAAAACCGCGGAAAATGTCTTCTTCACGCAAATGGGACTAATGTATTTATATATGTGATAATCATACTTGATAAATGGTTATACCGTAAATAAATATCACGTGTAATTCGAATTGCAGAAGACAGGCGCTGAAGCATCATTGCTGCTCGAAGACTTTAAGATAACTGGGGAGAGCTGGGCGGTAGCTAGACCTATAAATCGATATACATATTATATTGTCCCTGGACGCTACATTGTTTTTTTTAGAAAAATAGCTTATGCTGTATTGTTTATTACTCAAATCTCTATAACTGAGAGGATTTTAATGGAAAACATTAGAACTATTTTTGTATAAACCGACATTTTGTGATAACCAAAAAAATAAAACTGCCCTTCATTATTGTTCTACATCTATCGCCCATGTCTTCAAAGTTTTTTATTTTGGATAATGTTATCTTTACATACGAAATATCATTCGATTTCGTTGAGCCGCCTATGCAAGGGGTAACTTGGGCCTGTGCAGGAGCCACAATATAGCAATGAACAGCACCGAAGAGCCGCAGTAACATTTGATGAGCTAATGAAATAGAACATTAAACAGATAACGTAGCTGCTGCTGCTTATAATAATAATTTTAAAAGCACTCTTTTATTTGGTGGGACTCGCGGCAATCTTTAATTCATGTATTTTTTTTAAAACGTCAGCTGTGAGCGAAAACGTTTCAAAGAGAGAAGATGGAATGCTCTCCGCTGTCATATACGTTCCTCGCTGCAATAAGTCTCTTTATCGATCAATAATAAAGAAATTTTAATAATGATATATTTTTACTTTCTCCATATACGTACTATAGGTGAAAGTATTGTTTTCTTGAAAAAATCTACTTCGAGATTTCAACGGAAATACACGTTTTGAGGTCCCCTGAACACGTTTTGACAATTTTCTCGATGAAGTCTGTGTGTGTGCGCGCGTATGTGCGTGCGTGTACATTTGTGTGTATGTGATAGCTTTTTTGTGGGTTTTCTAACTCAAAAACTATTAATCAGGCCAACGCAATTTTATATTTAACATTTTTATAAGAGTCAGAAGAACTTATTAGTTTTTAGTAAAAATCGGTCAACCGGAAGTGGGTGTTTACTTTTGTCACTTATCCGTTATTTTTTAATATTTGATGAATGTAAAAATATAGCGGAAAAAACGTTGTAGGAAATTTAATTTTCTACAATATTTGTTTGAAACATTTTTTAATATATGATAAATTAATAAATGTACTATAATAAACGTTGTAAACATTTTAATTTTCTACCTTCTTCGTTTGAAATATATTTTCATATAATGCATTATTTAAGAGATATTTTAATTTTTTTAGCTGCCACCACCACGCCACCCACCGACGACTGTTGTTAACTATTGATACTTATTTACGTCTTAGTAACGCTCCTTTTTTTCTTTTCTTGACTGTCGGAGCTTTGTGGCTATATTCAATATCAGACGGCTATGGTTTGAGTTTATTTCTGTTCTTTGTAAAGTAAAAATTTCTCGCAGTCTCTTAAAATATTTATTATTATGTCACCTTGTAAAGGTTGGTGCCTTGGTTAACTTATGGCTCGATTTTTATCAGAGAGACAACTCCTTCAGCCATAAAAATTTATTAAACCCGATGCATTTTATCCACTAAGTGGGCATCTTCAGGGGCGAACTTGTATCGACAGTGACTGAAAGTAGCCTATTTGGAATTTTTAGAAAGATTACAGATATGGAGAAAGTTATGTGGCGGCCACATGAGATTTTTTATTTTAAAAAATGTGCCGGTACTGTGTGCTGTTGCGTAACGCCAGAAACAGAAAAAAGTTAGGAAAGTATATAATTTATCACAAATAGACGCGTTCCATGTAATGGATCATTTGAAACTGAACGATTTAGTTTGAAAAACTGTCGTCATAAAACAGCTATACACCACGAATCGATTGTCTCTGTTTACTATAAATTTTTCCCTCCCCAAAGTTGCTGCTATAATAAACGTATTTACGTTATTTTAGTATTAAGACTAAATACTGCAAAATCATGTCAGCAATTATTCCAGGACAATAATAAATTATTAATTTATCGATTTATTTTCTAAACAATGATAATTAATTAAATAATCAAAATTTATTTAAGCCTACCTCACTTGAAATAAGTTGTAACATTTAGGGTTACGTTCTTTTCTTCGTCGTGGATAATCCATTTCCTTCCGCGTGCAAAATGCTGCAGTTGCACGTAAGAAAAATAAATATGTTTTCGTAACCACAGCAGATCTTATTGATTTCGCTTAGTGTAAGAATTGTTAACGCTGGCAACAAATACGTATTCATGGATGAATTATTTAAGTTCAAAGCGAATTACAACTTTCTTGTTCGATTTTCTTGAAAACGGGCACCCCTACGATAAAAAAGCCACGGGAGTTCTTCAGGTATTGCATCCGAAACTGATACATGTAACGTGTGTAGCACACAGACTTCACCGAGTTGCTGAAATAGTACATTCTGATGTAAATTCGCTAACTTCTACTGTAAAGAAGGTATTTCTAAAGGCTCCAAGTCGCAAGAAAGCTGTGTGTATCGAGGAAGCGCAAGGTGCATTGAAAAAAAAACTGGAATTCAAGAGCAACTTATTTTTATTCTTGCCAACTTAGCCTGCATATCGTCAGCAATCACAAAATTATAATCAAAAGGACTGCCAGTACGAACCAGCACCAACATTTTTGAAGACATTTGAGTGTGCAATAAGCAGTTTAGGAAGAAAGGAGTTCTACGAAAAAATAAAGAAAGTTTTCTCAAAACATACGGATTTACAAAAGTTACAAAACCTCAATGGCGTACTTCACGGTAAAGAGAATATTGAGTGTGAGTTAGGCCTTGAAATATCGGACGCAGTGAAGTTGGATTATGTTCCAGTTGTGTCATGTGTTGTTGAACGCGCGTTCTCTGAATACAAGAACATTTTAAGTAAAGATAGGCGTAATTTTGTGTTTGAGCATCTATTACACCACATGATAATTAAGTGTAACCGTTACTTGTAAATAAGTACTCTAAAAACTTAATATCTCAAATTACGTATTGTTTAAAGAAATGTGCTAATTTACATTATTAGTTACTTATAATATTATTTATTTATAATAAAGAAACGTAATTCTGAAAATAAATTATAATTTCATTATATTTTAAGAAATTAAGCAAATTTTAAGTGCATATTTAACATATTTTTAGTGCATATTTGCATGCGTATTTGACCATTTTTAAGTGCATAACTGTCCGAAGCCTAATGATGACGATATACAATATGATTGTTTTGCATGAAATGCTCATATTTTGTTTTTATTTTGAAACACTAATATTTTGACTTGGTGGTGTCATTGGTGCATTTTTGTTCTATGGTATTTTGTAAAAATATTTTCTGAAGTAAATTTTGAAACAAAGTTCTCTTTTGGGAAAGTTTTAAATTGCCCTAATAAAAATAAGCGGATATTTTCTACGTATTTAAGCGGGGAAGAACGAAATATCTTTGCGCCTATGCTTTTTTACTTCTTGCAGTGACGACGCTTTTATCACATTCTTCCGATTTTGCTAACACACGTGAGAGCTCCAAATTAATACCGTTTAATATATCTCGAGGAAAGATGCTTTCTTCTTCTAGAAAGCGTTCTTTTAAAAGGTCATCAAGATCAACGATACACTATGAATATGCAACCATAAATCGAACCTTAAAAAAATAACAGGTAGAACCCGAATGCATACCTTTGCGTAATTTATCACTATTCATATTAATTCTTGCTTTGGCAAGCATTTGCGCTCTCAAACATACATATATAGAGATTTGACGGGAAGTAAGGGGAGGAAACCATTTGTTCTTGGGAACTTATTTATGCTCACTGCGAATAGAAAAGCATCTTACTGCGAATTTCATATTACTCGCCAAAGCGAACAGAAAACTTTCACATTCGTGAGATGAAATCGACTCGAGAACCTGGTCGACTCCTATTTCTCTTCGAAGTGATTTCGACGCATGCGAATGCTACCGATTGGTAAGCCGCTCGCTGCCATTCGCTGGTTCGTGACCGAGCGGTAGAGCAACTGCTTTAGAAACCGACGATGCACTCTTTCAAGGACTTCATTCGTGCCCCGCATCAACCGCTCTCCACGCCCCTCCACGAGGGTGGCCGCAATCGGGCCCTGCGGAAATGCGACTCCCTCGCGGCTCCAAGTCCGATTCCCAAGAGAAGCTTCTCGGACGCCGGCCCCAACGGCGGACCGAATACTCCCCTCCCGCCCCTTTCGCCACGAAAAGTGACCTTTGCCCCTTTTTCTGCCCCCCCTCTCTCTCTCTCTTTCGAGCAGTCTACATTTCGTTCGCCCACTCGCGTAATGCGCTCGCCACTCAGCTGCGGCAAAACCTCAAACGGGATTCAAAGGCCCCTCGTGCGAACAGCTCTTACCCGCAAATGGAAGCTCCATCTCCGAGAGAGGAGCACTCAGGTCGCCGCTGGCTTTATCATCATCATCGTGCCCCCCTTCCCTCTCCCCCTTACCTCTCCACCCCTTACCTCTCTGCACCCCCCCCCCCCTCCTCACCCTCACCGCAGGAACCATACGACTACCGTCACTTTTTCCCTCCAATAGGAATAATTTCGAATTCCACTCTCCCTCTCTCTCTCTCTCTCTCTATCTCTCTCTCTCTCTCTTTCGCTCAAGGAAAAGAGAGAACTTCTTCCAATGACATTTCGAAGCATTTTCTCTGTCCGCTGAATTTTAGACGCAGAGGCCGTAATGTAGGGATGGGCGCCCAAAAGTGGTATGGCGAAAGTTTTGTTATGCCGGTTAATGGTTTTTTCCTCAATATCTTACATTACAGCTGCACTTGATGATGATAAAGATTAATGCTAAAATCAAAATTGTTCACAAAATTATAAAATGAGTGTTGATTTAATAACAGTTTTAAGTAACGCTAGGCATAACAAAGGAAATCACAACAATTAATATTTCAATTATTCAGGTTAGTATACTTTTCTACAGTATTTTTAAAATCAATAAAATCACAGTATACATAAAAATCAATCTGCGTAAATCGCGAAAAAATACTACCTAACGAAAGATTTTGCACCTTCATCATCATAGGCAGTCTGTCCGTAGACAGGTTCGTGATTATTCATGGTTAAACCTGGTTCTCCATATACTCCTATTTTCCGCTGTCCTCTTCATATTTTGATAACTCTCTTTCCCTTTCAAATCGTCTATCAGCTCAAACCTTTTCCTACCTCTTTACATTTTTCCATTCCTAATAAAAGGGAAAGAGTGGAATATGCGTTCTTTATATATATATATATATATATATATATATATATATATAATCATAGGTAGTCTGTCCGTAGTTATTAATTGTTAAACCTGGTTCTTCATATACTCCTATTTTTCCACCGTCCTCTTCATGTCTTAATAACTCTCTTTCCCTTACAAATCGTCTATCAGCTGAAACCTTTTCCTATCTCTTTCCCTTTTTCCGTTTAGTTTTCCTTCTAACACGTCTTTAATCATACTCTCTCTCCTCAGGTAATGTCCAACCCAGTTTGCCTTCCTTTTTCTAATAGTCTGTATAATCATTCGCTTCTCTTCTATTCTTCGTAGCACTTCATCGTTTTTCATTCTATCCGTCCATTTTACCTTCAGCCTTCTCCTTCAAGTCCACATTTTAGAGCTTTCCAAGTATTTGATGTCATTTTCCCTTAGCGTCCATGTTTCTGCCCCGTACAAAGTTATACTCCATACATAGCATTTTATGAACTTCTTACGAATACCTTCGCTTATACTCCCCGTAAGTAGGTGTTTCTATCTTCTGAAACCGCTTTTGCTTTTCCTATTCTAGTTCTGATCTCATCCGTACATTTTGGTTCTGTGTTGCACCTTATCCTCGTAAAAATATTACACGGAACCAAAGCCAGATTTAGAAAGAATCAAAAGTGAGATGATGGTGAAAGGCGAGGAAGAAAATGAACGATGGAAATACTTAGAAGGACGACATTCAGAAGAGATTAACTTTGTCATTTTTATAACATAAACTGATTAGAAGAGGTTTAAAATTAAAAGAGATTAGAAGACAGGCCTCAAGAATGAAGGAACAAGTGAAAAACGAGAGGAAAGCGAGGGGAGATAGAAAATAAGTACAGCATTACCTCGATTCTAAGATGCCATCGATTTAGTAATAGTTTCTCGAAAAAAAAATAATATAACAGGCCATCGAATGTAAGACGCACCCCGATTTCAGAGACATTAAAAACTGAAAAAGTGCATTTAGAATCGAGGAAAAACGATATTAGTGAAGAAGAGGAGGAACTGGAAGAGAAATGAAAAAGGAAGAGATTTAAGTTCGAGGACGAAGGGTAAAAAGAAATAGGGAGAGAGGAAGAGGAGAAGGGTGAAAGGGAGAGGGGAGAAAGGGAGAGAGGAGAACTAGAAAGGCACTAATCGTGGAGGCCGCAGTTACGGATTTTCGCCTATCAGAAAAGTGGGCAAGCAGAGGGAAGCTGGTCCATTGTGGCGGAATCCTATTTTCTCACAAGCGGAAAGCCATTGTGTATGTGTAAGTGGGTGGGTGTGTGCGCGCATGGAGGAGAGAACTAGGATAAGATTGCGAGGGAAGAGGGGGGGGGGGGTAATGTCAAACCCGCGGGAAAATTGGAAGACGCGACGGAGTGGAAATAAGGCGAAAGCGTAGCAATCTTAAGATTGGCTCCGTAAGTGGGAGTCCAAGGCATAATGTGGCCGCAGGAAAAAGCGTCTCGGAATTTCGGGGTTCTAATATCGACGAGGGTGTTGAAAGATGGGAAAAGCACGAGGGATTTTAGAGGGAATATGTGCAGCGTGTCACTTGAGCTAATCTCGCAAAATCCATCCAAAAACGATAGATAATCTACGTTGGATTTTTTTTCTCGTTACTCTCAGTTTGTTGCGGCCATTAAAAAAGATCTGCTGTTTATCACCACCCAAAACTTTAATAGTAGGAAATTCTTTTGTTACTGCGTACGGAATTTATTTTTCGCAAAACTTGGCAATACGACTTTCGTTTAAACTTCTGTAATGGGCAAAAATTAGTGAAATTGATTTCTAACAAATACGGCTGAAAATCTTCGACTCGCAGCCTACATTTTTTAGGCTTTATGAAGATTTTTGCTGATATTGGTTTTTAATCACTTTCCTAAAGTGTCAAATGTCGCTTACCGTTAAGAGTCGCTGCAGGAACTTAGTATGATGAATTCATGAAAATATTTGTTTATTATGGAAGAAACAAACTAAAATTAGCACCACGAGTTGAAATACGTATCAAAAGAGCCAGGACAAGATCCTTTTACGCCCTAGGCAATGTTCGAAAAGTACGCCCCCTCCTAATATACACATCCCACAAATATACCTCTCAAAACAGTAGCTTATCAATAATGCAGAAATAAAATATATTTTATAATATAAAACGTTGGACTTCTAAGTCCAATTTGTCAATCGTTGCGCCTTCGAGCGTGCTGCGCCCTAGGGAGGTGCCCCGCTTGCTGAGCCCTTGTCCCAGCTCTGCGTATCAATCATAGTTTGCTTGAAATATTACTGGGCACCTCAATATCTTCCTCCATACGTTCCAAAGTTCTTGATTTATATTAATAATTAACCGAGAAATCTTAAAAAGAAGTGTGGTCTTAAAGTGGTGTCTTAATGTAGATGCATGTGTAATGTCGGCCTGAAACGAAATCGTTTCTCTGATGACATCAATTAATTCTGAATCTTCAAGCCGATGAAGGTATGGAAAATCTAATCACAATAAAATTTTTCGACTCCATCCTCAGAGAGAAATACTTAACGCCGTATTTTACGAAAAATGTACAATACTCATCTACGAATTATAAAAGAATCTGTGTTCCTCAAAACTGTTATAAATTTGTAATTAAAAGTATATCTAAGATGCTCCTATGCCTCACTAGTTCCAAAGCCAACATTGACAACATTTCAACCTGCATCAAAGGGAATTGTTCGTGATATTTTTCAGGCGTTCATAGGTGCACAAACATAATAACAATGGATGAACGATATTTTTTAACGCTTATGTTCAAATAATAATTAATTTCATCCTCATTGTTTTATTCAAAGGCACTCATACACACTTATTTATTCATTGTACGGTATGAATAAGGGGATTGGTGAAAGGAGAGAGAGAGGTAGAGACGACAATAGGGGTCAACGGTGAATAGTGGGCGGGGAGAGTTGGGAAGTTGAACAGACGATAGAGAGCGCTATGAGCGTTAGTTCGAGGAAAGACTGTACTAGGAGGGCGAGAAAGCGGTGACATGAGTAGCGGGAAATAAATTTTCGCACTGATAATTTTGATTTCATTACGGAATTCCACCAAGTCTCGGCCTCGTCTATTCAATTCATTGAGGATATCCATCTTTAGATACTTTTAGAAGGGCTACAGATCTAGAATTTGGCCTGATGAAAAGATATTAGATAAAACCGACGGAAGAAATCGTAAATTTCAAAATTTTTATTTATCGAGACGGGTTTCCGACCTTATTTTTTCAATTCTAACACCGATAAGAAAAACGCTGAAAACGGTGCAAGGCATTATAAAATTGTATTTTTAAAATAATTAAAAATGAGACAAAAGCTCCGGACTGACACGGTTCTAGAGTCGAAAACAATTGGTATTATTTTTTAAGATTAAACTCAAATCCGTTATGAATTGGTTTAAAAATTTCTTTTTGATCGGAAAAATGATATTTTTCAACAATGCACGTGGCAACAAGTACGATACATTTAAATGGGAATTGGCAGTCTTTATTTCAATAGCATCGACTTAATTCTTTTTAATAGATTTCTGCTTATAATCCCGTTGATTTCAACCAAAACATGTGATGACGTCATAATTTGAAAGCACGATATTATAACGTATTAAATAAAAAACACATTGCTCCTTACAATTATGGGGATTGATGAACTACTAGGGAGATCATTAGTTGATAGCTCGAACACTTTTGGCTACAATTAATCATTAGTGAGAAACTCCTTTAGCCAAAATATAGGATTATACCCAATGCATTTCACCCACTAAGTGGGCATCTTCAGGGGTGAACCTGACCTGGCAGTGAACAGAGGTTAACTGCATACTAGGGAGATGCCGGTTGAAATTCAACGGGATAGTGTTTCGTGAAATAAAATAAATATACCTTGACTTTCTTTAGATGGCAAGAAACGAAACTTTCGTTCTTTTAGGCGTTCGTTGTTTGGAACTCCTACGATGATTATAAGTTACTAATTTTAATATGTGAATGATTAATGTTCTACATTCAAATGCATTCCTTCTCGTAAATAACGTAACGAATGTTGTTTACATTAGTAGCCATAAAAAGAAATCTCTCTCTTTCTCTCTCTATCTGGTACTAATTGTAAAAGCATTCAAAGAACGCTTTCACTCATAAGGATTGAAATAACAATAGGATTTCGAGGTTTAACATTGTAATTGGTTGGCAAGGAAACAACCCATTTAAATGACAAGATTTCCCCAAAATATGTGGAATAAAGGTTTAACATGAGAAATTTCAAACTATAGGCGGAAAAAGATGAACAGGATAAGAAACTTCATAGTTTTTTCTTTAAATGGTTTAAATCGGAAGATAGTAGGTTTATTCTCTCTAATTTAGACCTTAAAAAAATAAAAGCCTGCAAATCAAAAAATCGCTTTTTACGTGTTATCATATGGGAAATGGAAATGCCTATCTTAGAGTCAAACCTAGGACTTTTTTTGGCATTTCTTTTCGTCATCATCTTACAATATGTTAATCAATTGGTCCTGCCAAATATCAAAACTGTATCTTGTTTCATTATTGAGTTATTCGCATTTTTATAGCGTGACAGAGGGAGCCACAAAGGGACAGAGGTAGCCTTTTATTATTGTTAGATATATTGTACTAGCATAATTTCCCGTCAAATATGACGGGTATGTGCAGTTTATGTATTAAAATTAAGGTACTCCGCATTCTTCCTCCCTTTCCCTTTGTCTCCTTCTCACTCTCTTCCCTCCCTCTCCCCCTATTCTCTCTCTCCCTTCTATTCTCCCCTTCTCCCTCGTATTTTCCCTCTCTTTCTTCCTCCCATTCTCCATCCCTCTCTCCCTCCTCTTCTCCTTCTCTTCCTACTATTCTTTAGCCTCTCTTCTTCCCATCCCTCCAATTCTCCTCCCATTCTTCCTCACATTCTTCACTCAAAAATGTAGCTCTCTCTCTCTCTCTCAGCGTGATAGAGGTAGATACAAACCTTACATACAAAAAAGATTTTAATTTCAGTCCACATAAAATATAGTTTCATTAAATTTAAATATATCAATTTTATTCAGAGGAATACCGCCACGAACGGACATTTATCTCTTAAATTACCCTAAATAAACAAATTCTGATTAGCTCATTGTATAAATTTCTGCCGAATTTCAACATTCTATCTACATTCTTGATCGAGTTTTTCGCGTTTTAATATCTTGACACTCAGACCAACGGACGGATAACATCCTTTTATCATTATTTTCGTGATTCTTTGGTTCTTTTAAATCACTCTTTCTCTCGATATTTCCCAAGCCGTCCTTAAGTCCTCTATTCGTCTACAAAACTCCTGTAACCTATCAACAAATCCTTCAATCTATAAGATTTGCATACTCGGCTTGTTTATTAAAACGTCCAGTGCCTTTTTCAAATTTTCATACTGTTTCTATTTCATCGATATTGAATTTAGGCCACTTTTACGATTTTTAATCATTTTTATTAGTATTTCTGCTATTTAGGTATTCCTTCTCGTAAATAACGCAACGAATGTGTTTTACATTGATTGCTATTAAAATATTTTTCCTCTCCCTTCGTCTTTCTCTCCTTCTCGTACTGAAATCATTCAAATCACGCTTCAATCCATAAGAATTGAAATAACAATAGAATTCCTAGGTTTAATAATGTGATTTGTAGGCAAGGCAACATCCCGTTAAAATGGAAAGATTCCCCAAAGTATGTGAAATAAACGTTTAACATGAGAGATTTGAACTGTATGCAAAATAAGATGAACAGTATAAAAACCTTTATATATTTGTCTTTAGAATGGTCTATATCCAGGTTTTAACTCAATGTTTTCTAATTTTAATTTCCAAAAAGTCGACTTATACGTGTTATCTTTTGGAGAATTGAAATCATCTTCTGGAGTCGAACCCTGGAAGTTTTTCGGGGATTATCTTTGCCACAACATTTTTATATATGAGTAGACATCTGCCAAATTTCAAGTTTATACCTCTACTAGTGTATTGCCCGTCATATGACAGGTCTCAGTTACCATACGGTTGTCGTAAGACTGGTAATCCTACTGAAACCATACATCTTAAGTAATCGTAACCCATTATCATAGATAATCACATTTTTTATTTTTATAGTGTAATTGCCCGTTGAAATTCAATGGGGAAATTAGAAACGAACAATAACAGTTGTAATTATTGAGTAAGAGCCGGTATAAAATTTGCCATAATAGAGATTCGGGAGAATTTCTTTCTCATTCTTGTTTTCTCCAATGATGTGCCCCTTTTCAAAAATAAAGTAATAATAATAAATAAAGAATAATATTCCTTTCCTAGCGCAGTCCCTCTCTCTCTCTCTCCTTCTCTCTGCCTCACCTTTCTCTCACCTCCACCTTCGCTCATTCCCTCCTGTCCCAATCAATAGTTCTGCCTCTTTTTCTCCGTCTCCCTCTTTATCTCTTTCCTCTCGTACTTTTCTAATTATATACCTCCCTTACTCTCTATGTATGTACCTTCCATTCTATATCCCTTCCTTTCTCTCTCTCTCTCCACATCCCCTCTCTCTTACTCTGCATCTATATAGTCGTTTAGATAAGCAAGACAATTCAAACTAAATCCCAGTCCCATTAGGATTACGTAATTTCGCAAGAAATCCTACGAGAATTTAAGGCAATCTATGCACTCGTATATATTACACGTATGAGGGTTGAGACAAGAATTGATTCTCTAAGTTTAACAATGACGTGGTCGGCAAGGCAACATACCGTTTAAAAGTCGATATTTTCCCAAAATATGTGATTTAAATGTACAATATGAGAGATATTGAACAGTAGGCGGAAAAGGAGGAATAGAATAAGAAACTTCATTAATATTCCTAAACATAGTTTAATTTTGTAGAACGTAAGTCAATTTTTTCTAATTTGAATTTCCTAAAGAATAAAAGCCTGCACTTTCAAAAGTCGTTTTTTACGTGTTAACTTACGGGAAACAGAAATCGCCCCCCTGGAGTCGAGCCCTGTATTTTTTTCGTATTTTGTTTCATTTAATTTTTATATCAGAATCAAAAATTTCTGCGAACGATGACGTCAGCGTTAGGAACAGAGTAAGGCATTTATTAATAAAGATATTTGATTGAGTTATGTGCGTTTTAAGAGCATGACATGTACCAACCAACGGACCACCATAGTTTTTTATTATAAGTGGGGATTATAAGGAGGGGATAACTATCTCTATCTCTACCATAAATATTTTGAAGAATTTGATTGTGCATTTATTACGCAACAACTACAGAACGTAGAAGCATGAAAACATGTGTAATGTTAACTGCAATAAAAAGTTAAGCGAAATGAAAGGGTTTTTAAAGCAATTTGAAGTATATTTTAAAGTTGGAAAATGTTTTTCTCTTTTTATTTTTCCCAATTAAATAACACGGGAATGAGCATATTTGTTGTATTAACAATATACGTGACAACCATTATAAACAATACCTAATATTACCTTAAAGAAATAATATATACCTAATATAAACTACAGTATGGAAGAAGGATAACTAACCTGCGCTTCGCAATTTTGATATAGGATATGGATACGCGGAGGAATAATAAGAGTAAGAAAGATTCAGTTGTTGAGAAAAATAACGAGAGATCTGATTACAAAGAATTAAAATACGGAAGAAGATTAACGAAAGCGAAATCCAATCAAGGAAACTCAACGAACTCTATTATTAAAGAACGGATAATATTTTACCATTCCAGTACTTACAGATTAAATTTATTAAAATGTGTAATGTGAAATTTCACAAATGTTAAGAAACCTTTACTATAATTTCTTGTGATATTAGCAATTCATATGTTTTATTTTAAAATAATAATATTGGCTATGTAAAAAGGAAACTAGCTACCCAAAATTAGTATGTTTGACAAATTAATATTCTCGTAACTAAGTCTGAAATTCATTTGAATAAAGGGTAAGTATATATAAACATATAGATATTTTTTATCTAAATCCTAATTAAAAATTTTCTTTCCCTTTTAATTTATTTAACCTATAGCCTTTGGTAATAAGAACAATAAACATTTTTCAAATGTTTGAATAAAAAAATGAATGGTCGAAGTGTAATTTGAGAAAAAAACATTAGCATAACATCATTTTGTTTTAAATAGCCGTACGTGTTCCCGATAAATCCACAACCAAGGGAATCATTACGAAATTAATCAGCAGCACGTTAAGTTAATTAGGAAAACGACACGAATAACAGAAAAGCGAAATGGCAAAACGAAAATTCTGCTAACGAATCAACGTGGCTCGACGCTAGAGACGCATACGACACCGGAATACAAATTCGAAATCGTCCTCGGAAAGAGGGAGAAGCTCGAACGATATTAGCGTTCGAATGAGTTAGAGTTGGATTTACACCATGCGCAAAATGGCAGGTTTAAATATCTGCGCTGAATTCCTATATCCACCCTTGAATCCAGGGAATTTTACATAAATTGGAATTATATGAATAGCCGACGGTTCTGTTAGCATCACAGATAAAATTAAACATGCTGCAATTGCATGTGAAGTGATCGATCAGTCTATTAAATAATTCCAATAAAATTAATTTGAGCCAATATGAAGAGAAAAAAATGAGTTACAAAGAGATACAATTGTCAGTATTCAGCTGAATTTGGATTAGACAGGTTCACTCGTGCATTTTATAAAAAAAGGAGATTTTTAACACGAACCCTCATAAAATGGCCAAAACTGTTCGTGGCAACTTGTCGATTATTCATTCCAATTCCAAGCGTTACTAGTATAAAGTTTCATTTAAGCTGCTTTGCACAATGATAAAAGTTAACAAATCTCCAAATGCCGTACTAAAATTTTAAAGTTGAGATACTCCACTAAGAAAAGTGGAGTATCTCAACTTGAAGAAAATTTCAGTACGGCATTTGTTAACTTTTATCATTGTATGTGTGCCGTAAAGCTCATTCCCATATATGCTTTTCACATGGTTTAATTAACTTCGGAGTTCTCCATATATGTATTTATCGAGGGTCCACACAAACGCCGTGAAAATTCCTCGGCAAAAATCAAACGGCCACGAAAGTAAACTCTTCTGGATAGCGACGCGAGCAAATATCGGAAGAGCGGATCTCGCGATGTATTAAGCCGCAGCCCATTTCGATAGCTAGTAAACAAGACTTATAGAGAGTGCTTGCCGTGGCCTATGAGGAACCGTTGAGCGCCAAAAAAAACAAACAAAATAAAGCTCGAAGCGAAAAAAGACCCATCTCCCTCAGAGTGCGTTGCAATCCCCTCGCATGCGGCGATACGAAAAAGCAGCGCATTAGTCGCGAGCGCAATGTAACATAACCATTGGCACAAAATGAATATCCACGAAGAATGTATGTCATTATTTATTTTATTCCAAAAATTCCGTGCTTTTGAAAAAAACAAGTCATGGATATGACAAAATATAATAAGAAATGAACCGAGTGATAAAAGATCTAGGAGTGAGAGAAAAGTGCCAATAAAACGGAAAGTGCATTGAACGTTAGCAGGTGACATGAAAAGTAATTAAGGTTTAGATTGAGAGAAGGGGAGAGGGGAATTCAACTGTGTCGAAGGGAGAGAAAGAACATAGAGAGGGAGTGGGATTGAAGCAGAAGCGGAGGAAGGGGGAGGAAGGGAGAGGAAGGGGGAGGAAGGGGGAGGAAGGGAGAGAAAGTGGGAGGAAAGGAGAGGAAGGGGGAGGAAGGGGGAGGAAGGGAGAAGAAGGGGGAGGAAGGGAGAGGAAGTGGGAGGAAGGGGGAGGGAGTGCTTACGATTCCGATGTGAAAACAGTAGAGCAACGACGCGAGCGAGGGATGGGAAGGTAACCAAAGTCCCAGAATCGATATTAGCAACGCAAAAACACGCGCGTGCTTCAATGTGGGGGCGCCCTCGGCCCTTAATATCAACGCAGCAGATGCACAAATGGATGCCTCGCAAAGATCTCCCCGCCCATGTAGAGTAACCGAACATATAAAAGGACCGGCGCAATTTTTGTTTGCTCCTCTGTTGGAGAGCGGTGGGCCGATTACGTTTCCGTAGTCTACTTTCGTCCTCCGGTAGTTTGTTTACGAACTCGGCTTTGCAAATGTTTGATCTTGCGTTCGTTCACTCCGGCAGTGTTATCAACATCAATTATTACAGTAAACCGTTCAAAAAATAAGTAAAAAAATCGTCTGCATTTGCCATCGTTCATGGGTATATAGTATAAAATATTCAGTTTGGATAACGTATTCTGAATAAAGTGCTAATGATTAGCAGCGTTTAAGGTTCACCAAAAGTATGAATAAACATTTTCTCCCTATATGCTTTGATCTAAAGAACTCGATCCATTTTTTTGGATTCTTATAATTAAAATATAACATTAAAAATGAGAATTCTCTATTGACTATAAATTTCAATTTAAAATTTATTTAAAATGAGCTAAAATTGATTTTTATTCCCTATTTTTCTGTTAAAGAACTGCATGAAAACATGACTCATCTCTAAGCCTGTCACCTGCGACTGTCCTGTTCAGGAGCGGTCCGAGACATTTTGGCACCCCGTGAAAGATAGCACTCCAATGCACCCTTTCGTAAATGCTTGCTGAGATATTTTCGAAATGTTAATTTATTTATCGCTCTGCAAAAATATAAGAAATTTAATCAAGATTCCAGCCTGTTCCGCGATATAAACTGGCATCCAATATTTATTCACTTGCGAGTAATGCATAGAGAGATGCTCTGGATAGCGCCCCCAAGACTTTGGTGCTCCAAGCAGCAGCCCGGTTTGCACGTATCTGGGACGGACACTGCTCCTGTTTGACAGTAGGGTCCACCACATCTCCCTCTTACCCTACTCATGGTAAGGTAAACATTTTTTTGAGAATGATATTACCACATTATCTATTTCAATTTAATATTAATTCTTCTATGACGTAGAAAGATTTTTCAATAATCTGCGAATGTTCCAATCGCTAGAAAAGCCATGAGCATGATTTAGTGATATTTAAAACAAATCTCCTCGGTTTTATTCCAGAATCCCGATACGAATGCTTCCTAGCACAAGGATATGTTTGTCAACACGAATAAAAAATATAGAAAAAACGAAATAAACGTTTTTAATTCGCGGCCTTACTGCACGATACTATTTGAGAATCCAGCAAAAATAATTGTCTGTATGAAGATTTGGTTAACTGGAAATTACCAAATCTCTCCTCTCTCTGTCTCTCTCTCTCTCTGTCTCTCTCTCTCTCTCTCTCCCCCCCTCTTTACTTATCCATAGCTTTTCCCCACAAACAAATCTCTATCTATTTTCCCTTCCAGAAATGTTAACTTAGCATTGTATTTATACAATATTTTATTTTAGGTATTATTTTTATTTTTTATTCTTATTCCTTGTTACTTTCTTTTTGTTTGTAATCGATAACGGGTTTGATGAAGGAAGAGACTGCCTAGTCTCAATCTCACCCAAATAAGGACATTTTTATCTATCTATCTCTCCAATCCTGCAGAACTCCATTACATATTTCTACCGTATTTATCAGTAGAAAATTGTATAATCAAGCAAGAGGAAAATTTTATTAAATTGAAAAGATGTAACATGACGACAGCAAAAGGAGGATAAGAAAAGGAAATGATTATGGATAAGGGATGGAGTAAATAAAGTATTAGCTGATAAGCAAGAGAGAGAGAGAGAGTTTCCTTCAATTCCAATCCATTAAGTTGATTGGCTCGGTTCGATGGCAAAGGAACGGACAACTGCAAAATCATCCCCACGCCGCCGAGGCAAACTCGGGCAGCAGCAGTCATTATGCTATTCCTCCACCTCCTCCCCCTCCTCCCTTCGCCTTCTTTCCGCCCTCAGCCCCTCCCTATCCATCTACCCGCCAGCCACCCTTCAATTAATTTTTTCATGGGTCCACCTTACGTTGGTGTATCGGAAAATGAAGTAAAGAGCCGAAAAGAGAGAAAGAAATCGAGGATAGCGAGTACCAAATTGAAACTGGGAATAAGGAAGAGAGGAAATGGAAGGAAAAGGATGGAAGGAAGGTAGGGAGGAATGAAGGAAGGAGCGGAGAGAGAGATGAGAGGCAGGAGGAGGAGGTAGGAAGGGTGGGGACGATCGAAGTGGAAATTAGAGGTGGAAATGGAGGGGCTGGAAAGAGGGTTTTCTGGGATGAAAGGAGGGGAATATCCAGTGGAATAGGAAGAATCCTTGGCTAATAGTGGAAAGCGCGCAGAGGAAGCTGCCGGAGAAGGGTGTTTACACGAGGGCAGACTTCGCATTTCCTCCCTTTATTTTTCAAGAGATTCTCTAGCTTGAGGAGAGAATTTGGGGTTGCGACTCTTCGAGAGTGGGAGTATTTAGATTCAAATACAGAATAAAAGGATAAAAAGCGCCATTGGCCAATCGGAAGCATTTTTTCCGATACGTTAGTTTAGTGTGACTGATGATAACAAAATGAAAAAAGGTGGATGGAACGCACGAAACTTAGCAATTCGTAATTTTCTTGGTAGAAATATATAAGCAAATGTGCGTGTAATAGCGATAAGGTAAATATACAACGTCGCTAAACTATGAGATGCGAATACCAAGAATAAAGTGCAGTTGAGCATGCAAAATGCTTGAACAAGTGCTTTGGTTTACCGGATGGATTTAATGTTTTTTTTACGTTTTTAAAACCGCGTATTGGAATTGAGATACATAGAATTACGAGAAACAGATACTAAAGTAAAACGGGAATTTATAGAAAAGGAAATCTGGATTTAAATTGAATGCATAGATTATAGTCTTCTGCTTCTTACTTTCGAAAGCAATCGAAGGAGATAGTTCAGATAGTTCGAAAATCGCGTGTTCATATGCTTTTCGTCGATGTTGTTCTTGATGCACAATTTATTTCAATTAGCTATTGCTGAAGGTATATGTAAGAGATAAATTTGATAAATCAAAACTAAAATTAATTTTCAATCTAGACACCGAGTTCTGTTACGCTATTAAGAATACTAGCGCAAATATAAATCACAGTTGATCAATATTGGTCATTAAAATGAAAATCGATGCCTAAATATGTGGCTGCAAATCGACACGTTTTGTTGAAATGTTACCTGATCTCTCCTGTTAACAGAAATTTTTAATCAAGAACTTTGGAAAAGCAGTCATTGCAGGAAAGATAAAAAAGTTTAAAAAGAAATATATAGATCAATATGCACAAGTACTTTCAAAAGTTATTTCTTTAAATAAGAAACAAGAAATCCTTCGTACAAGCAATATATTAGAGTAAATGTACGTGTTCTCAAAGAATAAGTGATCGTATTATTGTAAATGTTTTTTTAGAGATACGTCCTGGTCAAATATCATTTTAAGATTTGAAAAGGTAAATAATCTCGAACCAGGTGATAAAATCATCAAATGTGAACTTCAATTTTTCCTTCTACGAGGAATAGGACCAAATTGAGCATACTGCAGTTAAAAACAGTGAGAATCATTCAAAGTAATCGTTGGAGAAATTGAGAGGCACAGAAGATAATTCAAAATAAATATTGATCGTTTACCGATCAAACAAATTGGAAAAAAACACTGAAAGAGAAGGAGAGAGATGCTACCAGAATATCTTCTTAACAGGAAACTGTAATATAGGAAAGACAATTTTGACAGAAAAACCAAGTATGACATATCATTTTCAAAAGTCTTAGGACCTGCTTAACCTGAAAAATGTTTCTATATGATCCTCCTTTGAATTAAAACAAAAAAGATTACATACGTGTAGCAGCAAATGAGGCTTCCACTTGCCATTAATTAAATAAATTATAGAATAAATTAAGGCCTGCTTTTTTCTTTGAAAAATGTAAGTGGAGGTGGAATAAGATTTGCACTGCTTTACTTAAAAATTAAAATTTAAAAACTTAAAGAGATAAAATCTTCGACAAATGATTTAAAACGAATAGAGCTATAATATTCGAATAATTGGATAAAATCAAAGGAAGATGTCAAGGAATTATTTTAATCTGAAAGAAAAGCAGAAAATAAAAGAGGCGAGAAGGATTGGAAGGATGCAATACTTAAGGAAAAAATGTTGACTCGGTTTTACGTCATCAATTCAGAAACGATTATCGCGCAAATGTCCATTCCAAAAGTTATATTATTCGGTGAAATCGTTAATATAAAAACCTATCCTATTATTCAATATTAAAATATTTACTTTTTGAGTAAACCAAAATTATGAAAAAGACGTGGCATAGCTGTCGAACGAAACACCGAGATAAAAATAAGAAGAAAACTCATTCAAATAAAAAAGGATATTTATTAGCAGGTAAATTGCATACAAATGATACATCCCGATAAAAAGATGAAAAACTAATAATGATGCCCAAAATATGTCTCTTATCCTAGGAGAAGATTAAATCAATTACTTTTTCCATTCTTTAAAACTATTACCATCCCCTCTGGTGGACGTCGAAAGCATCTCGTCCGAATAACCACAATCCCCCCACCCCTCGCCCCCATCTGCTGATCCCTTCGTTTGCCATCCGCCTAAGCCCGCTCCCACTTCCACCCCCGCGGCTCACATCAACCGTCCCCCTTCCATCCAAATCCCCCGCCCGCTCCCGGATAATATCCCAGCCGAAAAACAATGCACCGCCAGCCATCTCGACTTTCTCCCCCGCCTCGCCATTCCGCCCCACCCCGCTCTCCTACGGCCCCCACTCATCCTATTACACGTTCCGATCCGGATGGCCCAGAGTGACGGAGTCTGGCCTAGGGGACGAAGGGAGTGATTAATAAAATGTCCTCGGCGGCCCGCCCACTCCCCCACCCTCTTCATCCCCTCTCCTTCCATTTTCCGGAATCCCCGGAGGCCATGTCCGACCGCCACTCTCTCCGGTAGAAACTCCGCTACCTCTCCGCGACCCGTGCCTATCCTACGTCCCCGTCTACCAAAAACCCCACCGCCCCACCTCATCGGCCCTCCACCCCCATTACCATCAACCGACTGGCGGGCCGAGACGAAAAAATAAAATGCTTTTCCCTCTTACTTTTCCCCATTTTCAGCCCACTCCACCCTCTCTCTTCTTCTAACCCGAGCTTTCCCATTTTTTTGTTTCCTGCAATCCCTCATTCTCTCTCCCTTTTGCAACCGTCACTTCCTCCCCCCTCTCTCTCTCTCTCCCTTTAAGCAATTCTCTCTTTCTCTCTCCCTTGTTCTTCCCCCCCCCCCGCCCTTGTGGCGTTCCTGACAAGTGACGGATTATGAAGATAAAAGGATGTGGGGGAGGGAAGGGGGCGGCAGGAGGCGTCGGAGATGATGATGGAAAGTCTGCGGGAAGGAGGAAAAGGGGAAAAGTCGTTGAGAAAAGAAAAAATCCAGTTACGAGGGGGTAGGAAGGTGGTTGTAATGGAAAGAGGAGTGGAAAGGAGTGAGAGGATGGAAGCGAGGGAAGGTTGAAGTGTGGGAGAGAGGAAGGGAGATAGAGAGGGAGAGGAAGGGGAGAGAGAGGAAGCAATCAAATACAAAACTAAAATTTAAAATAGTATTGTATTCTGCTATTATTTATATCAAATGCACAATATTTCTGCTTAATGTTCGGTTAAATTAAGCTATTTTAGACTATCTTAAGAACCTAAGCACCATTTATAAAATTGTCTGTGATTTCGAGCACCGAATAAAAGACTTAGGAACGAAATTCCGGAATGAACCCGTTCGTAAATCAGGGACCTCATGCATATATAAACATATGTACAAATAAGAAGAAACATTCGATTTAATATGCACTGAATCACATGCTTATAGAAAAGGACAGTTTATAGAAATTTAGAAGTTAGATGAATCATCTTATAGGCAAGAGTAGCGCACCGCCTTATTTTAAACGAAAGATTTTCACAAGAGATTTAAAATTATAAAGCGAGAGATAATCGGAGAAAAACAAAAAGGAGTGTGGAGATGAGACGAGACTAAGAAGTGGATTAAGTATCTAAAATTCAAATCTTAGAGAAATTGAAATTTCCTGGAGAAATCCTAAACGGAGTATATTGAATGAAATGAAAAAGAACTTGAGAGAGACTGCCAAAATTTTAGACTGGAAAATAGAATTTAAAACATATTTATGTCCTAAAAATGAAAATGGGAACCTATCTAAAGATGCGCTTTCTATTTAAAAATAAAAATAATTTTATAATTTAAAACATTTAGTTCCTTTCCTTTGCAGTATAAAATGTAGCAGTCGAAAAATTACAGTGCATGTCGAGGGCCATAAAGCGAATTCTAACGCAGCGAGTGATCGTTATTCGGTCAAAGGGCGGAACCACAGTCGACTATATACTGTTCTAGGCAATTTGCTTCCCTTTCTCATAGGATAATTTTTCATGGTATTAAAATCGTACACATTCGCAGAAAATGGAGGAAGAAATCGATTATATTCGCAAGCGAACATACAAGAGATCATCGGCAGTGCACTAAAAAACATATCCAGTCGCTTAAACAGGTAATGTATTTGAGACACGACCGTAATACTAACAAGTTTCATTTCATATTTATGACGAGTGTCAATAAAATGGAGGTTTTCTGACTTCACAAGGAGCGACAATTCGCGGGATTAAATAATCAATAAGCGCTAAAAATACCCTAAGCGAACGCGGAGAGAAATAGCCTTCGCGTTGAATAAAGTGCACCCGATAAGTAAAGTGAAAACACGCAGAAAAAATTCATGACAGGAGAGTGAAGTAGATAAATAGCATCGGTCAAGATGGAATGGTGTGGGGATGAAATGTCGCAGAGTTAATGGCCCCAGGGCAGCGGCGGGGGCGAGGAGGCGGGGAAGGGAGAAAATGGGAGGGAGGAAAGGTGAGGGAGGAAAGGGGAGGGAGGAAAGGGGAGGGAGGAAAGGTGAGGGAGGAAGGGGATGTAGGAAGGAGATGGAGGAAGGGGAGGGAGGAAGTGGAGGGAAGGAAGGAGAGGGAGGTACGAGAGGGAAGGAGAGAGAAGAAGAGGGAGGGAGGAAAGGGGAGGGAAGAAAGGGGAGGGAGGAAGGAGGGGGTAGGAAGGTGAGGAAGGAATGGGAGGGAGGAAGGAGAGGGAGGAAGGGGAAGGAGGAAGGGGAGGGAGGAAGGGGAGGGAGAAAGGGGAGGGAGGAAGGGGAGGAAGAAAGGGGAGGGAGGAAGGGGAGGGAGGAAGGAGGGGGGAGGAAGGTGAGGGAGGAAGGGGCGAGAGGAAGGAGAGGGAGGAAGGGGAAGGAGGGAGGGGAGGGAGGGAGAGGAGGGAGGGAGAGGAGGGAGGGAGAGGAGGAAGGGAGAAAGGGGAGGGAGGAAGGGGAGGGAGGAAGGGGAGGGAGGAAGGGGAGGGAGGAAGGGGAGGGAGGAAGGGGAGGGAGGGGAGGGAGGAAGGGGAGGGAGGAAGGGGAGGGAGGAAGGGGAGGGAGGGGAGGGAGGAAGGGGCGGGAGGAAGAGGAGGGAGGAAGGGGAGGGAGGAAGGGGAGGGAGGAAGGGGAGGGAGGAAGGGGAGAGAGGGCGAGGCATGCACCAGAGCGAAAAGTCGAGAGGAAAAAATGCGATATCTCGGCGGGCTTAGAGCCGCGGATTTACTCCTCTTAAAAAAAACACTTCGGGCAGTGAGGAGTGTAAGTGACACAGTAAGGATTTTCGGAGTCAATGGGAGGAGGAGAACGGGGAATTGGAAAATTGTTTGGAGCGGGGAGAAAAAGTCGGTCGAGTGTTGGAGATGGGTTGGAGTTTTTTGTCCCGAAGAAATCTCGACGTCGGTCCGTTCGAGTTGGGGGCGACCCAGTCGTTACTCAACTTTCGCTTCGGACCACAAAACAACCCCATCCCTCTCCCCTCCATCCTCCCTCCCACTCCACCCCCGATCCCCTCTCCCTCCCACCCGACCTCCCAAACCGCTCCCATGACCCGCCCATTAATTTTTCCCACTCCTGTGCCCGGTCATCGGTCCATTCTCTCAAATCCAGCTCCACGGACGTGGCCTCCGAGCCCTTCAGGGGAGGAAAAAAATCGGGATAAACTATAAATCTACGTCGTATAGTTTTTCCCATTGAGGTTGAATTCTTTCTGAACCGAAATTAATGCTGTAATTCCAAACAGGAATTCTATTGCCATAATCTTCTTGGTTAAACAAAAAGTGATCCTTACAGAAATATAATGAGGAAAAAATGAAACGAGTCGCAAAAAATACAGCTTACCGTCATATAGGACGCACAGCGAGCCTTTTATAATACTTATAAAACAAATGGAAAATATTGTTTTTATATGTTAAATTGGTAAAATGACACCCATGCTCCGTTATTTAGTTCTGTGAAAAAGTCGCTAGAACTTGAATATGAACATTTATACCACTGATGACCAAAAGCCTCTCCCCTAAATTTTCACAAGTATCAATTCTCGCATCCTCACCATTCTGCTTCTGTTATTTTTACTCTACCGATTGTTTTTAAGGGTTTATTTTGGTTTACATTTGTGAGATAAATTGAAAATATGCAGTTTTTCATTAACGCTCGTTTCATATATCAAATTTTCTCCAGCAGTTCCATTTCATTTATATTCCATGCGCCATATTCCATTTTTTTAAATAATATGTTCGTTTTGATTACATTACATTGAAACATACAATTACGGACAATTGAAGGAGAAGAAAACGAAAATGATTCAGGGAATGGAGAAGTGTAAGAATCGCATTTCAATGTTGAATGGCTTAAATAACAAAGGATAAGTTGAAAAACGACTCGCGCAGGCGGAGGCAAAGAGAGAGCCGAAGAAATAACCAGATCGACAAAAGGGAGTTGGGTAAGCGAGTAAACGGATGGACGGCAGTCAGGTCACGATTAATAGACACGGGAAGGAGAGTTACGTATAACCTGTTTATTCCCCTCAGCAAAGGACGCAGTTAGAATAAAGAAAGCTTTTTTGCGCTGTTTTTTTTCTTCCATAGGTTATCTTTTTTCATTGAGGCATAGCCTATTTGCCTGCAGCAGGAATTTCTGAAAGCCAATTCAGAATCCGCGCGGGTTCCGACGCAAAAAACAATCGACAAAGCGAAATCACTTAAGTAATCACCACAAATCTCGAAGTGGCCTTTTCTCCTAACTGAGCTTGTTTCGCGACGAGATTTGTACATACCGATCCATTTCTCCACTGTTTTACCTATTTAATCTTCGTTAGAAGTAAACAAGAAAAATGTTAATTCGAATATTATTATTGTGTAAATGGGTGCGGTTTCTCGACGGATACATACCTGAAGGTTTTTGATGATACTATGGAAGTACTAGCGTAATTGCCCGTCAAATATGACGGGATTGTCATAAAAGTATTCCGAATATATATGATTTCGATATGAAAAATCAGTAAGATATGCAAAGATCTGGTTTGGCTTTCATGCAAAATCAAATCAGTGTTTTTGAAAGTAATCTTGGTTTAAGTAATTATTAGTAGAGAGGCCAAATGATTATTTAAATATTTGCTGAAAATAAGAGAAAAATCGAAATAATAAGATATAATGCATAAACAAGTAGCTGAAATTTACTTGAACTATTTCAGCAAATTATAAGTTATTTCAAACGTATCAAATTTAACTTAATAAATGAATTATTTTACTCTTATTAACTCGTAAAAATAGGGTAAAATATGAACGAACTGTAAATTTACCATCAAAGGAAAATTGTGTAGTAACTTACTTATTATTAACTAAATACTTACATAAACAGCAGTGAGTTTAACTATATTTTAAGATCGCACTTTTCTTTTAACTATATTAGTTTTTAAAATTTTCCAGAAAAATCACTTTAGTTAAAGAAATTTAAATAAAAGTCATAAAATGTAATTTTTCACTGCTATTTGTAATTCGATTCGAAATATTTGTTGTATTACCATTTAAAGAAATCAATTGAAAATTACGTCATATTTAGTTTTATGATTTTCCACCATTTGGCAAAGGGGCATGATTCCATAGTATGAAATGTTTTATAAGCAATTATGCACTGGTTGTGTAGTGGTTAGCGTGTCGGCTTCCCATTACAAAGTTCCGGGGTTCAAACCCCACGAATGGTGGTTTTATAAAAAAAAAACAAAAAATATCATCGGTGCCTGGCAGCAGGCCGTAGTACTGTCAGTATGGAATAGAACTGAAAACAAATGATGTTGGCTGGGTCTATATCCAATACAGCTGTAGGCGTGATCGGGATGATTTGAACGACTACATTACTGCGATGTGGAAAGCAAGAGGGAAACTACCATATTACAATCCCTAGTAATGATTATATGGCTGGACAATATGAGTTCTCTCGAGGTAAAACAATCTGGAGGTAAAATGGTCCCCCAATCGGATCTCTGGGCGGGGACTGCCTTAAGGAAAACATTTGTCAAAAGTAATGTACAAATAGGCACTTGAAACGTAAGAACTATGAGAAAGGCAGGAAAGTTAGAAAACTTGAAAGAAGAAATGAGAAGAAATAGAGTTGACATTATAGGACTAGAGAAACTAGATGGGAAGGAGAAGGACAGTTCGACTCGGAAGAGTTCATGGTAGTTTACTCTGGAGGAAACAGTGGGGAAAGGGGAGTAGCTCTGGTACTTAGGAAAGACATGGTGAAAAAAGGGAAGATATCCGCAAGAAATTCATAAAATGCTATGTATAGAGTATAGCTTTATATGGGGCAAAAACATGGGCGCTAAGGGAAAATGACATAAAATACTTGGAAAGCTTTAAAATGTGGACTTGTAGGAAAAGGCTGAAGATAAAATGGACAGATAAGATGAAAAACGATGAAGTGCTACGAAGCGTAGGAGAGAAGCGAATGATTAGAAAGAGGAAGGCAAACTGGGTTGGACATTACTTGAGGAGAGAGTATGATTTAAAGATGTGTTAGAAGGGAAACTAGAGGGAAAGAGGTAGGAAAAGGTTTCAGCTGATGGACGATTTGAAAAATCGAAAATCCCGTGTAAACATATGGGAAAATACAAGTCCAGTGACATCCTCCGGGATGTTTGATTTTTCCAGAGGCCACCTCATGTGGATTTAACGATTGTGAAAGTATCAGCTCTTAATTCCATTGGGAAAAGTCGAAAAATAACTGGAAAAACAGATAGACGGACACTTGACAATATTTATAGAAGGATTATTGTTATTTTTGTACTGCAGCTCCTTTTAATCCTATAAAAATGCTACGTTCTCTTTCTCAATTTCTGCTCATTCCCATTCTCTTTTTCTTCCTCCCTCTAATTACTTAATAGATTCAGTAAATAAGTTATACCCATGTATAAAAGTCTGACCCGTGTTAAAGCACTAAATTGGTGCATTTATTATGAGGCCAAGAATAGAATTCAACAATTGGGACAACAGTGGTCCACTATAAACAAAATGCGTGAAAACGTGAAAAATCGTATTAAAACGTATTTTTCGGAGATTTGCGAATGAGATTTAAATTCTACTCTTCGCATAACTAATGTAAGTTAAATACCTCATCTTTGAAATATTTTAAAATGTAAACGAAAAAGGTCTGTGCGTCAAGGAATGGCTTTTTGCGTGATTAATATATGCAATGCAAATTTTTAACTCCGGTTTATTATAAGATGCACTGATAAAAACTATAAAAATAACTACAAAAATAGTTAATTATAAAAGCTTCAATAAGAAGTTAATTGAAAAGAAATTAACGAAAAACAAGATTTTAATTATAAATATTTCGGGCGCCTTCTCTCGCCCGTACTGAAGCATTCAAAACACACTTTCCTTACGCATATAGTATAAGGACGGCAATACAATCTCGAGGTTTAACAATGACACGGTCGGCAAGACAACATATCTTTAAAAAGCTTAAAATTTTCCAATAAATGTTATTTAAATATAACAATATCTATATATAACTATAATTTGAGCAATTTCGAACCGAAGGCAAAAGTCAAAGATAAGAATAAGAATTTATGTTTATTTTTCTTTAAAATGGTCCCCGTCTAAAGATCGTACGTCAATTACTTCTATTTAATATTGCAAAAGAAAGAAGCCTGCAAGTGAAAAAATGTATTTTTAAGTGTTCTCTTATGAGGATTTCTATAGAGCGTTCCTGCCGACGGACGAACCAACGGACGGACGGACAGAATAAGGATATTATGTATATGAAATCTACTGCGCTGACTATAAAAGGCAACCGAGACCTCGCTAACAAACTTCGGGTAAAATTGGGTCCGTTTTCTTTGGTTGGAAGCAGTCCCACACATTAGGAAGGAGTCCCCGAGTGATTGGTAGAATTTTAGCAGCAGAAAAGTCAATACGCTAGTTCATCTTCAAAGGCATGTGTGTATGTGTGTATATATATATATATATATATATATATATATATATATATATATATATATATATATATATATATATATACACACGCACACATATACACACACGCGCGCACATACATACATATACGTACAGATATTTGGAGTGCATCTCCGCGGCATATTCGTGGGAGTTCGATTTTAATCAGAGAGCAGACATCGACCATACACAATGCATCCCCAGAGCCACATTTCGAGTGCTCGAGTGCTATAGAATACATTGTCTCGTTAAGTGGAGTGGTTCCCTCGAGGACGCCAAGTATTGTGGCGCTCGCGAATCGCATTAGAATTCGGACAAACATTCACGAGATGATATCTTTCAAAAATGCTATTCGCACACTCGATCCTATGACGTCATTCCCTAAAAAGAAATTTGAAATATACCTGACATTTAAATACAGCAGTACAGTAAATGTGGGGAGTCGGTGGTGTAGTGGTTAGAATCTAGGGAAGTGGAAGTGGCACGCATGCGATTTTACTTGGCACGCGTAAGCTTGTATTTTCTGTATAAAATATGAAGTTTCTTAAAGAATCAGTCAACTTGTGGCTCGCAAATAAATCTGATGACTCTCATTACTTTCTTGGCACGCGACACAAAATCATTTGCCATCCCTGGGTTAGAGTGTCAGTCCCACCATGATCTGCCAAAAGTGACACCCGGTTCGAATCCTAATGAGGATTTTTGCCGATGGAAGCCCGGCCCCCTATTTGTGTGCGGTGGTACTAAGGTGACGAGGACGAGCCAATGAAAAAACGAACCCGACCCAAGGAGCGCGCTCAAATCGACACACCGTCCTTCGGAAGAGACGTTAAGCAGTTGGCCCCCCTGGTGTTCTTCGTAAGAGCAGGAAAATGCCGGCACCGGTTATTCATTGCACTACCTCTGAGATACCCATTGTGCGTAAGGCAAGAGGCGAATCAGCTGGACACAGAAACGTATAAGTACAGTAAACGCAGCGATTATGAATTGGCCCGTCCCAAACAATGATAAAAGTAGGATTTTATGGTTCTGAGAATTGTATATCCTTATTCAATAAAATTTTCTGTTTATATAAGCATTGAAAATTCAACTAAAGAAAATTAGTTTTCTTTTCATAATATTTTTTATCTCTCTACTTTCTCATAGATTTTGTAATCATTTATACATTTTCCTATATAAGAAAAATTTCCAAACGTTCCGCTTACGTTATGACAAGAGATTATATGATACATTCCTAATAAGAGACACAAAAATATCACGTTTTGGAGCAAATATCGCAATTAAAAATAATTTCAGCAATTATTAGAGCAATCTCTTATCTCTAAGATTCAATGTAATCTTGTCGACCTCAAAAAATTGAATTATCTTTTCAATATATCAAGTAATTGCAAAGGCCATAACATGATTGAAGATTAAACCTCTTATTTTGACCTGTTATAAATTCCCATACTACAAATTTAATCGCCTGTTACAGATGTAAACAAAAGCACAGATATCTGCATGTTCATAGTTTTATTTTCTTTATTGATAATATGGTCGTTTGGTGTTCTTATGAGTAGCCTTTAATAGTATTTTTCTGCAATATTAGTTGATTTTTTAGTCAGAACAAAAAATAATTTTCATGATTAACTACATTTATCGACTCTTCAATGAAATATTTGGCAATAAGAACTATTCAATCAGCATTAGCAATTACCAATGATTGAGATACTACGACCATATTGATGGAAGGCATTCTTCATACGCCTCAATGAAGGACTGTAAACCTCAGCGTTATCGATTTGAATCCATACAAGAGTAAGTTGGTTAATCGTTCTGTAGTCATCCAAATCTTTTTCATTACTTCCGCTGCGCATCAAGGATTTTTCAATATTTTTCCTTTGTTGAAAATGCATAATTGACAAAAGCTCCAATAACATTGAGGTTCATAATTCATAACTCAGAGACATTGCAAATGATATCTGTAAGAAAAACGAATTAATACAATATCCTGCAGTTTTTTTTTGGATAAGACATTTTAAACTCTAAAGGGATAAAAAAACTAATCTCTATTATGACACCGTCTTTGTTTCATGTTCTTCCTCGGTCCATCCGCAACCGTCAAACCAATCAATTAGGTAAAGGAAATTCTTATTTCTCTCTGTAAATTATAATAAGTGAATATACAATATTCTACGGAATTATGAAAAATAGTATTGAATTTCAGGTTGCTTACCTTTGGATTTGGTGAAGCACGAGGACTTGGCGCCTGCGCAAGCGATAACGGCGAGCTTGGCCTCGTAGAACTGCGATGGAGAATAGAGATAAAAAGGGTTGAAATGACATATGAGAAAGATTAAAAGCCTAAAAGGTTTGATTTATGCCACTAATGGAGAAAGGACCGCAAAATGATTTTAAAATTTTAATTAATACTCAACACTTTAAGGCAATTTACAGTAATAACCAATATTTGATCAATAATTTAATATACCCTGCGCTATTTGCACTTATCTTGTGCCTCTGCATTGAAAAACCTTAAATTTACCAAATGTACCCTAAACTTTACATAAATCTGGCTCAATGAAACGCGATTAGAATAATCACTCATCCTGAAAGGTATGTGACCAAATTGTACCGCTCTGTAATGCAGGATGGCCGCATACGCCCTACACAAAATGTCTTTGGAGCGTGTCGCCGTAGGAGAGACCCATGCTAAGGACAAGAGCGTATATTTCAGTTTCCATAAACCCTGAGAAAGAGCTATATTTTAAGTGTTTAAACGAATAATTCAAAATATCTCTTATCTGGTATTTGGATATTGGACAACCGATATAACGGACTCGGACGGCGGCGCCCGATCGGCCGTGTCCGCTAAATTGTTACTTTTTGAAAGTCTGTTTCGAATGATCCAGTTCCAGGAAGTAACCTGCATGTTTCTCGAATTGACTGCTTAGCTCCCTTCCCTATAGTGTTTCTGTTATTTAGTAAGAGAGGATTTATAGTGACATTTATTTTTTGGAAAAGGTACAAAATAAATTTTACGTAATTTCAATCGCATCTCTAGCCAACAGTTGCTAAGCGGCGGCCAAACGATCGTTAAGCTCCCGATAATTATTACTCGAAACATTTAATTTTGTGCCCTTACGTTCATTTTAACTGTTAACAAAAAATTTTAATCTACGTTTTCAATTTTATTACTACTTGATTGCTATGTATGTCATTGCTACGTACCCTGTCTTCTAAATGACGAATGCCATATCGAAATTCCTTTCTTTAAATTTTGACCAATAGCAGTAACGTGGACCGCCAATAGCTTCATTTGCCTCACTAGGGGCTTAGGTCTTCCCTCTCGAAATTGCGCTGCCATACCAAAGAAAATCTACGGTCATCAATTTCCAGAAAGAAAGCTGATTTTTTCCTCCTTTGTTTATTATCCGTAATTAGTCTAAGCAACAGACGGCGCGCAAACTTCGGAATGTCTTTGTTTAGCTTGAACCGAGTTCATTTTTTACTTATGGTTAAATTACGATCAAAGTGGATTAATTTATTAGCTGCAACAAAAGAAATGAGACACTAATTTATTTTAAATCGTAGGTTTAGTGTAAGTCAGCGTTTCTCAACTTTTTGAACAACACGGCTCAACCAAACATTCCTGCGATCAAATCATCCTTATATAATAATTCTCAACTGTCCGTCTATCTCTCTGTCCGTCTGTCTATCACGGTACTTTTGGACATTTCGCAATGGAATTATGAGCTGAAATTTTCACAATCGTTAAACCGCGGCCATAGAAAAATCAAATATCCCGGAAAAAGTCCCGGATTCGACTCCGGGAGACGATTATATTTTCGCATAAGTTTATATGGGATTTTCGATTTTCCAAGGAACAAGATTTTCTTCTATCGTTCATCCAAATACGTAAATATGGACTGATTTTTTCTTTATTAGTCAGCTAAAACTATACAACACCTTTTCTTGCAATGGTTAGATGTTACACGGAAGAATGTCTTAGAAACGCGTTTCTTTTCGAAATTTTGTGACTTTTCCTACTCTTTCCGGGTGTTGCCAAGGTGATCCGCATTGTTGCCTCCGATTGAATTAGCGTCTTTTAAACCTTCAAATATGAATTGTGTTAGTCGCTACGCGCTTTTTATGAAGCAACGAATATTATTGTCCTCAAATAATAGATTGCAACTTTAATAACTGCAGATTATTATCATTCAGTAAATTTCGTGTGGACTGTAGCGGTTTTTACGATTTACGAACATTTCAAAAAGGAGGTTTCTAGGGTAGCAGGCATTGTTATACTCGGGCTTCATATGCACTTGCACTAAGTTTGCAATAAAACGTATTAAGGACAAAAGCAGAAAGTATGTATCGTAGATTTCATATTCGGCAATACATTAATCTAACTTGAATATTTTTAAAACTTGAGAGATATTTTAAAATAAATAACTGGCGAGTAAATGAAATATTTTTACGGTTTTGGCGGAGTAAAATTACACAAAATAATAGAGAGCTCTGAATATTTGTTATTTTACCGCATCGGACGAAAAAAACAGCGCGAATGGCAACTCGACAAGAGCTATCTTCGCTCTCTCTCTCTTGTGCAAGTCATTCCGAGAAATCAAACATCGAGCCACAAAAGGAACGAGAGAAACTGCACCGCAAGCGCTCCATTTCCGCTGCTGCAGTTCTCGAGGAGGCGTAAAAGCATTCATGCCCACGCTTCCGACTCCCCTCCTTCTCCTAACCCCATTCCTCCTCACTAACCCTCCTCCTCCCCCTCCCCTACTTCCCTCCACCCTCCTCCCTCCAACTCTCCTTCAACATCTCCATCCTTTCCGACAGCACAAAGATCAACCGCCTCAGACAAGCATATCGATGTGGAGCCTCCTCTCCAAGGCACCTTCAAGCGAAGGAAAAAAGGAAGGCGCGAGGGAATCTCTCGCTCACAAGCGTCGAGATGAAATCGGACGAGAAGGAAACGAATGGAGAGACGGAGAAGATAAAAGGATGCGCATGCGAAAACCTTACGATCGGATTGAAGTAAGCGTACGAATCCTGGGTTCGTTTCCCATTCGGCCCGCAACCGGAGTCCCTACTTCTCGCGAGCCTTTTTGAGGTAAGCAGAAGAGTCGCCGCCATTCTCTTTCCCTTCATTCTCCTCCCACCCTCTCCATTGCCCCATTTCGCGTTGTTCCCACGGAGGTTTGGGAAAAATATTGGAAAATGGAGGGCGGACGGCGAAAATGGTGTATGGTGCCCACTAAAAGCGCAGGAAGATGGAGAGGGTGAGGGAGGTGGTGTGGGAGAAGGTGGGGGATAGGGTGGGGGATAAGGTGGGGGAGAGGGGGAGGAAGAGGGTGGAGGAGAGGGTGGGGAGAAGGAATAGTGTCCCTTCCCTTCTCTATCCTCGGTATCGATCCCATCGACTCCCCATATTCCGCTGCCAAATAGAGCCTCTGCTCGATAACCGCCAAATGGGTTATGGGGTAAAAGTCGCCGTAATCCAGGAGAAGGGGGGAAGAGGGGACAGTTAGTTGTGTGGCTTTTGTGAAGGAAGAGAAAAATAGGGAGAGGATGAAGAGTACAGGAGATCGTGAGGGGGTTGAGGTGGAAGAGCGTGAGATAATAATAATAGGGCGTTGCTATGGAGTGGGAGGATTGAATGTTTGCGTGAGAGAGCGAGGGGTGTGTGAAAGGCAGCTGCAGTCATAACGTCAGCGAGTTTGTTAGGAAATGCGTTATGATAGCCTTGGGAGGAAAGCGGTCGATATATTGCACAAGACTCGGTGACTTCTCTTTTCCCAGAAAACACTCGCTAAGACTTTTAGCTATTTCAGATAAATGGCGAACTGAAAACTGAAAAAAATATTATTGGCTAGGAAAATAGGACGGAGTACTATCATGATACGGATGACTCGTCGTTTTGCAACACAGAAGTACTGCAATTCCAATTCAACGAATGACTATCATCATACTCGCCTTTGCGCATCGGAAACCACGAACCCTTAAATATGTCATAATTAGTGTGAATTTCCGTCATATTACGGAGTGCAATCGCACAGAGAAAATCTTTTGCCTTATTCTACATTAAAATATCACTCTACATTGAATGCGAGCGAATGACTTGGCTATCGGTTTGGTTAATAGAACTCGAGACGCGACGAAAAGAGCTTTTTGTATAATTTTTCCCTAACATTGATTTGCGAAACTTTGGAAAACTAAAGTAGGTAAAAATGCTCCCGAGTCCCTTCTTCACATAAAACGAGGCATGACCTCGGAAGAAGTCTTTGATTTCGACCCGATATCTCTAGATTTCTAAGAAGGCTATCGAATCACCAATCTTCCGAAGCTTCCGAGAATTTCTTATCGCGATAGAAAGTTTGTTTGGGCAGAATCCGAAAGCTCCTCTGACGAAATTAATTTTGTGCTTCCCGGGAGCGCAGCCATTGCCTGAGATGTTTGTGAAGTCACGGAATTGGGAGACGATTCCAAAGGAAAAAAACTGATCCGCGGAAAATCTTCACTTCAAAGAATGATTTCGAAACCATTCGAAGGAGTAACTCCAATACTCAATGGCTACATTTAGATTAATCGACTGAAAATATGGAAGGGGCCATAAAACTGCAGCGAATACGTCAAGTATAAGTTTCTAAGAGAATGTTTATTATTTTCAAACTACGACTTCAAACAATATAATATGAAGTTGTGTTATAAAGTATTCAGCTACATTTTTACAAAAAGATACGCGTTTCTCATGTTCTTAAAATATTTAAAATATGAGAAAAAACTCATAAAACATGAACAATGTAAATGAAAGAAATTAAATCTAAAATAAAGCCTATTTCTGTCCCTTTGTCACTTTGTCCCTCTGGTGGCTCCCTTTGTCATGCAGTAAAAATGGAAATAACTACATAAAAGATCAAGATCTATTTTTGAAATTTGGCAAGAATACTAAATTCGCATATTTTAAGGTGATGACGAAAAAAATCTCGAAAAATGTCCTGAAATCGACTCCAAGGAAGACATTTCCATTTCTCATAAAATAACACGTAAAAATCAACTTTTAGACGTGCAGGCTTTTATATTTTTAAGGGTCTAAATTAGATAGTATAAACCTACTATCTTCCGATTCAAACCATTTTAAAGAAAAAATTATGATGTTTGTTATTCTGTTCATCTTTTTCTACCTACAGTTCAAAATTCCTCATGTTAAACGTTTAATTCGCATATTTTGGCGAAATCTTGCCATTTTAACGGGATGTTAAAAGCATTCTTTGAATTATTTTAACACTAGAGAGAGAGAAGGAAGGAGAGGGAAATGATTTCCATAGCAACGAATGTAAATAACATTCGTTGCGTTATTTACGAGAAAGAATACATTTGAATGTAGAAAAAATTAATTAATTCCAAATTAATCTACATTAAATCGACTTAGGAAAGTGCAAGTGGATGATAAATATATTCGATAATAGTCAATTCCTGAATTATTCTTGAAATCTTAATTGCTGATATATCAAACTTATATTGAGGACATAAATTCGCTACATTTAGAAATAAATTAATTTCCACTGAAAAAGATTTATTTGATCGGTTTCGTCTATTAGCATTCTTACCTGATATATATCTGTATATCTTTTTAGCGAAAATTGCAACAAGTCTTTTATTTCTATTATGGAATCTTTCTACAAAGTGGAGCCTTCCTAAGTAGATATATTTGGACTACATTTAATTGAAAAATGGTTGAATGAATTTAAACGCACAATAAATCGCATACTTTTGATAATGTTAACACATTTATTTTACGGCAATCTCACCATCTGAGAGAGAGGAGTTTTCTTCGATATATCTCATGGAGGACATTGGTTGGGGCTGAATGGTGCTAGATAGGCTATCTCGAGGCCAACTAAGAAAATCATCCGTATTCAGAAATTGGAGAATTATTCTGCTACGATAGTTCAGTGCTAGACTACCTGCCTGGCATGTGGAAGGCCCGGGTTCGACTCATAGCAGATTTTTTCCAGTTTAAAAAATATTTTAACTTAGCAGCTTATGTCTGTCTGCGTAGGATCTTATGATCACTTTATTCCATCAATTTCTAGTAAAACAAGCACTTGGCGCGATGTTTGCGCAGCACGAACACTTACATGATTTCTAACCAAGCGCATACTCATATACTTTTTTTAATCCTGACGGGAAAACGCAGTTAAGCAATTAATGTAATGCAAAATCGTAGCACTTAAGATAATTTTACGGAAGTATACGGAAAAAATGTGAATTAATATAATGTATCAGAGTAGGAACACCCACACCCTTTTTACATATAAGCGCATCTTCTTTAAGGATGATGAGACAGAAAACCGATATCTGAATTGCTTGAAGGAGTAGCAGAGCTCCTGAGAAGATAATTTGTTTGCGAGAGATAAGCAAGAGAGTTTCGGAAAACAGAAGACTGCGAACTGAATTCCTAAGTTATTTATAATTAACTTACATAAAGATGATACGTATAAACTTTTGCGTGTTCAAATTAGCTCGATAAAAATATAGGATGATTTTTTTATTCGAGAGTCATAAAAAATAACTATATCTCTGATATGAACCAGATAGAAACATTAAAGCTTTTGTGATTGAAGGTTGATGATACTCAAAAATGTTCAATTAGAAAAATCTCGAATAAAATTCTGAAAGTGACCACCAACATGCTGTTTACATAAACTTGGTCTCTATTTTCGTTTGTATGAATTTAGCGTCAGAAATAAACATGGCAAACAAAGAGTTACCCATGATGTGTCGCATGAAGTAGAACAATGCCAACTCTAATAGCTAAACTACGCCAAATGGACAGCTCAATTGCTGTCTTTATTTGAGAGAAAGTCATTCTATAGCGTCGCCTATGAAAACAATTTACGTGTGACGTGAGAGGAACATTCACGGAATTATGTTTAGCATATTCTGCGCAAATATTCTGAGGTCACAAATTTTAATATTGTACTTTCGAACGGGAGTTGCTTCATTTTAGTATTTCCATTTCCACGAAAGAGCGATAAAAATATTCCTTATAAAAACCAATGCAATACAAAAGATTTATACACTCAATGTCGTGGACAACCGTGATGGTGTGGTCGCATGTCAAAATATGCTTCATTTTCACGCAGGACTGTATTTTTAGCTATTAATCTAAAGCTTTCTAGCAATATGAGAAGGTATATACGCCCAAAATTATTGTGAGAATCGTAGAAAATAAAATCTTAATTTTTTCCCTAATGCGTTCAGCGTGATAACATGAGTTGGATGAAAAAGGTCCGAAAACGAATGTATTACAATATTTTCTACGTCAATAAAGACTCTCGATTGTGATCAACAAGAGCGATTAATTAATTTTTCAAAAGGTTTTAGTGATTTAGATATATTAAATAAATAACTCGTATTTTAATCAAATTAAAACCGGAGAGGAGCGAATGGGCCTCGGGCGTCGCGCATTGATGCTCTGCATCCATTCAATATTTCATTTTATTTCATAATTGCATTTGAAAATTATATTTTTTTTAATGTTGACTCTATGATATGACGCAATTAAATTTACCTCGGGTGTTGGTACTTTATTTTTATTTACATATACCGAAATTGTATCATACAGCGAATGCAATCACCATATCGCCAAAAATCCAACTAACGTTGAAATACTAGTTTTCAGGCAGCTGCAATAACAAATAAATTATCATTTTGAACAACAAATTACCGCCAGAAATTTAATATGTGAAATTTTAAAAGAATTGGTCATTTTCTGCAGAGTATTCTAAAAATACTTCTGTTATAATTTTAATGCCCACCACTGGTAACGCTTTCCAATGAAATGCCGAGAAAACACACGCGATTGTCTACTGATTCCAGTTTGTCTCGCTTCTCAGCCTTGCGAGACCTGCTATCACTCACAAACCGCACACGGCATTTTGTTCAACTCCTCGACCCACCCCTCGCCCCACCCCTCGCCCCGCCCCTCGCCCAGCCCCTTGCCCCTCCTCGTCCTCCACCGCGCCATCCCTCCTACCCATACTTCCAACGACACCTAGGGTAATGCTACTCCCACCTCTGGGGATTCATATCTCAACTGTGGTACTCCCCCCCCCCCTGCCATTCGCCCCACAACCTCTCTCCCACTCCTCTCTCTATCTCTCCTGCTCCCCATCAATCCTCTCCAGCTCCCCTTACAAAGTAAGATACCCTCTCCTCTCACACACAAACCCCAATCCTAGACTCACACCTAGTTGTCTCGAATCCCTTTCCCTAACTACCACCCTTACCTCCACTCCCTCCCTCACAACCTCCTACCTCCCTTCCCAGTCTCACCTCCTATTTCCTCCTCCTGCGCTCCGTCGAGAGAATAAATCATCGCTTCCGTTTCGGAGACGGAGTCTCCCCTTTCTGCCTAAACGAGGCCGGATTCAGCTTCCACGCACGCACCTCTCGCTGCCTCTCCTCCTTTCTCCCTATCCCCTCCCCCTTTTGCTACGAACCGCTCGTCTCGAATACTTGATAGCTATAATGTACATCGGTTGAAATGCGACGACGGCCTAAAAGTGAACAAGTGTTGCAAAAAAGCTTCTTCATTGAGACTTCACTGAATGATGGGGTAGGAGAGTGGAGGGGAGAGTATGGAGGGAGAGAATATGGAGGGTGGAGGGAGTGAGAAATTTGAGGAAGATAGCGAGACGACTGACGGCAGCGCCGAATGACTGCGTGACAGAGGAGGACGACACAGAGAAGGACTGCGAGCGCTTTTGAAGAATAATGTGCGTCGCCTTCTCTTACGGAGTTTAAGGGTTCAAATAAATCTGTAAATGTAGCAAAATGAGGAAATTTAATCGCGCATAGAGTAATATTTACGCTTCTAAAAAGTTACAATCCGTAAAATATTAAGAAAAATAAGTTTCTGTATGTGAGAAAGCAGTGGAGTTATTTGAGGTGGTTTGTTTGGATACAATCCTCAGGAGGTTATTTCTATTAGAACTACGCTAAACCAGACAAAACTACATTTGCTCTACATAAGTTATAATGATAAATAAATCGATAGATTTGCTACTTCAAAAAATCATTAAAATTTCCGAGTAACTTACTTGAAGTTTGTCGTATAGGTTAGTCTTCAAAGTTATTAATTTATTTTTCATTAGCACTTAGAAGTCATTCTTTTACCCTTACATAAAGTGAATGTAACGGTAACAAAGACTGCACAGCGGGATCCGAACCCGCCATCTTAATGTAGGGGGAAAGACACGTTGACACAGGGTTATTCAATAGGACTTTGATGCTCGCCATACTTGAGGCTATCAGGTCGTCATACCGACACATTACGCAAAACGCATGCAATGTTTATAAAGGGGATGAGTATTCCTTTGACTGTGTGTTTGGTCGATATTATGCATAGAAAACTGCACTAACTTATGAGTCCCGAAATGTTGACATAAAATATCATTTCGCCAGCGTCCAGAGTGAATTCAAAGCATCTTTAAAATTAGAATCAAAATTCTTTATTATGGGAAGCATTTTAAAGAAATTCAAAATTAGAAGAAAAATATAACTAGTGAAGAGCATCAATTCGTGCATGCATGTGGCCGATTTGCAATGTGTATCTAACGGCAAACATTTCGGACACATCTGCGCTAACCGGCAAATACTGTGTCATTAAATATGTATATGTGTGGCTACAGCTTTTTGCTCCAGATGAAAAATATTTGCAGTTTTTGCTACACACAGTGTACGCCTTGGGCCAAGCCCTCCTGTGGTTTTTCTTGGCATGCAATTGGTGCGTAATAATATAATCATCATTACTTATTTGTCCTCAGATAGTTCTTAGAATTAATGTCAAACCGTATTATTCACATTCTACTGTCCTCCGCAACCTTCCTCACATCTTGATAGCCATCTTTTTCTCAAGTCATCTACCTTTTCATTCCTGTTTGCATTGCAGTTTTCCTTAAACGATGTCTTTAATCATGGCGTCTCTCCTCAGCAAATGGCATATCCAGATCGACCTCCTTTCTTTTCATTCGTGTCATCAATCTCTTCTTAATACAGCAATATGTAAAATTTTTTAGGCAGATAAATATGTGCGGGATCGAGGCGAGGGATAATTGGACGACCTTTGCCCTCCCGCCGTGCACCTCCTCTCCTCCTCTCTCCCTCCGCGCGCTCTCCGTTTCCCGAAGGCAGCCACTCACCGTAGCGTCGTCCAATCATCTCCGCCTATCACTTACTCCCGCCCACCATCCCTCCTCTCCCTGCCCCGCAATTTCGTTGCCCTAGGTGGCATTTTAGCGGCGAGGATCAGAACCAACTTCATCGGGTTAACTCCTCCACTCTCCCCTCATACTCACCCCTCATGCCCGCCCCCCACTCCGGTTCTTGCGCGTACCCCTCTTATTCTCCTCCTTTGGCCCCGCCGCGTAATCACTCTGGAGTTATCTCGGTTTCCGATGCCTCAAGACGTAGTCAATCCTCCCACTTCTCCACCTACTGGATATCCTCCCTCCCCTACTCCTCTCCTTCCCCTTCTCAACTCCTCTCCTCCTCCTCCTTCTTATTTTCTCCCCTCACTCCAATGCGCTCTCCCCCTCAACGGTAGGCGTGCACCTCCCTCATCTCTCTTTCTCTTTGTCCCCACCGCTTAATTTCCTTTGTCCCACGCCAGCACGCGCTTTATCTCCTCCCCCCGCACCACTCACCCTCCATCACTCCCCCTATCCCTAATCCTTCCTATTTTGCTTCAAAACCTTCATTATCTTCACCTCTCTATTCGACGCTTTCGCGGCTTTTAACGGCTCGCTCCCAAAACTGCTTCCTATAGCGTGGCACATCATCATTGCCTCATCTTTTACCGTAATCCTCGAAGTAAAATTGAAAAGAGATGGAGATTTGGGAGTAAATATGAGCGGAAGGAGAGGGGGGGAGGATTTACCCAGAGGTTATCAGGTTGTCTTCATAAACTAATCCGAACGCGCAAGAATCTTCATTCGTGATGAGTTTGTCGTTCTATTCTTACGACCACTTAAATCTTTTGAGTGGGAAAGTTTGTGGGAGCCAAAACTAAGTGGCGACTGCATATCTTGGGTAAAATGAATTTTTACGGCAAAAAAAACGTAATGCATTGCGGTAGAAAGTGTGTATCCTTATTCCACAACTATATATTGTTGGAATCGTTCCAAATTCCTTAACGTACTCTAAGAAACAGATATATTTTTAAGAATATTTCATGAAACTTAGTACTTGACTAAAAAATCTACTCATCGACTTGATAAATTACGTATCTCTAATACTAATAAAGATGTTGGGAAAAACCATGGGTTTCCAACCTTTGAATGGCTAATAGCTAATACTTAATTCATCAATTTTATTCTAGTCTAATGTACACTCTGTAATTCTTGAATTACAGCACTCCCTTTCATTAACTACATGAATTTTAAGTCAATTAGGTGTAAGGAAGATCATTTTAACCAACAATCGCCCGTGGTGACGTAAGGAATTTCCAAAGTTTTAGATAGGAGTTGCCGACAGTCCTTTTTGAAAAATATCCTGCGTATTTTAAATTAATTTTTAAATATATCTCGTTTGAAAAAACAAAAGCGAACAACCTCAGTTTCACGTGTCTGATACGATCTAAATTTGCCGTTTTCAGAATTTAAAAATGTTTTAATTCTACTTGAATAATCATTTACGACAATAAATTTCAGGAAGTCAATATGGTAAATTTTAAAAACATTACAAAAGTACGAGTATTACTTCAAAGAGTTTTTTCTCAAATAATTTGCTGAATTTTATGCTAAATGTTATTGATATTACTGATTAGCTAAGAATAAACTCATAATAAACAAATCAATGGCTTATTGTCATAAGTTAATGAATATTACAAAAAGGTTAATTACCATTACCGTTATACTTTAGTGATTTAAACGCCGATAAAATTTTAAAAAGTAATGTTTCTGACCGTTTGGTTTTGAGAACTTAACACAACACCACGGTTGAAAATAAAATTAACTGTTTATTATAATACATATCTAAACAGAATAAATTACGATATTTTCATGTAAAAGCATTGGTCTCGAATATGTGATGAAAATCATATTGCTAGAGTATTAAAAATTTCTCATTTTCTAAATCATGAAAAATTGCAGTTTTTTTAGATTCCTAAATAATTTGGACTAGTACCGAACGGATTGGAAGTCTCTCGGAAATAAAAATAATCTTCCTTCTGTCGTCCGTTCCTGCGTTCAATTCTCGAGTTTGAATCTAGATTCTAACCTATTTTATCACCTATGTGCGAAAATTTTTCAGAAGTACTTAAAAAGCATGATGTACGAATGGACAGATTCTTGTAAAATACTGTATAAACCATGAATCATTACTTTTTACAATAAAACCGAGTAAAATGCCAACATCTTCCATTAAATGTGATTTAATCGGCGTTTTACACAATACGAGCTTACAGAGTACGTATTTACAATTGCTACTACGCTTTACGCGAAACCTAAAGGAATCAATTCTAACGCTAGGTGCGATGTCACGCCTTTCATCACGAATACACGACCGTCAACTGCCTGTATTTTTTGATCGTCGCAAGTCGTCGTCGCCCCGTTTGATCTTCGCCACCGGCTCCGCAAAGGCTAGACACCCTGGAGCCTGGATGGTTTTTGTTCGGACGTCCTGCGCAAGTACGCTGCCAGAAGGAATGGAAGGAGCAACAAGAAAAGGAGATTATGGAGTATACGGGAAGAGTGGGGAGGCATGGAAGTGGGTTGAAAGGGAGGAGGGCGGGCGTGGCCTTTGAGAAATAAAAAAAGACGGTAGAACGCCGGAAGTGCCATCAATCCTGGAGAGGAGTTGGCCAATGAGGGCAGAAGGCAGCATTTTCGGCAGACAATTCTTCGCTGGCACCTTTATTTATTATTAACGGTCTGTTGCACTTCGAACCTTATTAATAAGCTATATCTCATCAAGAGCTAGCAAAAAGGTTAGGAAAAACGAAATGACAAGCAGTCGTCATCAGTGGTGATTCATCGATTTTCTCAATTTGATTTCGACCATAAGGTGATTCTTTTTTAATTTGAACGCTGTTTATATGTTATACTGTAAGTCATTTTCAAGTAAATGAAATTATAAGAGATAAGTCAGAAAGTGTCCTATCTCTGTCCTCTATTTCTCTTCCAGAGTAATGCTCGTGAATAGGAGAATAAGGGTCGCGCAAAAGGATTTTTTAAAAGTCGTTGAGTATGGAAGAGTAATGGGAAAAGTCTTAAAGAAGGCGAATAATTGTGCGTCCGTGTGCCTAATAGAAGGAGAAAGGGGGGGGGGCAGACACGATGTCCAGACTGGAACGTGGTTGTGGAATTGTCGAATCTGAACCAGAACCCCCGTTTACGAAACCTCGTCACCCGACCTCATCGGTCTACTCTCTTCGACCACGTGCTCTCTTTCCCTCTCACGTCTCACTTGCACGCTCTCTCGCATCTGCACGAGCGCACTAATGCACCTCTAACGTGCTGTCGCAAGAAAGTGAACGTGTTTTAATTCCTATGGCAACACCATTTGACCCTCTCCATTGCCATTTGCTGCCCTCGAGAGTTCCAGAGAGGCTTAGGCAGTGACAGCGAGCGAATGAGTTAAACTATTCGACACTAGAGCTGAGGTTTTCAACCGGCATGACGCAACGAAGGCATTAGTGTGCCGCAAACACCGAGGATTTTTAATTGCTATTAATGCGTTTGCAACAAAGAAAATTCGCATGAAATTTATCATTTAAGAAGCTTATCCTGAAATTGAGAAGGGTATTAATAAGCATTATAAAAGACCGTGCATTTAAATTTAGTTGCGGTCTCGTTCGATGTATTTTGGGTAAATTTGCAATCGATGTGTTGCTCAGACTGCCAACTACGTAGGCTCACCAAACGTCCCAGTTTGACCGGGATTGTCCTGTGTTTTTAGATCTTGTCCCGACGTCCCGGCCGGTTTACTGTTTTGTCCCTGATAATAAGTATGAATCAACGTCAGTGCTAGTCGTATAAGTACACTTACAAACTGCAAAACACAAAACATCTCTAGCAGTGGCATCCTCAACATTAATTGTATCACTTATTGAGAAAAATGATTCAAATGCCGATGGCCGTATTGCTGCTACATAAGAATCCACTTTTGCATAACACACCGCTATTCATGGATTAAGTTTCAAAACAACGGATTGTGCTAGCAAAATGACTTCAAATTTTTTCCAATCTAAATTTGGTGTTGCTCAAACAAAATGTGAATCTGTAGTTTTAAATGTAATCACACCAATGTGTATCGAAGAGTTACATGAAGAGTTAGATCAATCCAACTTTGTGAGTGTTACAATTTACGCTTCCAACGGAAAAGACAAAAATCGTATCGTTGATAGTGCACTATTTTATTCCACAGGCTAGTTTAAAGGTAAAAGTGCTTGAATTTAATGGAGTCCTTGGAGAAACATCAGAAATATTAACTGATTACCTTTTTTCTTCAATAAAAGAACATCATCTTATGAATAAAATTGTAGGAGTGTGTGGTGATAATTTCAAGATGAATTTCGGAGGTATGAAAAGAAAGGGTGAAGACAACGTATTAAGCGAAATTGGTAGAAATGTAATTGAAATTGACTGTGTAGCACACACAGTACACAATTGTATCCAAAATGCGGTTGTTATAGAAGCCTTTGCAGTAAAGATTTATAAATATTTCCACATATACATTGTTCGTGTAACTCAACTAAAGTAATTTTGCGAATTCGCAGAAATTGAGCACAAAAAGGTCTTAAAACATAGAAACACGAGATTTCTTTCCATTTTACCAGCTTTGGAAAGATTTCTTAATATGTTTGAAGGTCTAAAAAACTATTTCGATTCACGAGAACAGTGCCCACTAATAATATTTTTTTATTAAATATCCATGTGGAGAAGTGTATTTGCAATTTGTTCTCGGAGAACTCAGTTTATTTAATAAAATAATAGTGATGAGAAAGGGATGAAATTGGAAGATAGGTGGATTGAACTTCTTAGACATTTTCTCGAACAGAAAATTTCAATTGTCAATCTAACGAAAGTTATTGAATACGTATTCTGTTTACCCGAAACATTAGCTCCAGTAGAGGGATTTTTTGCGATTATGAATAACGAGTGGTCCCTAGACCGAAGTTGCATGGATGAAAGTACAGTACGAGCGATATTGCTCTGTAAAATCAATATTGATTTAGCTTGTGAAGAACTTTACGCTAAAATCAAAAATGATAGAATATTTTTGGATAAAGTTATGTCCAGCGGCAAATATAAATCGTTTAATAAACAGTAAGATTTTTGTATATTGTATTCATTTGGTGTATTGATATATCTAATACTGAAATATTAAAAATATTTCGTGTTTTCTCTTGTAGATATTTTTTGACAACCCTCTCTCTGTCACCTCATCCCCATAATATTCTTTTTTGGTTGTTTAAAAAGGTATACAATGGAAAAGAATAGAAATAAAGCATATTTAAACAATAAAAAATAAAAGACTAGCCATCCCGGATTTTGTCTCGGTCATGTTTAATTATGTCCCAAATTTGTACCGGTTTCCCATCTTCAGAGATCGTTTTGTCCCGGTTTTGATCCTTGAACATATGGTAACCCTACAACTACGTATTGTTTATTTTTTTATTTATTCATTAATATTTCACATACAGCTCACAAAGGGTCAATTTACAGTAAAATCTATAACTCAACAAACAACAAACACAAACAACAAACACAAACATCCATGTCCTAGGCGAGATTCAAACCCGCGACCTTATTATCCGTTGGCAGATATGTACGTTAATCACCCGTCCACCAAAGCCTAATTGCGAATTGAGCTTTTCGTCAGTGACACTTATAGAAAATAATAAAAGGACATGTTTAACGAACCTAGATGGAGAACTTCGTATAGCTCTTTCCACTAATAAGACAAACGCAAAGCATCTTTGTTCAAAAGGCAAGCCCAAGTTTCACTATGAAGAGCGAAATATTTTTACATAGTTAAAATTATTCAATAAACAAAATATTATTTTACCAATCATAGCAGTTAAATATATTTACGATTTCCACTTGTTTTCCAAATATGTATTAAGCAGTGATATTAATTAGAGGTGGTTTGGGGTGCCGTGAATTTTAAGCACGCATGAAGGAAGGTGAGCCGATTAGCAAAAAAGGTTTAGAAGCCTTGCACTAGGTCCACGTGGTTTGTGCGAATCGCTCGAACGCGCCTCCTCGACGGAAGGGCGACCGACTGGCCGCTCTCGGAGACGACAGGGCTTCAACTCCGGCGCCCAAACGCACACACAAGGCACTTAGGCGAGAGATTCTTTTAAACGATGTCACTTCAGAGATTTTTTTCTGCTCTGAAATGGAATTCCACCAAGTGAAGACTTTTATAGTTGGTGAGATAAGTAAAAATTAATAATGTAATTTTGCAAAATGTAACTTCCTTAATTAATTCTTTTGGAATAAAACTTTTCTGTCTAAATTAAATTATAATTACATACTAACGAAAAATAAATATAAATAAATCGTTTGCTTTGGAAAAGCTTTAATAACTTCCGAAAATAAATTGAGAGTCAAAGAACATAATTTTTAAGGCCATTAATGTATGTGCCCAGATTTTAAATTGTTCCTTTTGATGATTGGATTGTGTATATATTTGGAATGGTTCCTTCGAATTCATCTAGTTGAAAAACCTTATAGAAGTCATGGATTTTCGAATTTGTATTTTTATTTAAGAGGTAAATCCATCAATTGATATCAATTTACGCATGGTATATGCGATGATGAGTAATCTACTTTGTATTTTTTGCTCTAACTAAACGAAATCATTACCATTTTGAACCTTTGTTTTTCTTCTATACCGTATAGTTACGCTTAAATAGTTCACCTGTAAATCAATTAACAAACGCCAAAAATAAAAAAAAATTGGTTCTTTAAGAAATATTGTGTATCAACTATTCCCACCGTTATAATAAAATGCGAGCAAATATTCTGGAAAACTAATATATCCTGCTATCACTGAAATCGGATGAGTATATACTTTCATTCCGGGAAGACAGGAGCCGTATTATTAAAACAGTAGATATGAGATGGTGTTTGGATAGTAAGTTTCTTGAACGTGTTCTGTCACGGTCGAAATGATAAACTACCCAATAATACGAAGAAATGTAAGTTTTTTTACGTATTCGTTTTTATCCCAAACCTTTACTTTTCCATTGCGCAAGCAGTAAAAACTGAGGCATCTGGGGGTGCCGGTGGCGTGGTGGTTAGGACGCTGGCAACTACTCGCCTGCTGCTCAATGTATAACTAATGCTCAAGTAGGATTTTTTCTGAGGTCGCCCGGCTCCCTGTTTGTGCGGTTTGAGGATACAGCGCAAATTCAGCGTTCCTTCCTTCGGAAGGGACGTTAAGCAGTTGGCCCCATTGGTGCTTTTCGTAAAGAGTAGGCTAATTCCGGCATTGGGTTTACCTCCTTCCTTCTGTGTATACATATGTCCAGTTTATGGCAGTGCAAAATGACCATAGCCACCGACGCACATAAAAAATCAATTACTACTACTGAGGCATCTGGTTCTTAAAGATCGATTCACGAAAAACACATCACAATAGGTTCACTCGTATTCTACGTACCCAACAAACTTTCATCTCTTTCTTCCAATATACCCTTCTTAAGTCATGCGTATGGTAATCACCCGCAAGAATTCAATAACTCCAACACGACTTATGAAATTTTAAAGAAACCACGTGAAATCTAGAAAACTTGTTCGGTAATTCATCATCGACGATACCTATATAGATGCTGAAATGTACTCTTTTACTTGTACTCTTTTTATAGCAAAATGAGTGCCTTAAATTTTTTATATTTATCAATAAAAACGTAAATCGACAAAATTTTCAACATCCATAAAAAACTTGTAAAAACTAAATGCGCACATCTACTAAAAGTCAGCCATCATCAGCTGTGATTCAACGATAGTCGGTTCTGAAAAAACGTCAAAATTTGATATAAATCATAAATAAAATTACATCTTGATCAGAGATAATACAAGTGAGCACATAATCGCGGCATTTCAAAAAGTGAATGTAGTGTAAGATAGTAGCGTCTAGATAATCCCTGGAATGATTTATTAGGAACTCTTCCAAGTAGCTCAACCCGTGTCCAATAGTATCTCACTTCGTATTCCGGCTATCTTCCACCCCACGAGCATTCCGAATACGGACTTATTTATCATCCGGAGGGAAGTTGCTTTTATTTATCGACAAATCTGACGCGACCGAAAAAAGAAAATGATGCACTCGCTCGCAGGAGAAATGAGAAATAAAATCCGAAACGCGAAGCGAACTGCTGCAGCGCGATATCACGTCTTCCGGGACGAAGTGGGAGAGAAACTTCGGAAAGAAAAAATATTCGCCTTTCTATTATTTTACTCGAATTCGAGGAATAGGGATTTTCTCTTTATTTATTATTTCTCTGTGCAGCTGGGACAGTGCACCGTACAACGAATTTTTCTTTTTATATCTTAAAAAATATTCATATCTCTATAAATTCGACATTTAAATATATTGAGTATAAATTCTTATAGTTTGCCCTGTAAAGGCAATTTATGAAAGCATCCATTTCCTCATTAAATACTGAAATTATACAAACAAAAAATAAAATGGATGGCGCTTGGTGGCACTCCAAACTAACTACAACTCGGTTTATTTTTTCCATCAAACACTGATATGTACATATTTTTCTACTGGATTAATAAAGCAGTTTAACAATAACGTAAATTAGAATAGGAGTGATAATATACAGCTACAAGTACGGTATGTAACTAACGATATTTATAGAACTTGAAAAATTACTTAAGTGATTCTTTGACATGATTAATTAAACAATATCATCATACATTTCCTTGCCGAAAAACATAGGTAATCAAGGAAGTGTGGTTACCGTAGAAAATTTCGTTCTGAAAAATATCCCCAACTTTGGAAAATTTTCAAAATTCATAAATTAAGAAAAAAATGTAATCTGAGCAATCGAGTTACAATTGATAGTCTTTACAAAAACAGTACGACAGCCATAGAAACCCTCCAAAAATTAAATTAGAGCAAATAAATACGCATTTTACTTCGTTTGTCCTTAATGCTCCTCTTTGAATTCATAAAATGCATGGAATAAAAACGATTCCACTGGCTAAAAATTTGTCTATATGCCAGACTCTAGTGTTGGTCAATAATCACGAATAATTCTTCGATACGACATCGTTGCGAAAATTATTTGAAGAACTTGTTGACTTTAGAATAAAACACGGACTCGTTCGCGTAAGACGAAATCTTTACCAATGTCCGATAACAAAGAAACAAATAAAAGTATAAAAGAATGAGGTGGCAAGAAAATCTGAGAGCAATAATAGAGAAAAGGAATTTGCCGAATTTTGTATCAAACGCTCGATTTTAATTTCATAAATAGATTGTTTTAAGTAATTAAGGTGAGAGTTGTCAAAGCGCCATTCCCAAACACATTCTACGTTTATAAACCTTAATCTTCAGCACAGAATCGAAAAAATAATATATTAAATGTTAACACACAGCAGTTATTCCAACTAGTTGTAGAATGAGTAATAAAAAAGGTCGCTCTTGCTCAAATCCTCGATAGAAATGAAATACCCTACTCGATATATGCGGACCGGAAAGGCAGTCGGCGAAAATAAATTCTTCAGCCCATCTGAAAGTGATAGACATGCGAACGAGCTGAGTAGATCGAGAAAGTTCTTAATTTGACCCCATCCGTCCTTCGAACCGCATCATTCCGCCTAACCTCATGTGCACTGCGAAAACCGTCAATTCCCGTTGCCTTCCTATCTTCCCCTATCTCAATCTTGGCCCCGCTAAACCCATTCCCCTCTCCCTCCAGTCCCCCACTGCCTCCCCCCGCCCATTTGCACCCGACCAGACGCCCGCCCAACACCTCGCAATCCACCTCCACCCCGGTCATACCCCAAAACTTCCCCACTCGGCGTGGAAATCGAATTTAGCTGGAGAATTTCTTAGCCCAGTTCCTCCTCCCCTCCCCTCCTGCCCTCGTACAAGCCTCGCCGCTCCTCGCACCCCCTGCTCTACACCCTCTGCACCGACTCTCGTCTCTTTGGTCAGCAAAGCGCTCTCTCCACTCCCACCCCCCCCTCGCCCCCTCCCACCCTTTCTCCCTAATCATCCCCTCCCTCTCCGGCCTCCCATATGCCCCAGAATCCTTCGACCTTCTATTTCCCCAATATTTCCACCTCTTTCCTCGTTATCCAAGAGGATATTTTCCGTTAAATTTGATATGCTACCATTAAAAGCCGTGTTAAGCTTCAAATGATGTAAGATAAATATTCATGACACATAGCTAATTTATTTTTATAACACGGGTCATCTGATAAGAATAGTAATGCAAGTTTTCCCATTATATGAAAAATGCTTACGATTGCAAAGGTGAGTTACAAATTAAACACGTCTTGTGTGCAATATACGCAAATTAAATAGGTACTCCATGTGTAAGAGATGTTACCATAATCAGGAAATAAACTCGATTTTTGCTGTACTCACAAACACTAGTATAGAACGCCGAAGTGATGCAGGTAAGATGCCTGCGTAGCAACTCTCTTAGAGTACTTGAACTCTTCTAATATTTCGTTCGCTTTCCCATTCCCCGCTCCTCCCACCTCCCTAGTCCTCGCCATTATACATACATTCTCTCCACTCACGATCTCGTGCCACTCCAACTCTCGTCTTCCTCCTCAAACACTATCCCTCTCCCTTTCACCTCCTTCGCTCCATTATAATCAAAACGAAGTTTCTGTGAGTTTCGTTCTTTATTTTCATTTTTCTAACTCTTCTCCTTTCTCTTTCCCTTCAACCTCGGAAATGTTTTCTCCATTTTTCATCTTTGTCTCTCACGGTACCACTATACTTTCTTCCGTACTTTCTACTCTTTGTTCATTTTATCTCTTCCTCTCTCTCTCAACCTTTCTCCTATTCCATTACCACGAACACTCCCAGTCGCATCAATCCCTCGTTAAGGCCGCGGCCTGCTCCAAGTCCCTTGGACACCTGGGACCCTCCGCCGTCTTGCCGGTGTCTCCAGAGAGACAGAGAGACAGTCACAGATAGGATCTACCCATTTGGTCCGTATAGAACCGATCGCTATCTCCAGCAAGTTATCATTCGGTTCGATTACAGATAAAACGATTTGAATGAGTCTCAACGGGTGAGAAGGGACAAAGGGGCGGCAGAGGATGGGCGGTAGAGGGGGAAGGGAGGGAGGGTAAGAGAGAGAGGGGAAGGGAGGGAGGGGGAGGAGAGGGAGTGAAAAGGAGAGAAAGGAAGGGAGAGAGGGGAAGGGAGAGAGGGGATGGGAGAGAGGGGAAGGGAGAGAGGGGAAGGGAGAGAAAGGAAGGGAGAGAAGGGAAGGGACAAACGAGTCGCATCTGGTTCGCTGAGAGGCCACGCCTCGTTCTCCTCCTTCCTCACCCAATCTCCTCCTTCCTCCAACCCTCTTCTACCTCAACCTACCTCCTATTTCCTCATATCTCCCTCTGCCTCCTCCTCCCTTGAGGAAGCTCAAAGAAATAAGGTCTCTTGTTCTAAGCGTTCGTGACGTTAATAGGTACGTCTATTAGCAGAGGAAAAACTTTCGAGATTTTAATTTTCAAAACAGGAAATCAAGATTACTTTTTGTCGCGATTTCTCTTTAATTGACTGCAAACACGAATCCCATATTTTTTCATGCACGAATTTTAAATTCTTGTTGTACTTTTTCTTTGAAATATGGATAATAGTTTGGAGTGCGGAATTTTAATATTTCATTTTAGCCTGTGTTCTGTTTTAGTCGCTCGCTTGTAAGTCATATCGAAAGGCTGGAAGGCTAAAAATGAACGAAAGATGACTTACAACCGCTGTGCTATTTGAGCGCGAGGAAAAATGAATTCAGAATTTTATGACAGAGGCAATAATACCTGGATATACGCATTAAATTTGCCAATAATGTGAGTTTTAGTCATCAATAAAATCTTTCCAACAAGTACAGCATGGCAGTTAGGATTTGCTGAACGAAGTTTTCTGCACGTGGACTCCCTCGCCTCGGAACATATTAAAAATCACCGTGGAAGCACAAACTGGACGCATAAATCCATGCAAAAGCAAACATTCACCCATTTTACCCTTCCGAGCCTTTCAAAATCTCACCTTTGACCCGCACCGTACTCCAACATAAAAATCCTCTCCTACACCTACCCTTAAGCTCTAGGCACCATACAAACACCTTCTTTATCCGTTAGCCGAGAGAGAAAATTGAATCGGACCTTTGGAAACCGTGTCCACCTCTCCCTCCCTCCAACCCCACCCTTTCGTCCCTAGGACCTTTCGCTCCCTCCCTGAAAACTCTCGAAACCTTCATCCAGAGGGATACCAACAAACCCTCCGTTACCCTCGTTCGAACTCCTCCTTGGCCACTCACCACCCCGAACCACGTACTACATGCTACCCATTTTCCGATCCCCTCCTTCTTCCTCCCTCTGGCCACCTGGGACCCCTCAAAGCCGTTACGTACGAGGAAATTGCGCGTCCTCCTCTCGTCTCTTTCACCTCTCCCTCTCTTTCTCTCCCTCGCAAGGGAAAATGGACAGGAGCGGATTCGAGGGCGAGGTGAATGGAAGTGCGATAAGCGGGTGCGGTGTGTATCCTTCTTCCAGTCGGCTGAGCGTAGGCTAGGCAAACAATGCCTCGACCGAATCCCAAGGGGAGGAGGGGCGAGAGAGGGCGAGAGGGGGCGATAGGGGGCGATAGGGGGAGAGAGGGGGCGAGAGGGGGCGATAGGGGGAGAGAGGGGGCGATAGGGGGGGCGAAAGGGGGCGAGAGGGGGACGATAGGGGGAGAGAGGGGGCGAAAGGGGGCGAGAGGGGCGAGAGGGGGCGAGAGGGGGCGAGATGGAGCGAGAGGGGGCGAGATGGAGCGAGATGGAGCGAAATGGGGCGAGAGGGGACGAGAGGGGGCGAGAGGGGGCGAGAGGGGGCGATAGGGGGGCGAGAGGGGGCGAGAGGGGCGAGAGGGGCGAGAGGGGACGAGAGGGGGCGATAGGGGGCGAGAGGGGGCGAGAGGGGGCGAGATGGGGCGAAATGGGGCGAGAGGGAGCGATAGAGGGACGAGAGGGGGCGAGATGGAGCGAAATGGGGCGAAATGGGGCGAAATGGGGCGAGAGGGGGGCGAAATGGGGAGAGAGGGGGCGAGAGGGGGCGGGGGGCGAGGGGGGGGGGCGAGGGGTGGCGAGGGGGGCGAGAGGGGGCGAGGGGTGGCGAGGGGGGCGAGAGGGGGCGAGGGGTGGCGAGGGGGGCGAGAGGGGGCGAGAAGGGGCAAGAGGAAGCGAGGTGGGACGAGTGGCGATGGAGGAGGAGAAGCACTCTTTAAAAAATATATGGAAACGGCTAGATAAGCGGGTACTGGAGGAAAATTGCGTCCGTGGACGGTGTTTTGCAAGCTAAACTACAACAAAGAGTTCCTGAGATGTATTTGAAGTATGCCAAGATATACGAAGCGAAGTTTCAGGATATGACCCATTCGGTATATGGTGCACCCTTAAATGGATACCTACATGATAAACAACTTTTTTTATGTCTCCTTTAAAACTGCGTCCTCTACTACATTTATTTTTCGTGACGGGTGAAGTTTTTTACGATACAGTAGTTCTCCGTTATACGTCGCCTCGTTGTGCGTCGCGTCACATGCACGTCGTTTGTGAAGGGCCAAAAGTGAAATTCGAGAAATTCCAATTGCAATATTTGTATAAATTGTTACTACATGTAACTTTAAATCTCTTTAGTTTTGTTTTGATTTCATGTTACTTATTATTTAATTTAATTTAGCGTTTAATTTCATTTTCCTACTCCATATGCACTGATGGTGTAGTGGTTAGCGTGTCGGCTTTCTATTGCAAAGTTCGGGGGTTCAAACCCCTCCAATGGAGGTTTTATAAAAAAAACTATCATCAGTGCCTGGCAGTAGGCAGCAGTACTGTCAGTATGGTGTAGAGCCGAAAACAAATTATGTTGGTTGGGTCTATATCCAATACAGCTGTAGGCGTGATCAGGACGATTTGAACGGCTACAGTACTGCGATGTGGAAAGCAAGAGGGAATGATTATATGGCTTATATTATATGGCTGGACAATATGAGTTCTCTCGAGGTAAAGCAATCCGGAGGTAAAATAGTCCCCCAATCGGATCTCCGGGCGGGGACTGCCTTGAGGAAATCATTTGTCAAAAGTAATGTACGAATAGGGACTTGGAACGTATGAACTATGAGAAAAGAAGGAAAGCTAGAGAACTTGAAAGAAGAAATGAGAAGAAATAGAGTAGACATTATAGGACTAAGCAAAACTAGATGGGAGGGAGAAGGACAGTTCGACTCAGAAGAATTCACGGTAGTTTATTCTGGAGGAAATAGTGGGGAAGAGGGGAGTAGCTCTGGTACTTAGGAAAGATATGATGAAAAGTGTGACAAAGATAATATCAACGAACGATAGACTGATGGCAATAAAGCTTAAAGCAGTCCCAGTGGACATGATGATAATTCAGGTATATATGCCAACTTCAGCTCATGAAGATGAAGAAATTGATGAGATTTATGAGCAAATTAATGAAATTTACGAAGAAGACGGAAGAGGAAAGGTAAACTGCATAATAATGGGAGATTGGAACAGCATAGTCAGAGAAGGACAGGAAGTAAATGTTGTCGGGCAATACGGACTTGGGAAGAGAAATCGAGGAGGGGAGAAACTCGTAGAATTCTGCATCAATAATGACCTTGTAATGACTAATACATGGTTCAAAAACCATAAATGAAGGTTATACATATGGAAAAGCCCAGGAGATAGAATGAGATGCCAAATAGATTACATTCTTGTAAAACAAAGATTCAGGAACAGCATAAAGAACGCAAAGGCATTGCAAGGAGCGGACATTGATTCAGATCATAGCATTCTAATACTTGACGTGAGTACAAAGCTTAAACAAATAAGAAAAACGGGGAGAAAAAGACAGGCCTGGGACCTAGGAAAACTGAAAGAAAGGCAGAATGTAGTCAGCATGAAGTTGGAAGATAACTTAAGAAAGTTGGAAAACAAACCAAAGACCGTTGATATAGAATGGAATAAAATTAAAACCAGTATCAAGGATACCTTGGATAAAGAGATTGGAAAACCAGAGAAGAAAATCAGAAAACCATGGATCACGAAGGAAATGCTGGAAAAAATGAATGAGCGACGAAAATGGAAAAACTTTAACAGTGAAGAAGGTAAAGCCAAATATAGGCGTATAAACAATGAGTTGAGAAGGGTAACAGATAAAGCTAGAGAAAATTGCATAAAAGGAAAATGTGATGAAATAGAACAAATGAAGAAGTTAGGACGGTACGATATGATGTAGACTAGAGCACTCGAGTTAGAAGATAAGAAATCTAATGGAATTCATAGTATGGGAATTATGAATACGGATGGGAAGAAACAAAGGAATAAGCACAGGTATGGGATGTATACATTAAGGAATTATACAGCAAACAGGCAGGAGCGGCAAAAATAGAACTGGAAGATGAGGAAAACATTGAAGAAGACAACTTAGGACCAAGTATTATGGAGAGCGAAGTAGAAAAGGCGATAGTGGAACTAAAGAAGGGGAAAGCCACGGGCAGCGATGGAATACCGGCTGAGATACTTAAAGTCATAGGATCAGAAGGACTAAAAGCGATCACGAAAATAATTAATAAGATTTACGACACGGGAGAGTGGCCTCGAGATATCCTAGAAGTAACAATGATCCCTCTAAAGATTACAGAACGATAAGCCTTCTGTCACACACATCGAAGATCATCACGAGGATTCTTAATAAAAGGCTGGAGAAAAAGGCAGAAGAAATAATAGGGGAAGATCAATTCGGTTTCAGAAAAGGACGAGGAACTAGAGATGCTATAGGAGTAGTTAGAATCATATCAGAAAGGGCAATAGAGTACAGTCAAGATATCTGCGCATGTTTCGTAGACTGGCAGAAGGCCTTTGATAGGTTAAATTGGGTAAAGTTGATGAAGATATTAAAGGACATAGGTGTAGACTGAAAAGACAGGGGACTGATTAGGAATCTATATGTGAATCAAGTTGTAAAGGCCAGGTTTGAGAAATTGGACATCTGCGGAATAAATATCGGTAGAGGAGTAAGACAAGGCTGCTGCCTATCGCCAACCCTATTCAATATATATGGAGAAAGTCTAATGCAAGAAGCTTTAGAAGGCACAGGAGATTTCAAAATTGGAGGAAGGATTATAAGAACAGTAAAACACGCAGATGATCAAGTACTTCTAGCAAGAAAGGAAGAGGAGCTACAAAAAATGATAAATAGACTAGTGATAACAGGAAGAAAATACGGTATGGAAATAAATACAGAAAAATCCAAGGTCATTCGATTATCAGGTGAAGAAGAGAATCTGAACATAAGTATTGGGGGAAAGCCTTTAGAACAAGTTTCAGAATATAAATACTTTGGAAGCATCTTAACAAAAGAAGCAAAATGTACGGATGAGATCAGAACTAGAATAGGAAAAGCAAAAGCGGCTTTCAGGAGAAAGAAACGACTACTTACAGGGAATATAAGGGAAGATATCCGCAAGAAGTTGACAAAATGCTACGTATGGAGTATAGCATTGCATGGGGTAGAAACATGGACGCTAAGGAAAAATGACATCAAATACTTGGAAAGCTTTGAAATGTGGACTTGGAGGAGAATGCTGAAGATAAAATGGACAGATAGGATGAAAAACGATGAAGTGCTACGAAGAATAGGAGAGAAGCGAATGATTATACAGACTATCAGAAAGAGGAAGGCTAACTGGGTTGGACATTACCTGAGGAGAGAGTATGATTAAAGACGTGTTAGAAGGAAAACTAGATGGGAAAAGGGAAAGAGGTAGGAAAAGGTTTCAGCTGATAGACGATTTGAAAGGGAAAGAGAGTTATCAAGATATGAAAAGGATAGCGGAAAATAGGACTTTATGGAGAACCAGGTTTAACCAAGAATAATCACGGACCTGTCTACGGACAGACTACCTCTGATGATGACTCCTTATGAGGTCGTAAAATGTACCCTTTCACTGCCGAATGACCCTGTATGGGCTATGTTATTCAGTAGTCAAACTCGGAATCGTCCCTTTTGACAATTTTTATATGCATAAATTTCGTTTATTTCATTTTTTATTATTATAAACATATTCCGTCTTATGCACTATATTATCCCGTGATGTTTGGGGTAAAAATGTGTTAAAAATATCTTCCAGGAACGTAATCCCTACTTTAATCATTGTGTCTGTGGGAAAATAGGTTTCGCTATACGTCGCAGTTTACAAGGGCTCATCTCCGACGCATAGCGGAGACTTGCTGCATTCTGATTTAAAATTGACATAAATTATATGTCCGGATCTATTTAAAACGGTTCCTTGAGCAAGGAGCAACATGGTTTATTCTCTGCAACAATAAGTTGCTTTAAACACATTTAAATCATTTAGATTTTATAAGTATTTTCATCTTGCGCTCAAAGATAAATGTCGTTGCTTGATAATGTAATATCAATTGCCTTTCCATAAAGGAAAATTTATTTTTTATTCACCATCGTCACGTAATGCTTCCATATTTCTTTTTAAACATTTATAGATTATACGGAACAAAATGGTTATTAAGCATAATAAATGTTTGTTCACACTGGAATTATTCATTATTAGTACTAGCTTTATCATAAAACATATTGGGGTGGGAACATTTCGAATTTACTTCACAATGACTTACGCAATTGAAGGGATAAACTCAAAATCAGATCTAAAAATATAAAAAAGCATACTGTTATAAAACAGTGGCATAATTCAAATAGTTAAACTCCAGCGCCCTAAGGGAACATTTGGCACGCAATTATCCAAATCCCGCTCACTAATTCCTCGGCCGCAACCCACGTCCTACCTTTCGTGCCATTTATATCTTTTTACGACTGCAGCATACCGCATCTCCTTTTTAAACCAAAGAAAACCATTATCTTGTTTCTCTTTCCTCCATTCCCACCCCGCCTTTGATATAAGCCCATTACGCTTCCTAATTCACCTATTCCTCCGCACTCCTCCTTCCCTTTTGCCTATTCTTCCAATCACGACAATCTCCAAACAAGACCGACCACCCATTAGAATTAATTATTTCCACCCCTGCGGCGCCACGGCCTCCAAATCGCCCCAAGCCTGAGTCGTCCACTCCAGGACCCTTTTACCCGAATCTTCTTCCCAAAACCCCTTTCCCCCTCCCCCATCTCTCTCTCTCTCTCTCTTTGCTTTTCCAATACTTGTATTTTTATTGTTAATTGTTTTTACATAATTTTCTATGTATTATTGTATATGTTTCATGACGAGGGGTTAGGTGGAAGATCTCGCCACAAATAAAGCCCACATCAATCAATATCTCTCTTCCTCTCCAACCCTCTCTCTCTCTATCTCTCTCTCTTTCTCTCCAACCCCTTCTCTCTCTCTCTCTCTCTCTTTCTCTCCAACCCTCTCTCTATCTCTATCTCTCTCCCACCCTCTCTCCCTCTTCCACTCTCTCTATCCCTCTCCCACCCTCTCTCCCTCTCTCACCATCTCTCACCATCTCTCTCTCCCACCTTCTCTCCCTCTCTCAGCCTCTCCCACCCTCTCTCTCTCATTCTCTATCCCTCTCCCAGCCTCTCTCCCACCCTCTCTCCCTCTCTCAGCCTCTATCCCTCTCCCACCCTCTCTCCTTCTCCCACCCTCTCTCTCTCACCTTCTCTCCCTCTCTCAGCCTCTCTCCCTCTCCCACCCTCTCTCTCTCATTCTCTATCCCTCACCCAGCCTCTCTCCTTCTCCCACCCTCTCTCTCTCTCCCCACCCTCTCACCCTCTCCCACCCTCTCTCTCTCATTCTCTATTCCTCTCCCAGCCTCTCTCCTTCTCCCACCCTCTCTCTCTCACCTTCTCTCCCTCTCTCAGCCTCTCTCCCTCTCCCACCCTCTCTCTCTCATTCTCTATCCCTCTCCCAGCCTCTCTCTTTCTCCCACCCTCTCTCTCTCACCTTCTCTCCCTCTCTCAGCCTCTCTCAGCTTCTCTCCCTCTCTCAGCCTCTCTCCCTCTCTCTCTCAGCTTCTCTCCCTCTCACACCCTCTCTCTCTCATTCTCTATCCCTCACCCAGCCTCTCTCCTTCTCCCAACCTCTCTCTCTCTCCCACCCTCTCTCCCTCTCCCACCCTCTCTCTCTCTCTCTTTCCCACCCACATTAACCCTCTGCTCTACCGAATCCATTTCTTTCTCCCACTCTCGGTCTTCTTGGCTTTAGCTGACCAGAGGCAACTCTGCGAAAGCGCATCTCTTCCTTCGCAAACGGAGAACGTTGTGGTGATGTGAGAGGGATGGAGGTGGCGGAAGGGGGAGGTGAGGAGGGCGTGGTGGGATGGGAAATTTGGTGTGAGGGAGAGTTTGATGGGAGGGAGAGGTTGGTGGGAGGGAGAGGTTGGTGGGAGGGGGAGGTTGGTGGGATTGGGAGGTTGGTGGGAGTGAGAGGTTAGTGGGAGGGGGAGGTTGGTGGGAGTGTGAGGGTGGTGGGTGGAGGAGGTTGGTAGGAGGGGGAGGAGGCGGCGAGTGTCACGTACTTGCTGATTGACGGCATAAACATGCCGTTGTTGTCGCGGCAACGAGCATGGTCCGGATTGAATGATCGCATTGTGCGTACAAACATCTCGCTTTACGCGATGACATTTCTACCGTCGAACATCGCTCCGGATGACAGTTATACAGCCTTCGCTTCCAGTATATCGATGCAAATCATTCGCAAACACGTATGGATGCCTCTAAATTGCAAGCTTGATTAACTACGCTCCAAAGCTCAAAAACTGGATACTGTCAACTTCAAATGGAATTATCTGTCAAAAAATTAAGAAAATTCCTTATTTAAAAAAAATAGCTTTTTTGTAAGCTTTTATAATAAAAGAGGTTGAACCCTTTGAAATTTAGAAGTACATTTGATAAGCGATTAATCAGTTAACACGTTGGTACAAGTGTTTTCTACGAATACCATTCATTCCTCAGATTTTTTCATTATTAAAACGATATCTAGAATAAAACTGTTCTTCTACTTCACCCCCATAGAATCAGTGTAATTAATGAAAAATTAAATTAGTTTAAATATGTATGAAATGAAAAAGTAAATGCTGTATTTATTAGCAATGAGATACTTGTTCTGAAAACCGTTGGAAATGCTAAGTAAGAAAATTCACTTATGGCAAATTAAAATTGTCAATTCAATTTTTATCGCTACCAATCTGGGGCGTTGCTTGTAATTCGGATGTAACGGTGAAAGGAGGTAGGAAGAAAGAGTAAACCGTTAATATATATATATATATATATAAATAATAAAAGAAATTTATTATATTTTTATATTAAAATAATCGAATCATTATATAAAATAACAAAGAAAACTTCTTTCCTGATATTTATCACCTCCACCTCACAACTCCCATTTAAAAGCATTACACAATTTAATAGCAATGTACTCGTCTCCACATTATCCAAATTTATCATTTCATTATGCTTCCCCGTAGGATACTCCCGCCAGCCTACATCAAAAGCTCCATAATTTTGCCGGATGACGAGTCCTTTAGCATCACACATCCGCCGAATTACAAGGTATTTATTTACCTTAAGGTAAGGCGGCCATATAGTTTTTTAACGAAAAGGGAGGACAAATTCAGCATTTTACCAGGGGTGGCCAAATTTACTTTCCCTCGGAGTCGCATACGATAAACTTCAGAAGTTCGAGATCCGCATGACACACGTTCTGTCCTCATAAATTTACGAACGGTAAAATAAAATCTGTATCCGAAGCATTCAAATTTAAAACGTCCCTTCGACATCCCAAACACGTCTCAAGTTACACTACGCTATTGACTTCTACAGCACTGGTTCTTAAAGTTTCAATTCTCGCGGCCCCGTTGAATATTATGCGGCTCCCTTTGAATTAAAAACCGTAAAAATAGGAAAATTTAATACAAGTTTCTTCATTTTATATAACTATTAACAATTTTTTGTAACATCGTATTTCCTAAAATTGTCTGATAAAATTTTATTAATCGTGAAAATTTTATTTTTTTGGCACTCCACATTACACCCAAAATAATTTTACGGCTCTATGATGGGTCGCGCCTCCATATTTGAGAATCACTATAGCAGGAAGGTCAAACTCGAAGAGGCGTAATGGCCGCATAGAAGCGATGGATTTTATAGAAGGACTGTATCGGAATTACAATTATTTAATGAGGGCCACAATTGGCAACATAGATTTAATTTTTGTCACTGAAAACAGTAATATATAAAATGCGTTCTATTATACCTCGATAACAATTTAAAAATCTCCTCTCCTTTTCAAAAAATGTAGTATTTGTATAATATATTGAACGATTTAGTTAAGACAAAACTTGGCATTCGGGCCGCTGTACGGCAGAGAAAGGGCCGCATTCTGCCCGCGGTTGGTTGACATGCCTGTGCTACAGAAGGGAAGAGGTTTGACACGCCTCTGAGTAAATATTTGAAAGAGCCGCATGCGGCTCGCAAGCCTCGTTTCGGCCACCCCTGCTCTATACGCTCAGACAATCCCGTTTAACGTAATTCCACGCCAACGTATCTACATAATTCTTAATTTTAGTCTAAACGGGACGTCCATCGTCCGAGATTTATGGCTGTTATGATTTAATCGATTACATGAAAATTAGGATTTATAGGTAGTATCGGGGTAACAAAATTGTCCCATAACCGTCGGCGGCTCCTTTTCCTCCGTGAGAAGGCAAGAGGCACGTAGAATTTAATATTCACTTTTAATTAAGTCAAAATGGACATTGGACGCCTGAAAGGACGAACTTTATTTTGGTTGAAGAGAATAATGGAATCAACACTAATTGGCAGAAATATTTTTAATACAGAACGAGGCGTATTATTTGGTACTTTAAGATGACAATTTAAAATTGCATTATTTCCTCGATTGTTGCTACCACGTTTGACCTCTTATGCCATAATAACTCTTTAACAATCGCAGGAAACAATTTCTAATTTTCGTTGATTTGAAATTTTTTAATTATGGATTTCTACAAAGTAACGGCCGAAACCGTTGACTATATTCTAATTTTTACTTTTTCCATACATTGTATGAAGTATTGTTTCCGTGAAAAAATTGAATTAAAGCTCCCCTGAGTAGGTACGTTCTTACTATTTCCTCGATAATGTCTGTGTGTGTGTCAGTGATAGAAATTTTGTGCGCGCTCTAACTCAAAAACTACTTGTTAAATCAGCACAAAATTTATATTTAATTTTTTATGTAAAAATCAAAATCGAATTAGATTTTTACTGAAATTTGTCAATTGTAAGTGGAGGTTTACCTTTTTCATTTTTCCGTTTCTTCCAAATATCCTCTTTTGGGCTTCATTATTGTAAATATTTGCTGGTATTAAAATTATAAACAATATAATTTTCTACATTTTTTTCACAGAACAGATTTTTTATTATCCATTATCGATCTGAATATATGTTAAGTACGTCGTTAAGACAGCTTTGTTTCTGTTTCTAGGTAATATTTTTTAAATGTTAATAGCGGTAGTTTTAATTGTGATCAAAATTGTCAGTTATATTTTGTAAATACATTTTCATATAAATATTGACAGCAATGCAGCGCCACCAACGGTAATTTTAATCGAGCATCAATTTCGGTTATCAATAGCAACAAAAAATTTTGTTTACTTATAGTTTTTCAACGTGAAAAGTAACTCAAAATATTTTTTAATTTGAGAATTGTTTGATGACAATAAATTATTCATAGTTTAATTGGCGATAATTATTCTTGAGGACGTCGTTGTCGAAAGCAACTCTTACCAGTTGCTATTGAAGTCGCATTCATCACTCCGTATCAGATATTTTACCTTATCACTAGTATGGATAATTCTATTGCGATATATGTATTAATTGCTGCTTGTTGTACTTAACATACGATAATATAATTTTTCCCATTGAATTTTAGAATGAACAAGTGAAACTGAAATGAAATCAGAAGCGTTCCTTTGCACACTGGGCAGTATAAAAGATGATCCAAACGGAAATTATGTTGCCTACATTCAAGACAAATATTTTAAATTAAATAATTACTTTTTAGAATCAGATGTTCACTTGTTTGTATGCTGCACTCATTTACAGATTATAATGTTTTTTTACAGGTTGATTAGTACAGATTGATCAGTGTCTGTATAGACTAGACAATATCGAATCCGAGTTCAACAATAGTAGTTGCAATGGCACCACTCATAATCCTCATATATATAATTTCGAATGCAAGTTTTTAGGTACTTAAACCTGACGCTGACGTCACCAATTGCACATTTTAACGCGTTTTTAACAAAATTCCCGATTAGTTGGAAAGTTGAAATTTCGCAGAAATGTTTGACATAGACACAGAAGTTAAATGACGAAAAAAGACATTGTTCGACTCCAGGGAGGCGATTTTCATTTCCCGTAAGACAACTCGTAATAAAATAAATAATAAACAGGTTTTTCAATATCATACACTTTTATTATGCGCTCAAAATTAGAAAATAAACTTTTATTGCCTCAAAATATTCGTCGAAATTTTCATTTTTATATTTGGTGTGAAGAATAAAAGTGGATAGCCAAGAAGAAAATCATGTATGCAAACTACTTATATGTAAAGGCCACCCACTTTTATTCATCACACCAAATTTACAAAATAAAAATTTCGATGGAAATTTTGAGGCAAAAATTTATTTTCTAATTTTGAGTGCACCATAAAAGTGTACGCTATTGAAAAACCTGTTTTTTATCTATTTATTATCTACTTTTGAGTCTTCAAGCTTTTTAAATTATTCAAATGAATTCTTTATTTACATATCCATACATATTTATATGTATTCTCTAATGAAATTGTAGAAACGCGTACCGAAACTTGATTGACTAAAATGTAACACGAATGTGGATTATGTGCAAAATTTCAGCTCTGTAGCTTTTGTGGATCCAGAGATATAATGTTGAACGACGCTCAGGCCAACTTCAATAAAAATGTGTAAAAAGCTACTTTTTAAAGTGCGGGCTTTTATTCTTTTGGAATTTAAAATTAGAAAACATTGACGTACTATCTTAGAATTTAAACAATGATTTAGGAAAATTAATGAAGTTTCTTATTCTATTAATTTTTTTTCGCCTACCGTTCGAAATCTTTTATATTAAACATATAAATCGCATATTTTTGAAAATATCGGTTTTTAAAAGGGATGTTGCCTTGCCGACCACGTCATTGTCAAACTTCGAGAATCAATTGTTGTCTCAACCCGCATACGTGTAATGTATGCGAGTGCATAGTAGATTGCCTTAAATTTGGGGCTGAGGGAGTGTTTTTCCAGAGAAGAAGGGAGAGGGAGAGAGGAGGATGGGAGAGAGGAAGAGAGAAAAGGAGGAAGAATGGGAAGTGCCTTAAATTTAATACTTAATCCACGCATACTCGTCATATTTGACGGAAAATTACGCTAGTTAGTGATAAAACTACAAACTTCCGTGTTTACGGAAAATTCGAAGAAAAACCATTAATAAGCAACATAAAAATCAGAATTTCCATTCCTCTCCTCAGAGAATAGTACAAATCCCGCCCCGATATTACAATTCTAAGATATTTTAATGTATATCTAAAAGAAAATTACCCTGCACGATGGATTTCAGATTTCCCAAGTAAATCAAATGGGAAGGATAGTTCTTGAAATCGAACCCGGAATTTTCAGTCTATGGCCCCAGTAGTAAGAGATTTCCACCAAGTGTCATGAAAATTGGACCGTTGGTTCAAAAGTTAATAGGGGAGGGGAAGTCAGACATACACAACGAAGAAACTATAAGCTTATTTCCATTCTTGAAAGTAGACTAAAAATAAGAGAACGGATAAAAGATTTGACTAAATACGGCTCTCCATCCAGCACCCTTCGTAAAATTCTAGTCGAATTGTGATGCAAGTAAAGGTGAAAGATAAATCTGGTTTTCCAGATTTTCGTCACATCTTGACAATTATTCTGCATGCGCCTTGTGCCACCATGAAATGTAGAGGTCCCTCCTTAATCTTGTTGAGCGGATTATTAGCAATGTGTTACAAGAGGCCTTAATAACATTCTAGAAATAAAGTTGAATTAGGAGTCTATAAGTCATCTAACGATTTGATTCTAAAATGACGTAGACGTATAAAATGCACTGTTAATTAATTTTTGCAGTGTCATGATTCTGTTAAATATATTTGGCCTGAGGGGTGCAAGTCTGTGTGTGAGAAAAATTGTTAAGGGGTATTTTTGTCTTCGTAGGAGGTGGGTGTGCGATATAAAGCGTCCGTCCCAGTTCATCACATGGAAATGAAAGCGGAAATGACGTAGTATAAACGTGATGAGAATTTTTACATAAATTCGTGTTGGCTCTCCATTACATGAGAAAAGAGAGATCGATGTGTGGCAGAGCTACCTCTCTCTCGAGACGAAAATGGCGGCACACTCATTTTCATTTGGCTCATTGTAGCGACGGCGATCATCTGTTGATGGACGAGTGAAGCGTAATGTAATAGACGTCATCAATTATCCAGCGGCGTAAACTCCTTCTTATTCCTTCTCGTAAACTCGATTTAATTGCATTAATTCGCCCGCATACGGACTTTGCCCTGACGCATGGTTGTTTTATGTAGCAAGAAAGGTTTCATGACAACCTTAGTAAACAGATGGATTTAGTGACGTCATAAACGTTAGAAGGATTGATTTTACAATTTGTAGCCGAGGATTGCATTTCAAATTTAAAAATTCTAACGCCACAATGAAAAAAGCATTTTCGGCCTTTAATTGGTAGCAATGGGCAGTATCACGTTAGTAATTTATACAATCGTTAGTACGTAAATATCTGTTATTAACTGCACATACAAGTGGATTGTCCATCACAATAAAAGGATAACATTTTTGAGCTATTGCAGCTGAAGTGACTAAACCACTCGTAATGACCATATGAGAACAATGAGTAAATAGCAACGCAGAAGAAAACGAATAACAACTACGACCTACAAAGAAGAAACCACAACGAAATCGGACTAACGTAATAAACGAAGACCAAACAATGAAAGCAAAAAAGTGCCAAAATGATAAACAATAAGCGATTCATAATTAACATAAATAAATAACTAACACAAATCACTGCGACGAAAACACAAGAATAAATTCGATGATAGAGGTAGAATGAACATGAAATCAATCAATTAACAATAGAGAAACGTGTAACTTTTACATTTTTCATTATAATATCTACCCAAACACTTTTAAAATTACCTGAAATTATTATTTGTAGCTTATGTATTTTTATAAATATGAGATTCATGTAATTTATTATGACATGTAAGTATATTTTGATGAAATGGGTAAAAATTTGGAGTATTGTTGGAAAGCATCCAACACGGTCATTCTTGAGAGGTTGCCCTATGGTTTCGGTGAGAAATTAGCATAATCGCGACACACAATTGTTATTTCCGATATCCAAATATTTCCTTTAAGTTGGGTTCAGAATCATTATAATGCAGAGAAAACTAGAACTATTATATGTTACATAAACTCGAGTCTATCTCAAGCGAATTCATTTAAATCCCAGATAAGGCTCTTTATAATTTTACTCTAATGTTGTTGCCAAGTCGCCTCTTTTATTCATCCATTAATTATTATAAAGATCTTTAGAAATCTGATAAAAACCTAAATTCTAATAAAAACATCTCACATAAAATTCATTACATATATTTTCAGAAATATCTTTGCGGATTGTATTATTGAACAAATTCGTATTACGTACTCTAAAATTATACAATAAGTTAATAAGGCAAAGACAATATGGAGCGCAAATTTACTTTCTAGCAGCAAACATCCGATAAAATTCATCAACGCGTAACTATTCAACGCGGGAATCCACGTCAGCAATCGGAAACGGAGCGCAAAGCAAAGCTCGGAAAACAGCAGACGCCACAGATTTTCCTTCGTTTTCAGACTAGGATTCCATTCCCATGCGCCAGCAACTAGAACACAAACACGGCGAATATTCCGGATGAAAACGAACATTCCAAAGATGCTTGAAATTAAAATAGAAATCGTGGAATCTGCGTTTCGCAGAGTAGATCGCTCGATATGTTATACAGGGGGAGAATAAAAGCGTCCCCGTAGGACAATCGCGATAGCAGAAAGCGACCGCTAAAAAGCTAAAAAAAAAATCCACTCAACTCCGAGCATCTCGAATCGAGCTCCTGAAAAATGAGAGCTGGTCAAACTCTTCAGATGGAATGAAATGTAATGAAACCCCAAACGCTCTCTACTTCCCAAAAACCGGAGAGAAATCAGGAAAATTTCGGGAGGAAACGTTTTAGCCTTTCCACAATCCAAATAGTAGTGGCGACCTCAATGAGAAAAATCGCCAGCGTCGATTAGACACGAACCATCATTAAAAGGAGAATTTCTACGGGCAAAACAAAAGTCCGAATAGAATAATCGCGTGCATCGCAAGCAACGCGCAGATTGAGATGTGAATTCAGATGCGCCAGATACGTAATCACGATTCATTGCTTCAACAGTAACTGGAGGACTTTGATTCGCTTGTCAGCATGAAATGAGAGAGAGAGAGAGTTTGTTTATCTCGCCCACTCTTTTTATAGACTCTTAAAGTTTTTCGGGACGATCGCTGTCTCTGGGCCAATTCTGCAAACAACGAAAACCATCTCCAGCGATCTTTTTTCGCGCATTTTTCCCCATTGTTTCACGTCTGCGCATCGATCTCCTGGCGTCAGGGTGGTCATAAAGTCCTGGTGCAGTTTTAAATTTTAATAACTGAAGTTATACACACAATAGAACCATTTAGTAAAAGACATATAAAAGCTCAATTCTTAAAGTTTTATTTATAATGCATTTTAGATCCTTAAACTTCCACATAGCCGCCATCATTGCTGATACATCTTTGAAGCCGAGTCTCAATCTCCGCGAAGACATTACATAATTGATCGGCTGAGATAGCTTGAATTGAGGTTGTTATTCAGACCTTGAGTACATCCAAAGAACGAGGTTTCGATGAGTAGACAAGCGTTTTGATATGGCCCCATAAAAAAATCTAACGGTGTTAGATCAGGCGAACGTGGTGGCCAAGCAATTAATCCGCCTCTACCGATCCACTTGTTCAGGAAGAGGTTATTTAGACACTGTCGCACATTCAAAGCATAATGACAAGGTGCTCCATCTTGCTGGAAGATAGTGTTCTCTGAAAGATTTAATCTCTGCAACTCGAGGATGAAGAAATTCTGCAACATAGAAAGATAACTTTTACCATTTACTGTTAATTCTTCAAAGAAGAAAGGACCGATAATGTGAGATTTTCTGATTGCACACCACACATTAACTTTTGGTGAGTCTCTCTCATGTTTCCAGACTTTTTGTGGTTTTTCTGTTCCCCAGATGCGGCAATTGTGGCGGTTGACCTTGCCACAGACATGGAAAGTTGCCTCATCAGAAAACGTCAACATGTTAAGAAACTCACGGAAATTGTCGATTTCCGATTTGATCTGATGACAGAAATCTAACCTCACTTTAACATTTGAACGAGCTGAATTTTGTAGGCGTGTTTATGAAGTTTCACTTTTAAAATTTTAAGCAATGTTGTTTTGGGAATATTCAGTTCACTAGATGTGCGCCGCAGTGATTTTTTGGACTTCTGTTAAAGGCTTCCGCGACTTCAGTCACAGTCTCTTCACTAATTCGGGGTCTCTCGGATCGTGGTTTGTCATTAACTGATCCGGTTTCTTTAAACTTTTTCATCCACCTATTTATTGAGTTTTTATGGGGTGAATCTTTTCCATAATGAGTAGCAAACTTTCTTTTCACTGCTGTAACCGATTTCAATTCCGTAAGCCAAAGCACACATTTAACATTTTCTTCAACTGTCGCCATTTGGGGATATCCAATATCTACAAATTAAAGTAAATAAAAATAAGATTTATATAAATAAAATTTTTAAATAAAAATCTTTAAGAATTGAGCTTTTAAAATGTTTTTTACTAAATGGTTCTATTGTTTATATAACTTTAGTTATTAAAATTTAAAACTGCACCAGGACTTAATGACCACTCGTGTGTATATATATATATATCGTTTTCCATCCTATCTGCCCATTTTATCTCCAGCATTCTCCTCCAAGTCCACATTTCAAAGATATTCAAGTATTTTATGTCATTTTTCCTTAGCGTCCATTTTTCTGTCCCGTACAAAGCCATACTCCATACAAAGCATTTTATAAACTTCTTGCTGATATCTTCGCTTATATTCCCCGTAAGTAGGTGTTTCTTTCTTCTGAAAGTAGCTTTTGCTTTACCTATTTTAGTCCTGATCTCATACGTACATTTTGCTTCTTTTGTTATGATGCTTCCAAGGTATTTATAGTCTGAAACTTGTTCTAAAGGCTTTCATCCAATACTTATGTTCAGATTTTCTTCTTTACTCGATATTCCAATGACTTTGGAATTTTCTGTATCTATTTCCATACCATATTTTCTCCCTGTTATTACTAGTCTATTTATCATTTTCTGTAGTTCCTCTTCCTTTCTTGCTAGAAGTACTTGATCATCCGAGTATTTTACTGTTCTTATAATTCTTCCTCCAATTTTGAAATCTCTTGCGCCTTCTAACTCTTCTTGCATTAGACTTTCTACATATATATATTGAATAGGGTCGGCGATAGGCAGCAGCTCTCCTCTACCGATATTTACTCCGCAGGTGTCCGCTTTCTCTAACATGACCTTTACAACTTGATTCACATATAGATTCCTGATCAGTTTCCTGTCTTTCCGTCTACACCTATATCCTTTAATATCTTCATCAACATTACTCAATTTACTCTATCAAAGGCCTTCTGCCAGTCTACGAAACATAGGCAGGTATCTTGGCAGTACTCTATTGCCCTTTCTGATATGATTCTAACTACACCTATAGCATCTCTAATTCCTCGTCTTTTTCTGAAACAGAATAATCTGTCAGCATATATATATATATATATATATATATATATATATATATATACACCTTCGTGCCGCTTTCCTTCAAGCGGCTAATGATATCACCGCACATCGCAACAGACTTCTCGGTAAACTCTCTCTGCTTTGCGTCCGGCACCTCAAACTTGGTCTTCCCCTTCCGTTCATAACAGCTGGCGAGGTCAACAAACCACCTCCTTCCCCGCCACTCATCGGTCAAACTCCCTGTCTTGCGGACCTCCTGGGATTCCCAACGCCACCATCACTTCATATCCTGAAAAAGACCCACACTTTCCTAACCCGCAAACCTTTGAAGCGCTCATGTTTTTCGCACACTCCTGCCACCACCTCTTCATCTTGCCAACCAGATGAAGTCTTGAACCTTTCCTCCCACGTACTTACCCCTGCCGAGAATGAACTCCTCTCACGCGGCCTTTCCTTTTGTCCCACCACCAAATTTGATCATTTTCGCCTCCTTGCCGACGTCCAGTCCTTTGCCCGCACACTACGTCTAAAAACTAACCCTCCCAAAGAAGACTCTCTCACCTCTGCCAACCCAAAACTCCCTCCCGGCCTCCCACCTACCTTTTCCATCTTCAAACCTCCTTCCCAATACATTCCACCCACCCTTCCTTCCCTACACCCGGTCGAACAATACCTCAATTATATCCTTTCCAGAATCTCCCAACCTAACTTTTCCGATCTTATCGACCATACAGATAATCTTACCAGACGTGAAAGGCATGCCATTTCCACACTCAAACATCTTGACCATATCATCATCCTCCCTGCCGACAAGGGCACCACCACGGTTGTGATGGATCGCGCCAAATATAACGAGGAAGCCGAGCGCCAACTTTCTGACGAAACCTCTTACCATCACCTTACTTCCAACCCCACAGACCACCACTCCTACCAAATTTCGTCCTATCTTCATTCCTCAGGCAAACAGGAAGGCCTTTCCGATTCCGCCATTGCTCTAATGATCCCCAACAAACCCCGCACACCCACATTCTACCTTCTCCCTAAAATCCATAAACCCAACATCCCCGGCCGCCCCATTGTTGCCAGCTTTAATTCCCCTACAGAACGCATCTCCGCCTTCGTTGACTCCCACCTACAACCTCTCATTCGTCAATTACCTTCCTTCATCCAAGACACTAACCACTTTCTCAAACGTCTCAAACACCTCCCCTTTCCTCTCCCACCCAATACCATTTTGGCCACTATCGATGTCTGTTCCCTCTACACTAACATCCCCCACGATGATGGACTCTCTGCCCTTAGTAAACTCCTGGACTCAAGACCACCCGACGCAAGACCTTCCTCCCATTTCTTATTAGACTTGGCAGCAATGGTGCTCAAATTGAACAACTTCTCTTTCGATGGTCGTCACTACCTTCAAATTAGAGGCACTGCGATGGGCACCCGAATGGCGCCTTCATACGCCAATTGCTACCTTGGAGAATGGGAAAGACTCTTCCTCAACGTTCCACTCAGACCACTTTTGTGGCTGAGATACATCGACGATGTCTTCCTCATTTAGACGCATGGACCTGACTCTCTCCTTTCCTTTCTCTCGCGTCTCTCCTCCCATCCTTCACTGTCCTTCACCCACCAATCCTCTACCTCCCACATCACATTCCTGGATGTCGATCTTTACCTTCAAGACAGCCAAATCCGCACCTGTTTTCACATCAAACACACCAACAGCCTCCAATACCTCCACTTTGATAGCTGCCATCCCCTTCATACCAAAACCTCTATCCCCTATGCCCTTGCTCGTCGAGGATGGAGGCTTTGTTCCGATAGAGCATCCCTTCTAGAGTATTACTCTGTCCTCGAGGATGCTCTTCTCAAACGTGGTTACCCTCCAGTCTTGGTCCGCGAACAGATCCATAGGGCGATGACGCCTACCCACATTGGATCTCATCCTCACACACCCACTATTCCTGCATCTACCCCTCCACTCACTCTTACGACACTTTTCCATCCTGGTATCCACGAAGCTCTCAAAACAATCCTTCATGCTGCCCACCCAATTCTTACCTCTTCCTCCCATCAGTCCCTCTTTATCAACCTTTTTGCCAATCCTCCGCTCCTCTCCTTCCGCCGGCCCCCAAATTTGGGAAATATCTTGTGGAGGAAGGAACTTCCCACTTCTACCACGCTTCTTGCAATAGGTTCCCACCCCTGCGGAAAACCTCGCTGCCTCACTTGCCCTATCCACCTACCATCATCTTCTTTCTCGAGTCCCTCCACCAACATCACCTACCCCATCACCTCCAGAAGCAACTGCACCACCCGTAACGTCATTTACCTCCTTACCTGCACCCTTTGTCCCGCGTTTTACGTAGGCCTCACCAGCAATCCGTTAAACATCCGAATGAACGGTCACCGGAATAGCGTTTCTCTCAGACGCCCCCTCCCAGTTGCATTACATGCTAATACCCACAATGTCCCCTTTAATAGTTGCTACAATGTTAGGATTATTCGCGCTTCACCCTATGACACTCCTGCCCCCCTTCTCCGACACTGGGAACTAGCACATATCCATCTTCTCGACTCTTTCTCTCCGCCTGGCCTCAACCTCCGCTAACCCTATTAGCCCCCTTACAATGTCTCCTTGTTACTTTGTAACTATTCGCACTCTCCCTCATCACACTCCCTCTTTATTGGCTATCCACCCCTCCTACTCCCCACCTCCTCCAATCATCAACCTTCCCACATCACCCTGTCATTCCCCGCCCAGTGTGTCACTTTACGTTACTCTTTCGCTGAAGAAGGGCTTAGGCCCGATAAGCTTGCGTGTGTTTTTGTGTTCGTCTGTTTTACGTGTCTCTTCGACGCCCCCAGCAGCCTGCCAGCTTGGTCCTCAACTTGGTGAGTGTCCGCTGGGCTTCCCTCAACACCTTGTTGCCACCCTCATTACTACCTTTTCTTTTCCTTTAGTTAATATATATATATATATATATATATATATATATATATATATATAATCGAGGTTTCTTTTGCAGATTTCATTACAGATTTAGAATTAATTAATCAACATTCGCACAGTTAACTTTTGTTCATCTAGGGCAGTGGTTCTTAGCATTTTTCATCTCGCGCCACCCATTCTGATTTTCTAAGACCCTTAGGCCCCTTCTGCTTTTCAAAAACTTTCACGACCCCATCCTTACCACGGAAAATCTTTAGTTTATGTTTTAAAGGTTTTATCGTAAAATTATTAGTAACCGTAACCAATTTTTTATGAGACAGGTTTCTAAGTGAGCTGTGTTATACTGTGTGAGTTTATATAGTGAATTCTTATCTGTTTAATTTTTGTTTCAACGCACAATTCACAGCTGACAAGCTAGCGTCATTTTTGGGTAGTCGGCATTATGTTGCTATTTCCTTAAAAATCCATTTAGTTCTTCATGTATTATTTCTACGTATAAAAAATCAATTCGTCTGCACTACATCTGCTATGAATGTGGCAAGTTGACTGAGCATTGGGATACATCAGTACAAGACTAATATATAATCCAAACTGTTGTAAAATAAATGAAAACATATTAAAGCAGGTAAATTGGACATCATTAGAAAAATAAGTGAGATGTAAATTTGACGCAAAACTGATTTTGAGGCAAAATGCATCGCGCACCCTCTAGAACCCTCACACATTTCCCTAGGGGTGCGAGAGGGCGCCCCACAGGTTAAGAAGCACTGGTCTAGGAGAAGAACCGAATCAGGAGGCAAACGCTGTTTCCTTGCTCGGTCTTCCGCGCGCGTTTCTAAAAGATGAACGAGAAGTATGAAAATTACAAAAATATAGTGCGCTTGTTGATGTTTTTTACGACCTGCTGATTCCCTCTTGCCTACGCGCAAAAGGTATCTAAGAGGTAGTACAATGAATAGCTGGTCAGTTTCAAAAGCTTAGGAAGATAGGTGACTTCCGAATAAACCTCCTATGTTAAAGTTAATAGCATCGCGCGCTTGTTGAATTTAAACTGGCATAACTTTAATAGATACAGATGACAACTTTTGTCGATCTGGTGAATTCAGTAGATCAAGATTTTCCTTGAATAGTAAACTTCCTAAGGACTCCGAAATAACGTCAAGTTGTGCGTCAGCATAGGCGCATGAATCACGACATAGTCATCAGAGGGAGGGCTTTACTTTAGAAATGCACGGAAGAGTTTGTGAGCTCGCGTGCCATCTCTCGGGGTTTTTAGAGAGTAACTCCAGTATCCCTCCCTCTTTCCCATCCTTCATCCCTCCTCTCTCCCTCCCTCCTCTCTATCTCTCTCTCTTCCTCCATCTTTCGCAAGAACCTCTCTCCTGGGCTCCTAATACCATCAAAATCTGTAGTATCATCGACTCCTCCTTGTATTCTCTCAAAAGACTCAATGACATATTACCTAATTCCTTACATAAACTCTTAGTGACTACATTTCTATTTCCTCACTTTGACTACTGTGATGTTATTCATAATGATCTCTCCTGTAAACTGGCATTAAAACTACAACGTACACAAAACCATGAGATTCATCGGTGACCTTAAAAAGAGGGACAACACCAGCGAACATTGCAATAAACTTTCATGGCTCAAACTTGGCGCTAGAAGGAACTTACATATTCTTATACTAATGTATAAAATCCTAACTTACAACAAACCTGACTACTTCTCTTCCCTCTTCAATGAAATCAATACAGTTCACAATCGCGATATAAGAGGCAAAAATAACCACCTTATCCCTCATTACAGGACTAACATCTACAATATATCCTTTCAAGTCACCGGTTGCCGACTCTGGAATAGCTTAGATTAAAATTTTAAAACAGTTCCCTCTTTTAACTCTTTCAAACCCATCTGTCTAACTGATCTTCTAAAACATCAAAGCAATCCTTAATCATCTCCCTACACTCCTCATTCATGATACTTACTCTACACTTACTGTTTTTTTCTATTGTGCATAAACTGTAAGATTTTCTGCAACCCATTTTTTTTGTGTTACTATTGAGTGTATATTTATTATGTATATATTGTTTATTTTTCCCATTGATAAATTTTTCTCTTACACAGTCATTGTAATTTTATCCTAAATATTTTTCTTGATTATTAATTTATTATTACTAGTAGAGAGCCCGCAGTTCTACTGCAAGAAAATTTGAGAAACATCACAAAAATATTATAATAAACGAAGAACGAACAGAAAAGAAGAATCAAACGTCGGGAGAGAGTGGCAAAATGAGAAACAAACAAGTAAGAACTAAGAAAGAACCACGAAGACGAACAAAAATGATGAAAGTAATAACAAACAAAGAGCAAAGAGAAAAGAATAGTCAAACGTCGATAGTGTGACAAATCATTCAGTTACAATGCCTTATAACAAATAATTATATCCACCTCTTCTTGTTTTCTCCCTATGATCCTCCCATTCTCTCTCTCATTTCCTTCCTCCCAGTCTCTCTCTCTCTCTCTCTTCCTTCCATTCTCTCTCTCTTCCTCCCATTTTCTCTCCCTCTCTCTCTTTCTTCCTTCCATTCTCCAGTCCTCTCTCTCTCTTTCTTCCCCTTTCTAGTCTTATAATATTTTAAACTAAAGAAATAGCTTATTATGTCAACTCTTATTTACATGGGTAATAACTGACCTTAAATTCATTTCAATGGCTTAGGAGTTTGGCAACAATATCGGTTGCCTCGGAAAGGAATAGTTTTACATTAAAAATACTTTAGATTTTGTAGTTTAAAGCTCAATTTTGGAAAAATTCGATCTGTATTTGAAATTTCACCGTAGGAAAATAAAACCTCATAATTTTCTTCATCCTCGTGTTTAAGTGCTGATTTTGTACAATGATTTTTAGTAATTTTAATGCACAAATGAAAAATAGTCTACACTCATCTCCATGTTTTTAAATCGGGAAAATGAAAACAGAAAATATAAAAAATAAATAAATTGTTCGAATGAATTGGCTTAAATACCAACCTACCATTCTATACTCTCATTGCGGTTAAAATTACATGTTACATTTGTCTCTACGTTATGTATTTTTTTGAGTTATAGATACATACTTATACTTGACTGGACACCGCCTCAGATACTAAATTATCTTATATATAGTATGATTATACGTCTATTGCAGTAATTCTTACAAAGGCCTATTGAAAAAGAAAAGAAACATCGACGAATAATTGAAAATGAAAACTAATATTAAACACAAAAATGTACAAAAATATTTTAATTCTACGTCTACAGATATAACACAAAGGACTTTTATTTATCCCAAAATGTTGGGTTGAAATAAAAAATCAATGAAAAATATTTCAATGCATAACGTTAGGGTACAACACTTCTTTATAAACAATATTTTTGGATTTTCCAAAAGAGTAAACCTAAGAACAAACCAAAAATCAAAAGGGAACAAACGAACCAATGATCAAACTGAAACAAACAATTCAAAACGAATCAATAAGAAAACAACAGAAATTAATTAACCCGACGACATGGACGATCACAACATAGAATACAACACTTTCAACACAAACAAACCAAAAACAAAACAGTGAAGGTCTCAAAAGACCGTTTTAGAGAACAATATTCTCTATGCATCAACACCGTGCATTAGATATATACGTATACGCCAGCGAATGAATCGCACTATCAGCTGAAACATCCACCTCTTAGCTCGATTCTTTCAGCAATGAATTATTTCAATGAGTGTTTGTTTATACCAACAATACATTTACTACAATTAAAAAATTGATTCTATAACTACTGATAATCGAATAATTTAAAACAAATGTCATAAAATAATTAAAAAAGGTTAAGTTAGTGTTAATGCGTCAATCATAGAACTTATGTTTACTTATTATGTATGGAATTACACTGGTTTCGTTAATACAAAATAACTAATGAACATACAAAAGTAATACTTAAATATAATAATTTAAAATATTACTGAATAAATACAAAATAATTTTATAACTCACAAGATCGATATAAATGTCAATTATTACTATAATTATGATATGCTAGTCTTTTAATATTTGAAACTGAAGAAATAGCTTGTTATGCAATCACTTATTTACATGGATAATTAATTTATTTCAATGCCAAAGGCTTAGGTTATTTAGTTTGGCAACAATATCGGTCAGCATGGAAAGGAAAACCTTTTCATTAAAAAAAACTCGATATTTTGTATTTTAAAGTTAAATTTTGGAAACATTCGATCCGTATTTGAAATTTCACCGTAGGAAAATGAAACATTATTATTTTATTCGTCATGGAGTTCCAAGTTCTGACTTTTTACGATGATTTTTAGTAATTTTAATGAACAAATTAAAAATAGTCTACACTCATCTCCACGTTTTAAAATGGAGAAAATGAAAACAGAAATTACAAAAAATACATTACTCTAGTGAATTGATTTAAAAACCAACCTAACAACCTATACTCTTTATTGCGGTTAAAATGACACATTCAGCTTCTCTCTACGTTATGTAGTTTTCGAGTTATGGATACATACTTATACTTGACTGGACACCGCCTCAGACACTCGATTATTTTTATAAATAGTATGATTACATTTTTCACCTGAATTATTAACATATAATTTTTGATTTTTCAGTTCATTGGGTTATTGTATCGTTTATACTGTTCTTTTATGTATCTAGGGTTTCCGCAGGTCCCCCCCCCCCCCCTTCACTTCGTAGGTGTTTTCCTGCATGGGTTTTTACTAGGGTGGCCAAGCCTGGTCCTTCCTAGGTCTTTCCCATAAATACCTCGTCTTTCTTAGAGGTTTTCCTGAATATGTACCAATCTATCTCTCTCTCGGTCTGTATTGGTCGTTTATTATCTTAATCGTTTTTGATGTAATTTAATGTTTTTTAATATAATGTAACAACACTGACGAAGGGTTAAATGTAAGAGTGGACCTTATGGTCTAAATTTCGCCCGAATGAAGACATTTATGTATCTATCTATCTATCTGTCTATTTGTCTATCTGTCTATCTGTCTGTCTGTCTGTGTGTCTGTCTGTCCGTCCGTCCATCCATTCGTCCTTCCGTTTATCTATCTATCTATCTATATGTCTATCTATCTATCTATCTATATGTCTATCTATCTATATGTCTATCTATCTATATGTCTATCTATCTATCTATCTATCTCCTTTCTGCTTCCTTCCACTGCGTATCCTACTCTCTTATTCTCAAACTCCCGTTCCGCTCGTCCTGTTTTACTCTTCGTTCCAAAAAAAACCTCCATCTTCTTATTCCAAACCACATCTTCCGCCTAAAAAGTGCTAAAAAAATAAGCGAAGAACGGAATCGGCTCGAGGAAGGAAAAATCTCGTGGCAATTGCCATAAACACCAAGAATGTGACTTAAAATTATTTGCCGTCTCTTCCTCATATGTTGAAATTCAACTTTCTAATGATGCTAACTAAATTTACGATTAAAAGTTTTAAATAATGCTTTAATTGTAAATTTCAGTTTTTCACCGTAGTCTCCTTTCTCTCATATATGAAGTTTTATATTTGTGTTTAAGCAGCATACGATCTCGTGTGGGGCGATAATATAGGAGTTATTGGTGCTTGCAATCTGCAAACGCTAAAAAAACACCATGCACCAAGATCTAAACTCGTCAATAAACCAACACGATCTCCAAGGTAACGGAATAAGATCCGAGCGAAGCCCATGGCGGAGTGGTTAGAGCGTCGGCCTTCCACGAAGCGGTCTCAGGTTTGAATCCGGGGCGGGGGTCGGATTTTTAGTCTACTTTTCAGAATGGAAATAGGCTTAAAATTTTGTCCTTGTGTCTGTCTGTCTTTTCGTCCCCCTATTAACTTTTGAACCAATAGACCGATTTTCATGAAACTTGGTGGAAATCTTTTGCTACATGGGCCGAGTTCCAGAGAATAGTTTTTGTTACGAAGATTGAAGTCCCGGGTTCGACTCCAGGAACTATCCTTCCCATTTGATTTTCATGGGATATCTGAAATCCATCGTGCAGGGAAATTTTCTCTTGCACATTAAAATATCTTAGAATTGTAATATCGGAGCGAGTTTTGTACTATTCTCTGAGGAAAGGAATGATAATTCTAATTTTTATCATAGAATTTTACTTATCAATTGTATTCATTAGAATTTCGCGTAAATACTGGCGATTTGGCAGTTTTTATAACTCATTACGAAAGTGTTGCCACAGCAACAACTATTGTTGGACTCAGATTCGGTATATTCTAATGCGTACACGCATTATTTTTGCCACACAAATACGGGTGATCAATTTAATATTCCGTTCGAATGTATTTGTAGTATTTTATAACGCTAAATTATGATATTTGGGAACACAAAGGGCTACATATTTGCTATGACTTTAAAGCTATTAAAGCCAATAAAAGTATTAAATAAATGATTAAATGCAAAGTAGTCATTATAGGTTCTGTTTGTAACATCTTTTTCAACCTGTGATCTTCCAGACCCCTACTTGTGTACTTTGAGGAGACCGCTCAGTCCTTCGAAAGGGACGTTAAGCGGTTGGCCCCCTTGGTGCTCCTCGTAAAGAGTAGGCAAATGCCGACACTAGGTTTCCCTCCTCCCTTGCGAACGTGTCTAGTATGTAAGGAGTTATGGTTATAATAATCCAAGAGGTTGATTAGCCAGAAATACAAACATACAAAAGCGTCGAATATGCATTTTTAAATATTTTTGAACTATATTGTATTTAAATAACTGCACAAACGTATTTTTTCTTGTGTAGCTTCTGCTCCACAGCCAGCTTAATACGATTTGAAATTTGGATGGGAAGCTTCAATATCTCGTACTATCGTCGATATAAGATCACTAAGGTTTAATTATAATATAAATCCTAGGCAGAATACTGAACAATTCAAATAATTCGGTGTAAAATTGCGTATCTTAATGAGTGGATGATGTGAAAGTATTTTTCAAACCTTAACTATTCAATAACAAGCATTAAAAAGCACTTTTTTACGTATCTTTAATAGCCAAAGCAAGGTTATAAAAATCAAGATGAGCATTTCGGCTATAATGCAGCAGTATTCAGTGTTAGTTTACCAAAAATAGATACCAAAAGAATGACCACTGAAGAAGACTGCTCAGTAGCCGAAATGTTTACCTGTTTTTATAGACTTTTTTGTTGCTGTCGGAGATACATGGGACAAGTATTTTTTAAGTTCTTGTTCTTGAAGTTCTTCAGCCTCAAGACGAGTTTGGTAATTCCCTATTGAACTGTATCTAAAATTGAGAAGACTGCTCTTTTGCGTTCAAAACGGGAACTTCTGCGATCTTTGTTTCTAATCCTGTCCTCAATTCGACTCCCGAACGGGTGTCAGGACTAAAACCGTCGGAGATATTCTCACCATCAAGTTTCACGCAGCGGATAAAATGGAATCTAAATACATCCGCCAAAAAGACTATATCTAATTTCCGCATTTTTACATGTTATCGTAATTACTCAAGCAAAGAATTATTGACAAAGCATTCAAGTTCACCTGTTATCTTTATTTCCCAAAATTTCTTGTAATTTCCTTGTAATATGTCTCTCACGATTTATGAATTCGGGGTGCTAAAGATTTAATCCGCTGGTGCCCTTTTACCCCCTTTCCACGCTCTCCCACCCCACCCCATTCTTCCCCTCCCGTCCCTTTTCTCCCCCTTTCATCCCCCCCCCTCCTCCATCCGCCTATCGCATCGATGCTCACGTCATAATTCTCTCGCACCCGGCTCTTCATCTTCCACGCCCCTTCCTCCGTCCCTTCATTGCAAACAAACAAAAACTTTCTCCTCCCTCAGAGCCATCTCTTTCCCTCCTCATAATCCCCGTTGCTTCGCCCTCTCCCGCGCGAGCGAAAAACTCAACTTTTTTGCCTTTTCCGCTCCACTTCCTCCGTTTACAACACTTCTCTCTTTCCCGTTCCCCAACCAACTCGTCCTCACTCGCATCGGAGCGCGTTCTCTCTTTTTTATTAATATTCGCCACACCCTCGCTGAACCTCGCGAAACGTAAAATCTCGAGAACTCGACCGCATTACTTTTGAGCGGAGAACCGTGGCAGTCACACATATATCTGTCTTCAAGCAGACGCACTGCACAATGCTAGTAAATTAATATGAGGACTGTCTATTCCTGTTAGTAAACCGCAAGTTAGAGACCGGTAATAAAAAAACGTACTTGGTAAAAAAATCCTAAGCCAACTTCTGCAGCAACTAACTATATAAATCATGATTGGATACAATGCACGAACAGAGTTAATTGGATACGTGACATTTCCGTGAAGATCTAAACACTTGAAAGAAATCGGAATCAATACCAATTAATATTATCTTAAAAGTACCCTACTTATGTCTGATGTATATTATATTATATTCAGGGCCGGCCCGAATTACGGGCGAGCCGGGCGGCTGCACGGGCCGCCGAAGTTTTAAAGGCGTTATCCCGATCATTTATCTATGCATTACTTGCAAGTGATTAAATATTAGATTCCAATTTATATCGAGAAACAGGCTAGAATCTTGATGACAATCCTTTTAATTTTTAATTAAGAATAATTTTTACGCGGCGATGAATAAATTAACATATACTTTGTAAATACCTCAACAAACAATAACGGAGGGGGGTGCTGGAGTGCTATGTCGCCCGGGGCGCCAAAATTCTTCTGGCCGCCCCTGCTTATATTATATTACCGTAATCGTCCTAGGCAAACTTTTTGGTAGGTTGGCTATAGCCTATTGGGAAGCTTACATCTCCGCCGGTGTTTGGACTATTTTCGTCACCTATAATTTGTAAAGATGCGGAAATTGCCTTTAACAGTACTAAATTCAACTGGAATCGTTAAATATTTTCTTTTTTAAGGGGGGTTTTCCGACACCCCTGCACTCCATAAGAAAAGCATTGGAATCAGTTGCGGGCATTATACAATCGCATTTTAAAATTAGTTAAAATCGAGATACGAAGTCGGGATCTAAACGGTTGTGTTGGAAAAAGAAAGAAGCTCCTTTTGGTTACCGTCAAAATTCAATTAATTTTCGAATTTCCCGGAAAATCCGTTTTTAATACGAAAAAGCGAGACTTTTAAACAATGAGAATTGTCAGTTACCATGGCCACCTCATTTGAGAGAGTGATAATATTGGGTGTATACTCGCGAGCCTGTTGACGATATTACGTCATTTTATTTGTTTACATAGATTTCAAACATTTTTTAAGAATAAGGGAACCTTTCACCTTTTAATTATATAAACATTTTATTCGTTATTGTAGCATCGTTTAAAAATTAATTAAATTTATTTCTTTAAGCCAAGCGAAAAACATTTTAAACCGTAGAAGATTAAAATAGAGTCCCTTGACGATATTACGTAGCAACAGGTAAACAAAGTACAATTTATTTAGTTATAAATTAGTATCAACGATTATCTACATTCGCATTTATGAGAGCTTCTATATCACGTACGTATTTTTATTTAATTATTCTTTTTCTCTTCCGAAATGTTTAATTTTTGTAATAAATTCCGTTGGTAATTTATCACTTCCGGCATTTCCCAATAGAACTAAGAGCTCATCAAATCGGCAAACACACAAAAAGTATCTTTTTAGAGTCAATGCCAACTGATGGGTATAGTAAGACGTTTCATATTTGCTATTTAGTATTCCTTTGCATAGAGATAGACTGAATAGAATAGAACCAACTCGGACTTCCCATTCCCATTCCCTTCATTCGTTCCAGAATGTGTTTTAAACACTAAAACTCTACGTTTGTTCAGTAGTAGATAGCTCGAACAACTTTGGCTCCTATTACTCAGTGGTGGAAAACTCCTTCAGCCAAAAAATATAGGAAAGTCCCTATGCATTTCACCCACCAAGTGGGAATCCTCAGGGGAGAACCTAACCTGGCAGTGAACAGGGTTCAACTGCAAAGAAATTAGAGGGAGAGGTTATAAAGAAGACCGAAAAACATTTGAGGAGCGAAAAGAATTTTGGGCGTCAGTGGTGTTAAGTTCGGTCAATTTGTATAAAGTTTTATTAAAGTCTGTGTCTGTATTCATGAGTGTGTTTCTGTTTTTATAAATATGAAGATTTTCCAGAGAGTTAAGTGAATTATTGGCTGAAGTTAGCAGTGTTAAATCCTCTAGGTGCATACTGTGTCCAAAGATCGATATACTATTCCGCAACAATTTCTCTTTGATGCGCCTCGACCGATATTTATGAGCCGTGCTGCTCTATTAATCCGTCTTGTCCTCATCTGCTCTATGCGCTCTCCTTTCTCTCTTCCTCTTCCTCTCTCTTTTCCTTCCTCCGTTAACACCCTTCACTTGCTACTTTTCGAATACAAGGCTTCCAAGAGGGTCCTGAGCCCTGATCTCGTTAGCAAAACATATATCCTAGTCATTTTTTCCACCCTGCGTGTTTTATATTTTTTCTGGAAAATGCAAATTGATTTTTCTCTCGCTCCCTCTGGAAAATTGTGTACACAGAGCGCACTTATTATTTTTTGCGGAATTGCTCTCCTCAAAAACCGCTCTTTCGGAAACCTCGGAATCTGCGAATGAAACGCGGGAGTTTTCGCAAAAAAACTAAGTGGTTTGGCGAGCGAGCGAGGGAGGGATGCATGTAGCGAAAAAAACGAACATTTTCTCAAGATTCCGGGTCTCGCGAACACGCCTCACCAATTTCCACTCATTAATTAAACACTTTGCCTTTAATTTTATAATTTAATCAGCAATTCTTCGCTTTTTCTATACTCGAGAACCTTTCGCCAAAATGAAAAAATAAACGTTTCGTTTAGTGAAAATATTCTCCAATTAAATCCGAGATTTGTTTTTTTAGTCGTCTCACTTTTTAACTTTTAAGAGGAGCATCAAAATGTAAAAAAATCGCAAAATAAGTGCGTTGATTTTCATTCCATTTGCAATACGTGCATTACGCGCAATAATTTACACCCTTCATATATCACGGTTAGAAAAATGTCGAGCTTGTCACCCAATGAATAGAATACGGTCTCTGCCTAAATCAATGATTCTGTAAGTGAAATTCTGATTCATTTAAAATCTCAAATGTCATAGGCTGACATCGTTAAGGTTATTTTAAGCTAATTAGAAGTTTAAAATAAATGTGTTTTAGTCGACAACTAGGAAAAAGGTATATTACTCGAATCATTACACTACTTTGCGACAGTACTAATCGCGAGTTACAGGGAGTCAGTTAACATTCAATGAGATGTAAAGTTCATATCTACTGCAAGTGTTAATGGCAATAAGAATGTTATTAATTGAAGTTGGAAATAAAGGCTTTAGCCACGGTCATGTCTCTCAATCAAATAGAAATAAATAAAGCATGCTAAGTGCGCCAAATCCCCTAATTCATGCTTTCCATCGGACATGTGATTTGAATGTATCACAATTAAATGCAGCTTACGTTTGCTATTCGTGAGAAGCAATACTACACTTACCATATTACGTTTTTACAGAATGACTTCCCATCGTAAGCATTATATCCATGTATGTTTTAAAGGTAATCGAAACCTCGCGAGTGATGCCAATTACTGATTAAATCCTTTAGATAAATTAGGAGGAAATTACTGCGACGCTACGATAAAACCTTTGTGAAAAGGAAATACTAAGTCCCGCATGAATCGAAAGCTTAAAGTTCTCAAAGGTAAGACAATTTAATTTAAATTTAATTTCCTCGTCAAAATTAATCCAACATCAATCTTTATACCAGTCGCTATCACCAGCTACTCTGTTAAATATTAAGGAAGCCATGTAAAGTATTCGTTACCAGTACTTATCAGATGCAAAAGTTTCATATTAAACAAGGCATAAGTTTAAATGACGTTTAATATTAACCGAATCGTGAATTTTGCATACCTATTCGCCGAGGAAGTGTTACAGTGGTTAGGGCAAAAGCGTATCCTATTTCCACCCTCCTGAAAATTCTCCGCGCGAAGCACTTCTCCGTAGGTGAGGCGACTCCAGCCTCTCAACAGAAGACCGAAAATAATAACACGGCACCCTCGGCCTCCACCGCACCCGCTTAAGGCGAGAGGTGCGGCTTCCACCCCTTCGTCCCCTACCGCGCTCTCACTCTCTCTCTCTCTTTCGAAGTTGTTCCCACCCCCATTTCCCGGCCTACTTAATTTCGACGGGCAAGGAGAACGAATTTCTCCGAGAAGACGCAAAGGAAGGAAGTTGAGAACGAGAGAAAGGAGAAGAGGAGTCAGAACGAGATACCGCAATCTTGGAGAGAGCCTCCCACATAGGAGGAGAAGGAAGTAGATAGGAGGAGATAGGGGATTTTGTGCGAAGAAAGGCAAGCTTTCGTAGTTTTTATTTAGGCGAGGGTTCGGAGAGAAAGGGATAAATGGGACGGAGGATTATGTGTGGGGTGAGGGCAAATTGAGACTGTTTGTAGATTGTTCGTTCGCATAAATACAAACACTTGCAACATAAATAAATAAATATATATATATACATATAGAGAGAGAAAGAATGAGGAGCCCATAGTTGATGGAATGGCTTCGGTAAGTAGAAGCATAACAACGGTGGTAATAGAAGAAAAGGAAGGTAAGAGTAGAGTTCAAGAGAGAAGAGGAAGAGAGAACAGGTCTATACGATGAAGCCAAAGCAAACAACGGAGCCCTCTTGTGGAAGAACATCGGTAATGTTTAGTCAGGCCTTTTGAAGGTAATCCTCGATGAGACGTTCCTCCTATTGTTACGTCATCTCTTGATAGTGAAGGAGGTAAAGAGAAGGGTAGGTGAGAGGAGGAAGAGATGGGGAATTTGGAGATGTTTGACGGAAGGGTTATTTGCATAACAGTGCTTCGTTCCGCGGTCCTCCGAGAATAGTTGCTTATGTTTGCGCTAGGCGAGGTGGCGAATGTATCGAAGGAATAAGAATCGATTTCTCGGAGGCGAGATTGGGATTGCTTCGACATCGAACCGCTCTCCCCTCGTTCCTAACGAACCCATGGCACTGGAAGTCAATTTATGTAGACGGTGCTCTTGTGAGAGGCCACTATTTGACTGGTTTTATATGGAGAAAAATCAAATTGTGGCGATCACCATTTATTCAATGCTAAAATGTAATATTAATCAACGAGTAGATACTCAAAATTGAATAGATGAGCTCACTTCAATTTTGCGTCAAAATATGATTGGTAATTCTATTAGGACTTAAATGATCGATTGAGCAATGGGCGCGCCATGTCAACTACAGAGTCACCCTCCTAAGCGTACATCGAAGGAGGTCTGATAAGATACTAGACTCTTTTATCGATCAAATAACTTAAGAGGACGGTTAACCTACGGTGGAAAATGCGTATTTGTTAGCCAATCACATTTTATCTGGGTAATATAATATCTAGAAAGCTGAAAGTCAATTAAGAGATAACAAAATAACTGCGATCTAAGAACGATGAATCTTAAAATAAGGAGAAACATAGTCAAGAAGAGAAACTTCATATCAGAATACAGACAAATGTGACAGAAAATATATTAACAGAAATAGAATAAGAATATGTTGAAATGGATTGGATTCCGACAGATCTGCGGAACTCGCCTAAAGAGCAAAGATAAATAGTTTAAATTATTTCCATGGGTCAATACGAGTATGTACCCAAAAAGGGGCCCTCGTGGTTTACAAAGGAATATGTTATCTCTAACAAAGTACTTTTATTTCATCGCAGAAAGTAACGAGGGAAAATAGGAAGAGAAAGACGCAAATATCCGATGGATAGCAAGAACACTACATTATGGCGATAGAATGAGACTTAAAAAAATAAATGATAATTTAAGAACCGCCGAAGGCATGGGAAGATATATTAACCGTCTCTCGTCCAAAGCGCCTCATAGCGCTCAGTATGAAATTTGAACTTCCGTTATAATTTGCCCAAAAATGCCTTTATATATTAATTTCGTAAGATCAAAGCTGTAAAAATTTGGATATTTTTGCTAAGATGGGAGAGGAATGAAAATATTTTCATTAGTATATAGAACTTCCTCCAGTAAAAAGGTAACTCCAGAATGAGCTGAAGCATAGCGCATAACCAAAGATAAATCGGAAATGGATCTGAATATTTTCTTAAAGAAGAATTGAATCGAGCGAACGCAACGTTATGAATGAATACAAAGCTGAGAGTTCATTCAAATTGTAAAGGAAGTGAAGGTCATTAGGCGCCAATTAATTTTGAGAGTGAATATCCATCGAAGAAAGATGATGAACGAAAAACGAAAGGCCATTAGACATCATTCAACTTGAATATACAGATATCTAGCTGGCGTTGCATTATAAAGTTTTAAAAATATCACGATTTGATAAAGATAAATGCTACTGAAATCTCTTTGAAATATGTAGACTGTAGGTACTATTTTTGGTAAAAATACAACTTATAAAGCAGAAAATTTAAACTGCGGACATGAATTGAAAAACAAAGGAATCTCCAGAAAAAAGAGGGAAATAATTCTGCTCATTTCTGTTATCAAACTATCTACGAAAACCCGAAAAATGAATAAAAAAAATCCATATGTAGCATTAGAACCGGATATAAACACAGCACGATAAGATAAAGAAAAGTAACGAAAAGGTTACAGTCTAGCACAAATGTTTTATTTTTTAAGCGAGGAAACTGATAGAACAGTGCGCCTAAAAATATCCCCAACATTGGAATGAATCCTAACGTAAAGGAAAGCTTCGAAAAAAACCAAATGAAAGAGATAAACAAGAAGTCCAAACCAGGACTAATGCAGGCTGGTTTCCCAAAGTTGACGTGCCGAATTAATTACTTATATTGACAGGGAATGTTTCAGTATGTGATACTCATTCCAAGAGATTCTCATACCATAAATACCATTTGTAATTCATAGAATATCAATGATATAGACTAGTCAAATTAAAAATTTTAGGGGAAGTAATTCATAAAGTTTTGAAACTTGGTACATTTGTCCGTTAGGGCAACGTAACTAACGTATCAAAAGTTGGCATGCCTGACGCGTACGCATCGGTCGTTTTGGCGCAAAAATGGCCGCTGGAGCACGACCCGCCACTGGCCTTTCGCGAATAACTCGGAAACGGTCAAATCTACGGCTAAACTGTCCATAAACAAACTTGTAGAGAATATAATTTCCTACAAGAAAGATTCCTTGCAGTAATTTTGCCACTGTGATAGTATAGCAGAAAATGAGGTTTCTTTGCGGAACGCAGGCCGCGCGCTGTCCTAAAATCAAGTGTTGTGAGCTCGGTGTGGTATCCCCGTTATGCACTTATCCAATATTTATTTTAATTAATTTAGATAAGTAAAAGGTGTCATAATCATTTAGCATTTCAATCGTAGCTTCTTCATCTTCGAATTGATCTTCAACTTCAGAATCAGAATTGCGCTCACCGGCACTTGCAATTTCATCTTGCTTACAGAAAGGGTTGTTGAAAAACATATTACGTAATGTAAATCGTCGCGATTTTTCAGGATATTGGGATACTTCTTTTTCCCTTTAGAGTAGTAGTAGAGTGCTGACGTGGTGTCACAACCGGTTACAGCGTGAATGAATTGTTATGAGACCTATTACTTATGTTAAGTAATAAATATAAATAAACGGTGGATTAGTGCCTAAAGGGGATACCACTATAAAAACGCGCCTGGAGCTCTACCACAGCTGATGGTGTGGAAACGAGCTCACAACACTTGATTTTAGGACAGCGCGCGGCCTGCGTTCCGCAACATACGCTCATTTTCTGCTATTGTATCGCAGTAGCCAAAAAAATGCTAGGAACCTTTATCTAGCAAAATTTGTTTTCTACAACTTTGTCCACGGACGGTTTCGCCGTAGATTTGACCGTTTCCGAGTTAATCGCGAAAGGCAAGTCGCGGGCCGTGCTACGGCGGCCATTTTGGCGCCAAATCGGCCGACGCGTACACGTCAGGTATGTCAACGTTTGATATGTTAGTTAGATTGCCCTAACGGACAAATGTGCCAAGTTTCAAAACATTATGAATTATTTCACATAACCGTCAAAAAAGTCTAATTTGACCGAACTAATAGAGAAAAATTGGAAAACAAATTAATAGAGCATTATCGGGTTTAAAATACCAAAAGCATTGTCAAAATCTCTTTCTGATATACTGTGCATGTATTTTTTCAAATAAACGAATTTAATAAATGCTGCTGCTTATACCCTAATATGTATGGATCAGCTGTACATTGCTGAAGGATAGTCGAGTGGAAAATAAAATAACACATTTGTCACTCGTACATGCTCAAGCCGAATTCAGTAATAATCGTCTCCATGGCAACAATGCAATAAAATGCGATTTAAAACGGAAAAACTCTGTTTTAGTAAAAATTCAAGAAAATACGATCAATTATTTAATATCTGCGATATGAATTAGAATTTACATTATTTTCCCCTTAGAACAGTACAAATCTAGCTCCGATATCACAATTTTAATATATTCTAAAGTATTAAAGAAAACATCCCTTCACGATGGATATGGGATTTCCTATGTAAGACAAATAGGGAAAACACGTTCCTGGAATCGAACCCGGAACTTCAATCTTCGCCAAATAAAACATAGCCCGGAGGTGGGCCCTGGCATCACGAGTCTCAGACCAAGTTTCATGAAAATTGGTCCATTGGTGCAAAAATTGTTCGTACGGGACACACACACACACACAGAAGGACCATCCCATAAGGCTGTTCCCTTTGGAAACCAGCCTAAAAATAAAAAAACATTGAAAAAGAGGTATGAAAACAATATTGTAAAAAATGTGGTAATTTATGGTAAAGATCTCTATAGTATAAAATCAGTTGCTACAAAATGTTCTCCCATGAGAAGAGTACTTCAGATTCTCGCAAAAATATAAAAAATTTCATATCTATATATAGAGCAGCCGGATGACTACTGCCATGAAATTTATTCCTATATATTTGACAGATTTTCATTATAATTCAATCAATTTCTATTTTAATGCCGCTTCATAAAAAAGTACTTATTCCAAATGCAATGTATGGAAAATCTCTGAACGATTTGCTAACTAACACCCATTATGAAGTGGATGCTTGCCTATTTGAAGTAAGGTAGCCATTTTTTACCTTGCCATAATAACAATTCTCATCAGTACATGTAATTCTGCTGCTATACAATAGTTTACTCGACAATTTCAAAGATAGACGGAATTAATGGATCATTTTATCCTTATGCTACAAGCATTAGCCGGAATGCTGAAAAATTTGGAAACGGGAGAAAAAAATTGCTATGACCGGGGTTCAATTCCCGGTCAAAGCAGATTTTTTTCTCCTGGTTTCAAATTTTAAAGGAAAACGGCAAACATGAAAATAAATACAGCTTTACTCTTTTAAAATTTATAAACCGTCACTTACAAATTTCTCGAATTGAGAGCTCATTTATCCTAATTAGCAAAAATATTCCACCCATTTATCATTTACACCGAACTCATAAAATTTCCATTACATTAGTCAACAATTTCTTCCCAAAGCGCTTACATTTTATCTCGTTTTTATATGCAATAAAATCTCCTGAGAAGGGAAAACTCTTGGCAATAAGATGAAAAAAATAGCAATCAACTCTGTTTCAATGGCTCCAATCATCTGTCAAAAATCGCTACCTCAACAAGGTTCCCACGAATAACAATCCAGGGCATTAAAAAAAATTCTTTAAGCCGCATTTCAACCTACCCCTCACCCTGCTGGATGAAAAAAGGTGAGGGTGGATGAGGGACGGCGGGGAAGGAGGGCGAGAGGGGTGGGGGAAGAGGGCGAGAGGGCGGGGGAGAGGGCGAGAGGGGTGGGGGAAGAGGGCGGGGGAGAGGGAGAGAGGGGTGGGGGGAGGGCGAGAGGGGTGGTGGAAAGGGGTGGGGGAGAGGGTGGGGGGAGAGGGCCAGAGGGGTGGGTGGAGAGGGGGAAATATCGGAAAAGATATACGGAGTGCAATATGGCCGCTGGGTCGCCATTAAAAAACCGTCAAGAGGAAGATTTCAGGAATTGAGGCCGCTTGTTTGCCAGGAAGAAGTGGTAGGTTGAAAGAGAATAAGAGGAAGAGGAGTGAGTAAAGGGAGTGAGAGAGGGAGATGATGAGATAACGGGGGGAGGGAAGACGCCGCTCCCTGCCCTCGCAGCCAATCACGAAGGCGAAAGGTATCAGAAGAGGAAGGTAAGACGCTCGCGACTTTGCGTTTTCGCCTTCGGAAACTACAATTAAAGCCATTAAAGCGAAGTCAAGCTATATCCTTGCCTGTGGACTATGCATTTCTCTACTTTATGTACTAAATGTACTTCATACTTTGAAAGGTAACCTAGACGCACTGCGAAATATAATAAAGTGACGTCTTTACACTTCACCTTCACTGACATATTCTTAAAGCATTCGGGTATTTTCTGGTTTCAAAATGACTTTTCCTGCCTCGGAACGGAGTCTCAATTTTCTATCGCACTATTACTTTTCTCTCATTGGATTTCACTGCTCCCCACACATCAATTAATCACCAGTGACTAATGGAAATTATCCATAAATCCATAACAATAGGGTATTATGATCTTTTGGCCATGAAAAATTAAGAATGGTAATTACATTAAAATGCGTTAAAGCGATATATATTTTTAAATTACAGGGAATATTTGACGGAGATGAAATAAAATTGCGTAAATCTGAAATTGTCGTAATTTAAAAGAACCTTATGAGAAGATTTCCCCTTATTCGAGTTTTATAACAGCAAGAGGATTGGAAATGGAAGAACAAGGACGATCTCAGAAGGACAAAGGTAAGGATGAAACCTTTGTATGAAGCCAGATAGATGGGAAGGAACGACACCAGAAAAGTACTGGAAGAGAAGTCACGTTTAATGTAATTGCAAGGGAACGGTATCTACTTCGATAAGGGACGGCTGGCGTTAGACCGAGGTCGGACAACTGCGTTGGTGGCAGCAAAAACCAGGAAATTTCGCAGCAAATTATCCTTCGACCATCAATCGCTCCATACGCGAGATGGCCGTTTCAATCCCAAGAAGGCCGTTTGTTTCGCATCGAGAACTTTTGTCGGATCGAAATCGCGGTTTATATTTGTGCGGTCAAATATTTAGGTTATGGGAAAACGTAGCGAATAGAGGATAAATTAAATATAATTCATAGACGCACACATTCTTTCTATACGATATCATTCTTGCACAGCTTGTTAGTATCATAAAATAATAATTATTGAAAAACAGAGCTAAGGGAAAAATTCGAGAAATGCTTTGTGTGAAGTATCGCCTTGTGTGGAACGTAAGCAGGGACGCTTCGGGAAAATGACGTGCAACGCTCAAAATGGTGACTTGGAGGGTAACGGTGAAAATAAAATCGACGGATGGAGTAAAGTCAAGTGAAAATAACGCACACAAGAAGCGTGACATAAATTATACCCGTTTCTCTCAGAATATCTAGATATATAAATGTTGATCTTCGAAGGAGCACCAATTGATATGATTTTATGCGCATCCCTAAAAATTTCAACAGCAATTTCTGATTTCATTGGAAACTGTAGTTATGAAAAATCAAAAAATCTTTTAATTCATCCATTCGAAGGTTCACAATATATAACAGCATTGCGAAATAAACTGCTAACTGACAATTATAAAAAATCAATTCTTCTATTAATAATGAAAAACTTCCGCCATTAAAGAAATAATTTACTGAACAAGAAAAATGAAATCGGATAAAATTGAAAAAGCAGGGAAATCGTCGATGAGAAGTTAGATGCGCAAAATACATCGATAAAATTATCAGCGGCAACATAATTACAACCTTAGAATCATGTTCAATTTTCTGGAGGCTTGCAAGGGCAAAAGAAATATTTTTTTGGGAACTGGAATGTAATTCCAAACGTCCAAGCGATAAGCAAGTCAGCGTGATTTATCGAAGGGGCAAGAATTCGGAAACGGAATAGAATAGGGATTTTGTGTGATGGAGGGATCCGAGAGAGTAGGAAGAGAAGAAGGGGAGGGGTGGTAGAGGAGAGGGGGGAGGAGGAGAGGTGGAGGGGTGGGAGTTAATGGAGATAGAGAAAGATGAATGCGAGGAAGAGTGAGGGAGGAAGGAGGATGGGCTACCAGCGGCAAAAAGGGAAGGGGAGACGGAGGGCGGGATAAAGAGTGGGAGGGAAAGAGGAAGAGAGATGAAGAGCGGCGATGCGGACATCAACGGTCTCGAGGATATCCGGGACGAACGGGAAAATGTGTGAGATAGGGAAATTTTTAGCAAGAGAGCATCACCGTCTGTGGTGAGTCTCCACGGCCGCGAAGGAGACGTGTTCTGGTCTAATAAAACCCCGCGGCGGAGCCTCCCTCCACCTCCTCCCTCGCTCCCTCCACCTCCTCACTCACTCCCTCTACCTCCTCCCTCACTCTCTCAACCTCCTCCCTCACTCATGCGACCTCCTCCCTCACTCCCTCCGAAAAACTTCCTCTTTCGCTGCCTTTCCATCTCGGATTCCTGCAAGAGATATCTCCAGTCGGTTGGAAAAGTCATTTTAAGAATTCCAATTTTCAGTCCGTTCTGGAGGCGTCAAACACGGATTGGTCTCTACGGGAGGGTTATCGAAACGGGGACTTAAGGGAGGAGGAGGAAGGGAAGGAGATAGGGGAGGGAGAGAGGAGGAAGGGAAGGAGATAGGGGAGGGAGAGAGGAGGAAAGGAAGGAGATAGGGGAAGGAGAGAGGAAGAAGGAGATAGGGGAGGGAGAGAGGAGGAAGGGAAGGAGATAGGGGAGGGAGAGAGGAGGAAAGGAAGGAGATAGGGGAGGGAGAGAGGAAGAAGGGAAGGAGATAGGGGAGGGAGAAAGGAGATAGGGGAGGGGGAAAGGAGGAAGAGAAGGAGATTGGGGAGGAGGAGAGGAGGAAGGGAAGGAAATAGGAGAGGGAGAGGGGAGGAAGGGAAGGGGAGGGAAGAAAGGTTAAGGATTGAAGCTTAGGCATAGAGGGGGGAAGGTAAGCGGCACGAAGAGGGACAGAAAAGGGCTGAGGAGGAAAAAAGTGTGGAATAGGAGAGAAGAGGAGATAAAAGGAGGGTGAGAGAGAGAGAGGGAGGGAGAGAGAAGGAATGAAGCTATAGAGACTGAATTCATGCGGAACCTTTGCATGCGGATAGGGTTATTTAAAAATCATGGCACATGTCATGAAGCGATACTTATTGGAACGGTAGTTATTTACGAAGGAGAAAATGAATGAGCGCCAAATAGAATTTGAAAGACAAAAAGATATTTTTATATCATGGCAGCAAGACAAGTATTTTGTTTTAACTATTAAAGAAAATAGGTAAGATGCTGAGATACAATTGCAAAATAAAAAGAAAAGGGATTAAAAAGTGGATTAAATCGTTGATATCATAAAAATATGGGCGATTCAAGCTATAATCGTAGAAAAACTTAGAAGCGTCTTATTCCATAGTTTGGGATATTTATAGCTGAAATTCGTCTCCAAGTTTGCTGCCTTGATAGAGTGGTAAGACACAAATATGCTATCATTAAGTCATTTTTATTTTTTCAAGGAGTAAAATTGAATTAAATTCTATCATAGGATTTAGAAGTTGAAATTTCAATTTTTATTTCCGGAAATATGGCAACCCTGCGTTTTAGCTTTTTTGTCATGGCTGTTGGAGATATTCAAGATAAATAGTTTTCTTTTTCAGTTTACTATATTTGAAATAAATGTTTTTAGTTAACCGTAACTTTTTGGTGTTGCATTTCAAAAAATGTCATTCGCCACTTTATTAAACAAAAATACGACCTGGGTTTCAATGATTAAACGTCATCTTAAGGTACAAAATATCTTGGCTTACGTACAAAATATGTGAGAATAAACTAACAATGGTAGCATAGAAAAATCACGAGTGAAGAAACAGCTAATGAGAACATGCAACAAAACAACGCACGCTTGTTAATGACCATCTCTTTCCCTTCCACTCCCCACTCTATCCATCGCGAAATGCCTACCCCAAACCCCAATCTCCTCTATAGATACAATAGGTAAAATACTTTGTATGGACTAATTATTTCTTCCCTTCCCCCATTCCCTCCCAAAATCTCCATAAATACAACAGACTAATATGTTGTATGGAGTAATTATTTCTTCCCTTCCCCCAATCCCTCCCAAAATCTGCATAAATACAACAGACTAATATTTTGTATGGAGTAATTATTTTCAACCTCCCAATCCCTCCCAAGCTTCCATCTTCCCATTGATACTATAGAGTAATTACTTTCTATGGACTAATTATTTCTTCCCCCATTTTTGCTTGTATGTTCTTATTCGTTGTTTCATTACACATGCTTTTCGTATGCTCTGATCGGTAATTTAGTCACAGCGTTATTTTGTACCTGAAGATGTCGTTTAATCGTTGGAACCCAGGTCGTATTTCTGTTTAATAAAGTGTTTTTACTGCGTTATTTTTACTTTCATTCATTTTACGATATAAAAGTGCTTATACTTTAATTTGTCATCTCCTCGGGTGAATATTTTAAGAGTTGCAGCAAAAAGTTCTATTTTACTTTCAGTAAATTTTCAGCCGTGATCCAACTTTTGACTCCAAGTATATGATTTTTTACTTCTATTTTCATATAAATCCTAAAATACCTCGCCGAAATACGTCATTCGACAAAGCTCTTGATGCATGCGAATATATATGAACGGAGAGGGAGACGGGCGAAATAAATACAATAATCGCTTATTGCTTTTACTATGCTAATCCAAAATTGGCCAAAGTACTGTAATATTAAACAATTGTCATAATTAGATCATCGTTTGAATTCCGTATGAGTTTTGCATCAACATTAATCCGCTTTAAATATAATAATGAAATTAATATGGTGCATAAAACTATGGTCCAAGGTATGAAGCGCGAAATTAAAAACTAAGAGATCGCTTAAGCGGTGGATTAGGAAGAAACGATTAACGAAATCCTTTGCGCCCCAACCCTCTATTCCTAAGTAGTTCACACAATATTGAGAATATTTACGCAAAATTATTCTCCAAGAGTGAGGACAACGAAAACTTCTTTTCCATTAATAGAATGATTCAGATATTTCAAAATAACCGAATGAAAAATAAAGCACAAACCTGTGCACTTATTTGGATAGACGTTAAAATTGACTCAATATTATAATGTGTTGTATTCGAGCCAATACAATACTAGAGTACATGTCATCCACGTTAAAGCCGATAAGAATAACTGAACCATCAAATACTGGTTCCTCCGAATGGATTCCATTTCGAAAAAATAAAAGTCTCCATGCTTGTCTGCTCAAATCAAATACAGTCATTTAAGTCAAATACAACTCCAGAATCTTTTTTGTTCAAGCAATCGAACATACACGCAACCAAAGAAAACTGATACGTAAAATATCCGTATAAAAACGTCTAATTGAAAGTAGAATGACGTTAAGAAACTAATCAAGTACAACTGTGATAGGAAATGAAAGGAAATTGAACCAAAAGTAAGGAGAAATATTGAGGAAATGATGCGATTAACGAGTGACGATTAAAAGAGTGAGGAGCGCGTGTAACTCAGCAAACCGAAAGGAAGGTTATGCCGTGACACCGGGTGAGAGAAAAATGATAAAATCATCAGGAAACAAGCGCTTATATTTTAAAACGTACAAAAATCATATGTAAATGGAAAGTGACGGTACAACGAGGAGAAGGAAGGAAGAGGGGTGAAAGAGAGAGAGAATCACTCATTAATGATAATGGGTAAGAAGGAGAGAATCGACAAGAGAAGCGAAGAAATGTATTGGGAGTTGCGAAAGCGTAATTATTATTGTTCCATACTCTACTCGCAGAGAGAAGCATCGATTATCAAGCTACCATTGTCATACCAATGTTCCCGTTTATTTTGTACGCATCATGTTCTTTTGTAAACCCTCCTTGTAAAAACAAAAAGGTAAGAGAAAGTTATAAAAATAAAAATATTGCCATAAAGCAGGATATACTCCTTGTAGAAAGACTGAGTGCTGAGGAAATGGATTCAGGAGTTCCTTTCAAAAGATGGAGAAAGAACTGAAAGAAAGCGAGAAATAAATATAAAATAACCAACGGCAGAACCAGTTAAACAGCTTCAAAATATTTACACAAAGTGAACGACCGAAGAAAATAGAGGGGAAAAAGGACCGGCCAAAATTGCGCAGCGAAATAAAACAGTCGAAAAAGATGGAAGAATGAAAACGGATCGAACGGAAGTTAAAAGCATAGCGGAAAAGAATGTTTATAACGCATGAGAATTCTCCACACGTAGCAGAGAAATGCGAGCAACGTGAAATGTGAATAAATTCGAAAATAATGTGCGAGGGAGGAGTTTTGAAGAATAGATTTTTTTTAAGGAATGAGAAAGAGTTTGATTTATATTTCATAGGGATATATAGGAAAGGAACAGTTTGTTACAAAACGTAACCAAAAAGAATTCTGGATTATGGGAGAATGTAATGTATGAAGCAATTAGTATGAAGGAATGGAAGAAAAATAAATAGTCAAAAAGAGATTTCAGCAGAGTTTAGAGAGAATTATATTGTGTTGTGTGAAGCCGGATTGGGTGAGAACTTGCTGAGAGGGAGACGCAAAGGAGCTCAAAAAGGGAGTATAGGACGCACAGATGTAGAGAGGAGAGATTAGAGAGTCGGAGAAAGCTTAGAGAGAGAGGAGAGAGAAATGGGAGCGAGGGGAGAAAGGAAGGAGTAAGAAGCGAGGAGAAGACTATGGCGAAAAGGGGTGAAAGAGAGAGTGTGGAGAAGTGGCGAACGGAAAGTGGTTTAGGGAAGGAATGTAGATTAGAAAAAGAAGCAAATGGAAAGGAGAGCAGAGCGGCGCAGAAACTCTGAGGAGAGGTGGGGATAAAGGATAAGTTGAAAGCAAAGAGGGCTCTGGCGAACCGTGAAATGACGAGGTGTAGTCGTGTGTGTGTGTGTGTGTGTGTGAGAAAGAGAGGGAGGGGAAGGAAGAGGAGAGGGAGAGGCAAGAGGAACTGAGGACAGGAGGTGGGAGTAGGATAATAACGAGACAGAAAAGAAAAAGAGGGAACAACTAGAGGTAATACAGGGAAGGAGACGATAGCAGAAAATAAAGTGAGAAAATGGATGGAATTTACGAGCGAGAGAAGCGAAGAAAAACGAGAGAGAGAGATGAGGAATAGAGAGAAAGAGAGAGAGAGAGGAGGAGGTTGGGATTTGAGTTTCTTTGGGAGAGGCGTTCGGATTAGAAAAGAGAACGGGTGAGCAGAGAGACTCACTCTCCGAGGGAGATTTCGGAGAAGGAAAAATACGGCGTCGATATTTAAAGAGAAAAATGAGAGACGGGAGGAAGGAGAGAGAGAGAGAGAGAGAACGGTTGTGCGCGAATAAGAATAGGAGATAATAAAAAGAGATGTATACGAGTGATGGAAGTGCTCGGAAAACAAATGTTATGAAAACCAGCGCGGCGGCAGAAAAGAATTTCTCCCTCCCTCCGCCGCGCGCCCCTCCTCTTCCCTCCCTCAAGTTCTCTCCCTCCTTTCCCTTCCGTCCTCTTCCACTTCTTTCCCCCTCCTCCCTCCCTCCTTTCTCCTCCCTCCCTCCTCTACATCTCCACACCGCGGAGGAAAAACTAGTGGAGTTGCTGGTTCCTTTGAGCGCGGCTCGTTCTGATAATTGGAAAATATTTTTCGAGGAGATTAAAGCGATACGTTGAAAATATAAAGCAAGACTGTGCATATCGGACAGTTTTCTGTTTGACATGCCGAGCAACAACATCTGAGAAAATTAAACTAATATATGCTCCTAAACGCACTAAAATCTCTAGCTATGCTCAGGTTAATTAAAATTGGCTTCGCTTCGCTTGAATATTTGGCTAGTATTAATAAAAATCTGATATGGCCACCACATGACTTTCTCCATATCTGCAATATTTCTAAAAATTCCAAATAGGTTACATGATAAGAAATATTTTAAGAAACTGGGAAAATTTTAGATTTTACAAAGAACAGAAATAAACTCAAACCATAGTCTTCAGATATTGGATATAGCCACAAAGCTCCAACAATTAAGAAAATAAAAATGAGCGTTACTAAGACATAACTAAGCGTCAATTGTTAACAAGAGTCACTGGTAGGTGGCATGGTTGTGGCAGCTAAAAAATTTAGTTTTTACGATATCTCTTAAACAATCCATTATATGGGAAAATGTTTCAAACAAAGGTTGCAAAAAATTGCATTTTCTACAACTATTACTCTGGTATGTTTTTAAATATATCAAATATTAAAGCAAATATTTCTCAATAACGGAAAAGTGACAAGGGTAAACTCTTACTTCCTGGTTGACCGATTTTTACCAAAAACTAATCAGTTCTTTTGACTTTTATATGAATGTTTTATATAAAATTTCCCATTGATCTGATTAATAGTTTTTGAGTTAGAGCACCCACAAAATTCCTACCACATACACAGACATAATCAAGAAATGGTCAAAACGTGTTCAGCTGTCCTCAAAACGTGTATTTTCGTTGAAACCTCGAAATCGATTTTTTTCATGAAAACAATACTTTCCCCTATACTACGTATGGAGAAAGTAAAAAGGTGCTCGACCATATTAAAGCACTGAATCGTCAATTACATCAAAATTGTTTGTAATCATATTTACAGGATATCACAGAACGTGGTACAGAAAACCAAACATAAATCACTCTTTCAGAAGAGTTACGTTGATTTGGTTACATACGCTTTCTGTTCTACTGTCTCAGATCTTTGTCCCCTCGAATGGAAAACTACATTAAAGCTGGAATTTTCAAAATGCCTCGGAGACATGCAGCATTCCTAATGAAAATAAAATATTAGCCATAGAACGAGTTGATTCTCCAAAGTTAAATAATAAAAATACGTGTATAGCACAAACGGGTGGAAACTTGAAAAGCTATAAAAAGTTAAGTAAATGTAAATTTCCAATAGAGTCAATTCTCGATAATTTTGGAAGCCAACCGCAGTTTTTAAGTGCCCGAGAAAATTTAAGAATTTAGAGCAGCGTTCGCGCCACCGTGCGCCATTGCTAATAAGTGAGGCGATGATTAACTGAAGAAGAAGAAACATCGAGAGTCGAGTTTTTATATGGGAAGGATAAAAATTGATAATGTACAGAAGTGTACGCACAGGAGACGAATCTAATATGTCACGAAACAACTGTCATTTTCTAGGCACACATATTATTTTTACTTTATTTGCAAAATCTAAGGAATTATACTTTGACCCATCATCCAAAGAAGCGGTTAATTAAGACAGAACATCATTGTGCCGTTTATGTCTATACAAAACGTTTTCAGAAAACAAAAAGAAGAATGTGAAAATCGAGAAACTCCTGTGAAGCTGTTTTCAGGTATTGAATAAAAAATGAAAAAATCCATCGACGTTGGGATAGTGATCCCAGAAAGCAAGCGACTTTAGAGACTATAGATTCAATTACGAGAGGAGTAGAACGTCCCGTGTCCCGCCGGCACATATGAAACAAACTGTTCGTTCAAATCTGTTCTTTCAAATTTAAGTCCCCAACGTGAGGAGCGAATGGAAATTCCAAGCTGTGATTAAATTGCTAATCATGGAAGCGACGAAAGATGCGAGGAGAAACGATTTTACAGCCTCCAGAGCAAACGAATTTTCCGCGGGAAAAAATGCCGGTGGATCGGACCGTCAAACGCTTTGAGATATTATTCATAACGGCGATTATTAAAATTCTTCAGAACAAAGATCGCTCGGCAGAAAGCACTCTGTTGCAATGCAATCCGTTTGAATAATTGAGGAAAAATGGTCAAGACCGTGAAATTTACACTAGCGAAAGATTTGAACTACTGACAGCTCGTGTCCTTACGCGCCAAAGCGTTTATTTATGAGCTTTGGTGAAGTTCTAAAGAAGGTGCTTGATACGATAGGCGCAATCTTTGTTCTTGGAAACGGAAAAAAGCATTCAAAGTCGGAACGGAAAAATGGATGGTGGATTTTAATTACACATATTTTGATCCTTGAATATTTGACTTTTATGAAAAGCGCTGACATCAAAGTTCAATCAAAGCAAGGACAGAAAAATTCTTAGTAATTTCAATAAAGAGTTCTATTGTGATTTGTATTACTTATTAAATAGAAAGCAAAAAGCGAATACAATGGAAACCACTTAACACGGAAATGGACGACACGAAATTTTGTTTAATGCGAAATGAATGCTCGATCCATTTCGGCGCCTATATTTTTCATTGCGCCATAATTATTCGCATAACGTGAAATGCTTAAGACGAAATAAATGAATATTATTCTCTGACTCAAAAATACGATTCTATATCAATACCCTCTTCAACAAAAAGCTATCGAACTCGTCTTACGGCTGAAAATAATTCAAGAACATGCAATTTAAAAAATGTACTTGCCTCGGGTATCTCCAATAGCCACAAAATGGTTCACAAAAACAAGGTTGATTGGTAGCCGAAACGCGCAAATGGTTTTATAACCTTGTTGCGGCTATTGGAGATACCTGAGGCAAGTACAATTTTTAAATTGCTTGTTCTTGAATTTTCAATTCCTTCTGATAACACGAAATGGAAGTCTCTTAACTGCGGTTCCATAATGCCACCACATCAATGTTTACACGGAGTGGCATTGCGGGCCAAATTATACTGGAAACATTAATTGACAATGAAAATGATGAAGCTGATAACGGTAACATCGAAGTGATGTCCGCGCCAAGCGCGGTACTTAAAAGGGTCCATTGGTTTTGGAGATTCGACCAGATGAAGAAAAAAATGTATACAATTGTGAACAACTTTGAACAGTTTTCCGAACAGAAAATTATTTTTAACACAGTACAGAAGTAAATTACAAATTTTTACTAAAACCAGACACCAATGCTATTATAATGAATTATGTAGTTAATTTTTAAACGGCTTTACTTTTTTAAACAAAATATTAGTCTACTATTATTTTAAAGAACTATACACCAAATAAATCAACTGACAAATAAATTAGCGTAATTAATAAAATTGACCCATCAATGACAATTAGTCTGTGTGCTTATTTTCATATTTTAATAATGGAAATTATAGCACCAAAAGTTAACATGTAAATGTTTGTGCCGGTTCCCCACATTTTAGGTTAAAAGGTTTTTGCTGTATATCAATTTTACCCTTTTAGCGCGTTTTCTTAAAAGAAAAAACGTGTCGATGTAATCCCTCTGTCTGTAGGTCTGTGGCCAATAAACATCTTTGTTTTAAGGGATATTGGAAAATTATTTTTTAATTTGATAGCTATTATCAATTTATGAATTTTCCAACGATTGGATTTTCCAAATAGTCCGTAGAATTTCCGCTACGTGGTTTCAAAATCGGAATATTCAAAACTTTGGAATGGTATTGTAGCCAAACTGAAAAAGCTATACGAGTGAAGTTTTCATGGATGGCAAGATCTAGTAAGGATCTACATTCCAACGGTGCCGGTTCCCTTTTCCTTAAAGAGGGAGGCAAAAACAAATATATTTCCTTGTATTTCATGAAAATTTTCAAAAATTGCTTGTGAAGTGGGTTTGTTATTAGTAAAATGCAGCTTTTAAGGTGCTTACATTCCGCAAACATTACAAATATTTGGAAAATTCCAAAAATAAGAAATGTATTTTCTGTACTTTTTCACTCAAATTTTCTGGAACTTTTCAAATAGATAGAGTTTATGATTGAATAAAATATCGCCAGTCGAAATATATAAAATAAAATTGAAAATTCTTTCTTAAATGCTTAAAACAATTTATGGAAAATTCTAGCACATTTGACAGCATCTAAAAATGTAAATAAATTTTGAGAATATCTTTCGTTGTTTAAAGTGCGCTAAAGTAAACCGAAGATTCAAACTCAAACCGGACTTTTCCTTCGTTTCGGTCCCTTAGCCCAAATCCTAAAAGTCTCCAAAACCCCGAAAATTTGAAGTAATCGTGCTTCTACCTCTGGTTTTAGCAAGGGAATCTTACAGATTAATTTAATCTGTGTTATATCTTACAGAAAGATGATCAATTTATTTGAAGATTATTTTTTCTTCAATTACAAGACTGCAAATCATAAAAGTGTAATGACTAATCGTAATGTTTGATACAGCACCCATTAATAGGATATAAATTATAATTTGTTACAATGTGCTGAAAGGGATTCATTTGCATGCATGCACCTAATCCTAAAAGAAAACCGAGAATAATTGTGTTCCATACTCGATTTTTCAAATCACTATTGTCGTTTATACTAAGATGGAGAAATTGGCCTTGCCTCAGTCGATGCGTCTCATTGTGTGGCTGCAAATCCCGTTGTGGGAGTAAATTAGTACAATGGTTTTGCAAAATCAAATTCAAATTTATTTTTTTATTTTCAAGTTAAATTTTTAAATACCAGTGTCAATATGCTGCTAATTAATATGCATTATGTTATTTTGTGACGTTTGGACGAAATTAAACATGAGTCGTAATTAGTGTTTTGGAGATTATCGGGAGTATATTTTATCTATTTCCACATCAGAAGTCACATGAATATTTAAAAATTAATAATTCAATAATGATTATCAATGTCACCTCACGTCATGAATCCAATTAATTATTAAGTTATTTCTGTGGCTGTCAAACAGTTGAGAAATTCATTTAGTTTACTCGAGCCGCTTATGGCTATGGGTAAGACCTCGATCTTTTATAGCTGTATCTTATTGTTTTTAATTGCATTTGACTTCGTGGTTACAAACACTTTTTAAGTTTCTCTCAACTCAGTTAATGCTTTGTAATCAGAGTGCTCTAGCGCAAGGAAGCGTATTTTAAATTGAAGCTGGATTTCTTCCTTTCGGCTCTCCAATTATTCCATTTTACTGAAAATCTTTGCCTTTAGGCGCTTTTCTTCAAGCTTAGTAATGAGTTACCTCCTGCATCTTTCGATCCGACGGTCGTTTCCGGCAATGAACTAATTAAGGTTGAGCACTCCTTTACTCCCAAACTATTGTGGAAGAGAGGAGAGAAAACTTCATTTTTAATACCGTTTTATTCTTTCCAAATTCCTTCTCGTTAGTTTTTTCCTGCAGTGTGTGTCAATTGTGTAGAAATCCTTGCTATCATTGAAGTTCACAAGAAATTATTAACGTCTTTTTTCCAGTAATTTCGGAGGATTATCTGAAAACTTCTTAATCAATTACGGCATGCGACATCTCAAAACATCTTTTGAAGTTCTTTCCTATTATTCTTTTTTTATCACCTGAAATTCAAAATTAAAGAGAACAGATAGAAATGGAAAAAGGAAAATTTGATATTTACCCATTTGTGATTCTTGAAAATCATATACTGTACGAAATAAATTTGGAATTTGTCCAATAAAACGCCATATTGCCCCTGCTTGCGTGTTATTGAGTGTCAGTGTCATTTCAACATGTTGCTTTAATCTTCAAGCGACGATAAATGCTATAAGTTGCAGGGATATAAGTTGTTTTTAATAGTACTCTTTGCATTAAATCCCATGCCTCTTTATGGAAGAGAACAGATTTGCTCTGAAATGCAAAATTGCCGTCTGATTTGTTTCTGGCCATGAACCCAATACAGAAAAAATCATAAAATACTCTCACTCCAAATCCACAGTTTATTAAGCGAGATTTTGATTCGACGCCTCTATATTAACATATCATTGGCCTTATCGCATATTTTACGGCAACGAACTTTGAACTGGTCTTCACCCGCATATTAACTTTCTATATATTTTCTGCTCCACGGGAATATTCGAATCAAAAATGTACGTGACAGAGGGAAGGTGAACTTCCCCCAAAAATTTGAAACATTCATTTACGAAAGTTCTTTCTGTCTTTGCAACTAGAGAGAGAGAAAGATATAAAATCTGAAAACCGATTGCACTCAAGCAAGAAATTATAACGCGCGTAATCTCTCTTTGCAACTAACAATTATAGTTAAAATATACCAAGGTTTCATTCGCATGATTGAGCCACTAAAGTAGTTTTAGCTTGTCTTCTTTTTTATATCAATAACAAGTACTTGGTTTGCGTATGATAATAATAGGCTTTCTCTGTCTGATATGGCCTTTCCTCGATATACTACTAAGGCCTTCCATAATGACGGCCGCCTCCCCTTCTTAGACCTACAGATACAACGGAAGCCGGACGGGAAACTGGGGCACAGTGTTTACAGAAAGCCACACCGATTTGTATCTCAACGGGAGGAGCCATCATCATCCAGTTCAGCGGAGGGGGGTCCTCATGACCTTAATACATCGAGGAAAGGCCATATCAAACAGAAAAAGCCTCAAAACGGAGTTAAGCCACCTACGTCAAACCTTCAGACAAAATGACTATGAGGAGACGGACATCCAGAGGGGACTGAAAAGGGCCGGAAATCCAATCGTGACGCATGCCAAAACTGAGGATAAACCAAAGGCCACGGCTTGCCTCCCGTATGCTTCAACAGTATCGGGAAGGATCTCTCAAATACCGGCCAAGCATGGGATTAGAACAATACACAAACCGCCTACCAAGATCAGGGGCCACCTCAGAAAAGTGAAAGATAACATCGGTTTGAGGACACCGGGCGTGTACACCATTCCATGTGAGTGCGGGAAGCACTACATTGGACAGACAGGGAGAACCATTCAGACCCGCATGAAAGAACACGACCGGTGCATCAGATTGAGACAACCAGAAAAATCGGCGGTCGCAGAGCATTACCTCCTGAACGGTCATAAAATACGCCTCGATGACGTGAGCCTAGTAACCAGAGGGCATGGATACTGGGACCGTGTAGTGAAAGAAGCCATCGCGATCCCACTGACCTCACAAAATTTCAATTGAGACACCGGTTTCAACCTGAGCAAGGCGTGGGACCCCATTATTGCACGGCTAGCACAACAGCGCGCTGATTGGCTGAACCATCTGCCAATGAGGGGAAAGACCAACAGTGCCCAATTGAATATAAACCCCGGATGCAGAGGGTTTTACCGGTTTCTCCTCTGCCTAGGGCAAATGCCAGACCAAACGCCATCCCGGTAGAAAAGAGAACTTTATGTAAAAATCTGCCACAGGGTGAACAAAGTGAAAAGACTAAAGCTAGTGGACAGACCCGAAGAGGCTACGGCCTAAACGGGATTTCCGAAAGTGAAATGAAGTTATACTTGTAAAAACATGTAAATGCAAAACAAAATGTATGTAAAAACTTTTTCGGAAATAAAAACATTTGAAATGAAATGAAAAAACACTCACGGCATCTCAGATACCCTGAGGATGATGGCAGAGACTGCCATCGAAACGTTGGGAAACCAAATCACCACCCGGCTGGAAACCCCAGAAAACTTCATTGCAGCCATTTGCCGGGAAAACCTCAAATCTTTCTACAATATATTTGGTGTTTTTATAAATTAAAACAACCAAAAATAAGGTTCTAAATAATTTCTTATCTTGATAATCTTGCTGTCCAGAATCATTAAAATCATGTTACTGCACAAACTCTGAAAGCAAATCAAACTTCCTAATATATTTGCCGTTAATCTATATATGTATATATATATATATATATATATATATATATATATTTGTGTTCGTGTGTTTCACTTGTCTCTTCGACGCCCCCAGCAGCCTGCCAGCTTGGTCCTCAACTTGGTAAGTGTCCGCTGGGCTTCCCTCAACACCTTGTTGCCACCCTCATCACTACCTTTTCTTTTCCTTTAGTTTATATATATATATATATATATATATATATATATATATATATATATATATATATATATATATATATATATATGGGGGTGCCGGTGGTGTAGTGGTTAGGACGCTGGCTGCTACTCGCCCGATGCTTGAAAAAGTCATCGGGTACGAATCCTGCGCGAGTAGGATTTTTCTCAAGGTCACCCGGCCCCCTGTTTGCGTAGTTTGAGGAGACCGCGCAAATTCTGCTGTTCCGTCCTTCGGAAGGGACGTTAAGCCGTTGGCCCCCCTGGTGTTCTTCGTAAGAGCAGGCAAATGCCGGCACCGGGTTTCCCTCCTCCCTCCCCGGTTATTCATTGCACTACCTCTGAGATACCCATTTGTGCTGTAAGAGAGGCGAATTGACTGGGCATACATACATACATCGCACCCCAGGTCGCGATGTTTCAAATTATGTATTTTCCACTCCCAGTGGAAATCTGCAAATATGTTTCCTATACTTTAGTCTGGTTTAAAGGCTGATGTTTCAAATTACCATTCTATTTCCTTACTCCCCATTCTCTCCTCAATTTGTGAACGGATCATTCACAACCGTCTCTAATACTTTACATCGCCGCATCTCTCCGCCAAGCAACATGGCTTCCTTCCTGGTTGCTCCTGCCTGACTAATTGAGCAGGTTTTAAAAAACATGCCGTTGATGCTATAACAAATAAGGTCCAGTAGACACAGTTTTCCTAGACCTATCTAAAGCTTTCGACTCTTTAAATCACGATCTACTTCTTCACAAGCTTTATCACCGTTTTAATATCCATGGTAATTTTCTCAATCTTCTGAGCAGCTTTCTGAATAATCGTAATCAGCGGGTTACATTGTCTGGAATATCATCGGATTGGTCACTCGTTATCTCAGGCGTTCCGCAGGAAAGTGTCCTCGAACCCTACTTGTTTAATCTCTTTGTCGATGACTTGGCCGCCATTTTTCATTCTTCCCAGGCGCACACGTTACCTTATGCTGATGACTGCAAAAATTTTAAACAAGTAACTGCCATCTCCGACTGTACAGCTTTACAAGAATCAATTAATCAGATCTCAAAATTGTGGGATGTATAGAACCTTGGATTAAGTCTCAAGAAATGCACTGTCATGCCCATCTCCATTCGTAGAAACCCAATCAATTTTAACTATTGTGTCAATTCGGATTCATTGACGAGATTTTTACTGCAGAAGGAACTCGGCATAATAACCGACAGTAAACTGAACTACGCTGACCATATCTCAGCAATTAAAAACAGAGCCATGTCCCTCCTTGGTATTTTGTATCACTTTGCAGACATTAGTGATCATATGGCCCTCCGTATGTATTTCTCAGCCATTGTCCTTCTGCTCCCCTATTTGGTCCATGTCCACTATCTCTAATCTTTCTTCTCTTGACCGAGTTATTAACTTCTTCATAAGAATAGTAAAATATCGTGTAGATTCTCTTCGCTATGCCTCTAATAATACTGTTCTATCTTCTCTAGGCCTTGATCATCTCTCTGCCCTTCGAAATAAATCAGATCTCTCTTTATTTACAGCATTCTGAATTCCATCACCGGCTGCCCTAAGCTACTTTCCAACATCAATATCCAAGTTCCACCGAGGATTACTCGCTCCTCTTCCTTATTACATATTCCTACCCCCAGAATTTCTCTTGCCAAACGTTCTCTTTTCCTTCGTCTTCCCTCTCTTCTGAATGCCTTACCTCCACACATAGATACTCTCTTCATGCCAATAAAATCCTTTATCAAACTAGGATTGACTCATCTTTCGCAAAAATAATTACAATTCATCATCTTCTCATCACTCATTATCTATCCATTATATTTGTTATTATTGCCTATTCTTTTTTTTATTTATTAATCCTTATTCCTACTTTTTATTTATTTTAAAAAATTATCTTGTTACTATTTCACTGTAAATTGGCAAACTTGCTGCACGTGAAACTATGACTAAATAAATAAATATTATAAAGCAAATATTAAATAAATAGAATGTCTACTTAACAATGCACTCTACAAAAAATGTTTCAAACAAAGGTTATAGAGAATAACATTATCTATGAAGTTTATAATAAACATTTACATTTATGAAAATTTAAAAGAGTTATTTGCCAAATACCAAAATACGACTAGAGTATTTATTTGAAAATTTTAAGCTTTTTAACGATATGTTGCCTTGCCAATCATGCCATTGTTAAACCTCGAGATTGTATTGTCGCCTTAATCCTTATACTATATGCGTAACGAATGAGTGCTTTAATAGGAGAGAGGAGAGAGAGAGATAAAATTAAATGCTACATAGATTAAAAATAATTTTGGGCATATAAGAATTGTATAGCGTAAGGTATTTCTTTGTCAAACAATTTTTATTCGTACAAAACAATTTAACTCTCTGAAACACTCAATTATGCGGATTTTACATTTATTGATTAGTGTTTAGCGCATATAAAAGTTGGTTCCATTAATTTTTATTTCAATTTTAACTTAATATTTAATTCAGGCATACCCGTCGTATTTGACGCTAGTTCTTCATACATCGCAAATTTCTTTATATAGGAACAGGATTCATCATTTCATCTTTATAAGGCGCTAAAGACTCGCAAGCCATAACTCCAGTTTTTTCACAAAATTGTTTTGTCTTCAGCAACATTAATTAAATAATTAAGCACTAAACATACCCAGTTTGATTAACTATAATATCTACAAAGAAAACTTAACGAGTTTCACTTTCTCCACTATACACGGTTTCCACAAAACAAGGCGTGAATCGCTTTTTCACTGAGACGAGGAAATGTTCATTTCCTCACAAATTTATTCGAATCGATCTCCTGTGCGTTCGTCTCTAAAAAACAACACTTCCCACCAACGGTGTTTACATTTCAGCGCTCTCCTCCTCCGCATGCCGTTATACGACGCCTCCGTACTCCCCCCCCTCATCTTTCCACTGTTCCCCTTCCTCACTCCACCCTCTTCCTCCTCCCTCTTCCCCTCCCACGCCCACCCAACGTTCACCTCCCTCACTCCACTCTCTTTCTCCCCCCTCTTTCCATCCCCTGCCCACCCACCGTTCCTCTCCCTCTATCCCCTCTTCCGCACTCTCTCTTTACCGTCGCATTCCTCCCACGTCCCAGTTCTTGTTATGACCGAAAAACTACCTCCAGACCTTTTAAAACTCCCCACACACGAAATAAAAAGAGATGGAGAGAGAGAGAAAGAGGGGGAAGAAAAAAAACCTCATATCCTTGTTGAAGTGCTCCATCTCGACGGGAGACGGAGAATTTCAAACTTTGCTCTCTCCGTCGCACTAAAGAAAGCGACGATCACAGCAATTCCAAGAGTTTCTGATTCATAAAAGAAGACGATCCTCGTTTCCGTTCTTCTCTCTCTCTCTCTCTCATTCTCTCTCTATCTCATTCTCTCTATCTAATTCTCTCTCTCTCATTCTCTCTCTCTCACTCATTCTCTCTCATTCTCTCTATATCTCATTCTCTCTCTCACACATTCTCTCTCTCTCGTCGCACAATGGAGTTAGACGACGTGTGCTAGGCAGGGAAGCGGCGTCTGCATAATTCATCCGAATGTCCGAGAGGAAACGGTCCTCCTTGCACTCGCGCTCGCACGCACGCACGCACGCACTTCAGAACTTCTTTCTGTAGCGCCTCGCTTCCATATAATGGTTAAGTTTAAACGAGTGGAATAACTCCGCTGGTCATAGGTTCCCAAGCTGTTTTTTCGAGGCTGCTAAACTTCGTGATATTAAGCTTGAAAACTACGAGGCATACTGAGGGTATTATACTCGAAATGTCCGAGTGAGGAAAATAGTGGCATAGAATTTAATTTATGCATGCAATTTTTTTCTATGATTTTAAAGGATTAACGGAGACATTTTAACTTTAATCTTTTGTAGCTACTGAGTAGTTAAGTACCATGAAGTGTTATAAAATTTACGAAAACAGTTGTTTCTGGTAAACAAAATGATTACAGACGTAATATCTTGTTAAAACCAGATAACTTGAGCATAATGGCTACACTTCTTATATAACTTAATTATTTCGCTTTAAATAATATAAACATAGTTTGAATAAAACTAATAATAAATAAACTTAGGAACAATAATAATAAATTGATTTCATATAAAATGAGACCAAAAATTAAATGATTCAATCTAGGTGTTTAATTAAAAATGACATCATCACTAAACCCAGATTACAGGCATCGCGAATTTTAATGCGCCTGGCACTAATGACTGAATAATATTTCAATAAATTCTCTAATATTTATTTGATTTTAAATTAAAAAACAAATATATGGTGGGTGCTGAAAAACTGGCTGTAATTACGTTAAAATCTATCAAAAATATACTTTGTACAGGCGATAAGCTTATGAATATAACAAAAACTTGAATCATAGGTTACAAATTAAATTGTAGACTTCTTCTGTTCTAACAATACCACAACTATAATCGAAGCATGACTACTAATCTAAAAAAATTGGCATTGAGTAAGCCGTGGTCGTTTAGAGTGATCGAATCTACCTGAATGACTGCAGAGCTAGGTTGTTTACCGTGAGGTCCGGTGCGCACGCGTGACAGACAGCCGTATTACTCAAATTCCACTCTTTCGGAAGACACTAGGACACTTACCTAAAGAAAAGAAAACAAAGAATTAGAAAAGGCAAACATGAAATATTTTTATTGCATCAAAACAACATATAGTGAACTTGAGATAAATACAGAAATTAATTTGCTATTTTAAGAATTATTCTTTTTAAAATACCATGAGCTACCAGAACAAATTATTTTATTCATTATCGTATGATAATATATTTTCAGAATATGGTTGAGTAAGCAAATAATGGCCATAGGTTATGTAAATTGAGGTGTAAGAGGAACGACTTGTTACTATTAGGAAAGGGAAAACGGTAAGCTTTGCGGTTAATTTGGAAAAGTTAAGAAGTTGGTATATTGATAACTGTACGAGCGTGTCTCGTATTATTCTTGTCCTCCTACACGAAAGGAGAAAAACGCTAAGGTGAGAATTTCCGGTCAAAGATCATTTAGAATGCTTACATTAAAATTATTTTTACTTGCAACGCAACCATAGAGAAAGAGAGAGAGAGAGAGAAGATTTAAAAGAGAGGTTTGATATTAACTGCTGAACTTGTGAATTCTCAACAGAAAACTATATAAAATATTTTTTTTTCGATTTGCCCTTTTATTACGCCAGGAGCAGATCATTCAACTGAAGTTAATTAGCGAAGTGAAAATAAAGAGACCGTGAATACCTTCTATTCAAGTCGAAATCTGTATGAAAATACAATCGCGTTAAATATACAAAGATAATTATGAAAATCGAATGATAATTCTTTTTAATAATTTATTTTTTATTTAGATTATTTTTATATATGGAAATGAACTTCACGGGACATATGGACGGTAAAAGGTCAAATGTTCTCCAAATGCCGTAATAAGTACAGCATTTGGAGACCATTTTACCTTTTACCAGGTGATTTTCAGCTAATTGACCTAAGCTGATTCTGTATTTGGAAGCATTTAAATAGGATTTCAATCCTTATTTCCGAGAATTTCCCCGAAAAATATAAAATTAAACTTCCTTAAAAGAGATTTATTTAATGAAGAGAGAACGGGTTTAAGTTGATCTAATTCTACACAAATTCTTTTAGGCTTCCTTAATTGCCCTTTAAATAAAATGCTAACAATTTTGATTAACTTAAGCTATTTAACATTGTATTAATTTCTATAAGTTTTTTAAATAATGGCTTTAAAATTTTATTTAATCACACCCTTGAGGATAATTACATGTACTGTGAAATAGATATATATTTCAAATAAAGATTACTTTTAACGAGTATAATGCTGTACTTACTCTCTAAGAAAACGGAATGCCAAAACGCTTTTCCTGATACGAGTGAATGTGATATATTAAAATATGCGAAAGGTTATTTAACATTTTAGTTCAGTATCAGTGAAAGCAAAATAAATTGAATTCCAAATAAAAGGTAAAGATGAATTCCATGACTCATTGTCGCAAATTTCAATAATTGGAAAAGAAAGTTTTACCCTTAAATTATGAATATATTAATTAATGTTTGCGCAGTTCATATCGTATATTCGATAAATCCATGCCACTTTAATATAAATAAAATTAAAAAATAAAACAACTAAAATTTTGGAATAGAAATATATTTTCTGACGATATATACTATTAAAGCCTTTAAAGATGCAGAAAAAAGACAGTGTTTACCTTTGTAAGCTACATGTAAAAAAATACTTGTCTTGTTCCACAAACAAAATTTTTTTCAAAAACTTAGAAAATGAACGGATAGGGAAAGATTTCGAACTGAAGAGTTAAGCTGAAAATGGTGACGATGGAGATAAAACGAGAACTGAGAGGAATAATGAGTTCATGAATGCAATCAACCCGGAAGAAAAGAGTGAGAAAAATCACTGGTAAATGGGATTAAAGCGTAGCACAAATGAGAGGAAGAGAATTTTTGAAATGGAGAAAAAGTGAAAGGGACTAAAAGAAAAGGTAAAAAAGAAACGGATAGGGAGAGAAGAGAGACTATGAAGAGGAGCAAGTGAGAGGAACGACAATGGAGGAGAGAGAGAGAGAGAGAAAGGGAAAGAGAATAAGGCTGTGCGATAAGGATCTTGAGAGCAGAGATAGCGGTTACAAAAGCTCGAGGGATATCTGACCTATTCGGCACTTGGGTGTCCACATCAGAAGGATGCCGTCCCTTTCGGAAACGTCTGCTCGGCAGGAAATTAAAGCAGCGAGGGTCAAAGGGAGCCACGAATAAGGGGACGGCTGAGATAAGAGGTAAGGGTGAGGGGGCGTGAGTGAGGGGCGAGAGGGTGGAGGGGGTGAGAGGGTGAAGGAGGTGAGAGGGTGGGGAAGGTAAGAGGGTGGGGGAGGTGAGAGGGTGGGGGAGGTGAGAGGATGGGGGAGGTGAGAGGGTAGGGGAGGTGAGAGGGTGGGGGTGAGAGGGTGGTGGAGGTGAGAGGGGGGGAGGTGAGAGGGTGGAGGAGGTGAGGCAAAAGGCGCTCCGATGAAGCGTATGTGGATACGGAGAGCGTGAACACGAGGCCCGAAAGAGTCCTTCCAAAGGACGGTTTCTATTTCAAAGGATTATTCGAGGCGTAGAATCCATGACCACTCGAGAGGAGAGAGCGCGAGGCGAAAATTAGAGTTTTTATCGGGCTTCTACACTTCCTGTCTTAGAACACATACAGGGTATTACATTTATCGTAAAGTAGGATTAATACTTTTAGTAAGATATATGTGCATACATACACGTGCGCACTCACTCCTTTCAGTATATTATGGGTTAATATTAGGAGTTTTCTCGTCGTTCGACAGAAAAATGATAATTTTCACATTCTTTTTTTAGATATTTATGCGCCATATTCGAGACCAAGTTTCTCAAGCTCCAATCCATTATTTATGTATACAATTAAATATAGCCAGCATGAAGACCCGTAAAATTATATAACCAATATTGAATTAAATCTAACAACCCATTATTGTGTTCAACGCCAGCGAGTTATAGCTTAAATCCCATCAATAGTTAGGTGACTGGTGCCACTTAGAATAATTTATCTTAATTGATAAATTACAGTAGATAAAGGAACACTTCATTAAAAGTTTAAAGTACTATCTAGAATGTTTGCCAAAATTTCAATGACATAAATTTACTGTAGATGCCTCTCGATAAAATCTTCATACGATATATCATGAAATACATTTTCTTCTATAATAATTTCCGTTTCCTTTAAGTCGTTCCCCAGAGACCTCGACTATATCAATCCGTCACTTTGATTTTGAAATCGAATTCGATGGTACGGCAAATTACGAAGAGTTAAAAATCGATTTAGCAGCGATGAAGTTTTAAAAGAGAAAGTAGCTCACAAAAAAACAAACAGCTGGATTAATAGAAAATTGAGAGATGGAATGCCTTTGGAAAATCGAATGAGGGAAAAAAAGGGGATAATACTGGGGTATGTGAGTGGACGAGGGAGGGAGACGGTAAAAGGACAGTAGATGGAGGGAGAAAGTTTTGTAACGGACGAAGGAGAGAGAGAATGTGTCGGCGGAAGAGAGGGGGATAGGTGGGAGGGGAATAGGTGGAAGGGGAATAGGTGGAAGGGAGGGGGATATAGGGAGGGCAGGGAGATAGGTGGAAGGGAGGGGGATAAGTGTAAGGGAGGAGAATAGGCGAAATGGAGGGCTATAGGTGGAAGGGAGGGGGATAAGTGTAAGGGAGGAGTATAGGTGGAAGGGATGGGAATAGGTGCAAGGGTGTGGGATAGATGGAAGGGAGGGGGACAGGTGGATGGGAGGGGATAGGTGGAAGGGAGGGGGATAGGTGGAAGGTAGGGGAATAAGTGAAAGAAAGGAGAATAGGTGTAAGGGAGGGGGATCGATATGAGGGAGGGGGGTAGGTGGAAGGGTGAGGGATAGATGGAAGAGAGGAGGATAAGTGGAAGGGAGTGATATATGTGGAAGGGAGGGGAATAGGTGCAAGGGTGGGGGATAGATGGAAGTGAGGAGGATAGGTGGTAGGGAGGGGGATAGGTGGAAGGGATGGGGATAGATGGAAGGGAGGGGGATAGATGGAAGGGAGGGGGATAGGTGGAAGGGAGGGGGATAGGTGGAAGGGAAGGGGATTGGTGGAAGGGAGGGGGATAGGTGGAAGGTAAGGGGATAGGTGGAAGGGAGGGGAATAGGTGGAAAAGAGGGGGATATGTAGATGGGAGGGGAATATGTGGAATGGAGGGGGATAGGTGTAAGGGAGGGGAATAGGTTGAAGGAAGGGGAATAGGTTGAAGTGAGGGGGATAGGTGGAAGGGAGGAGGATTGGTGGAATGGAGGGGGATAGGTGGAAGGTAGGGGGGTAGGTGTAAGGGATGGGAATAAGCGGATAGGAATGGAGTGGGAGAGAATGGGTGAAGAATATAAGGTGAGAAGGGAAGATGCGGTGGGATGCGTTTCGCGATGGAAGAGGTGAGAAATGGACGCGTGTGCGACCATGAGTGGAAAAAGGAAGGGAAGCGGAATGAGCTAAAAGTACGATTCCCACACGACAGTTAAGGAAATTATAAAAAGTTGCGTAGAGTGAGGTATATAAAGGGACAGAAGACCTATTTTTCTGCGAAATAAGGAATTATTTGTGAAAACATTTTGCAATGCCCGCGTAAAAATGTTTCAAGTCCACCATTTTCCTAGGAAGTATGAAAACGCAAGTATAAAGTCAGCATGGAAAGTGAAATGAAGGCTACGAGAAATGGAATGAAGCGTACGTGGAGGGCGGAAGCCGGGCTAAGGACACTAACAGGAGGTGATGGTGGTAATTGGGGAGCAGAATTAGGCGTAATACACGACTGCGTCGACGGGACAGATAAGATGGAATACCGGAAATATGGAACGAACAGAGATTCTCTACGGAAGAAACTGGTTCTATATGTTGCAGCATGCAAAGCAGTATTTTAATAAATGGTTGTTTTTTATTTTATATCTTTCTCTAAAGTCTTAAGAATTAAAATCTTTCTGAAACATCATTAGTGATTAATTAATATACTCGATTTAAAAACTCGTCCTATATTATATTTTTTAACTGCATCCAAAATAATGACTTGTTATATTTTAAACAAGTTAAAAGAAAGGTGTACACCTATATTTATTTTAATATCTGATATTAGAGAAATAATTTTTTTCAGAGGTTTTTTCATTAACTCAAATGGTAATAAATATCTGCCATTAATAGTAATTTATCCTTTATGTAATTAACACATGTTGCGCGAAATTTAAGCTTTCATCAATAATTATCTCGGGAATATATTTATAATCTAAATTGAGGAATAGTTTTGGCAACATAAATTGCTTTAGTATTCGCGCAATGGACTATTGCGCCCATTTTCATCATTTGCATTCAACGACGACCGTCTCTGTCGTTCGTTTTAAACTTCGGCAGTTAAAAACTAATTACGCTCAAAATGACGTCTAATATTTCGTAACCTTTTAGTGTTTGTTATTATCCTCCGGTTATGAAAAACTGCCAAGATGTTACAAAACTTCAATTCAATCAAAAACATTCATCTAAACTTCCTCTGACTCCTCTAAGTTGCTTAATTAATTCAATAAAACAGACTTTTCTTGAAAACGACTGAGAAATTTGAAGAATGGCATATTTCCCTAAAACAATACGAGATAGCTCGACAGCAATTTAGGGAAAGTTCTAGCTTTCCCGATTTGCAAATACTGTTTTACACGTTTTTTCTGGTTAAACTGACACAAGAGGTACTTCAACGAACAAGTTGTTAAGTCAGAAAACAACTAAATTATTACAGGAATAGCCTTCCGAAACAGGGCTTAAGCAGGATCGCCGCGAAAATCCGCTTATGGAATTTGGTTTCACGGCGATAAAATTCCACCACCAGCTAATTGTTTGGCCATCAATTCTGGAGCGGGTTTGTCACGTTGGTGCGCTTGGCGCTGGGCGAATGTGCGCCGCGGGAAAGGAAGAGGCAAAAGAGGGAACAATGAGGGAAAATGGGGTGGGGAGATAAGAGGAGGAGAAATACGAGGTGTTAGCCGGAAGAGAGAACATGAGGAGAGAAGGGAAGGTGAATGCGACGAGATGGATGGGAGGAGAGGAGGAAGAAAGGAAGGAGGAGAGGAGGAAGAGGAGAGGAGGAAGAAGAGAGGGAGGAGAGAGACCCATGAAGTTTGGAGCGAGGAGATATGACGAGAGGGGGTGAGACGGAAGAGTGAGGGGAGGAGGAAGGCGAGGACGGTGCGGACAAGGGATTCGGGAGTGAGGAGTCCAGAGATGGAGGGAGGAAGGCCTTTCCCTAAGTCGCGGATACACCGATCGTTAACTCTAGTAGTCGGTGAGAGCGTTCATGCCGCGCCGTAGTCATGGGCCGTGCGGGATCCTCCTGCTGCTCTCTTTATACACTTAGGCGCCATACACGTCCTTGATATGCTTCGAATGACTCGGCCAGATGATGCAATAACTCGAGCTGCCTCGCCTCCCTGTTTTTTGCATGATACCTCGTGTAACATTTTTCGTTGCCACCCATCTCTTAAAATTCGCTTGCGGAAAATGTTAGCTCTCGAGAGAGAGGGAAAAAATCCATAAAACTCCCTATGGGTCAAATTTACCACGAAATGTTAAAGGGAATAATTCACTTTCATTCTTTCTCTGCATCTAAAAATATATCCCATCAATCAGCGATACGCGAAATCGGTCCAGCGTAATGTATACGTGGGATATCTCTAAGGTCTCCAACTTAGGATTATAAATTACTCATATATGTCACATTTGAAGTAAGGGTAAGGCACAAAATATGGTCTCCTCTCCTAATATGGCTCCCTCACTTATTTCATCACGCACGCAAAGCCATCACACAAAAAGCAAGGAACTGCTTCAGTAAAGAACCGTCAGTTCCTTGTGAAGGTTATCCGACAGATAACCTCTGTACAATCAATGACAGCTCTGGAAAGTGAGTTTTTAACCTCATCAACTTTATCTCATTATTGTTTTAAGGAAGGTGTAGATTTATAAGGAGCGGTTAACGCAGTTAGTTGTCTATATGATCAATATTCTATTAATATTTTTTATGCGTTGCCGGGGCAACGTGGTATGAGGTAGTGGCAAACATGTTAACTTTTGTCGAATTTCCTATTATGGTTCCCCTCGTGGGTCCAAATATGGCATTAGGTTTCAGTCAATTATATCAATGTAACAGTTTTTAAATTTATTTGGTGCTTTTATGAAGTTAATTTTCAAAGCATTTGAAAGTTTTAAATCTGAGTATCCCTCCTAAATATTGCACTACGGTGCAGAATAATGTATTCCGTCATAATAACGATAAAGTTTAAATGAGTACAAAAATAAATTGATAGCATTTTTGTATATTCGATCGACTTGTTGAAATACAGGATAATGAAATAAAAGATTGCACGATAAGAATTTCTCCTGAAAAGTGTACTTGCTAACATTAATAACTCTGGAACAGTGGCGGATCCAAGGGAGGGGCGATGGGGGCGATCGCCCTCCCCTTGGAGGACCACATTGCCCTCCACTAGGTGCATTCTTAAATTCATTCTGCGCAACATTCATTGTTTCTACACCGAAGATTAAGTCTGTATAACAAGGGAAAGAAAGATTCTGATGGAGGTAGGGATTTTTAAAATGTATGGTTGTCGGCAGAGGAGGAATCAAGACGGGGGGGAGGTAATTGGGGCAAAGCCCCCTCCTTGGGAAGGTTCTGGATCCGCCCCTGCTCTGAAATATTTACCTACTTGCTACATTATAGTAATAATAAAATCTACGGGGAAATCTGAAATATCCATAAACATATAATCTGTAAATTTTAATGGTATATTAAGTAGTTATAATCACCTTTACAAGAGTTTGAAAAATAACGAAAACTTGAACTACCGCTGTTATGAATCCTAAAAGAATGCGATTAGATTAAAATTAACTCATTTAATCGGTTAACTTCTCAGTAACAAAATGCTGGAACTAAAAATATCAAGCACGTGGACATCAATTAGTAAAACTCTAAGTGTTCATACGAGCGAATAAAATGTATTTTGGAGGTGAAATCTAATTGATGATAATGGTGGTATAGCCTCGAGAATTAAGAAATGAAATGGGTAGAGTGAAAGGGATTTGTGTCCCGCAAAGTGACGGTTGAGAAGAAAAAAATACACGCGATATGAGAATCGAAAGAAAAGAAAAATAATAAAGAGAGGAAGGGGAGTGGGAAATGAGAGAAAGGAAGAGAGAGGAAGAAAACAAGGGAAAGTGGAATGGGATATAAAAGGAGAAGAAAGAGAGACGAGGGAAGGAGAGACAGTGAACAGGAGAAGAGAGAGACAGAGAAGAAGGATAGAATGGAACTGGACAGTGAAAGAGGAATCCTAAGGAATACTTTTCCTCCCCAAAGATCTCCTTATTTCGCTTTCAAAAAACCTCTTTATCTTTCTTTTCCCTTAGCTAAAATCCTTGGAAAACACCGTCCTATCTCTCCTTCGCATTTCCACCTCCGGCCAATACGCCTTTCCTCGGCTTTCCGTCCTCTTGCTACAGCATAGCGGGGAAAAACTTTAGGCAATAAAGAAGGTTGTCGCGGAAGGAAGTGTTGGATTCATTGGATGGGTGTGTGTTGTCGAAGGGAATGTAGAATGGTGGAGGGAGATGTAGGGCGGTGTGGGATGGGAATAGGAGGAGGGAGAGGGGGAGAGAGAGGGGGAGGGTAGGGGGTGGGTAGGGGGAAGGAGGGATGGGAAGAGAGAGGGAGGGAGAGGATAGGATGGCGTGGAATAGGAGAACCGATTATGAAAGGTCACGTGGACGTAAGAGGAGATAAGGGAGAAGGTTGCGCTGAGGGGGAGAGAGGGATATTCCGTGAGTTCCACCGGTTCCCTCCGACAGAAGTTAACAGCGATGCCATAACCCAGGAAAGCCGATGACACGTCCCTGCCTCTGAGTTCTTCCTTTTTTCCCTCAAGACCTACGATGAAAATAAAGATGTTGTGGATCACGTACTATTGGAAAACTTTTCTTCCAGGAAAACGTATTGGCAAAATGAAACTAATCGCAACTCTATGAATATTGTAGCAAAGAGTGACGTTTTCTTGAAACTATTACAGTCACGTCACTTTATGGCAGAAATATATTGTCTAGAATTAATCTAATTAGACAAAATGAGGCAATCAAAATTTTTCAAATTCTTTGCGATTCCTTGGTGTTATTTGAGTGTGAATTTTTTTGATGGATAGTATAAAATGAAAGATTTATATTCGATGTCATTATTTGATGGAAAAGATATTTACTTTTCATGAATTATTAAACGTCACATTTCCTTCCACAGTTTGAATGGCCGATACCAGATGTCACATTCTCCTTTCATGCCAAACAAGGCACTTGTATCAATGATACGGTAACGTTACCTTTAATTAATATTATGTACGTGAATCACGGTGAGTTTTATCTATGGTGTAAACAATTGCGATTCTTATAAAAATGAATTAATTATACGTTAAAATGGAGTATTACAAGCAAGTGATGAAGAGATCGAAGATTATATCTCCAGAAATCATGGAAATCTTGTAAATGTTGATCTCGTTTTGGCATCTTAAATGGGGTACAGAACGATGCTTTTGTAGGCAATCATAGTTCATAGGCAAAGAGTGAATCACTCGCGGAAGACAGCGTGATGGATGAGCGGAGGGTGAATTTTTCCGAGCGCCGTTCATCTTAATCCGCTTCTCGGAACTGGATGACAACGAAGCGTGACGAAAGAGAAAAGTCTACGAAAACATGCTGGATAGCGAAAAAAGAACGTTTGGGAGACTCGCAGTCTTATTACTTCACCGTGTGAGCCAAGGGCCCATAAAATTGCTCATGTGTTTAACGTCTGGGGGAGGAGGACGTGAAGGAAGAGCGAGGAGGTATTGAGAGAGGAGGGGGAGAGAGAGAAGGGAGAGAGAGAGGATGGAGAAGAGAGGATGGAGAGAGAGAAGGAGAGAGAGAGGATGGAAAGAGAGAGGATGGAGAGAGATAGGAGGGCGAGAGATAGGAGGGAGAGAGAGATGAGTGAGAGGAGGGAGAGAGAGGAGGGAGAGAGAGGAGGAAGAGAGAGGAGGGAAAGAGAGAGAAGGGAGAGAGAGGGGAGGGAGAGAGAGAGGAGGAAGAGAAAGGAGGGGGAGAGAGGGGAGAGAGGAGGGAGAGGAGAGGAGGGAGGGAGAGAGAGGAGGGTGGAGGAGAGAGAGAGGAGAGGGAGAGAGAGAGGGGGAGGGAGAGAGAGAGGAGGGAGAGAAAGTAGGGAGAGAGAGAGGGGGAGAGAGGAGGGAGAGAGAGGAGGGAGGGGAGGAGAGAGGAGGGGGAGAGAGAGAGGGGAGGGGGGAGAGAGAGGGGGGAGGGAGATAGAGGGGGAGAGAGAAGAGAGGGAGAGAGAGGGGGGGGAGGTAGAGAGAGAGGGGGGAGGGAGAGAGAGGGGGAGAGAGGAGAGGAGGGAGAGAGAGGAGGAGAGAGAGAGAAAGGGAGAGAGAGAAAAGAGGGAGAGAGGGGGGAAAGAAGTGGGAGAGAGAAATTTGTCAACATATTCCATTGCGCAAGAAGATATGAGCGCCTCGAATTTTTCAACCTACGAAATTCATTCAAATTCATCTGTCGTGAACTTAAAAATAAGACTATGAGTTCCGATATTTTTAGGTGGTCAAATAAGAAAAATATTTTACTGTTATATTGATCGAAATGCTTTCATTATTAATGCAAAAGCGATTATATAAGGTGATAAGATTGAAAATTTTATTTTATTAATTAGGGTCACTTATTAATGCCCAGAAGGTCTTTCACACAACTGTCACACAAACAAACATAATTTTGGGGAAATTTATGTACGCTGAAACCATCGGAAAGTTTATTTTTAGGCGTTCTTTACCAGCGAAGCGGCACTGGTGGATCGCCTTATGAACACGTCTCCTCCGTCCATCCGTCCAAAACTATTGGGCGGATTTTAATTGAGTATTAATGATCCTTATTCAAATTTATCGCCAAATTATGATTTTGAACTGCCTCCGTAAATTAGAACTTCCACTTTATGTAAGCTTAAATAAACTTTTCTTGTTAAATGCCATAAGTCAAGCAACAATACTATATTTTTCTATCCCTAGCTCTTACTTGACCAGAACCGTATCGATTAGAACGTCTATTCGGATATAAAACAACATTTACCACAAAAAAAATTCCGAAGACAACATAATTACGACTTCTAGTTTTGGAGATAAAAATTTGAGAAAACGCCAAGCATGGCAACACATATTTTGTCTATCGCTACGACAATTCTATCAGCAAACAACAAAAGGAAATCGATATTTTTCCTATACGTGGTCTCATATGTCCTGTGAGATATATATTGAAAGATTTATTCGAACAAAAATGACCGCGGGGACCCACATAATTACGGCGGCTTCTAGTTTTGGTATAAAAATTCTAGAAAACTCTAAGCATAACAACACATACTTTCTTGAAATCAGTCGATACGACGATTCTATTTGCAAACAGCGATTAATAAACCATGTTGTTCCTCTCCCAAGCTCTTATATGATTCGTGAGATATAGATTTAAAAATTTTGTCAGATAAAAGACAAAAATTGCCACAAAAATCTCCGCGAGACCATATAATTACGACTTATAGTTTCCTAGATAAAAATTCAAGAATCGCCCAATCTTTCGAGACTGTTTTTTACGCATTTTCCTTAAATAACAACTTTGATATCTTTGTGTATTCCATTTATGGAGCATACTTATCCCTTCTTGTTGCATAAAAGAGGGTGGCCAAATCGCGGCTCTCGAGCCGCATGCGGCTCTTTTAGCTTAGTATGCGGCTCCTTTAAACTTTACATTCAGAAGCATGTCAACGTATTTCAGTGCATAACACAATGTCGCAGTGCGACTTGAAATGCGCTGGGGGATGCTTAAATTATGTATTATGTATGTATTTATATTTGAATTTTTCGATACAGATTATGTTTAACTGTTCGTAAATTTATGAAAACAATGTGTCATTCGGCTCTCAAACTTCTGAAGATTATTGAATGCGGCTCCGAGGGTAAGTTTGGCCACCCCTGTAATATATAATGTGTGGTTGATAGAGCAGCATTAAGCATTTCATAAAAAAAACAAAGCAATATTTTTTGGAAATGATTCAAACAAAATATGAGAGCAACATTTTTAGATTAAGAGTTTCGCCAAAAAGAAATCGTGAAAATTTACAGTTGGCAAAGGATGTTGCTAATATGGTGCTGTTATGAACCGAATTCTTGATGATAAAGTTCTGAAAGGGACGTTATTGATTAATACTTCACAATTGCAGAAATGAAACAGAGTGTCTTTGGAACATTCCTCACAGCACTCCAATATTGCAGCCATTTTTAGTCATTCTTTACAAAAAGTAAAAAAATGAACGCCGTATGGTCAGGTCGCGTCCGTTTGTCGGTCCATCTCTCCGTCCGCATGTTTTATCTGCTTGACTACCCGAATGCGATGCTCATGAATTTAGTATTTAGGACATGAGGGCAAAGAAAATGAGAATATGATACAAATGGTTCATGTAGTCTATTCGGGAGAGCCTCTTTACTGTTGACAAAAAAATGAACTTTTCTTTATATCTCGCACAATATCACTACTGGCATATCATTTTTCAGTTCTTAGACATTATACTCAGCCATTAATATTTATATTTTTTTACATGATAACAAAAATCGTAAAGAACACCCCTGACTCACATTTATGCACGCATGATGAGCGCATCATTCCTCTCTTGTTTCCATCCGAGTAATTATGACCAAAGGAACTTACTTTTCCGTCATCAGTTCAAAGTCCCATATCATGCTATAGCATGCAATCGTAGACATACCCGTAAAGGTTAGAAGATATCATTAACTATCGCTTAAATTTCCACCTTTATATAACAGCAGCGTTTTTAAGACGCGATAAAGGTGGTGATGATTTGGAGGAGGCCTCAAAAAGGAACAAGATGGCCTCGAAGGGGAAAAGAAGAGAGAAGCCCCGCAAAGCGCAAGAATGGCTGGGTGCGCCAAGCCGAGGGTGGGGAGCCCTCGGGAGTGGGAAGGGGGGCATAGGGGCGGTAAAGGGCACCAGGGGCGACCCCCGAAGGCCTGGGTACTACTAGAAGCAGCAGCCTCGAAACACGCGGCCCCTCCCGCCCCCGCAACCTTCCTTCCCTTCCCAGTTCTCCCCGGTTGGTCCGACTCGAAAGGGAGGAGGGGAGGAGATTCGACCCTCCTCCAAAAACCAGACCCAGAGAGTCGTATTTCACTCGCGGTCTCTTACCTCCGCCCCGCCTCCCGCCCCTCCACGCCCCCTCCATCTCCGCCAAACTCCTAGCAACTCCTTATTTAACCTCTTCCCGATCGATTCCCTCATTTCACCCCAAAAACTCCTCTTCCCCTCTTTTCCATTCCAAACCCCAACTACCTCTCGCCCACTGCCTCTCTCTCCCTCTCTCTAACTCTCTATCTCTCTATCTCTCTAACTCTCTATCTCTCTCTACCCGTAACACAACCCACGGCGTCTCGCCGCACCTTTCCGCCTCCTCACCCTCCACCCCCTCTGCGCTCCACGGCCGCCTCCGTCTCCCGTAATCGCCCTCAGTTTGCACCGGCATCTCGCAAAACCCCAAGCCGACGACCTTCGCCGTTGCAGCTATGCTCCAGACCTCCGTTTATTGCATCTTAAAGTCCTAATGGGGAGATTCTACTGCGGTAAGGCGATGAAGTGATGGAAATGCAACTGAAAATATCGTCCCTCGACTGCAGATGGAACGTAGGTTCGGTAAATGACGTGTGCATTACAGTGTTCGCGTGCGAGTTATATTTGCCTTGGATCCCACAAACATGCAATGACACTCGCTTCGGTCTTTAGGTTCCTCAGTTTTGCTCTACAACCTCTCATACCTAAGCGCAAACTGTTACAAGTGCAAACGATAGTTTTTATAATATTTATTCAACAGCAATAATACAATTGCCCATCGGTATAGAAGATCACATGTCTCTCCATAACCAAATCTATCAGTGTTAGAAACTGGAATAAGCCAAAAAATTTACAAAGTAATAACAGTTTTAGTAAGCTACACATGCAAAGTAGGCTTCATAAGAAGAAGACGATGGAGACATTTGAAGAGCTTTAATGCATGGTTGTTGCAATGAAATGTCATATATATATATATATATATATATATATATATATATATATATATATATATATGGATGTCAACAAGGTGTTGGGATGAGGAAACTCTCTGTAGCTGAAGAAGGAGTAGTTCCGAAAGCTTTACGTTTGTGATGTTTCTGTGTTTTTGTGTTATTTTACGTGTGTCGCTTCGACATCCCCGGGGCCTCGCCAACCTGAAGTCGTCTGATTGGTGAGTGCTCACTGGGTTTCCTCATCCCAACACCTTGTTGACATCCATATATTCATTTTACCTTTCCTTTTCCGTAAGTTGTTATATATATATATATATATATATATATATATATATATATATATACACACTCATAGGTAGTCTGTCCTTAGACAGGTCCGTGGTTATTCATTGTTAAACCTGGTTCTCCATATACTCCTATTTTCCGCTGTCCTCTTCATGTCTTGATAACTCTCTTTCCCTTTCAAATCGTCTATCAGCTGAAACCTTTTCCTACCTCTTTCCCTCTTCCCATCTAGTTTTCCTTCTAACACGTCTTTAATCATACTCTCTCTCCTCAGGTAATGTCCAACCCAGTTTGCCTTCCTCTTTCTGATAATCTGTATAATCATTTGCTTCTCTCCTATTATTCGTAGCACTTCATCGTTTTTCATCCTATCTGTCCATTTTATCTTCAACATTCTCCTCCAAGTCCACATTTCAAAGCTTTCCAAGTATTTTATGTCATTTTTCCTTAGCGCCCATGTTTCTGCCCCGTACACAGTTATACTCCATACATAGCATTTTATGAACTTCTTGCGGATATCTTCCCTTATATTCCCCGTAAGTAGGTGTTTCTTTCTTCTAAAAGCCGCTTTTGCTTTTCCTATTCTAGTTCTGATCTCATCCATACATTTTGCTTCTCTTGTTATGATGCTTCCAAAGTATTTATAGTCTAAAACTTGTTCTAAAGGCTTTCCTCCATTACCTACGTTCAGATTCTCGTCAATGCGCGATATTCGAATTAACTTGGATTTTTCTGTATTTATTTCCATACCGTATATTCTACCTGTTATTACTAGTCCTACATACGTATGAATCTAGTGAAAGAGAGCTTCACATCACACATAATGTGAAAATAGAAACATTGGAAATGCTTTATACGACATGGATTGGATGGGAAATTTAATCGCTGACTTTAAGAGTTTGATAATTATTCATCTATCGTTCTCCCACACCATAAGAGTAGCGGAGAAATTCCACATCTGCTTATACTATAACCAGTGAATCTTAATTAATCATCACTTCACTCCGTAAGATCAACGTCGTAAATATAATCACGACAGCTTCTCTCGGAGATCTTGCATTAAATTGGAGTGCGCGCAGTTATTTCCCTCGAAAGATTATGCTTCTTCCATTGTTTTCCCTTGGTGAATAAAAAAGCCATTATTCGTTAAATCGTTAATTCCAAAGAATTTTATAGCTGTAAATGTGAAGAGTTTTCTTAAAGCGAACTGGTTCAAAATAAAATTTAGGTCTATGAGCGCTGCAAATTAAAGTAAGGGGATTGCGTTCGGGAATCAAAGCCGTATTTTTCATTTCCATTTGAGGAAAATAGGCTAGAAATATGAGCAGAAATTTTGGAGAAGCGTTTTCTCGGCGCGAGAAGGCAAAATGGCGACCTATTGGAGCGAGACAGAGGCACTGCTACGAGGAGCGGGATTCGCTACTTTGGTATATATAAACAGAAAACGTGGATTTATTCTGGAATTCGTGCCTTGACAAAAAAGAAGGTGCATGCAAGGTGGAGATATACAGGGAAGTATTTCAGAGGCGAAATGGTAACAGTAAAGACACTTGATACATATTTCCTGTAGACACACACATCAAATCTATTAATTAATTTGAAATGAAATTATATTAATTCGAAAAATCTAAATTAAAGATAGTTTTGTAGGAATAGCCTAAGTGACCTACGTCCGTTGTTCCAGGAAAATTACTTACAGTAACAATCAACGTGAGAGATGAATGTGAATATCTGCAAAAACTCCTGTACAGATTGAAAGCTGAAACAAATACTTACTTACATATGTGTATATAATTATATTTATATTAACGCATGTAATATTTTGTTATTCTACCGAGAAATTAAATGACAATGAAAATCGTCCGATTGCACCTAAATTTATTATTAAACCCCTGAGCGATCGCGCGTGGTAATATTCCACCCAAGCCACATTTCGCAGCTCTGGTTTTTCCAAATGCCTCTCCTCGAGTTCCGAATACCATCAAATATGTGACTTTTCTTTCAAAAGTTCCGGTTTCGTACCACATTTAGTCGAGTTGAGTCCAAGGTTCAGTGACGACGTCCTTCGCTTCGCTGTTAACATGTGTTATTTTCCTCTTTCCAACGTTATGGTGATTTGATTTTGGAAGTTACCGAGTCAATACCAGCGTTTATGTTTGTTTTCTCCTGTTTGGACGTTTTTGAATGCTTCGTATTTCTAAAGCCCTTCGTTACTACAGTAGCATTTAACTTTCGGCCTCATTAGGCACGGCAAATAAAAATTATAACATCACATCTCGAACATGGCACATGGTATGATATATAACTATAAAATAAAATCAATTAATAAATGTAAATCTAAAAATAAAAAATAAGCATGTCAGTGCTGCAGTATTCAAATATTTGAACGTGATATATTTACAAACAGCGTAACCATACTCAAAAAAATTGCGGGAAAACTGCCAGATAAAATTAAAAATAAAATTTTTTATTCTTTATCATTTTTAAAACAATTTCAACTGTTTTGTCGCGTTACCTGTCAGGTTTTACAGAAGAGGAGCGACTTTTTTATACAGTTTATATTAAGACAGAAATAATACAAAAATAGATAAATAACTGCTAAAAAGACATATTAGTAAAAAATTGTTGTAAAAACCATAGTGATATATGCTTTTAGCAAATGAAATGTATAAAAAAAATTAAAATGCTCATGAGTTTTTATAATAATCTTGTATAAATCTTGTTGAGAAATATCTTGGATTGCTTATGAAAATTCAAATAAAAACAAATTACAAACATTAAAAACTTTAAAACTGAGATACGTTATGAAATTAAGAAGTGTGTTCATAGCTAGAGCTACATTAAATAAATTAGTCAAATTAAATCAACTTGAACTGAAATACAATACAATAATCTGTTTTCTAAAACCAATAAATACCATCTCTGAAAAATACGAAACTTAAAAACACTATTATAAGTAAAAATATACTATTACGGCATAATACAACGAGTCACCCTCTAGATCAATATTTTTAAATTAAATTAAATAGTAAAAATATCATAACTTCTCTCTCTCTCTGTATTGACACAAAGCGTTAACATTATAAGTAAAAGATATGGTTTCTATTAGCGCAACAAAAGATCGAAAAATGGAAGTTGAGATAGATGATGAAATTCGCAGAGAAAAGCCATCATTCGGGAGCCTAAGTGGGAACCTAGCCGACACAAGAGTTCACGTCCTCCAGGGCTCCACACTCTCCCTTTAAAATTTCAATGGTAACCTATTAGTCTTTAACAGACGCTCCACCACCAACATCGAGGCCTTTAAATCCTCATGTCCCATCCAACACCGTGCACTTCGAGTTCTGAGAGACAAAACGTCCCTAAATGGAGAAGAGAGCGGAAGGAGAAGATGGAGAGAGAGAAAGAAAGGAAGCGGTCTCCGCAGGTTCCACGCTATGGAGATAAGGGCGGGAAGGGAATAATGCGAGAAATGGGAACGGAGGCAGGCGAACAGGAGTGCCGCCATCACTTACCACCCTCCTTCAAGCCAAACACATACGAAACCATCCCTTATCCCTCGTAATCCTCGGAGGGCGCGCGTCTCCCTCGCCCTCCGCCCGCCATTCTTTCCTTAAGCCCATTGCCCTTTAGGCCCTCCGCCGCAGAAGAAGAGAGCTCCCACGCATAGGGATGCGGAGAAAAGGAAAAGCAAGGCTCTCCGTCGAATCGAGCGCGGCAAAGGTTATTTATTCTCGAGTTCTCAGAGAGAGTGGACGTTGGAATCGAGAGACGGAAAGAAAAGGCCTTCTGCACATTCTGTCTTGACCTCCGCCAAGCATTCCGTTAACCGCTAGAGGCGAGGGGCCTTATCGCCCAGCTAGGCCACATTGAATCCATCGTTGCAATCCACATTTTAAAAACATAATCCCGATTCTCTTTTTTACCGTAACCTCGTTTCGAATCTCCGAATCCTTCCCATAATACCAATCAAACCTCTTCCTTCGATCTCACTTCCTCTGGCCGCAGGCGTCAGACATTCGACCCTTCCAACCCATCCCTCGCTTCTCTTCTCTTTGCCAACCTCTTTCTCCTCGCCGTTCTCTCGGCTATATTCTCCCCCTCTTTCTCTCACTATTCTTTCCTCCATCCCGCCAGACCCATTCATCTTCCACTTTCTCTTCTTCTACTATAGGATTACTTCTACTTCCTTCCTGTTAAACCCAACCCACGAGCCGCCGCTAACAAGATCCCAACCTCTATCCCTAGGACTCGTATATCTCCCTCTCTCCCCTCTCTCTCTCCCTATCTCTCTCTCCTAAAAGTCATTAAGCATGGGCAAATGCTAGCACCCAGAATCTTTCCTCACGATATAATTTATATCATTTACGCCGTGCGGACTGCGAAAAGAAAACCAAAGATAATATCTTATCGCAATCTCAGTAACATCAGTCAGGATTCTCTACAAACTGCTGCCTCACAGCTCCCATTTAATAACATCTACCTCACTGATGTCATTAATTCTAAGGTCCTCTTACTAAATAGCTCCTTACTTCAACTCCTTGATGAACTTGCACCAATCCATATCAAGCGCGTGAAACAACCCCACCCCTTGGGCGAATGACTCCATACGATCTCTCATGCGTAGAAGAGGTATGGCATTTCATTATTTTTTAAATCGAAGAAAATAACAGACCACGATTACTATAAGATCCTCCGCAATAGATTCAAGAAAGAAATTCGCAATGCCAAAACATCTTTTGCTCAGGATCTACTTCAGTCAAATTCCTCACCAAATTCCTTGTGGACCAGTCTATCTAAACTCGGCGATTATCACCCTAAAAAAGAATACTTGCCACACACCCTTCACCCAGATTAACTCAATAATCACTGAACAACTTTATCCCTATTAATACATAGGTCAAAGGCTCAATAAGCGAAATATTGAACCAAAATATTTTAACGGAGACTCCTATTAACTTCACTACTGTCACGCATGCAGAACTAAAGAAAGCCTTCCTAGCCACTAATCCATCGGCTCTTGGTGTAGACAAAATTCCCATTATCTTCTTCCACAAAATCATCCCCATAGTCTTACCCTTGGTCGCTCATATTTTCAACTACTCACAACTAAAAGACACCTCCCCTATTCGATGGAAATTTTCCATAATACACCCCATGCCCAAAACGTCAAATCCATCCAGCTGTAATGATTTTCGTCCTATCAGCATTTTTCCATCTATCTCAAAAGTCCTTGGACAACTTGCCCATCAACAAATAGTCATCATCATAGGTAGTCTGTCCGTAATTATTCTTGGTTAAACCTGGTTCTCTATATACTCCTATTTTCCGCTGTCCTCTTCATATCTTGATACCTCTCTTTCCCTTTCAAATCGTCTATCAGCTGAAACCTTTTCCTACCTCTTTCCCTTTTCCCATCTAGTTTTCCTTCTAACACGTCTTTAATCATACTCTCTCTCCTCAGGTAATGTCCAACCCAGTTAGCCTTCCTCTTTCTGATAGTCTGTATAATCATTCGCTTCTCTCCTATTCTTCGTAGCACTTCATCGTTTTTCATCCTATATGCCCATTTTGTCTTCAACATTCTCCTCCAAGTCCACATTTCAAAGCTTTCCAAGTATTTTATGTCATTTTTCCTTAGCGTCCATGTTTCTGCCCCATACAATGCCATACTCCATACATAGCATTTTATGAACTTCTTGCGGATATCTTCCCTTATATTCTCTGTAAGTAGTTGTTTTTTTCTCCTGAAAGTCGCTTTTGCTTTTCCTATTCTAGTTCTGAAACTTGTTCTAAAGGCTTTCCCCCAATACTTATGTTCAGATTCTCTTCTTTACCTGATATTCGAATGACCTTGGATTTTTCTGTATTTATTTCCATACCGTATTTTCTTCCTGTTATCACTAGTCTATTTATCATTTTTTGTAGCTCCTCTTCCTCTCTTGCTAGAAGTACTTGATCATCTGCGTATTTTACTGTTCTTATAATCCTTCCTCCAATTTTGAAATCTCCTGTGCCTTCTAAAGCTTCTTGCATTAGACTTTCTCCTTATATATTGAATAGGGTTGGCGATAGGCAGCAGCCTTGTCTTACTCCTCTACCGATATTTATTCCGCAGGTGTCCACATTCTCAAACCTGACCTTTACAACTTGATTCACATATAGATTCCTAATCAGTCTCCTATCCTTCCAGTCTACACCTATATCCTTTAAAATCTTCATCAACTTTACCCAATTTACTCTATCAAAGGCCTTCTGCCAGTCTACGAAACATGCGCAGATATCTTGACTGTACTCTATTGCCCTTTCTGATATGATTCTAGCTACTCCTATAGAATCTCTAGTTCCTCGTCCTTTTCTGAAACCGAATTGATCTTCCCCTAGTATTTCTTCTGCCTTTTTCTCCAGCCTTTTATTAAGAATTCTCGTGATGATTTTCGATGTGTGTGACAGAAGGCTTATCGTTCTGTAATCTTTACACTGCATTGCCTTTGACTTCTTCTTTAGAGGGATCATTGTTACTTCTAGGAAATCCTGAGACCACTCTCCCGTGTCGTAAATCTTATTAATTAATTTCGTGATCGCTTTTAGTCCTTCTGATCCTATGACTTTAAGTATCTCAGCCGGTATTCCATCACGGAGTTCCTCAAGAATCTGTATTAGGCCCCTTGAGTATCTCTCTCTACCTCCAAAATATCTATTTTAACTTCTCTTCTACTTCATATCACCTATTTGCAGACGCTTTACAAATCTACCTATCCGAGCCAAACCATATCTCTGCCGCAGTAAACCAGATCAACGAAGACATTAATACCCTTAATTCATGGCTCAATTCCATGGCGCTGGACCTAAATCCATCCAAATCCCAGGTCAAAATAATTGAATATCCAGAAACGCTAAAGAAAATTGATCAGATAAATATTCCAAGAGTCATAGTTGCTGGTTCTCAAATCCAATATACTAATTGCGTGAAAAACTTAGGTGACTTGATTTACCAATCTCTGACATGGACTCATCAAGTAACATCCATCTGTAAAAAATCTTACGCAGCTCTCCATAGCTTACGGCGAATGAAAAACATACTTCCACGAAGACTAAAGAAGACACTCGTACAATCCCTAATACTCCCCAACTTCGACTACTGCGACATTGTCCTCAATAATATGCACAATACTGCAGCTATCAGCCTCAATCGTGCTTTTAACCATGCCGTGAAATTCATATACAAAGATAAGCCCTCTGATCATATAACCCCATTACTTAACGAACTATCGTGGCTATATCTTGACTCTAGACGCAACCTCCACACACTTACATTGGTCCATAAAATCGTAAACTTGTCCTCTTCTTCTTACTACTCAGGTAACTTTAAACTCCTGAGTAAAACACACGAACGTAGCACACATCCTTCCATTAAACTCCTGATTGCCGTTTACAGAACGGAAGCATATATCAAATCGTTCCTGGTGCATGGGGCCATGCTTTGGATCTCACTCATTTTTCCGAATTGAAATCACTTCCACTGTCCACATTTTTATTTTTTAATATCAATTTGTGTATAAGTATATATATATATATATATATATATATATATATATATATATATATATATATGTGTGTGTGTATATATATATATATACATTTTAACTTGACTACATTGTAAATTGTATATTGTATTGTTTTATAGTCTATATAATGTATCCATATAAGAGGTTAGGCGGTAGAGAGGCCCAACAGGGATTAAACTCGCCAATAAAGGGTAGAATCAATCAATTTCTCTCTCTCTCTCTCTCCACTCTGCCTCTCCTCTCCCTCTCTCCACTCTACCTCTCTCTCTCTCTCCACTCTACCTCTTCTCTCCCTTTTGCCTTCTTCTTGTTCCTTTGATAAATAAACCGATTCGCCTCTCTCTCTCTGCTTTCTTGCTGCTCCTTCCCTTCCTCATCTGCATGCTTATTAACCGTTATTCATATTCATATTCTTCCTCTCCTTCCTTTCTTTTTGACGCGTTCTCTCCATCATTGCCCGACTATGCCCATTCGCATTCCTCTATCATCCCTCGCTGCTATGCGAACGACTATTTTTGTAATCACTTTGCCTCCCATAATTTACATTTTCTATGTCTGCACGCGCATGCCCACGAATGTGCTCGTGAGTCGCAATCACTTCATTCTTTGGAATTTCTTAATCAAAGTAATTGCATCGCGATTTCCTTCTATCGCTTACGAAGGTTAGCGCGTGTGATGGCGCTCCACTGACGGAAAAATCGAATGGTTCGCGTGCTTAATGATCGGCACGGTTGAACCTCACGTAAGCCGGATTTGACATGCGGATCGGTGAATGATTCTTAAACCACATCCAACCTGGAGTCCTAAACTATGGATGAAGGATCTCCGCCTGGGTTTGCATACACAATTCATCGCTGAATCGATGATTCTAAACTGAATCAAATCGCAAATGACTGGTTCAGAATGAAGGAAGGAGCGGTCTGGAGAAATAACTTTAGGAGATTAACAAAGGAATGTCAAAAAGTACTTTGTAAAATATCTGCGCGAACATTGAATTAGAGTTGACTGAAGTGGAGTTGATTTTGACGAAAGAGAATTTCCACGCATTATAAAAGGATGTTACGTTTATTAAAAGGAGACGATGCTAATGAAAAAGAGGAAGGGACAGAATGATTTGGATGTGCCTAAGATCTTTGGATAAGATGAAAACTTACGATGACTGCAATATTTTTAATACCGCCAAAACAGAAGAAGATAAAGTTACAGGAAAAAAATCAAATGGGGAAATGTCAGCAATAATTTTAACAGGTAGAAATATATATTCATTGAGATGAAACTCAGGTGGATATAATTTGAGCATGGAGGTCAAAGGATGGCAATGGATGATAAAACTTATGAAGTGGAAAATAGGAAGAGAAAAATTAGAGCCTCTTGCGGAGAAGGATTAGAAAAAGAAGCAAAGAATGAGATACTTCGGGACCCAAAAACAGAGTTAAGGAACTCATTGTGCAATATTTCCCTTTATTTGAAGCAAAAAATGATCTCTGAAGCTCTGTTTACTTATTTTACCAGTTTATTAGCAATTCTTCGGTGTGATTACGACCGAAAAATCAGCCAAAACTCAGCGATGGCAAAGACGATCCAAACATCTACAAATACAATAGTGAATGGGCCGTCTTGAATAACCTGCTCCAAAGAGTCACATTTCCGCCTTTCAACAGCGTGCGATAAATAACTCATTTCGCGCGAGCTCATTCAAAACGTCGCAATTTTAATCAAGACAATTTATTCCCGAGCAGTTTAATCCACTCGCGCCCGAGTTTTCTCAACCTTCACGCTCTCTGCGACTTTTCTCCTCCAAGCCTCATCTTCACCAGCCTCCTCCCCACCCCTAGTGCCCTCACCCCCATCCCCACCACTAGTGCCCTCACCCCCATCCCCACCCCTAGTGCCCTCACCCCATCCCCATTCCTAGCCTACTGCTCCTCCCACAATTCTCCTCCTCCAACGGACGGAGAGAGAAGCACTTATTTAACGACATCGAAGAAGATAGAGAGCAGGAAATGCGAAAGGGAAGGTTGGGAGAGAGATCTAGAACACGACTTATGAAAGCGGTGGGCTGCATTTAAGACGAAGGGCTCACATCATCCTCCTCTTCTTTTGCTCCACGGCACCCTTAGCTGCGGCAAAACCTCTCACACATACCCCGCCACCTCGTACTACACTCCCTTCTTCTTCCTTCTTCGTCTAATGGCGTGGAATGAGGATGGATTAGGGAAGGAGGAGAAGGAAAAGATGGGTGAAGAGGGGTTTTGAAGGAAGCGAAGGTTTAGTGGAACCGTGAGGAGGCGAGAGAGAAAGGGCTCGTGTGGCTGACTGAGGAATGCGAGGAGAGAGAGAGGGGGGGTTAGAGGTACAAGTGCACGGGATGTATGGAGGAGAGAGGGAGAGGAGGGGAGTCTGGAGGTCATAGAGAAGTCGGAAAAGAGTGAGAAGATCCGACGGACAGTGAGCGTCGTGGAATCGGAAGAATAAGACTAACCCTTGCCTAAGATGGACTGATAGAACGTAATAAAGGTGGAATAGGGGAGAGTGAGAAATAAAGGGGAGGGGGAGAGGTGTAGGAGGGTGGGAGATAAAGGAGAGGTGAGAGGTGAAGGGTAGGGGGAGAGAGGTAAAGGATGAGGGTGAAAAGTAAAGGGGAGGATGGGAGGGGAAGAGGTGAAGGGAGAGATAGAGCTAAAGGACAAGGGTGAGGGGTGAAGGTGAGGTTGATAGGGGGAGAGTGAGAGGAGGGGAGGAGAGGTGAAGGAGAGGTTGAGAGGGGGAGAGGTAAAGGGGAGTTTGAGAGGGGGGAATGAGAAGAGGAGGAGAGGTGAATGGGAGGTTGAGAGGGAGAGAGTGAGAGGAGGGGGAGAGAGGGAGAGTGGAGGGGAGGAGAGAGAGGAGGGGGAGAGATGAAGGGGAGGTTGAGATGGGGAAAGTGAGAGGGGGGAGAGAGAGAGAGTGGAGGGGAGGAGAGAGGAGGAAGGAGAGATGAAGGGGAGGAAGACAGGGAGAAAGATAAAAAGAGGGAGGCGACGAGAGAGGTGCGAACGGTGAGGGGAGAGGCGAGCGCGATGCGAGGAAGGCTTTAATTGAAGAGGGTGATAGTGAGGTGGGAAGGGGTGAGACGCATGGAAAAAGATTCGAAATCGGCGAGACCAAAAAACGCACGAAAAATAACGTGAAGAGGAAATGGTGGTGGTTGGATTGGGAGCGGTAACAAGAGGAAAGCAGGGGAGCCTTTAATGGATCGAGAAGCGGCTGAGATGCGATGCAGAGCGCTCCAGGAAAGACTGTCGAGTAGAGGGAGCTACGTAAGGAGAGAGAAAGAGAATAAAGTGGAGGTGTCCAGCCACGAGCACACGCGAAACACATCTGGATGCAATAAAAATTGAACGCAAGGGAATTGTTCCGACCGTGGGAAATTTAAATAATGATATGTCTCCTATTATTTCAATGAATATCTCATCCTAATCTTTATTTCGAAAGTTTCATTTCTGGAATATGATCGAAGACAGCTAAGCTTAATTATAATAAAAATATTTATGGAAAAGGCATATTCTGTGTTTTTGCAACGTTAATGTGAAGTTGAAAAAAGAGAATGTGTTCTGATGATAAACACATACATCAACACTCACAAAACTACGGAGAGCAATTTTTAATATATCCTATTTAATTCATCATACTCACATGCAACTGATTATGTAGTACATTTTTATGAAGACAACATTTCACACAATCAATAATATTGCAGTATGTCTTAAAAATTCTCTTATTGATGCCAAAATTTTCGATTTAAATCGAGAAAATATCTCTGAAAAAATAATGGTCAACGACGAAAAGAAAACGGCTCTTGACCAAACCATTTATTTATGGATGTAGAGCAAATTTTTCGCTAATTGAACCATAGGATATGTCCTGATTTTAAGAAACATATTCATGAATGAAGGGATCAATTTCGCATTTTTGGTACTAAGTTTTCCGCAAAATTAACTTGTAATATCTGACGTATTTCACTGACCGCCTACTTAGTACTCACTTTTTCAAATTTCTAGAATATTTACGTTTTTATTACCAAGCATAGAAGCATATTTATCGGAAAATGATGTTTTTATGAAACTTAAATAAGAAATAATAACATTTCAGCTCTCATGGTGTCCATATTTAAACATACTTTGCCGGAAGATACCAGTTGGGAAGAAAAGTTAGCTATATGTTCAAATATTTATTTTGATCAGAAATAAAAATAAACCAAAATGAAGAAAATATAAAATTGTAGTGTACAATTGAAGTATTACTGTAGTAATTGGAGTAATTGGACTCTATAAATGAAAACAAACACCCACGAGAAATAATTTTTACACCATAAACTTTTTTAAAAATTAAATGACTTTAAAATCCGAAAGAAAAAAGATACCGGAAGCAGAGATGAGGTAGAGAAAGATAAGCGTGACAGATCAAGATGAATAACGAAGAAAAGGGATTTTAAGTCCGTGGAAAAGAAAAGAATATCTTTTGATTGACTGGCGTTTACAAACTGGATATGAGACGTGATGAAACACTTAAAAGGATAGCAGCAAATGAGATGGATGTGGAGGGAATAAAGTGTTAGGGAGGAGTAAGGCGAATAAGGAGGAGGATATAAGGGGAGATTATGTGAGAAGATGCCAGGGGGAGAGGATGGGGGGGGGAGACCTCTTTTGAGCGAGCAGTATTTCGGTGGAGTGAGAGAGAAACTAACATCAGGGGAGTGAATGCGGCCGAGGGAGAAAGTGCAGAGAGAGAGAGAGGAGAGAGAAATGTAGGGAGAGGACTGGGGAGAAAAGAGAAGAAAGTGGCAAGCGGTCTTTGAAAAGGAAGGAATGATGTGTTGGGGAGGCATAGCAACGGCAATGCGATTGTGGTTGTAGGAGAATGTTGGAAGGAGAAAATCGAAGAGAAAGGAGGGAAGCAGAGGAGAGAGAAAGGGGGAGAGAGAATGAGGGAGAGAGAATAAGGGAGAGAGAATGAGGGAGAGAGAAAGAGGGAGAGAGGAAGAGGGAGAGAAACGGAAAAATAATATAAGACTAGAAAATTTCAAGACATAAGAACGCTCAAGGTTAGCATACCGGAAACTACAAGAAGTAGAAAAAATCTAACTTTACATATTTATTTAAGATTCGAGCTAGAATTCGACGCCATTGACTTGCGTGCGGCTCTATTAACCATAACCGTGCGGGCACATATCGCTCATTTCAAAACTCCCTTCTTAACATCTATTTCAAATCTACATTAGCATTATATATTTTTCAGATTTCAACACGTTACCTATTCCTCATTTGAACTAACATTTTCCTAACCTAGTTGCTGGCAGGTACGATTATAGCAAGCAGCTTATCTTACCGTGTCCATGAACCATTTCGTAGTGTTCATATTTAGTGGCAAGAATATATTCGAAATTTTAAAATAAATTTGATAGCAAAATCATAAGCATCTTTAAAAGAAACTCCCTCAAATAAGATAAAACTTATATGTCGAGTTGATATAGCTCCGAAAACGAGAGGCAATTATGAATCTCAGACGCGTCGCAATAAAATCAGTGGTTAAGAGATCCAAAAAGAGGAAGCATCATTAAAGCAAAAATGAAGATCATCGCAGCATGTAGCCAAGGGAGTCACACATGCATCCGAGCACCACCAGAAGAACTCTTCGGAGAAATAAGCCGGAGCATATCCCGTGCATGCACGTGCTTCGGTACAGAGATGCTGTCACCTCCCCACCATTGAAAAACACCGTAAAATCTTAGGGAGAGATTAAACTGGAAGGTAGAAGTTTAACAGGAGCGGCGGAAAAGAAGAAGAGAAAGTTTCCCTCTCCAGGATCCAGCGTGGGATTCTGGGAAGACGCCATAGGGATGTTCCAGCCAGATGTCGCGAGTCCCGCAAGGGATGATACGAGCAAAGGTCTCATAAAACCGCCGCTCCCTTCTCTCTCTCTCTCCCTCTGCCCCCTTTCCCTACGCCCCCGCGCGGATCGATGAATTGACTAATAATTTCACCCTTGGACGACAGAAGACTCAATTAAAACGCTATTACGGAGATTCGGTAAAATTAAAATAGAGCGAGAGGAGAGCGAGAGAGAGATGAGGGAGAAAAGTAATTGGAGGCTGCAGAACGGATGGGGGGACGGAGGAGTGGAACATAGGGGGAAGGGGGCTTAATGAAAGGGTAAACGCGGAGGCTAAAATAAGAAGGAGAAAACGGGCGAAGGGCTAAAAGGGATCCCTCTGTGTCGTCCCTTCCGGAGATATAAAAATGTTAGAAAGTGAAGAAAAATTTTCTACAAAAATATTTCGTTGGAAGTGCTCAAAATAAAAGAAGAGCGTAATTGTTGTCGCTGTCAGAAGTGAGGAGGGGATCGAGATGAAAAAATAATATTAACTTAGATAGGAACGTTGACCGGTGGGTTGTTAACGATAGCCGTTCACAAACCGTTCATAAATCTCTGTATCCCTCGTTGCCACCAAATCCGCCATTAACACTAGTCATAATCCCCAACAAATCTTGGTAGACTATAAATAATCAGCGCGCTCTGAAATGTCGAGAGTCCACAGCTGTTTTCGAAATTATATTTTTTGCTTTTTAAAGCGGCAGATTACTTTTTGCGATTAATTTGATACACTTTTTCAAATGTTTCAAAGAAAAAAGATATTTTTATAGAAATTTTTAAGCATACTTTTGAGCAATTTTGCGGCTAGTGGGATCGAGAACACATTTATAATAAAATCATTAATTTGTTTTAGTCTCCGATAAGGAAACGCGGATTTAATACTCTTCAGTAACGAATTACGGGAAATGTTTAAAGATTAAATGAAAGCACAATAAAATTGTCGTCTACAGGCTTTTTATAGATGTTTTAGAGGGTAATCGAGGAAAGAACATTATGTTCTCGTCCGCAAATTAAATAAATATGCGGAGGTTACACTTAAAAGCAGGTCCATAAAAAGAAAGAAAGAAGAGTGTGAGGGTGGCGCAACAGACGCGAGATGCCGTCAGAGGAGACAGGAGAGCCGCGTGGGTGGGGGAGAGAGGGAGATTGATAGGGGGAGGGAGGGGGGAATATTGGAAGGAGGATATGGGAATGGAGAGGGAGGAAGGGTGAGGGGGTATGGGAAGAAGGATATGGGAAGAGAGAGAGGGGGAGAGGGAGAGGGGGATGTGGGAAGGGGAATATGAGAATGGTGATATGGGGAGAGGGGGGGGAGGGAGAGGAGGATATGGGAAGGGAGGGAGACAGAGAGAGAGGGTGAAGGGAAGGAAAGAAGGCGAAGCCTAGTTTGGACCCTGTGGAGGGGATTAGAGAGAATCCAAGTGACAAAAGGTACGGTAAAAGATGTGAATGACAGAGGCTTATGATATATGAGGATATATCTTGATAACGGTGGCAGATAAAATAACAAAAACACAACTCAAGACTATAGTTTTCTTTTACTTCGAGATAAATAAGTATCTTACCTCAAACATTTCAATCCCAAAATAATTTCTCTTGCACAAAAAGTCACAAAATAATATTCAAAGCGTAGCTGCAATTGTGGTTTTTTGAGTGACTTTGTGGAGGAATCGTAGAAAACTAATTTTAATTAGCGTGACAGAAAGAAGATTGAAAAAAACAACATATTTTTCAATTTCCTGGATTAAGTGGAGTTCGAAATTTAATAAAGTTCTGAGGACACACAGAATTAGATGAAGAATGAAGTACTGAGTGCTTGATTAGAAAATGCATTTCGTGGAATTAGAAGAGCAGAAAAAAATGAAAATGAGAAATATAGAGGGAAAGAGCACGAGAGAAAGAGAGGAAAGCCGCGTTAAAGCCGTTCGTCCCTTTGACACTTAGGAAGGCAATTTCGGGGAATTTTCGATTAGAAGGGAAATCTTTACTGTCCATTACGGATAATGGTCTAGGAAGCATAAAAGGTAAATTAAACATGTCGAGAGGAAAGAATGAGCAGCACGTGAAGAGGAAGATAAATAGGCGACCGAGGAAAGGAAAGTAATATCACCGAAATCTGTGTGAAAGGATTAAGAAAGAGGATTGAGAGAAAGAGAATGTGATAAAAAGAAAGAAAGAAGATGGTGAGATGTAGGGAGGAAATGAGACGGAGATATTTTTCAAAAGGACTCGAGATAAAGAGGATATAAGGATCCAATGCAAAAAAGGCGAGCGAGATAATAATAGTGAACGCTGACAATTGTATTTAAAACGGAGGGTATTGAAAAATTTAATGTTTTTAAGATATTTAGTAAAATTGGACGAAATTATTTCCAAATTCCTCTTCTGCTACCTGATTGCCTAACATTCTGCCAAGAATCTTATTTTTCATATTCCTATAAAATTTCTATTCTTACACATGTTTAATATACCGAAATAAATCTTCTTCAATGCGACAAGTACGCCGAGTCATTCTCCAGGTGCGCACATCGACAAAATAACTAAGGACCGGTAGAGAATATCGCTGCATTGTTAGCCTAAAAATACTGTGGTTACGTTCTTGCAAAGAATCTGGGATGAAGGAAAGGTTTTACAGGAGTTTTTCCTTGGGAGGTTACTTAGAGAAAACATTACATTTTTCTTGCGATATGCGATAAGCTCACGAACACTAAATGCAACGATAAAACATTCTACAGTTTCAAAGAGTTCGCAATGAAATGTATTGTCTGCAATATGCCTCGGAAACAAAGTCACAGAACCACCTTCCTGGAGTTTAGCTCGTGTATTGCTAATTTCGGTATACTGCTGTTATCTGCGAAAAAGTTTTATCTACAAAGAATTCAATCCTGAGGGAGTATAACCCGACATAGCACGCGCCGGCGGCGAATTTCCACCCGTTTGAAATAATTTGTATATATAAGCGTTCTGCCACAATGTGGTGTTTGTACGCTGTCTACTTTTCTGTTTGCCGCTTTAAACTCAGTTCAAGATCAGCTGGTAGCAATACTGGTCGATTCCTCGCCGTGCGTGCTCTCAGGTAAGTGTAGTCTATATTTTGGTCTCTTTTATTTATTCTTTATTTTCTTAACAACATTATAGATTTATTTTTATTTTTAGAAGGTATATTGCATTTTTTACCATGAACGAAGCCGAACGTCTGCGTATATTAGAAATATTTGAGTGTGCCGCTGATGAAGAAAATACAGATTTGGGCGATATTGATGATGGTATTCCAGAGGGCATTACTACTCAATCGGAACACGACTCTGCATCAAAGAAAAGCAAAGATGATTACGAATATATATCCACAGGTTCGTCTTTTACTGGAAAAGATGGAGTGATAGAATGCGCAGTAAGGCCCCTGAAAAGACTCGGGTTGAAAAGTGCAACTTAGTTAGATATGTAACTTCCGGGACCATTGGGTTACAGACATTTTAGGTACGTGGCAATTATATTTCCTGATTCTCTCCTAGAGGAATATACATAAATATAAAAATACAAACTGTCCAAAGTAATTTTCAACGTGAACGTGATGCTAGGGAAACCGACCTTTTCTTGTATGCACATTCTAATGTTATGTTACTAAAGAATGTTATTTTACTGTCTTCAATTTGTCTTCATTATATCTTTATAATTTTTTCAATGTTAAAAGGTCAACAAAAATGTTATTTAAACTTTAAATTTAAAAACATTAAAGTATGGTAATTATCGGTCTTTTCCCCGCCCCGCGTGCCATAGTGTAACAAAGGAAGCGCGTGATATTGCGGGTTAACCATGAACTACATTTATTGTTGATGTTCACTGATTTTATTCTCATGAATTTTCGCTCTCCTACCAGTTACTGATACATTCAAAAATACAAGTAGAACAAGAGAGGAAGGATGCACGCATCAGGCGTGCGTACATGCGAGGCAGAGGCGTTCTTTACGATTTATGTTACCATGTCAAAAATGATAAATGTAAATGTCTTAGTATAATGTCTAGGAACTGAATAATTATATGCCAGTAGTGATGCCAAGGATATATCGTAGTTTGGATTAACCGATTTATTTTCTAATCGGTTGTAATTAATGAAACAATCGACAATTATTTAAAACATGTCCCACTCGAATTGTAATAATATAATCTTTATGTTCACGTTAATTTCTTAATCGTAAATTACCCATATCTTTTCACTTACAAACGTTGTGTACACGTAAATAAAACAGACGTATTTACGTCCACGTCTTCGTTATAGATAATCCAATTGCCATCATTTAGAAAATGTTACCTGCACACGAAGGAAAACTAATTAGTTATTTACAGCAGATATTGTTTACTTCACTTGCCACGAATATTGTTTTCGTTGGCAACAATTGAAAAACACCGAAAAATATTTCGAAGTTCAATGTGAATTTGATTTTCATGAAATCGGCTACTCCTTCGATAAAAATGCACTACTATTTAACTATTTTTACAAATTTTGTTTGAAGACTTTTATGTTGTACGTGATATTGCACGAAATATAAAGTTCATTTTTTGTCAACAGTAAAGTGGCTCTCACGAATAGGCTACGTGAACCATATGTGCCATCATGAAAAAGAAAGAACTTAGCCACTTCCACAAATTTAATTTTGCACGACCGGTTTCACTACAATCGTAGCATCATTATACGATCGTAGTGAAACCGGTCGTGAAAAATTAAATTTTTGGAAGTGACTAAGTTCTTTCTTTTTCATGATGAGTAAATTCCACAGGCTTGAGCCTGACCTCATTATTGACATATGTGTCATATTCACATTTTCTCTGCCCTTATGTCCTAAATACTAAATTTCATAAACATCCACTCAATATTCTAGGAGATGATATATGCGGACGGATGGATCGACAGGCAAACGGACACGACCTGACCATACGGCGTTCATTTTTTTACTTTTTGTGAAGATCGCCTAGCAAATGAACGTGCGTCGGAGAATTGTAAATAACGATTGCCTTCAATTGGTTTCGCGTTGACTGAGTTCTTCAAACAGCTTTCACGCGTACGCCACACGTTTCAGCAAGCATTTGAATTTATTAACAATGTTTGTTTTAATAGACAATATTATGTGACGTAATATTTTTTCGAGGATTTGAATTGTCTGCTAAATTCAATCCAACAATATTTCCTACTGAAATGTTCTCGAGTAAGATCACGTTTTTGAGACTAGACGCCTGCATAGCCGCAGTTTACCCGACCCGCGTGTACCCGTGGCGAAAGTTGCGGGTCGGGTATAGTGCTTCCATGCGGGTACGGGTCGGGTCGGACCCAAAAGGCATCGGTGCAGGTAAAGAGCGGTTACGAAAACTAGTTTTAATTCCAATGCAATCATATTTCTCCAGAGGAATTTACTGCATATATTGACTTAAAACTATCCTACAACATACTTAATAATTTTGATTTGATGAGATGGTGGGAAAAGCAAAATAATTGTTTGTCAAATTTACTTATTTTAGCGAATCGTATTTTTGCAATACCAGCGACAGGTGCTCCATCAGAGAGGTGATTTCCATTGGCGGGACATGTTGTTAGTGAAAGAAGAAGCAGTTTAGGTCCCGCAAACGTGGATGATGTCCTATTTTTAAATAGTCATTTTAAATCTCAGGATACTATTAATTAATGCTTCCTTTTTTCAATTAAATTATTTTGTAAAATTTGTAATTTTTGTAAAAATAAATCGTAGATAATTTAAATATTTTTTTCGATCTTAAAAATGAATGTGTTTATGTACAATTGCATTTCACTGGAATTTATACAAAATAAATGATTGTGACTCAGAGATAATATTTTTATTTTTTCACGATTTCTTGCTACGGATTTGTGTCTCGAGTTGGACCGGAAAGTAAAAAAATATGGGACGGGTCGGACGAGTTGACCTTCTGTGCGGGCTAGTAGTCTGCGTGTACGGATCGGGTACAGGTGGAAAATATCACATTTGTACAGTACTCTACTTGAGACTCAAGCCATTGTAAAAGCGGTTACAATGAATAAACCATTTTACCGTTTCTCTCTCCTACCACCGCAAGAAAAAGTGCTTTTCTACCTTCTCTCACCGCGTTTAACGATTTTTCCTCATTTCACGTATTCTTCTGTTTCTCCCGCTCCACTCGCAGCATACGAATTTCCGGGAGAAATCCTCATCCACTACGCCATTCCGCACAGACTCGTGTGCCTCCTCCATCTCAAATTCACCAGGATTACGAGCTGCAGGAAAGCGTCTCTGAGATAATTCCCGACCCGATTTCCATCGTTAACCTTCCTTACTTCTCTACCCCCTCACTATCATTCTCTCTCACTCTACCCTTCCATCTCATTATACCCTATTTTCTCACTCTACTTTACCCCTTACTCTACCCTACCCCTTCACACCATCCTTTCCTCTTCCTCGGCCCAAACCGTCGCAGCCGACCGACCCCTATTCATGCGACCGTCTCGCTCTTTTATGGAACTTTCATCTCCTTTACATCCTTCCTATCACTATTACTTCGAATGCCATCAAGGAATACGCAACGACGCCGTCCTTATCTTGAAGCTTTACAAACCCCACAGTCTAACGGGACGTTCTTCCGCCGGCTTCTTTTAGCACCTATGCCAACTTCTCTGCCTTGGGCTGCGCCACTCCATCAAAACTCTGGATCCGAATATCCTCTCTGCCCATCACTTCCGCTGAACTCCCGCCGCTATTCGGCCCACTCTTTTCGGCCCCCTGCCTTCCTCCCTCCACCTCTCTCCAGTTTTCTCCATCTATCCACCTCCCTCCAATTCTCATTCCGTCCCTCCCTCTCCTCGCCCACTCTAATTCTGTCTCACATAAATCCATCCATATACCAGGCCGGGGAAATATTCCGGCTGTAAGACTCGCATTAATCCCGGGCCGTGTTGGTGGAAATTGGAAATGGAATCTGTAAGTGGGCCGAGGCGCAGGGCTCGCGATGTGGGATCGAATGGCGGCGACGAGAGGATAGCGCGAGTGCGTGGATTACGCGAAACCTTCGGAATGGGAACGAAAAATCGAGGAAACGTACAGGCGGGGTGCCTTCGCCGGAATAGAGGTTTGACTGCGAGCTCGTTTATATATTACCTGTGAGAGAATCGGAATTTTATCCTCAAAGCGGCTCAGCGTAAACAACTACGAATCGTCTTGGAAGGAGCAGAGTAGCAGGGAAGGTGGCAAACAGCCGACGCCTTCTGACTTAATATGAGGAAGACGGATGACAAGGCAATAAGTCAGCTATTGTTTTACGACGAGAATTTGACGACGAGGTAATTGGAGCGAAGAGAATGTGTGCGCTGAGGAGAGAGATTAAGGAAAGGAGAGATCGGATGGAAGGAGTATACTCCGTAGGTTATGGTTTGAGAGAAAGAAGAGGAGACGGAGAGAAGAGAGAGAGCTCTCTGGAGGCGTGTGCTCGCAGGTGTGTCTCTAGCGAGAGAGATAGAAAGGAGGGAGGAATGAGAGGAGGGCTTAACGTGTATCCTATTTTAGAGCTCCACGGAGATGATATTCTGTTCCATCTCTCGATTTATTGAAACAACTTCCCACGGTCATAGCACCTGTCACTCTCATTTAAAAGTTTTGACAATCATAGCAGGAGAAAAATGGAGAGAGAGGAAGAGAGAAAGAGGAGAGATAAAAGGGGGAGGAAGGGGGACAAACAAAGTAAAACGGAAAAGGTAACTGTAGGAGCATAAAGGGAATAATAGGTCGAAGATAGCTGGGGATAGAGAGATGAGAATTTATAAGAGATCGTAAAAACCTCTCGGATGGATAAGACCCACTGGATCAGACAATTCACACACCAGTGACACGTGTTCAGCCCATTCGACGGATACTAAATTTGCAAATGTAAAAGTTGGAAAGACAAATGAGGGTGACAACTGGTGTAACCTTGATGAAACATCTGAACTTGAAGACTCGTTAGTAGAGCTTTTGTCTAATAGACGGTTACAAAATTCTGAAGATGATAATCATACAATTAGCACTATATTATTCGTAGCAACTGAACCAGAAAATAGGAAACTGAAAGTCGATCTCGATTGATAGACGAATTAAAATTACACGAATGGAACTCACTTGTCTCGGACACATCCACAAAATCTTATATTTATGTCATCAAGACGCGCCTGCCTAAAGGAGGAAGTAGAAAATATTTTATATGTCTTCTAAAGTGGCTTTGTTTTAGTAAAATAAAGCTTTTAAGGAGTTTAAATTTCCAAAGCACCCCACAGTTTTGGAAAATTCTAAAAGTAAGGAATAAATTTTATTTTATACTCGAATGTTTCATTCGTTTTGACTTTTAAACCCAAATCTCCAGAGCCACTAAAACCCTGGAAACTTTTAAGGAAACCTGCATCCATCTCCTACATTACAAAGGATATCTTACTTGTTAAATGTGTATCGCTACTGGCGGACAAAATTCAATGCATATGCACTTGGGTGACAAAAATGAGACATTAAATCATGGGAGCAAGTCTAATCTTCAATTCAATTATTGGCTACTCTATTGATACTATACATTGAAGTAATTTTTTTCATTTCACTGTTTTAATTTAAACTGCTTTACGTACACAAAAAATAATTATATTTTGTATTAAAACGATTAGGGGCCATATGGCCACAACCTCGACGTATTAAAGATAAAGAAATACTAAGATATTAACGTATTACATAGAATATTTTAATTTTTTTACTAAACAAATAAATATGAGAAAAAATCCTTCGGTTCAGATATCCATGCGATGGTACCAACAAGAAAGCACGTCTACACAAAGGAAAATAAATTATCCATTAATATTCTCTTTAGCCGTGACAACAAAAGGCTAAGGCGCTGACAAGAAGAAGAGACCTTTTCGTAACTTCAAAATGGAATATTTGTATAAAAGAGACATTAAAGTAAGAGAAATAATTAATCATCAGTTTTCCTTGAATTCATGCTGAAATATTTCCTAAATTAAAAAAACCTTGCATCTCCCTCTCTCTCTCGACATGTTTCATCTGATCAAAAATTCTTCTCAGAGCTTCTCCTTCCATCATTTTCCCTCTCCCCCTTCCTTCTCCACATTGGCTCAACTTGTCGACCAAGTCCACGAAGAAAATTCCGAGCGGCGGCAATTTCCTCCATCCTCCTCTAAGACCCCTCCACCACTACGCCCCCACCCATCACGCCTTCCCCACCCACCACACCTTCCCCACCCACCACGTCTTCCCCACCCACCACGCCTCCCCCACCCACTATGCTTCCACCCACCGCCCCACCCCACTTCCGACGAGCGTTTGTTCCGAAAGAGTAACACAGTCACGTACGCGAGAAAAAATTGGGGAAAATGGAACGAGAGAGAGAGAGAAAGCCTGTGAGAGAGATGGGTGGAGAAGGGGAGAGAATGATGGGATACGATGTGGAAAAGGGCTCCGAGGAAAAGTTTTTTAAAATCCGAAAAGGCTAAAAATCAGAGCAAAAATGTGTTCACACGACCAAGAAAAGACGAATAAGTAATCACCCAAAAAAGCCTCCCTTACTCTTGTTGACAGATTTTCCTTGATTTGAAAATTTTTAATTGCTAAAATAAAACTTTGTTTTCTTCCTAACAGTTTTAAAACTAATAATTAATCTAAGTGGATATTTAATTTTTCTATGGTGTACAATCACTATTATTATTTATTTTTTAATGTTTTCTGGGATGATTTGAGAGGCACTGCAGTGATATGAGAGCCTTTTATCCACGCCAATCCTTGCAGCATCGGATTTTCAATTTGGACCTGTTTAGATCCCACTGCCGTATTGTCAGGGCAACGCTCCGTCGAGCGCTCTCTGTATCGAAAGACACAAGAGCCGCAGTATCTCCCAAGAGTGAGCCGTTGGAGTCATTTCCTACCTTATCCTGCCCTTCTCCTTTCCCCTCCCTCCTCCCCCCTCTTCCTCCTCCCTCTCGTATCCTCTCCCTTCTATCCCGCTCCCCTCTCTCTAACCCTCCCCCTCTAACTTCTTCCCTCCCTCCCCATCCTCTTCCTCCCTCCCACGCGTACGAGTGCACATCCACGTGAGCTGTCGGCGCCAAACAGGGCGTGTACCTTTTCTAGCAGCTGACCTCAAATTATCTGAAACGTGTATCGCAGCGTAAGAGAAGATATCAAATTAAACCCAACTCCATTAGTGACCTGTAAGCTGACGTTCGCAGATTGCTCGTATGCCGTTTTATTTCGTTCTATCGACCCAAGAATGGTACGATCCGTTGCAACCGCATTAATACTAGATAAGAATTACACAACTGTGACGTAGCCTACTCATTTTATCCATTAACACCAAAATGCTCCAAACATTTGAACAAATTATAAAATTTAAAGTAACCGAATTCATTAAACGGCAATATATGGGACAAAGGTTGTTAAATTCAATACTTGTAGAATTTCGACAAGAAACATACTGCATTAAACTAAAATTAGTTTGATAAGCTCAAAATTCAAATTGAACAAAAGATAACATAAAACTGCATTTGTCACCGGAGTCATTAGAAAGTCATAAATAATTGCATTTTTAATGGGATTTAATGAAAATACAAAATCAGTACTTGAACACATGCAGCTATATAGAAGTAAAGTTCATCCTTAAAGGAAAAATTTTATTTCATTCCGTTTCATATAAAAAATTATATCATCATCATCATAGGTAGTCTGTCCGTAGACAGGTCCGTGATTATTCTTGGTTAAACCTGGTTCTCCATATATTCCTATTTTCCGCTGTCCTCTTTATTTCTTGATAACTCTCTTTCCCTTTCAAATCGTCTATCAGCTGAAACCTTTTCCTACCTCTTTCCCTTTTCCCATCTAGTTTTCCTTCTAACACGTCTTTAATCATACTCTCTCTCCTCAGGTAATGTCCAACCCAGTTAGCCTTCCTCTTTCTGATAGTCTGTATAATCATTCGCTTCTCTCCTATTCTTCGTAGCACTTCATCGTTTTTCATCCTATCTGTCCATTTTATCTTCAGCATTCTCCTCCAAGTCCACATTTCAAAGCTTTCCAAGTATTTGATGTCATTTTTCCTTAGCGTCCATGTTTCTGCCCCATACAATGCTATACTCCATACGTAGCATTTTATCAACTTCTTGCGGATATCTTCCCTTATATTCCCTGTAAGTAGTTGTTTCTTTCTCCTGAAAGCCGCTTTTGCTTTTCCTATTCTAGTTTTGATCTCATCCGTACATTTTGCCTCTCGTGTTATGATACTTCCAAGGTATTTATATTCTGAAACTTGTTCTAATGGCTTTCCCCCAATAGTTATTTTCAGATAAAAAATTATATAACAATCTAAAAAAACCGCCTGATTATAAAATCCTAAAAATTATAAATGTAACTATCACAACAGTTTTCATCGTGGGCGTTACCGTGGAGTACCACGTTTTAGTTCAGTTAACCATATAAATTGAGTAGAGTAACCGCTCAAATGCCGAGTTGCAAAACCATTGAAATGCAGTAATTATCACTGCGTAAGAGGAGGCCGTCGCGTGTAAGGAGTGTGGACGTGTAAGGAGTGTCGTTCCAGAAATACGTAAGAATAAATCAATTTTAATTGCGTTTTGATATTTGAAATTTTAAAGTCAGCGATAGCTGAACACTTCCTGTATCTAGAGCTTTAAAAGGCTCTTAAAACATTCAAATTTAGTATTTTATTTTTCTAATTAATGATAGACTTTTCGAATAAGATAAAATCAGCTATTTGAAATTGTCTAGAGATTCAAAATGACAAACCCACCAATCGTAATATAAAAAGTTGATTATCGAACTCATTAATTCAGCACAGGAATGGAATAATTCCTATAGTTGTCCAAAAATTGAATTATGCAAAAGCTCATGGCAAAGCAAGGCGGTCTTAGTCAGTGGCAATTTAACAAGCATGGATTCTGAGTTGAAATCAACAAAAGGTTCATTACTGCCAATTCTGATGGCTTTTTAGATGAGTTGCTTTTATCTTTCAAGCGACTGTGTTATGGAAACAGTAACTATTTAATTCATTTATACTATTCGATCCGACGGCGAGAGAGGGAGTGGAAGAACAAAAGAAGGAACAAGTGACAGCGCGAGGAGGAGAGAAAGAAAGAGAACGAAATGAAGAGGAGAGAACTAGAGATGGTTGGAAGAGGACGAATGTCGAGCTAGTCGCGCTGGCTGATGGAGGGTTACGTACTAATAAATCTCTGCCCTCGACGGATTCTTTCAAACCCATCCACCTCCCTCCTTCTCCCCTCCTCCTTCCCCACTTCTGCTGTACCTAACTCGCATCTTGAATTCCACGCTATTCCTCCCCCCTCCCTCTCTCTCTCTCTCTCCATCCATTCATCTCTCGAGCCATATCTGTCTCTCTGTCTGCTCCGATAGAAAGCTCAGTAACACGCTCAAGTGTAGGTTTAAACAGCATGGCGTAACAACGCTATTAATTTCCTCAGTTATTTTTGCTCTTGCGAAGCAACTAAGGCCTATTCTTTCATATATGAGTAATTAGTAGCTATCAACTATTATCTGAAAACGTTTTGTAAAATCTGAATGTGTCTCTCGTCTGAAATAATGCTGTTGAAATTAAGAAATATATTTTGGTATTACGAAGGTAAAGTTTTCGCAATACTAATAGAAACTTTAACTGACAAATATATATTTCACTTATCATTTAATTAAAATGGTACTCTTCATGGAATAGACATATTATTGAAAGCATTTTCAACTCTTTGAACGCATAAATACTTTTACGAGTTTCCTTTTGAATTTATTTTTTAAAAATAAACGTAAACTTATAGGAGAAACTGTATTTAAATTATTCTACTCCCTTTTTAAATTCTCAAACACATTTGTGCATATAACACAGAAAACACTTCATTAATTTCATTAGTTCAGCCACTGCATGCATAAAAATCAGTAAATCAAATTGAATAGCGAACGATCAAAATCAGTTCAAAGTAAAGAAGATAAAACCTTTAATCGAAAGACCGTTCTGTCCCCAATACAAAAATTGTGTGAATACGAAGTGAAGTGTAGAAGTAAATGGGAATATCATCAAACAGAATGAATATCTCGATTTATTTCACTGAACTATTGAAGGTTTTCGCCGAATTTTAATTCCATGAAAGCAACGAAATTCTCAGTGGCAGCAGCCAACTTTTTCTTTCACCTCCTTCACATATCGTCAAAGGAAAAGCTCTGAACAGATCTACTGGATCAGAAAGTATGATATATTTTATTGAATGAAGAAGTTTTATCCAACAATATTTTCCTTCGACCATCGTATAGTATTACCATTTTTCCAAAAGATTTAAAAGCAAAATTATGAATCAGCTACAAATAGAAAATTACTTTGACTGCGTTTGTGAATATTAAAATATATGCAATACTCGAATTCGGCGAACATAAATTAAAATTTTCGAATGAAAATTTGGCGACCTATTTATGTTTATGTTTCTTGTCCTCACGTCAAAGCGTTTCAAATAAGACGACTGTTATTAATCAAATGTTACTAGTAATTCGTCTATATATGCAACTTTTTAAAATTATCTGCAGTGAGAATCCATATTTTCCCTACTCCTTGTAGTAGATAATTCGCCTTGCCAATGGATGGCCCTTTTTTAATTTTCAGTTATAGATTTTGCTTCGTCTTCCACTTTGATCATTAAAATTACAAAAAAGTAGACTATTGGTAAACGAAATAGCTTCTAACGGATATGTGCACTATGAAAGGTGCCTTGCTAAGTTATATTGCGCCAAAATAACTTTATGCAATTTGTGTGCAATGCTAATCAAATTGATTAAATTCATGGCATTATCGAGTGATGAAAACGTGAACTCATTAACTTATGAAGAAACACTTCTAACATCAAAAATTCACCTAAATGTTGGTAGGACTGGTTAAGTTAGGGAAATACATTAATGGCACTGTATAATCGTTGTATAAGTCCCAGGAAGATGAAAAAATGCCTCACTTCCAAATAGTTCTCTCGTTTAAAAACCTTCGATGTAAATAATACTTATGAATAAGTCCGTGATCGAAGCAAAATGACTCCAACGTCCGTTCGCTACGTAGACTGAAGTGTCGCCTACCGAAAAGGGAGCGACAGCCCTTGTCACGAGCCTAATTCTAACCCGTCGTCCCTTCTCTCTCCCTCTCTTTCTCCCTCTCTCTCTCCCTCTCTCTCTCCCCCTCTTTCTCTCCCTCTCCCTCCCTCTCTCTCTCCCCATCCTCTTCGACTTCTTTCTCTCTCCTCCCGCGCCCTTCCTTTCCCCAAGCATCCACCCAACAGCCAACGACGCCATTATCCTCCGCCTGCGGACACAAACCCGACCCAAGACCGCCCTTCCTGCGTCAGCAGAATCTATTCTGCCTCGGAAAGAGATGAAAAACGAGAAAAATAACAAGAGAATCGCCGAGACAAAGAGAGAAAGAAGATTGAGTGAAAGGCAGAGAGAATCATTGAGGGAGGGCAAAGATCTGGAGAGAAAATCGTAAACTTAAAATGCGCGAGAAAACAAGAACTTTTTGGACTCAAATCCATCAATCCTCTCTTTCTCTCCGGAGATCTAACACTCTGGTAGCTTCATGACGCAAAGGGAGTTTGGCTCTCTCTTTTCCTCTCTCTCTCTCTTCCTCCACATTTTCCTTCTCCTCATCTTTACCCCCTTTTCCCTCCTATTGCAATTTCCTCCTCACCGCCCGTTTTCCCTCGCTACGCTGCAAAGTCAAAACAAACCGTTCGACTCGTCCTTTAAGAGAAAAACTCTTCTTTTTTCTTTTATTCCCCAACTTATTTTGCCAACTTGGACACATGGCGTGCCACATTTACTCCGCCGCCTCCCCTTGCATTCCCGACAGACGTCGTCGTTATCTCCGCCCTCTCGCCCGACCGCCACACCCCCGCCCACCACCCCATGCCGCCACGCCACCCGGGGTCAACAGCCGCATCTCGTGTTCCGCATGGCCGTCCATATGGTTCTACTGCGAATGAGGACGAGAGGGGAGTCGTGTCTACGCGGAGGTGGTCACAAGGAGGCTACTACCTGCTACGCCCGAAGCCCCAAAGCGATTACTTAGGGCATTGGAAGACGACTGGAAGACTTAGGGAAGAATAAAAAGCAGAAACGAAAAGAAAAACGATCGATCTCGTAGCGTTCGTAGGCAGTCGCCACCCTTCGTCCCAGCAATCTCACGATCCGCCTCTCGTCTGCTCGAAACTTCCACTCTCCTCCATCTGGTCCATTCTCTTCCCCTATCCTGTCAATCGCCATAATCATAACGATAAACGATTCCCAATTAATGCGCTCTGTCCAATAATGGCTGACAGAATTATTTACAAACAATATATAAAATAAACTGTCGAGCTAACAATGCAGATTCGAGAGATATATACTCAACTGAATCTCTTTACTCATCATAGGGGACAGTGGCGAATTTAAGGGGGGTCGCAATTGGCGCGTGACAGGGGCCCAGAAAAAATGCTCGTGTAGATAATCTCAGAATACTAAATGTCTCAATTTAAAAATCAGTGGAACCTCTCTATGAACCCATAGAAAAACGATAGTCGAAAGGTGTCACAAAAGAGGGCAGCCGTCAGGAGCGGTTTCGCTATATATAATTAGATTGCAAAGCATCCGACTGTTTAGCGCCACGGGCCCCCAAATGTTTAGCGCCACGGGCCCCAGGAGGCGTAAATCAGCCACTGATAGGGGGTATTGTCATTTTGTATTTCGCAAGCAAAGAAAAGTGAAATAATGCCGACCCGTAGTATTTCTTATATTTCTGGAAAAGAATTTTTCATAATTGAAAGTAATTAACTAATCAATAAGGCGAGAATGATCGGTAAGCGTAATAAATTATAACGATTTAGCTAACTAGAAAAAAGATAATAGTCCCTGCTTAAGATACATTAAATACATTAGAGAAAAACCCAAAAGTGGTTGATCCTAGAACCATTTGGGAAAAGGCGCCGACTAATTTTCCGACACCAAAGTTTAAAAATGAAAAATGGGTAATAATTTATAAACAGTAACTATAACAGCAAATAATTTTAATCTACATTTTATACAAAAAATTAAGAAGTATTATAGAAATTTTAAAATGTTTTAACTTCTGTTATGAAGGACATTTCGAGTGAAAGTTTCGACGCAGTGGACTAAAGTTGAAGAAAAATCCGCTGTAAATAAAAGTAATTGCAATAAGATCTTCGAAAGATATAAATTCCATTTTTAGTACAATACTGAGTAATATTCGTCACGAAAATTTTGGACGAAACCATTTAATTCCACTAGGCCAGGAAAACAATTCTGAGGAAAAAACTAACCCATAAAAGCAGACCGAGCACCGAATACAACTCATCACAATGTTATCATCAATGCGCACATATTATATGAAACTTAAATTTCGTACACATAATAAAGGTAAGATAGTAACGGACAACGCTAGTAATATTTGAACCCAAAAATTCTAAATAAAAAAATCTGATGTGGCCACCGCATGACTTTCTCCGTATCTGTAATATTTCTAAAAATTACATAATAATACATATTTTAAGAAACTGCGAGAAAATTTTTTACAAACTGAAATAAACTCAAACCATAGCCGTCTGACATTGGGTATAGCGACAATGCTCCAACAATTAAGAAAAGAAAAAGGAGCGTTACTAAGACATAACTAAGCGTAAATTGTTAACAATACTCGTCGGTAGGTGGCGTGATGGTGTCAGCTAAAAATATAAGATATCTCTTAAAAAATGCATTATATGGAAAAATAATTCAAACAATGGTTGTATAAAATTAAATTTTCCACAACTTTTATTCTAATACATTTTTACACTTATCAAATATTAAAGCAAATATTCAAAAATAACGGATGTCACAAGAGTAAACACCCACTTCTGGTTGACCGTTTTTACAAAAAACTAATCAGATCTTGTAACTCATAAAAATGTTACATAAAATTTCAATCCTACCGACAAAAAAATTTCGAGTATGCCGCTTTTCTGGAAGTGCCTAAACATTAGTATCCTTCTATATACGTATATGTTATGTTACTCCTCCAATGTAAGAAACGTCTATATATATACACACACACAAGTAGTTGCATTCTGCAATCATTTCATCTCACCCTGTTAAACATATTAATTTTTCGAAAAGATTTTTTTTAATTCAAAAGATTTCATCTCTTCACCGATTTTCGTTCTTTCCTTATGGAAAAATATTTTGTTAAAACAATACCTAAAATTTGAAATTTTAACAATATTATTATTTTTCATTGTTATGCAGTAATTCCACACATTTCTGTCAAAATATAACGTTGTAACTCATACAGAAGTGAAATAATACTTATCTAATTGTTTAAATTTAGAAAAATTTATAACAGCCGCAATAACAATTTTAAGGAAATACTCAAATGTTTATTTGTGCATTTCTACTAACCTCGAAATAAATTTAAAATATCCGCTTCGTAGCTCTCCCCGTAGTACCTAAACATTTACCTATTTGTTTAAACTTTAAGAATTTTTAACAGTCAAACAAATTAAAATATCAATATTTCTATAATTCCTATTTCATTTTTGCAAATTCTACCTTTTAAAAAATTTTCAGCTTCGTAGCACATTCGTATATACACAAACCTTGAAATTTTGTTTAAAAAATTGCGAAATTTTAACAGCCGCATTGTTGAATTTTTTCAAGATTTTCGTTTTTTCTCGTCGGTTATGCAGATAATCCTACCGTCATAATAAATGTCGTATTTCCAGCATTAGTATCCTCATATATATATGCGTGTGTGTGTTATATCCTCATCTATAAGGAACGTCTATATATAATGATAGCAGGGGTGCACATATCGTCGATCGCCAAGCCATTTTTGGTCGATCTCAAGCGATGTATTAAATAAATAAAAATTAATATTTTGTACAAATTAATACGGTATGCCATTAAAAATGTCAATGTGATTTTTGTTTAATTAACGTATATTAAACGTTCTTTCTCATGTATATCATTTCGTTTTTAAATTTGTGGATAAAATAGATCTTGATTAAAAGTAGATCTTATACCCAAAAATAGTGGCCACACCTGTAGTATAGATATAAGAAATTATCTTTTAGATGCGTTTATACTGAATTCAATTAGGTACATTCATCATCCGGAGCAGGGTTTGGAATCAAACTGCCTGCGTAGTAGGCAAATTCTATACCGTCTTGTATCACTGCCGGCCAGCGTATACGGCGTTAAGAGCAACCACGGGGCACACCGAATAACCGTTTGCGCAAATATCACACGATTTTATAAAGTCAAATCGGCATCATGTTATTTACAACATGAAATCCTTCTTTTTATATAAATATTAGAGTCAATTGTTTAAAAGCAGTTGCACTTTGAAATCTGGCTGGAAAAGGTCGAACCGAGTCCATGCGCACAAAATGCACCTTTAAATACTGCTGCGAAGACGACGTCAGTAGAAAGAAACGACGAATATATTCAGGAAGTATTTGTACGTTATTAGATTTGGAAAATGTCTTTTATACAGTTTTGTGGTCGAAGCTAAAAACACGAAAGATTGCCAGACTTCAGTGAAAGGCATTTAATCAAAAAACTATGAATTAATCAGACTAGATAGGCGAGCCTAGAAAAAAGTATACTGGGTAAAACTAGTAATAGAAGTGGGACAGAGTTGACCATTTTCTACAGCGCTGCTTAGTGTTTATGCGAAAGAAAATATGTATGGGAAGGTGGAGGAATAAAATTAGTAATTAGGAGCTAGTTTATTTGAGTCACATTTGCAGATGATAAAGCACTTTTGATTAATTCGAAAAAGGGCTTTCATATGCTAGTTAACTCCTTAAAGGAAACGGTAAATGTGTTAGGTCATACATTTACATGAAAAAATAAAATTCACGCGGCTTTCTAAGAATATAAAGTAACAGACGCTAAGTAGAGCTATGAAAATGCAAGAACTGGCGAAACATTTTTACTCATTTAGATAGAATTATGACCCAGGAGGCTGGAAGAAACAAAACTACTGGGATGAGGATTTGAAAGAACAAAGGAAGGTAACGCGACTATCAGAGATAATGGCCAGGGGTCGAAGTAAACATATTAAAAAAGAGATTAGTGAAAAGAACTGGAATCTGGGGATAGCAAACGCTAGATAAAGAAGAGAACGAGTATGTCTTGATAAAGTAGAGGAAGAGAATAACCAAAATATAATAATTATGCAGACACTGAAGAATGTTTTAATGATAGAGAAGAATAACTACAGGAATCATTCAATTTATAATTTCTTACAAATACAACCAATTTTAATCGACTAACGATCAAAATGTTATAATAACAAAATATCACTGCATAAGAATAAACATGGTAAAATACATTACACGAGTCTGAAACCTACGTATGGATCAAAAACTTATAATTATGAGTTTTTTGGTATGAATATAGATAAGAAGTCAATTTACGCCCCCCGGGCCTTATGTGACTCGCAATACTCTGATAAAAAAGCGATCTATAGAATTTAACACATTAATATTCTCTAATAAAATTATGGTTATAAAATCTTGGATGTTAAATTATTGAACTTAAGAAGGTTATTTAAATTTGATATTCACTGATATAAATACTCAGAATTGAAACATTCCTATACCGCAAGCCGTAGAATTTGTAACCATCACTGCGGCCTGTCACATAGAAAGGTTGCCGAAATCTAGAAAAATATTTTTGGCCACAAATTATTAAATGCGTATTTCAAGAAATAATATTTCAGCAGACTTAACAAGACGGGATTTACGGACGACAGTAACAACGCTTTTTAAACGTCATTTATAATCCTTTGGCGCAAGTCCACATAAATATTGGAATTTTACTAATCGCTTTTGAGTGTCTGAGTATCAAAGCAAAAATAAAGTAATTTAAAACACTCTCTGAACACTCCAAAAACCCCTTAACCAATAAAAAACAAGAGAGCAAGAGAAATAGAGAGAACGGGAGAATGTGAACGCAAGAGATAAATGGAATAATATGGCGATGAAGATAGAGCGTGGGAGCTGGAGAAAGGCGTCAGTGAGATTATGGGAAAGGGTTCGGGCTTAAGGGACTGGATGTGAAAAAGAGAGAAGAAACAAAGGAATGTAACCGCAAATATAAGATAAAATTGAGAAATTTAATGAATAATCGAAGGCTCATAAATCTTTAAGATGGCAGCACATACCGGAATTAATATCTTTGAATAAAGATTTCGCAATGCAATTGAAGGAAAATGCTTCCCTGTGCACAATTTTGCGACCTAACGGAGGCTTATTTTAGAGGATGCAAATCCCGAGTAGTGAAAATAGAGAAAAGGTATTTTTCGTTGAAAACCGGAATGTAACTGTGTCATTATATCAATATATTCGGTAAATTAACAGTTATATCGACATAGCGCATCCTTTATAAATTATTCCAAAACAATTGAATTTATGTTCAAAACTCAATAATTATGAAAATTTAAAATTTTTATTTAGCTATTTTGCTTCAAACGTTTCAAGGTACAACTTAAAACTAGCATATATGATGTAAAATTCACTCATGTAGAGAATGAACGTGCAAGGTTTAATAGGCGAAGAAATGTTAGATTCACGATAGAAAATTCTCGCAGACACATAATCGACTAAAAAAGTCCATATAAGTCAGTCATATCAAAAGATTTTATTCCACACATACGGGAATAAATTCTGCAAATTTTGATAAGTAAACTTGCCTTCTCACAGCATCCTATGTTTTCTACCTTCGGTAGATATTTGGCTCATCCAATCCAATCTGTCTCATCCAAAGCCTTTTCCTTCCTTTTTCTTTCGTGAGACTTTCGCTTCTTAATTTTTAAGCCACATATTTCTTCTGTCTCTTCCTTATTACGCTAAATAAGCTCCTCTCTTTCTCTACTGTTTTAAAACTTCCTAAATTTCTTGAAATCAAACTGATTTTGGATATAAATATAAATTCAATCATATTGAAAAATTACACTTAACGTCCGATTTAATCCATCCTGTCTGAATTGATAATGTACATTTACTTTTATCAGATTATTATAAGTTAAATTAACTATACTGCACAGTTTTATCATGCATGACGGCAATTAATACGCATAATTTCTATCCGATTACATTAATTTCTTTTATTTGAATAATTTACTTTCGGGATCAATAATTTCATTTTAAAATATTTATATGAAACGCTAATGGAGTGCCACGTAATAATTTACCCGCTAATTTATACGAATTCAATAAATACTAAGTTGTATGACACACTATAGAAATTCATTCAATGTAATAAATGAATTGCCAAACTGAATGTTTCCCTGTAATTAACGAACAACTAAAACTCCAACGCTACGATTAGAGCTGCACTACGATCCCTAGTTCAGTTCTTGACCTGTAGAAATCACGGTGCCTCCAGCTGCCCTCAATATGTGTACACAAACGTATTACAAGTAATAATTTTGTTTGTTTTTGATTTCAAAGAGTATCAAGTGAATCAAAGAGGAGTTTTTGCGGGCGTGTTATAGTCCGTTTTAAAATGAATACAATTATCAAGTCGGAACGAAGGTAATATTAGGCAGTGCTATAAAGTAGTTGTACACAGAATATGAAATCCGAACGATAACATCGTTTGTGGCAGAAGCTAACGGCATCCCTCTTCCTAGCTGAAGAGAAAAATCGCCAAAACTACTCCATTACATTGCACTTATAAATTTCCTCGTGGACACGATGCAATCATCGAGCGTTGAGCCGTCGCGTGCCTTTCCTCTCTCCCACACAGCTCCACGCGGCCTCGCGCGGCATTTCATCTCTTAAATGCCCTTCGACGCACGAGATGGATCCACAGTGAAAAGTTATATATTACGCCAGCATTCATGAAAGAAATGGAGAGACGAGGAAAAGCTTCACAAATTCGACCAAACACCGCGTTCGTCCGAAAGCCAAAAGGGGAGCATTCGAAAGGAGAGGGAGAGTCGTAGGAATCGCGGATAGAGGGGAGAGAAATAGGGGGGAGAGGGAATGGAAGAGAGAATGGAAAGGAGGGGGATTTTGAATGGAAGGAGGACTTTAAGATATGATGAGGTTGGTGGTGGGTGTGGGGAAGGGAGGCTAGTGGAATAGGATAAGATTCGTTGTACGTGAGGTGGTTGGCAAAGAGCACTTCTCGTCCGTGCATATCAGCAAGAGGGAGGAAGGGCCGTTTCCATTCGTCTGGCCGTTTCACTGCTCCTGGAGACGCTTCCTCCAGAATATCGCGACCGACTCGTATCCATCGTCAAACTTTCTCGAATTTCCCCTTATCTCAGAAAGCGACGCAATAAAGAAGTCCAAAAGAGTGACTCCAGTTATTGATAATTACTCCAAGTCAGAAAAACGCTTAAGATCTGCAAATATTCGACAAAAAAATATGACCCGTAAATCCGCTTCTCAATCCCTTCCTATTCCCAATTTATGGTCCAATCTCAATTCCATCTCTCTTTTTCTTTCTATATTTCCCTCCAATCGAAGTGCGCCTTTCCCCCGCTGCCGCCACCATACACCTCCATTGATGTAGAGCGTTTTTTTCCTTCTACGGACACAGCCCCCTGCAGAAAAGATTCTAGAGAACTGGCTCGCACCAAGCAGAAAAGACGATGCCCCTTTGTCAGGCGCTCTTTTTTTATTTCTCCATCGTTATCTCATTTACCATTAAATATAACTGTCATGTACCTATACTACTTAACTAATTACCATAATAATAAAACCGATTAATCGCTACTTTTCGACACTAAATGAATTCAATCCTACATCGATTGGCGCAAAAACGACCTTTGAAATAATTGCGCTCACATTTTACCCAAAATACCAGAAGTAAATTAGTTAAATAAAATAGGAAATCTCGTCTAAAATCACCGAAGCTTTAAATTTTTTCAACCTAACTTAATTCTAAATAGTAAAATCCAAAATTTAGCATAAATCAACTGAATATCTGTAAACATATCTGTGCAATCATTTGCAAGATTGTAAAACAACATTGGCAGCACGTAGAAGGAACTATCTACCTCCTACGGAATTATTTAATCACTGCAAACACGTAAAAAACTCTTATTAAATCACATAATTTTTATGAAACATTTTTTATCTGAAATTATAAAGATGAACCAATGCCTTCCACGGACAATCCTATGAACAAATTAATAAATCAACATTTGTAATAAATTCTAAGCGTACATACTTACAATTTGTTTAGGAAGTATTTTTAGAGTCTATATTAGGTTTTCTTAAATAGTCCATTAATTAAGCCCCAATTTAGCAATTTTCGACGGCCTGGTTTGGGAACAAAATGATTTTTACTCAAATTTTTATGTGCTTAAAAAATTCACAGTTACAACATTTTATACTTTCTGAAAATTATATTTTATAGTTTATGCCCATCAAAGCAAAAAAATAAATCATTTTCTATATCTTTGTTTTCGGTAAAAATCTCCCATTAAAAATATGTGATCATTTATAATAACGTTCATTTGATTATACAGTATTATATGTCCTCTGCCATCAAATATTTTTCTATAATCAGTATCTCCATCGAAGGAATTCTATTCTTTTTCTTCACGCACGGCTGTCAGAGCCATCTGCCCTTATTTCTCGGGGAAAGGCCTTTGACCTCAAGGTTTAGTTCAAGGTCATGTAAATTGAGCTCCGATTCCATGCTCCGCTGAGGAATAAAAACTTTTGAATCGGAGAAAAGTTGGCGGTAGAAGATTTTTACTCTCTAAAGTAAAGAATTAACCTTGAATATTCAAACGAGTTGCTTAACCAATCCATACAAACTATTACGACCAACTTTATTTAATCTACAATCACAATACAACAAGGACAAGCAAAATTTATTTGCGATTAGTCACATTGAATGAATGAACTTTTCGAACACTGAGAGGAAGAAATCATTAATCGCTGTCTTTGTGTGACTTACTCAAGGAATACTTTTTTCAAGGTAAAAACGAACCCAAAATCCATAAAAAGTGCCTTTTAAGAAAATTCCTTCACTTATTATCGTGACTGGTAAATTTCCAAAGCAAAGTCTTTTGTTGTCTCAAAAGAGTAATCTTGACTATCAATATTGAATGTTTACACAAAATAAGATGAAAAAACTAGCATTTTCCAAAATGCATGCATAAAGAAATTTCTAAATGTTTTATTAAATTTATCGACTGAATTTATGACTTAAAAGAAGATCAATAGGAGAGCTGACCCTGGAGTTAATCGTAATACAATAAAAGGCTGCGTTGGTCGGTTGATTGGAGGGATGGACGTCCGCGGACGTTTACACTATGCAATCACAGCTGTTTTCACTCCATGCGGCCAATATTTTAGCCACGCAGTTGACCGATAAAGAAAGCATGTTTTCTGCATCGAATTTATATCATTTCGGTTGCGTTGGGTTTAATTATTTTTGGAGCAGTAAGAAAATGCCAAGGAAAAAACTGATTAAACAAATCAGAAAAATCCGTTTTTTTTCTGGCTGAAATGGTAGCTTATAAAATTGACCACATTAAGCGAAAAAGCTTTTGATGGCATAGTGAAGACGCCCGTAGACGTGAGTCTCTTCCGGTCCGAGTTGTTCATAAACTGGATTTTGGGTAATCGTCGAGTACATAAACGCCCTTAATTCGATTCTAGGAACGTTTAATTCCTCTGTTTGAATAACATAGAAATGTGGGATGCGTGTTTTTTATTTTAATTTTTAAAATGCTTATATTTGGGACCTGAACTAAAGAATGCCTAGGAAATAAAATTCATTTCCTACACTCAATTTTCACATTCGCGTCGAATCGGCTCAAAATCTGCTTTGAATTAAGCAATTTTATCTTTTGAGGTGAAAATCTTTCGTTGTCAATGGATACCGCCCTGATGATGATTTTGCGAAATTACGTCTATTAAATTGGGTTAAATGGAGGAGAAAATTTTCAGAAAATTTTCGTGAATTTGTTGTCGAAAGGATTTTCTCTAAATAAATATCCATCTTACTTTTAAATTTAAACAGTCGAAATTGTAAGAAGGAAGGAAAGAGGGGAGAAAGAGATGGAAGGAGATTGAAGGAACCAAAAAATAGAGAAATACTTTAAACATGTAGTAACGCCATTATTGACGAGAATTTATACCGGCTTATAATATATTTTTTTTACTTTATTAGAAATAATTTTGTTACTATAGCAAATTTTGTAATGAAACAATATCGAATAGAATTCAAAGTATGTGCTTAAGACCGTTGCACAAATTAAAAAGCTCTTACTGCAAGAAACGCCTGGATTTGGCGCTTACAGACTTGCACGATCCACATTCTACACCCTCGACGCATTATTTGAACAAAGACGCAACATGGCGGTGGTTTCAGTCAAAATAAATTAATCCACCGATCGGCTAAGAGTATCAATAGAAGGAAGTAGGCGCTCAGGATATTATCCCCCCTGGCGGCAACTGAGTAAACTAAGTGGCTTTTAGAGTGCATATCAGAATACGAAACTCCCTGGGAGGGCGAGAGCATGTAAATTGCAAGGAGTCAGAGGAAACGGTTGGGAGGGAGAGGAATTTGGAGAGAGAAAGGAGTTGGATGGTTAGGAGAAAGAGGGAAAATTTGGAGGAAGAAAGAGAAAGGGGTTGGAGAAGAGGGGGAATCGGGAGGGAAATTATCGAGGGGGGATCGGAAGGAAGGGGAGGAGGGATTTAGGAGGGAAAAGGGGATTTAGGGGAGCAAAGGGTTGAGGGGTGCGTACGCGATCGATGGCCGAATAGGAAATTGTCCTATCGATTTCTCGAACTCGCACTTGCTACTCGGACCCATCCATGAGAAAACTCCAGTCCCTGTTTTTGAGTCTACAAACATTCCTCATGCCTCTTTCTAATAATCTGTTTCTTTTAAAAAAATAAAGCAACTCCACCTCGAACTAGGACTCCGCTGACTGCCTGGCAAATGTCCAAAGCGTCTTGATTTTTACAATTCTCTTCGCCTGTACTCTACCACACTTTTGATTTATCTTGTGGATGTTTCTGTTCACATTATCTGTAGATACATTCTAGTCTCTTTCCTCATTCTTTTGGTTTTGCATCGTTACTCGAACATTTCTTGCCCCTTCTGTACATTCAACTTCAGACATACATTAGATTATCAAGCATTGCTATTAGAAGATATCTTATAAACATAATTAACGGTTAAATCTTCGGTTAAGGTTATATTTTGGCATAATACTCGTTAAATTAGTTCTTCTGAATTAAAATGGTGGTACGTAAATATGCTTTGAACTTGTTTACTCGAAATACATCTTGCTAACTGATTTCACAATGAGTGAATTCCATTTTCCCAATTCATCCGAGTGAGTCTTCATGACCAAAAAGAATTTATTTCCTTTATAAAGTTACACTTACCTATTTAAACGCACCTCCTACTTTATAATTACTGGCATTGCTTACTCATACGAATCTTTCTCTTGTAGTCACTGAAACATAATTTTTATAATGGATATTCTCGTTGATGACTACTATCAAACGCTTAATCCTACAAATTAATTTAGTAATGTAGCTGCGTGCGTGTGAGGAAGGGGTAAATGTGGAATTGGGGAGAATGTAAAATTTGGCAGGTATGTAAATATAAAAGTGAAAGTATCAATAAAATGAAAACCTTGAATTGTGGAATAGTTAGGAGATAATTAGTATTTTAAAGAAATATTTTCCATAAGATGCGTTGTCATATATACTCATAAATTTTTTTTTGATTAGTTATAATTAAGGTACCAACTTTATACTTGAAAAGTTGTACAGCCGAAAGGACAAACTGTATATTTTAAATCTGAGAAATTCTGATACCTAGGAAACGCTTTTAAATGAGGAATTGTTGTGAAGTGGTATTTCATATCGTGAAATGAAGAAACGAGAAGTAAGATAAAGAGCTGTTTTTATTGCGATTATTTTAATATAAAATGATATAATAAGATTGTTTTAATTTTGATTTTAAGCGTTCTTTACAATAAGTAAACAAGTTAGGAAAGTGTACAGTGTATCACAAATTCGTGCGATGGGGTATTTGAAACTATAAGATATAATTTGACCGAACGCACACCATAAACAATCGAAAATTAATTAAAACATAGCTCACTTGAATTCAGTAGTTGTAATATTTACGTTTGTTCTTTTGTTCGCCGTAGATAATCCATTTCCTTCCGCTTACAAAATCTGTCATGCACGCGTAAGGAATTAAATTTATTTTGTAATTATAGCAGATATTATTTATTTCAGCAACCAATAAGATTATTTACGTTGACAACAATTAGGTAGCTATGCATGAATTTTTCTAACAAGGGAAACCCCCAAGGTGTGACACTAGCATCGGATTGAGACTTTGCAGAATGAAAGTATATGTAAAATAACGGACTCCTATTTCTACCTAGGTGCCAACTCGACGTCGTTTACGAGAAAATGTCCTTTGAAAATCGCGATCCGAGAGTCAACGTAATAAGAACGTTAAAAGTCCTCCCGTTATTATCTAGGGGCGTTGGTCTAGTAGGAACGGTTTGGATTACAAATATTTTTGCCGGGGTTCGATTCCCGAAGAGACAAAAAAATTTTTCTGATTTTTTTTAAATTTTTTTTCGCGATTTCCAGCATATCGTCGATAAAACTTGCACAACATTTTAAAAAATTTATTCCATGCATTATAACTACTATTTTCTTCATCGTAATTCTTCACTGTAATTCTTCACGAACATAATTTTATGGATGACTACCCATTCGCTTTACCATCATGATCAATACATGACGAGATTTGAAAGGAGGAATGCAGAACAATGCACCGTAATAACCCAACAATATTGTGATATAATGCCAATTATAATTATAATGGCAATAATTGACACCAGCAACCGATTTATCATAATGAACAATACATGACGAGATTTGAAAGGAGGAATAAAGAACAATGCATCGAAATAACCCAACAGTATTGTGACATTATTTCAATTATAATTATAATGAAATAATTGACACCTGCAAATGATAACGAATCCCTAAACAACAACACCGTAACTTTAATAACAACATTATAAGATGACTAGACGCAGTTTTTCGTGGCCTATTTAGCAGACGTCCTTCAACGTCAGAATATTGCCGAGCGATTTATTGTTCGAGGGCACATTTTGGAGTGGCGATTGGAATTGTTTGTCTTTGTTCGTGTTTAGCGAGTGATCTTTAGTTTTTGGGGCAATAAAAACTGCATTACGATGAACAAAATAGTAGTTCTAATGCATGGAATAATTTTTTTTAATGTTGTGCAAGTTTTATCGACGATACGCTGGAAATTGCGAAAAAAAAATTTTAAAATCAGAAAAAAATTTTGGTCCCCTTGGGAATCGAACCCCGGCAAAAATATTTGTAATCCAAACCGTTTCTACTAGACCAACGCCCCTAGAAAATAACGGGAGGACTTTTAACGTTCTTATTACGTTGACTCTCGGATCGCGATTTTCAAAGGACATTTTCTCGTAAACGACGTCGAGTTGGCACCTAGGTAGAAATAGGAGTCCGTTATTTTACATATACTTTCATTCTGCAAAGTCTCAATCCGATGCGAGTGTCACATCTTGGGGGCTTCCCGAAGTTCAAAGCGAATTACGACTTTCTTGTGCAATTTTCTTTATAAGGACTACTCCTACAATAAAAATGTATAGGAAAAGAAATTCTCTACGTTACTATTTCTACAAGACTATTTAACAATTACTTTAATTTGACCAAACATTTTCGAGATATAACGGACAGTTCATTTTTGTCACAGGTAAAATGGTACTCCTGATTAGCTTACATGATTTATTTTTGTGATTTTCTTTAACTGTCAGTCCTTAATATCAAATTTCATAAAAATCCATTCGGTAGAAGCTGAGAACGAGCATGCCGACGGACGGACGGACGGACGAACAAACCGACGCTAATAGGCGCCTATGTAGGAAGCGAAACGCGCCTAAAAAAGAATGCCTTATGGTCAGGTCGTGTCCGTCTGTCCGTCCGCATGTTTCATCTCCGAAGCTATCTGGCGGATGTTGATGAAATTTAGTATTTAGGACACAGGGGCAAAGAAACTAAGAAAACTATAAAAATGTTTCACGTGGGAGTGCCACTTTACCAGTGACAAAAAATTTACTTTTCTTAATATCTCGTAAAAAATCACTTATAACAATAAAGTCTTTTAACGGCTTTGTGGAACTAGTGAAATAGCATATATTTTGCTCAGTACTTTTTTATCGGAGGAGCCGATTTTAAGAAAATAAACTTTAATGCCGTAATTTACTGTGGGCCGAAAAATTTTCCGTTTTTTAATTATTGTCAACGAAGATAATCTTCGTGATTACTTATGTAAACAATATTTGCTATAAATAACTAATTAATTTAATTTTCTTTCGCGTGCACGCAACATTTGGAAAATGAAGAGAATTGTATAATCTACGAGGGAGAAACGAAAGTACTAAATACGTCTATTTTCTTTACATATTCAAAGCGTTTGTAAGTGGAGAGAAATGGGTAATTGATGACAAAAGGAATGAACCTGAACACAGAGATTGCATTAATACTAATTGTCGATTGTTGTATTAATTACGATTGATTGGGAAATTAGACGGCGAATCAAAAATTCGATATTTCCTTGACATCGCTACCGGCATTTTAGTTCGTAGACATTATACTAGGCCAGTGCCGTAACTAGGGTATGGCGAGGGTGGCATTTGCCATAAGCGCCGCTTGCAAAAGGCGCCAAACGTTTCCACAAAATGCCATAAGTTTATTTTCGCATAAATAAATATTAATTTAACACTCAAATATTTAAGTTATTGTTAATAAAAACGCTAATATTATTGATGAAACAGTAGCAAAAATCATATTCTACGTAAATAAGGCGTTACCTTAAATTTTTTCCGTAGGCGACATATCTTCCAGTTACGCCTCTGTACTAGGCCATTAATATTCATCTTTTATGACATGATTACATAAATCGTAGGGAACGCCTCCGCCTCGCATGCATGCGCGCAGGATGTGCGCATCATTCCACTCTTGTTATATATTTATGATAGAAGGCCGTTTACTGGTACGTTGGGAATACTGTCGTCGCACCTCTGGTGGTTAATTTTGTCAACGCGAATAATTCGAAAACGGCAAGTACTATCTAGACGATATTTTTGCGATATACTGGGATTTACCTCTGGGGCCTTTTAGAAGTGTCATCATCGTCTATCAAGATATCTTGAGACTGATTCAAGGGGATTTCCTTTTCTCCATTGAATTGAAATGGGAATGAGCGTAGCGAATTAATCATTCGCATTTTAAAATTACTTGGACGGTTCTATGCTTACAAGAACAAAGTTTAAATTTTTAAAAAGAGAGAAATCAAGCAGTGTTGAATTAGCAAAAAATGTGTTTAGAATCAGAAAAAACATGATTTTCAGATTCTTAACAAAAAGAAATGTGAATTATCATGACAACTCCCATTGCAGCTGCATTTAAGTGTCCAATGCTTTTACTTGAGGAATAGTTTAACGTTGTGTATGCTTACTTTGTGTGTGTGTGTGCAATTCCCGTTCGTCATTTACTTTTTTAGTACATCATACCATTAAATGTACAGATTATTACGCATCAAATCGTACGTCATCATTACTTACTTTGTATTTTCCGTTCGACTTTGCTTTTTTAATGTCACTATGTATGAAATATTTTATATAAATTACGCCGATAAAGATAGCTTGTCCTGTCGATTTTCATGTATGCATGAATTTCTATTAAAATTTATGCATTTGTACAGTGTTTTCTCATGAAGAATATCTCATAACGACAAATCATATTGCTAGACATATGACTTTAAAGGTTAAGAAGGTTAAGTGGACGGATAGGATAAGGAATGAAGCAATACTAACAAGGGTGAATGAGAAGAGAAGATTACTTGAAACAATTCAGAGGAGGAAAAGTAACTGGTTAGGGCATATCTTGAGAGGAGAAGGTTTACTATTGATGGTGTTGGAAGGATCAGTAGAAGGGGAAAGGAAAAGGGGACGTAGAAGAATAAAAATGTTTGACGATCTGAAAGAAAGGAGAGGGTATCAGGAAATGAAAGAAATGGCAAGGAACAGAAATGAGTGGAGACAACGCTGGTGCCAGGGACCTGCCTAGAGGCAGAACACCTCATGATGATGATGATGACTTTAAAGCGTTCAGTCGAGTTTATACCCAACTATCAATCCAACAGCAGAACTTTTGTTATGAGAAAATATTTTTCACGCATTAATATGTATTAATGCAATGCATAATACGCTACTGTATGAAATAGAAGCGTGCAAATATGGGAAGATTTCCGCTCTATATGTTGTACAGAATTTTTTTACTTGTTCAAAATTCAACTTTAGGAGGAAACCTATTTAGCGGGTAACAAAACTCATTTCCTTTATCTACCGCCAGATCTTGCTTCACTGCAATACAAATAAACTTTAACTTTTCATTTTTTGTTATCACAGGAAAATTGAGATCGGCGATTGAGTCAAAAATTAATAATCTCTGCAATTTCGTTGGCCAAACTAAAAGAATTGCATTTTTACTTATTCTATTCGTCCAAGTTACAAAGAATAATAATTTCATTGAAACATAGGCCATGAGAACCAACCGATAATATGTGCATTAATCTAATAATACTACTGAGTATATCTAGTACCTACTTGAAAACTGCTTTCAGATGTATAAAAGATATGTTATGTTGTATTTTTTCCGATAATAAGAATAGAAGCTCGTAATCGCAGCTAGACGTTTTTAATATATGTAAGTGTAACAAGTAAAAATGGAGCTAACATCCCAAACCAATAAACTAAACGCAAAACAAAATTTTAATATTTCAAGGTTTAAAGAAGAATTAACGTGTCGTTGACATTCATTTTCCCATCTTCTAGAGATTTTTAAAATTGCAAGTGACAAAAAAATCGATTTGCAAAATCTTTTCTAAGGTAAATCATGTTTCTAAATAGGTGTAATATAAATGAATTTTATTCTCATAATGCATGAAAATATAAAAATGAGTTTTTATAACCAACTTTTATATAGTTAATACCTTAGTATGATAATTATGATAACCCTTCCACTTGCATGAGCGTAAAAGGTTGCATAGTGTCTACAAGTCGTTGAATGACATTGGACTTAGGGTGGGTCGAATGAAGTTATTTTTTCGAAATGTGAAACGTAGTAATACGTGGTTAAAATTACAGCCATATATGACAACGTCTTCAGGTTCCGCAACGGCCTTGAATTTTCGGAATATCAGTAAAAAATATTAAGTTTTTAAACTGAGCATATTTTTTTCTTTTAGGACTTTTGATGCTGAAATGAGTCAAATCGTTTTTCCTGTCTCCACTGGGACCAGAAAGGTTATGCCGTTGCATAACAGTGACGCGAATGAACAGAGCGGGGATGTCGGGGACGCAAAAAAACATTAAGTTTGTCACGGTTAGAAATATTGTGCTAAAGCGCAGCTCTTTGCTAGTTTGATACGACCCAAAACTTACCACGAGGAGGTGACTGCGCATCGAGTCCCGCCCGTGCCCACCCAACCACCCGACCAATTGGGCAAGTGCTCAGTTCATTTGTAATTTATTGTACTTTGAACTTAGACTTATGCTCAAAAATTGGCATTAATTTTCTGTCCAACAGTAAGGTTCTGATAAAGCCGTCCCAAACCATTGGTCCATACACTTTAGAGGATGCTTCTGTGATACTATCCTCTCTGCTACCTGAAAGTGACTAGGTAAGCTAGGAATTTATCATCGCGCGCGATAAGTCTAAGTTCCTCGTCTGTCAAGTTAAAAGTATACGGAGGTTCTGTAACGCTGCATTTTTGACAGTTGATGAGGTCTATGTAATTTTCACAATCAAAGCAAAGTTTTGGTGTGCGAAATCTTCTAATGGTACAATGCTCTGCAGATTTCCTGGCCTTGATAATGCGTCTGATAGCAAGCTGCCGTACATGCTCCTTTTCATCACACAGCATCGCAAGATATGGAAGTGCAAAATATGCGTTTTCTTGAATGACTTTGTGCACAACTTCACCGAGATCATTTTTCAGATATCTTGAAGAAAATATAGTACGCCAGAGGTGTTTTGGGGCATCTTTGTATTTTGGGTGGCATAAAATTGTAAACCACATGGGAGCGTGGAGGCGCATTATGAATGTAGTTAGTTTCTTGAGATGGAATAGGCGTTGTCACATAAAGCCGGAGAATTCTGTTTGCAGTTATTAGCCAGAGAGAGTGTGACATGTTTCCAGGAACCCGGTTTGCTAGGCTCTGAGGAAAAATACCAGGGGAAACCGCATGACAAATTTTCAACATATATTTTTGATATGCACTTCATTTTGCCATGTCAATTGACGGAAAGTCACATTCAACTGCCTCAAATTAAACGGGCGGAAAGTCTTCGCAAATGCAAAGGTCTTTCCAATTCGGCCAGAAAACCCGACAGAACCTGAAGTCTTGCCATTCAATGTATTTAGCATATAACGTAAAGGCAATTCAATGAAATGCAACATGCATATAAGCCACTGCAAAGTTCTTTGAATATTCTCCTCTAGGCGACGGATGACGCTTGTATGTACTCCAGTGTTGGTCGGTTCTCTATCACTACCAATGCAGGTTAGTTCAGATAATTCAAAGCTCTTTTTCTGAAGAAAGACATCTCTGCCACTGCTTATGTTCTTTGCAGACTTTGATATTGGACTGACATGCCCGTTATAAGATGATCAAGGTTCTTCCACTACAGAAATGTTCTCCTCCCATCGTTTCCTTCGGTGTGACTTGCCGTCTTCCGTTTTACAAATATATATATGAATGACGGAAGAAGCAAGATCAGCAGCAGTTCTGTCACTAATATTTCGTCTATCACACTTTATTGCGAACGTGGGAAGTGGTATCCTTACTTGCGAAGTAGCTGTAGAAGTAGATGGAGAAGAGTTACAATAGCCTTCCTTGATCGGTGGAAATCGGTGATCGTCAACATTTATGACAATTGATGATAAATCAGAGGCGATACCAGTTTACGAAGAACTAGATATTGGAAAGCTAGAAACCTCATCCACATATTTATTTTGTACGGCTGGAGGACTTTCAGTTTCTTTTCGAGCACGTTTCTTTTGCAACTGCAGTCTTAGCTCTTCCCCTTTTTTTCTTACAGCTCTTTTCCAAATTTTATAGGTGGTTTTAAAATCAATCCCACTCATTACCATATGTCTATCAGATTTCCGATTCCTAAGGAGGGCACGCCCTTTTTCGGGTAATTTCCGTTCAAGGTCGCATTTTCAGCGGATCAAATCGGTGCACTTAACGGCCGCTATGTCAAGTAGATGCTGCGCTTTCTTACGGTAACATTCAAGCCTCTTCCTATAATTACCATCAGTTCTTTCACAGCTTTTCTTTAGCTTCTGAATAGCATTGTCGTGCTTCTTCTCTCTGTTATGGCAACACGACAAGACCGTTTACGGTATAGATGTCCTCTACTAAATTTCTTCATATTTTGCAGCAACGACATTTAGAATATCGGCAACCTTTCTTCCATTGCTTTCTTCATTCATACCATTCCTTACGAAATAATAGTGACGCATGACGTCTTGATAAGTTGGCAGCGTATTCACATTGATCTTCTGGTAACTCCCTAATATTGGACAGTCGATCTGTTTTCGTGTTTGGGCCATTTTAACAAACTAATAGCAACTATAGCACTATAGCATACTGTAGCATAACTACTTTCTACCTGCTGGGTGAACTTGCTCGCTTGGACTGACGCGAGCAACTGCAGCGATCAGACAGCTATGTGATAGACGGTTGGAGAGGAATCAAGTGGAGACGTGCAAAGGCCAAACAATATTGTCATGTTGACTCTATCCGTAATGTCGAGACCGTTTACTGTAAAGAGAGTACCCGTCCCATGCAAAAGCACAAATTATCGTTATCATTATTTCTATTTTACGTGAGCACTCGACGTATCATTGCAATGATTCCAACGCCGAAAACTGGGATAAATATAATGGATTTTGGAGCCTTCGACGCTCCATTCTCCCTCCTTCTTCAATAGTCTTCAACTCCATGATCTTTATGGGTCAAAGAGTCAACAGGAGAAACGATTCAACCCATCCTAGCACCAAAACTTCAAATAGAAAATTATTCAAGCTATTTCGAAAACATGCTGTTTTAAAATAATATTTCAAAACTTAAATGGCGTTGCGGAACCTGAAGACGTTGTTACATATAGCTGTATTGTTAACCACGTATTATGTGCACCAAAACAACTTTTGAGGGGGGGTAGCGTTTCACATTTCGAAAAAATACCTTTTTCGACTCACCCTAATGGGAGATATCCGTTTCCTATTTACAGTTGAGAAAATGGCAGACAGAAGTAGACAACTAAGTGGTAAACGTAGGAATGTTTCGTGTATACGCAGTAAGAAGTTGGATTATATAGCTAGAATATCATTTGTTTCATCAATGAAAATGCTAATTTATCAAAGTGAACAGTTTCAAAGAATTATGTTCATGAAAGAAAGAATATAAACAAATATTGATATTTAAAATAGTTTTCAAATAAATTTTCAATGTGAACTATTCCGAAATGATCGCATTAATGATTATTAATGATACAGCAATACGAATGTAATTATAATTTCATAATAATAAAATGCATATATAACGCATTATTATTAGAAGAGCAATAAGAATCTCTTTAAATAATGAGCTAAGAAATCCAATATGCACTATTTATGACAATGTTATGTTATTTTAACAAACTTTTCGAATAGGTAGAAGATTGAAATTTTATATGAATGTTTGATTCTTACAGCAAAAGCCATTTACAAAATAAATCCCCATAAAAGATTCGGCTTCGATTCTAGCAGATAATTTCTGTTTCCCATAAGATAACATATAAAAATCGATTTTTCGACTTACAGGTTTTTACTCTTTCGCAAATTAAAATTATAAATAATTAATCTACGATCTTCGGACCTAGATAGTTTTAACGAAAAAATAATTATGTTTTTTATTCTTATCGTCAAATTCGTCTATTATTCTAAATCACTAAAGTTATATGTTTAAATCATATTTATTTTTAAGCGTTTATACAATATGTTGTCTTGCCGATCGTGTCATTGTTAAACCTCAAGATTTTATTGTCGTCTCAAACCTTAAGCCTCGTCCACACTGTGTTACGTAACATAACGTAACATAGTGTAACCTTTTATAGTAACAAGTTACCGTAACCTGTAACGTTGTACGCAACAATATATTACGTAACGCTTTGTGTTCACACTAGGAACTGCATTTAGTTGGTGTTACGACTTGTGAGTAGACACTCACTCACCCACGCCTCTCTTCTTTATATCTTATTTTTGTAGTCTCCCTCCGATGCATCTCATAAAATAGGATAAGCAAGGTACGTCTCTATTAACCCAAGCACCTTTTCGTTAGACCACTCCATTTCGCATCTTTTCTAGAACCAAGGGGGCCAGTGTTGAAATTTTCGTTATTCACTACCGATGAGTTGTTGCCTTTAGGATGACGTTAATCGATGAGTTTTATTCCTACGATAAATATTTATTCGATTTAGTCGGTTCAATTTAAAAAATCGGAAATCCTGTAATACAACACAAATAATAATTGTACACTAGAGGAAACTGTTTCGCATCATGACCTTGAAAACTGTATTTGCTGTACTTTTTCAATTTGAATATTCGTGTAATTCACTATAATATTCATAATAATTTTGTCAAATATCAGTCGAAACAGTCTACTGGGAGCTTCAAAACAAAAATCTAACACTGGAGTAATAAAAATCTGCAAACCTAGTAGGACCAGAGTCAATGAAGAAACTGTTGAGATGCGATTTCCAATTATGGGAAACAACACATTATATTATGACGACCAGCGAAGAAACTACGGAGAGACAATCTCAACTTATGTGAAACAATAAAAGTTCTATAGATAGTAACAATAATTTTAGAATAAAATATAAACAACATCAGCACAGAGAAAAAAGCGCTGATTTCCGCACTCTCTTAGAAAAAACGTCCAAACTCGAAGGGTGAAAATAGAAAGATAAAAATATTTAGCAGGAAAGGTCCCAAACATTCCAGCTACTGAAAAAGAGGGGTCATAAAAGATAAGGCGGAAGGAACCCTGCCATAAACCGTAGCTTGGGGTATCCACAGCACCCCGCGCGAGTACTGCCGGGTTAAATGTACCTTGGTTTTCCAGACGTAATTTGTACTGGTTTTAATTAAACCCCGAGTTATAGGAATAATCTGTAGTCACCAATGAAGTTTTCAATAACCTTTTATAGGTAAAATTTTTCAGAATAGGTAATCTTCAAGAAATAAAGATATAAAGTTTTTAAGATAAATAAAATTTTACTATTATTAATAATTACTATTATTAATAATAATATCTCTTCAATAAACGTAGGGACGGTAGCATTAACGCAAATTCACATTGAAGTAAACGTGATTTGTTCATACTCGTTGCTACGAACAATGAAAATGGTTTGTCAATACTCGTTGCTACAAAGTATGATTATAATTTGTTTACATTCGCTTCTACAATACAAATTCTGAGTAGGATCGCCACGGTTATATAATGCAGATACAGTGATAATTATCGTCAAAATAATGAAATTATATAAATAACAAACTAAAACGAAATAATAATTTAAATGAATAAAGATGAAGGATGCCATTACCATATAACTCAATCTAATACACCCGAATGATGTGCGGGTATCATGAGTTATCCCGTTTCTTCGGATTTTTTCGATTTATATGAGGTCCAAAACACGTAAATATATAACTGGCGAAGTTAATATAAAAGTTGATAAAAATACTTGGGACATTTTATAAATTCTCTATACTATATTAAAACTTTTATAAGCCTGAATATTGGCCAACACAGATAATTCTCTTTGTTTTATGGCTGCATACACTTTAACTCATCTTCTGAAATTTTAATCCTCATAAGTATTAACTTTTTTATCCAAAATATACGCTTTTTCGTACGAATCAATTATCAGGAGGTCTACTGCGAACAATTTTATACTAAATAATGCATCGTGAGATGAAACTTAACGGGATAAGTGGCTAAAATACACAGAGCGTTACTTCCATAAATTATTAGCGTTAAACTCCGGTGTGCGATTAATAAAGTGGAGATACTCAGACGCTCTTGAATTAGTTGCCTACTTTACTAGAGACTATCCAAATAAATCAACTGCAAGATTAAAATGTATAAGCTGTTTGCATAAATAATAGAGTAATCGATCTTGTCCATACTAAATTCACCCCACTGAATGTCGTCGGCAGGCGAAACCCTTCCCATAACCCACTCGCTTCCTACGCCTTTCTTCAGATCCAAACTCCTTCTGCTCTTATCTTTTATCAGTCCATCCGCTTCTCTCTCTGGTCCCTTCCCTTTAAACCAAGAGCTAGAAAGCGTAATTACCAAACAACGCGGCGGCCATGACACCTCGATATATCTAACCCAATTGTAAGGCCTTGAGCGATATCGTTCTCTCTTCCAATCCTTCACCTAGCTGTTATTCCCACGTTTTTTATTCTAGTTTTCGGGACTATATTTCTTTAAGTGTAAGTGCAAGTACATCTCTGTTTCAAAATATAGCATCGCTTAAAGATTACATTATATAGCAAATGCTTACACCCGTTCATATTTACACATCCTATATTTAAATAAATAAAGTTATCTTTTGAATTGTTTCAAGCAACATCTATTTCTATTCAGATTTTCTTTTGATATTCATCAGAGTATTACTGTTAACTGTACTATTACAACTTGATCTCCTCATATCTACTACGCTATTCACTCCGTTTACCCTTAAAAAAAAACGTTTTATTCGAAAAACAAAATGGCGTTTTTCGCAGCACTCCTTCCCTAAAATCGAACACAATCGTCCTAATTTGCTACACCATCGATTTAAATAGCCTTTTACTATGCTAAAATGAACAACAGTTGGACGATCCAATCATTTCGTTTCAATAAAAATTCAATAAAGTGAGGATAGGTTAAAAGTCTCAAAATATCCATTATCTCTCAAGTTTTTCTTGGGATCAGATACTGATTTTAAATTTAATATAATTATAAACAGAGCACAAGTGCATACATATATAAGCATTGAAAAACCCAAAGAACAAATTCTAATATTCTTATGAACCAGCGCATCTCAATATGCATAAGAAAATTAAACTGCATTAAAATTTCACTCTTTCGATAAAGTTAACTCGAATGCGTGAAAACGTGTGTCAACGCTCCCTCCCATCTCTCGGCCGGAGAAGACGGGCCAAACCAAAAGGACTTGACGACCCAAAGGAGAATCGAGAAAGCCAACGAACGTAAGAGGAGAAGGAAAGCGGATATAAAAGTGTCTCCCATTGGAGAGGGACAGCAGCACGGGAGAGGAAGAGAGAGAGAAGGGTAACGGGGAGGTCAGGGAGAGAGAGGATTAGAGACTCGGGGTTAAGGAAGCGGATGGGAGGAGAAGGGGTGAGCTCAGGCGGCGCCCCAGGTGATAAGGGGGTGGTTTGCGTAGAGGAAAGGCCCCAACAAGAGGGTAAAGTACTCTTAAGGTCATCCGATGGCACGATGGGTTGGACGGTTTGATGAGGCGGGAGTTCGGCAGGACCGCTATATGTATAGGGAAGGAAAGGGCCGAGGTCACGGGCAGGGAGAGGGGATTGGGAGGGGGGAGAAAGTTACTGGGAGAAAGGAGGTGTTACACTTCATAGCGTTGAACAGGCAGGATATAGCGGTGGGCAGGTGCGTTTGGGAAGATATGAGAGGCGTGGAGAAGGGCGAGGTGGGAGAGTAAATAAGTATGTTGGAAGGGAGGGACGAGGCGGAAGGCTTTGGAATACACCCCACCCTCTTTCTCTCTCTCTCTCTCTCTCTCTCTCTCTCTCTCTCGTGGGGGAATCGCTAGGGATACGATTGAACACTTCCTTCCTCTTTCGTTAATGCTCGCGGAGGGGAAATAAATTAAAGGCCTTAATTTTTTAGAAACATCCACCATAGTAAGTGCTCTGTCATAAAAAGTTCCTTAAACTTGGATGAACTTGAATTTATTTTGTGTGAATACACTTGACATTTCGTGCAGGAGATGTGTAACGAAATACATAATCAGCTTTGAGCTCGAACAAATTTATTTGTTAAAGACCTACATCTGCATTTAAACCTGCAATTCATCAAAGTTGTCGGTGGAAGAAGTTTCCCAATAATTTTCTCTCGTAGGTTAGACTCAACTGTTATGATTCCGTATTGTACTCAGAAGAAATGAGCCTCTATAACTCTCTGTCCTTCAATCTATCTCATGTATTTTATCGTCATGATCGTTACTACCCACGTACGTTGGTGCTTCAACTATTCATTAAGCATTATCTGCTAAACCTTCCTACCTAACTAGTTATGGACGTTCGATTTCTTTCCCGTTCTTCTTTTGCACGTGACTACGATTACAATTGGCATGAATTATTTCAAATCGATGAAATAATAAGTACAAAGTATTGATGAGTGGCTCGATTGATTTAATATAACGTTTCTGAGAAAACTACATGATATCCCAAATAAGAAGTCAGTAACCTGAATTTAAAACCCGAAATTTAATGCATTTTCTATATACATGATAGGCGTTTTAGCAACTTTCAAGATTATATAGAATATAGCTCTGCAAAAGGCTATGGAAATTTTACTAATATAAACTTAACCATGTGTTTAAATATAAGGAAAGTATATTTCAGCTTTAAGATATGTACTCGTTTTATTGTATGCCACATATTTTATTGAGATATCTAAATTAAATCACTGCTTCGTTTGTTTATTTCGGGCTCCGTTTTATTTATTTGGTCTTTTAAACCCAACACCAAATTGGTGGGTGGCAGTGCTAGACCTTCCGAGCTATATTTCAATATGAACCTTAACCTAGCGTTCAGTCTGCGGTCCCCCCTGACACCCAGTTCATATCCGTTAATAATGATGTTATACTCTGCTTATATTCCTACATTTGTTTTGCGAATCTTGCTGCTCTTGCACACTAATTGAATTATATGGGCCTTCTCATACGGATCCCATATACTTCTAGCGTATTTCACCTGCGGTCTAACTGGAGATAAATAACACACGTTTATCACACTTTTTTGTACTATTCCGTACTATTCTGCCTATGAAAGGAAATTTCTTGTTGACAGCGCATATAACTGGTCGAATGTCCACGTACCATGAAAGCTCAAGACACATGGTTACTTCAAAATATTTAACATACTCAGCTGCTAAAATATTCACCCAACTATTTCATATTATAAATTTATTTCTTTTTCTTGATATCCAGAAAGTAACTGTGGAACGTTTACGATAATTAATTTCAATTAGCCATTCTTTGTACCACTCAGAAATTGGTTTTAAATTTGGCTGATGGTCAACCTGGTTGTATATCTCTTTATATATCTTGGTGTCATCTGCAAATAGTCTGCTTTTATTACCTACTATCGATCGGATATCATTTACGTGAAACTAAGAATAAAAAGGGCCATAAGACACCTCCTTGTGGAGCATCTGCCGTAACATTAAGGGGTGTTGAAGGGTTTCTATCGATGACTACTATCTGTTCTCTGAGTGAGAGGAAATCTCTCACCAAACTCGCAACTTATGCGTTGATACTGTATTTTCCTAGTAATTTCCGATGAGGTACTTAATCAAACGCTTTCCCGAAGCCAATGAAACCGGCATCAATCCGTGTATTTTTCTCTCCGCTTTGCAACAAATCCTTCACGAAAAGGCCGACCTGCTCTTCATTTGATATTCCTTTCCGGAACACGTGCTGGCATCCGCTTAGCGAAAAACGACTTTACAAATAGCACATAATAGAGCTAATTATATGCTCAAGTACCTTCCGCGATGATGAAGTTAAGGAAATAGGTCGGTAATTTTCTGAGTTCTCTTTGTCGCCACCTTTATAGATTGGCGTAACGTAATTTCCAATTTTTGGGAACGACACCTTGCGTAATGGGTTTCTCGAATATTTTTTCAAATAAGACGCGATTTCGAAGGTTAATTCTGTTAATACTTTTGCGGATATTTTCTTGGAACCAGGAGATTTATTTTTCTTTATTGAATCAAGTTGGCGCGCTATACCTTTTACCAAAAGTCTCAACTCCTCCATAGAATGGCCCTGTTGTTTCTTACATGTAACACTATAAATGTAAAATTTTTCTGAAATGTTTTTGTAACAGTTTCGTTTTCTCCGCACTATCACGACTTTCATTTCCTGCTTCCGTTTTCAGCGGCGCAAGAGCAGGGCGTCTACTTTGGTCTTCTCTGACATAAGGCCATATTTTTATGGGCTTTTTTTGCAAATTAACATATAAAACTTTCATTTTGAAATTATTAAATCTATTACGCAATTGTTACTCTAGCGCTTAAACACACCTCCCTATATTGCTGTCTTATCGTTATCCTCTGATCAACCGTGGCTGTTGAAGACGTTTTAATTACACGAGGACATTAAACAAATAAGACTTTTAACATCATAGTTCTGCATTCATTATTGTACTAATGTACACAGGCACACACATGCACGCACAAATATGTGTGGTGTGATCTCCTCGCTGTATTTATAGATCAATCGCATTCATTGGTGAAGTTTTTTGTCGCTCAACAAGCCACAAAAGGTGCATAATCAATCCAATGCGATTTTTGTATTTTTTAAGAAACCTCATTAAGGTAAATATCACTCCTTCAATTCATATGATTTAATATAAGTATGTAGTTGGAATTATTTTTATTCTAAGCCTTAAGAGAAAAAATTATGAGTTATATCAGCCATTTGATTTTATTCTTCTAGAACCTCAAAGAATGCTTCGGGGGAGTAGGATCTATGAAGGGCGCCGGATATAGATGACGCTGCTGTCTCGCAATATCTACACATATAATATACATTGCACTGGCGGCGTTGACATTCATAGGAGCCATCGACGTTTAATTTCTCCGACACTTTATTTCCTATTTCGACGGAGGAACCAGGAGCGAACCTTTTAAGGATATTCCCTTCTGGCCATATCTCTCTATATATGTCGGCCCTTTAATGTAGTAAGTCACAAAAATGGGCTCCCATAACATGGCCCGCGCTATGAAAGAGACACATAATCATGTGCATAAACATTTATTCCGATCTTGGAAAACTAGGGGTGGAATATACCCCGGAATTTCCTCTCCCTTATGTGGGTAAACTCAAATATAGCATCTTCCAAGAGAGGGAAGCGACACAATGAGACAGGACGGAGTTGCGGTGCGGATTTGCGGGACGCGAATGGAGGGAGAGGGAGAGAGGTGAAGAAAGAGATAGAGAGAGAGATAGAGAGGATGAGAGAGAGGGAGAGAGGGCGAGCGTGGCGCTGCTCTGTGGAGAAATAAGCTGACAACAATGTGAATGCCAAAATTGTGAAGCCAAAATGAAAGGGCTCGAATTAGCTCTGTTGCGACGGATAACTAATCTAATTATATCATGAAACTAAACGCGAAAAATATTTTATCGGAATATAATATTTTTAATGAATTATAAAATTTCACTAATTACAAAAAATACGTAGATTCCTGGGACACAAAGAGAAAAATGTTCCATTGTAAATGAGAACTGATAAATGTTTTTAAAACAAGAAATGAAACAGTTATTGTATGGATATTGTTTTCCATTTATATTGTACTTAAAGGAGGTACATATTATACAACAATGGTAGTATACTTTCAGTGTATAAAATTATTTTTCATAAATACATATATCACGCACAAGAATAACTGATTAATTTTACATATTTTATAATATCTTAACCGTTTTTTATATTGTCACATTACACTGACAAAATCAATTAGTCCAATTCGCTACAATACAAAATTATTACACATACAAAGGTTTTGTCACAATGTTTCCTATACTTCCATAATTATTATGACGTAAAGCATTTTTTGGAAGAAAACTATTCGTAATATCGGCATCCAACGTTTTATTTCGGAAAAGAGCGATATATTTGTTAGTTCTACGGAATGCAATCCGTAATCGTAAATTTTGCTAATGATTAAAAATGCGACATCGGCGTAACCAGAAAAATGGTCTAGCCCTGTTATCCAAAATTTTCGAATTTAGAAGTTTATTTTTGCAAATATACAAGTTGCGGACAGTGCGGGATTTCTTCTTCTTAAGATTTTTTACCGCATTCTTTGAGAAAACATTTTATGTAAATTATTCAACCTTGAATGAAAATTTTCTATTTGATAGATTTAGCTTATTATTTCCACTTTTGCTATACGAAATATTTCAAACTATTTGTACGAATTACTCCTTCCTATTTTTAAGAGTTTTTAAAATCTTTGCGACGAATCTAGAGTGGTTTTCATCCTCCCTAATAAGATTCCGCTCAACAATTCAAATAAATCACTTCCATAAATACTATTAAAATTTGTTGTTAATAATTACATAGCTGTTAAGAATAACGTGTAAATTATAAACCAGATAATCATGAAAATTCTGATTTTTTGAATGAAATTGCAATGCGATTTTGATGTTAATTCAATATGTATTCCTGTATCTCGAATTCGGGGAGTACCACCTTTTTTGTAGGAGACTCCTTAGCATGTTATATTTTGTATAAATAATAGAAAAACCAGTAACAACAATTTTCGTTCTTTCCTTATGGAAAAATATTGGAGTACAACATTACCTAAAATTTGCAATTTAAAGAATATTATACTTGTTCCATTGTGGAGAACTAATGCCACACCTTTGTGCAAAATTTTAAAGTTGTAGCACATCTATAAGTGAAATAATATTTATCTAATTGTTTAAAACTTAAATATTGTTAACGGCCGCAACAACAACTTCATGGAGATTTTCAAATATTTATTTGTGCATTTGCAATAAGCTCTGAATAACTTTAGAATTTCAGCTTCATGGCTTGCCCCGATGTACCTAAACATTTACCTATTTGTTTAAATTTTAAGAATTTTTAGCAGCCAAACATATTAAAATATCAAAAATTTTATACATCCTATTTCGTTTTTCTTCAAATTCTACCTTTAAGAAAAATGTAAGCTATGTAAAAAATTTTAAAATAAATAATTCTTGAAAATTTGTTTAAACAATTACGAATTTTTAGCCGCCGAATTGCTGAAAAATTTCAAGATTTTTTTTCTATGTAGAATTTTCTACAAAATGTTTGCAAAATCTCGTACCTATGACTTACAGTTTCCGTGATAAAAATTAATAAACTTTTATATACCAATAGGGTAAACACAACCCCTAAAAATTAAAAATTTTAAAATTTTCGATTTTTCTAATTGATTGTGAGCAAAATCCTATTATCGTGCAAAATTTCAGCTTCGTACTACTTTCAGATTGGTCTACACATTGGAATTCCTTTTTTCCATGTTAACTTATGGCAGATTTTTCTCTAATATTTCCTGTTTTTTTTTTAATTTTGACGACGTTATAAGTTTACGCCGTAGTTTTAAATCAATTGCATTATAATGCAATCCACTGATTCTTTTTAAAAGCACTAAATTAAAGCTATTATTAAATACAGTTCATCAACCCCAATAATTGAAAAAGTTCTTTTATTTAATAACATATATCGCGTTTTAAAATTATGACGTCGTCATATGTATTCGTCATTGGTTAAAATCAATGGGACAATAAGAATTTCCCTATTAAAAAGCATTGAAGCCATGCTATTTTAACACGGATTGCCAATTCCCATTGAAAAACATTGTCCTGGCTGCTATGGTAGCTGAATTTCTTTATTGTTGAGCATCTGCTTTTTATACGTTCTTTGCACGAAGTGAACGCTTACAGGGGAGGTCGATTCCGTCCGTTCGTCCGCATGTTAAAACTCGGAAACCGCTGGACGTATTATGATGAAATTTGGGTAATGGGAAGTTTTTCTAAAATTTATCAACCGATTTTAATTCTGGTCAAAATCGGACAACAATGACCACTTTACACGAAGAATACAATGTTCCTTTGTTTCAACTCAAGAGCCGCTTTATGTATTTTGATGAAATTTGGTATTGGGGAGTTTTGCTAAAATCGGTGGAATATGGAATATCGAAATGGAAAATTGGGGTCAGAAATACCCCGCTAAAACTTTAAGAAATTTGGAATTTTAGATTTTTCCTAATAACCTATCATCCTGCCATATTTCAGGTCCGTGTTATATCTAGAAGTACCTTGGGTTTTATATCACATCATATACATATATATATATATATATATATATATATATATATATATATATATATATATACGAGTTGTAGTTGCTTGCCTACTGCAAGCGTTCAAAAACTCACCATGCACCAAGACATAAAATCGTAAATAAACCAACGCGACATCATTTGAACTACACAGAGCTCATTTATATAAGATAATAGTTTTCATTTTCTGCGAAATTTAAGACATCTATCCGGAATTTCTAAATTCTCTGGCAATCGGCTTCGCGTCCAAGTTTTCCAATTTCAAGTTTTATTGCTCAGATCGCCTTCTTAAGCAATAACTATAATCATCATTAGGACAATAGCCTATATGTTACACTAAAATTTATGTAAAAATTACGATATTGTTTGTGAGAGAAGTCATTATCCCTGCGTTTTACTACGTAAACGGATAAAAAACAATTTAAAATTGTCACGTCATCATTTGTATACATCTTTGGCTGAAAACAAACGGATTATAATGCAGTCTAAGCATTTAATCAATGCTATTAAAGTATGGAAAAATCAATTCCCATTGAAAGGCATTGGAGTCGTTGCTATGGTAGTTAATATTTTTCATTGTTGAAAACTGAAAAACTCTCATGATTTTATGATTAAAATTAAATTGTTATTCAAATTCAGCAGGGATTTGAATTCTGTCTTCAAGACAATTAAACTTCATTCTTTTTTCTACAGTATGGTGTATGTTTTGACCTTGACTCTTAATTATAAATAATTTTAAAAAGCATTTATATAGCCCTGCACAGTTTTCAATGCTTTTCTTATGAGTGTTTAAAATTGGACTTTGGGGTCAAAAACATCCCATAAATAGAACTTTTTCTGTAATTTCAAATTTCTTACTGAGGTTGTAACAAATGACCTATATTCTTGCCAAATTTCAGCACTGTAGCACTTCTAGAATTGCCTTAGATTTTATATGATATATATATTACAATAAAACTAATACAATTAATTCTGAAATTTACTTACTTTTGCTGTTGGGTACTCCAAGTTTGTCAAATGTTCCCCATTCCTTAATTACGCAAGCGATGTTTACATTAACATTTACTATTTTTTATTGTATTGTAAAGTTTTACCATTAATATAATTACGCATTAAAGTCTTACTTAATATTCATATGGATAGATGCACCAAAGCCTCTACAGCAGCAATAAAAACAGCAAAAACGTAAACAATAAACAAAATCATGGTTACAGAACAAATTTAAGTAAATGTATCGATTTATGTTGCGATAAATCTTTCAATGTTAATGGTTAAAGATAACAATGTTATAATATTCCTTAAAAATAATTTGATACACTTTGAAAGTATTCATAGACTATATTTATGCATAAATCTATTTGTATCCTTTAACTTGGCGTTGGCTATTCTTCCTCTACGACGCGCCACGGCGTGGATTTTCCTTGCATTAATCTTTACGTGGCTATCTTCCTTTGAAGAGAACAACAATTGTTGCCGCCTGGAAAATGTTAATAAATTTTGCGCTTAAAGGATAATTTCGAGCGATTTAACATGTAATACCAAATCATTAAAGTATTCAGTCTTTCGTGTGTAAAATAAGCCATTTCCCGTGATCGTAAGTTAATATTTAGGTGTATATATATATATATATATATATATATATATATATATATATATATATATATATATATCCACATCAGTGATTGTGGTAAAACTACTTACCAAGCCAACGAAACGAGAGAGAGAGAAGAGAGAGAGAGAGAGAGAAGGGCTGCATGGCATTTTGAGTTTTCTCTACACCATTTCCCATGCATTTTTATGGAAATAGTATTTCGTTAACCCCATGGGGTATAAGAGATCCCACGGTCTGCAAACCTAAACCAAATTCTTCCTTTGGTCCATAGGATGGCCCATGAAACTTTTGAATTCGATAGCTTCAACGGTGTAAAACGTATAAAGAACAAACATACAAACACACACACTAAAATATTTATAAGATCGTCTTAATGATGATTATAGTTATTGCTGAAACAGGGTTATCCAAGCCATGAAACCTGAAATTCGAATACTAGGACCCGAGCCGATTGCTAGAGAATTAAAAAATTCCGTATATATGGCAATTTCGCAGAAAATGAAAATTATCTTATATTTTATTATCACGCCATTGATCTGATTTTAAATGACGGCGTAAACATAGGATGACGTCATTACACTAACACATGAAATTTATTAAAACGTAAAAAGTATTTTAATGTTGTGTTTCGTAGTTTTTCGAGAAATTTTAACTCTATTCAATTGTTAAATATAAGTGCTTCATACCTATTTCGCGATTTTTTAAATCCAAATACGTGCTAAAGGCATGGATGATGCCATAATCCTAGCAGAAAATATCCTAATTTTCCATAAATTTAGTGTATAGGGTGCATATTGTCATATTGCTCATGAAGGGTGATCTGAGACATGAAACTTGAAAAACGAAAACTTGGAAAAGAGCAGATTGCCAGAGAATTTGAAATTACGGATGGTTTCCGTAATTAGGCGGAAAATTTCAAATATTCTGCTAGAACTCGTTGAATTTATTACCTAATACATATAGGGCCCACGTGGCTGAAGTTCTGTGGGCTTGGAGATCGCGTTGATTTATTTACGAGTTTAGATCTTGGTGTACGATGATTTTTTAAGCGCTTGGGGTATGCAAGCACCGACAACTCGTAATTTAAAACAGAAAGGAAGGAATCATGCGTTGAGGGGTGAGCTGGTTGGGGCTCGCGCGAGCCTTTTGTTAAATTTAGACTCATTCAACGAGCTCTGTGTTTATCGGACGTATGCATATGCACTATACGAGTATAGTAACGATATACAGTTTCGTCCCTTTAGCCTTTTCCTTTCTCAAGGCGAGTTTACGCGATTCTCTTTGGATTTGGAGGTACATACATCAATAATTTATCGAAAGAAAAATATACCAAAAAACAATTCACAACAATTAAAAAATATTTTTCTCGTCTTTCGATGAATTTTTCATTCTATGGATTGATTTTGGGTGATATTCTTTCGGTGAATTGTTTTCGAATTGTCTTAAGTGAGTTCTTTCCGCAAACCTAGGCAGCACTGATTTTCATCCACGAGTCCGAAGTAAGAGTCAATCCCATTGAGTGAACTTTTGAAGTTTAAAATAGCACTTGATCCGAAAGTGAATATTTTTACTTTCCCGTCCATCAACGCGGGTCTCTCGCAGTCATTTTAATGAACTGTAAGTACGTGAATTGGTGTGCTATTTACAGAAATTTATTAACAGATTTTTTCCTCGTTATTTTACATGAATATTGATTTTTATTGTTTTTCTGTTAACGAATGCAGGTATTATTTAGAGACTTACGGACCTACCTAACACAACATTTGAAGGAATGGCAAAAATAATGTTTAATGCAAATTTCCTCAGTGATTTAGCTCTGATGATAGATATTTTAGAAGAGATATCCTTGTTATCAAACGCTTTACTATCACGGTCAACAACTTTACAAAATGCCGACAAACTTATAAGAGGTACAATAAGAACAATGCAATCTTTTAAGGAAAATATCGGTAGACGCAAAGAAGTTTTTCAGTTAATTAAATCTGACACTTATAAATGCATATCATTTCAAACCAGTACATCGAAAATAACAAACTCTCTTCCTAGAGGTCAACTAATTCAAAGTGTAATTGATAATTTGACAGCCAGACTTTTATCGGCAAATCACTTTTTTCAAACAAAAGTACACTTAATGTGGGAACGAATCAAGTAATCATAAGCAATATGAATAAATTTTAGCACACTTTGATTTGCTGGAACTAACCTCTTGGAACTTTGAGAAAATACTTTTTTCATGGCTAAAAGGGGAAAAAAATTTCAGCAGCTAAATAAGTTGTTAAAATTTAAAATCGATATTAATGATTTCAGAAATTTTGTGGACTAAAACCTCCAATCAAAATTGTATGTTCCTTTTCCACCTACTACTGCAAAAGAAATGAAAATCGCTAACACAATTGCAATCAGTAACGAAGAAGTTGAACGAGGTTTTAGGTTAATGAACGGTATAGCCACATGTGAAAGGTGTTAACACAATTAGCCATGTGTCCAATCTGATCACTTTAAAAATATTGAGGAAATCTTTAACAGATTAGGATGTAGGGCCTTTTGTGAATACCTGGCTACGCCAACATCGTCTTGCTGATGATACTAGAGTTCGACCCAAGGCTGCTGTACAACCAACAGGAAATCAAAAAGCGTCCTTAATTTGCAAATGTATGGTGTAAATTGAGGCTATCCGTGCCAAAACTAGATAATCGAGAACTGTTAAAAACGCCAGAAAACGCATTTAAAGTTTACCGATTCATAAATGAGTAAAATTTTTCATCTAATAAATGCATCTTATTTTATTTCTCTCTTCTATTTTACCTTATGATTTCCAGATTACAACGGTATAAAGGATAAAAACATCAGTAAAAAATGTATTGTTGTAGGAGTCTGCATGAAACAATATGCATATGAGACGAAAAAGACTATCTTATAACGAATAACTTACAATTAGACAAAATTGGAATGTAGCTCATCTAACAGAAGAGATAAAAGATTACAGAAGTATATGGAGGCAATAAGGTGAAATAATGCAGGATTCTTGATATTCCGATATTTGATACCAATATACTTATACAATAACACTTTTTCTACAGAATGGTTTTCAAATTTGTGCACTAACTCTCGAAGGGAACGTGCAGGCTGATCCGCATAACTAATTTCACTCAAGTTTCGCTATGTAATCTTTTGGGTTAAATATTCACTTATAATTACTAAAACCTGTCATCCTACCTCTTCCTTCATACTTCCGCCGAACTCTCACTACTGTTATCACTTTCGACTTTCGAAAAACCTCCGATCATACTGCGCTAATCATTACTCTTCTAATTATCACACAAAATATTTTAAATCTTCAAGAAAATTGGTGAAATTTAAATCCATTTAAGCTAGAAATAATTAGTCGTTCTAGTAGCGATCATTAGATTCTATCTAATTATTATCTTTCAAGTCTGGTCTTCTTTCAATGATCACATTATTATCTTCCTCCTTTCATGACGATCGTTCGCTCCGGATGATAACAGCATCGATTAAGCGGGGCGTTGCAAGATTGTTTATACAATAAGTTTACATCTCATTGTCAGTATTGTACTAAAAATAGGAAAATTTGAGCTTTGCAACAGTACATGCAATCAACTTATTTCCGGTAACTATGCCGCTTTTATAGTCCTTGTACGAATAACACTCATACAATTTTACAGACAAACACACAAATGTTATGATTTATTATAATTTCAATAAATAATTGTAAATATAAATCGACAAATAAAACATTGTATTCTTATGTAAGTTTATTTCTAATTCATTCCTTTACTGTTAAAATGTAACGAGCCAATTGTTAACAAATTGCCATCATACCTCTGCATATAGCGAGCCCTTTGTTGGCAGTTTGGCAGCTCACCCCTGCATGCATTGATAAACTTTACGCTTGGAAAAATGGAATGAAGGATTTCACCGAATTATCACATTTAACGGCTCTACAAACCTCCGTAAAGAAATATAGCATTTTCTATTTTACGTATAAATTACACGAATACCCGAATAAATTGCGTAGAAAAAATTCTCAACATTTTTGGAGCTTTATTTCGGCTAGAATGAAAGAGACGCTTATGCGAGGCGTTTCCTCGACAGCTCGCCGTTTTGAATAACGCGAGCGTCCACAAATATACGGTTATGTCAGAAAGAGCGAAGCACATGAGCTCCGCGTGCAAATAATTTCGTAGGTACGCATCCATATTCTCATTCTGTTCTCGTGATGAATCAAACGAATCTGGATATAATTGAAAATGGAAGAAATCCCTCGATACACTGATTTATTTCCACAACTCTTCAGCGAACTTAAAAACAAATATATGGCCTTATCTTTGTAGCGTACCGAGTAATTAAAGGTGACAAATTCAATTGGAAGCATCAAAGATTTTGAAAATAGCTTGACAGGAAGAATAATGGCTTACAAAACCAAGAAAGCGTGTCGAATCAATAAAAGGAAACTTAAAATAGATTTAATTCTAATATATTATACATATGTATTCGAAACAAATGCATGATTCTTCCTTTACTTTTAAGTTATAAACCAAACCGCTTAAGTTACTGCCTCTTCTATCATTTATACAGACTATAACATGCTAAGGAGTCGTCTACAAAGAGTGATTCGCCTCGAATTCCATCTGCGATGTGCCAGTCGATTCGTTATAGGAATAGCATTTTATCACCAAGGAACACGCAGAGAAGCGATTGTGGTGAAGAATTCGGAAAAGAGAGAGAGGAATGGAACGAGAGGAAGAGGAGAAGGAAAATGAGAGAGGAAAAAAAGTCGGGTTGGTTTTTGTTGTAGAGGTAAGAAACAAATGAGGGTGAAACATAAATTGAAGAAGAGAGAGAAAGAGATTTTGGGAAGAGGAAGGGAGAGAAGAGGGAGAGAAAGGAGAAAGTGAAAGTAGAAAACCAACGAGTCAGTTAAGGGAGGTAGGGAAAGATGCGATGGTTGAAATGAAGAAGAGTTTCAAGAAAGAAAAATACAGAGAAAAAATGTGATGTCGGCGAAATGTTGGAGGAAGGAGTAATGAAGAGGAAGAGAACAAGGTGGCGGAAGAAATCTGACGTATTTGTAGGAGGGAAAGTGGAAAAGACGAAGGAAAGTGTTCGACCTTAGAAAGCCCATAGATAATGGAGAAACAGAGAGTGAAAGGCCGAAAGAAAGTCAGAGAGAGTAGAAAATAGAGAAGATACATTGGCAGAGGAAGAGACTCAAGTTGAAGAGACTCAAGTTGAGGGAGAAAGGAGGTCGGAGACAGACACATAGGAGAACGAAATAGTCAACAGAAGGAAAACACTCGCAGGGAGATACAAAATAATAGAAAAAATATCTGAGAGAAAAGGGCGTTAGAAAAGAGTAAATTGAAGAAATAGTTAATGAAGCAGTAAAACACAAAAAACGTTGAAATTAAAGACATGGCTTAAGAAGTAAATGAAGAAAATAACTATAGAAATAAGAATGGAATATTATGAAAGTGAATACGAAAGGAAATAAAAATAAGCGGAATTCCAAATAGCGTCAAAATGAGGTTAATTAACAGGAATGAGAGAATGTGAGGGAGTGATAAATGTATTTTAAGAATTGACAGAGAGAAGAGTGAAGATTTAAGAGAACGCACTCAATGGAGATACTTAAAAAGCAAAGAGGGTTGACACGGGAGAGAGAAGTAAAATAAGAAATTGAATTAATGGAGATTGTATATCAGCAGGGGAGAACATGACAAAGAAATCTACTATTGGAGGAAGAAGTCATGTTTAAAATAAACGATAAAAATAAGAACAAGCAAAAAGGAGCGCAATTAGGTTATCGGGTGGAATGAAAAAAATGGGCGGTTGAAATATTTTCAAGATAAAATAGACAAAAAAAATTTTGACGATAAGTCATGAATGTATACAACAATAGACAATTTAAAAAAATATAAAGCATGTGAGTGAAATTATAATCACAAACCGATACACTATTCAACTAACAAGAGAGTCGCCCACTATAAGACTCCGTGAACGGCTACAATGGAAGCCGAATCTTAAATATCCTGGAAGGACAACAAAGAATACAGCGGAAGGTGGGGGAGGGGGAAAAGGGAGAGAGTGGAAGGAAAGAGCGAATCGGGAGAGACTCGTCGCATGCAGCGTGGCTTGGGTTGCATCGAGAATGAACACTGTATAGAGAAAAGCTGAGAAGGAGGGGGTGGGAATGCGGGGGGCGTATTGACGCAAGAAGAGGAGAATGGGTGTGGCCTGCTAATAGTGAGTGATGAGAGAGGAAGGAATAGAGAGAAGAGGGAGAGGAGAAGAAGGAGAAGGGAGGAGGGAGAGGGGAGGAGGGAGAGGGGAGGAGGGAGAGGGGAGGAGAAAGAGGGGAGGAGGAAGAGGGGAGGAGGAAGAGGGGAGGAGGAAGAGGGGAGGAGGGAGAGGGGCGGAGAGAGGGTGAGGGGGGAGGGAGAGGGAGAAGGGATGGGGGATGGGGGAGGGAGAGGGGAGAAGGGATGGGGGAGGGAGAGGGGAGGGGAGGATGGAGGGGGGGAGGGAGGGGGGGGAGAGGGAGGGGGGAGGAGGGAGAGGGGAGGAGGGAGAGGGGAGGAGGGAGAGGGGAGGAGGGAGAGGGGAGGAGGGAGGGGGAGAGGGGAGAGGGGAGGAGGGGAGATGGAAGAAGGGAGATAGGAGGAGAAGAGGGGAGTAGAAGAAGCGAGGGAGATAAAAAGGGAAAGGGTGAGGTGGCGAGAGATATGAAAAAATACAGAGGAAGAAGGTAGCCGAGAAATGTTTCAAAGGACGAGGTTTTGAAGTGGAGTGGACGGGGAGAGGTCGCGAGGCTATTTTGCTTCTCTTTAATTCATCGGATCGTGTACATTTACGAAAGAATAATGACTAAAACTAATTCGAGTTTGTTTAATAAAATGCAACTCAAGCGACAAAATGGTTTGGATATAATAAAAAACAAGTTCTCTTTATGAAAACGGCATTCAAAATAATGGAAACCCTAATCTTATTTTCAGGCAACACGCATTGAAACTGATTTTTATTCTCTCGGAACATACCTTTTACCAGCAATCAGATATTGAATAGAGGATGAAATTTTATTTCTGGACACCTGATATCGTATTATATACGATTTTCTCTAAGGGACATCAAACAGCGTTGTGGAAGTAGTTAATTTACTTCTTTTTTAATGAGCAAAAGATGAATTGCCAGCATAAGCCAAATGTTAAAACCATTTATTTACATGCAGCGTGCAAACTATAAAGATTATTCAGAATATGAAACGGTGGCTATTAAATTTCATTTGGAAATGTGAATGATGCTTATAAATTAACTCAATTTTGCAAAAGAATTTTTTCGAAGCAATAGCGACTCCCAAAGGAAAAGACTAAACAATCACAAAGTGCGCGCGCACACACACATTACCTGCATTAGCAAAATGTCGAAATACTGTACCAGTTTGCTTTAAGACGTGGTACGCAATGTTTCTTTTCGTGTTAGCGTGGGCGGGCACGGACAGGAGAAGCGAAATGGCGAGGAATGCGGAGTGAGCGGAGTGGGAATAGCAAATGGAGGACAGTGGAAGTGGTGGGGCGGTGAAGTGGCGTGGAGGGCGAGGCGAGGCGTAGGTGGCGAAGAGAGGAGATAGGGAGGAAATCGGGTGGAAGCGGATCCACTAGGAGGAGTTCTTCTGTGAGGAGGGAGTTGAGGAGGCAGAGAGAGAGAGAGAGAGAACAGAAGAGGAGGGGGAGGAGGAGGACATATATTCTCAGGCGGGGCCAAAAGGGGAAGAGAGAGAGAGAGGAAAACGGAGAGGGACGCTGAAAGGTGCTTGAATCAGTGAGTAATATTTTGCAACAAAACTCTATTTCCAAAAGAGCGCAAACGCGTGATGAATCGCAGTGCCTCGGAGTGCGCGTGGAATTGGGGAAGGGAAGCGAGGAGGGGTGGCAGTGTATGCGGAAGACGAGGAGTATGGAGTAAGTGAAGGGCGAGGAGGATGGTGCATGTGGAGGACAAGGAGGAAGGTGTATGGGGAGGGCGAGGAGGAGGGTGTTGGTGGAGGGCGAGGAGGATGGTGTATGTGGAGGGCGAGGAGGATGGTGTAAGTGGAGGGCGAGGAGGATGGTGTATGTGGAGGGCGAGGAGGATGGTGTATGTGGAGGGCGAGGAGGATGGTGTAAGTGGAGGGCGAGGAGGATGGTGTATGTGGAGGGCGAGGAGGAGGGTGTAGGTGGAGAGTGAGGAGGAGGAGGGTGTATGTGGAGGGCGAAGAGGAGGGTGTATGTGGAGGGCGAAGAGGAGGGCGTATGTGGAGGGCGAGGAGGAGAGTGTATGTGGAGGGCGAGGAGAATGGAGTAAGTGGAGGGCGAGGAGGATGGTGTATGTGGAGGGCGAGGAGGAGGGTGTAGGTGGAGGGCGAGGAGGAGGGTGTAGGTGGATGGTGAGGAGGAGGGTGTTGGTGGAGGGCAAGGAGAAGAGTGTGTGTGGATGGCGAGGAGGAGAGTGTATGTGGAGGGCGAGGAGGAGAGTGTATGTGGAGGGCGAGGAGGATGGAGTAAGTGGAGGGCGAGGAGGAGGGTGTAGGTGTGGAGGGCGAGGAGGAGGGTGTTGGTGGAGGGTGAAGGGGTTTCTAGGGTAGGGCTTGGAGAGAGGAATTTTCATATAAAGTACGCAGGCGTTCCGAGGTTCTATTTGGAAGAAATAGTCCCAGCGATGAGCCTTACGGAATCTTTCCTGATTGAGATGGATCGTTTTCCCCTATTTCACTCATCCCTATGGGAATTTTGACGATATTGTTACATTTAAAATCAACATTTGGGAATAAATTTCTTTTCAAGCACAGAGAGTTGGTTACTTTCGATTTGCCGTCTAAATCATATCTTCGTTATATTAATTATAATGGATGTGAAAATGGAACTACAATATCTTCAAAATTACTAAAGATTGATTATTGAAATTAACTGCCTTTTATACACGCATGAAATAAATAGATCCCGCTGTCGAGATGTGAGGAAAAATGCTGAACTCCGTTGGAGTTCTGGATCAATAACTAGAGTATCCACCCGACAAGAAAATATCGGGCTTCGAATTTAAGTCTATATAACATTTATTATCCTTTTCTTATTTGTATTTTCAAGTTATTTTATTTTACAAAATGCATTGACTTTTTTCATTCAATTTAGCATAAAACAATAACAATGAATAATAAGCATTAGGCAAGTTTGAACGTTCAGCATTCGTTACTTACAAGACGCTATTAAAGAATTTTAATGCTTGAATACCTACATAAAATGAAAATTTAATTTTTAATCTAATTATTATGAATAACATAAATCTAAATAAATCGCCAGCCATACAAAAATACATAATGCACACTTTACCCTTTTTGAATACTCTTTATTTCCAACTAATAATAATAAAAAGTATTCACGAAGCTTTTGTAAAAAATCGCCACATTTCGGAGGCCTCGGCAGCGAAATAGATCTCATTCCCCTGAAAAGGCAATTACATTAAAATGCGAGCCTAAAAGGACGCAGCGAGAGATAGGGAGAGAGGGAAACCATTTAAGGAGCAGAGAGGTAAAAACCGGCTCGAATAAATTAAAGGTAAACACATTCTAGGAGAGGAAAGGAAGTTGGGACAGAGAGAAAAAGGAAGGGGATGCGAAGTTGGAGGGAGGCAAGGAGAAGTTTGTAGAGCGGAATCTCTGCGATACACGAGAAAAGAGAAAGAGAAAAGGAGAGAGAGAGGAAGAGAGAGAGAAGGAGAGAGAGGGAGAGAGGAAGAGATAGGGGGAGACAGGGAGAGAGAGGGATAGGAGAAGAGAAAGAGAGGGCGGGAGAGAGAGAAGGATGGAGAGAGAGGGATGGAGAGAGACAGGGAGAGAGGCGGGATGGGATGAGGCGAGATGGGGAGAGGTGAGATGAGGAGAGGCGAGAGATGCGAGAGGGAGAGAGGAGGTGAGAGGGATGAGAGAGAGGGATGGAGGAGAGAGAGAGGAGAGAGAGGGATAGAAAGGGAGACCTGAGAGAAAGGAGAGAGATGAGAGTGAGAGAGGAGGAGAGAGCCGAGAGAAGATGAGAGTGAGAGAGGAGGAGAGAGCCGAGAGAGAGGGACAGAGGAGGAGAGAGGGAGAGAGAAGGAGTGAGGAGAGAGGAGGAGGAGAGAGGGATGGAGAGAGAGAACTATATATGGAGAGACTCTTTATTGTAGCTGTGCCTGGATTTCGCAAAATATGTGTTACCCGGATAGTGATTCGGTCGGAAAAAAGAGAACACACATGTTTGTGTGTGTATACTCATAAACACACGTGCTGACATTCGCTATCTCCCATAAAAACCAATACACACACATTTAAGACGGACCAAAACCAAGGATTCTCACATAATTTCATTTCTCGTGGCTTGGCTCACTCGCCGGGATAATATAGGAATATAAAGTGCGATTTGGGAGAAGAGCGGCGCCGGAGAGAGAAGGAAAGTTAATCAAGGATGGCCGACGAAGCCTTAGGAACTAGAAAGAGATGCACGGAGAGAGAAGGAGACTGAAAGGGAGAGAGGAGGGAAGTGAAAAAGCCGGGTTGTTGAGAAAATGGATGGCAGTGTGAGATTCAAGAACGGCAAACGGAAATGTTATGTAAGGCAACGGAATCGCAGAAAAAAGGCAGATTTACGTATGGGCCTTAGTATACGCCATATTTTATCTTGATTGCAAAAATCATCATTTTCGCCTTAGGATTGAAGAAGTCACAAGAATACCTAGCAAAAATGTTTAAGGGAGAGTTTTTGGAATCAATTTAATGAAAATAATGAGGACAAATAAAGAAAAGCAGTGGTAAGACTTAGTTTTTTCGCGAAACACCCCGATAAAATAGAAACTGGCGATAAGAGTAAAAATAAATGCGCAAATGATGTAACAGTTATTCAAACTCCGCAATACAAGAAAGCAGAGAAAATAAAAGGAAATAATTGGCAATATAAGGTAAAAAACAAGTTCTCATTCGGTCAGAGAGAAGGCATGTGAATATGAAGGGAAGCAACCGCGAAGAGAGAAATTCCAGCGAACGGAACAAAGAAGAGAGGAAAATAAATGCTGAAGAAGAGGACGGGCCGAGGAAAGCGCCACAGAGAAAGGTGCGGCCGCGCAGAGAGGGGCCGAGAATGGCCCCTCTGTGTCCACATGTGGTCTATAAGTTTGAGAACTTTCCGAAAGACCTATGTTCCACAGTCCTAGAACACTATAGAAGCGAACGGGGATGAGGATGTGGGAGATGGGAAGGGAGGAAGGGGCGACATTTGGTGTCTGCTGCCTTAAGTAGGAGGTCACGAGCAAACGCGTAAAAATCGATGAGCCTTGTCAACCCACTTAACCAATTTACACAGATCTCAAAGTTTGATAAACTGCGCCGAGAAGAGACCGTCACATGGGAAGAGACGAGTAATCCGCACGAGGCTTTTAACGCGATTAGCGAGTATTGAAAGAATTAAATTTTAATCGATTTTCCTAAAAGATATTTATATATTGGATAAGTAAAATCATTAATTCGGATTATATATAATTCTTAATTTGCGATATCGCTATTTTATCCTTTATCAAAAGAATTAAACTAAATAACTCTATGGCGAGTCACCGTGGTGCGCTAATCGACGAATTATTTTGTCCTTTCAATTTTGTAAAGGAAGAGAAACACTGCAAAAATGATAATATTCATTTTAACTTTTTAATCAGTAAATCGCCGTTAAATCTAAAAAAGGATAAGCAGAAGAAACAGCTAAACATTCAAGTCTTACATATTCAGTGAATCGCTAAAATTTTCAAGTCTATTTTTGTGGAAAACAGAAGCATAACATTTATCAACATAAAATTAAATATAATTGTTTCAACTATAGTTCCATAACTAATTTTCCGAAAAGTGTCAAAATATTTCTTCCATCTTCAAGTTGCCTTGAAAATGGAGATAGGTGAATGGAAGAAATATTGTTAATTTTATTTTATTAAATCTTATCAAAGAGAACACGTCAGGATGATAATTTAAATCAAAATAGAGGTAACGTAAATTATACGTATATGTGCATATGCATGGTAAAAATACAGATTGATAAAAAATACATCGTTTTGCCAGTAATTATTTCAAAAATTACAATCAATAATTAATTCCTCAAATATTCAAACATGACTAATCGAGCCGTGTGTTAATTACAACCAGCTAGTTTGAGAATAATAATTTTGATTTTGTAATGTGCCATACGCCTATGTTAAGATTACATTGCACCCGCATACTAGAAAAATGATATCTAATGACAACTTATGTTGGCGAATATACGAATATGCGAGTCTTAAAGGAATTGATGATACTAGATAGCGGTAAAAATGGAGTCGCCGTACGTAGGTCGCAATTTGGGGATACCTGGAATATATGAATGCAAAAAATTCTACTTCCTCATATAAAAAGTATATCAGCATCTGAAACCTTTTAACCTTCTCCACCAGATGTCGGATGTTAGTCCACGGAAGAGACGAAATTCCAAGGAGAAAATGTTTCAAATAAATTAAGACGCAACCTCTCTCTCTCTCTTTCACACTGTCAGCTGATGCAGCCCTAGATTAAAAGCGATGGAGAAGAGATAGAAGTATAAAAGAAAAAAGAGAAAGAGAAATAGGAATGTCAGGAGAGAGGACCAGATTTAGTATCAGAAACGAGTCACTATCTCCTCCTCTCATTCGTTTTCGCACAAAACATTGTCCTCCCCAGTTTCTAGCATCCGCTTTCCTCTTTGTCCTCTCGGTTTTTTTTCAGGAAGGAACGAGGGAAGAGGAGAGAGGCGAGAGGGAGAGAGGCGAGAGGGAGAGAGGCGAGAGGGAGAGAGGGAGAGAGGCGAGAGGGAGAGAGGCGAGAGGGAGAGAGGCGAGGGGGAGAGAGGCGAGGAGGAGAGAGGCGAGGGAGAGAGGCGAGGGAGAGAGAGGCGAGGGAGAGAGTGGCGAGGGGGAGAGAGGCGAGGGGAAGAGAGGCGAGGGGGAGAGAGGCGAGGGGGAGAGAGGCGAGGGGGAGAGAGGCGAGGGGGAGAGAGGCGAGGGGGAGAGAGGCGAGGGAGAGAGAGGCGAGGGAGAGAGAGGCGAGGGGGAGAGAGGCGAGGGGGAGAGAGGCGAGGGAGAGAGAGGCAAGGGGGGGAGAGGCGAGGGGGAGAGAGGTGAGGGGAGAGAGGCGAGGGGGAGAGAGGCGAGCGGGGGAGATGCGAGGGGGAGAGTAGCTAGGGGGAGAGTGGCGAGGGGGAGAGAGGCGAGGGGGAGAGAGGTGAGACTGAGTTTTAATAGCCTTCGGGCGTCTTTAGGAGCGGTTGGGATGCACGTAATTCTTCGAAGAATTGGACGGGGAGAAAGAAGAATATCGGGAGGCTTCGTCCGAAGAGGGCGTTCGAGCTTCGGCGTGCAGAGCGGATAAGTGCGGAATAATAACGAATTTCGTCCTCGTCCTCTTTACCCTTTTTCTCCGCCCCCCTTTCCCTCTCCACCAAGTCTATACCACAAAAATAGTCCACATGTACAACTCGATTAAGAACTACTTTCTCTCTCTCCTACATAGATTCCGGGCATGTATTTCCTGAATAATTGGGGCGTTCTATTCGTAGCGTTCTTTTTCTCGTTCTTTGTCGGAGGCTCGCCGTAAGAGGGCATGGGCGGCGCCTACCGATTTCTCCGGAGAATAAAGACGGCTTCGGTGGAGGCGTCCTCTGCGTCCCGCTGTACCGTACGCACCTCGTCTCACCTGCATCGCCGGAAAACCACTAACACCCCCTACTCCCCACCGCACCCTCCCCCCCCACCTACATCTGAATTTGAATTAAGCCGAGATAAAAAAAACACACGGTCGACTTGGGTCTCTGCCTCGCGTCCAATTAAAAACTAACGCGGCCCCAGCGCTCGAGAGAATGTATCCCTTTCAATTGAAAAAATCCATGTTTTTTCCCGTCGCTTTCCCCTAATGAGCGATTCGATTCGGTGAAAGTTTCCTTTCTACGTCGATTGCGACTGTGTGATATGAAAAATGACAGAGAGATAGAGAGAGGAATGCGATGAAAAGAGAGGCGAATAGATGCAGTAATCAGGGAGTGAGAGAATGTGGAATGGCCTAAAAGTCATGAAATATTTGCAGAGGGAGATGGCAGCATCTGAGGTGAGGGGAAGATGGTTTTCAAAGTGGAGATGGAGAGAGAGAGAGAAGAGAGGAGAAAAGGAAGCCAAAGGGGGAATATATTGGAATCGAGATAAATGAGGGGAAGGAAGAAGAGATGAAAAGCAAGGAACGGATAAAGAGATAACGCGAAAGGAAGAGATTTGGGAGAGAGCGGTGACCATAGGGATGAAGTGTAAACGAAAGCCTAGACTGCGCCGTGCTTTATTTTATAGCGCTAGCATCGCTACGATGAATTATGGAAGTCTTTAGGGCGCGACTCTTCACGAAGCGACAGAATTTCTTTCATTTGAATACATTATTTAAACTCACCAAAGAAACGTCCGCTTGCATAAATTCGTTAAATTTAACCAACCATAATCTGGAAGAATTTGAAATAAAAAGTTTATTTATAACCGTTTGTTGTTGTAAATCATAGTTTTTGTATATTACATTATTAAAAGAAGTGAATAGGTTTTATGGAAAAATAATCATTACTCCAGTGCTTTCAACGCGCGAAGCTGAAATTCTCATCTGAAAACTTTATAGGGTTGAAATCGAAATAAACTGTCAGTAGCTATGACTTTCGGGTTAAATGGGATATTAAAAAAAACGATTCACTGGATAAACGTATATAATTGCTAAAGTAATCGAAATACCAAAAGCAGAAAAATTCGTAACTTTGAACATATTTATACAAGCTCGTCATCTCTGCGCAAAAATACAAAAACAATGCTCAGGAAATTTGAAAATTTCATACTTCTATCAGGAATCCGCCCTTATGATTAATGCGGCGTGCGCGGGAAGGGAGGAGGGGGGAGGGAATTTTAGGATGACTGAAAAATGGGTGGGGTGTCCTTGGGGCTTGTCGGAGTACTCACCCGACCACAAGTCCGCGCGATGGGATCGTTTACGGGAATCCAATATGCCATTTCCACGCATCAACAATTCGCGGTTATGTCGGTTGCTGGGTGCAGTGGGTTCTCCAGCGGGAGGGAGAGAACGGAGGGGCGTAGAACTGCGGTGAGGGGGGGGGGGTGTAGAACTGAGGAGCGGGGTGGAAAACTGAAGAAGGTGACGTAGAAATGAGGAGAGGTGGCTTAGAACTGAGATGAGAGGGGTGTAGAACTGAAGAGTAAGGCGTAGAACTGAGGAAGGTGGTGTAGAACTGATGAGGGGGCGTAGAACTGAAGAGTAAGGCGTAGAACTGATGAGGGGGCGTAGAACTGAGATGACGGGACGTAAAACTGAGGGGGAAGGTGTGGAACCGAAGATAGGAGGGCGTAGAGCTGAGAATAGGGTGGAGTAGAACTGAGGGGTGAGGCGTAGAACTGAAGAGGGAGGCATATAACTGAATAGGGAGGCGTAGAACTGAGGAAAGGGTAACGTATAACTTAAGAGGTAGGCGTAGAACTGAAGAAAGTGGTGTAGAATTGAGGAGATGAGGGTATAAAACTGAGGACGGGGGCGTAAAACTGAGGGGGGGCGTAAAACTGAGGGAGGCGTAGAACTGAAGTGGAGACGGCAGCGGGGGATCGAACACGCGAGAGGTGGGCACCTTTTCATTGTCGGCATCGGCACTATGACTGACTCCCGACGAATATCCGTGTTGCCCTCTAATAATAAACCCTCGGATGGCCGCTCTCGCTGGATGGGCGAGGCACGGGAGTTGAAAGGGGGGGGGAGGGCGTAGGGAAGTGAAGGGGAGAGTCCGGTCGTGTCTAGCACGAGAATTTCGACAGCCTCGGAAGTACCGCGCGTGCAAAGGCGCCCATCCTGCCGAACGTTCGGAACGCAGTGTTGGTGAGGTTATTTCCGTTGTAGAGATTTTGTTTCACGTTGTAATTTCGTGAAAGGATGAATGTGTGGCATACGATCGATGCGGGAATATCGCTCCCAAACTCAATCTGAAAATCGTGACGTCCTCCCTGGAGGCAAGTACTTACGTGTGAATTTCCGCACGAAAATCGGATAGCTCCGGATTTTTTGTTCTTCTTATCACACATCAACACTATGCGTGCGGAACCATTTATCGTAATGTGTTATTTTGGATTGGTTTTTAATATACACTTGTAAGCACGATATATAAAAAAACTGCTACGGTCAACTTTATAATTTTCGCACAATTTCGATTTAAAAATTACTGTCACTGTCGCAAATGGGTAGAACAATGGAAAAAACAAAATAGCTCTGACGAAACCACATCAGTGTTATTATTTTCTCTTTCAATAATTCTTCCTCAAAAATCAGTAATGCTTTAAAAAGGAATATATTCTCAGGATAAAACGAATTTTAATCAATAAACTCTGTGTATGCGTAAATTTAAAATTCAGTTGAAAACCCATATAAAAAATGCTTTTGACAGCAAATTCACGACTTTTTCTTGTTTTCTATTTACTCTAATTGAATGTGCATAATGTTCCCAAATCGCCAACAATTCACAAAAAAGTGAAATTTTAGTCATCAAAACAAATTTGTGGACCGATTCGACGTTCATTTAAAAATTGACGGATGGAAAACGAATCTCCATTCTTTTAGACGTTTTATAATTTAATTTCCAAATTTATTACATCGATTGTAAGTAATTTAAAATGATAATAAACACATCAGTTCTGAAAAACGTTACGCGAAACGAACGAAATAATGGAATTTTTTTGGGTTAAAGTAACGAAAAAGGTTAACGAAATTTTTCAAATAGCTGTAACGGAAAACGTAACGAAAACCAAAAATAAATTTCGTTATTTCGTTAACAGATGGTAAAGAGTTATGTTCTAGTGGCATTCGTCCCAGGCGACGTGTCTTGAGCAAGGGAAAGAAGCCTAAAATCTCGATCTTGCTTGTCCCCCGCTGGGCCAGTTTTGCCGCCTTGTCGCGAAAGAAACACTATCCTGACCACTACCCATTGTCCTTAGGGTTTTCCTTCCATTTGTGAAAAGAAAGGTTCCCTGGTGTTAATTCTTCTCCAGGAAGCACGAGATAATGAGCGTGGAGGATGAGGAAGGAAACTTCAATAAATGTGCCGCTTGTATTTAAGGACCTCTACCATTCTCTATCCTCGCCCACAGTGCCTCGTACTTCGAAAACATTCTTTTAGATATTACACCGGAGTGGATTTTTCCCCTTTTAAAGGTCAATTCTCTGCAATCTCCAATCCCATCATCCCCTCCAATCTCTAATTCTATCCACTGTTCATCAGTCTAACTTAACAAGGTATTTGAGAAAGGTTGAAGTGAATCTACAATTCGAATGTGTTGTCATCGTTCATTAGAGGTCAGTACTGCTTCATATCTATTATTATTATGAGATGTTTATTGTAACAGTCGATAGTTATTGTTCCCTGGAAATGAAGACTAATTAGACCTTAATACAATTTCAGTTTATTTCAAATTACCGAAGACGGTCACAGGGAGAATTTTCGCCAGCCGTAAGAGAAACGAAGTTCATTCAGTGTTGAAGAAATAAGTCCCATTTTCATACATATTTCAAGTTTATATTTTGTTTAGTATGAATCAAAGTCAAGTAATTTAATGCGACGGCTTATTTCGTCATTATATTTTTTTTAAAGCCCTTTTATAAACCATTGGGTACTGGCAGGGCCGTGCTTACCATGGGCGCAATGTGTGCGTGCACTACACACGGGCGGCAGCTTCTAAGAGAAGGCAGTGAGCTGCGACTTTCAAAAGCCTAAGGCGGGTACAAACTTGAGCACAAACCCCCTACATTAATTGCTTTCTTTTTTTCCGGAATGGAGCAAGGTTCTAAACCGAAGACCGTTACTTTTTTGTTCCTCTTTTTCTCGCGCATCCCTGTGGCATATTGGCAGTTGGTTGGGAGCAGTGTCGTTCTAGGCTCCAGCCATGGTAAAACACGTAGGAAGGGGCCTTCCTGTAAATTGCGTTGGGGCGACAGAGTTGTCTTATGAATGACAGCAAATAGGAGTAATGTCCCAATCTTCTGTGAAATTTTCGTATTCGGGATAGTCTGGGTGTTCAAGGAGTATGGCCGAAAATGGAAATTTTTTATCATTTACTATTTTATTACTCTATTTTCTGCTAGGAGTAAGTCTCTAAATTGCACGAATTCCTACCGCCAGACCCAATAACCTGGCAACTTGTTTAATATTTACAATATTCCTAGTCCCCAATATGAAAGTGTAAAAGGCTTTTTGAGAAAGGATCCCAGCAGTCTTGTGTTGACCTCCGTTGAAGTTGCATCTTTTTTCAGAAATGTACTTCTGTGTCAGCGCTTTCTTGCATTCAAAAAGTTATTCATCAACAGTGAGAGTGATTTGTGTTTATTGTGCATTCAACTTGGAAATGTCAACTTCAGAGCAGGATGTAAGTGCTCATAGTAATTCTAATCAAAGAATACTTTTTATGCTTTAAGCAGTTTATCTTGATTTTGATTTTTACTGTTTGATTGAAAATTAAAGAAAGTTATTCGCACTTTTCCAGAAGTTTATTATGTTAATCACGATTACACTAACAGGCCTGTCTATTGTTTTGTAAGGAACCATTTATGTCGATAACGAGAATTACAGTTTACATAATAGTTTAAGGATGTTCTCTGTTCTGCCTTTGTTTAAATTAAAGAGTGTTTAATTTTATGCCGTCGGTTCTGGTCTGTTCGATTGTGTGGACGTTTAATTTTTCCTCTGTAAACACAAATTTCATTCAATCATTTATCTGCTTCATTTTTTATTTTCTTTTCTGATATTTTTCATAATTTTGTATTTAAGTTTAGATTTTATTTTTATTATTAAAAACTAATCCTTGTTTTAGAAGCCTGCTAGTAAAAGAAAACGATTTTCTGGGTCTGAGTATTAGAAAAAAAGAATTGTAAGGAAATACAGAACAAAAGAGAAATGATGCACACACCATTCGTGCATATATACGATGCAGAGGCGATCTTGACGATTTATGCAATCATGTCAAAAAAGATAAATATCGATTTTTTATTTACTGATTTATTTCCTAATCGGTTATAATTAATAAAACAATCGACGATTATTTAAAACTTACCTCACTCGAATAGTAGTAATATAATCTTTATGTTCACGTTCACTCTTCCATAAATTTCACATTTCTTTTCACTTTCAAACGCTACGCTGTGTATACGTAAAGAAAATATACGTATTTAAGTTCATTTATACGTCGTAGACAATCCACTTCCCTTCATTTTCCAAATGTTGCGTGCGCACGAAAGAGAATTAAACTACTTAGGTATTTAGAGCATATATTGTTTACTTAAGTTTCCACGAAGATTGTTTTGTTAACAGCAATTAAAAAACACGGGAAAGTTTTTCTAAGTCCAAAGCGAATTACGACTTTCTCGTTTGATTTTCTTGAAATTGGCTGCTCCTTCGATAAAAATGTACTGATAAAAACATGTTATTTGATTAAATCTACAAAATAAGTGTAAAGATTATTTGTTATAAGTGATATTTACGAGATATAAAGAAAAGGTTAATGTTGTCACCAGTAAAGTGGCATCCCCGATTAGGCTAGGTGAACCATTTAAATCGATTTATTAGTTTGTTTTCCCCTGTATCCAAAATACCAAATTTCGTGAATATCCGCCGAGTAGTTCCGGAGATGAAATATGCGGACGGACGGACACGACCTGATCATAATGCGTTCTTTTTTACTTATTGTAAAGAACGCTTAAAAATTCATCTTCAAATAACTTTTTTAAACAAAAGACAATTCCGCGTCGACTTTAAATGTAGCTTTGGACCCAGATTTTCAGAGATTTAAAAAATAATACCTCTATTGATCACGAAAATCAATGTATTAGTGATCGCGAAAGGAAGCGTTGGTATGCGGTTATTGAAAGGATTGTATGCATCATAAAGTTTAGACAGAACCTTGCTTTACGGGGAACTTCCAGCACATTATATGAATCGAATAACGGAAACTTTTTAAAACTGGTAGAAATGACAAGCAAATTTGATGCTGTTATAGCAGAACATATTATCTGAGTGCAAGAAATTAAGAAAGTATGCCACATTTCCTGGAAAATAGAATTCAAAACGAAATTATTTCAATTATCTCATTAAAAATAACAAAGTATTTTAAATCTGTTAAAATTTTGTGAATAATCCTCAATTATATTAGATTGTACTCCAGACAGGAGTCACATTTAACAAATAAGTGTAATATTTCGCTTTGTCTTGTTGAATTTGGAAACAAACAAATTGAAATTAGCGAGAACTTTTTATGATTTTGTTCTGTTTTTGATACAATAGGTATTGGTTTAAGTAATTTTTTTATATTAAAAAAAGAAATAAGCATGGATATACAGGACATGAGGGGACAAGGCTACGATAATGGAGCTAATATGAAAGGGAAAAATAACGGTTTGCAAAAAACAATTTAAATATAAATCCTCGAGCTATCTTTGTGCCATGTTCTGCTCACACTCTTAACCTCGATGTGAATGATGCTGCTAAGGTCACTAACGAATCAATCAATTTATTTGTCACTGTTCAAGAAGTGTATAATTTTTTCTCTTCTTCTACGCACCGATGGCAGGTTATAAAAAAACATGTAAATATTCTGACATTAAAACCACTCTCTGATACAAGATGGGAAAGCAGTATTGAAGCTATAAAACCATTAAGATTCAATTTTCCAGAAACTGTTTTCAGATGTAAATCTTGGCTTAAACACAAAACAAATGGCACAATCCCTAGGTATATTATTAACCCTTCCTGTTACCGTTGCGTCTGGAGAAATGTCATTCTCTAAATTAAAAAGAATAAAAAATTATTTACGATTATCCATGATGCAGAATAGGCTTTCAACTTTATCTGTTATTTGCAAGAATTTAGATATAGATGATGTCATAAAAAACATTTCCAATCTTAAATCTCGCTAAGTAAATGTTTATTAAAATAAAGTTTTTGATAAACTACCTAATCATGTAACAAAAAAAACCATGTAACTGTTTGTTGTATATTATAAAATTTAAACTTTTTCGCTCAGAATTGTTAAAAAATATATTAAAATGTTAGTAACTAACAAATATGTTAATATAATTGTTATGAGTTTGCATCTACTTTTTTAAAAATTAGTTTGGGGTGGCAAATTCTACTTTGCACAGGGGCGGCACATACCCACGGCACGGCTCTGGGTACTGGGTTCGATTCTGAAGACAGCAATGTCCACCAACAGCATAGGAAGAGAGTATCTGATTTTATAACGAATTAGGGTAAACTCAGCAGCGCCTAATGAAATGTTATTTTATTTTCTTATCCCTTATTTGCAAACTATTGCCCATATATTTTAATATATTTTTAAATTTAATTCTATTTTATGAAACCTCATCCACTGTCTAAACTTTTACGCTTCTGCTCGATTTCCATTTCTCTCTAACCCACACACTTCCTCCTGCAGTCTTACTCCCCCATCAGTTTACATCACGCTTGTCTGCTTCCCTCCCCATGCTCTCCCTTCCCCCTTCTCTCTTCCCCTATCCATTTCCTCTATCTTTCCACCCTGTCCTCCATCCCGTTTTTTATTTCAAACTTTCTCATATTTCTTGTTCTTTCTGTAAATATGGGCAATTTTGGTCATTATGGTTTTCAAAGCTAGCATCAAAATAATCCTCTGAAAAAGCATTGAACCGTGCATTTTACCGTGCTTTCCAGAATGGAAAATAAGTTTATTGTTTCGTCGTTCAGTCTTTCTGTTCTCCGATTTTCATGATATTTGGTGGATATCTTTGACCACTGGGGACGACCTGTCGAGGAAAAGTTTTTTCTGATATTTGAAGGCGCGAGTTCGATTCCAGAAATTTTCCTCTCATTCGGTTTCCATAAGAAATGTAAAATCCACCATGCAGTACCTTATTCATTAAGTGTTAAAAAACGGGAATCGTACTATTAGCACGGGATTTGTACTATTTTCTGCGAAAATAAATAAGGATTTCAATTTTTATCAAATTTTGCTTATGGAACGTATTTATTCAAATTCCACGTAAGCAAGCGCAAGAAGGAACTAGCTATTTTAGAAGAAAATGGTTCAATTTTATCATGTATTTCTATTCCAATGCAAAATAAAAGAAGTATTAAAAACTAATATACAAAGTATATTACACGTGACGTTGAGATATGACGTTCGCAACATAATATTAAACGTCTTTTAGTTATAGCGAGAGAGACAGTTCCGTTGCTTGAACGCGGTGAGTGATCAAGAGATCACGAGCGCGCTGGTAAAAGCGAAGAGAGATCGCGTTGTGATTGGCGATTTACGGTGAGGTTGCGGCGGTACGCGATAATATCTTTTATCCTCATTTTATTAAATATTATGTATTTTCCGATCCTAGAAATTTTTATTCACAACCATCGAGCATAAGTAATATAAAAATGATAAAACCTCTAATCACTAAAATTAAAGAATTTTTTTAAATTGGTTCTTCATGTTTATCAACTGCATTGGAAATAGACTACAAACTAAAAAATTCATATTAACATACTCAGATCCTAGTGTAAGAATTAAATTTAAGGTTTAACAATAATTTTGCTATTGATTAAAATTTAATAGTATTCTTTTCGTCACGGCAGCAATTGAATACCCGCATTGATAAAGATTCCAAATTTTTATATTTTATCCTAAAATTACCTTCATTCATGGTAATTTGGAGTGGTTTCGAATTTCGTCTTACAAATAATTTACTTCATTCTTTCATATACAAAATAAAGCTATTCCCGGGTTAATATCTCAAATCTAACTAATCTTGAAATGTAATATCGCAAACCCATACATGATTTCCATGTATTTCTTATGGAGGATATGAAAAGAAAGAACGACATCAAAAATGAACCCTGAAGAGAACAAATATTGGAATTTGGATAATTCTATAGTTTTATCTGATGAACGATCATTCTACCAAATTTTAGGTCTGTAGCAGCAGCATGTTGTCCAAGTTACAATCGGTGCAACCGAGCGACAGCTTCCCTTTATTATCTTTAATTACGGGTCCCTGAATTCTCTGTGTACTTCTTGTGTTTTACCCATAAAAATTCTAATATATGGAATAACCCTTACAACACTAATATTTTAGTCATAAATGTGTTAAGTTAATTAACTTGAATATAAAATTTTCAATGTGAAAATTCGAATTTTCATACATGATCACCAAAAACGAAAAATGTGCCGAATACTATGAAATCTTAAAAACGTTCCTGATCTGCAGCATATATTTATAAGTGCCAATAAATTAGTATTCTAAATGAGAAGCACGTATTTAAGGTGGATACGTAGCCTGTAAACAATAAAAAACAAAAATAAAAGAGTAACTACAATTAATTATTTTTACCCAATTATTTCGTTATAACGTTAAACGTAACGGAAAACGAAATGTAAATTTTAGCGTAACGTAAAACGAAATAGCTTTTTTTCCTGTAACGAAAAACGTAACGAATTGTTTTTTTTTTCGTTTGCCAGCACTGAAACAAATTAAATAATAACGAGAAAAGCAGATTTAAAAGCGCTCTTTTTAAAATTTTAGCGCAAATTTGCAGAATCTTCGACCTCCTATTCCTCCTTGTTATTTAAAACATACATCATTGCAGTTAAACATTTCTAAAATCATATATATATATATATATATATATATATATATATATATATATATTCATTCTCGAGAGTAGATTGAACTTATTTACGCTTCGCTGTTATTACTGTAGCAATCTAAACAAAACAAAACTTTACCATAGTAACAGACCTGTAAAGATAGGTCATAAGAGATATTTCATGCTGAAAGGCAAACAGACAAACTGATGGATCCTAAAATCAACATTATCATTTCCGTCGCTAGCCAAAACTATCCTAAACATAATATATAAATTTCCTAGCTCTTCTCGTTGCCTCAATATGTTGCGCACGTCAAACGAAGTGAAAACATAAGCGATTCTTAAACAAAAATACGCCAAGAAGTTCATTTATTCCCATGTTATCCAAATGGAGGAATCAGACTAGAGCCGTTACTGTACACTTTTTTGCTTGGATACCGAAAGTACATCATAACTAGGATATGAATATTTCGGGTTTCACCCGATTTTTACCCTCCGAATGCATTTTTTAAAATTCGGATAAAACCCGAAAAAAACGAAACTATTAGTTTTATTTAAACACAATTTTTTTATATTTGTTGGCAGAATTTCTATTCTGGCGCTTGTAGGCACCTCAGCATTTGAGTGTAGTCCGAAATTCTCTTTGTAAAAAATTTATTCGTAAGCTTACTTTATAACACATTCTTAATCCCCTAGGTTTGCTCGCGCCACTAATAGTCAAGGACCTCGCCTTAGCTAGGCGCTGCTAGATCTTCAATGGGATAAGGAAAAAAGAGCCTAAGTGTCTGTCAGTTGAAAACACTAAGAAAGAAAAATCATTTCACTAATATCTGGCATGTTTTCAAAAGAAGTTGAAATTGTGCAGCCTGCTTCTCCACCTTTAGGCGTTTAACACACGAAATCACCCTCTCAAACATAAGTAAGGTATAGCTAAAAGTTTTCATTGTTGATAAAACTTTTAGATTATTAAACAAGATTTTAATTTTAAAATAATTTTAACCTAATTACAAAATAATAAAACCCGATAATTACCCTAGATTGAACTTTTTTTAAAACCTCGTAAAATCATTAAGTTATATATACCCAACTTTAACCTGAATGAAAAGGAAAATATGTAATAAAACCCAAAATTTAAAGTCCCAATGAAATTTTTTAAACCAAAAAAAACCATATCCTAATCATAATTAGGGCATGTATTTTTCGGGTTTTATCCGGTTTGGCCATTTTTACTTTCTCCATATACGAAGTATAGAGAAAGTATTGTTTTCATGAAAAAAATCGAATTCGAGATTTCAACGGATATACATGTTTTAAGGTCCCCTGAACACGTTTTGACTATTTTCTCGATGATGTCTGTGTGTCTGTCTGTCTGTCAGTCTCTGTATGTGATAGATTTTTGTGGGCGCTCTAACTCAAAAACTATTAATTAGGTAAACGCAAAATTTTATATTTAACATTTTTATAACCGTTAAAAAATCTGATTAGTTTTTGGTAAACATCGGTCGACCGGAAGTGGGTGTCTTGTCACTTATCCGTTATTTTAAAATATTTGCTTTAATATTTGATAAATGTAAAAATGTACTAGAATAAAAGTTGTAGGAAATTTTATTTTCTACAATCTTTGTTTGATATATTTTTTCATATAATGCATTGTTTAAGAGATATCTTATATTTTTAGCTGCCACCACCACGCCACCTACCGAAGACTATTGTTAACAATTGACGCTTAGTTACGTCTTAGTAACGCTCCTTTTTATTTTCTTAACTGTCAACCGGAAGTAAATATTGACTACGATCCCAGAGCTAACTATATATGTAATTTGCCATATTAATATGGAGAAAGCCATGTGTTGCCCACATCAGTTTATTTTACCTCTCGATCTGATATTTAAAAATTCGGGTAAAATTCGAATAAAATCGAAAATGCTACACTATTAATAACATAATTAATATTAAACTAGAGGTTTCGAACATTCGAACACAATTTTAATATGCAAACGCTTTGCAATTTCAGCTCACGTCTACATTTGATATAAATGAACTTCATTGATTTGGCTGTAATTTATATAAAATCTCGAGTTTATCACTTAATTATAACTATTTCAAAACGGCAGTTTTCGGCAGAAATGGAGACGTATTTAATTCATGCGGACATTACATCTCACGGAAAAGAAAACGGACGAGAAGTTTCTCCAAGACATAAAACTTAATCGTTTGACCAAATCACAGAACTTCATTTACACGCCACACGACACAACATCGCATTCTTCGCTGTTTTTAGGCTGATTGAATAGCGGCAACAATCAGCAACACTTTCAGCCATTGCAGTATGCTACCACTTTACATGTGTAATCAATTCAGGTCCAAAAATATATAACGTGTATGATACATGTATAATATAAGGTGTACTAGTTAAATATTTTATTTATATTTGGTACTATTCGGTTATCTCGAACCCCTATTAAAATTATATAATATTTTCATTATACCCAAGTACCCGAGTGCAACCCCCAATCACTTAACCCAACCCGAGGGGAGGAAAATGGAACGAATTCAACCCCCAACCACTTAACCAAACTCAGGTGAAGTAAATTGAACGAATCCAACTCCAAACCACTTAACCTACCCCGGGGGGAGTAAATAGAACGAATCCAACCTCCAACCACCTTACCCAACCCAGAGAAGGAAAATAGAACGAATCCAACCCCCAACCACTTAACCCAACCCGAGAGGAGGAAAATGCACAGAATCCAATCCTCAACCAGTTTATCAAACCCGGGGAAGGAAAATGGAACGAAACCAATCCCCAGCAACTTAACTTGGATTCGGGTACTAGGGTACAACGAAAATATTATAGAATTTTTAATAGGGGTCCGGGATAAACGAATAGTACCCCTGATTTAACCAGAATTCTTTAAAAGTGTAATTGCTTCGCTTTCATTAAAACCCGATTTCGCCCGATTTGTTCAGAAAATTTAAAAACCCGATAACTATCCCCAACTGCGATTTTATTCACCGGGTTTCCCTCCTCCCTTGTGAGTGTGTCTGGTGTGTAAGGAGTTATGGCTATAATAATCCAAGAGGTTGATTAGCCTGAAATTCCATACAAACAAACAAATAAATGAAAAAGTTTTAACTTCTTCAGAAGACACATATATGTGATCGTTGGCTTTTATATAAATTAATGTAAATTGCAAATTTCAGCGATTAAAAAAGTAATTTGTGAGAAAAAATTTCATTATTAGATCTCTCACTCTCTATAAAATAGCAAAATTATTAATTCAGTGTCTTCGTTTTGGGAATATCTACAAACAACTAAAAAAGGCTAAAAATATTTGCCACTAAAGAGGCTAAACAAATGCTTTCAGAAAAGTTACCAATATATGTCTGAACGGGAGTTGGCGATTTATTTGCACCAACGATGCGTGTAAAAGTCACAAATATTACGTTGTGACGCAGAAGAGAGGATAATCAAATTTACTGGTAAATTTATGGTAACAGATTGTTGCAATATATCCCATATGTTAGCGACAAATTTTCCCAAAGAATAAAACAGTCCCCGATTTCACCATCTCTATCGATCTTTCCAGCAGCCATTATGTTTCTCATAATTTTCTCAAAATACGGTATATACATCGGCGGTTGGAAGCGCGCACACTAACCGGTTTGAAGAAGCTGTTATTCTCATCCTATTCGACATGACATACAAAATCGATCGAACTAAAAATTCACGACGTCGTAAATCAATACCGAAGTGATGAGTATCGAACGAATCGCCTCTATCCATCAAAGGAGAAAACAGAGGAGTGAATGACAACACAGCGTTTATGCTTCTCGAAAGAAGAGCGGAAGAAGTTTACTTTGCGAAAGCCGAAGTGAAAAGTTCGACCTCGGATCCGTTTGGAAAAAACCCCTCCGGAGACACATCTAGATACTGACCAGTTCTGCCTTTAGAGGGAGAGATAGGAGAAAATGAACTGCATTTGGAGAGATCTAGATAGAGAAACTGCCGGAAGGATTTGCAGAAGGTATAGTAGGGTATAAGGGAAAGACGTGGAAGAGAGGATAAATATGTGAGACAACAGAGGAGGATAAGAGAGAAAGGAAGCACTATGTAACACGTGAGACGGATTTGTGAAGTATGCGCATAGGACCTGCTGCCGAAGGGTCTCCTAGCAGTCGGATTATATAAGCGAAAGAGGATTGGAAAGAACAGAGGAAGGGAGTGGAGCGAAGGGATGGATGGAGCAAGGGAAGAGAGAAGGGAAAAAGAATGAGTTTTATGCTAAAGAAGAGAACGTAGTTCCTGCCCGCAAACAATATTATACCTTTGCGTCAGAGGAAGAAAGAAAAGCAATATTATCAAAGAGGAAGTAGAGCAAACTATACCTCTCGTATCCTAGGCAAACTCTGCGTTAGTGTTAAGATTTCCCATGTAAATCAAATGGGAAGGATAGTTCCTGGAATCGAACCCAAGACTTCAGTCATCGCAACAAAAACTATCCTTGGGAGTTTGGCCCCAGTGGCAAGAGATTTCCACCAAGTTTCATGAAAATCGGTCCATTGGTTCAAAAGTTAATAGGAGAGGACGGACAGACAGACACAACGACAAAACTATTTACATTCTGAAAAGTAGGCTAAAAATTCCAAAGATTGCAATATTCTTGTAGAAATAACCCAGGGTATAAGAAACATCTCAATAATTGGAAACAAATTCTTTCTCAGAAGTAGGTATCATAAAAATAATAACTTTTGGATTATCACCTAAAGAAAAATTCACCCTGGCAAACGATGTTGCACAGAAAGAGGAGAGAGAGTAGTATATAGTTAATAACTATTTATTAAATGCCTATTTCAATATGCCAGAAACCACCAAACAGTAGATATTATCTTGGTACCATTTTTATGGAAAGCCGGAAATTTTATTTTCAAAATATTTATTTAATTATAGAGAGAAATTATCAAAACTTCAACAAAAATGTATTATATTATAATATAAAAACTTTAAGTAAACTTGAACAATTAGCTACGTCTACTTTAAAATTGAAACAATTTAATTAGAAGTGCCAGAGCAAAACAAGTATATTTCGTGCAATTTCAACCTTAATACAGAAGTTACACTTTGTATTAATTTCAACCTAAATCAGTCGTGTGACGCCAACGTTATTGTATTGCGTTACTGATATTGTCGCTTTATTAATATATGCACGCCATAACAAATTACGTTGAAGTACAAATGAGTTACATTAAATTGCACATAAGGAAATAAATCCATTTCAAGAATAATAAGAACCTTAATTGTAATAAGACAACTAATCTCTATAAAGCGAACTTTAAAAGAAATTAAATACTTTTAAACGAATTAGTGCGGTGAAATATGAATGTGGACTTAAATAAAATAATATTTTTATTTAACTGTAGCTTACGTATTTAGTTTATGTACTGTTGTTGTGGCCGAATGTTAACTTATACCGGATGAGAAGAATATTTCACCGTTTTGTAATTCATGTCAAGGATTTTGTTAGTGACATCTTAATTCGCTTTCAGTCACCAGATTCCCTTCAGTCTAGCATACAATTTACTTTTAGCGTATGTCAAAGAATCAAATACATCACCTATAAAACGAAATGCAATAAAGAACTAAATTTCGTTTTGTTCGCGTACAACGGTTCGTTAAATAAATAAAATACGCTATAATACGAAGAAAGAACGCAAGATATGTGATAGCATCTAATCCAGGAGAACGCGCGAAAACGTGAGATAATGAGCTGCAAGAAAAAAGTGAAAACATAACTGAAAGAAACTAAGCAGAAGAGAGAAATACACGAATCAGTGGAAGAGTACATGAAGAGAATTAAATGGAGAAGAGGAGCTAAAGTAGCCAGTGGAATTGAAAAAAAAATAAAAAAGAGAGCGGAAATTTATCGAATTCGGCGCACGAAAAAAAAAAGAGAAAATTCGTAGAATCGGAAATGTACACAAAGGGAGAATGGAAGGAGAGGGGAATAAATGGTGGATAGGAAATAATGAAACCGTAGTCTTTTGACTAAATACGGCGAGCGAGGAATTAGACGCGATGAAATAATGTGATCAAAAAGAGAACGATGGAGGATTGGAAGGGAGTGGGAGAAAGGCCGGAGAGAGAGAGAGAGAGACGTATTGCACTGGAGGGAGGAAGGGGGGATTGTAGGAGGGGGGGGAAAGAGTAGTGTTGCCACGCACCGCAATGGGAGGGAAAAGGCGTTCGGTCATCTGTCGTGGAGAAAGTGGAGATAGTGCGGGAAGGAGCAGATGTGGGGCGGAGGGCGTGGGAGGGAGGATGTGGAGTGGAGGCGAAGGGAAGAGGAAGGAGAGAGAAAGAGCGATCGGAAAAGGGCGGAATAGCAGCAGAGGGCGAGATAAAAGAGTAAAGAGGAGCTTCCACTGCGTCCAGATGAATTTAAAGGGAACGTTTCGAGAAGCGTCACTCTCTTCGTCCGCAAATAGCAAGGATTGGCAACCCTGAGGAGACGCTCCTGGATTCGCGTGCGAGGCACGCTTTCTCTCTTTCCACACCACAGCGTGTTGGGATTCTCCCTAACGTCGCAGGAACTTATAGGCGTTATAAAAAGTTCGAAAAATTCGGAAATTCTTGGCTCTAAAAAGTTTTCGCGAAGTTTGGATCTCTCCTTTTGTGTCCGCGCCACGTGCGAACGTCAATCCATGACGCGGGCTCCCTTGTCACCAACCGAAATATTAATGCAAAATAACAAAATATCTTACGACACAGATAACCAAGTATCTGCGTTCTGGTAAAAGTCAGTTCATTTAGCGACTCAAAAAATGTCAAAACATATCCAGGCCTACTTTAATTGATTTAATTTTTGTTGACTGATTTAATATGAAACGACTACAATTAAAACCATTCAAATAGATTTTACCTGAAATGTTTATAAAGACATGTTTCGGGGAATGATCGACAGATTAAATCGCTGCCATGTCACATATAGTCAGCTCAACATGAAGAATCAGGTAAACTGCTAGTAAATATACAATTTATAATGCAAGCATTTATATTTTCTATTTGCCGATATGAGTCCAATTACTGCGGGATTACCCTCACAATGGCCTCGAGTAAAAGCAATAAAGTACAGGCAGTTTTTACATGCACAGAAAAATCCATATGGAGAACATAGGAGTCTCTCTCTATTTCTCGCTCAATCAATAGACAGCGTCATGGCGGTCCCTTAAAGAGAGAGTCCAAAAGCGCCTCCTTCGCCCGCTATCCTTAAGAATCTCTTAAACATAAACAGCCGAAGGTAGTGAGAGAGAGAGAAATAGGAGGCAGAAAGGAAGAGAGAGAGGGAGATGCGTAATAGTACCGGTATGTGCTCAAGGGATTTATTCGAGGAAAAGGAAGAGAGAGGCAATAGCGGTTGTTGAGATAGGCAGCGCTATTATCCACTGCTTTCAAAGGCACAGCGAGCAATAATCCCCTTTTGCACTTTACTTAACCAATCGTCTTGCATGCATGGGATCGATACTAAAAACTGGATTCTATTTGCGTCCGAATTTGTGCTGGATCAATGATCTACTTGCGTACAAAGGCGCTTAAATTTGTTGAAGATCTACACCTGCGTTGGAATTTTTTAAAAATCTTGGAATCGTGAAAGTTAAAATAAAACAAATTGCGAAAGATTTTATAAAATTTCCACAAATTTAACTTACACGCTCGGTTTCATTAGCTGACCTGATGATGATGACCATTCGTCTAAATTGGTCGTGTAACTTCAATTCGTGGGAATAGTAGAAAGGTTATAAAATCGAGCGCAATTTGATTTATTTCAAATTACACTAATTTACATTAGTTCCACCAAATGAATTATATTTTTTCGAATCGACGAGAGCATTATTTGTTTCGATTATTGGGATATTCGGTTTCATTAAAAGTAAGGTATAACATCAATTTTCTGCATTTATTTTACATAATCCCCAAAATATCTAATAATAACTACATTTCTATGCACATTATACATAAAACGCACTTATTCCTGACTTAAACTGTCAAAATTCAACAAGCAGTGCGAAACGTAACTACTCTCTACCCTGTTCGAGCGTCCGTAACTGACATTATAGAACACACTTTCGATTTATTACCATCGCTGAGTTATGATTATCTCAGTATATGAAAACAAATGTGACTTCTAGATCAAAACAGATCACTTTAGAAAGTCAAATTTTTTAATCCCTTCATAAGAAACAAAAATCGTCGGTTCAAATATCACGGTATGAGTTCTACAAACAACCCGTTCAATTCAAACTGATTTATATTTAAAACTGATAGTAAAATATGACTATCGCTTCTCATTTTTATCAAATTATGCGGAGTTTAATCATTTCTTCAACAGTTTACAACGAGAATTATGAAAAAGTTCAAATTTAACAAAAATCCTAAACACTATTTCTGGTTACTCCAAAAATACAGAGAACTTTTTCACATAAAAGAAGATCTATTTTTCCCTTAGTTAATGCGATTTATATGTCTCAACAGAAACTACACGAAAAATGTGTTTAGTCAATTCGATTCATTAAAATTCAGAAGTTTCCAAAGTAGAAGCGAACGTGTAGCAAGAAGCAAGCATAAAACTAAGGCATATTGTGTCAATGCGAAGCATCAGCTTAATGAGAATCATCAAATAAATTTTTTCAGAAGCATTAAATTGGTATTTATGCTCCGAAAAAAAGATCGCGGAATGCTATATTTTAACGAATCGGATAATTTATCTCAACATGTATTTTATGATAATTGCAGAACGAATTCCCTTACTCGTGCTAGTCTAATCAAAGAGGAATTTATTATAAAATCGATGAAAAGTGGCATTCGTTGAAGCATAATCTTCCGAGGGATGATTCCTCATGTTAGTGCAGTTGTGACACCTTTAAGGCAACAGGAGTACTATACAAATGTCACCATTTCCGTACAATTGATTTACTTCCTAAGCAAAACGTATGCCGTTCATGATTAAGAATTTGGAGCAGTGAAACGATGGCAAAGGAAACGTCGAACGAAATTTAATAAAAGCGAGTAAGCCTCCGGTAGACATTGGAAAAACTCTTCGAAAAGGAGAAAGAAAGCAGATGAGACTATTCCGTCACAGCGGCACGACCCCGTTGCTAAGAGAAATAAAACAGTGTTCTACGTAGTGTGCTAGAGGTCCATTATAACACGCCACTATATATTAGTAAAAAAAATAACAACGACTTAATATGGCTTTAACAGGCGTGTAAATTTTTTTCTGCGTCTTCAGTCCAAATTAGGCGGAAAAACTGTTCGGAAATAATTTTTACGATTAAACGTAATTAATAAGATGGCTGCTGAAATTACAATGATGGAATATGAAAGAATAAAGTGCATCTAATTTTTCCTTTACTCATTGAGATTTTTAAATGAGAATTTTATTCTCCGCTTATAAAATGATCCACGGTCTATTAAATTCCAAATTCGTTCCCTGAATGGAGCTATTGATACCAATTTATTTCGAAATGAAAGCATTTTAAATTTCAAGAATACCGAGATTTGCACTTTCATTATGTTGAAATAACAATTTGAGTGTTATACATGAACATGGATAAAATTAGTGCCTTCTCAGCGCGTTTGATATTTTAAAAACGCGCTTATCCATTTGCTCTTTTTGTCCGTCTATGCAATCGAATAAATTAAAATAGCGAGCAAAAGAGATTACATGGCTGAAATTTGCAGGATGTATGTGATCTGTGATGCCATTTTTTACATTGCGAACGAAATATTTTGGAGAAATCAAGGGACACCAGAGGGGTGGGGTCCCAATTTTTCATTTTAAGATTCTGATCAAATTGTAATACATAGAAAGTTAAAAATTTTCACTAGTTCTGTGACCTTTAATGCCGTCTGTAGCACTGCGGAAAAATTTCATTTTGAGAAATGGGAGAGCGTAATGAAGGTTCTTTTTAGTATGTTCGTATTATAAACCAATAGACATTAGATTGAAAACCTAACAGGTTTAAGAGTATGGATATCCTTTTCAATTAATTATTGAATTAATTACTTTGTCGTATAATTATATTGCTAAGTTTGTAAAGAAGTTTAAATTTACAATTATAAATAAAACCCGCTTTTTTATACTTCGTCAGCAAATGAAGCTCCCATTTTTTCCTACTATTATTAATAATTCGGCATAATTTTGTTTAATTTTGCTATAGTGATTTCTTCCATTAACCTCATGAAGAACTTAGGAGAATTTGTAATTTGATCATCTGTTATATGCTTCAATATAGCTTATCTTAATTTATTCCTTAATATCAATAGAACCTCGTTTTTAAGTGGCATAAATGCGAAAATGTACACTAAAAACTTCAGTCATCCATCTTTAATACATTTGGAGGTATTCAAAAAATAATTATTTTAATTGACCCCTATCCGATCCCTGTATATTTTTCGAAAATAAAATTTAAAGAAAAACAAACGGCAGCAGTACAGAAATCTGCCATCCAAGTCTCAGCTCTCTATCGTCACATTTTTTTTAAACGGGATAAAAATATACACACTGATATTTGTAAAAACGTATTAATTGTATTCAATTACCCGTTAGTTTTTAGACAAAAATTTCTTCTATAATATAGTTTATGATTTCGAGAAAGACTAACAAAACGAGGAAATGTTTGAGGGACATAAATATAATTCCTGACGACCACAAACTGTTGTTTTAATTTTTCACTTGAAATCGCGCAAAAATAGCAAAAATTAAATACCAATATTTGCCTATTTATGTTAAAACAGGATCAATCAGAAAATTTAAAAGCTATTTATTTAACACTACTTCCAATGTCAGGTTAAGTATTTATACGTTAATAAATCCCTGGAAAATACTTTTATGCTAAACATCACAAATGAACAAGTCCAATTTTCAGAGGCACAGATGTGAAATGATAAGATTGGACAAAGTTTCGGTATCGGTTGATGTTACAAGTTCGTTTCGTTTAGTTTTTAGGGAACTCGTCTGTACTACGCCAAAAATGTGGCACTGGGATGAGATCAATTGCAACTTCAAAGAAATAGTCTAAGGCGGCGGAGTAGTAAATATCTGTAAACAAGGTCAAGTGTTACATCGTGAATTCCGAAGCGACGGTGAAAATAAAACAAGGGGACTGTGACGGCGCCGCATACGCCCTTAAAATATTCAGCAGGAATTCTGTTCTCAAAAAAATAAATATACGGGGAAAGGTTATCTTTCGACATAGGAATTCCTTTCTAAAAAAAGGAGGTCTTTGCGGCATAAAATATTATATCCGCTGGAATCGGATTCCAATAATCGTTACCGAGCAATTTTCAGCTCGCTTCAATGGCGAAGTACTTCCACACAAACACTACCAGGGACAAAATCACATTTTAAAAGGAGAAGTGTTTTAGAGAGCGATATTCACACTTCCCTATTCGCACGCTGCGATCACATACTGAATAGGCGGATCGCTTCGTCAGGGGCAATGAAATCAAATATCGAGCTGGCATAACGACAGACCAAAGGCAAGGGACGAACCGATTGCCTTATTCGGAATACTGAACAAAAAAAGAGGACGAACTTCGCGACAACGGAATACGATAACAGCCATGATTCAATAAAATAAAAATTACGACGCGCGAGAATTTCATTTTCCAATTGACTTAATCGTGTGATATTGAACCAATTTCGATGAATAAATTCCACACACAACATATGCATGCTGAGTAGTTGAAAGTGAAAGCAAATGGCTGTGGGCAGATCGCAGTGTAAAAAGACATCTGTTAAATATCTGAAATATTCGGCATCCGAGAAAAGTAAATGACGAGAGTATATTTATGCTTTATTTTTTATTATTAATGAAATCGTTCACGACATTATTTCATCCATTTTCAAGTACTGTCACAATAATTTAATGTTTTGCGAGGTAGCATATTTTATTTGTAGTTATAATATTTAAGAACAAAATAAAATAGAATTATAAGAAATGTTTGTTTAAATATAAAATTTATATGCAATATTTATCACCATATTATGTTATGTGCTGTTTTCTTTCTTCCTTTGGTCATCGTTGAATATATAAAAATTTGAGCTCCGGCTTAAAAATAAATTATGACTGGTTAACTTTTGTATGGAATAGGTCTTGTTGCTCTTCTTAAAAGGGGAAATGTTAGTGGTATTCGCATTTCAGAAGCATCTCACTCTAAAAGTTGAATCGTTAAAAACATCAAAGAATTGTGACCTCTTATCCATACCAGATGGCATGACTTCACAATAATTGCAGGTTCTTGAACAAGCTTTTCAAAACCCATTTTCAGAGAGAGAATTATGAGAGTATTGCATTGATAAAATAAATATTTTAAAATTAATGCTCCAGGAAGTATCCATTTAAAAGTCGATAGCTGTTGTTAAAGCGTTGCTATTAAACAATTGAATGCAATTTTTATTGTTTGCTGTTGCCAACGATCTTGAAAACATGGCGGATTTCTATTAAATTTAACGATATATGAGTAAAAGTTAATTTATTCCTTTATGTGGTGGAAGTTCTAACTGACCGGTAAAACCAAAAATCGCATTTGGACGATGAATTTAAATGAAGATCCTTCATACTAAATTAAAAGAAAATCTGCGAAACTATTCAAGAGATGCGAGAGGTGAAGTGCCTGTAAAGTGTTCTACTACTAACGCTTCGCTGATAAAGAACGCCTCGAATGTGTTTTGGGAGAATAAATATGAGTTACTTGATCTATTTTAACCGAAACGAAAATTCTGCATTTTGGCTCTTCTCTCTGTATCTGCTGTGCCACTATATGGTCCCAACTACGACTTACAATTAGTGTAAAAAATCGATAATTATAATAGGCAAGGGATGTGAGGCAGTGGGCCACAATCGTAGTGGCGGCTGCATCAGTGCTCCGGATGGGAGTTTACATTGGAACTTACTCATTAAACTGTATTATTAAAAAAGAGAAAAATCTGATGTGGCCACCACATGACTTTCTCCATTACTGTAATATGTTTATAAATTCCAAATAGGTTACATAATAATAAATATTTTAAGAATCTGCGAGAAAATCTTACTTTACAAAGAACAGAAATAAACTCAAACCATAGCCTTTTGATATTGGAAATAGCCACAAAGCTCCAACAATTAAGAAAAGAAAAAGGAACGTTACTAAAACGTAACTAAGCGTCAATTGTTAAAAATAGTCGTCGGTAGGTGGCGTAGTGGTGGCAGCTTAATAATTTAGTTTTTAAGATAACTCTTAAAGAATGCATTATATGGAAAAATATTTCTAACAGAGGTAGTAGAAAATTAAATTTCCTACAACTTTTATTCCAGTATATTTTTACTTTCTCCATATACGTAGTATAGGGGAAAGTAATGTATTCATCAAAAAATCGACTTCGAGATTTCAACGGAAATACACGTTTTGAGGTCCTCTGAACACGTTTTGACCATTTTCTCGATGATGTGTGTGTGTTAGTGTCTGTGTTAGTGTGTGTGCGTGTGTGTGTGGGTGGGTGGGTGTGTGTGCGTGTTTGTGTGGGTGGGTGGGTGTGCGCGCGTGTGTGTTAGTGTGTGCGTTTGTGTATGTTATAGTTCTTTGTGGGTGCTCTAACTCAAAAACTATTAATCAGGTCAACGATAAATTTTATATTTAACATTTTTATAAAACTCAGAAGAACTGATTAGTTTTTAGTAAAAATCGGTCTACAGGAAGTGGGTGTTTACACTTGCCACATCCGTTATTTTGAAATATTTGCTTTAATACATGATAAATGAATAAATGTACTAGAATAAACGTTGTAGACATTTTAATTTTCTACCTTCTTTGTTTGAAATATATTTCCATATAATGCATTGTTTAAGAGATATCTTATATTTTTAGCTGCCACCACCACGCCACCTACCTACGACTATTGTTAACAATTGACGCTTAGTAACGTCTTAGTAACTAACGCTCCTTTTTCTTTTCTTAATTGTTGGAGATTTGTGGCTATATCTAATATCAGAAGTCTATGGTTTGAGTTTATTTCTGTTCTTTGTAAAGTCTAAAATTTTCTGGCAGTTTCTTAAAATATTAAGTATTATGTAACCTATTTGGAATTTTTAGAAATATTACAGATATGGAGAAAGTCATGTGGTGGCCACATCAGATTTTTACATATATCAAATATTAAAGCAAATATTTCAAAATAACGGATAAGTGACAAGAGTAAACTCTTGTGAGTCGGTTAACCGATTTATACCAAAAACTAATCAGTTCTTGTGACTTTCATAAAAATGTTAAATTTAGAATTTTGCATTGACCAGATTAATAGTTTTTGAGTTTGAGCACCCAAAAAAAGCTGTCACATACACACACACAGGCATCGAGAAAATTATCAAGGCGTGTTCCGAGGACCTCAAAACGTGTACTTCCGTTGAAATGTCGAAGTCGATTTTTTTCATGAAAACAATACTTTCCCCTATACTACGTATGGAGAAAGTAAAAATCACAGCAGAAATCTGATTTAAAAGTTCACCAGGCATTTAATGACTGAAATTTTAATTTAAAAAATTACCTACAATTAATTTGCATTTAAAGCTCATCGATTTTTCATAAATCTGATTTTCATGAATCACAGGGAAACCCTTATTATTTCCTCTACGACATTTCTTCTGTAAAGAAAACATATATTTTAGAAATTAAATCAAACTAATAAATTTGCACCGCTTGCTGCCTCATGTTTTACCTGTGTTTTGTGGAAAGGAGAGCAGGAATACGATGTGAAGATATAACTCAGCGTAAATTAAAATATCCTCTTCGAATAAGTTAGTGATCGGTATAAATACATATGAAAAATAAAAAGAAAGGCGTTAATACATACATTCATTACAATGAATCGAGTAACTGATGGGAATTGACTGAAATCATATTTACGCGTCTCAGCTCACTTGCGACTTAGTCTCCGTAATATGCAGTTTCTAAGACAAATTTATTTTCTCATTTTTATGCTTAATTCTATCGATTTACAACCATAATGGAAGACTACACATCGTTTGTTCTCCTGTAGACATTTTCTCGCGCTGATTACGAAATTCAATTACAATAAGGTACCTCATTAGCTAATTCGATATAAATCAAACAAGTTTTTTTTAGTTTTTGCTTTTAATTAGATTTTATATTAATAGCAAATTGTTAAATTATATTTCAATAGTGCAATTACCCAGAAAATACGATACTAAATTGGATATCCAATTAATATACAGCCATTTTTTCGTAATTTTACTTTAGCTTTGGTTAATTTATATATACAAAGATTTTTCTCCAAAACCTTACAGCTATTCCTTTCCCCAATAAACCCATTATCTTTCAAACATAGTTTTTTTAATTAAAATTAAATACTGGAATATAAATACACATGTCAACTCCGTAAAGTATCTAGGAGTATCTCTCTCTCTCTCTCCCTCCCTCCCTCTCCCTCTCCCCCTTTCTACCTCTCTCGCTCTCTCTCTCTCTCTCTCTCTCTCTCGCAATCTGTCGTGGGAAACCCATATTCGTCGAGTGGTTGGTGCAGCCAACAAGAAATTAGCTTTCATAGGAAATATGGTCCGAGAAAAAATTGAGAAACATGTTATCTATCTTTTGCTGGTCGAGTACGCTTCTAGCATAATATATGGAAACCACATGAGAAAGGCTACACAATCAAGTTGAAAAAAGCGCAGCGTGGAGTAGCAAGTTTCGTGAAACAAATATAAGACTCTATACATACCGATATTACTTTTTTATTACGGATTTTGCATTGGTTATCACTAAAGAACCACCGACTGAAAGCTATATTGAAATTCTTAGAGAAATATAGATGCTTTAGTTGAGAAAGAACTCGGAATAATTGAAGCACCCACTTATATAGAAAGGAAAGATCACAACGATAAAATGCGCAAGATTAAATGTAGGACGGAGCGGTATCAAGGATCTTTCTTTCCTAGAAAAATTAGAGATTAAAAAAGGACATTTAAGTCGTCTAGTGAAATTTTTAGGCAATCTATTGCCCTGTAACCCATGCCACCCACCTGTCTTGTGAATTGCAGGGTAATGTATACATGTAGAAATAGCTTAAGAATGATATCCCAAAAAGATAAGATAATTTATACTAGCTGATTCCATATTTCCTTAGAAATAGTATTAAAATAAATATTTTATTTGCAGCATCTTAAATGGTCTGGCACTTTAATTTTACATCAAATTCCTAGAAAATCGCCTTAACTGATAAAAAGCATTACAAGGATAATTCTTTAACTCTGCCTTAAAATTTATCAGTGTGATTGTTTTATAGTAGTTAAATGCGTGAAAACATATCAGCAGCAATGATATCAGTACACGTAGATTATACGAATTCCTGAAAAGAATGACACTGAGTTGCCCGAAAGTCCTTCCACACCTGAAAAATTAACGTAATTTGTTTTTAATCTTATATGTATATTGAAAACGTTTCAAATTGATATGCAGTTATAAGTTAAATTGTGTTAAGTATCCATAATAAATATTAAAATAATTCACGCTAATATCTCAAGTGTGGAAGGACTTTTGGGCCACCCTGACAATGTAATAATAATATTCAGCTAATAATTCGATTATGAGTCGAGAATTTTCTTGTTAAGCTATTGACATAATATTATCCCAAATACGAAACGCATCCTAAATACTCTAATTCTATTTATAGGGGTATAATTTTTATCAAGAGATAAAGTGGTTATCGGAAAATATCGGATTTCAAATTTGGGGAACTAAACAACGCCGTCTTTGAAGATGCGCCATTTAAAGTTTAACCCTCATTTGAAGTTTCCAAGGGTGCGGCTAGGGAAGATGAGGGTTTTCTGGTTTCATACATCTGGTGATATTTCAGATAGATGCTGAGAGGATGGCGAAAAGGTAGGCTAGGTCCCTGGAGTGAGTCCTGGGGAGTGGATTGTTAGGAGTATAATGGCTCGGAGAGTATAATTGGGGCTTGGGGAGGATGGAATGGGGAGGAGGAGGGAAGGGATAATTACGCAGTGCTGGAAGGTTCATCGCATCCACTAACCACTACACCGATGCTGAACGCTGGAACTCCCTCTTCACACGCCCATCCGCCCAATGGACCATGCCCCCCTCTCCCCTCCTTCCAGAATCCTGTTTTCTCCCTCCCTGTCTCTTCCTCCCTCTTTTCTCCCTCCCCGTCTCTCCCTCACATCCCTCCTCGTTCTCTTCCTCCCTCTTCCCATCCACCCCCCCTCTCCCTCCCCCTCCTCTATCTCCACCTCCTCTACCTCCACCTCCTCTCTAGCTCCCCCTCCTCTCTCCCTCCCCCTCCTTTATCTCCCCTCCTCTACCTCCCCTTCATCTTCCTCCATCTTTCCTTCCTCCCCTCTATCTCCATATCCTCTCTCCCTCCCCCTCCTCTCTTCCTCCCCCTCCTCTACCTCCCCATCTCTCCCTCCCCCTCATCTCCCTCACCGTCTCTCTCTCCCCCTCCTCTATCTTACCCTCCTCTCTCCCTCCCTCTCCTCTTCCTCCCCCTCCTCTTCCTCCCCCTCCTCTATCTCCACCTCTTCTTTCCCTCCCCCTCCTCTATCTTACCCTCCTCTCTCCCTCCCTCCCCTCTTCCTCCCCCTTCCCTTCCTCCCCCTCCTCTTCCTCCCCCCTCCTCTATCTCCCTCCCCCTCTTCTCTCCCTCCTGCACAACGGACGACCGCAACGTTCGTTGAAACGCAGCTATCCCACGAGCTGTTTAACTGAGAGGGACTGAGCCGCTAAGTACGCTTCGGTAAACAAATGGTGGAAAAATAAAACAGCGCGTCCCAGGCTGTTATTTAGGGGTCGAAATCACTCCTAGAATCCCACTAAATTTGCAGCGATCCCCGCATCCCTCATTCTGTGTTTCGCTGCCATAAACAGCCCGGAATTTCAATCCGGGAAATTATTTTCTTCGGCAGTAGCTCAGTGGCAGCAAGGCGGCCATTTCACGTTGAGTGTATAAACAATTACTGTCTAAACGACCGTTTCCGAGAGAGGATTTCGAAACCGCAGTCTACGCACCGAGGCCAGATTATAGATTCCGACTCTCGGCAATACGAGATTGACTCGATGTAATCCGGATTAACATGCGCCAAAATAATTAGGCTAACTATTGCGTTATCAAACGCATCAGGATCTATAAAAATAGCTCACAAAGCAACTTATGCCTTCATGACAAATAGTTGAAAATTTTAAATGAGTTCATTGTCAAGCGATTGGATGCGTCCATTTCTAGCTTCTGCAGTTAGACATAAGCGAATACACACATAAACACAGAAATCCAAAAATAGAACGAAGAACATCGTTATCGCTTATAGAGAGCAGAAGCGGTGAAATTCTACCCCCAAGAGCGCTAGACGTAGGATGAAGTTCTATGTGGACTACGGTACGTTTATACTTAAACTTATGCCTTGTGATTTGTTAATGGAAATGATATGGTTCAAAGTTTGAAATTGATGGCTCAATTCTTCACGTGAGGGCAGCCGTCTCATAAAAATTGGAAGACAATTAACCATGGAAAATAGGTCACGATATGGAGGCTGTTATTAATTATTCTTGAATAGCTCGATCTTCTGTGCCAATGTCAGTCGAACGGGTCGTTAATTTATATTAATGTATTGCAGCAAGTGTTTTTCCACACCATTTCATCTGTGCACACGCTTCGGAGCGGCGTATCGGTGCTCGTGATGTATAAACTTGCTTCCATTACGTCACCAACAACATACAGTGGCGGTAGCTCGGCTAGGAAGCATTTGTCCATCTATATTGATAGGAACTTCTTGCTTTAGTGCTATCCTCTAAATTCACAATTTGAGTTACGAAAAAAATCGAAATACCTAGTATGGAGCGAAAGAATAAGGACTGGCATTTAGGAATACAAGGCATTGCTGCAGAGAAAATCTCAGAGCATATTTTTTGCAAAGTACGTCATTCTATAATTAGGTACATCATGCCTATTGTGTGTTCTGCGAAGACCAATAGGGACTGCGACGAATTGATACAAAGTAAATTTTGAAAATGTGACGATTTTAGCGCCCAATGCCACAGATATTGAGAGTTTAAATCTAAAAATGAACAGCGCATGCGGCAACTTCAGATGAAATATACAGTTTGATTAAAATTTAGAAATTGAAAAGTACTTAAAACGCTAAATGAATAAAAAATCCTTGCAATATGGAAATATATTTTCAATGTGGATCTGTTTTTGGATGTAATTCGAACTGGCATCGATAAAAAGAGCAACTTGGTAAATATACCAGTAATTATTTTCGGCACAAAAAACAGAGAATCCCTTTTCACTTTTAAAATTTATCGCAAAGCAAATATTTAAGATTTCACTGCTTGGCAATAAATAAAAATTGCAATGATATTTACTATTTTATAGGCTCTTTTGAAAAAGTCCTTAAATTGGATTTTTTACTGCGATATGAATCCACCTTTGAAACTTGGAAGCTGATTTTTGATCACTTCAATCAAACTTGATCCATTCACTTCTATTCAGCGTTCCTAAGGATGCAACGGAGTAATCAGCAAGGAAGCCATAGGAAAAATGGGTTCTCGGATAACAAGCAGGCAAAATACATTTTTTGATGCGTAGGAAATTTAGCAGCTCTGTATTTACCCCAAAAATCATAACGACTACCCAGTCAGATTGCATTTAAAAATAAATAGCACTTGTCAGTGTAATTTTTAAATTATTCAGTAAACGAGATGTATCAACCAGAGTTAAATAGAAAGAACAACTTGATATACTCTCAGAAATCCATTTCTCATCGCAAGGAATTCACATTTAAAAGAAAATCTTACATAGACAATCCAGAAATTCTTGAACTAGACGTTTATTTAGAAAGCATACCCTCGAAAACACTCAGAAAATAACTCATACTTTGCACAAAATAATTAAAAGAAGATAGTTAATCATCGGTGGGAAAACTCCTTAAGCCATAATAGTTTATTATAAACCCGATGCATTTCGCCCACTGATTGGGCATCTTCAAGGGCGAATTTCTCTCGACAGTCGACTGCCGAGAGAAGTTCGCCCTTGAAGATGCCCACTTAGTGGGCGAACCGCATCGGGTTTATAATAAACTATTATGGCTTAAGGAGTTTTCCCACCGATGATAAATTGATAAATCGAGCCATAAGTTAATCAAGCCAGCAACCTTTATAAAAGAATATAGGTTTAATACAAAACGAAAAAATCAGTGGTAGATGAAATTTTTCTCATCCCATAGAGAATAGGAGAGGCGGACATTGCGACGCGGAACGTGGTTCCGTCGGTTAAGCCCACTCCAGTGGTCCGGCATTGCAATAACCATCGATTCATTCGCGGCATTTTTTTCAACCTTCGGCGCCGACGTCCTATTTCTAGAGCGAGCTCGAGACTTTAAAGAGCGCGGCGTAAAATAAACGGCCGAAAAGGGAAATAGCTGGGAGAGAGAGAGCATTCGACCTTTGCCCGCGAGGCCTTCCAAGGAGGACGTCCAGACGCGTGGACGCAAGGGGCAGCAGCGCCGTGGTGCCGCCTCTCGGCCAGAGCCGCTAGCAGATCATATCGAGCGGAACGCGTGCCTCGGGAAGGACATTCCCACGAGGAAGTGGGTCGGGCAATAGGAAAGCTCGGCGGAATGAGAACTCCAGGATTTTGATTGAGTCTACGCGCGGCAAAAAGTGTTAGTGGGTGTGAAATTTTTATTTCTAGGCTCGAATCGAATCTTTCCCTCTCTCTTAGATGTATATTCATAGGAAACAATCTGCTTCCCTTTCAGCGGTGGTGAATTCGATGATAATAGTTATCTCCTTAATTGTCATTACTAAGATGTTTACATCTTGTATGGTAAAGAAGTCGTTATTATTACAAAAAACATTAATTCAAGCCATTAAGTCAGTATATACGTTGCCTAATATATTGTTTTATCTATATAGAACTATAAAATTCACACTGCATGCATGCTGCATTTTAATAACTCACTATTCAAGCGTAAAACTTAGTGAGACACATTTTTTAAATATAACAGCCGATTAAATCATATCTCTTCGAAAGAAATCTCGGCCTTGAAACAAATTCTACAGCTAGGCTAACAGATATGTTTTTACAGTTTTTCATCTTGAACATAAAATTTCCAGCTATATTTTGGAGTGGAATTATTAATAGCATCGTCTTCCCTTCGCTCTTTCCGCGGTGTGCGTTTAAGATTGGGTGAACGAACAATCGCCATATGAGTGCAAATAGAAATTCTCTTGCCTTTTTTCGTCTGAGTGCCTTTTTTAGGGAATGTGAATGCCAGAACGTAGAATTTTGCAGCACACACGCAAGTGCATTACGTACGCACGCAACGCGCAGACGTATTGATTGAAGAAGACAAAAAAGTGGAAGAGGTTGTGAAAAAACGAGCTACGAACTCCGCCGCTCCCTTCTCCCCCCCATCCCCTCATCCCCCACCCCCTCATCCACCTTCTCCCCCTCATCCCCTCCCGCCCTCCCAATCCCTAGTCTTCCCCTACAGAACGGGGAGACGCAACCCGCATAAAACACGCACGACGCGGGATGTATCCGCCTCGTAGGAAAGGGGTTCGCGATCCCTCCGCCAGCTGCCACGGCAGCGGCGGCCATGACGGGCACCCAAGGACTTGTGCTTTATATATAAATATATATATATATATATATATATATATATAATAAAGATGAAGGGAGACGTCGACCACAGAGAGAGAGAAGGAATGGCATAGCAGAAGAAGAAAGGAAGAGAAAAATCCGAGAGAGCGAAAGGAAATGTCAGAGATGAGAGAGATAGCGGGAGGAAGAGGGAAGTAGAGGAGGATAAGGTCGGCGGAAGGAGAAATCGATCTTTTGAAACCTTCTGGCATTCTCGAAGCCACACAATGGGAAGAAGAGGGAGTGGTGGGAAGGAAAAAGAGGGAGGGTGGAGTGGGAAGAGAGAGGGAATGACGCAAGGAGGAGGAGGAAGAGGTATGGAGAGAGAGAGGGCACAAAGTCAGAATGGGAGTGCAGAATGAAGAGAGACAAGGAGAGTGTGGGAAAAGATGGCCGAAATGCTGCTGATGGGTGGGGGGCGGAATGGATGGCGGGATATCGGTGGAGAAAGCGGGTGCGGTAGCGAAGCCGCGGCCGGAGGGGATTGCGACGCGGTGTGGCAGTGCAAAACTGCAAAGCGAACGGAGGAGGAGGCTAGAGAGGGGGAGGGTGCATTCGGAAGGGGTGTGGGTGGGAGGAATCGTATGATGAGGCTGGAGGGAGAGAACCGAAGTTTGGAAGGAAAGAGGGAAGAAGAGAAGTGATGAATGGCGGTATCTGAGAGTGGGGTTGAAGAGCGAATCGAGAGGAAGCGAGCGCTCGGTAAGTAATAGAGTGCGAGAGGCGAAAGGGCATGGAGGAGATGAGAAGGATAAGAGAGGTGGGGGAGGGGGGAGGGAAAGGGGGGGATGAGGGATAGAAAGAGGGAAGCGATATAGGCGAATGATAGATAGACGAAGGGAAGGAGAAACAAAAAAGAATGTTCACAATGCGAGAGGTGAAAGGAGGAAAGATGGGAATATTTGGAGGTTATGATAAGAGGTGAGGAGAGATACAACGGAATGAGAAAGAGAAAGTGGAGAGGAGAGGAAAGAGATAGAGAGAGATACGAGCAGATGAGAGGGAAATGACGGAGAAAGCGAGAGGATGGTCGAGGGATGAAGGGAAATGAAATAGATAACGGAGATAACGGAATAAAAGATCGATGGATTTAGGCGAATGAGAACAAACGAGACCGCAAGCTGTTCGAAATGGAATCAATGAAAAGCAAGGCAAGCAAAAAAGAGAGAAAGGAAGTGGAAGCGAAAGGACGCTTAGAGACAGGTGAAGAGAGAAAACGATTATAGGAGAAGGAAAAGATAACAAGACAAAACAAAAATGCCATGCGAAATTCAGAGAGTGGAACGAAGGGATGTAAGCGAGAATGGAGAAGAGAACACAAACGTGCGACGAGGGATAGGAAGAACGGCGCGAATGGAATATCAAAAGTGAGAATGGGGAGAGGAGAACATGGGCCGATAAGGGGGAGGGGAGAGAGAGAAGGGAATGTAATAAAGGGAGAAGACAAAAAAGGAGCGAGGGCGTTGCGGAGCGTGGAGGGAAAGATACGATGATAAAGAGAAAGGAAGGAAGAACGAGTCTACAGAGAGGCCGAAGAGAGTGGTAGTGGAGCAGAGGGGAAAAGAGCGTGGTACATAAAGAAACAGGAAGGAAATATGTGGAAGGAGTAGAGAATGAGGTGTGGAAGAGTTTCGGCGGGAGATGGATTGAGGGCGGCTAGGAATAGACAAGGGCGACTGAGGGGGAAAGATGGGATAGAGGGAGGAGGGCATATAGGGAGGAAGGGTGTAAAGGGAGGAAGAGGGGGGGGGAGGGAGAGAGGAAAACAGGGTCGGGCAAGGAGGTGATGAGAAACGGTAGAGTACCGAGATGAGGAAGAAGAGGTTGAATGGCAAATGTAAGACATTTGAGGCGAGGGTTGGATCGAGTATTAGAAAACGAGGACCCACGGTCATATTACTGCGAAATCTCTTTATACCGATCTTAACATTATTTTACTCGCTAAAATTAGGCAGCAGAGGTAATTAATTAATTCTAAGGACAAGTTACCCAAACTGCACCGTTAAATGTACTAATAATTATTTACAAAGCTAATTAAACTATATAGAAAATTTACTGCGATTCTTTCGCTATAATAATCCAATATGTTGATTAGCCAAAATACACATTTTGACGAAATCGTCAGTGACGGCTTTATGGAGAATAAATATGTAGTTACCTTATTTGGGAAATTAAATTGAATACATTTTCCAACAAGAATTTCAAATCAGCTACCAACAAACCCGAAATTTGATTTTCTGAAAGTTGCGAGGTTAGGGATGCCATTCCCTAATGCGAACCAGACTTTGAGACAATTAAACAATAAATCATTATGAAATACAAAAGAGAGAACTATTTCTGATTGAATACTTTAACCGTAAACATCATTAGGGTTAAGGGCGGTCTTTAAAACGAAACAATAATGAGTAAAATGACCCTGACAGATAACTCTAAAAAGAGTTGAGTTGAGACGGTCAAAAGGAATATGGAGAACACGGTGTATCTCTCTTCTAGTCGTCAATCACGCCAATGGCTGCATAAAACAAGTATTTAACATTCTCGGAAAGCTTTGAAGTGTTTGCTTTCAGTTTTCTGTCTTTATAGGTTCCGTCATTAAGACACCGCCCATATCGAACGAACGGCTGGCGCGATACGCCACGTGAACCGGTTGACATATCTAATGTATGAAGAGGCATGAAGCCATTAGCGCCGTGGAGGCGAGAGGAAGGGATATGGATGAGGGAGGAGCAAAGAACGGGAGAAGGGTGCGCGATTAATTTAGGGAGGGTGAGCAAAATATGGGAATAAGATCACTTCACGGAATTGAGTGGAAAGTAGAGAGAAATGGAGAAAGAGGAGCGGGAGATAGAGCGAGAGAAAGAGAGTGAGAGAGATAGAGAACGATGCAGAGAGGGAGAGAAATAGAGGGAGAGAAATAGAGGGAGAGAAATAGAGGGAGAGAAAGAGAGAGAAAGAGAGAGAGAGAGGGAGAGAAAGAGAGAGAGAGGGAGAGAGCAAGAGAGATGTTCCCGAAGATAAAAATACGATGCAATATTTAGGTGAGATGGCGTGCGTATATTACAAGACAAATCGCGATTCACACCAAAGCACTTACAACCCTCAAAGAATGTCTGAGTGAGAAGTGAGAGACGGCGGTCGGAGGGGGTGACGTGGAAGATATGGAAATAATAAGAAGGGAAAATGAGGGCAAGGATAATGATGGGAGAGGGTTGAAGGGGAGGCGAGCGTAAAGAGGGAGGGTGGAAATGATAATGACGAAGGACGGAGTGAGTGAGCGAGCAAGTGAGGGAGGGAGGGAGAGACGATGATGATGGCGAAGACGGTGAGTATCGACGTGTAGAGATGGTGGACGAGGCAGTATGGAAGAGGGAAAGAGAGGGAGGAGTGGTTGGAGAAATATTGAGTGGATGGACTCTGTCGAGAGAGAGAGAGAGGGGGTGGAAGGAGAGAGAGGGTTACAGAAGATAGGGAAGAGGATGAGGCATGGATGGCGTGTTGTAGGAAAGAGGACTCTTCATGGGGAGCGAACGAGTTGATAAGGGTTAGCGGGGAGGAGGGTTTAGAGACAGCGGGAGAGGAGCAGGAGATGAAAGGGAAGGATGCTGACGTAGAAATTGCAGGGGTGGTGGATGAAGCAGATAGAATGATCCACGAAAAATACGGGATGAATAGGCGGGTTGGGCAGATGGAATACGGCAGAGGGTGAGAGAGAGAGAGAAAGGTCGAAGAAAGACCTTTCAGCCATTGGCTAATGGAGAATAACATTTTGGGATGGGGGACATTGGATTTGAGGGGGATAACGGACACGTTTTTGAAAGCAGCATTCTGCCGAGGTTATACATCTCTCGGCGCAGAAATATCACGGGGATCAAATTCGAGGTCGCCCTTTCCTATTCAAACGTCGATGCGGGAGAAGATGGTGCATTTAGAGGTTGAAGAACCCTTCCGGTAAAAAAGCAACGCCATTAACCGTTCTTCCCATGAAAATGTGAGTAAAAATTAAATGCTTCGGCCGTCATAGACCTAGTTCCGGATAGAAGCGCAAATGGGTCACGCAAGCGATTTTCCATAAAAGTGATGAATATGGTGGCGAAGTTTGCGCGCCAAAAATTGTGATTCGGTTCCATTTATATAATAAAAGACACGAACTTTAAAATTTCCGTAGAATGTGACGGTATTATTTCTTATGTGAACTGAACGAAAAAATAAAATTCCCCTTAGCAATTTAACCTGATGGAATAAATCCATTCAATACATTATTTAGTACATACGTACCCTCTTAATCGCTCCTTTTCGGTCTACGTTATGATCATTGTTAAGGCTTCTGCGAGAGAACACGAGATCCTTGGTGCACTCAATTCTTTTTGATAAATTCAACCAAAATCACTCATCTCTGTCACACACATATTTTCATTCAATTTCTAAAATAAATCGTGTTATACAGTTTCTTACAACAAGACAGCAAGCAAACTTTTATGGAAACGACTAAATAAACCTCCGACAAAAACGCTTCACTTTCAGTTGAGTAGGTTATGAGAATCTCCAACGAAAAATGAAGTGTTCGTGTCGAAAATAAGAGAAAAGGACTTTGTGCCTCAGACCGCGAACAAAACTCGGAAAGAACATGAGAGTTTTTCGGATTGGAACCTTCGAGTGGCAGAGGAGATGAGGGGTGGGGGAGGGAGGAAGGGATGGAGGAAGGGAGAGTGGGAGGAAGGGAGGGGGAAGGGATGAAGGGAGGGAGGGAGGGAGGAAGGAAGGGAAGGAGGAAGGGAGGGAGGAAGGGAGGAAGGAAGGGAGGGAGGATGGGAGGGAGGAAGGGAGGGAGGGAGGATGGGAGGGAGGGAGGAAGGGAGGGAGGGGATGGAGCGACAGCAGGCGATACGAGCCGTGAAGACCTAAATGTCTCCGATAAAACCCATCTCTCGCAAAAGGAAATAACACGGATGCCATAATTCGAGTAAAGCACCGAAACAGAGTTTGTTAGCGTGTCTTTTGTCCCGACGTAAGGAATACTGCGAGAAAGAGAGAGGGAGGCGAGAGGAGACGAGAGGGAGGGAGATAGGTAGGGGAGGGAGGTAGGTGATAGGTAGGGAGAGAGAGGCAGGAGATTTGTAGGGGGAGGAGATAGTAATGGGGAGAAGTGGAGGAAATATATAGGTAAGGGAGAGGGAGTCAAGTGAGAACTGGAGGAAGGGGGTTGGGCGGAGACGCGGCCGTGTACTCGAAGCCGAGTTAATGCCCGAAAGGAAGACGCGGTTTTCCGTCGGATGGAAAGATATGGCCTTAAGGGTTAAGGTTAGGTTCAGGAAGGGTATAGGGACGACGGGGGCGCATAGCGAAGAGACCGAAACACCGAAAACTCGCGCGTGATTATTCCGAGAGTCGAGGGCTGGGTTGTCGCCTGTGTCTAGGCTGGTCTAGGTTCCGTATCCATAAAGGTTTTAAACACGGGAGGGTGAAGATGGCGAGAGATTAGGCAGTCGTCATAGTGAAAATATAGATACATGTGGAAGCGCACAGAACACTTTGGAATGAAGAAATCTGAAAATTAATTTTCCTCTGCTAATGGCGCAAAGCATATTTCATTATAAACCAGTGCTTCAAATACCAACAAAAATGATACGTTACACCACTTTAGTAAAATGTTCTAAAGCGTTTTTCTATTCTTTAACTGCCAAAGCATTTAAAAATCCTTCCCAAAATATCGTTTATTTCCTTAAAGAAATTTTATTTACTGCAAAGAGGAAAAAACGCCGTCAGCGAAGCATTTTGTCTAAATTAAGCGTTATCTCCGAAAATAGTATGTTTAATCAAGTTTTGAAGCCTTGAATATATTAACTCGGACACAATAGAAGGAGCTATTTGCTAACGTATTGAATTACGGATAAAGTCGCTATAGGAATGACAAATAAACAATGGAGCTCATTTCCCGAACTGCGGATCTCTAGACTACGACAGCTGTCAGGAAGAGAAGAGAATCTTTGGAATCTCCGGAATGAAAGTGGGGGATTACTGCAGGTATTTTCAAATGCAACACCCTTATCGAAGAGGCCAAGCTTCTATAACTCAATAGTTAAGTTGAATCTAGTTGGTCTCAGCGAATTAGAAAGAATTATAGAGGTCTTATCAATCTAAATAGTGTTCACATTTACTATAGGCACAACCAGAAGTTAACCACAAAAAATTTGCAGATCTAATTATTATACGAATAAAGGCTTCTTGACAGTCGTAACTGTGGATATTATCAAAAATTCTTGATAATCCAGAAATATTCTTGCCAACCTATTAAAATACTAACCTCATTACCCTAGAAGTGACTACATGAATATCCTAGCAAATCATCTTTACGATACCCCTATCTCTGCGCAGCTATGAGAGAAATGTGGATTCGGAAGCGAGTATAACGTATTGGATAACGACTAGGTTGCCGAATAAATCACAAAACGAAGGAAAATATCTATCCGTACATTTACAATGAAAAGGCTTTCGATTCTGTTTACACATTTTTATAATAAACTATAATATAAGTTATGGAGTTAAACTTTGTAAATTTTTAAGAATATTTTGCAGTCACAACAATTTTATTCATTAGTTAGACAATATTTCTAATACGCTTCAAGTGTATAGTATCCTTATGAAATGGAAAGTCCAACGCATAGCAGCCGGATTTGTAAAACAAATGTACGAATATAGTAAGCAAAGCGAAAGATCAATATTAAAGGATTTGAAGTAGGTATCTCTGGAAGATCACAGACTGAACGATTGGTCAAGGATATTGAAAAAATATAGATCGGAAGGTATATAAGAGGAGTTTTTGAAATAGTCGAAGCACCAAAGTAATATCGTGAGGAATAAGTACGTGAAATAGATTGTAGGACGGAGTGTTATCGAGGTTCGTTTCTTCCGAGGGCAATACGAGATCATAACAGGAGATTCAAACCTACGAGAGAAATTGTTAGGTATGCTTTGATGCACTGCATCCCTTGCCACCCACTACGTTGGTGAATTACGTACAGGGTAATGCATAATGTAAAATTAACGCAAAAAAATCGATACGATATCAATAAATTCAGATATTGTGAATTGATATTCTATATTTAAACTATAAGAAATAAGCAATAAATTGATCTGAAAGTGAAGACTGTTTTTTCTTACAAGCAAAATAAACAAAAGTCAGTATGAAATATGAAGAACGTCAAACAAAGAACTTCAACAGCTACCATGAATATAGAAACTAGAAAAAATAACTTTAAATGACCTAAAACAAAACCCAAATATAAAAATATGTTTTTATTCAAACTATTAACCTTAAAGAATTTTCAGGACTGGAGCAAATTGGTTTTGAAATTTTAATCATTACTGTTCGTATAAGACATGAACATTTTTAAATGAACACAAATCCTAAACTGCATCAAATGCAGCAACGAAATGTGTAACCTTGATAAATTCTCACGCAGAATACAAATAATAGTGCAAGACGATGATATCATCACAAAGGTTTTCTAATTTATGCAATATTTATGTAAAAAATCTGAACTTAAAATGTACACAAACGGTTTGAACCATCCTACTCCCTCCCTCCTCTCTCTTCCCTCTCTCTGATGTATTAAAGTCTTTTTAGCTTCAGGCACCGACTGCCAATCCCCAAAAATGGCACTATAATTTGATTAAACCGCATAATATGTTCCTAAACACGAAACAAACAAGTCGAAGAAAACGGTCCGATGCCCATACACAAGCTGCCATTTGATCAGTATTGTCATGGAAACACGAAACTTGTGACAGCATGGAGTTTGTGGAAAGGTATTCTTTCTATGATGCAAAGATGCCGAGAACTCTAATTCCCGGAAGTGAGAGCGCTTAGCGCTTCCAGATTTATCGTGTCGATCGTTCGTAAGGAAAGCGCGATTCAGAACGAAAAAGATCGGCGTCTCTTCCTCGTCTCCCTCATTGAGGCCACTGCGCATAGCGCGAGGATTAAGGAAGACCTCGTCGAATTTCTCGAGCATAAAGAACCAGATCCGCCTCTTGATGAAACCCCCCCCCCTCTCTCTCTCTCTCTCTCTCGCCCCTCCTACATCCCTCCCCCGCTCCCCGACCCCTCCCCATCTCGCCGCTCCAAATCCACGCCACCAACCCAAAGAGTGCGGCACTAATGAGGTCGCGAAGACGAAAGGGATGATTGTGCAAAATCTCCGTAGCATTCTTCGTCGATGAAGAGAATTAACTTTTTTAAGATGATAAAATTTACGGATTATACGATGAGAAGTTACGGACAATGGGCTAAGTGTTTGCGGTGTGAGAATCAGCATTATTTTATAATTATAAGTGCGATATTACTATAACTAAAGAGTTATAATAATATGCAATAAAATTCACACTTAAGTAATTAAGATTCGTACCTAAATATCGTATTAACGTAATATTGATAGTTTTTCGGTCATAAAATTGTTTTTATGCGATGTTGAAAGGTATAAATTATTTTCTTCTATTTAAGGTTATAAATATTGGTAGAATAGGTGTTTTAAAGAGATCAAATTGACTTGAGATGGTATATAGATAGTGACATTGGTGGTCGTGGTTGAAAAGATTAATTTTATAAAGGAAAGATCGTTAGGGAATAGACTAGGAATCGCACTTGGGTGATAAAAATCAGTTCGATGCGATAAAGGCCCGTCTGAACGACCGAACCAGATCGAGAGGATCATGATGGACGTCGAGGGATAATAATCTATTGTAAGCGATAATGACTAGCGAGGGGAAATAATAAAAGGCTCGATTCTGTTGGCAAAGCGATTCGGTTTTCCGGTCTGGTCGGTCTGCCTCGAGTGCGGCCATCGGCCACGCCACCACGACTAGCAACCCGACACCGCCACTCCGCTGCTGAGACCTCGCTGTCCAAAAGCGGACATCAATTAAGGTCGTTAATTATCGCGTGAAAGGATAATTAGTGCGGCAGGACTCGGGATGAGGAATTAATTTAAGTCATAAGGTGTATTTCCTCCTACTTTTGTTTTTTTGACAGTGCTGTAGTAGAGGAGAGTAACTTGCCCTCACCGCCCGCCCCCTAATCTCCGCTTCTTGAGCTTAATACCTCCAGCTGCTCCACTCCCCTCTCCCGCCCTCTCCTATCGCACCCTCTCCTCCCCCTCCCTCCCTTTCCTCCCTCTCCTCCCCCTCCCTCTCCTCCCCCTCTCTCTCCTCCCCCTCCTTCTCCTCCCCATCCCTCTCCTCCCCCTCCCTCTCCTCCCTATCCCTCTCCTCCCTTCCCTCTCCTCCCCCACCCTCTCCTCTACCTCCGCTCCACTCATTTGGAACCAAATGCCAACCGCTTCCCATTTTCCAGACTCTCTCCCAATCCTCTTATTTCTCCTTCTCCCAACTGACTAATGGCATTTCTCCTACTTTTCTTCCCACCCAAACGAACACAGGGTTGCCAAATTGTCCCTCGTCATCTCCGCTGCGTAATCCGTCCATTATACCGTTCCATCTCGCAATGCATAGCAACGTGGACCACTTCCATTTTTGATCCGGTTATCAACTGCTTTTGCTATGGAGTAGAAGGCATTACACACCCAAATGCATTTACATCTACATATCCCCGGATAGGGGTGTTGCAGGAGGGTGTATTGGGCCAAAAAAGTTTCTAGCGGTTAATTCTTTAGAGTTTACTCTCAAATTGTGATCCCTGGTTGCCCTAGCAATAAAAAACTAAACACAGTTCTGCCTCAAAATCGATCACACGTATTTTATCTTCACGATCGCGTATTACGGTATAGGCGCGTGGTTCAATTTTTCCTAGTAATTTTTCAGCTAAATCCTTCGACTACTTCCTCTCCAGAAATTTCAATCTAACGTTCATTCGCCGTTCTTCCGCCATGCAAGTATACGCATCTTCACATAACCATTTCATGTACTCATCCGATGAAATTCAAAACATGGCTTGCTATTTTCATGTGACAATAGTGCCTCCGGTTGCGGCGTCGGTAAGCATTGAAAGAGAAAATTCTCGGAGTGTTGAGCTGCCACTCAGCCGTATCCTTTTGCAAAGGCACCTCTTCAAACGTAGCTTTCTTAAATTATCGATCATTTTCCTAAAGAATGGTCTTGTATAAACTGTTCTTTAATGTAACGGAAGCGGGGAAATTTTACGGTCAATATGGATCTATGATATTAAAACGGGAATATTGTACAGGCGATTTATTGTAAACTTCCAGCTGATAATTTAAAATAAATTCACAGATAAAAATATGGGAAATTTTTAAAAAATTACATTAACTTAGTCACTGTGCAAATAAAATAATAAGAATATATCAGCACATGCTTATGATTCAAAATGGAAAACTACGATATATTTGGATATTCTTATAAATAAAAATTAACTCCCTGAAATGAACTTTTAATAGTAAAAATGTGCTTGAAATTTGCAAAAGATATCGTTAATTTTTATGGTAATTTCACTTGCGAGATCAAGCAATCCATCCGATTTTAGTTCTATATATTTTAACTAGCGGTTTTCTCTCAGCGAGTAAATAGACCATTTGCTTTGCGTGCTGCAGTATACGAGCATCCCTAAATCCACCCACCACACGCCGACTGACCCTCATTAAGGAAAAATCACCGTTGCTTAATTCCTCAAATTGATCGCCACTCTATGTGACGAGAGCCGTGGTCCATGGCACTGGATCGTAATGCAGTCGTATAATTCCGTCGCCATGGGACTCCTATAGCAGCCGCGACAGATTAATATCCATCTTGCAGATATTCTCGCATCTCGGAATTCCGGGAGTAAAATTTTCCGAAATCGGGGAAGGGCTCCACAAATTCCACTGGCAACCTACCCTTTTAAGCACAACGAATCCCGATTCTAGGAGGCGCGGGGTTCGTATCTCGCCACCGAGAAGACGGAATACAATTCGTCCCGCCGAATTGCATTTATCATCCTTAACCGCCACGAGATTAATATCCCCGAACAGACAGACGTGCTCAGGACGTCGAAATGCTAATATGGCAAGAGCTTCCGCACCACCCTCCACACATCACCCTTCCCATCCACAAACACCCATCCACACACATCCATCCCCATCCACATACCCCTTCCTCGATCCACACACATCCATCCCCCATCCACACATCCCCTCCTCGATCCACGCATATCCATCCCACATCCATTCCCGCTTCCCCTCCTCAGATAAACGTCTCCCTCCATCCCTCACCTCACACGAATACGCGTAACCAGGACATACTTCTACGTCTGACCTCATCCGACGCCACCTCCACTCATTTTCCTTCTCCTATATCCGTTTTCCACGCGATATAGGTGTAGGCGTCCCCTTTGGGAAGCAAGGGAATTTGGGAGAAAAAAATACGAATGAAGAGCGCAGACGAAACTTTAAGAGAGGCAGAGGAATGGGAGACCAATAGCAATAGGCGGAAAGGAGAAAGAATGCGCGAGTGAATGGGATAGGGGATTGATTGGAGATAGGAGGGGTTAGGTTGGAAAGAGGAGAGAGAGGAGAGAGCAAGGGGAGAGGGAGGAGGGATAGGGATAGAGAGAATCGAATCGAGTTAGTGTTCCAGGAAAGAGCGCCCGGGATGTTGTTGTGTCCGCTAAAAAAAGCACAACGCCAATTAAGATCGGCCCTGATGCAGCACCGATACGGAAAGAGGAGAATTCGGAGCGATAAAAAGGCTGAATAGTGAAGGCAGGAGATAGAGCGGTGGATTTCAGAGGGCCAATTTCTCTCCATTTTCCGAAAAAGGCCTCCTTGGATTTTTATTCATAACTCGGAGCCTTGCTAATTGACCTGCCGCCGTTATAAAGGTCGATAGTCCAAAGCTTTCGATGCCAACGAAAGATGAAGATTTCCAAGAGCAATTATATTTGAGATGATTAAACATCGCAAATAAGATTCAAATCGCCATCTTTATAAAATACATACAAGAGTTCTTCGTTGAAGTTGTTTAGCTTACCGAGAAATTTCAATAACGACGTTCTATATTGGGAATTGAAGAAATAAAATACCAACCATTATTGGGAGAAATTATAAATATAATTTAATGGATGCTAAATCATATACACCGTTTAGGAAAAGACAAATTCGTCAGATTTACTCTGATGTGTAAGATTTATCGTTACAGATCAACTTCTAAAAATTTTAAAATTTTCAATTGTGTCTATGTTATGAATTACAAAGTCAATTTTATTATTTACTAGCGTAAATTTCGTTGAAATCGATTGGGTCAATTCCTTCCAAATTCATAATTACCGAAAAGTTTAACATTGCAATTGTGGGCACCTCTACTTAGTTAATCTTATCGAAATATGTCATTTGGCCATGAATTTGTGTGAAAATTGTATGTACCAAATTTGGTTGAATTCGGTTTGGCCAATTCCTTCCAAAAGCATAATCACCAAAAAGTTTATTTTGCAATTGTGGCACCCCTGCTTGGTCGATCCGGTCAAAATATGTCATTTTAGTCATGTATTTATATGAAGATTCTATGTATCTCCCAAATTTGGTTGAAATCGGTTCAGTCAGTTCTTCCCTGCCACATTCGTACAGACGGACAGACATCGCCGAAATTTCGACCGACCGTTTCATGGGAACCCTCAAAATCGTGAAATTTGGATCGGCCCTTACATTACGATCCTTGACCTGGTAGAACGCTTCTATCCATTTTAGACTCGAAAATGTTTCTCATCAAAACATTGATATTTCTCTTCAAAATCGGTTTTTTTCGTGCGATCTCCTTATTGAGGAAAAACTTTATTTCAAGTAACAACAGAATGTTCATTGAGTAGACATTTAAATATTAAAGCTTAATCCGTACGCTATTTTTCAGAATGAGACGTCATTCGCTATGATTTTTAATAACACGTTAACTTTGCTACAGAACTTAATAATATCTCCGGTCGTTGCTAAAACACTTGTAAAATATTTTTAGCGCTTTTTCTTAATCGCTTATATTTTCACCGTCTTTCTGTGCGTAAAATGTTGAAGCAAAGAGAAGAGCTGAGAAGCTAAGATCTTAAGAATAATTTTGGTTGGTAACAGACATAAACCATTGATTTTGAGAACATCAATCTGTCCGTTTGCCTGTTAGCAAGATTTTTAAAAAATTTGTGAACTAACTCTAAGGCTCCGTTAATATGGCAGGCTTTCGTAATACAACTGTTTAACTGCAGTGAGGTATGTTTTAAATAATTTTTGATTGACATGGGGTTTTACGTTTTGAACTGAGAGGTAGAAGATTTCGAATATATACGTAAAGATTATAAAAAAACACTTTTTCAATATGCTTTTGCAATTCTTTTTTAACTTGTTTGGAAATGTTATAAAATAGTATGAATACTTTAATATGTTTTTGGAGATAAGGTGGCGGGTTCGAGTCCTGCGTGTCTATGTTAGCGTTAATATGATGGTTGCAAAAGGTCGTTTCGCTGCCATTTGTGAGAAATTTCATAAAGAATTAGATAATTTAATTAAACTTCCGGCTTGGATTTAAATTCAATGACTCAGTCAGTTTTTCAAAACAGATGAAATTTAAGTTGTAAAATTGTGCGGAAAACCGGTAATTCTTGTCAATTGTTTTTTATACGGACCATGCCACGCAAATATTATTGAGCGAATAGTTCAAGAATATGACAATGAATTTAAAAATATCTACGGTTATGACGTTTTTTGTGGTTGCAAAATTGATGATAAAATTATTTAATTAAGACATTAACCATCAAATAAATATCTATATCCAAGCAGAAGGGAAGAACTATAAAAGTGTCAATGCTAAATATAGTTTGGGCAATATTTTATCGGTTGTTATTGAAAAATAAAATATTTGTAGACGTTTTGGTAACATGCTGCTACACAGAGTAGAGTATTATTACGAGAAAATGAGGCGAAAATTCGCCATTTTTTTAAAACATTTCCCATCGATGGATGCATACGATTGGTTCTGTTGAATTCCTCACCTGAAGAATCTGTTCTTCCGAATCTTTCGATTCCCAGCGAAATGAGTTCCATTGATTCAATAACCCGAAACCAGGGAGAGAAATAGAGAGAAAAGAGAGAGAGAAAGGGAGTGAGAGAGAAAAGGAGAGAGAGAGAAAGGGAGAGAGAGAGAGAAAGGGAGAGAGAGAAAGGGAGAGAAAGGGAGAGAGAGGGAGAGGGAGAGAGAGAGAAAGGGAGAGAGAAAGAGAGTGAGAGAAAGTAAGTAAGAGAGAGAAAGGGAGTGAGAGAAAGAGAAGAGAGGGACAAGGGAGAGTGCGGAAAATCGGAAGCAGAGGTTTCAATTCGCTCAAATCGCGCCTATCCGAAACCGGTTTACCTTTCCGGACTTGGCGTAGAAATTACGATAGTACATATACATTTATTCGCTCTTCAAATCTACCCTAATATACGGATTTGTTTCTCCAATATGTCAAACGAATCAAAATACATCTTTCCGATATCAGTCTGCATTGGTTCTTCGATTCATGATATTTATTCGAGATTTTCATTCCAGTTCACGTCTCTTCATTTGTTCTCTAAAGGTTCCAGGTCTTTTCACTTATTTTTCATGGATTCGAAATAAAACGCCTTCTGCTGGGAACGATGTAAAACCAAGAATATGTCAGCCGTCCCGAAAAAATCACAATTTTGACTAAATGATTTATTTTATGATGGGTAAACATCCAAAGGAACCTTGGAAGTGAAGAATTTAAGCTGCACAAAGGGCCTTACATTTTAATCATCTTATTTACTATTGCAGAAACGTAATCAGCGAAGTTCTGAAACAAAGAAAATCGTTTGTTCAGCTCGCCTTATGATAGGAATGCGATACATAACACTGATGAGCTTTTTGTCTATAACAAAACCTCGATCAGTTGATATACATATACACACACACACACACACACACACATATATATATATATATATATATATATATATATATATATATATTTATTTATTTATTTATTTATTTACGAGTTGTCGGTGCTTGCATACTGCAAGCGCTTAAAAAATCACCATACTCCAAGATCTAAACTTATAAATAAACCAACGCGATCTCCAGAGCAAGTTATTTATAATTAAAATGTATCATACTAAAAATAAACTGATGTGAACAACACATGACTTTTTCCATATTTATATGGAAAATTACATGTTGTTAGCTCTGGTATCGTTGTCAATATTTACTTCCGGTTGACAATTAAGAAAAGAAAAAGGAGCGTTACTAAGACGTAACTAAGCGTCAATTGTTAACAATAGTCTTCGGTAGGTGGCGTGGTGGTGGCAGCTAAAAATATAACATATCTCTTAAACAATGCATTATATGGAAAAATATATCAAACAAAGGTTGTAGAAAATTTAATTTCCTACGTTTATTTCAGTACATTTTTACATTTAACAAATATTAAAGCAAATATTTCAAAATAACGGATATGTGACAAGAGTATATACCCACTTCCGGTCGACCGATTTTTACCAAAAACTTATCAGATCTTCTAACTTTTATAAAAATGTTAAATATAAAATTTTGCGATGACCTAATTAATAGTTTTTGAGTTAGAGCAACCAAAAAATCTATCACATACAAACCGACAGACAGACACACAGACATCATCGCGAAACTAGTCAGAACGTCTTCAGGGAACCTTAAAACATGTATTACCGTTGAAATGTAGAGTTCGATTTTTTTCATGAAAACAAGACTTTCTCATACTACGTATATGGAAAAAGTAATAATAATAACAGAAATAAATGGAATATTTTGTGTTAGTATTAGGACGTCACCGTGTGATTACCTAGTTGGTTGACATTAACGATATTATGTAATATAATCAATTAATTCCCATTAAAAGCATTGAATCAATGCTCTTGAAGTGTGGAAAATCAATCCCATTGAATGACATTGGAGTCATTGCTTTGGTTCTTAATATCTTTTTATTGTTGAAAACTGAAAAACATTTCATAATTTTATGATTAAAATTAAATTTTTGAGCAATTTTAAAGTGGATTTGAATTTTGTCTACAAGAAAAATAAACACCATTCTTCCATCCACAGTATGGTGTATGAACCGACTTTGTACCTCAATTGTAAATAATTTTAAAAAACAATTATATACATCCCTGCAACGATTTCAATGCTTTTCTTATGAGTGTTTAAAATTGAACTTGGGGGTAACGAAATTCCCTTAAATATAACTTTTTCTGGAATTTCGGATTTTTCCCAGAGGTTGTACCCAATGCCCTATCTTCATGCAAAAATTTCAGCTCTGTAGCACTTCTAGAAGTACCTTAGGTTTTACATGATATATCCTAAATACATATCAATATAAATAGCTGCTTCTTACATATATAGGGTACTAGTAGAAGGTGCTTGCATTCTGCAAGCATTTCATCTCAGCATGAAAAAACAATTTTTTAAAAAAATACTTCATTATTGGAAATAATTTTGAAACGAGAAAAAAGTCTGCTATGACCGGGAATCGAACCCGGGTCTTCCACTTGCCGGGAGGATATTCTACCACTGAACTATTTTAGCAGATCAATTTTCTCGTTTCTTAACGCCGATGTTTTCTTGGTTGGGACGGAAAGAAAACATCCATAGCAGACTTTTTCCTCGTTTCAAAATTATGCCTGTCTGCATAGGATCTTTAGATCGCTTTGTTCCATCAATTTCATTATTGGAAATATTTTTTAATTCAAAAGATTTCATGTCTGCATTGGTTGTCTTTCTTTACTTATGCAACAATATGGAGAAAGAAAATCCCTAAATTTTGCAATTTTAAGAATATTATACTTTTTCCATTGTAGGGTACTAATTCCTCACATTTCTGTCATAGTTTAAAGTTAAAGCACACCTAGAGGTTAAATAATATTTATGTAATTGCATCATATTAAAAAGGTTTTAAGGGCCGCAATAAGAACTTAATGGATATATTCAAATGTTTATTTGCACTAAGCTCTAAATTGCTTAAAAATTTCAGCTCCATATCTCGCTCCATAGTACCTTAACATTTATCTATTTGTTTAAATTTTAAGAATTTTTAAGTCAAACAAATTAGACAATCCAAATTTATATAATCCCTATTTCGTTTTTATTAAAAAATTCTGCCTTTAAAAAAATTCAGTTTCATAACACATTCGAAAATACAAAAATTTTAAAAATTTGTTTAAACAATTGCAATTTTTAGCAGCCACATTTTAGACCTTTATCAAGATTTTCGTTTTTTCTATATAGAATTTGCTACAAAATATTTACAAAAGTTCGTGTCTACGACTTATAGTTTCCGAGATAAAAATTATTAAATTTTAATGTACAAAAGGAGTAAAAACAACCCCAAAAAATGAACAATTTTGAATTTTTTTTTTATGGTTGGTTGGTTGGAATCTAAAAGCAAAAATTAACTTTTTCAAGATTTTTCCTTTTTTGAAAAGAATCTTCTAAAAATGTTAGCAAAATTTTAAACCTGCGACTTATAGTTGCCGAGATAAAAATTACTAAACTTTAATTTGCAAATGGTATAAAAACAACCCATATAAACTAACAATTTTGAAATTTTTAATTTTATGAATGGTTGTGAGGAAGATCCTGAAATCGTGCAAAATTTCAGCTCAATATTCTTCTTAGATTGGTCTACACAAATAACTTTTCCGCATGCTAACTTGTGGGAGATATTCCGGAACATCTGGAGTCGAACCCAAAACAATGCAAGCAAAAGTAATATAAATTTCTAATAGATATTAAGGCCATCTAGCAACACTGAAAATTTCATTTTTCTAGGATATGGGCAAGTGCCAGAAATTAATTTACAAAAATGGCGCAATGCTTTTATTATGGAAAAAACGCAAATTTCGGATTTCCTGGAGTCGAACCCACATCACTTAGGTGAGAAGTCTCAATTTTTTTATATCTCTCTATGACCTCTACAAACGCTGATACTTTCAGCTTTCTAGCTCTTGTAGTTTGGGCTGAAAATTCCTCCTATATCATTATATTTAGACGTTCCTTACAGAGGAGGGTTAACATCTATTATATACAGACTCTTATTACAGAGGAGGAACATCTTTATATATAGACGTTCCTTACGGAGGAGTAACATATAACATATATATAGGAGGATAGTAATGTTTAGGCACTTCCAGAAATGCGGCAGACCCAAAATATTTTTAGTGGTAGGATTATACGCAAAAACCGACAAGAAGAAATGAAAATCTTGAAAAGGTTTCACAATGCGATCGCTCAAATTTCAAAATTGTTTAACAAATATTCAAGGTTATGTATTTCAGAATTTGCTACGGACCTGAAATATTTTTCATAGGTAGAATTAAAAAAAACGAAATAGAGATTATACAAATGTTTACATTTTAATTTGTTTGGCAGTTAAAAATCCATAAAATTTAAACAAATAGGTAACTGTTTAGATAATACGGGACGAGATAGGGAGCTGAAAATTTTAGGTTATTTATAGCATAGTCTATATAAACGAGCAAACATTTCAATGTATCCATGAAATTGTTATTGCAGTCGTTAAATTTTAAAAATTAAATAAAAGTTATTTCACTTCTAAATGTACTACAAATCTAAAATTTGCCAGAAATGTCTGGCATTATTAACCCGATGTGGAAAATTTATAATATTCCTAAAATAGCAAAAATTAGTGATTGTTTTACTTCATATTTGTTCCATAAGGAAAACCCGAAAATCGGTCCAGAGGAGAAATCTTATGAATTAAAAAATATTCCCCAAGATGAAATTTCTCTCTGAAAAATTAATATTATTACAAGGTGAGATGAAATGCTTGCAGTATGCAAGCACCTTCTACTAGTCATTATATATGGACGTTCCTTACAGAAGAATTACATATAACATATATATAGGAGGATACTAATGTTTAGGCACTTTCATAAAAGCGGCAGTCTCGAAATTTTTTTTCTCGGTAGGATTATGTGCAAAACCGACTATAAAATACGAAAATCTTGAAAATTTTCTACTATGTGGTCGCTAAAAATTCAAAATTGTTTAAATAAATATTCAAAGTACATGTATTTCCGGATGTGCTACGGAGCTGAAAATTTTTTTTAGGTAGAATTAGTAATAAAAACGAAATGAAGATTAAACAAATTTTGATATTATAATTTGTTTGGAAGTTAAAGATCTTAAAATTTAAACAAATAGGTAATTGTGTAGATACTACGTGGCGAGATATGGAGTTGAAATTTCAAAGCTATTTAAAGCATAGCCTATATAAACGAGTAAACATTTGAATGGCATTGTAATTGCGGCCGTTAAAAAATATTTAAATTTAAACTATTAGATGAATGGTATTTTCATTTCTAAATGTGCTACAAATTTAAAATTTGGCAGAAATGTGTGGCATTTTTAACCCAATTTGGAATAAGTAAAATATTCCTACAATTGCAAATATTAGTGGTTATTTTACTCCATTACTGTTTCATAAGGGAAAAACGAAAATCAGTGGAGAGGAGAAATCTTTTGAATTAAATAAATATTCCCAATAATGAAATAGCTCTCTGAAAATTAATGTTTTTAAAAGTGAGATGAAATGCTTGCAGAATTAAAGTACTAGTATATATAATTATATGATACAAGTAATTGGTGCTTGCATTCTGCAAGCATTTCATCTCACCCAGATACCTATTAATCTTTTAGAGATATAACATTATTAGCAATATTTTTTAATTCAAAAGATTTCACATATGCACCCAATTTTGATCTTTCCTTATGGAACAGTATTTGATTAAAACAAGGTTTTAAATTTGTAATTTTACGAATACTATACTTTATCCAAAGTAATGTACTTCTGTCACACTTTAAAGTCTTAGCACATCTAGAAGTGAAATTATATTTATTTATTTGTTTAAATTTAAAAAAAATTTAACGGCCGTAATAACACTTTATTGGAGATTTTCAAATGTTTGCTTGTTTCAATGCACTAATCTCTAGATTAGTTTAAAATTCCAGCTTTCTAGCTTTCCACGTAGTAGCTAAACATATATAGATTTTTTAAACATCAAAAAATTTTAACAGCCAAAGAAATTAAAATATCAAAATTTCTATGAACCCTATTTTGTTTTTTTTTTTTCAAATTATATTTTTTTTAATTTCATCTCCATAGCAAATTTGGAAACACATAAACCTTGAAAATTTGTTTAAAAAATTGCAAATTTTTAGGGGACGCATTGTTGAAAATTTTCAACACTCGTTTTTTCTATTTTCAATGAGATATATCATCATGGGAAATATTTCTTTAATTCATAAGATTTCTCCTCTGGACCGATTTTCGTTTTATCCTTATGGAAGAGTGATGGAGAAAAACAATCACTAATTTTTGCAATTTAAGGAATATTATACTTTTTCCACATTGTTTTAATAATTTCACACATTTCTGACAAACTTTAAATTTGTAGCAGATTTATAAGTGAAATAACATGTATCTAATTGTTTAAAATCAATGAATTTTTAATGGCCGCAATAACAATTTTATGGATACACTGAAATATATATTCGTTTATATAGATTATACTTGAAATAACTTACAACTTTCAGCTTCCTATCTCGCCCCATAGTATCTAAATATTTACCTATTTGTTTAAATTTTAAGAATTTTTAACTGCCAAACCAATTAAAATATCAAAATTTGTACAATCCTTATTTCGTTTTTTTACAAATTCTACCTATAAAAAATGTCAGCTCTACAGCACATAAGGATATACATTAACCTAGAAAATTTGTTTAAACAATTTTGAATTTTAAGCGGCCGCAGTGTAGAACTTTTTCAAAATTTTCGTTTTTTCTAGTCGGTTTTGTACATAATCCTACTGACAAAAGCAAATTCGAGACTGCCACTTTTATGGACGTTTCTAAACATTAGTAGCCTCCTAAATATATAATATATGTTATAAATATGTTAGACTAGTAGAAGGTGCTTGTATACTGCAAGCATTTAATCTCACCTTGAAAAAATATTAATTTTTCAGAGATATATTTCATCATGGGAAATATTTAATTCATTCATAAGATTTCTTCTCTGGACCAATTTTCGTTTTTTCCTCATGGAAAAATAATGGAGTAAAACAATCACTAATTTTTGAAATTTTAGGAATATTAAAAATTTCCTACATTGGGCAAATAATTCCACACATTTCTGCCATATTTTAAATTTGCAGCACATTTAAAAGTGAAATAAAATTTATCAAATTGTTTCAAATTAATTAATTTTTAACGGCCGAAATAACAATTTCATGGATACACTTAAATTTTCATTGGTTTATATAAACGAATCTCTAAATAACCTAAAAATCTCAGCGCCCTATCTTGCTCGGGGGTTTATAAACATCTACCTATTTATTTAAACTTAAAGAATTTTCAACTGCCAAACAAATTAAAATATCAAAATTTGTAAAATCTTTATTTCGTTTTTTTTTACAAATTCTACCTAAAAAGAATTTCAGCTCTGTAGCTCATCCGGAAATACATAAACCTTGAAAAGTTGTTTGAACAATTTCGAATTTTTAGCGGGCGCATTCTTGAAGTTTTTCAAGATTTTCGTTTTTTTAGTGGGTTTTGCACAATTCTACTGACAAAAACAATTTCTAGACTGCAGCTTTTCTGGATGTGCCTAAATATTAGTATCCTCCCATTTATATGTTATATGTTATCATTATATATAGACGTTCCATACAAAGGAGGATATAACATACTAGTAGACGGTGCTTGCATTCTGCAAGCATATCATCTCACCTTGAAAAAACATTCATTTTTCAGACAGATATATCATCACCACAAATATTTTTTTAATTCTAAAGTTTTCACCTCCGCAGCGATTTTTGTTTATCCCTCATGTAAAAATAATAGATTAAAATTATCCCCAAACTGCAATTTTAAGAATTTTAACTTTCTCCATTATGGGGTACTAATGCTATCAAAATTTCTACAATCCCTATTTCCGGAAATGCGGCAGACTCCAAATTTTTTTAATCGATAGGATTGTACAAAACCAAATAGAAAAAAACGAAAATCTTGAAAAAGTGCAACAATTCGCAATTTTTAAACAAATTTTCAAGTTTTATGTATTTGCAAATGTGCTACGGAGGTGAAAGTTATTTAGCGGTAGGATTTGTAAAAAAAAAACGAAATAGGGAGTATAGAAATTTTGATATTTCAATTTTTTTGGCAGTTGAAAAATCTTAAAGTTTAAACAAATAGGTAAATGTTTAGACACTACGCGGCGAGTTAAGGAGCTGAATTTTTTAAATTATTTAGAATTTAGTCTATATAAACGAATAAACATTTCAATGTATCCATAAAATCGTTATTTCGGCAGTTAAAAATTATTAAATTTAAACAATTAGATAAATTTATATTTATTATATATTTATTATTTATATTTATATATATATATATATTGCATAAACACGAGATATCATTCGATTTATGCAGGCGTTTGGGCCCTAGAACCGCGAACAGACCGACAGACTAACTGATAGACGGAATGGCGAAAGCCACTTTTATGGACTCAGGGTCACCTAAAACGTGTATTTCCATCAAAATCTCGAAGTCGAATTTTTTCACGATTACAATACTTTCTCAATATACAACGTATGTGAGAAAGTAAAAAATGCTGTCTGTCCGCAATATTTCTTATTGCACCGAGTTTTATATCAAAAGCCATAATTTTCACGGGTTGCGTAACCTAAAGAGAAAATGTCCAATCGACCTCTGAATGCATTATAACTCTTTCCTCGAATCATCGCTCCGCATCTCAGGATTTGTGGGACGCGTTTTCAATCCGAACACTCGTCTTCGTATTCTTGGCAATCTTTAAATTAGCCGAATAAAAATTTCAGAAAACGAGACGCATTGACAGACTGGATCCTATCCAATCTCTTTATTCTAGACGTCCCTTCGAGGTCATGAATATGGGCTTATGTTAACCAAAAAATACCAGCAGCACGATCGATACATTTCCAGAATTGGAGCTTACGACAGAGAGTTGAAAATGGAAGGAAGATGAAATGAGCCACGTCAAGAGATGGGACAGAAGGAAGGAAAATCCAGGTTAAAGGGTTTTATAAGCAGCAGCGCTGCAGCAGTTGGAGGAATTAATAAATCAGGCAACGTTTTGAGAACGCAGGAATGATTTATGCGACGCGGTCAAGAAACTGCTCTTCTCCAGGGCACCAAATCTGACATATTACGGAAAATCTTTACCGAACGCAAACTTCGACTAAAATAATAATGCTGGTCCAAAAAAAAACAAATATTTTGGAAACTATCGATTACTATTTAATCATTCTCAATATAAGAAATACAAAACCACGATTAATAACATTATATTGGCTACGGACTTGAAAAAGATTTATAAAGAAAAATCTAGCAAATATATCATTACTCAAAAATTGAAATTAACAACAACAAGCGCTAAAATTTTCACCGATAGAACATTTACTGGGAATAGTATTCTTAAAGCATTCTTAGTAATTGTGTCTCATGGGAGTTTTCCATTTTCTAATATATAACTGCTTATTTGGCTTTAAAAGTATTTCAACCTAAAAGTAAATCCGTTTAAAGACCTCGAATGGAATTTGCTTGTGTTATGCAACGGAATATGTGCCATTCATGGAACTCAAGAAGGACAGCTGAAATTCCCTTGCCTGATTTACATCTGCGTGCCATCTGAAACTGTATTTGAATTAGGATATATATCTACCATATCTGTCTTTCCAAAATCAATACTAGGCGCTCTGTGACAAACTTATTATTCTAATACGATTTAAAATATTCATGTTTAAAGTACGTACAGAGAAGATCAGAATCTGTTTTTAAATTTTAGGTCGAGTTGTTTCGTTAATTGGAAAATCGGATTATCGAGTTAATTTAGTGAAACTTTTTATTAAGATATCAAGACAGTTCGTATTTAAAATTCTTATTACGATAAGTGTAATTAGCACCATCTATTGGGAAAACTTTTCCTATGCTAAGATAGTTTTGTTTCATATGTAGCTTTTAGGCGTAATCGTCCGGAGCTGAAAAACTTCGAAGATTTTCCAAAACAAACTCAATGGGCATTGCTATATCTCCAAACGATGTTATAACCTGGAACGGAAAATACCTCAGAATAGAGTTTGGCCGTAATGTACTCCACCACCAAAAGACGCCAAAGTTCCAACTCTTTCGGTACTCGGCTAGTGCCAGATGAGGGTAGGAGGAGAGAGAGAGAGGTCACAAGGGAGGAGAGAAGGTCGGATGGAGTTATGGTGGAACACGAATCCATAAAAGAAGGAGCGGAAGGCATTAATAGCCGACCTCTCTCTCTCTCGCCCTCTCTCTCTCTCTCTCTCTCTCTCTCTCTCTCTCTCTCTCTCTCTCTCTCGCCCTCTCTCTCTCTATCTCTCTCTCATCTCTCTCTCTCTCTCTCTCTCTCTCTCTCTCTCTCTCTCTCTCTCTCTCTCTCTCTCTCTCGCCCTCTCTCTCTATCTCTCTCTCTCTCTCTCTCTCGCCCTCTCTCTTTCTCTCTCTCTCCCTCTCTCCATCTCTCCTCTCTCTCTCCCTCTCTCTCTCTCTCTCTCGCCCTCTCTCTCGCCCTCTCTCTCTATCTCTCTCTCTCTCTCGCCCTCTCTATCCCTCCCTATCTTTACTCATCTCCCTCCCTCTCTCTCCCCCCCTCTCTCTCCCCCTCTCTCCCCCCCCTCTCTCTCCATCTCTCCTCTCTCTCTCTCCCTCTCTCTCTCTCTCTCTCTCTCTCTCGCCCTCTCTCTCGCCCTCTCTCCTGCCCTCTCTCTCTATCTCTCTCTCTCTCGCCCTCTCTCTCTCTATCTCTCTCTCTCGCCCTCTCTATCCCTCCCTATCTTTACTCATCTCCCTCCCTCTCTCTCCCCCCTCTCTCCGCACTCCTATCTCTTTCTCTTTACTCCTCTCCCTCCCTCAACACCGGAACTCGGGCCTTCGACCAGCGTCCGAGAGAGAGCGCCACCGCCGCGAGCAGAAAACAACTGCGAAGAGATAACGTGCGCCCTCGCGTCCGCTATACAAAGAAGGCACGCGGAAGAGCCTGTCGCCATACCGAGGTTTCTCCATCGGTGTTTAGAAAAAGAAGCTGATTTTTAGGTTGCGTTCGGAATAATTATTTTTTCTTGCTACATGAAAAGGAGGCGGTAGAGTTTTGTGAACAAGAATTTTAAATAATCAAGGTTTGGTGTCTTCCATTGTCCATTTGCAAAAACAACTTCAACTCGTCAATCGAGGTATCCAAAATACGGTTGGTTTTTTCCGATTCCTTTTTTTGGTGTGGCTTTTGAAATTTTTAGAATGGCTTTCCACGAAAAGAGGACGCTTATGATGTAAATAATTTACAAACAACTATTGTTCTCTGCCGAATTTGCTCGCGAAGTTAATTCTGCTCACCGAACTCAAGTCTTTGGCAGTTGGTGACTGGACATTGCGTCAAGTCACCGAATAGCATTCACGGGAGATCGCATTTTGGATTTCTGACCGCGTCCGCAAGATATACTGGGCTGGCGATTGGCAATCATGGCCGCGTGCCCACACTCCCCACCTCCCCTTTCCTATATCTCCATTCTCCCCTCTCTCCCCTCCCTCTTTAACCTCCATTATCCCCTATCTCCCCTCCCACTTTAACCTCCATTTTCCCCTCCCTCCCCTCCCCTTTAAATCTCCACTTCCCCCCCAACGCCCTTCAACTCTCCGCCACTCCTCGGACGGAGGCGCCCTCCCTCCGAGGGACCAAAAAGAGACAAATGACGTTCGCAGGTCACGTCATCCCTCACTCAACGTGGACTCATGGGTAACACCCGATTCATTACGTCAGCAAGGAGCCATAGAAAAATTGAAGCGAACGCATAGAGCGAGAGGGATGCAGGAGTGAAATCCACAGAGAAGGGGCATCCAAGTATGCATGGGTGCTGACAACTTACAAGCGAAAAACAATAATCGACCTAATGCATGTAATATTTCCCAGCAACCTCTGTAAAGTAAAAGACCGTGAATAACTTCTCGTATGGCAAATCGATTTTACATTAACAATATTGCGCAATTCGAACAGTAAGCACGAGTTGTCGGTGCTTGAATACGCTTTGAAAAAAATCACATACACAAAGATCTAAATCCGTAAATGAACCCATGCGATCTTCAAGACAACAGAATTAGAGGCACGGTTCTACAAAGACAAATTCCAAGAGTTCCGGCCGAATATTTCTCATTTTCCTATCAGGATTTTCTAATTTCTCTGGAAATTGGCTTGCATCCAAATTTTCGTATTTCAAGTTTCATGACTCAGATCGCCCTGTGTTAAGCTATGTGTTAATCTAAAACTTATGTAAAATGAAGGTATTTTGCGTGTTAGCATTATGGCGTCAACATCCGTGCCTTTTAGTTCGTATTCGGATAAAAAAATTGCGAAATACGTATTGTGACATTATATTTTTCATTGACATTAATAGAAGCTAGTGGCATTACTGTTTGTTAAGTTTCGTCAAATTACATTTAAATTCACTTGTTCATTTCGTTCAATAATTGAAAATGGTGAGAAACATTTCGAAAAACTAAGAAAAACGACATTAAAATATTTTTTACGTTTTGCTAATATTTCATGTTTTAGAATTGACGCCATCATAAGTTTGTCTAACAATAAGTTCAATGGCATTATTATAAAATCCACTGATTCTTATTAAAAACACCGACTCAGTGCAATTATAATATGCAAGTTATCAATCCGCATAATTAAAAGGAGTAGTGTGTTTTTTGTTTAAGACGATATGATATCGTATTTTAAAATTATGACGTCATCATATGTATACGTCGTTGGTTGAAATCAATGGAATTGTAAAGTTGTCCATCAATTCTCCATTAAAAAGCATTAAATCGATGCTATTACAATACAATACAGATTATCAATTCTCATTCAAAGGCCATGGAAGCTGATAATTTTCATTGCTGAAAATGTTCTTTTTCCGATTAAAAAAAAACAAATTTATACGCCAATTCTGCAAATACTTGAATTTAGTCCCCAAAAATCTCATTCATTCAACTATAAAACTGTTTTTGCCATGAACTTTTCTCTTCATTTTAACTAATTTAAAAATACAATTTTATAAAGCCCTGCACAGATTTCTATTCTTTTGTTATGGGGCATTGAAATAGAACAATAAGGTCAAAAATATCCTCCTATAAATTAATTTTTTTTTTTTCGATTTTTCCCGTTAGAGGTACCCAATGATCTATTATCCTGCAAAATTTTGTGTGTGTACCTTAGGGTTTCTGTCATATATTCTATATAAATCCTTTGTAAGAAGTAGATCTCTGGAAGACCGTAGAAAGTGCTCAAGGTTAAATCTCCTAGAGAAATACAGATAAGAATGTCTAGCAGAGGATGTATTGGGAGTAATTGAGGCTCCAACGTACATAAATAGGTAGAAACGATCATGGTGATAAGATATGTGGGATCAATTGTAGGACGGAGCGCTATACAGGCTCATTCTTTCCTAGAAAAATACGAGACCATAACAGGAAAGTCAAATCTGTGAGTAATAACTGTCAGGTAGGACTAGGTGCATTGCACCCTCTGCCACCCACCAGTTTGGTGAATTGCAGGGTAACATTAGATGTAGCTATTTGTGTATGAGTGTCTATATATTTACATAGATTCATATCTATACTCTAGCACCATCTCCATAAGAATAGACTTAAAGCCACCCTTTTCATTGTAATATATGTAATATATATGTACACAAGTACGGCCTCATGAATATCACCGTTGAAAATCAAAGAGACTCTTTAGGGCTGCACAACGCTCAGCAGGGAAAGCACAATCGCGCACATGTTTTAAGGACTACGTGGAAATGATAAAGATAATGGAATTCATCCTCACTTGAGGCATCACGCATAACTTTGCAAGTGACAATTACGAATAATTGTTGGCCATCTTGACCGAGAAAGGGATGTTGGTGTGGAATATCATTTCAATATTTTCGCCTACCTCTTCTGAAAAGCGTGCTTGAGACTGAGCAAATTTAATCAATGAGAAGTCGCGTATTTTTTCAAGCAAGAGATAAAGCAGTCTTTCGGCCCTTTTTAAAAATATGCTAAGAACATAAAAGTAACACATTATCTTTAAATACTTGAACTGATATTCATAAGTCACGACTTTAATATAAGTATTTACATTCGAACGTCATCTAAAAAAATATTATTTAAAATCTCCTCAAATGAGTGTAAGAGGTTGAAATCCGATGCACCAGGATCAAGACTCTTGCATGCATTCAAGACGGATCCATTGAAAGTAACGAAACCTTTATCGTTTTAGTTAGTAATGTAAGGGCATACATAAAAACGAGCGTCAAACTGCAGATTTCTTTCGACATTTTCTCTAACCACCTCCCCTCGGCCTAACAAGAAGGATCGCACGGAGCTAGAGGATAGTGATCTCGAATATTTGCGGAGCTGCACTCACAGCAACCAATCATTTTCTGCCACATCCTGGTAACCGAATCGCGACGTGACAGATCACGTGGACCGAAAACACTTGAGCGAAGCGATGCGTGACAATGTCGGCAGTCGTGGGCTGAACGGCTTAACGTCGGGAGGAGTCTAGTCATGTATGGCACGAGGTCATCCCGAAATGACACGCGAATGACCGCTGACGTGCCTTTAAACCTCACCCGAATGGGGAAGCGAAACCCTTCCCATAATGCACCACGAATCCTCTCCCGCAGGCTCGGTGGCCGCCCTTCGCTCGTCTGGGAGTGCCCCAGTCGCTTAACTGCGTCCGTCATTTCTCGCTTTAGGCTCGAATAAAGTAAGGAATAATTGTAATCATCCGCGATAAATGAACGCTTGCGTCACATAATTGTCTCGCGCAAAATTGGAAGCGTTCATTTCGATTAGGATGCACAGACGTCATCGAGAGGATAATCGCCATGGAAACAACAATTAGAAGAGACTGGAGTTAATCGAAGGCATTAATGCCATTCGCTGCGACACACTCGTGCAACTGAACATTCATTTTGCAACGATTGGATGGGACGTGAAGTATTTCGTATCGTGGAAACAATTGGTTTTCGGCTCCAAAAATAGGCAATTCTAAGTCGATAATTCAAATAAAAAAATCGCATTCTTTTCGACGTTCATTCTAAATAACAAGTAATTGCTTTAGCAAATAACGAGCGCTTATGTCTTCACTTCTCCAAACGGTTGGCAAAAGAATGTAAAGATTAGTTAGTTTCCGATTCTGAATTTCGACTCAATTTATCACAGCGACAGAATAAACATTGCAAATTGTTTTTAGAAATTTCAGAATCGATAAGTTTCATAATTTCACAACGGCACAAACCACTCTGGGTACAGGACGAAAATCTCTGAAAATTGCCCCTCGAAAAGATATCAACAGTGACAGTTGGCATTAGAGTAAGGCTCGATCCACAGAGTTTCCCTCCGAGGAATTAATAAATTAAATATTATGCTGCTATGGCCATCAAGCATTTCAATAAACCATATTACCACTTCAGCATAACAGTAGCCGGTATCCATCGCTCGTTGTATCTAATAGGAATTGAACGGAAATGGGCTCAACGCAAAGTATTCGTGGATAAATTATATTTTATTTGTTGAAAGCTACAATCTGACGTCACTCATCCAACTTTGATTTAATTGAAGGAAATAGTCGTGGAAAATGACTGTAAACAACAGTACTTTAAAGGAAAGTTACAATTTCAACCGTAACGCCAGTCGCGTGTATAGAAATTTGGTTGTTTTCTCTGCCAAAGGGGGGAAGAAGGGACAAATAGTAAGACATAGGGATGTGGAGAGAAGGAGTGAGAGAGAGAGGAGGAGGGAAATAGAAGAGAAGTTTCAAAAGTTTCTGCGGCGAAGGGACCCACCTTTTGTTCTTGTTAATGGAGTTGGAGGAGTGTGCGAGAGAAAGGGACATATGCATAGAGAGAGTGAGATGAATGGGAGAAGGAAAGAGAGAGGGTGGAACACAGGTGAAATGGAGGAGGGACAGAGGACGAAAGGATGAGGCGAGCGGGACCCGAAGCCCCTTAACGTGAGCCGTGAACTCTTGGAAGACATCGGCGGAAGCTGTCGATCTGCTCGGGACGGTACATCTAAACGACCGGAAGAGGGTGACGGGGAGAGAGAAGGAGAAGATGAAAGCGCGCGATGTGCGACGGAATGAGTTTATGAAAGAGGGGAGGAGGAGGGGAAATAGGGGAGGTGGAGGGGAAGTGGAGGGGAGGTGGAGAGGGGGATGGAGGGGGGAGAGGTGGAGGGAAGGTGGAGGGAAGGTGGAGGGAAGGTGGAGGGAAGGTGGAGGGAAGGTGAAGGGGTGGTGGAGGGGTGGTGGAAGGGGAAGAGGAGTGGTGGAGGGGGAGGAGGTGAGGGGGGAATAGGGGAGGATTGATTGATGTGGTCTTTATTTGGGGTGAGATTGAGACTAACAATAAGAAGTCTTCCACCTAACCCCTCGTCATGAAACATACAATATAATACATAGAACATTAGCAATGTAAATACAAGTAACAATAAAAATAAGTATTAGAAAAGGTGGAAAGGGGTAGAGGGGTGGTGGAAGGAGGAAGAGAGATGGTGGAAGGGGGGAGAGAGGAGGTGGAAGGGGGAAGAGGGTAGGAAGAGAGGTCGGAAAGGCGAACCCATGGCATAGAAAGGGAGATTAGCGTCTTTGGACGTGAGGCGTTGAGATGCCTCTCTCTCTCTACTATCTCCCCCTCACTTCCTCTCTCCTTTCTCTCACTTGACCCCTTCCCTTCTGTCCGTCGAAGAGGAGGACAGAGAGGGCCGGAAGAGGGCGAGGATTACTCGGAGGGGCGTTATCGATTTCTTATGAGTCTCAGGCCAGCTTAACGACTCAAAATGTCCCTCCTAATCCATAAACACGTCGTTAGTATCCAGGGCGTTTTAGGGACGTTCTTCAAAGCTTGATGGAAGGAATATGGGGTTAGAGCGAAAAAAGGTGCTAAGGATTACGCCGAGATATACGAAGGGAAGACTACGTTTTTGTATTTTTTTAACGGCTCTTCGCGTAAAATTGTAACTCTTTTGAAAATTCAAATTCGCACGTCTTTATATCAACTTGATGTAATTTTAATGTCTGAATATTTTAAAAATTAAATGTTTGCATCGCGTAAATATAAACGCTGTTCGGTTAGTTAAGTGTTAATTTTGTTATTGCGTCCCTAACATTCGAACAAGTTTTCAATTCAAAATTACAATTTCCAAAAATAAGGTTAATAGGCAATACGTACGGTAATAGTAATATATTTAATATATATTTATATTTTGTAGTCGTAATTAATGCATAAATTATAAAAATTTTAATTTATTTCCCATGATTATTCTAACAGCTGCATCTTATATTTGCAATATAGGCGCTATTTTTGCACCAGTATTTGTTTTCAAAAATTTCAGCATTGTAGTTTTATTTGCAAAGCAATATTAGATGACGGGCATTTTTTAATTTAAAATAATTTCATCAAAAGTAAATTAAGATATCTGCAAACGTATAATGAAGAGGGAAACTAAATCTTCCGAAATAGACGGGCTTTTATGCACAAACTCACATCGGGAAAGCAATGATAACGACAATGTGATGAGGAGAAAATTTCAAGAAAAGTTGTGAATGTGACCAAAGAGGGAGGAGGCAAATAAGGAATGCTTAGCAGTGGTATTATCAACACGGGAAGAGCCTCTGTAATTACGCGAATACGGCAGCAATTATAGACCGCAAGATGAAAGAAACAAAGGAGTGGATGAAAAAAAATTAATCAAGGTTTCGAGTCATTTAGACGAAAGCAGTAACATGTTCTCTTAAAAAAAAACCTTTCTCTATTTATTTCTAAATGCGTACAAATAAAGAAGTGTTTTCTTCCTTTTACATTTTATATTTACAATGTAAATGTTAAGAAAATTATTTATTGAATGAGTTATAAATATATTATAATATAAAATTAAATGATATAAAAAAGTAGCACGAATAGGATATTTAAAGTTAAAACTTTTTAAATTACAAATTTCAGGGTTTTACAATTTTCGTATGCTTAACTGACTGTCAATAAGTTATTTAGCAGAATTACCGAAAAGCCGTTTAAAGTTATGACGCTAATTTAACCTGAGAATAAAGAGAAATATTTGTGATTTCCAAAATATATGTTGTATAATCGCAAGTCACATCGTGATATCGTAGACGCATGCGCTATCATTTTGATAAAAAAAATATTATGTCACATTTGCCGCTTAACTAATGTAAAATTATTCCGACGATTTTTTTGAATAACAAAGACCGGGAAACTCGACGGTACGGAAGAAAGTCGAGATCGGCATATTCATGAAGGCTATCGTCGTTTCCTTTGCCTCAGTGAAAGGCAAGCGGGTTAACCCCACGGCAATAAATTTTGGAGACCTAAAAAAGAAGGATAAACGTCTTTTAAAATTCCACTTTTAAAAAAGTACCAACTTCATCGTCGTGTTCTTGATGGAAAGAGTAGATCATAGGTCCCTAAGGCATATACCTATTCTTAGTTGGATTCTGCTGGAATATTTCTAAACAGATCGATAGGACCCGTTTCAAAAACTACTCCCTCTCAGATAACAGCGTAAAATGAAACAACGGAGAAAAATTGTAGTCGAAGAGAATTTCTATCCCATGAAGTGAACCTCAAAGCGGCTTTATCTTTTTCCGTACTTTCTTAGAATGGATAAATTACCTTTTTGAGACGGAAATTACACCGCATTATCAGCAAACCTTGATCTAAATAAAGGTCTTTTATAAATATGATGAAATTTTAACTATGTGATTCTTGGGATTAAAATTAAGCACAAATTTCAAAGAGATGGGAAACTGAAAAGTAATTCGGTAAGATTGACCGTCACAGTGAGAATATCTTTTCTAGATAAAAAGAACACCTTCTTTGTGTTTGTGCAATATATTATCCATATTTTGCAGTGCCTTTTTTGATAAAAATGATATTGCACAAAAATAAAGGATAGTTTTTTCTTGGCGATTTTTAGAAAAATTTCATTTACTCAAAAATGGCAGCAGAGAATTTGATTAAAATCAATCCGATTGTAGAGCCTGGTGTCACATACTACGTAAGCAATATATCTCTAAAAATCACTCTATGGCGTCCAATGACATTATAATGTACGCTGAGCTACCTTACCTAAGCCTTATGACGTCCCACCTTCGCCGCGATCCACTCAAAATCTTACTACAGCCTAAACAGTTAAACTAAATCGAATGATATCTCATATTTGTGGATCATTCATAATAGACATTCTGAAGAGATGAACGATATTGCGCAACAATTAAGTGTACTTTATTCTAGGATATTTTGAAACAAAATTCGATTTACTCAAAAATGACTATAAGGATTTTGATTAAAATCCATCCAATCGCACAGCCTGATGTTACAAATAATACTAACTAAGCCACATGTTCTGAAAATTACTATATATCGTCCAGTGACATTAAAATATACGCTAAACTACGGTTAACTTTGACTTATAAACTGTTCTCTTTTATAAGGGTACACAGTCGATCAAACGTATACACGTACCTATATGAGAAAGTTTGTGCAATGTATAATGCGCCGTTTATTTTGCTTTACAATGGTATATAAAAATAGAACATCATTATATAAGATGCGAGATAAAAATAGTAAAATTTCTGACTTGTAAAACTGAAGGTTGTTTTGCGTTTGTTTAGCGCAAATTTAGTTAGCGCAAAGATATCTCTCAGCGTTTCCCTTGCGTTAGGCGAGGTATACCTGTATATAAATCAGTAAACTATATTAGCAGAACAACCTGTTTTTTACCCGGGGTCTTTGTGATCAACAACTTGAAAAGATTCCGTTGGTAGGTACCAATGATCATTTATGTCATAACTTGATCACCACCTGAATTTTGAAAAACCCAGTGACACCTCATTTAAAATAGCCTATGTTGACAGGATTGCCACTTGGAGAGAAATTAAACAAATTATTTTGATTATTTACTCTTAGGATTATACCTTAAAATGCATCCTTGTGTGGTAAAAATGATCTTTCATGACTCCGAAGTCATAAATTTATTTTCTTCAACCTCCATAATTGTTAAAAACTCTTTTACAATACCTTTTTATATATTATGCTGACGATCGTAATATTTGGATAAGTAACATGCAAATTATTTCTCTAACATGCCAAGTAAAACTGATCATACGAAAAGCAATAAGCACATAAGTGGACCTCGACAACTTTTATAAAATGGGCCTTATTAATAACCATTGCAAAAGAAAGCTTTGCCGGAAACTGAAGGCGTCTGAATTAAAAATGAATAGGAATAATAGGTGGATACGCGGTATGAGAACATTCTGTCCTTTTGCACATCGGTGTTACATTTAAATTTTCGTTTACAACGGCGATATAAATGCCAATCATAACTACAAATCTGGTATAAATAGTCTTTTAATTTTTGAAACTCCGGATAATAAGCCATTACACGCAATCTTCTGCGTAGTTAGTTAATTAATAAGCGTACCCTCCTTCTTTATGTATTTTGGATTACGCTTTTGCCTTTAATCAATTGGGTTGCCAGAGCGAATTTTTTTTTATTCAAAAAGCTTGACATTTTATGGTTAGAAGTTTAATTTTGGGAAAATTCGGTCCGTATTTGAAATTAAATCGTAAAAAAATGAAACTTCATACTTTTCTTCGTTTTCGGGTTCAAGTCTCTAATTCGTACAATGATTTTAAATGCAGTAGAACTCCGATTATTCGTGTGGCGGATTAACAGGGCGTACTGAAGTGAGAGTGAAATTTTCCGCTTATATGAAAAATGAAGAACACACGGACTTAAATGATTTATTAATATTCGCCGATATATCAGATACATCAAACAAAATGTTTCATGCGAGACAAAAGACAAAGTTCTTTTTCAAACATTTTCACCCCAAACGAAGCAGGTTTCCTTTTCATTTTACAGAGACTTATATTATATCAAGGGCCATCTTAAATTCGCAGCGATATTAAATTACTCTGAGGATATTCAAATGTTTTAGCAACAATTTTACCTTATATATACTTTTTTAAATGCTGTTAAATAAATCTTACTCTTGTTTCTGCGTTCTGTAGGGATTTCAGTTTCAGATAGAGTTAAATATCTATTAGACACGATCCATCATGATCTGTCGTGGGACACTCACATTCGCCGATTGATAAATGCCGCTAACAAATAGGGAGAATAGTTCGAAGTAGCTCCGAAAAAGTGAAATAATTATGTTATTTATCCTTGGTTCTACCGAGGTCGAAAATGCGTCAGCTGTGTGGGATCCTAACGAAAAGGGACTCGCTAACGAGATAGAAAAGGTGGAGCGCAGGGCAGCAGGATTCGTACAGGGAAATTGAGTTAGAAAACAAAGCGTAACGCCTTTAATGGAAAATCTGATATGGACTTCGTTAGAGGAACGTAGACTGCACGATAGATTTAAACTGCTGGAAAATATAAGTCGGAGGGACTAGCAAATGAGACACTAGATCTTATCAGAAGCCCGACGTATCTCGGAAAGCAGGACAACGAGGATAAGATTCGCGAGATCGATTGTAGGACGGAGCGATATAGAGGATCGTTTTTCCCTAGGACGATAAGAGAACATAATGGTAAAAGTAACGTAGGAAATCTAGGAACCTTTATTGCACTGCACTCCCTGCCATCTACCAAAAAGATGACTTGCAAGGTATCATGTAGATGTAGAAGTAGTTGTTGAGCTGTAGAGGCACAAACATCCAAACTTTCGAAAATATATATTAAAGGAATATTATTCTTAGTTTCTAAAATATAGATTTCAATATTTCAGATAACTGAAATTAAACTTTGTAATGGTGAAGAAAAAGTACACAATTTACTATAAAAAATTATTTATCCTTATTTAGGAATTTATTTATAAGAATAATTTTGTTGATGATTTACAATGTTTCCCGGGCTATTTTGACAACGCTTCATCTTATTTTGACAATGACCCATTTCATTTTGACAATGGTTCATGCTATTTTGACAATGACCCATTCAATTTTGACAATAACTCATTCAATTTTGACAATGGTTAATGTAATTTTGACAATGGTCCAATCTATTTTGACAACGGTTCATTTCATTTTGACAACTTTAATATTAGACTGTTATCAATAGAGGTTCAGTGACTCTGTGGTATATTATAATTTATAGACATATGTAGATGCAAAGAATGAACAATTTCTCTATTACTATATTATCTATTATATTATTATAATATATATAATATCCTAATTCTGTTCATATGTCCGTGCGTTCGTCCATCAGAACGCTACTTTGATTCGTATTGAGTGAAATCTAAAACTCGATAGCTATCTTTTTAACGTGTTTAACGCCCGACTGTCTCGATCTTTTAATGTGTTTTTGGTGCCCAACTTTATTGTATTGAATTTTAAACTATAAATAAAAATATATAAGACAATACGCCCATGAAATAATTATAACAAGTATTTTATATGTAATTAAATAAAGAAATCTCAAAATAGAGTTAAATATTGTCAAAATAGAATGGACCATTATCAAAATTAAATGGACAGTAGTCAAAATAGAATGGACTACTGTCAAAATGAAATGAAACATTGTCAAAATAAGATGAAAAGCTGTCAAAATAACCCGGGTAACTGTGTATTTATCGTTTAAAATGCAATACAATAAAGGTGGGCACCAAAATACAAAATATTATAAAAGTATGAATTAAATCATTGATAACTTCATTGATGCGTACATTTGGGAATGAAAGATACCATATATCAATAAAAATTTTCACAATCATCGCTTGATATTAAATCAGCTCTTTTAGATATTAATTCTAACAACTCGGCTTCATTCTTAGGTCTGCTACGCCGTACAGATTCTTTCCATTTAGAAAACATATTTTCAATCGGATTCAAAAACGGTGAATAAGGAGGAAAATATAATATTTCATGCCCATAATCTAATACCAAAGCTTTTACTCTTTCATTTTTATGGAATGGAACATTAACCATCACCAAAACATCATGGTTTATTTGATTCTCGGCGAACATTATTAGTAAATTTTCAAGATAGGTTAATAATAGTGCCCATTAAAAGGTATTGTTTGAGCTGAATAATAAAATAATTTTTCTCGATTCATTGCACAGCACAAAGAAATGTTTCGTGACCTAACACTTTGGGCAACTTGTATGGCACGCGTCCCACGTGATGATCGTCCACTTCGAGCCCTCATCATCACATTGAAACCAACTTCGTCAATAAAATAAACTTCATTTTCTGAAACTAGATATGGTAATTCTATGAAGTTAAGAGCGTAACGATGTCTTGCTTCAACAGACATTTCATCGTTTTTTCTCGCTGGGATAATATGTATTCGTTTTATTGTATATTGAAAACCATCCAATAAGCGTCCAATTGAAGATTGTGAAACCTGAGTTTGAAACTCTTCCATGCATCTATCTGCGATTCTTTTCAAAGATAAGCTGCAGTCTTCTTCTATCCATTGTTTAATAACTGATTGCTGTTCTTCATTAAGTTTTTTTTCTGTGGTCACCTCTTCTAGATTTATCAATCAATCTTTTCGTTAAGTATTTTTTAATGATTTCGTGAACAGTTGTTCTTTTCACTTCCATTATTTTTTAAATCATGCTTGCATTATTTCCCGAGAGATAAGCATCAATTATTCTTCTTCTGTCTTCATTAGAAGTCACTTTATTTATTATCGTGTCCATTAAGCGTTTTTAGTAAGTTTTTATCATACTAATGAAACTGGGAATAATATGTAAATAATTTCTAATTATTAAAATTAATGAAAACATGTAAATATTAGATAAATTTTGTCACATTGCTAACCTATTTACGTATCTGCAAATGCACCACAAAGTATTGGCAAGTATACGGTTAATGCAGCAAAAATAGAATGATCCAACATCAAAATTAAATGAACCAATGTCAAAATAAAATTGATAACTAATGAATAATCATAACAAGTATTTGATATGTAATTAAATAAAGAAAAGTCCAAATAGAATTAAATTCTGTCAAAATATAATGGACCCTTGTCAAAATTAAATGGACAATGGTCAAAATGAAATGAAACAATGTCAAAATAGCCCGGGAAATGGTATATGTAATATACATACTATAATGTAATAAACCATTAATAATTTTCTATTTACATGATTTTCGCAAAACGTCCAATAAATTGAAATGTAACTTTATGATAAAATTCACAATAAAAGGAACATCACACAATTTTGTCAAAATAATATGGGTAATTGTCAAAATAAAATGATGTATTATCAAAATTATATGAGCCGCTGTCAAAATAGAATGGGTAATTGTCAAAATAGCATAACCCATAAACAAAATGAAATGGGTCATTGTCAATATAAAATAGGCCATTGTCAAAATAGGATGATGGTGACGCTCGAATTATACCATTTCGCCGATTAATTTACAATCTAAAATTTCAGAAGTTTCCAGACAGTTTCACTGCCAAACGGCAAATATTTTTATTTCCTATAAACACAAACATTGCCTCATTGAAGTGGCCAGCGACTCGAGAGAGCCACCACATAATGAAAATGTGCGTCCTTATGTAAAATAAGCCATAACTAAATATGTCATAAAATCTCCTAAATAATGGCATACCATGTAAGTTGAAGCAATAATGGCTTTCCAAATTCCGGCGATGATAGTCATAATTTTCTCTTTGGATACTACTGTTGCACATATGCCCCAAGACATGGACATTAAATCATTTTTTGCAACCAGAAAATGAGATATTCGTCGGTTTAAAAAATGCGCTTCCTATAATTGTTGAGTCAATTTTATTCTATTTGTACATTTACTTGCATATTTCGTCATCTAATATTATCGTAAATGTAAATTAATATCTCACACTCACTCATCGGTATTGTTCACGGAAAATACGAGCCTAGTATCACATCTGTACAATAATTAAAAACAATCAAGAAAATATATTCGAACTTCGGAAAGGACCTCGAGTAGCGCTTGAGATTCAAATTGAAACGGATGCAATGGAACAAAGTGAGACACAAAAGAGTGCATTTAAAAGAACGATATATATATAAGCCGCCCGTTGAGATGTGAAAAAATGTGGTCACCGGAATAATTCAGCCTGGAAACCAAAAAAAGATGTGCAATTCGAGTGAGAAAAATTATAAATAAACAAAACATCCTTCGTGGCATAATAGCCACCCCTCTCCCCCTGCCTCCTCCTCCCTTCCTCTCCCATCTCACCCTGTCCCTCTCCCCCTCCCATCCCCCTTCCCTCCCTCCCCCTCCTCCCTCCCTCCCCCTCCTTCTCCCTCCCTCTCCATCCCTCTCCCTGCCTCTCCCTCTCTCTCCCTCCTTCCCTCTCTCCCTCTCCCCCCCCTTCTTCCTCTCTCCCTCCCTCTCTCCCTCCCTCTCTCACCCTCCCTCTCACCCCCTCCCCATCCCTCTCCCCCTCTCTCCCCCCTCCATCTCCCAAACCCCCTCCCTCTTTCCTCCCCCACCCCCCTCTCCCTCCCCCCTCTCCCTCCCGCTCCCTCTCTCTCTCTTTCGTTGCTCCTTCCCTCTCATCCTCCCACTTTATCCACCTATTTCTCCCTATCCCCCAGCATCCCACACTCCTTTTGTCTCCAAGACCACGCCCAAGAATTCCTCTCTCTCCCCAGCTCTCTCATCATCAAGCCTCCTCTGCCACCTCCATGCCTCACTTTCCAGATGGCCCCACCTCCCCTCACCACCCCCACCAACTCTCTCCCTTCCACCTCCCCTCTCTCCACAACCTCCTCTCTTTGTCTCTCTCATCCTCTGGAGCCACGCATAGAACCGCTTGTTGGAATGAAAAATAGGAGAGGAGATAAAGGAAGTCAGAGAGAGACGGAACCTTTACGATAAAGGGAGGACGCGCTTCGATTCGTTTTTTCTATAAAAATGGAACGAATTAAGACTTTTGTACAAGGTGATTTTTTATTCGAGAACGAGGAAAAATAACAATATCTCGAGATATAAATCAGATAGAAACTTGAAAATTTTTGTGTTTAAAGTTTGATGATACTCAAAAATGTTTATTTCAAATAATAAAAAATTAATTCTCAAATATAATGATGAAAGTGGCCAACGCTTTGCTGGATACATAAATGTGCTCTACGTAGCATGTTTTCCCAAACGGACTGAGGCATTTCTTAAAAGATATTTGCCAAATACATCTCTGATCCTTGGTTCATCTTGTTTACTTTTTTAATGTATCGCCAACAGAAATAATCAGGGTACGTCATATATGGGGATTGAGGTGACCATAATGGGTTAGAAGCAATATGGTCCCAAAAAAGAAGGAAAAGTTTCTTAATTCTGTACCGTTCTGTGTGGCTAATGGCTCCATTTCGTTGAAACCAATCTCGGTGAATCTCATCCTCTTTGTAAGGCACACTGTTCTTTATTTCGATAATAGCACTGTAGCTATTTCACAGATGTTGCATTTAAGGCAGAGGGAAGAGGTGGTTAGAAGAGATGGAGAATGGGAGGCGAGGGGAAGGTAGTGGAGGGAAATCTCCGTACTCTTGATGTCATTGCGAGTATCTGTTAAGGAATGGCGCAGCTTGTGTCGAAAAACATTCTGCGGAGAGCACGTTTATATATCCAGCATGGCAGTGGTCACTTATTATTATTATTTTCTGGTTTTTTAAATAAACATTTTTAAGTATCATCGAAAAAATTTTCAAGTTTCTATCTGACTTATATCTTGAGATATTGTTGTTTTTTTAATGGTTCTTGAATAAAAAATCACCCTGTATTTCCGCTTTTGCCGCAACAAAGAAAGCGAAACGGATCAGGAAGCCGATTGGATAAAAATCTTTTCATTTATTATGCGCGCATTACATCTTGTGATTCCTTGACCTCGAAAAAGACTCAAGCCAAAACATTTATCACACTTTGATCTAATGACTTCGAGAATATAATTCAAGAACTCTTTTCACCTCATTCAGTCAATTTCAATTGTAAAAATGTACATCTTCGTTATAATTGACTATAAAGGATCAGGTTCCTTCGTCTTCAGTCGGTGAACTTTAAAGTTGACAAAAACTGTCCATTTATGTAAAACAACAATATATCGAAATGTCGTGACCTCTTTTTTAATATTTCATTTCAAGAGTCTATTATAACAACATTTCATTCACAACATCGGACAACATATAGGATTGTAAAATGTTTTAAAATAATTAAAGTTAATGAGTGTCAAAAAATGAGACGACAGCAACGTTCCACGTAAAGACTTCCACACAAGAGAAATGACAAAAATGTTTAACTAAATCTGTAAAAAATACCACAGAAAGTTTCATTTGGCGTAACTATGCAATATTTGCAAAATATCTAAACTTTAACATCTGAAATAGTTGTTATAAAACCAAGATAATGAAATAAACTAAGAAATTTTCCATTTTAATTTTGATGATTTAAGCTGAAACAAACCGTTTTATCTTTAAATATCAGGATTCCATTATCGAGTCACTAACAAATTGAACCGAGTCCTTCTCGCCTCACTGCATCAGCGTCATAGAGACCGGAAGAACAAATTGCGACCGCACGTTCCTGATGTCGTTTTCTCACATAGACTCCAGAAAAAAGAGTGTTTGAGGGAGAGAGAGAGAGGCAGACGACGACCATCTGTATGCTAATGCCCGCACCCCCGCATCCCTCTCCCCAACCTCTGCCCCCCCCCCCCCCCGTACCATCAAGCCGCACTCCGGGAATCCTCAAACTCGATGGACACTACTTCATTTCTCCTCTCCTAGCTCCCCCTCCTCTCTCTCTCCCTCTCTCTCCCCCTCCCTCCCTCCCCTCCCTCCCTCCCCTCCCTCCCTCCATCCCTCCCTCTCTCGATCCAACACACTCCATTCTCTCCGGCTGCCACATCATCACTTCTTATCTTCTTTCCTCCCTATTCCCTTCCTCCCTATTCCCTTCCTCCCTTACGTTCTCCCCTATCTCCCTAAAACCCTTCCTCCGACATCCCCATTCTCCAACCGTCGCCTATTATGCTACTGTTCGGCTCTGAAAATCCCCTGACCTCTCTGACCCTTCTCTGGAAATGCACGATCCGCTCACCACAAAATTTGCCTCTTTTTTGTTTGTAACGTCGTTTGTATTATTCTCTCATTCGCCCATTCTCGGAAATGTTCTCTAATCTACCTTCGAACGGTATGCCAACGAAATATTTGCCCTCGTCGAATACTTGATAGGAAAACGTTCTTTCCTTCTTACCGCTTATATAACCCAATTGAAATTCATTCTAGCGGTTTCTTTATTACGTAAGAACATGAATTTTTGCTATAGTTGAGGTTATAAGTGACTTAAGGCATACAATGGCTCACATTCCATCTATTTTACTGCTACTTCCAAAAAGTCTTTCATTGCACACGAAGTTCATAGCCGAAAGTCAAATGAAATATTTTGCTCTACAATGTCTCCATGTTATTATGATTATGTTGTGTAAAATCGTAATATGGTTTAGTATCAATGTAATTGATGCTTTATTAAGACAGAGCATCTTCGATGTGATGAATAAATGTGTCGTTTTTCAGGTTAGGAATCCACTCCCTCTTGGCCAATAGGCTATTATATATACATAGGTATACATACATGTGCGCGCGCAGGTGCGTGTGCGCGTGTGCGTGTGTGTTGATGTATGTATCTTTGAGATAACGGGAAATTTCCGACAATTTTAAATTACTCAGTGAATTATTTAATTTTAATTACCTTTGCATGAGACATTCTTGATTAGCTTTCATTAAGCTACATAAAATTTATAATAAAATGGTAAAATACGAGGTATCGCATACATATGACAACAGGAGATATTCAGCATGCTGGAATTATATACTTTATTCATCACATATAAAATTATTGAATATTGAGCTCTGTGCAATTGAAAAACTACTAGGGTTAATTATATATCAATAATACTGAAAGGAATTATTCGATAGAATTGATATGGTGAGATTATTTCTTTAAGCTTGTCCGAAATTTACTGTTCTTAAGCTCCACAATTGACGAAATTTGTAACAATTGTCGTGCTATTCATTCAAAACGATGCGCTCCTCTTATATTTTAATTTTGAAAAATACGTACTCATCGGTTATGACACGTTTAAAGGGCTTTAAAATGTTCGATACACATTTCACGCCCAGGTCTAAAATTTCCGCAAAAATAATCAGTTGGAGAAAAAAATTGATAGCAAAACCGCGACTCCCGTCCTTAGAAGTAATGCAACAGATTTGAAGTTACAACAATTAAGGGTGCATTTTTCCGAAAATAAGTTGGTACGAATGTTAGCGAAGAATTTATCGGTCCCAAGGATTACTAGCGAGGCGATTTTGGACGGATCACTAAAACTGTTCCGTCGCCGCCGCGGCGCCGGGAGCGCGGCATTTCCCGCCGCCGCGCTTCGGCACGAGGTCGCCCGCTCCGAAAACGCCCTCTCGCCGCGGGTGAAAGGGTCGCCGCGCGCGCATTGCGTCGCAGGGGCGACGGAAAACGTGTGTGCGTGAGGGCATCCACGCGGATCGAAGGCCGGAGGGGGGGAGGGGGCGTCACCTCTTTTTCGGATTCGGCCCCTCCCCGCTAGTACACGGCGCGGGCGACCGTGCCTTCCTCCACTTCCCACAACACTCCATTTTTAGAAGGCGTATCGGGAGTCGCGGCTTTCCGATCGGATCGAAATGGACGTGACCGTGACCGGTCGCGTGACTCACCGCTAGCGAGAGGCGCGGGCAGGAGCGGCGGTCGCGGCCGGGAGCGGAAGGGGCTGCCGTGAACGGTGTCACCGGTTCGACGCTTGCCTCCGCCCGTGTGTGTGGCTCTTCCGCCGAGTTTCTGTGCTACCGGCTCGTCTCGCGACACTCGCTCGTTCACTACCGACGCGACATCTATATCTTCTTGCCTACTACGTCGGCCGGTGGCGAGGCCGCGCGGTGGTGTTGCGTACTAGAACATTGATTTTTTCCCGCTCCCCGCCTTTCCTGTCTCCTTCTTCGTTCCAAGGCGCCACTGTCGCCGAGAACGCGAAGCCACGCGCAGAGCAGACCTCGCGAAGTGAGCCGCACAATAGGAGAGATGAATGAACATCGCACGAATGTAAACCGAGAGATCACCATAGAAACAAAGTGCGGCGAGTTTTCAAAAGGGTAAGCGCCGAAAATTATGCGAGAGCCTTTTTATGCGGCCTCCGTTTCAACCGGTGGTTATTTATATGTTGTGGTTTCTGCTGGCCACACGCTGATTAGAAAATTTTCGTTCCAATATTTTATATCCTTTCGCTCGCATGCGAGAGTCAAATTGCATCGGCATCGCAGGTGCGCATCCGAGTGAATTTAAAACGGCAGACCGCCAAAATGAAAATCCGGACCCGAGCGTCACATAGTTAAAGACAGAGGACCCAGATGGCGGGGCGGTGCAATTAAATCCTTCTTGCCTAGTTGGTTTCGTTTGCCGAGAGAGGGAGGGCGGTTGGAGAGTGCTGCAGACAATTCAAAGGGAATAAGTTCGGAGATTCGAAACGGAAGCTGCGGAATGGAAAAAGTTGGCCAATTATGGGAGTGATTCGGAATCGGAGCGGTCAAGCAGGAATCGACACTACATGGAGGCAGGGAATCCCTGCAATGCGAAGGGGAAAAGTTTAAGGAAGGGATTCGGCGACAGCTGAACACGATTGCCTCCATGATGCACACTCTCAAGAGCCATAGTCTCAAATTGTCACTTAATGGAATCACGCTCGATCGATTTGTCAGTAGCTAGCGCCAAAACGGAGATCGCATACTGCACCACGTATTTGAAGAAATGTTCTTGAGCCTTTTACTATGTTCGTCCGCGAATTGAGGATCTTAACTCTTTGAAGATTTACGGTACAGGACTTTCACAATTGTTTTCAACGCTTTGTCTAATGAGCCAATTTAATCTATGTCAACACATTCTCACAGTTGTAATCGCAATGTTATTTCGTTATTTATCCGCAATATGTCTTCAATGATTGGGTTTGGTATTTATTTGCATATTACTATTTATTTTAAGTCCACATCAAAACATTCGTGCAGTATATGGAACACTTTCTGTAATAATTCTGGTCATAAAGAGTTACAAACTCTACTTCCTTCTCCTTTAAATAGATAGGCATCAGGAAGGAACTCCGTTCATTGATTGTATTCATTGTGAACGATTTTGAACACCTGCAGAATGTTCAGAAATTATAAAGTGAAATTGAGTAAAAATTAACCGATTATGATCATTTAATTATTTCGTTTCAAAATCAACAGTAACTGATTTTTCAAGAAAATTCTATAGCTGGTTTAAATAAGTGTATATTTATTTTAATTTAAAATTATCACTTTAAATTCAACCATTACGAATGCCTACGGAGTAGGCATTCGTAATGGCTGAAAGTCATCCTTTTATCTATATATCTCAAAATGAACAAATGGTCATAAAATTCATCACAGGGTACCGAATTTAAAAATTTAATGTCAAATTGGATAACTTTTCCACAATATGAAACACATTGAGACGAGAAAAGCTTGTCATTATATGAATATCGCGTAGTTATTACCAATAAGTTAAACTATGAAAGTAACACCAAATAAAGCTCATTTGGAGCTTCCAAAAATAATGAAAAAATAGATAATTCGTCAAATAATCAATTTATCGAAGTAAAATCAATCCTACATTTCTGTGACAGCAAATATGTTTTTATTTGGGAAGCCTTGGATAACCATGGATGTTATTATGAAAGCTTTGAGAACTCGATAAACGAATTTTCACGTTTTATGTCGATAAAAATTTCTCGTGAAGCGTTCATTTTCCTCCATATCAGGAAATACAGCCGCCATTAATCTTGGAAGGTGCGTAGATTTCCCTCTATTTTTGAGACGCAATTGTTTCAAAGACCTAGGAGGGGAATGGTTCGAATGTGTGAGGAAACACACGAAGCGACGTATTGAAGTCCGCGATTCGGACGAAAGGGTATCTAATTATAGCAACGGAAGACATTTTCGAGACAGAAAATCTTTCTTGAGACGGTCGAGCTTCATAATTCGGGAAGGTATCAACTACTAGAGGAAAAACATGATAGACATCTCATACCACGTATAGCTGTCAGAGCAAAATGCATAGCAGGTGTGCAAATAACATGGAGAAAAGTTGAATCACTGTTAAGTTAGTATTATATATATTGTCTGGTAACAATTGGAGATCGAAAAAGAGTAAATGCAATAGACATCTCATAGACGGGAAAAGGTAGATGTCAGTTACATGGATTGTCAATATTGTCATATTAAATGCAAGACTAGCAGGGAGTGTGGAGTTTGATTGATTGATTGATTATGTCTTTTATACGGGGCGAGATTGAGACTGTGCAGGCCCTTCTTCCACTCCACTTCACTCTTCGACTCCAACCATTAAACACAATGTATTGAACACCGTAAATGCGTGTTAGACTTACTTTGTGAAATTATTTAAATTCAAAAGGCATGTATTGAACTAAAAATGTTGCATTATAGAACATTGTGATTTTTATCGTCTTTTGCGGAATTTAGGTCAAAAGCAACCAATACCTAGGATCATTTTTTATAAATGCAACGCAAAAAATATATGAAACAAAATACATTCTTTCCATCAAAAAGAAGAAAAAAAAGTACGCAAAGAATCAAAGCAAGCTTGTTTCAGTCATAAGTGGGTTAAGAGATCGGCGAAGCGTCGGAAGATAACTAGTGAAATTTTATTATGAGAATTCCACGAATGTAGCATTAAATATGATAGTGAAATTTTTCATTCTCTCATTTAAATGCCGAAATACTTTCACATTATCTTTTCATGTACATTCAACTAAATAATTTCTAAGTGGTTTCCTTCAAAGCATAAGCAACATTTATTATTTTCCACTCCAATTAAAACTTGCCATTCTCAACAGTCGAGTGTGTTTGCATCTGTAAAAACTTTGATAAGGATATTTTGAAACATTTCCAGACGGAACGTGTTCATGAATTTAAATTTCAATAAAAAGTTTAGAAATTGGTTGCAATAAATATTATACCAGCTATGAGAAAAAAATTATTTCTATAGTTTGAAAGGCATCGTCTGCGAAAAACTTGAGCAAATAACAATTTAACTCAACCATAGATATTGACTCTTTGGTACTTAACGAAAGAAAAACTGTGCACCAAAGGTTATTCCAATAATTCGAAACATGGCAGATAGCATTTAGACGGATAATCTTATCCCAACATCTGATTATTAACAAACCTTTACCAATCCATCGTCACGAACCCGTGGAATTAATACCAAACGAAAAGTTCCTCACAAGACTAGTTAGGTCAATAGAGGTAGGAAAGTACCTAATTCGCCTAACTACCGACTCACGAATCTTCGAAGTTACAGCAGAAATTGTGTTGTGCAAGCAACCAGATAAGCGGAAATAATAGGAACTACTATATGAAGCTTTCATCGATCACACAAATATTACATTTCTCATCTTACGTCGCATCGCATCGGAAAAGCCATTATGGATTTTCGCATAACTATACCTAGGTAGAAGAAAATCCTTAATTTTTAACCGTTCCTCAAATCCTTACCGCAGCATTAAAATGAATTTAAAAGTAAATTTTGCTGAATAATCCTATGTTTTGGTATGAACACAATATCCTCGGAAAGAAGCTTAATTTTTCATTTTTTGCCTCTAATAAAATTGCCCGTTCATAACAGCAGATTATTATTTTTAAGAACAGAATTTACGGAAAACAACCCTCTTTTGCATTCTAAAAACATTGCCAACGAAATTTTGCCTAATGAGCTTCATCGGCCAAGTGAAGCGAGGTCTCTCCTGTCGAGTCCCTGAGCACTTGTCTTATTATTTTTATTTTGTCCCTTCTACGATAACTGCTGTCCCGGTTTTTTTTTATTTTTACCAAACTTCGTGTGCATATTCAAATAACTTAAGAGTTGACTGCCTATAGTTTTTCTAGAACACCACTCTTATAGTTCCTGCGCAATTTGCGTTAGCGCATTGCCCTAATTTCTAAATCTCATCCAATCAAAACGAAAGTTATCGTACGTACAGGAAACATCAAACGGTGAAGATAATTTCAAAGAAACATTTCTCTAAAATGCGCAGGGAGCCTCCCAGAGGCGCATAATTTGCGTTCGCGCCCTCTCTCTCTCCTGTTGAGTCCCTGTGCGCTTTGTCTATTTTTTTGTCTGTTCTACTGTAACTGACGTTTCAACAAGGAGACAAGATTCAGGTTCATTTGCCATTACTTCCGTATTTGGTGCATCTCTTAGATTTATATTTTTTGAATACATATTTTACTGCTGAGGGCAGCGCTTTCAATTCTATTCAAATTTTATATCCCCCCTGTATGATGTGCAGAAGAACTATAAAGACGATAATAATATTGAACGTGTGATTCCTCCCACCAGCCATAAGTAGTCTGAGTGAGGCCAAAGATCCCGTGTATCCCCTAGTCCAGTAATGGCGAATCTTTTTTAGCTCGCGTTCCAAAATTACCTTAATAATAGTTAATTTGTCTTTCGGCGTACCAGTGTCACAATAAAATCTTATCTTTGTCTATTCGTAGAATATAGCATACGGTATGTCCTTCCCCACACGAAGAAATATATACTACTAAATGATTCAAATGGCGTATCTAAAAAAAGTATGAACTATAGTTTTTTCGTTTTTTATCGAATTATTTGGACGAATCCTGCATCTTCCAGACTTTACAAATAATATTAAACGCTAATGAAAAATATGTTACATTAATGGATAATGTTATCTTTGGGGGAGGTGGCACTCTCTATTTAGAAGAAACAATTTAGATATTTCATGAAAAATCATTATATTTCGTAATAATAATTTCAATACCTGTATTTATTAGATTTCCAGGTTCATTTTTCTCATATCGCTGTATTAGCGAGGGGCACATTTTATTACTTATTTCATTTTGTGGCGTGCCAACCAAAATCGTTCCGCGTGTCACCCTTTGCACTAGGGCCTAGTCAATCATTCTAATGTCTCTCCATAGAAAGGAAAACTATATTTGAGCGGCTTTGGACGGGAATGTGTGAATTTATTAACCTCTGCCTTAGAAAACAAAAGAGTCTAAGTTGCACTTCGTCAAACTGAAGTTCATTCGATTTTTTTGTACAATACCCTTTACGGGTAGAAGAGATATTCATTCGCTTTTTACGGACATGTTCTATTCCCTAATTGAGAGGATGCGCGCGCAAACTTGTGTGGAACAGAGGAAACTGAAGAAGAGTATTGCAGGGTCCTCGAGGAACGAACTCTGGATTTAATAATCCCATCGTGACCAGTTTGGTAATGAAGCCACAAGAGGTAGGGAGGCGAGAGTGAAGGGGAAGAGCGCTGTTCATAAGGAATGCAAATGATCTCTTTAGGTATTTCGCCTGAGAGGAGATATATAGTGCCATAGAGAGGGAAAATGGAAAGGGGCGGTCTCGGACGGTGAGAGAGAGGGTGCAGGGGAGGGGAGAAAGGGGGTGGGGAAGAAGAGGGATGGAGAGGGGTGGGGGAAGAAGAGGGAGGGAGAAGGGGTTGGGGAAGAAGAGGGGGAGGGGGAAGAAGAGGGGGAGGGGGGAATATGAGGGGGGAGAAGAGGGAAAAGGGGTGGGGGAGGAAGAGGGGGGAGGGGGATGAGGAGATGAGGGGAGGTGGAGGGGGAAGGAGAGGGGGAAAGGGGGATAGGGAAGGGGAGGTGGAGGGGGAGGGAAGGGAAGGGGGCTGGGGAGGGGGGAGGGCGATGGGAAGGCTGGAGTGGGAGGGGGGAAGGGGATGGGGTGGGAAACACGGCATGCAGGTTTGGTGGTGATAAAGGGGTAAAACCGGGAGAGGGGAGGTGTAAAGGAAGTATTAAGAAAGGAAGAGGGAGGTGGAGTTGGAGGAAAGAAAGGTTAATTTTGGAGAATGGTTTCTTTCCCTCATACCGCGCACGATTCAATGGATCAACCGAGACAACGCGCACGCAACATTCTAAATTTTCATTATTCGTCGATTCTTCCGCCAAAATTTCTCTTCCTGTTTTATTCAACTGCGTTTTTCTTTACTTCAGCCTGTTGACGTTAACGAAAATGTATAATATAAATATTAAAGAAGAATATCTCTTTCCGCATTGATTATATCTATGAAATTATTTTTCCTGCATAATTTCATAGTAGTTTGACTTTGATAAGACGATAAGTGGAAGGAATTTCAACGCATTCGATCAGCAGGCAATATATGCATTGGAAACGATCGTCTCTCCTTCGGAAGTACGGTAGCGTGACATTTTTCGTTTGAAGAAGTTACTTATCTTTTCTAATCGTATTGGAATTCCTTGAAAACGAAATTTCATCTTGGTAGATCCTCTCTCTTTTCCTTCCAAAGCAACTGAGCTCTTTGGAAATTCCATGATGAATATGGCGGTATGTGAAGAATTTCGAAAATAATGGAGAACAAGTAATCAAAGAATTGCAGAGCAAATTTTTCTCACAAACTGCTCTCTTTCACTCCGAGTAAAGAATCGCAGATGAGATGTAAATTCTCTCTCTCCGCAGAAATTTTCCTCAAGGAGACTAAAAATATTTAATTATGTTCTTTTAATTCTTTGTAATTGACTTAATTACTCTCTGCGAACATTTTTTTGTTAAATCGTCTTCATTATACAAAAAAATATTTAAAATAATTCTTTTAAATATCCCGCGAAAACGGCATCCTGGTTGGAGAGAGTGTAAGTAAGGGGTACGTGACGTCATCGCATGCCTTACGACGCTTACGACCGTACTGATAGCACGCGGTTTTCATACTTCGTCCTGTTGCTTTTCCTGATATCGCAGCTAAAGTGGAGAATATGGAAGTTAAGAAGGGTTATAAGTAATGTCTGGTACCTCAGTGCTTAAATACAACGTTTAAAACCCCGAGAAAATTATTCTTCACGCTACCGACCTCCTTGGGAAGAAATAAGAAGCGGAGAATATTGTGGTTGAAAGCCATGAGGAGATACGCATCTGATATATCGGAAAGTACAACTGCATTAGTCTGCGAAGATCATTTTAATGTAAGTACTAGTTATATGTACGTAATTTTATTGTTTCGTATTTTAGTTTATGACCTATGTCGGCATTACATTGACATGATGCATATATTTCTCGAGAACGATGTTGAAAGAGTCAATTATATTTTTATGTTTCAAAGATTAGCATATATATTTTAACAAAACCTCCATAATGTAATATACCTATTCTAAATACGTAAGATCAAACTTACGGAAATCGTTGGGCTATCGGTTTATTAAGCAAATAATTACTGTTGCAGTGTATATATTTAAGTACCAAGTTTTTAAGCAATTACTTTTACAAATGTTACATATTAAGTTAGTTCTGTAATTCAAATATTTTAATAAATTTGTTCACATAATATCCACGACAGCATGGTATTTTGAAGGGCCATGTTTTGATAAATAAGGGCAGTCATGACACTCCACAGACGTGACTAAATCTTCTTCTTCATCTACAACTACACTCACTTCATAACCTCTTTATCTTATTCTGTGTTCAGGGCAAATCTTGCCTTTAACAATACAATTTTTCCTTCTCGCTTTAGTTTAACAAATCTAACAGCATTACTAACATAGTCTTTCCTCATTGACCTCAAAGGGAGAAAAAAGCCATAAAAGCAACAATGAAATTCGCGATATATCCAAAAAAGATATGCAGTTCTTCGAAATACTTCTACCGTTTTTCTTTTCACAAGTATAGGTAATAACTAAGGCAGATAGACACTTAAAACAACAAACTTCACCACATTCCTTTAGACAAGACACACGAAAACTAAGTTTATTCAGATTAATTTTGTATAATATTTGTCAATATTTGACCTGATGATTCTGTAAAGGCAGATGACGGTGATTATTCACCAAACCAGTCGTGTTTTACTTCATATATTTTGTGGAAATTAGTTTAATATAAATAAAAATACTATCTAGCATTGTTCATGTTATTTTATTGTGGAATTCCACGAAGTCTCGGCCTCGTCAATTACCTTTTGTATACTTATCTAACAATAATTTACTTACTAGATACTAGGACAGCATGGGAAACAATACATAAATAAATATTTCATAATATTAGTTAAAACTAGAGTTGTTTTATTCATTTAATATGGGTAAGCTGTTTTAAGACGTCAATCTATCTTTTACATATCTTCTGCGTTTCAGTCGAAATAATTACAATAACTGAAAATAAAAGCGCTACATCGAACTTGTTTTACCAATTAAATGTAATACAAACCTATCCGCCTTCACTTTACGCCTTTCAAGATCTGAATATTGCTCCCTATGACTTCCAATGTACACAAAACCCTTCAGACGTCACTAAACACTCGGCAAACTTAGACTACCAATCGGACGTGATCGGGTTCGGCATTAGCTCGTCCGTTTTAAATTGCTTTTTTGTAAATATCTGTTAAAAATTTAACGAAAAAACTTTATATTTGCCTATAACAATAGCCATACAATACAACTTCATAAAATTTTCTGTAATTCCCGATATTTGAGTCTCCCATTACGTAAATATATTGATAGATGCGATGCGAGGTTATTTATTATCCAAATCAATCTTACACAATTGCAATAAACAGGCAATAATGCAAATCATCTTAACAATGAAAGATTTTCACGGAGGAATACGTTAAATTTTCGCTTTAAAAACTAATTTGTTGATCGTTCGACGCGTATTCAAAAATCGATGGCTGGAAAACAAAATTTCGTTTTTTAGGCGTTCGTTTTTTCATGTCATGAACCCCTATGATGATTCTAAGCAATTTTAATAAGTGAATGATTAGCGTGCTGCACTCATCCCCATGTTAATGAAGTAAATAAACGTTCCTGGAATCATATTCATGACTTCAACGATGACGGCAAGCAGTTCACAACGTAAAACTTGTGCTGCGTAGTAATCTCTGAAAGTTTCATTGTAATAGAATGATAAGTATTTGAGTTACAAGCTGTTTTCTCTCTCTCCCATTATAATCCATAGATGACTTACTTTGAGTAATTTCGTTCACGGACAGACGAACGGATTAACCGAATACACAAGAGATTCTTTTAGAAAATTATGTTAAAATGTATCATTAGGGAAAATTGTTTTTCACAACTATGTTTTTAGTCTCCTACTCAGATTTACCATATTAGCTAAATAGAAACATCTATTTATTTAATATTTAAAAATCATGTGTGTGTGTGCATTTGTACTTTTCGCAAAAGAAAGAGCGTAAAATTTTGACTACGAAATGCAGTCGAATTCCTCAGGGTGCTCAATAATTTCGCGCTGTAAAAGGCAAAAACTCGAAATGGACGGACATTCTTCCGAAAACACTTCCCGTGAAAATATGTTTGCTCAGTGAAAGTGTAACATCTGCCGGAAAAAAGACGTCCGTTTTCTGTTTAATTATTCTCCGATCTCATCGTCGTGGCAGCAACGAGAGCATTGGCTCCCTTTCACGCGACGTCTTTTAAGGGAAAGCGATTGGTTTCCGGTTTCAATGCCAGAAGGCGTGGGAACCATCAATTGATATGATTTATTCAGATAGGATTTTACAATGATGGACAGTCAGGATCTGTTTCAAATTCAAACAACTGATATCAATCAAATGTCAATCGGCTAAATTCATGCCAGAAAATAGGCTTATCGGAAAAAATTTCCAGCGCATATATATTCCATTTGTGAACATTTTACGTAATAATACATAATTCTCATTTAAAATTTTCCGTCCACCTTTCTGTCATATCGAAGAAGTCTTCGGCAAAACCCGTTACCTCAACTTGTCGAAAAAAGTTATTTGGGATGAAACGGCAATACAGAACATCGAGCTATTTATACTGAGTAAATTTTGGCTTGAAAACTTCGGGCATTGCCAAAAATGCGAATCTCTTCTCACAATATTTGAATACCAAAAATTAGCAACCATTTTCAAATACTCTACATGAAGAAATGCAAAAATATAATAAAATATTGCTTTTTTTAAATCTCCCATCAATACTCAAAAAATGAGAGCTATAAATATATTCTAAATTAAAAATAATATTCTCAAGAAAAACAAAAGCATTTACATTTCCTCATTTTTTTATTATTTCGTATTTGATATTAATGTGGTTATTTATTGAACAATTGATATGAACAGTTAAAAAAAGAGTCAAAAACGTACAGACAACGGACACGAGTAGAGACGAAGACTGACTATTCTGCATAAATCTGTCGTCGAAAGCACGATCCGATTTCACCTTTGTGATCGGGTTAAATGAGAATTTTTGTTTTGGCCGGCGTGTGGTGCTCGAGTGTCCAATCACTCTTTCCTTCATCTCGCGTCTTCTCCACGCCATTCTCCTCCTCCTCCACCTCCCTTTCTTCTCCATTTCCTTCATTCTAAATCTCTCCGTTCGCAAGAATAACGTCGGAATGCGTTCAGAGATCCCTACCCTCTTTCTTTTTCAACCGTTCTGTGTAATATTTTGGGGGTGCGGGAGAGGCTCGATAATGAAGAAAGAGAGAGAGGTGGTGGGAATGGCGGAGAAAGTTCATCCGGGCCGCTCCAGGCGTGATTCCGTCCTCTGAAAAAGAAAGGAGCCCATCGGGATCGTCCTGGAAATGTCTTCTACTTTGCTCCACTTCGAGGCCTTAGGAAAAGACCCGTATCGATGGACCAACTCGGCCATTGCCACTTTCGATCCGTATGCGAACGCATCTGTTTATCCTGGTGATTATCGTGGACGAGTGGGATGGAAGAATCAATACGTGGTTTGGTGTGAGAAGAGGAATTGAGCACTCGAAATTATGAGGTAACAAATGGCTTTAGGACTCACCGTCACCCCAGTCAAACCAGTAAATTTAAAATAAGTCTATGAGATAATTATGCCATTAATTTTGTTTGAAACATGATTTTACTCCAGATAATGATTACAAGACTCTCCCTTGGGCTAACGTCTTGAGGTAATCAAAGATCTTGCTTGTCCGTTAGATTTTACTGCGCGGCTGCACTTGAACCATATTGGCGAATTAGCCAAGCACGGAGTAGAAAGGGATGCACGGTAAATGACGCCAAATAATCAAAGTATGTGAATAGTACGAATTCAAATAAACCTATATCCCAAGAAAGAAGAGGAACAAGAAGCTTAAGATGATAGCGATAGATAATGTTCCTAAATAATTGATAAATTATGGTTAACAGAAAATTAGAAAACATTGATGTGGAGAGGCACCGGTGAAAAATCGGTCAATTCCATATTTGCTAGAATCTTAGATTCACTCGTTTAAGGATGTTTGAGATCAGCTACGTTCTTAAAAAAGAATTTCTACGCATGGTAATTAATCCGACAAGGAGCGACTAGCTTATTGCAAAAAATCGCACCTTATAAACGAATAACTGGTTTTTGGGTTCTCGGATAAGTTCTCCTTGAGACTGCTTCGACCTTGGCCTTTGCTAAGCATCGAAAACTCCTACAAATGTTTTGCTCCTTCTATTATTATTATGTAGTTTCAATTTCGGATACAATAGTTAAAAAATTTCAAATTTTTTTTCCATCATTGATTAACATTCATTTGATAATTTTGGATGCGATTATACAAAAGAATGGCGATGCTGTCGGAATTCGTAAGCGGGCTGAAATTACTCTTTAAAACAATTTTTTACAACGATGACTGGAGAAGGTTGATGAAAGAAAATTACCGAGGGAAACTAGAGAATAAAGTGAGATTTAATAGGTTCCATCTGAAACGTTTGCTAATCTCTTGTCTCTGTCGGAGGTTTATCGTAATAATACAAAACAAAAAGATTTTGTCTACGCTGAAATTTGTTTTTGTAGGTTTTATAAATTGATGGCCAAATTATGATTAAACGGAATAAGCGCAGCACTGCATTGCAAATTAAAATTGAATTTCAAAAAATAATTGAAATCGATATTTAATTAAATATTAAATTCATATCGTAATAGACACGAGATAATATATTACGCAAAGGGCGCTATTTTTAGAGCATACGTTACTCTTATATTTCTCACAAGTTGAGCAATAATGCGATGAGCGTTGTCTCAATAAGTATAGCGAACAAGTGAAAAAGCAGCATAAAGGTTAGTCCCCTAACAAATCATCATATCGTCATTATTTGTTAGAAAATCGGCATTGTTTGTATATCTTCGCTATAACAGAAAGTGAAAATACGATAAAATAAGTGAGAAATATGTTACCAGAGGAATCTACCTAGATATCTAACATGTTTAAACCGAATGTAATAATGGAGAAAAATTTTAAATCTGAAGGCAAATTCTGCTATGACCCAGGTTTTCCGAGCGGATAATCTACCGCTTAGCTAACGCGGCAGAATAAATCTGCTGTTTCAGAACGTGGATGTTTCTATCAAATTATAACTTATGCGCATCGCATCTTATGATCCATTCTTTCCATCGAACGTAATGTAAAAGGCATCATATCTATATCATCAACATATTCCTCAAACCCTACGAAACGATTATTCTCGAGGGTAACAACAAAGATTGTATAAATTTTACGATCACCTTGGACTACTCCATTAGTTCGCTAGCATTTTCTCACCGAAATGATTGCATTACGTCACGCCAGACGGACATACGTAGTGTTGCAACTGACCCCCGCTAGATTCGATGCAAACGAGGAGGATCGCTCGCTCGCTCACGGAACGCTTCCCGCTCCATCGGAACAACTTTTATTGCATGAAGTGATTTAATGGTAATATCTTTCATTTTCCCTCTTCCTCCGAATGAGTTAAAATGGCGCATCACGACCGCAGATCATTTGCCACGGAAGAGCGTTAAAGTGAAGGTCCCCTCGGGACGAACCTCGAATATCTCTCTCTCTCGCTCTCCAACGGCAATCTTTTTCCTCGCGTCATCGTTCTTCTTTTATTTTATAATAAAGGAGACGCCGGAAAGAGCTGCGTGCGTAGCCGTGTTTTCGTTTCGGGCGAAGGACGTCGCGTCGACTCGAGCGCCTAGCCGTACGACGCACTCCACTCGTGAGAGACTCGGAGGATTGGACGAGATGGAGATTGAGATTGCGAGAAGCGATCCTCCCACGCATGCGCTTTAACGCGGCGTTTAGGATGAGAGGGAATTCGTTTCTGGGTTTCGTCACCTTCTTCTCTCTTGCGTGTTGAGGAGGGGGAATAATAAAAAACAAAGAGATGCGAATCTCGCACGGCGCGGAATGTTCGCTTTTCCACAATATCATAAGAGAATATGGCCGCGCGTGCGATATGATTGTATATGGAAACAAAAAGACACAAAAATCGCATGCGCAACACGTAAGCATTGGACTCAAGGACCGTGCCTCTCTCTCCCTCTTTTCCTCTCTCTCACTCATTCTCTCTCTCTCTCTCTCACTCTTTTCCTCTCTCTTTTTCCGAGCGCTGATTGTATAACAGTTATGAGGATCAAGCGTTCGTTTGCTTTGCTGTAATGTGCGCTATACGAGGGAAATTCTGCGACTGGGAACGGGGCTCTGTTACTAGGTTACAGCGGATGGTCGGAGGAGAGAGTTAAGTACGAAGGAAAACGGTGGATGGTGAAGGGGATGGGTGGATGCAGGGAAAGACAGTCTGAAAAATCTAGCTGCAAATGAGAATTCTCACGTCCTGCTTAAATTTGCGATTCCGGTCTAAGAAAATCAAGCAAAACGAAATCCTGGGCTTGACTCGTGTGTGCGTGCATCCGGGAGGTACCTAACAAACATAGCAGTTTTTGGAAACGTGGTTTGAAATCTTCCTGATGAGACATTGGGGTCAGACTGAATGGCATTCGGGAAGGAATTTTAACGTAATACTCTTACAAATATTCTTTTTTCTTACTTCTTTGATAAGGTTTCATATCGACTGTCTTATGAAGATTTGTCTGAGAAATAATGAAAAGACATCTTATAGCAAATGATGGGTTACAGTGACGATAAATCAATCTATAAATCATAAGCATAGCAAATATATTAAAAGCAAACAAAGAATGCAAATAGATAGGACAAAGATATGATTTTGAGTCTCCCGTTGCATCCTGCTTCAATCATCCGTTAATATAGTAATGTAATACGATTAACGTATAGGAGACCATTTATCATTACTTTGCTTATTATCACAAGAGAAGTCGAGTTAACAACATAGGCGTGAATAGACGAATCTTCACTTCTGAATGTTCGTATGGCGTGATTCATGTCCGGAAGTATGATCCCTCGGTTAAATGAAGAATTTCGAATTTTAATGCAGTGTGTTGATAATATGATCGCAAGCAAAATAATTCATGATGTAGACCTTAGCTAAGTGTTTCATCCAAATACCATCAAAAGTAACAAAACAATGGTTCATTATAAACATTTAATGATCATTAAAAAATTAATGTAAATGATACCTTTATTATTATGCTTAAAATAATTTTTAAGCTAATTCGGCAAGGATTTAATTTTATCTTCAAGAAAAATAAACCTCGTACATTTAGTTATATATGTCTGTCTGCATAGGATCTTATGATCATTTCAACCTATAGAGCTCTTTATGTCCCGAGATCGCATCTAAGTTTTAACTAATTTAAAAATGCAGTTATATTATAACGACCTTCACTGATTTCCATCCTTTTCTTATGAAGGGAATGAAAATTTTTGTAATTTCGGAATTTTTCGTGGTTGTATCCAGTGGTCTATCGTCGTGCAAAATTTCAGATGTTTCCGCACTAGAAATACCTTAGGTTTACACTCCACATCCAACTTTAGGCTCCTGTGTCATATCCATTATAAATAGCTGCTTCTTACTTACGACGATATAGGAGGAGGAGGGTGGGTTCACATAAAACCTAATATTAAGGTGGCCAAATGCGTCGCCATTCAGCGGGAGTATGTTGTTCTAATGTTTAATACGTGCCTCGTCATCCGGTGGGTGTATGATGCTATTAAGGTTGCTAAATGCCTTGTCATTCGCGGGTGTATCCTGCGTGAAAGCATCAGAAACCTTTAAATGTTCAATATTAATGAATAAATTCATTTTTAGAATAAAAATGTACCATAAGAAATATATTGCGTCGCCATTGCTTCTTCAATTGGTTAGGATTAAGTTTCAAACTTGACATTTGTGGTATTGTACTACCGAAAGAATCAAGTGTATTGTTTTCGAAAAGAAAATCCGACTCCATGCCGAATTAGTCCAAGTCGAATACGATTTGATTTTTTTAATATCAAAAATATTTCTTACGATTTTAATTCTTAGATAAAAATATTATCAATAAAAATTGATATTTTTTGTCCTATTTCCTTTCTTCTTTCACGGTTACATCCGAATTACTAGTAGCGCAGTTACGGGAAGAGTATGACATTTAAGAATCATGCGTGATAATGTATAAAATATAACATAGGCAGACCTAACAAAATTAGTGATTAATCAATTATAATGAACAATTAGTGACCATAGTGAGGACGAATTAGAGAACTTCTACCGCCGATTATATGAATTAACACGAGAAAGAAAACGTAGGAAGAACGTGATATTTATGTGGAATTGGAACTAAGGCAAAGACGGAAGCGAGGTGCGGAAATTCGGACTAGAAATAAGAAATGAAAGAGAGTGGAAAATAGAATATTTTGCGAAATAAAGGGGGTTAATCCTCATAATCGCAAAAAAAACTACTTATAAAATGGATATAGGCAAACAAAGGTATCCGTCTGACTATAAAATGGTCAGGTAAATATTATATACGTATAACTTCTTCGACTCCGATGGTTTTTCAGAGGCGGATCACAATTCGATGGGCATCGTAGTTCAAAATTGAAAAAATCGCCATACGAAAGGAGGAACCGAAATGGTACTTAAGAGCATTTAAGGAGGAAAAAGATAAAAGTATATCAGGAAGCAGTTAGGAAAGAATTATAAATTTCTAATGAGCAAACGACTATAGAAGATAACTGATAACGTTATAAAAACGCAAAAAGGTGCAGCTCTTAAAAATTGGCGACCTTTGTTGTTTGCGTATCAGTGTGTTACATTTTATACAAGAAGTTTGCGTCTTTCTGTCTTTCTTCCAAAGACTTTCTTCTTTGGGCAGCCTCCATATCTGCCAGCCTGTCTTTTTTCCCGCGTTTCTTCATATTTTCCTTCCTCAAAACCAACTAGCCATTTGACTTGACTGCGTAGAGCAATTAATAATGTAATTATTTTTGCGTGAGAAACCAAATGTTCCTTAGTGAGCTCAAAAGTAATACTTTCATGATAATATCGTATATAAAAAACTATAGAACTTTGGTTTTTAGCCTTATCCATTAACACATTAATTCCAGCAAAGTTAAGAAACCCATAAAAAAGCGTAAGCGGCCTTGGTAATGATTTTCTGGACACTGAATGAAATTAATAAAACCAAATTTTATCAGTGGAAAATACAGTATATTTTACTTATATAACAATCGCATTTATAGCACAATGTTATCATATAAAAATAATAAGTTTCTATTCCGTCACTCCTGTGTTACTTCTGTTCCGCGTGGACATGCGTGTATGAAAAATTCCCGCTCCCTCTCTGCTTTCAGTATCAATACCCAAAGGAAACTGATCGTAAGAATGGCAAAGTATTGTAGACTTAAGTGGGAGAGTGCAAGTGTAAGGTACCGGGGGGTTAAGTTCAAACAATGCTGATGATGAACCAAAAGATAAATACTTATCTTTTCTGCTTGGGTTTTTACTGCCGATACGCGCGTCCTACTGGGTTAAAGAGATGATCAATAGATTCATATAAATTGCGACGTAAAATTAATTAATGAAAGTGGCCAAAGGTATTCATTTGGTGATTTTTATTCCTTTAAGTAAAAAATGGCCAAGCAACTGAATTCCTACCGAATCAGTTCATTATCGCATTATTGTTAGTATTATTATTATTATTTTTAAAAGTCTCGAATCTGAAGTCAGTTTGAGTGTCGGAGAACGGCGAGGCACTAGAGACGTCATTGATGGGGTGGATACTTGAATAGGAAGGAACTTATCGCACGGTCATGCTTTGTTGTTTATTAATAGATGCTCTATCGAGTTATGTCATCTGCGTTACTGTAAATATTTCTGCTAGACTAGAGAAGTAGTAGTCAAATATAACCCAATGCACAGAATAAAACGCTGTCTACGATACATAAATGATTTTATTGTCCTGTTTCTTTGTGACTTTGCCCATTACGATGCACTTAAATAGGTTGTATGCATATTTTTCTAGCAATGGAGTCCGATTGTACTCCACGGTAGTATGTGTTGTATTTTTGTATTTTGTCAAAATAATCTTTTGGGTAATTAGATGCCTATATCAGTCAGTCATTGCATAATATGTAATTACATAATATTCATAATTATATAAAATGAAGCAATATAAAAAACGGTGCCATATTTTTTACAGAAAAATAATGTAATACAATGTGAAAAAAATACTTAACAATGCTCACAAAAACCATATGAATCTTATAGTTTTATGCTGGTGTTGTAAGGAAACTGAAGTCGGTGATCTGTCAGTGTAAAAGTAGTTTTTACGTTAACTGAATGTTTTATAACTTTGTTTAACGCCTTGATTTGTAATTAATTTTTACAAAGTTATCAATTTAATTTTATATTCTTCTTCTCATTACTATTTTTATAGCTTTTTACACTGAGCTTTTGGAGATATTAACGTTATTACTTTTTACCTGCCTTTCATTATAAGAAAATCGTACAGACCGACTTTACGAAGACGAGTTAGACCGAAAAAATTGTAAAGGAAGCATGGGAAGATCTATAGATCAACCAGGATGGAGTTTCAGTGCGGCCACAATAATAGCAGTAAACATTACTCATCTACCAAATGTATTAAAACGACCTTTAGAGAAGATGTTAGAACAAACATGCAGAATGAATAATAGCTCAGTAAAAATTGAGAGTTACCGAAGAAAGATATAAGCCGGATGCTTTCCTATACATAAAAGGAAAATTATACAACTAGAATAGATGATTAGGGAGAAGGCCCACATAGATTGGGAAAAATGAGCTATGAAACCAATATTACTTAGGCTGTTGAGGAGGCATTATGGACTTTAGTCCTTCTAAAATTGACAGATTTTTTTACTCAGCAAGATAGAAGAAAAGCTGCAGTAATAAAGTGCGCCACGCGTACCGCACGTCCGCGGTGGAAGTGCTGTGCGACGAATGCTTAGTTTTCCAATTTTGTATATTGCGTACACTAGCAAGTGATATGGTCATATTAAAATCAACAATATTCTTACCGATAATGATAGTGACAGTGAAATAGTACTCTACCGGTAAGTAAAGTTTTGCAACCGGTACAATGAATCGGAGCCCTCAGTCAAGGCGACCCCTACAACAAAGAAGTATTTCATCAAAAATTATTTGTATTTGGTCATATTAATTTTTTTATAACTCGTTATTTTCTGTAAATTATTATTATCTATTCCAACTCGTAGATCGGGGTCTCTCCGACGTCCTAATTTTTCTGTTTGTCGTGAGAGAGAAACATGGTAGTCCTTTTCAACTATCGCAATATTTCTGGCGAGTCTCGACAAAATAATTGTGTCATACTGACAGTTGCATAATCTTGGTCTTATCGATGGATAGAAAGTTGGTTTCTCATTCAAAAATTGCTGTTTTTTTATATAAAATATAATTATAAGACATTAAAAAAGATTTTGTACTGGGGCCCCCATGATATTTTCTACGCCATTGGATACTTATAATTCATTTTCCAAAGTTTCTATCTGTGGTTGTTGTTAGCAAAACCCTTTTACTCTTCCATTCGTGAATGGGCCAATTTTTTATCTTGGTGAATTTACTCACACCTTTTAATTTTTCTAAAACATAAGGCATAATAAGCATAGTGAATTGTTTTGGAAGAAAAAGAGGAGAAAAAGATTGGTGATGCGATTCCCAGCACGAGAGCAGAAACATTTTTCACCACCTCCAAAACATAGCCATGGTTTTTCAGCGGAAAAAGATAGTTCAATACAGATTGCGAAGAAGAATTAATGGAGTTTCTAAAGGTTCGAGAATATAATAATTTGTGCGATATGCAAAAAAGAACTTCCTTGCATAAAAACGTACATTCGGTGCAACGCCGTTTCAGTGCGCACGAGTTATACGTAAAGAATAAATATTGTGACGTGACTTCGTGTAGATTATTTGTGAGAACACACTGGAATGAATTGAATGACGCATCACAGAAAATCGGTCGAAAATTACTCTGAAATATGTGCGCCTGTTTTTTTCGCAACGTAGTAAATGTGCTGCTGTCATCGCGGGCCGAGAGGTAAAGGCCAAAGGGCCACATTCGGTCCGCGGGCCACGGTTCGAGTACTTCTGGTCTAAAGGAACACCTGCGATGGTATTTTGTTGTTGATTTTTGAGAAAAAATCTTCGGGGTTTTAATTTAGGCTACATCTCTTCCCCCTCACCCCCTCTTCTGGCAATAAACCTTCCGCTCCCGTAGTTTCAAATGCCTCCCCTTTCAAATTTGCACGCCCTGACCCCTTTCGCCACGCGCAGCCTCAATGTACACCCTCCCCCTTCCTCCTCCCCTCCCCCCATTCCCTCCTTTCCCCCTCCCATTTCACACGCACATAGAAACAAAGAAAGTGCCAGAACATACGCTCTAATTATAATCTACTTTCGGTTAATTACCATTGAAGACAGCTGCATTATAGCCGAGATACGCAGCTGGTTTTTCATATCCTTGCGGTTATTGAAGATACCTGATATTTTTCAGTTTCTTTCATTTTTCAGTGCTCATTCTTAAACTACTAGCGTAATTTCTCGTCAAAAATGACGACCATGCATGAATTAAGTATTAAGTATAAATAAAATTTTAATTAAAAAATAATGAAACCAACTTTTATATGAACTTATAAAGTACATAATAAATACAAAATTCACATAAATGAATATTTCAGAAATTAAAAATAGTTTTGAGCGTATACGTAATAGCAAAAGTAATATTAATGAAGATTTATTCGTTATACTTTATGCTATACAACTTTTATAAGTCTAAAACTATTTGTACTCTCTGGGACATTAAATTATATTAATTTTAAGTATACTTTTTACTTTTTAATGCACATAAAACATTATTTTATTGAAATAAATGCATATTAATTTTATTTTCCTATATTTACTCAAAGATTAAAAAATTAGCTTTCGTAGAAAATGTCCTCAAAAACTTTTGAAAATTCAGCAACTGTAATCTTTGTCTGGCCTCATTAACGCAGTAATATCAATGAATAAATTAATATTTATTTTCCCTACAGTCGTATTATTTATCGTAAGCATGATATTGTTGAAGCAATTTCCAAATATATTAATAAAGATTAACGGAAATTTTGGGCATTACTAACGTGAAAAGAAACGGAAGAGCTCTACATATTATACATATTAAATTGTTAAATTACAGAAATTCCGAGAAACTTCTTAATAGTTTCAGAACTAATTTCATAATATACAGCGGTTAGTATTTTTTATCTAATGAAAATGAGGCAATCACGGAACATTAAAGACGAACAACTGGCTTTTATTATAATAGATAATACGTATCAACCATCGTCAGGAAAGACAGTTACCACTGTTTCGTAATCCCAACCGCTACAAAACTGGCCGACATAATTTATTTAAGGTAGGTAATGCTACAAGGTCACTCCCTACCATGCACCATCGTGGGCTTGCACTGCATTTCCCGTAGGCCCCCGCCTAAAGCCCATCCACCTCCCCCCTCCACCTCCCCTCATCCACCTCTCCCCCTCTACCTCCCCCTACACCTCTCCCCCCTACCTCCCCCTCAACCTCTCCCCCATCCACCTCCCCATTCACCTCCCCCTCCACCTCCCACTCTCCACCTCTCCCCCTCCATCTCCTCCCCCCTCAACCTCTCCCCCCTCCACATCGCCCCCCTCTCCACCTCTCCTCCTCCACCTCCTCCCCCCTCCACCTCTTTCCCCTCCACTTCTCTCCCCTCCACCTCTCCCCCCTCCACCTCTCCCCCCCTCCATCTCTCCCCCTCCACCTCCCCCCTCCATCTCTCCTCCTTCCACTACTCTCTCCCAACCAGCACCTGCTGCATAGCCCAAAAAATACCATCTAACTTTCCAAATTCACATAAGTAATATTCGGCTTTTAAACCTCCTAATAACCGTAGATCGCTCTAATATTACTCGTGATTACGAATGTTGCCGTAATCTATAACAGGCCTAAAAGTTTAGCCGATTGCCGTGGTAACCCCGTCGCTATGCTACAAGTCCAACATGATTGGAAAAATATCGCTAAATAGAGATTTACTGGGTCGAAATTCTAGCACTGGTAGCTTCTCAAACTCATTTTCACATCACAAACCATACATCGCAGCAAAAGAGGCTAGGCCCGCCGTCGACAGCGAAGAAAATTATGATAATGACGAAAATTTGTCATGGGCCTCCATTACAACTTGTAAGTTACCCTAGATGCCGTCGCCTAATCACGTCACGCTTTATCGTAAAAATATTTCACGTATCCTAAAAAGCGCGAAACACTTCACTAACAGGGGATGCCGGTGATGTAGTAGTTAGGACGCTGGCTGCTAATCGCCTGCTGCTTTAAAGGGCAGCAGGTACGAATCCTGCGAAAGTATGATTTTCTAAGGTCGCCGGGCCCCCTGTTAGAGTGGTTTGGGTTTGAGGACACCGCCCAAAGTCAGCTGCAAGGCAGTAGCATCTGTGCGCGCAGAAGTGCAAATTCTAGGCGACATCAAGGTTAGGTGGTGGAACCGCTACAAGCGACTTATCGCCAGCCTTGACTCGCAAGATATCCTCCCTGCTAACAAGCGTCCCCGCTCAGAGGGAGGGGTCGATGCCCCATAGGGGCCGCCATAGTGAAACATAGCCTAGTATATAGACAGAGTTTCGCATTAGCAGCAATGCTGGGAATGCGTCGGAGCCAACCACGCTTGGTTGGATAGATCATATCGACTGCAAAGTCAGTGTTCCGTCCTTCGGAAGGGGTGTGAAGCTGTTGGCCCCCTTGGTGCTCTTCATTAGGAGTAGGCTAATGTTTGGTGAGGAAGGAGTTATGGCTATAATAATCCAAGAGGTTGATTAGCCAAAAAATACACACACCACAGCCCCAAATCGCGGTTAGATGCCGTTTAATTTCAAAACAACTACGGATATTTCCGCCACAAATATTATCTTTTGTTTTCTAAGCGCTAAAGTATTACGAAACCCATTCATAAAACAAGCAATATATTCAGAAATCATGTTTTCATAAATTGAAACGGCAGGTATACATCATCACGTGTTCAATAGGACTAGATTCACATAATAGCTAAGAAGTTCCAGCTAGGCATCCCGTCAGCTTTGCAGGTCAATAAAGGAATACAAATTTTCACGATGTCTTCCGTACGATAACTATGCCGCATCAACCCGCCATTCTCTCAGCAAAATTAGTAGTATACAACGGAAATAAACAGCCAATAAGGACACGGAACCCTCCTCCGTATCCCCTCTCCTCAGTAACACCAAAACGATACAAGCGTGAAAAAACTTAATAATTCCATAGTTAAGACCAAGAAAAATATAACGTGCGATACATCTGCTGTTATGAATGACCGCGCATTAACATAACTATGCATTAATTTCCGATTTTCATTTTCTAATAGTCGAAGCAAAATGTGTTTCCGCTAAAATATATATCGAATATATAACAAGTTCATTTTTAACCCTTTTGACTCAGTGTACAGATTTTGGTGCGGTGGCTACGGCTTTGCGGCGTTGCCAGACTTCCAATTACGTAAAAAAATTATACGAGCAATTAGTCCGGGATGGGCCAACTTATTATGATGTAGTTGCAGTTGCGGGTCCTTAGGCGAGCCGCATTAAAAGATGCAAATACTTCGACGGTAAAGTTATTAAAATGCGAATAACTCGATCAAGGATGTAGATTGAAAATTGAAATTTGGCAGATCTACATAAACATGTATTTAACCAATTTGGTGGGTGGCGGGTGGTGCAATGCACCGAGGCCTACCTGACAGTTATTACACGCAGATTTGTCTTTCCTGTTACGGTCTCGTATTGCTCTCGGAAAGAATGAACCTTTATAACGTTCTGTCCTACAATCGATCTCCCGTATCTTATCGCCATGATCTTTTCTACCTATGTACGTTGGAGCCTCAATTACTCCCACTATATCCTCTGATAGACATTCTGATCTGCATTTCTCAAGGCGATTTTACCCTGAGCACTTTCTACGCTCATCCCATTTTAATTCCCTCAATAATGATGTGACGCTTTCCCTATGTTCGTACTTTGGTTTAACGAATCTGGCTGCTCTCTTCTGTACTCTTTCTAAATTAATTATTTGGCGAAAGATTTGAGGTTTTCCCGGCGAATGGCTGCGATTAAGTTTTCTCGGGTTTCCAGCCGGTTGGCACACCGGTTTCAACCTGAGAAAGGCGTGGGACCCCACTATTGCACGGCTAGCACAACAGCACGCTGATTGGCAGAACCATTGGCCAATGAGCGGAAAGACCAAGAGTGGCCACTTGAATATAAACCCCGGATGATCACACTCACGGCATCTCAGATGCCCTGAGGATGATGGCAGAGACAGCCATCGAAACGTTGGGAAACCAAATCACCACCCAGCCTGAAACCCGAGAAAACTTCATTAATTATATGGCCTCAAACGGATCCCATATACTAAATGCATATTTCACTTGCGGTCTAACTAGTAGAAATTACACGCCTTGCATACTTTTCTCAGTATTATTCCGCACTATTCTGTCTATGAATGCGTTTCTTGTTAGCTGCACCTAAAACATGACAAATGCGCATGTCCCACGAAATATTTTATATGTTCAGTTGCTTGAATATTCCTGGTATCGATTTCGTACTCGAAACCTATTTCTCTATTCTTACTTCACCAGAACGATACTTCGGCACATTTACTGTAATTAATTTCAATTTTCCATTCCTTACACCACGCGGAAATGGCTTTTAAATCTCCTTGCAGGGGATGATGGTCATCTCGATTGAGTATCTCCTTATGTATGACGGTGTCATCGGTGAAAAGTCGGATTTTACTATATACCGAGGAAAAATATCATAAATTAGGAATAGAAGAGGAACCAATACACTTCCCTGAGGAACACCTGACGCGACTTGAACGGGGGACGAATGCATTCCCTTAATTACCACTATCTGTTCTCTATTCCTGTGGAAGTATCTGACCCAATTCACAATTTTCGGGTTGACACCGTATTTAACAAGCTTCGCTATTAATTTCCGACAGGAGCCATATCAAACGCCTTCCTGAAGTCAATAAAAATAGTATCCACCCGAATATTTTTCTCTCCGCATCGCAATAAATCATTCACAAAAAGACCGAGTTGCGTTTCACATGACCTGCCTTTTCGGAATCCGTGCTGGAATCCGCTAAGATATGAACGACCATCTAAGTAACGCATAACAGAGCGAAAGATAATATGCCCGAGTATTTGCGCGATAATGATGTTAACGAGACCGATCTATAATTATCAGGTTTCTCTTTGTCGCCGTCTTTATGGATGGGGTAACGTCCGTCTTTAGGAACGACACCTTTCGCAATTGATTTCTCGAATATTGTTTTCAAATACGGTGCAATTTTAGTTGCCAATTCTTTTAGTACTCGCGCGGATATTTTCTCCGGCCGGGGAGATTTATTTTGTTTAATCGAGAGAAGTTGGTGCGCTATACCTTCTATCGAAAGGACCGAGTCATCCATCGCCCTGATGCATAGTAATAGGTTCATATTCGTCGCTAATCGCAGTAAAAGCTTTCCAAAAATGATCGTTAAGCAGGTTTGCTTTCTCCTTACTCTTACAAACTACGTTTCCTGTTTCGGTTCTCAGTGACGCAATAGTGGGACCTCTACTTTGGATTTCTCTGACATACGACGAAAATGTTTTTGGCATTTGGGTTCCCAGTCAAATTTTCGTGTAAGACCTTTCTGTAATCATTAAACGCACTACGCATCACTACTCTAGCTCTTGTACGCGCCTCCAGATATTTATATAATGAGCTAATCAGAATTTGTTTATTTAGGTTGATATGGTAATTTAACACTAGAATGGTAACGCTATTTTTAGACCCTTATTGGTAACGTTGCGTCAGTTTGACTTACTTAAACTTGGAATAAGGAGATATCATTAAAAAATGTTTTAAAATGACTTGAATTAACGTCAAAATGTAGTAAATGTTAGAAATTTGTAAATTAACAATTAGAGCACAATATTTTTTCCTTCTCTTGGCATAATTGCACAAATGACAGTACTTTGTTGATATTTGTCTCTCTGTCGCTTCATGTGCTTCAGGAACATTTTTTCCTCTCCTAAGGCTTTGCAAATCATAGCTTTCAGGTCATTACTTAAGTTTGTCAAATTGAGTCTTCTTTTTTGATTGGCACGTCAGTCCCTTGTGCAATTCTTGTATAAATTGTAGCCGGTAACAGTGAGCAGAGAAAAATAACGTGTTGCTCCTTTGACAGCACATAGGCAACTAACTTGAGGAAGCACTACTAGGAGAGGGGGGAGCGTGTTTGAACGCGAACAGCGTTAGATTCATCTTTCGGAAATGTGTGAGTCAGAGTGACTCATGTTACCATTAATGGTATGGTTAAGAAATAAATGTCTGTTGTGGCGTTATTTTGAGGGGAAGATATATTTAACCCCCTCCAAATAAAACTAATAAATTTAATGAAACCATATTTCATGTGGACTGATTATTAAAAAATATATACTTAATTCACATTATAGTATGTTCAAGAGAGCTGAGATAATTTTGACCAGCTAAAGTTTGTTAGCGTAAATTTTAGCAAATAAATATTCATTTTTATATGTTAGATTTGTATGTAGGTACGTATACCACGCTGAAAGACAGTTATATTTTGAGGGGAGAATGAGAAGGAGAATGTGAGGGAGAAAAGGAGGAGAATGGGAGGGGGAAGAGGGAGGATGAGAAGAAGAAAAAGATGAAAAATTCGAGGGAGAGAGGGATAATAGGAGGAGAAGAGAATAGGAGAGGGAGGGAAGAGAATGGGAGTGAGACAGAGAGAAAGAATGGGAAGTACTTTAATTTTAATACAAATTCTGCACATACCCGTCATATCTGACCGGAAATTACACTAATTAATACTATTTTAGCTTCGTGAATTCACTAGAAAAGGTTTTCCGGCTATAGCTTTAATGAAAAACTTCATTTTTATGACAATAACGCAACAGTCAATAATTCTGGTGCAACATTTTCAAACATTCCAAAGATTAAAAATATCAAGCACATGTGGCTCTTTTAGTCCCTTTCCGGCAACTGTGATGTGCGAACTGATATTTAATGCCCCTCACTTTCTGAAAAGTAAACACAGTAACAAACTGAAGGACGAACATCTTGAATCTACGCTCCGATAAGCAGTAGAGGAAAGGAATGTGGACGAATTCCCGTTTATTAAGTTTCTTTAGCCATCAAAGGTATGACTAGTAATTTCAAGTTAATAGCTAGATTTCTGCTCTGGAAAGTTTTTTAAGACGTCTAAGTTAATAAGAATCACGCGAGTTTATGTAACGGAAGAATATATTCAGAGTGCAAGGAAAATGCACGTAACACGACAAATCTGCGAGTAATAACTGTTAGGTAGGCCTCGGTGCATTTCACCCTCTGCCACTCACAAGATTGGTAAATTGCAGGATAACGTGTAGATGTAGATTGTCCAAAAATTTACAAGTGCGGCCACCGGATAGCTGCTGTGACCGCAATTGCGGCTACTGCAATTTTTTCGTGAAACCCCATGATATATACCAGGGGTAGGCAATGATATTCTGTTGGGTGCCACTCCATATTCATAATCTGTAACCCTCCGGGAGTGCCACCCTTAAATCATTTATTTTGTCCATCATGCTTGAAGAAATGTGAATCTTACTTTATAATATAACCTGAACATAATGCGGTATAATTACAGTACGAAATACAACTGAAATGAAAGTAAAATTCTTTAAAAATACAGTTTTTTTAATTTTTTCTCTGAAGCATCGTGGCATGTAAAGTCCCTTGCCGTGCTATCTCAATGCATGCGTGCCGAACCCTCATCTAGATACTAGAATTGAATTATGAGAAAGCAAAATCAGGAAGATTTTCAGACGAAACACTGTTCATTTATAATTCAGGAAAGTCCCTGGATAATCTAGTAAGGTCTTTTAATACCGATGCAAAAGCTTTGGACGCAAACAAATATAAAAAACAAATGATATTTTGTAGAAGTAGAAAATCAAAAGTGTATGTTATACATAGTATATTGAGAAATGATTGAGTAGGTAGAAAATCATTCTTATTTGACTATCATTTTGACTCAGGAGTAATAAAGAGAACAGAACGTTAGTAAAGAGAAAAGGAGGGGTTTGAGAGAAGGGAGTTAAATACAGAGAATATGAGCAAAAATATTTAAAAAGACAAGAAATATTTTAATATGGAGTTAAGCATTACAGGAGTATGCCTACGTATGGGGAAAGAAGATGTGAGAAGATGGGACAAGTTTTTAGGTAATACGATCTGTTGAAAGAATTCATGGAAGAGAGGAATGAGGTAAAAAGATAGTAAAGGAATATTAGACTCCGTAAAAGAAAGAGGTGAAATGTCTTGAATGGGACAGGCTGAAGGGGTGTGTTAAAAATTTACAGAAAATTTATACATATCATATTCAACCACAAAGAAATGATTCTCCGGCAAAAGCAAGCATAACTACCTCGACCGATATCTGAACAATAAAGAATCGCAAACGAAATTAACATTTCAAATTCGCAGGAAATAAAAACTGAAACACATTAATTTTTTAAATTACATGACAAGAAGATTTACATTACAGAAATTTTATTACCATGCATGGCCATAAAGTGATGGATAATTTAAGTCCACATTTTATAAAAGTTAGCCAGAACCGTCGATTGTTATTTTCAAATAGGAGCTATGATTGCCTCCAGTTGAAGGTCCTCCCTTTTTCTACATGTTTTTCTATAACTCACTCTGTTATCTATAATAATATAACTACTTGTGCCTCACTCACTCACTGACACAAAACTCTTAGGTACTTCTATAATAGCTATAGATCACCAAATTTAATTTAAGTTGAGGGCAGAAAAATTTATTTTCTACTTTTGAGTGCACATGAGTGTGTATACTGAAAAACATTTTTTTTAATTCTTCTATCAATTGTTACTTTCCGTTACAATCTCCAAAATCCCTTCCCCTCTAAGCCCTTCTTTCAAGAACCTGCTTCCCTTTATATAATTTGTGATTTAATTTCTTTCCGTCCTCTTTCGATCAAACTTCCCTTTTAAACAATAATTTTCTTTCATTCCTGTTTTGTTATATTTGAATTTTGCCTTGATTTGTAAGCCGCGTTTACGTCTAGAAAACTTTTATTTGACTTAAAGCACGTTAACGTTGTTTCAGACCCAAACAACATGTTGAGGATTCCAAGAATCTCTTTTTGAAGCTACTAAGAACACACGCCATCAACACTAGTCATTCTTTAACTTGCTCGTAATAAACAATCTCTTATGAATGCCTACATACCGCTGATTCGTAAAACTGAATGAATCTAAAGAATGATCCATCAATAGCATAGTTTCTTTAAGTTCTTCTTCTCTCCTAATCTTTGCCTTTTCTTAATTTAAAATGCTACTATTTCGGTTCTATTGATTTTCAAGCCTTATCATTCCAACTTCCACGAATCTTTCTAGGCGAAACGTTCTTTTTTCGAATGTATTTAATAATAAACGATTGTTTTCCTTGATTCTTTTCGCTCTTTCATTATAGACGTTAAAATATTTACTTTAGCGTAATTGGGACGTTACTGCTGCTTTAAAAATTGTCCTTAATTTGGGATCCATGAAAATTATGCTTGCAAACTTATCTCGTTAAAGGCGACCTCCAAGAAGCTTTTACGGCGAAGAGATAGACGAGAAGGTAAACTAAATATCTTTTTCGCTAAAAGACACAATATGAGTTTCCTGGTTCATTTTCGAAGATATTTCGATATTAATGTGGTCTTCTCTTCCATAAAATCCTTATAAATGAAAAGCATTTTAATTTTAACTGTAATTTTCCTTTTCAGAGCGTTTTGACTCTTCACTAAGTTTTTAGATCAATATTTACTCGATGAATTGAGTCTTTGCAATTCTCCCGATAACCTCTGCTCCTGTGCCGTGCAAATTCGAAGCGAACGAGGATATTTTCATGTTCGGTCCCAAACTGCGGCTACGCAAAGCGAACGGCGGCTGTCTTCTACATATAGAAAGATTTAAAGAGAGTGTCAACTGATTTCCAATCGAATTAACACGAGAGCAGTGTGTTTTTTTTAAGATAACAGGTTGTTAGTTTGAAAAATAAGTAAAACTGTAATATCTTTTGAAACTTCAAAATATTAATGCAAAAAAGTACGCTCAATAGACACATTAACCATATAATTCTCTCCTAATGAATTTCAATTGCCGGTTCTGTAAAAGGTCTTACGAACATTCACCCAAATTGACCTCGTAGTCACTTTTTTATTACAAAATCCGCTTGAAAATATTTCAGTCAACCTCTCTTAACTAAGGGACAGTTTGTGAACGGAAAACACGATGAGAGTGAACTTCGCGGGAAACTGCTTGTGCGCTCGAATGAGGCCGAGGTCACTTCAGAAGGACACGAAGAGATCGAATAGACTCGTCATATACTGCGCGTTTCGGGTCTCCTCACGACGGAATCTCTACAACGGAGCAAAAGGTTCGTACGAGAAACGATTTGCGGAGAGCGGAGGACTCACGCAGTCCGACGCTGAATGAAGAAGACGACGCGACTTCTTGGTGCGCAGAGGTATTCAACAAAAACAAACTTAGAACCTGACAAAATTTGCAAAGTTGAGGCAGGCTTTTCGCTAAACTTAGTGTTAATAAATATCTACAATTAATGCATCTCACCCATTTGTATAATGGAGATTCAGGTCATATCTACCATTTTTCTGTTGATTTATAATGAAATATATTTTAACAATATAATTGACTAGGAAAGGTTATGAAAAGATTCTCTTTCCAATGAAACCGACGTAAATTTTGTGATACGAATGGAAAGTTTACATAGAATTAGTTGCAGTATACCTTGCAGCGCAACTAAGGACAAGCTATTTGTTTAACAGTCAACAGTGCATAAAATAAACACGTGGCATAGAAATGACCACAGCATAACCTAAACAACTGAAAGTTACAGCTCACATTAAGATGAATGGAAAAACAAAAGATGGCCTTGGTAGTAGGAAAGAAATTTAATCTTCAACTTAATAGGGCAGTCACACACGCACTTGACAGCCGACAGAGTTGTTTACTCTGCGAGCCCGAAACTCAGTAATGAACTAACAAGTCATAAAAACATTTTCTCGTGTAAATAAATAACATAACAAAGTTTTATTTTCTCTCTGATTCATACATTAAGCAAGATCTAACATTTGAGATATTTACCGTCATCTTGACATAGAATTATCAAGTAATAGAAGTGTGCGTGTTTGTGTATGTAATCACTCTTTGTATTAGGTGAGTTAAATTTTCAGTTTAGTAATCCCGTTCGATTTCCCGTAGAAAAACCAGATGCAGACAACAAATAGGGTGCAAGAAGTATTTGCTCAGTCACGGAGCACTCGCTCAAATATTGTTTCCGTAAATTGGCTTTTAATTGCATTTATCTTATTGTCCAATATTTTCCTAATGTTTTCTTGATATGTATAAGGTACAGTATGAAAATATTGGTCAAATAAAGTGAGCCAAGAAGAAAAACATCTCAAGCACGCTAATTTTTTGAGGACCAATTTGCCGTCTGGCTATGTCTAAGCAAACCAAAACTAGAAGCTTATCCACTAATTCAAGAACTAAATTTTATCTGCTTCTATGTAGAATGTATAATCGAATTAGATGGGTAATATTTATTGATAAGAAATGTTCTCGTTGGGAGATATTTTTCCATGATAAATATCTTCAAAGATTTGCGCTATAGATGATAATAAATGTTCTTTTTAGTGTCTTTCGTCATTGCTGAAAAGCACTATTATCAGGGAAGAATTGGCTAAACCGATTTCAACCAAATTTGGTATATAGAATATTCACATAAATTAATGACCAAAATGGCATATTTGGACCGATCTCAGCAGGGGTGCCACAATTGCAAAGTTGAACTTTTCGGTAATTATGAATTTGGAAGGAACTGGCAAAAACGATTTCAACGAAATTTTGTATGAAGTAGGAATGCAACATAAAATAACAAAATCAAGATGTTTATTATAGATATAGAAAGCAGGGCTGCCACAATAATGGAAAAAACCATTCTTTTACACGTATTTGTGTTGAACTCTCCGCATCAATTTTAACCAAATTTATTACTTATAATATATACAAAACCATATTAGCATACTTATACCAAATCAGCCAAACAAGGGTGCCACAATTACATATTAAACTCTTTCAGTAATTAAGGATTCGAAAGTAATTGGCTGAACGGATTTCAATTAAATTTTGTATATAAGATTTGCAAACATACCATAATGAAATCAAGAGGCGGAGCTAAAGAGCAGGGCTAATATACTAAAAAGTAAAATGTTATTTCTTTTATTTACACATTTTTAGAGAACTGACCTCTTGGACTTTAACCAAATATAGTATATATAATCTTCATATAAATAAATAACAATAATATTGTATTTTAACCGGATCGACTAAACAGGACTACCACAATATCAAGGTTAAAATTTTTCTGTAATTATGAATTTGGAAGGTATTGGCTGAACGGATTTCAAATACATTTCATTTGTAGGGCGAGTATAGAATGGGAAAACGAAATGATTATGTTTAGAACGGATCAAAAAATCAGAACTACCACTATATAAGGAAAACTAATTTTCTGATTTCAAAGCAATACATTAGTATACGATTTTACTAAGGCGAATTTGACGAAAAGCACTTCTGTGCCACAAGAAACCAGTGTACACCCACACATCTTTAAAGATATATTTTAGTTAAACTTTTCTTGCTCCATAATATGAAGCATGTTTACAGCAAGAAAATAATAAAATTATAGAAGATTTATAATTGAAAAATGCAATGTTTGGATTGATTCGGCGCATACAGACTCCAATAGTTGCCTCCTTGTTGTAATAATTTGACAATAACGATTCACTTATCATGAAACGTGTCTGCAATATAATGCATGGAGCGGAAAAAAATATAATAAAAGTATGATGTCGTATTCGTTTGAATGCACAAAATATCACTTATTTCTATGCAATATTCTTTCTAATAAGTATATGATTTCTATAATTTTCACAAAAAAAACCTATGTGCAATTAGCAGAAGCTGTGCTTTTTGAGTCATTGCAATTTGACTCGAAGTAGTTCACTTACCCGAAGCGTCCTTTATATCACGTCCACGCACATCGCAGGTCTCACCTTAAGGTAAAATAATTGGCCACATGCGCATCAAGTGATATCTCTGCATGAAAAGTGAACGTCGTTTTACCAAGTCTTAGAGATTTAGGCAACCTCGCGGTGCGTCGCATAATCTAATCCAAACAAGAATAATTTAAAAACGCTTTATATGATTAAGTTTTTTATACTGTTAATTATCTGAGTGGACATTTTCTATTTGCCTGAATTAAGGCCCATTAAAAATTTGGTGACAGTTAGCTACACACAAAAATATACAAAGAGAAATATATTACTTGCTCATTTCAATATTTATGTGCAATAACACAAGAATAACATATGAATTTGAGAATTTTAAATGCTCATATTAGTACCTCACTGGCATCGTAGTAGTCATGAAATCAACGAGGTCCCCTCCGTTCGCCGAACTAAAAAACGAACCTCCAAATCCATCGTCTTCAGTTGCTTACTACAAATTAAAAATTTAGAAATTTTAGTTGTTTAATTTTTATACATTTTCAAGAGTAATTCTAAATCGCCATTTCTTTTCTTTAGAGATTCACACTATGCAATATTTATATTATCAATTAACATCAAAGACTTGCTATTTTTATGCGTTCTTTGCACGAAGTGAACGTATATAGGGGAGGTCGTTACCGTCCATCCGTCCGCATGTTAAAACTCGGGAACCACTGAACATATTTTAATGCAATTTGGCATTTGGGAGTTTTACTAAAATTGGTAGATTAATTCCAATTTTGGTTAAAATTGGACCATAATTACCACCACTTTACATGAAGAACTACATGTAGTTTACAATGTTCCTCTGTTTAAACTCAGGAACCGCTTGACATACTTTGATGAAATTCGATATTTGGGAGTTTTACTAAAATTTGTCTACCGATTCCAATTTTGGTTAAAATCGGACAATAAAAATAACAACTTTACTTAAGGACTTAAGTGTATTTTACAACGTACGTCGGTAGCTTCTCGTTAAATATTCATCTGAGCGAAAAATATTGAGAACACTGTGAAATCTTAAACAACGTATTTAAAAACTCTGTGTACTCCGACATGGAGTACACATTTGCAATATTGTTCATTTTTTATATTAATGTGTAACCAATAAAAAAATGAATTTCATATATCCCCATTTATGGCGTTTTCGTTTTCATCTATCATCTATTTATGCTCAAAATTAAATTAACTGCGCAAAATTTACGACGACAGTTAACATGCTCCATATGTATTCCTGCTATAACAGGCTTCTGGGGACGTTGTGTTGGTAAGTATAATATATAAGAGTTAAACCAGTTTCTCAACCGGTGGGTCTCAAAGGAACTTGAGGTGGGTCGGGGAAAGATTTTTAAATAGTCCATTTTGATACATTTATCCATTTTAATGACTTTGCGATAAAATAGTTAATGATCTCATGATAGTACATTGTGCGCCCTCTCTGGACTCATATATACTATCTACTGCTTGAGGAAATTAATATACAGATAATAGATGTGTCCCAGGTAAACTCTGAATGCAATTGCTTTCATATTTCGAAATATAACAGCAATAAATGTGCGACCCATTCCAGCGGAAGCAATTGAAATCCAGAAATATTTTTAGAAATTCTTTAGTTAGAACTTTCGGTGAATCCTTTCTCTTTTTCGTAGATTCCCTCAAAAATTCAATCATAAATTTAAATATTTTGGAGTATGACATCATGATACGCAGCCATTCCCAGAAATTTCTTCAAGTCCGTTCGACGACAGCAACAAGCACCAAACAAAACTCTCTGACATCGACACCAACTCTGGCCGCTGAAGCGCCTTTATCTGATGTAGTTGTCATGAACGCCCTCGAGATAAAGGACGCTGGTTCGTGCCTCTCCAAGGTCACGACCACATTCCCTAGTCACTCTATCTCTTTCTCTCTCTCTGTCGATTCATGGCAGAGTTCCCCTCGACACTCACGATCTTCGCAATCGAGATTAAAGTGAATCGGAAAATATCACCAACGCATAACACCTTTTTTCTGCTCGTTCCCCGCCCTCGGAGAGCGACCCCTTCTCGAGAGCCCATCTCGAAATTCGCACTCTGCTCCCCCACTCCTCCTTAACCACGCCGGCTGCTACTCGCCAGCCGCTCGAAAGGGCAGCGGGCACGAATCCGGCGAAAGTGGAATTATTTCCATGGTCGCCCGGCCTCCTGTTAGTGTGATTTGAGAAGACAGCGCAAAGTCGGCGTTCCGTCCTTCGGAAGGGATTTTAGGCCGTTGGCCCCCTTGGTGCTCATCGTTAAGAGTAGGCTAATGCCGGCATCGGGTTTACCTCCTCCCTCGTGATTGTGTTTGGAGTGGAAAGAGTTATGCCTATAAAAATCCAAGAGGTTGATTAGCCAGAAACGCACACACACACACACTCCTGCTTAATCAGCCCCGCAGCCGAAAGAGGCTTAAGCAGCGAGCGTGGCATCGGATCGGTGACATCGGTCGTCGGAAGAGCCGCTTCGTTTCCTCGGGAGCGGAGGAAAAAATCGAAACTCGGACGATTTCTTTTCGTCGTTCGTCGAGATAACGCATAAATTACGTCGGAGAGAGAAGAAATGGAAGGGGCCCTTCGCATCTGCACCCCTTCCCCCCCTCCCTTCCTCCTCCCGCCTACCCCCCTCTCTCTCACTCCCTCTCTAGGGTTAAATGTAAGAAGGAACTATATAGTCTCAATTTCGCCCTAAATAAAGTCGTTTGTCTGTCTCTCCCCCTCTCTCTCTTTCCCACCCTCCCTCCCTCTCTCCCCCCCTCCATCTCTCCCCCCACCCTCCCCCCACCGCGACCTTCTTCCTATAACCTCTTCCCCCGCCGCATCGCCCGCACCCTCTCCCTCTGACAAGAAGAGCCGCTCTCGCACTTTCCCGGAGTTCGAGGGCGAGCGCCATCGGTCGCTCGGAGCCACGGCGACGGCCTCTACGTCTCCTAGGGGATGGAAAGAGAGGAAGGGGGCGGTTGGGAGGGGAATCGGAGGGATTATAGTTGAGTAGCCGGGAGAGTATAGGTAAAGGGATAGGGAGGAGGAGAATGGCGTTGCGAGAGAAGAGGGAAAGGGCATCGGAGGAGAGAGGGTAAATGGCGTGGGTGGAGGGTGAGGGATGGAGGAGGTGAAGGGAGAGGGGGAGTGGTGGAGGGGATAAAGAGAAGGGAGAGGGGATGAAGAGAAGGGGGAGGGGATGAAGAGGAGGGGGAGGGGATGAAGAGGAGGGGGAGCGGTGGAGGGGCTGAAGAGAAGGGGGAGGGGTGGAATGGGTGAAGGGGAGGGGTGGAGGGGGTTAAGGGGAGGGGGAGGGTCGGAGGGGGTGAAGAGGAGGGGGTGAGGTGGAGAGTTGAAAGGAAGGGGGCGAGAGGGAGGGGGTTAAGAGGAGGGGTGGAGGGGGTGGAGTGAAGGGTTGAAGGGGAGGGGGTTAATGGAAGGGGTGGAGGGGGTGAAGAGGAGGGGGTGGAGGGGGAGGGATGGAGGGAGAGGGGGTGGAGGGGGAGGGATGGAGGGAGAGGGGGTGAGGGGAATGAATAGGGAAGGGTGGAAATAAACGTGATTGCGGGAGCTGCATTTCCTCGTGATTCGTAATGAAGGGGCACTATGAATCCGGGAGTTTATCCGCTAACTCTCGAGCATGGCGCCACGGTCGATTTCGTTTCCCTCAAAATATCCCATATTTAATTACTCTTTAACGAGACACGCTCATACATTTAAGTTGCACGTACATATGATGAAATTCTGGAAAGTAGTGGCAAAATTATGCCGCCCGGCAAGTAGAAGATCCGGGTTCGACACCTAGTCAAGGCAGAATTTGTCTACTGCCTTCCAGAATTTCTTTTAGTCCAACAAGCACCTAATTTAATATCATCACTTTCTTCCCTATTCATATAATGTTCAGTTGTAGACTAATGACAAAAAGCTAAGACGTCTATCCTATCTTTGTCACAAAATTAAATTTAACAATTGATAAGATTTCTCTGAAATTTATTACTATATTTAAAATTGGCTATTTTTAAAACATCTATCATGTTCTTTACCTTGTCTTTCAAATATAATTAACGACTAATAAAACTGTTTATACTCTTTCTTTAGATTCCAAACCATAAGATTTTCGGAAGTTAGAATAGTATGCAGAAAGCGCTTTGAAACATTACGGAGTGAGCATTCAAAATTCTGCTCGCTCAACGAAGCATTTAAGATGGTCCAAATGATCAAAACTTATATTACTTTTCCATCGCATTTGCTAAAGTGGAGATATTAATACGGAAATGCCTTATAGTCGGTGAATGTGTCCAAATAAATATCACGTCGCTAAAATGAAAAGCGGAAATTTTCACAATATCCATTCCAAGTTTTGTTATAACAAGGGATAGGAGCTTCTCAAACCTCAGCACTTCTCATTACTTACATTATGTTACTTTCGAATCATTGTTTATTGCGCCTCTGTGGAGCAGCAGAATAATAGCAATCGTAAATAGAAATAAAAAAATTCTCGTCAAATAGGGCAATCAAAAAGGCACCAATGAGATAGCCATAAAAAAGAGCCGCAAACACACGCACTCCATCAACAACTGATTTACAGCGAATGTCCTGTGTTCTCTCTCTCTCTTTCTCTCTCTCTCTTTCTCTCTCTCTCTCTTTTTCTCTCTCTCTCTAGACTTTTGCATAATACATTTTAAAGGCGGTTGACCTAACGCATGATTAAAAACGTTCTGAAACGACGCAAATCGGAGGTAATGAGAGTTCGGAGGGCGATCTAAACACCGGAGGGTGGGGAGGAGGGAGGAGAAGGGTGGAAGGGGGAGAATATAATGAAGGAGGGGAGGGGGCGTGGAGTGAGTGGTTTGGAGGGGGCGTGGAGGGAGTGGAATAAGGGAGGACCAGGTGCAGCGCGAGGCCTCCCTGGTCCACAGGTCGAAAGTTGCGCAGCCACCAAGCCCGCGTGAGAGAGATAGGAGAGGAGAGGTCGCGTAGAGTGGAACTTTCTGAATGAGGAGGGGAAAGAGGAGAAGGGAAATGGGAGTGGGGTGATTGGGGAAAGAAGGAAAAGAAGCGCTGGAGATACGCAAAGCGAGTTACTCGTGAGGGGTATGGCACGGTCCGAGGGAGAAAGAAAGAGAGAGAGAGCTGGTGTTTGCGATGCGATGAAGAATAGGGAGGCGTATGGTGAGAGTTTTTGCACCGATGTGAGCGCCACGACGGGGGTGAGGCGGCGGCGAGATGAGGCGATTTTTCGGGAGAAGAAGAAAAGGGGATGTTACGCAAACGGTGACCGGGTGGGTGGGTGGAGAGAGGAGTGAGTGGAGAGGGAAGTGGGAGGAGGAAGCGAGGGATGAAGACGGAGCGGAGGATATCGGCAGAAGCGGGGGCGACGCGACAAAAATAGTGTAATTCTTCCATTGAAATCAGCGCTTCGTAGTCGCTTCTGCATACGTCATTTGTTTAATTCTTTATTTGCCTTCATTTGACAGCAATTGTTTTCTGCTAATCGAATTATAATGTGTTTCACTTAGGATTCCTGGCTTTCTTACAGTGATCGAGGAAACTACTGTAGTTATAAAACGATTGAGTGAACCATTTAAGATACGAAGTATATGTACGTTTGAAGTGGTAATTTCAAGTATTTTTGTTTATAAACAATCGCTTTGCTCATCTGTTGGATTAAAGCCATTATGCGAGCACACATATTTGATGTGTTTTCTTTATATAAATAAACCATCAAATTTGTACAAATTGGAAAATTTTGAATTTTTTGTTACATATACTTGCTTTTTTAATTTAAAAACATAAAACAATCGAGAAAATTCAACAAATTGTTTCATCGTATTATTTGGTAAAATAAAAATTGTACTTACATAGTCATTTGCAGAGAAATATCTATCAGAAAATTCATTTAAATCTCTTCTTGCAGTTTTTGTTAACATATTAAGAAATTACTATCAATGCCCTCATGCCAAACTTCATCTTCTATTCAGTGTAGAAAAACTGCACATAATACCCAAATATAGCAGATTAGTGGTGAGATAGAGCTGCATAGTCTTTATTGGCAAATAACGATCTTATTATGTGTCATATTTCATTGGAAAGGATTCCTGTCCTTTTATAATAATTACATCGCTACAGGGAAGAAAAAGGTGTTCTTCTATAGTAAAAATCAATATTCAGAATAACGTGAATCAACAACGCTCATAACGACCAAAGGAAGACAAAAGGCAATGTCCAAGAATTGCCTCAGTTGTCCGACTGACCTCAGACGGACACCACTCTTAATGTGTCAGAATCTTTTGGTTAGCGCAAACATTGTTTACAAAACGGGGAATCGGTAGAGTAATTTTTATTCTTTAAGTGAGAGAGAGGGGGAATGAGTTGAAGAGAAAGCTTTCCTGTTAAGGGACAGGAAGAGAACGGGGGTACTCGGAGAGATGCGGTGAAGATATTAACTATGGTTAATTCCACGGTTCAGAAAGTCGGACGACGATTGACCGGTACTGTTCCATCCGAAACATAGACATATCATATGAAAGGTATTTAAACTTCAATTGGTGTCCTTCTCGACGATATCTTTAGAGGAAATTTATGGATTTGTCCTTTTGCAATCCCATTCCAACGCGTATTACGTTTTCTTAAAGCGATTCACTTATTTCCGTATGAGTAGGTTCTCGTAAATGAAATGACACTTAAAATCTTAGGAGCGACTCATAAACAAGCAGTATATTTAGTAGATAACTGTTTCAAATGCATGTAATTCATCAAAATTTGTTGTTTTCTAATTCGAAGATTCATTCAACTCCAGCAAGCAAAGAATTTCATAAGTATATATAAACTGAATAGAATAGAATTTTATTGATACATTACATTTGCATGGTTTCAGTACAAGTCTGTCAGTAAATAGGTGTCTCGTCAAATACATACATACATGCATTAACTGTTACACGTTACACATACATTACAATATATTAGGCGTCGGTGTAAAAATTATATACTTAAAATAATCAACTCAGTATTTCAGTATAAGTAACGAATCTATGAATTTTATAAATGACCTAGTGACCCATAAATACCTCAATGTCAATAAATATGCTAAAGTAACTTGCATTGCAAAATTTTCACAATCTTTACAAAAATAACAAGATATTTTTGTATTGATGGGATTCTAAATCACAACTATTCACTTAATCAATTATTTGCATAATTTTGTTGAATCATAATACCTTTATATCGTTTTAAAGAATATTAATAACACTATATTCTTCCCACACAAACACACACATCTATCGTATATGAGATTAACATAGTCAAAAATCAATTTGCTTATCCAGTGTAATAAATACCAATGTACGATATATTGTGTCATATTTTGTTTTAGAATATGTCTGATAATCTCAAACATTCAAAATTCAAGAGTAAGGTTAGAAAAGTAGTTTCACAGTAGCTTCATGAGGTCACATCTTTATTCAGCCAAGTACTGCTAACGGCATGGCCATGGCAACCCAGTCAATCCGACCATAATGTTGGTCATAGACATTCTTAAGTCGGGCACTTTTCACATGTCCGTACGCATCGTTGTTGCTCAGAGGAGTAATGCTCGTAAACAAAACGCCAACGCAAATGACTGTTCTCCCGACTAGTTCTCTCGCTCAGTCCCTCTGACTCTGGTGACCGCCTTCACCTCTTCTCCTCTCCCCTTCAACCTCCATTCTTTCCCAGTCACTTGCTCCCACCGCTTCCTTCTCCGGCCACCCTCACCCCCCACACTCTTCCAACTTCAAACCCCCTTTCACCGGCAGCCTCCCCTCCCGCCTCCCTTTTGCCTTTCCCCTCCACTTCCTTCGCTTATAAAAGAGAGATCGTGGACCCAAAGCCGGCTTCGTTCTGTGTCCCCCGTCCAAGCGCCCGGAAGTGATTTCAACGCCTGCATCGCACGATCGACGAAAAGAGAACCTGGGCGGCCGAAGCAGCGTCTTTTAGAGGCGCCTTTAAGGAGACGGTGACGATTTCGACAGAAGCACGAGGATGGGGAGCCAGTGGGCGTCGCGACGTCCGTTGATCGGGGTGCTGGCCTTCGTCTTGAGCACTCGTGAGTAGAATCGGAGGGCTTTACAGAGTTAACGCAGTGTGCCAACAACTCCTAATGGAATGCAGCTCCGGATATGGAAGTTTTTATTATCCTCGTTTCCAAGCACTATCATTTATGCTAAGTGGACAACTCTTTCACTTTTTCACTTGTTCAGAGAGCCATTAATTTATTCGCATCTTCACTTTCTAGATGGAAACATGAATATAATATATATATATATATATATATATATATATATATATATATATATGTAAGCATAAATTGACATTATTTTTCTCTGAGAAATACAAAACTCGGTTTTTCATTACTTTCTACCGGAAAAATTACAAATTTTGGTTTGGAAGAATGTTAATTCCTACTTTTTCCAAAATAATTGTAAGCCGGATATTTAAGGAGTAAATATCTTTTGAGTGAAAAAATACAAGCAAAATTAAAATAAACCTTATAAATCGAAATAAATCTAAATTTATCTTTCCTTCTTATCATTAATCTACAAAAACATTTATGGAAATTAACTTTAAAAAACAATCCAAAATTAGGAACTTACATTTCGTAAATCTTATAAAAATACTTTAGATGAAGGGTATTATGATTAAAAGTGATTTCATGTGTTACAGTACAAGCGAACGGCAGGAATAACGATTTATTGGTACAGCATCAATAAAAATATTTCCAAAGTTTTTCTTTAACTTTCTTCAAATCACACAATATTCATCTCTTGAAGAAAATTGGCCCAGTTCTCCGAAAACTTTCAGATATTTAAATAGTTTGCCACAGGATAACCTTGGAACTAAGCGTATAAAATTGCACGTTTAAGATGTTTAGAATGACCAATTAATAGTTTAATCATAAATTCCATTAATGTTGCTTCTGCTGAGTTGGGTAAATTGTAAGAAAGACAAATTTAACTGAATAACCTCAGCGAGTTATGATATTGTTCATAGATTCGTAAATCTTTATTAAGGGCTATTCACAAAGCTATAAATAATGCGTAATAAAAATACCAGAATATACCAGCTTTATTACCGCTGAATCTAAATCTCTCAAATTGAACAAATAAAAAGTAAACCGTCCCTCTCTCTCCCTCTCTGACGGTTGACGCCTCTCTATCTCACGTAGAACTCACTTTTCCAAGGCGAAATAAACTCGTCGTTTGATGATTTATGAATCGTCCGAGTGCTTCCTCATTAATAACAACAGCCTCCTCCTAACGCAAGCAGGCTGACGGTGAGAGTGAAGTGAGAGTGTTCCATTGTCAGTCCTCGGTTGCCGGTGCTTGCGCATAAATACACAGTCACGCTACGAAACGTGCGCGTGCAATGTGACTCCGAAAAAGGGAACGGTTCCTCCTCTTCCCTAGCAACGTCCACTGCTCGGAGAATTTGAGGAGCATTCTCACGCGCCCTCAGCAATGCACTGGAAACCACTGGGATACGCAGCATCAGCGTCATAACAAAGGAAATTAGGCGGAGATGAATAGCGAAAGAAGATTTAAAAGCGACGCATGCGATAGTCGGCGTAAGACAAAAGTGTTCGACGGAAGGTTCATGCGTCCGATTCCAAGGCACGGATGGCGTACGTGGGACTAGGATTAGAAAGCGAGGAGGCTGAGTGATGGTGTAGGAGGGAGAATTGGGAGGGGGAACTGGAGGGAAGGGGGAATTAGAGGAGATGGGGAATTGGAGAGGAGGGGGAAATGGATGGGAGTGGGAATTGGATGGGAATGAGAATTGGATGGGAGGGAGAATTGGAGGGGAAATTGGAGGGAAAATTGGAGGGGAAATTGGAGGGGGAATTGGAGGGGAGGGAGAATTTGAGAGGAGGGATAATTGGAGGGGAAGGGGAATCGAAGAGGAATAGGAGGGAGAATATGCCTAATGAAGGATTAAAGGGATCAGCTAATGTTATATTCTGGTTGAAGCTTTGGAATTTTCATAAACAATACACCTTAATTAATCTTTCTTTCGAGAAATTCTTTTGAGACCCAAAAGCGGTGATGTCTTATCTCGAATGTGCAAACATTATTTTTTATCGTGAAGAAATGAATAAAATTCTTAAATACACAGGATGATTATTGCGACGAATTTTATGAAAGTAATTAGCGGTTAAGCATTTTTTAAATTCACGGTGCTAAGCGTAATCATGTAGAACTGTTCCATGATGAACAAATAAAATAACAACTTTGCATATCAATATTAAAAGAGTGGAAAATACAGTTGTTAAAGTTGTTATTTTATTTGTTCGTTAGCATGTTTTAAACACTTCAATTGAATCTGAATTTGGATGGTTTTATACTCCAAGAAAGAATTTTTATGCTTAGACTATTTTTATTAAATAATATATATGATTGCAGATTTTTGTTAATACGCTAGTACGTTTACAAGATAACACGATAAAGAAGTTTGAGATAAATATTCACATGAACGGATTTTATTAATGAAATTTTACAATTAATGCAGTTTCTTAACAGGATCTTAATCGTACTCCCACATATGTTTTAAAAAGAACAGTTTTTTCCAGCAACATTTTAGAAATCCAATAACCGGTATAATATCGATGAAAGTTTTCTTTTAATATAGAGTAATTGAAAAAGAAATCGCATTTATATAATACCTCGGCCATCAAAGGCTCTACCGTCGAGAGAAAAATAATTTAATGGCTAAAATAGACAACCAATTAAATCAATTGGAATTTTTATGGCTTAAAAATACATGTGATTCGACTATATTATTGGTTTAGTTCATTAAATGTTAATGCAGAAATAAACGTAGCCTTATATGTTACATTAATTGTTGTGAAATTAAATCAAGTAAAATATTTAAATATCGTATTATTTTTGTGGTTTCGTAAAGATACTTCATTCGACTACGCCTTCGCACAAAGCTAACATATCCTAAATAATACTATATGGCGCTATCTATTTTATACAATTCTCCTCCTTCGCATTGTAATCATGGAGGCCTGTGGCCGAAGGATCGTTCCTATTTTAGAAATGGATGCCAAACCTTGCAAGCAAGGTCACCAGCCATACAACTTTTCGATTCGAGATTTCGGGGAACTTGGTCCCCGAAGTGCCAAAAATAAGGACGATGCCTCTTCTTGAGACAATGGCGGGAGGGGAGCCCATCTTGTTTTCTGTCGCTAGGAGTCTCGGAGAAAGCGAGAAACGCGGATTAGAGATCAAAGATGCGTGTGTATCCGATGTATGACGCGTTTGGGACACTGGTTGAGATTAGCGTCAATAGTCTTCCATAAAAAAGTCGGGGAAGGTAGGTGAATGCTTAGGCAAATATAAGCCGTTGGCAGCAACTCCGCAGTAATCCAGCGGAGGCTTTACCTTAAGAAAAAACTATACCTTCAAGGTGCAGAAAGTATTGGCAAACGATATAACGGTATGCGACTTAAATAATGGCTACCACTGAGAAAATCAAGGCCGTTGCCGGTAGAGGTCATCGGAGCGCATTCTCACTGCTATCTCGCCCAACAGGCGACGCAAATTCGTGGCTTTCCGAAATCTCTTCTGTATTATAACACTATCAGCTGTAATATACCGATTAACCGTTTGTTAATCGAAGCCAGTTCCATGGAAAGAGAACTCCTTTCCCATTATATGGACACAAACTCGTCGCCTACATTTCCGAAATCGCTGCACCGCTCGAGCGCATTTAGAAAGCGAGTTGCCGCGTACAAACAATCGAAGGCAGTCGATATTAGTTCCACGTCTGCATTAAAAATACTGAATTATTTTTTCAATGATCTTAAGATCAGAAAAATTAATCGGAGCACCAGTGAGTAAGCGCGTTAATATTAGACCTAATAACGAGAAGGGGTAGGTCAAATAGATAAAGGAATGGAAGAAAATGGATGGAGAGGGCGAAAGGGGGAAAATGGACAAAGTGGGAGTGGAGGACGAGGGCGCGGAGGGAAGGCCATAGTTGGTGCGGGAGAGAAATCCCATCGCTTGGATGGAGGAATCGAGACGGCGGCCGAGGGAGGTCTGAAAGGAGACTGATGGGAAGCTGAAGGGAGACAGAAGGGAGGCTGAAAGGAGGCAGAAGGGAGGCAGAAGGGAGGCTGAAAGGAAGCGAAGGCACTCTTGCAAAGCCACCCACCCCAGAGCGGAATTCGCAGGCAGTCGCCATGACCTCAAGAGCCGCTTTTCACCTCCCCAGTCGTTATTTTATCTCCAAGTACGATGTTATCTTTATATTGCCGTTTTACACATATGGTCAAGGACATTCACATCTCTCTGTGGTTTTTGTACGAATTCTACCGACGTGGTATATTATTAAAAATTTTTCGCAATATTCAACAAAATCACTGACACATTTATATGATTTTATCTCTAGTGTTTTATTGCTGTAAGAGTTTCATTGTTCATTCATTACACCTTTATGAATATAGTCTTATATGCCTGTGAATTAAATGGAGATACATTGAACTGTCAGAAGCGTAGAATGCGCATTTAATACTCCAAAATATGTACTCGTGAATACAAGGTGTACGAATAAAAAATCCTCAAATTTAAATGGAAACAGTGAAAGTGCAGGAAACTCAACTACGCGTCTGAAATAATATCTCCGAACATAATATCGAGAAGATATTTAACCAACCGAAAGAATCACCGTTAAAATGTTTACTATTGTTCCGCATCATGAAGTAGACTGTCATTAAATACCTGATCCAATCTTGTACACGTACAGGGCACTTTCGAATTGAAACTGTTTATAGAATGTTTCCTCGTATCAAAAGCGTACCCATGCTATACATCGCTGTACGTTTCACATCGATAAATAAACTCTCTGCAGCTGGATTTCATAATTAGCGCAATAAACTTCCTCGAATTTCTGCTGACGCCTCGTTTTCCATCCGAATTCTTATTTTTCCTCGTTCACCACGGCAGCATAACTTTCATATACTTTCATCACTTAATGACCTCCGAAATGGGCCATTCCACTTTCCGCGGCTGCATCCGAGGTGAGTGCGTGGGTCTGAGTGCGGCGAGGGAATGGGATCGCAGGGAACAAAGGCGAAGCGCTCTTTTAGATATCCTCCCCAAGAGAGACAGAGAGCGAGAGAGCAAAGGGAGGAAGAGAAAGAAAGAGAGATACTATGGAAAGTAAGAAAGGGAGAGAAAGAGTGTAAACGCTGGGTATGGAAGGGGAAAAATAATTACAGTGGCGGCGACGAGCGATCGGAATGTGGACCGGGAGAGTGAAGCGGAGAAAGGGCGTTTTTGGAGCACCGCCCCTCAATTTCTCATCCAGCTGGATTCGACCTCATCACTTATGCAGCTCTTTTTCCGTCTTTCGCCCTCTTCTCCGATATAGATGCACCGGATTCTCTTATTTTGGCGCCAGTGTTCTCAATTCGTCAGAGAAATACAAGCGCCCTTCCGCGCTCTCCGAATACCTTCTTCCGACCAAAGCGAAGACAGCCATCGATCCGAGGACACATTTTTTAATTTGGGTTGGAAAGAAATAAAGTAGGGATGAATGCGATGGAGATGAACGAAATACGCCATGAGATTTCAGGCATGATTTTAATCAAAATCTGTTACATTTCCATATAGAGAAGCCAGAAGCGCTTCGCAGTAGGATTTTAGTCTTAATCGTCATTAATCTACATCTACAGTTTACCCTGCAAGTCACCGCAAGGGTGTGTGGCAGGGGGTGTATTAACACCAAGGGGAAAACTCCAAAATTAGGCCTTGGTTTACGCCCCTACGCGAGGTTACTTTTGATCGCAAGTTTTATTCTGCTCAGCTATCGTTCTAGGGAAAAATGAGCCTTTGTATCTCTCTGTCCTACAGGCTATCTCTCTTATTTTACGAGGATGGTCCATTCTACCGATATAGGTGGGAGTTCTTATTATTTCTTTGACGTCGCTGGAGAAAGTACTCGTTCTAAATCTTTCAAGAAGTTTTAACCTAGCACGTGATCGACGCTCAGCTAGTGATTCCCATCCTAAGTCCTGTATCAAGCCTGTAACGCTTATATTTCTATCATAACAATTTTTGACGAATCTAGCAGCTTTTCGCTGCACTTTCTCTAACTCGGCGATTAAACCTTTCTCGTACGGATCCCATATGCTCGACGCATACTCTAGCAGCGGTCTAACTAAAGAAAAGTAACATGTCTCTTTGACTTTTTCTTCGCGTTTATCTACTATCCGTTTGATGAATCCTAGTTTTTGCTTAGCTTTCCCGGATATATTTCGTATGTGTGTGTCCCACGAGAGGTTACTTGTTAAAATGACACCTAAGTATTTGACGGATTCGGATAATTTTAGATGTACGCCTTCTATACTGTAATTCATCGCCTCAATTTCTTTGTTTCTCCAGAATCTCATGACGGAACACTTACCTAAGTTCAGCTCTAATTGCCACTCTTTACACCACTCGAGAATTGCGTGTAGGTCGTTAGAAAGTAATGCTTGATCAGCAGGACTGTTAATCTCTCTGTAAACTACCGTATCATCCGCGAATAACTTGATTTTACTAGTAATAACATTATCTAAGTCATTTATGTATATAAGGAATAATATGGGACCGATGACACTTCCCTGTGGAACGCCGGAGGACACGCTGACCGAATCTGATTTAAATCCATTTATGACTACCATTTGTTCCCGATCATTGAGAGTCCCTGATCCACTCGATTATCTTTCGATTTATTCCACAGGCTTGTAATTAATCGGATAGAGTTAGACATGTGACAAATAATATAGGTCCGTGGCACTTTCATTTTTGCGGTCGTAGTAAATATCTATCAATCTAAGACGCTGAAGATGAAAATAGGTCCAATACTCGCAAAACGCCTGAAAAAATCAGATGCACATTTCTAACGCAAAGCGGTCGTCCTCAGTGGAAATACGTCGATCGGCCATTTTAATAAAGAAAATTCTTTGAAATTATCGTTAGACGGCAGCATTGCAGGTGAAATGTGTAACAGTTTTTTTTACAACTTTGTTGTGTCTTTTGTAGCTATCTTCATCGTCTATGGAAGTATAGCCAAAAGGAGAGCTCAAAATTTCATTTTTGAATGCTTCATTCCAGAAAGTGATCAATTTATAAGAACTACAATTTAATATTAATTTTCTTTTTAATAAAATTGTATTATTTTAGCCAGAAAATAGATGCTTTATGCAACTCCAAAACGCATTCGTGTGCAGCCTAAAGTAATAAACACCAGTGCATTAAAAGATCCACGAAACGAACGAAGACAGCTTTGAAAAGATACGACCCGAGTCTCAAAGTTCTCCTAAAGAGTTAAGGAAAGCAACTAGATCAAATCCACATTCCACCTCATGAGTCAAGAGAAGATAAAATGTGGGAGAAAGGAGAGAGATGAGGCTGCTGCCAGGGAAAGAGGGGCGCTTCATTAGTGGCAAACGAGGGCAGAAGGGGCGCAGGAAAAGGGGAAGAGAGATCGAGAGGTGGGGAAGGCGGTGGTCAGAGGATGCGGCGCAGCGGGACCAGCTCCCGAAGATGTACCTCCGAGGCCGCACTATGATAAAGGCGCCGCGACGCGGGAAGACGAAGTTACGGAAAGAGGCGCGCGGTGGAGAGGAAAAGAATGTTTCGTCCGAACGAATGCAACGTCGACGGACACCGAGGAGTTAAAAGGGCGAGAGGTCCCAGGAAATTATATCCGTAGAGAGGGCCAGGAAGATTTCCTCCTCGGTGGCGCGCTTGCAAGAAAAGAGAAAACAACCATTTATTTATACCTGCCGTACTTTCTAAAAGTGAGTTTGCGAAGCAAGACGGACGAAATTAAGCACCTACGACCTCCCTCGGGCGTCGTCGGCGCACGGTAGATTCCGACTCGGTAAAACCTCTGGTCATTCAGGATAGAGGTTATCTTTGGGAGCCCAAATATTCTCCTCGAAATGCACGTATCCTCACAACGAACATTGCTGATTTTTTAGGGTGAGAAAAGGAAGATGGAGCGAGGGGGGCCATCTTACGAGGCGAAACGTAAAGAGTCGTGCGGAAAAAAGGAGGATCTGCCGGGGGCGTGGGGGAGGAAGGAGTGAGGGGGGGAGGAGAGGTGGGTGGGGGAAGGAGAGGGGGATGGGGAAGGAGAGGGGGGTGGGAGAAGGAAAGGGGGTGGGGTGGGGGAAGAAAAGGGGATGGGGAAAGCGAACGTCGTATGCAATCGCGGAGAAGATCAGTTGAGAGCGAGGAAAAATAACGTTTTTCCGGGCGAGTGAAAGTTCACGAGGAGGCCAGTGGAAGAGGACGGCTTTCGACTGCGCTCTCTTCCACCCCTCCCGTCGCACTCTCTATCTAACCCTCTCCCCCTTCCCCTCTTCCAAGACCTTCCTCTCCGCGACCCCTTTTTCCTTCCACCACCACTCAAAGAAGCGTATAAATAGGAATAACACTAGACAAGACAAGAAAACATTCCCCTTCCTCCCTCTCTCTTTAAAAAAGGGGATTTTTTGGTCACAGTTACATTTTTCCCAACCGGAAAACCAATTCTCGCTGCCTCCTTAGGCCCATCTCTTTCATAAGCCTCATCCCATATATTAATCCGCAAAGCATCCCCCGCGCGATCCATCCTCGCCCTTAAGACCGTTGCCCACGCACGAAGCCACTAGATCCAATCCCGTTGGGCTATTCTCCCCTTTCCGAGTGAAAGTCGCCCTCTCCCTCCCTCCCCCTATCCTACCCCTCTCCTCCCCCCTCCGTCGGGTGGCATGCACCTCGCGACCTTATAAAAAAGCGCCAATCATCCGACGAATATTCCTCGTGTCACGACTCCATCCGACCTACGCACCTGGTCGCGTGCGAGTGCGTGCATGCGCGTGGTAGATCGATTAGCACGGCTCCTCCCCGGGCCTTCTTACCCTCCCCCCCTCCACCCACTCACTAACCCACCTCCCGGAGAAGATAAACGCGCGCTCTCGGTGCTAAATTGAGATGTGCCAACGCGAATCTGAACAGGCTGACATTTTAAGACCGGTCCGATTGTCTGCATCTATCATTTAGTCATTTGGTGAACGCTTAGTAATATTTAATAGGGATCGCACCACCCAAGCGCACCGGGGTTTGAATTACCACATTACCAAACAACCTTTAGGATGAAAAATCAAAGGCAACATCCAAGAAACGCCTTTCTCTCATACCGGTCCACCAGGTTCCATCACTCCGCTCCGGCGACCGCCATTTCCTCCTCTCTCTCCCTCCACTCCCCTCTCTCCTACCCTTTTCTTTCATTCCACTCCTCTCTCTCCCTCCTCTCTCTCTCCCTTCCCCTCCTCAGATTCTTATGTAGGTGACCTTCAAAGCCGATTTCAATCGCTTACTTTCGCCCCGCTCTTCGCCCAGATTTCGCCGCGAACGGCTTCCACGAACGCCCCGCGGGCCGACGGGTCTTTTTTCTTCCCTTTCCCTCGGAGTCTTCTTAACAATGGGCAGCCCCGGGCGTCGAAGGGGGCCATCCGAGAGAAAAGTCGCACGAATGCTGCACCCGCATGGGATCGTCATCAGATCGTCTTCTTTTTCATAATAACGTCGAGGGGAAAGTGAAAGTAGCTTTGGAAGGCGCGTTCTCCCGCGTGGGATTGGAGAAGACGATCTCTCTCCATGTGAAGGACGAACGCACGCCTCCTGCGCTCGACAAAAAATCGCCTATTTGTTTCGAAATTTATTCCTGATCACTGAATCGAGAAAACTTTTCTTTATTTTCCTTAGGTTTTCATTCGTTAGGATAGCGTTTTTTGACATTTTTGTTAGAAATGTTGAAGCGGCAGTTATATAAAAAGTAGTACGAATCATTTATTGCAATGTCACCCAAGGATCATTTTCAGAGTTAACTTGTTAGATATGTTATCATATGATAATGCAATAGTTATGGTAAAAATTGCATTCTCCTACACAGCAACAGCAAACTACATATCTCAATAACTTTGTGTGTTACTTTAGGCCGATTAACATAATTATTGTTTAAATACGTGGTTGGATGAATTAAATGAATCTCATTACATCGATAAAGATCAAAAACGCTATCGTTAGCTAGGTTTAGAGCGTGAGGGAAGGAGATACGTACCTACTGCTTAGGTTATATAATCCTACTTCGCGTTTAATGGTCGAATGCTAAAAAATTTCTTTTACTGTACCCACCATTTTATTCGACATTTCCCTTTAAAAAATCACTCGCGCTGTTAAAAATGTCTAATATGAAAAAGGTCGGATTAAAGATGCTTTCTTATGCGACAGTATTTCTTCTCAGTGGGATCTAATCCTAGTTATTCAAAGTATTTTCACTTAACAATGTTCAGTGTATTTTACTTCAATAAAATGCAAATATACATAGAAGTCGCACTCAACGAGTTACATTAAACGTTTTCTAAGCAGCTTAGTGGATTTATCCGAGTATATTACAAAAGTAATGGACAATTATCCGCTGTGTATTTATTCTGCAGGCACTAATGTATAAATGGAAGCATAAACATTGACATGCTACGCTCGAATGATGTTAGCGTGGAGTGCTAAGCATGTATTTTAGCGTTCGCGAGCTTTAATCACTTCCTAAATAAAATCAGCGAACAAAAAAATAGAAAACGATGTACCTCCTAAAAAAACGCCTAAATTTAGCATGCGTAAAGCGTCCAAATTCCTCAAATAACACCAAATACATCCTACAAAGTCGTCAAGTTTCGCCATCTGCACTTTCTCTCGGTAGAAATAGAGAGCGATTTTATATTTGCTCCCAAACGCGAATAACGCAAATCAATTATACGTCCGCCATGGAAGCAAAAACTACGCGAATGAGATTTTTTTGGGGCACCACCCGAAGCGAAATGCCTAGCCGTCCGGGTCGATGACCCATATCAAACAGCAGAAGGAAAGTCATTTTCCAAGCGCTCAGAACCTTGGCATTTTCGATGACGCACGATGAAGGGAGTACATAGGATATTTTAAGCCCTAACCAACTAACTAGCCATGTTTTTAATTCTATGGAATGGGTTTCGAAAGTGAGCGGTAGTCGAATTCGAATTGCGTAAGTCATACTTTTTCTCTCTCTCGCTCAAGATGTTTGTTCTTTACCGGTTTTCTGTCTCCCGGAAACCAATCAGGTTCCTCGTGCGTTCTCCGGCACTGTTCACTCAAACATTTAAAAGCGGCTTCCCGCAACTAATTTTCCCCGGTCGATCGAAAAGGTCTTTGGCCCCCATCGCTCCCTCGTTCCTAGCTCGCGGACACGCTTATATTAGGGGAGCCGGCCCCCTATTTGTGCGTGTTGCAACTAAGGAGACGAGGACGAGCCAATGAGAAAAAGAGAAATGAGGCGCGCGCACAAATCAACACTTCGCCTGCGGAAGACACGTTAAGCCGTTGGCCCCCTTGGTGCCCTTCGTTAAGAGTAGGCTAAAAGCCGTCACCAGGTTTATATCCTCCCTTCCTATCCGGCTATTCATTGCACTTCCTTTTAGATACCCATTGCGAGTAAGCAAGAGGTGAATCAGCTGGGAACATAACACGTGAACAGACGTGGCCCTCCATTCGCCTTGACTGGTCGCGCCCCGGCGTGGGCTTCCGTGAGGCGGCGACGGAACCACTCGGCGCCTTCGGGGAGAGTCGAAGATCCTCCCTTTCTGCCTCCGACTCGGATAGAAGCAGAGGGTCGGCAGTGAAAGAGGCGAGAGAGCGTCTGAGGGCAAGAGGGAAGGGAGAGGCAAAAGGGATGAAGACGGTCGTGTGCCGCAAATACGCGACCCTCGAGAGAAGATATCCTTGCGCCAGCGCAAATCCGCTCCGAACGGAGGTTTCTCATCCTCTTTCGAGGCGAATACAAATAGCCAGATAAACCCGAGGCAGACAAACGTTGGATCTCGGTCGACCTTCAAGGTTACGTGGTTCACGCGGTTCGGTTTATCTTCGTCTGGAAAAGATGATTCGACGACCTAAATCATTAATTGCATATACGCGTAGACTTGTAGCCAATGATTGATAAAATAATTCGCGTATCCTTAAAGGATTGCAGGTTTTTAATCCTTCGAACTTCCTAATGATCCTTAGAGAGAAAGAGCATATTGTTAAATAAATAAAAGAAATAACATTTCAAATTTTGAGATTTTTACTTAAATTATGAGGAAACTTGAATGACCTGATACTATTCATAAGAATTCTGGATAAAACATATCCATATGATAAAAGTTATTAATTAATAATTAATAGTTTAAGCCGTAATTACCTTTGCAAACGTTGACAACGCCGAGCTATAGGACCTTAAATTAAAGATAACTGAGAGTAATCCAAGAATGGAGAGTGTTTTAGATCTGAAATTTGAAAATACACTCAAAAATTTCTACAAAATGTATAATTCAAACATAAATTACCGGTTTTGACTCACGGGTTGAATCGAATTCGTGATCTAATGGTATGCAAAGTAGAAATCGCGGGCCTAAATAGGTCCTCGAAAGATAAAATTTTTGCCGCAAACGTGTAAGATGTTTGTCACGATAAAATGCAGCCAACAAGAGGTAAAATTATAATAGTATTTTCAGAATTATTAAATTGAGTTGTTTTATGATGAAAGTCTAGTCATAACATGATTCAATCTAAAAATATTTCAAAAGTGAATTTTTGTTGAGTCGCCAGCAGGAAAAGTTTGGAAAAGAATAGTTCTACACCAAATCTATCGAGCGATCTACACCCTTAGCAAGTTCTTGTTATTTTTTCTGAAAGATTCCTTTTGTCAAGAAGAAATTTAAGAAGTAAATTCGAATAAATACGCTGCTTCACCTATAAAACATCTTAAATTATCAATAAAATTGTAATCGCTATAATTTTGTATAAGGTAACACTTACTAATACTTCTCACTAGTAGTATTGCTATTGAAAAGAAACACTCGAACCACAATTAATTTTATATAAATTACTCCTCTCACTACTGTAATTGCGAAGAAAATTGTGTTCCGAAACGAGACAGACTGCGTGACTTTAGTTCTATTATGACTTTGTTATTAGTAAAATGTAAGGTATAGCGAGGAAAACGATTGGTTTTCCTTGTAATGCAATCAAACACAGAAATTGATAAAATAAAGATTCCCTTGAGCATACAACTGCGTCATACGTTACTTGCACAGAAAAATCTCCCCCTAAGGAGCAACAGCGAAAACATTAACAGGTTTTTTCTTTGATATAAATCCTCAATAGCAAATATAATCTTCGATGTAGTATTAGATTTCAATTTTTTTGAAGAGATTTTCTTACTGAAATCCTTCGAGGTTGAGAGAATATATCTCCATTGCCTCACGTTGCATCCAAAGAGGACTCACCTGCAAAGCGGTCATGAAACCGCCGTGGGAGCAAACAAACATGCGCTCCCAACATCCGCCTCAAAGAGACTCAATCCTATCTCCTCTCGCCATCGCACAGAAAGGACGTGGAGTGCGTGGGCCGAAGACTAAACAAAAGTGAAGTCTAACAACATCGAGTCAACCTTTGCTGGTGGCCCATATCGGCAGCACTAACTTACCCAACAGCACACTTCCAAAGAGGTAACTTAGCTTCCCTCTGTCATTCTCCCAGCCTCTTTCTCCCGCTCTCTCTCTCTCTCCTTCATTTCCCCTCTCTCTATCTCTCTTTCTTTCTCTATCTCCCTTGCACCCTCTTTATCTCTCTATTCCTACCAATGTCCCTATATACTGCTGATTAACGCTTTCATCTTCTTACAGCCGCCTTTTTTTGAAACATGAGTTAATAACTTTAATTTGATTCGGATTTTAAGTATATTGTATTTTTTTAATTGTTAAAAATATAAACTCTTAAATATACTCCTCAAAGAGATTGCTAAACAACTGACCTATCTTTTTCTCTCAATCTCGGAATGATTTCTCTCGTTGCCTCACATTTCGGTTACACTTCATCAAGATTTATCACATTGTTAAACCGTTCGGTCATCAAAAGCAAAGGCAAATGTATTTCTCCGTAGTTCATTGAATTCGTCTGAATCAAATTATACTCCTGAAAAACCCATCACCTGAATATGTTGCATTGAAAAGAAATACGTATATTACTTTAATACTGGATAGTTCTTTAAAATTATCAGCTTACAAATATCTATATTTTCCTAAAAGTTCACTTTTCATGGCAGACATTCTTAGCTGAAAAATTATAATATTTCAAAATAGCTTTACATATATATAAGATACTAGAAAATTCCAGCTTTCAGGGACGGAATGGCGAAAATATCTGGAGGGATTTATATAATGGATAAAATACTTTTTTTTTAAATAATATAATAATAATAAAATATCTCAATCATTATTCACAAGTAAAAAAGGAATATTTTCAGATTTCCTAGAAAATGCTCTTCTACAGCGAAAGTAGTTAGGCTTCTTAATGTTTTATTATACCTAAAGTTTGTGAACATGTATATTGATTACCTCTTTTCCTAATTTATTCACCATCCTGCATTAATAATCAAGGTGGTATTTAAATTTTATATTGCCTACTATATCACAGAATAAAAGCAAGGATACAGAATTTTTTCATGTCCCGTTTTATTGATGTTTTTCTCCGGTGAATTTCTACTAGATATAAATATTCTCACGTATTCTGTATTCCCTTTCATAAGTCTTACTTTCTAAAACGTGAAATGTGTTATTCTAAAGTAACTTGCGGTGGAAGACAGAGAATGACAAAGATAGCAAGTATTTCTTCCCCTAAATCTCTGAAATAAAAGTAATATTATTGTACTTAACAATGTTATATTATTGATGCGTGAAATACAAATGGATTTTCATGTGGAACGTGGGAAGTTTTTCTACTATAGCAATGAAGTACAAAGCATTTAGAACTCTATTAATACGTCCTCTGCTAAATTTCATTTTTCGTTCCCCCCCTCCCCTCCAACCTACCAAATTATCCCTTTATACTCACTATAATTATTTTCAGACTTTTCACTGCAATCATTCTTCGCTCGCTATAAAATCGCTGGTTAGCATTATTCGCACGCGCCCCAGCGCCATTGCCTTCTTGGACCCAAATCCCTTTTCACTTTAGGTCATAAGGACGATGTCGCAACGAGGAGCCCAAAGCATCAATCAGGTTTTCGAAGGTGGGCAGACGATTTAAGGCTCCGCCGCCATGTAATTCCCTTTTGCATGTTATGAAAGAATCTTTCCCAGCAATATTTTTTACCAAAAAGTCTCACACTGCGGGTATATTAATAATTGAAGATGTTTTTTTCTTTCGAAAGTCAACCTGGAAATTGAATTCATAAAATACCGCCCGTTCTTAAGAGAAGTCGAGAGAGAAGAATAATAAGAATACATGTTGTGGGAGAGGCGTTCCCTCGCGGTAAAATGGAACGTGCACACAAACGAAGGATGTTCGAGGAAACCTCTTCGCCTTTCGCTGAAGTCCACTTTCCTTTTCAGAGACACCAATCGTATACCACGGAACCTCTTTCTCTCAAGAGAATGTTCATCTCTCCAATTAAACTCTTTCGCCAGAGGTCCTATTCCGTTCCCTTTCTCTTCCTATCTTTCGGAACACTAAATGCACTGCTAATTCCAGACCGATGCATCGCGCATATCTATCGATATTTTCCCTAAAAGGTTGATCCTATCTTTTTGTTATTCAAAGTCCGAGAACTTTATTCCAAGTATCCCGAGACTGGATTTATATATTGCCATATATATATAGTCCCTCAACAGTAAACGTCTAAAAATGTATGTGTGAGAATATTCCGGAACTCCACATTAAAAAATCAATTTCCTGTTTGGAATAAAGATACCAATATAAGTAATTGGATGTTAAACAGGCCACATTAACTAACAACCCTTTCTTGGATTAGCATTGATAAAAAGATGGAAAATTATACTCCATAAATGGAATACACAGAGATTTCAAAGGCGTTCTTAATGGAAAATACGTATGAAACGGTATCGAAAGATTTTGCTATTCTCGAATTTTTATCCCCGAAACTATAAGTCGTAATTACATCGTCTTGGGAACTATCTTGTAGTAAATGTTGCTCTCTATTCAAATAAATTTTCTAAACTATACCTCACAGATCATGTAAAGGCGTGAGATAGAAAAACATGGATTTTAATTGTTGTTGGCCAAGAGAAACTCCTAAGAGATCGATGTAAACAAAATATGCGATGTTTTGCTAGGGATTTTCTCGAATTTTTATCTCCGAAATCATAACTCGTAATTATGTGACATCGCAGACTTTCTTGTAGTAAATGTTGTACTCTATCCAAATACATTTTTTAATCTATACCTTAGATATCATATAAGAGCTAGGGAGAGAAAAGTTTGGTATTTCATTGTTGCTTGACGGATGCCATTAAATATGAGTATAAGTTTATTAAAGTAATTATGTAAAGTGGAAGTTCTAATTGGCGGATTCGGTTAAAAATCACAATTGGGCGATGAATTTTAATAACGATTACTCATACGTAATTTAATTAAAATTCGTCCAGTGGTTTAGGAGATGAAAGTTACGACGGGCGGACGAAGCAGACGTGACCATAAGGCGTTCCGCTATTACCGCTTCGCTGGTAAAGAACGCCTAATAAAAATCGACGAGTGATGTATTGTTATCAAGCGTTCTTATAATAGCTTAGAATATCTGACCTTGGCTTCGTACAAATAGTCATTTCTCGTAATGTCTCAAATTGTCGATCAAAACAAACTTTAAATTAAAACATAGCGAAGGATAAATGAGAACGAATATTGTAAATTTCCACTAAACACAAATTTATTCGATCAGTTTCGTCCGTTAAAGTATCATTAGGTGTGTCTAGTGGAAATTTACAATATCTCTATTATAATACACAAGGTGAGGTGACTTTTGCCAAGTGCAGTTAGTTTTCAAAACCTCCTGTAGAGGGCGTGGAAAAACAGTGGATTACTGCAACCTGGCGGAACACTTAATAACTAATAGGAGTCGTGTTCAGCTTATAAATGTATATTATATTAGATAAAGTGAGATGTTTTGTTTACAGAGTTTGTATGGTTGCTAACAACAGTATATAGTGAGTAATGTTAGTAAATAAACTTTCGTGTTCGCTTCGTTTAACAGTTTACACATTGAAGCTTCACTTACGTATCGGTAAGAATTAAAATCAGAATTCTTTAAATATATCAAAAAGTACAGAAAGATTCAATGTATACAACACTCTATATTAATTTCAGTTGGTATTTAAATGAAAGTCTTACGTTATAATGTTAAATGAAATTAATATAGATGCTGTATACATATAAGTATCATTTGATTATCGGTAATTATATTTAATTTCGATTTTATTCCAATTAAAGTTACAATACACTCAAGTTCATTGAATCTGAGAGAAAACATGATTTAACTAGAGAACCAACTGTACCATTATTTAACGTAAATAAGAGGCACGTAGCGTGGGTTATGATTGGAAAATGTGAGAGATAATGATGAGTGATTTATTAATTAAATGTCATTAATAATTAAATTTATTATTGGAAGTCATTACTGGTTTTATGGCGTGAATCATTCACGTTATCCCACGTGTAAAGATTGATACGCCAAATGATCCAACAATTCCTTTTAACATGCATTGCAGACAATTCGCGATCAAACTGTCCTATGCCATGACAATAAATAAATCGCATTTTAAAGAAATTTTGCAAATTAAATAATAACACAATTGAAATGTGCCCCTAGTTCGTTTTTATTTCATTAGATATGGAATCTTTCCACATAGTCGAGCCTCCCCAAGTGGAATTTGGCAGACTCTATAAAAATAGGTTAATTAAGATAATTTTGGGAGTAAAATTGCAGGCGTTTTGAGACACCCACCCACTGTTACTTGCGTCTGGTTAAATGTGATACTACGCATGTAACGCATTAGCCAAATTCTCAGTTTGCTGCAATCTCTCTTCTATTTTTTCTCTCCTCTCTTATTCGTTCTTCTCTCTTTCTCTTACTCCACTCACATCTTCTCCATTGAAAGAGTTTTCAAGCTAAGGATGTCGAAAGGCGGAAAGAAACTATTCGAACCGAGAGAAATCTAGCAATTGGAATCCGCGCACCTCAATTCCATGCAACCGTCCACTTTCCACTGCATGAAGACAGAGAGAGAGACACACACAAACACACATTGCATATGCAGGGAGTCGAGTTATCACCCTCCGAGGAGCACTCGTCCTCGCCGCTCCCTCGAAGATGACTTCACAGACAAAATATCCAGACAGTATGGAGAGATCCCGCCACGTGGCAATCTGTGACAAAGAGAGAGAGAGAGTGCGTGTGTTTGTGTTCCCATCTGAGAGGTCTGGTGTTGTAATTCTCTGACAGATATCCGACCTCATCGGCCGACCTCTTCTACTAAAACTTTCTTCGTCCCCATCTCTCTCCTGCATCACGCTGTCCCAAACCGCCGCTGCCGCGCGCGGCCCGCCATCGTCCATGGAGCTGCGTCTCCCGGCAACACATCACAAAGAGGGACACGACCTGGCGATTCCGGGACACGACCTCCCCTCCCCTTTTCTCCTCCGCCTCGCCCTCCTAACCTCCTCCAAGCCCTCCTAACCCTCCCCTCCACGCACCCCGACCCGCCTTCACTTTCACAACCTGCCGCCGCCTTAAGGCGTGTCCGTGTTTCCGAGCTCGTCCCCCACCCCATTCAGATCTACCTTTTCAATTGGCCTCACGCGCCCGCGCCGACATTCCCCTTCTCGCGACAATAAAAAATTCGAAGAAAAAAGACCGTTAGAACGGAGAATAGAGGTTCTTTTTTTATTTTAACATTCTTCATGTGCAATAATCAGGCATGGCAAGCGATAGGCACCAGATTGGAATGAGATCTCCTCCAAACAGATAGAAACGGCGTCCATGCGATGCTTTCAGGATCTAGTGCATTATGTGTACGATTTTCACAGAAAGGAAATACTTTTATTTATAATTCTTCGGTGGATGGAACACAAAAAGTGAATTTTTTGGTCGCTTGGGAACCGTATTAGTTTAAAAGAGACGAATTTCAGTATAGCATTTCTCAAAGCAGCTTCAAAAGTTCGTCATTTTCTACAGTTATCGATGCATAAAAAAGCAATACGATACCTTCGGAAAACTAGCACGTTTCGTTCATAAAGAGCATTCTGGAGAAGCAGAGGCAAGGGGGCAAAGAGACTAATTTAAGTTTACTTTCCGAAGTTGAGAGACGGAGCTAAGAAGAGGGACGACGGCTGATGACTGAGTGAGACTATTCCAGAACGAGATTAGTGTCTCGGCTGGATCGGAGCCAAGCGACAAGTAACTTTAAGTGCCACGGAGCGCCCCTTCATAGAGAGAAGCGCAAGAGGGAGTTGGGTGGGGAGGGAGAAGGGAGGAGGTTTGGGAGAGGAGGGGGTGGATGGAGAAGGGGGTGGAGGGAGAAGATGTTGCAACGGATGTGGAAGTATTAAGAGGTCCCGGAGGGAGTGAACGACCTGCAGAGTGGGAGACCATTGGGATCGCAACGAAGGGCCCTTTTTTAAATCTCTGCTCGCATTCTTTTAGAGGGCGTTTTAAAGAGGGCCTCTTCCGCGGAACCCGTGGATTGCGAAGGCGAAATGCCACTCGAATCGATGAAGCGATGGCTCGCCATTTGTGTGTGTTATGGATGTGGCACGTATGTGGGACGAATAAGGTGAAGCGGTGCGTGAAGACATTGTTGAACGGGATTAACCCTGGTTCTACCAAGGAATTTTACAACTTACTCCTCCCAAGTGGGGTAACTCAGTTACCCCACAATTAGTTTGTAAAAAATAGTTGTTATTTGGGAGAAATATGTTAATATTAGGATATCTATATAAAATAAATAATTTCGAATATATATTTGTAAATAAAATAATAAATATTTTATAATTACTTCACAATTGTAATAAAAGTTTTGCTACCTTGAATGGTGAGCACAATCAGAGGAGAACATGAAGCTGACTTTATTTACAACAATCTTTCACTGTAACATACAGTCATATAAGATCATTCTATCGTAGTTCAACACGAGCCTGCCAATCACCAAAATGCTTTGAAAAACTCTTTACCTATTTCAAATATGAAGAGTAGAAGCTGATATAAACGCGTAATATGAAAGTAAATATTTGTAAAAATAATTAATATTTTATAATTACATCGCAGTTGCAATAAAATGTTCCTAGTTACCTTGAATGTTGAGCACAACCAGACGGAAACGGGATACAGATTTGGATTTACAACGGCCTTTCAATGTAACACAAGAGCACTAGAGAATTTTTTGTAGTTAAGCACGCGGCTGCTCATGCATTCATGAAACAATGACAAATTCTACCAAGTCTATCAGTTCCCCTCCCCCCCCCCCTCCCCCGCAGTACAATGCTGGCTGATTTCCCAAAGTTATTACTAGTATTGACAGGAAATGTTTTAGTATATGATAGTCATGCCAAGGAATTCTAATGCCATAAATACCATTTGTAACTCATAGTTTATCAATGATAGAGAAAAATTGATAAACAAATTAATAGATCGTTATCAGATTTAAAATACTAAAAGCAATGTCAAAATCTTTTTCTGACATTGTATTTTGCATGTATTTTTTAAAATAATCGAATTTTTAAAATGTTACTGTTTATACGCTAATATTTATGGATCAACTGTTCATTGCTTAAGGGTGGTCGAGTGGAAAAGAAAATAACCCATTTCTTCACTCGTCTATGCTCTAGCAGAGTTCGGTAATGATTGTCTCCATGACAAAAATCCGAAAAAAGGCGAATTAAAACGCAAAAACGCCAGGCTTTACTAAAAATTCAAGAAATTTCAATCAATTATCATAATTCTGCGAACAAAATTAAAATTTACTTTCTTTTCCCCTTAGAACATTACAATCCTCGCTCCGATATCACAATTTTAAGATATTTTAATGTATTAAAGAAAACTTCTCTGCACGCTGGATTTGAGATTTCCTATGTAAAAGAAATGAGGAAAAAACGTTCTTGTAATCGAACCCGGAACGTTAATCTTCGCCCAATAAAATATATAATATATATAAAATATATATAATGTTCTTAGACGGTAAAAACCGAATACATGAGGGGATATGAATGAAATCCCAAAAATAACAATTAACAAAATAGAAAAAGTCTTTGGGGTAAATGAGTTACCCCCATTGGTAGAGGAACGGTTAAAAAGACGACAGCGGAAACGTAGACGTCACAAGACTCAGTCGTAAAGCAATTTTGCGGAGTTGGACCAAAGATCGAATTGGGCAATAAATCCTGTTTCCTCATTGTAGATTCCCATTTAACAAGTCGAATATTGTTATTAGTATCGCCAATTCTATTTAATCAATTTAATTAATTATTTAGTGTGATATGTAAACAGGAAGTATTAAATAATAGTGGAACGTATTCGTTATGATTCAATTGGCCCAGTATTATATAAGTTTCATGCTTCAACGTGACTCCATCTTTCAAAACAGAGTTGTTTTTACTCCGGCGCTTTATATGCTTTGATATGAGTTTAAATGTAAAATTTAAACGTTGGACGATCGGAAATTTTTCATTTCGCGAAACAGTCTTTCGGAGAGAATGGGGTCGTGGATTCTGGTCTCATTTTTAATCCGCTCTGCGTCCTCCATTAAACCCGGCCGCCCGTCCTCGATATCCAACCGAATGCGACGTTCGATCCCAAATGATCGATCAACCTTACACTGTTACGCGTGCTAGCCTTGCTCCGTCAGCTCGCAAGTGCGCGGTGCATTCCATTTTTTTAAATCAACTGCCGCAGCCTCCCTCCCTCGCCTGGAATCCCACCCGCGACTCCCCTTGCTGCCTCCCCTTAACGCCTTCCCTTAATGCCTCTACCGCCTCCCTTCCACAACTTATCCACTTCTATGCGCGATCAAGAACTCAGAATGGAGCCTCCCCCTTCATTTGTTTCTCCCGGCCATTTCGCCCTTCTCCTCCTGCTCTCCCTCGCGCCTCGGTGGTCGCGTGCGTGGGTGCCACATCGCGGAGTCTCAGTCGGTGCAATCGCGTGTCTTGGCTTATGACCGCCGTCTGATGGTCTGCTCTATGCGATTGGCTGCTGAGGTACGCGAGCGACATATGAGGCATACGGAATACTGTGGCGACGGAATATCAAGTGTAGTTTAGGAAAGAATTCTGGATAAACTCCCGTGATTCAAACAAAACCGTACATTTTTATGTTTCTGTATCAAATGCATACTCTGATTCGAGCGCCATCGAAGGTCCGAGCACTTAAAGGAAATCTGTCCCTCCTCTCTTCGGGATTTCTCTCACGAAAGAATTTTGGGGAAATTTTGCTCCTAGGGTGATTAAATAATCCTTTCATCTAAATTTCTATTGTCGATATTTTTAACTGTTAAGTATAAAAACATATACACAGATTTCCCCGCGATGGTTCAAGGAATTATACCGCGCACCACGTTCTCGCACGCCATCATTGGAGCGTGCCTCTCTCATCTCTCGTTCTGTTTAATGGCGATAAGATACAATCGTAGTGCTCCGTCCTCTCAATTTATTTATGACTAGCAACGGTTACCCGGCGTTTTCCGGGCTACGCCGGACGCCTTTGGCGAATCAAATTAGGTATATCTCCCCCCACCGCCACCACCAAATAGTTGAATTTCTTGCCGTTGGTCCGTTCTAGTGCCACCCACCACCACCATCACGAAGCCATTTTTATATGGTAGATTTTTATTTTTTCTGAAATCATGGCCACTAATCGAGTGAATAGTGACGGGGAACAAACTGTGAAGAATGCAAAGCAAGTGATCATGTTAGAAAGAAATTGGATTTGTTGGATCGTCTGGCACAGTGGTGAGCAACCTACGGCCCGCGGGCCGCATGCGGTCCTCGAGGACCTCATGAGCTGCCCGCCAAGCTATGACTAAAGAGAGATTTAACAAAAATTCGTATCATATATATCCAAATTATGAAAATAAAACATTTTATATTGAGCTGTTAACCCTAAAAATCTAATTTAAACTTGATTTTTACTGGTATCATAGCTCAGTTTCTCCAGTTAACGTCCAATTTACAGTCTAATCTGGCACGCCAAAGCATTGACAACCCGCAATGCGGCCCGCCGAGAGATTTTCAGCCGCTAATGCGGCCCCCCACTTAGAATTGATTGCCAGCATTTGGATGGAACACGTCAGACGTGTGAAGGTATATTGGTGCGAACTGTGAGAACCATTAAGAATAGCAAGACTCGGGCTAATGTTGTTAACTGAGAAACTAGAAGCTCTCAATTGTTCTTAATGCTTTCGGAAAAAGCTTTCAATATCTTATATTGAAGAAGGAAATCAATTACCGCTGCTCAACAGTTTACCGTTTAAACTACTAAACTTAAAAATTATTTTCACTCACTGTATGTTCTTTAGTATTCATATTCAAGTCCCTAAACTCGTTTTCCCGTTGGCTTTTGTTTAACAACGCAGGGTGCTTTCACGAACCTAACCAACGCGTTTGACGAGGGATTGATGTGTTTATACATGAACACACACACAAACACATGTGTATGTGTATATATATACGCATAAGCATATGCAACCGATAAAAATTTTAATTTTGGTTGTACCTATAAAATAGTTTTCTCTATGAGTTTATTGAATAGGATCAGGAAGATGGAGACACCAGCTGCTAGGAGTCGCCCATTCTTTATATCACGCAGCGTGAAGTAGCGATCTCTGGCGTTCGGAAAGTGGCACCAGGGAGATGAGAGGGTTTTGCAGAAGAGGCGTGAGGAGGGCGCGGCAAAGGGAAAAAGGCGCGGAGGGAGGGTTGGAAGGGCTAGACGGTCGAGTGGCAGAGGCGCGGTTGGCGCGGCGAAGGATAACACGATGTTCGACCGAGTCCTCCATTACACGAATGCAAATACATGCTCTGACCTAGTTCGCTCCCTGTTGGGCGCCGAGTGGATGGATTGGACTGCGGAGGACAAAGAACATTCTCCGCATGGAAGTGGGCGTTCATAATGGGAATCTTAACCCACCTACATCGTACTATGCAAATTCCGTTAAAATAGTTTAAATGTATTTAAACAGGCATTTTTATTCTATCGTAAACGTGATTATAAAATGACCATTAGATAGAATAATAAGGATTATAGCATGAATTTTACTGTATAGTAAGGAAGGAAATCAAGATTTTTTAAACAAATTTTCGTGAACAGAATAAAATACATGAATGTGAATTTTGATATTTTTGAGGTCGACGGAGCTAAAATCTTTTAATACGATAGGTATTTCATTTCAGTAAATTATCTCTTTATGGCCCGCTAGAAGAATTAATATATACATTAATAAAAACATTACATATTTGAAAAAAAATGAAAAGTGAGAAATGATAATATTAAAGAAGATATGCCAATCTTAATTTAATACACCACTGCGTAGAAATTTCAAAAGATAAGTAATATCTTCAAAAAAAATATAGCTCGATATGGTACCTGGTGTTGCGTAGCAATAGAGAAATCTGATATTGACTCAATTACTTACAAAATATATTTTTTCAGTTATAAAGAAAATTGCATTTAGCTTAAATCAGACTTAAATTTTATGATGCAGTTAAATCGCCGGCATACATATATAAAAAAGAAAAAAACTACGTGCGGCCAGGGCTTGCTTTGACGCTTAAGAGTCAGCTCCCTTTTTTTCAAGAGTTGGTAAGTTAAAGCGTAAAAAACGAAGGCGAACATCTCCAATTTAAACTTACTCCAGGTCGTAATCTACTCTGAAGTACTTGCCAAAGAAATATTTCCATGTTTTGCTTGGAGACATCGTGAAGCTCTCTTTCTTTCGAAAATAAATCTATATCAGTTGTAATAATACAGCTTCATTTTCACTATCCACATAATCGATTCAACTGAGTAAAATGGCGCATGCCAATCTGAATTCTAACCATGACGTTTTCCTAAAGGGAAAAAGACCTAAAATGATTTAATAGCATAAATTGGCCCTATTCCAGGAGTCAATAAAGACAAATCTTCTATTCAGCCCCACGGTTTGTAAAGAGCAAGCGCTAAACGCATCCTACGCCCTGCAAAATGATCCGCGGCGTATCGCGATGGAATTTCAGGCCGAATAAGAGAGATAAGCGACGGGGAAGGTCAGTGGAGCGCTGCCGTGGGAAAGAGGCGTCGCAGCTGACGGTGCTCTCGGCGTCGGCGGCCAATGGAGCGTGAATCACACGACGCGAAGGCGTTAGATGCGGTCGCCTTTTCATTCCTAGATCACGCTCAAAAAAGCAGACGCTATTTAAGCCCAGAGGATTAATTATGAGACAAAATGTTAATTGCCACACAACGCGCGATCGAGTTATTTTCTTATACAGAAATGTCAATCACGTTAACTATTAAAGATGATATTTATTTCGTACAAAGATATATTTGATTCGATTTCACCTTAGAATCATACGCGAATCACTCTCATTCGCCCATCAAATAAAAGCTAAATTATCACATCGTGATCTTAGTTTACCGAGATTTTATGTTGACGATCTTTTCCCTGTGATAGAATAGCAGCCGTATTTTCATATGCATTCTGTTCCGAGAAACGGAATACTCACAGCGCAGCCCAAGGCTACAATATAAAACAGCTCCTGGCATCGACTCAAATGGGAACTCCGCCCGATTACAGTTTCGAGATATCCAATGTGATTACCCAGAATTTACAGTCTAACTGTAAAACGGTCTTTAGCTCTATATAGCAGGCGTTCTAAACAGATCGCTTCTCAGACGCCAAACTTAGTGCTTATATATGTACGAAACTTTTAAATGGCCAGCGCAACGGGGCTTCTTACGAGCTTCATTATTTTTTAAATATTTTTTCTTCTAGTGCAAAATCTAATATTTATTTTCTTAATTTGAATCTTAGAGGAAGAAATTCCGTTTAATGTTAAACGGCATTTATTTGGATGAACGTCGGTAATTTAGCTATATACCAACTAAACTTACTTATGCGCTATTCATAAGTAAGAGAATCTGAATCTGAAGGAAAAAAGTACTATTTTTAATAAAAGGATTTTTATTGCCACGATAATTTATTTTTTTCCAAAATTTCGTAACGGTTACTTTTCAACTGAGACGAATAGTTATCCATGCCATAAGAATTCACTTTCTTTCTGTCTTCCATGTCACCTAAACAAAAAAGTCTGTCAAATTCCCATGAATTGTATGCTCCAATTCATGAAGTCATAAACTTTTACAATATTTGAAAAAATTTACTTAGCTGTAAAGCATAGAGTGTAAAATACTTACATTAAATTAGCAGCGATGCTCCAAATTCACAAATCTAAAAAAACTGATGCAACATATATTGCACAAATGTGCTCATATCAGCATGTCTCTAGTCTACACAATAACGTCACTGGATATGTTAATGCGCATTTTCTCGCTGTTTGTATTTTTATAGAAGTCGCAGAATTGAAGTTCATCGATTATGTGCATTACCTAAGAGAAACTAGTTTTTTTTTTAATTGGAATCCTGCTATTATTTTAATGCAGTAGTTCTAAAACCGGATTATCATTTACTTTCACTCGTAATTAAATGCAGAATAAGCATAATCTTTTGAGAGATACTGCCGTGAGGTTGTGCCCATTATCAGCTTCATCCTTTGTAAACTTCGCCAAACTTTTGCCGTTATCACCCAGCGCCCGCAACTCATTGTCCATTGTAAATAATCATATCCGCTGTTAAATAACACCGATTTGCTGTAAATTTGGATAGAATGGATCAAACTAATTGCTTGCACTTGAAGTTTTTATTTTTTCATAGATTTGCACCCCTTTTTTTAGCATATTTTTTTAAAGTAAGCAACATAATATGATATCTTATTTTATGTATAATGTTGAGTAGACACAGAAATAGAAGTGTCCAGCAAGAAATGTTTTTCGAATTTCTCTATTAATTAATTCCAATCGCTAAAAAATATTACACCAGGTGTTATACCCATTTATATCTTAAATGAAAAATTAGTTGCTTTTTGCATTTCTAAGCTATTGCGCCTTACTACATTGATTTAAGAATGAACTAGATAAAATAATAAAAAATATTTGAATAACTTAAGAGAAGTTATCAAAAACTTTCGAAGAAACCGTTTTATTTGGTAAATTACTAAAAATAAAACATTCAAGATAGTTCTCACCAATGTAGCAGAAAGAATTGTGAGTAAATTTCAAACGAGTACCTACTGGCAAAAGAAACAATCTATTATAAGCTACGTATCCGGAGACTTCAACGAACGCATTGCAACTAAGAATGGCCTGCGAATTGAGAAATAGGAAATCGACGCCGAGACTGTTATTAGTATGCACCATTGGCCTCGCTTCAGAATACCGTAACACCCTTCACCTCCCATTCATACGAGCTCATCCAAACACGCTATTCGTCCTAAACCTGGTAATAGGAGGCCTAGACAAAATTACTAATATTTGATGAATTATTGGAAAAAATAAATTACCTCGAAACTAAATAATCTTCTGTTAAGTGCGTCTGGAACCATTACATTCATAATCCTCTTCAATTTTCATCAACCTAACATAAATCGCCTATCTCTAGTCTGTTGTCTGTCGTCTATACGCGGCTCCAGGCGGTGAACAGTTCAGCAAAACTTGATGAGTTTTCGTATACCCATACGATATTGACCGGGGTAGAAACCTTACTAATATAAAGTATATCACGCAATAATGAAGGTTAGTCTATTCCTGTTAATATTCACAAAATGACGATTTACTAAAAAAACTGAAGCATGGTTTTAGTAGGGTATTTTAAAGTGAAGGATCTATTACTATTTACTTACTTTGTATTGTATCACCGTGTCTCGCAACCCCCCTTTTATTATGGTTTTAGTAGTTATTCATCCAATTACAGATATTAACATGATAAATAATAATAATGAATAACGTATATTTTCAAAAAGAAATTAATACGTAGGATCAAATGAGATCATAACATCCAGTTGGAGGCCCAGCTACAGCCCACTAATAAATAGCAGCATTGTTGCTACGAGTCATACTGCGGATAAATACGTATTAATGAAACCATACACGTAATTTTGCATACCAAGAGTTAGTCATAATTTTCTACACGGCGGGTCACGTTCGCAGTTGTGATGAGGGCCGCATTAGAAGTCAATAATGCCTCGGATGAGTGAATAAATCAGAAGTTATTTAGAGTTACTGTGGCTTCATATGAGCGAATATCAAATTTACATAACTTACTAGCGTTAATACTTAACCATAAAGGTTTCGAGACCATCACTTTATTGAAAAATATGAAAGGGCCCCTTTTTTAAATTTTCCGATCACTCTTCATTACAGCTTCGCGGGTCGTATAAAGCGCTCTCGGGGGCCGCATGTGGTCCGCGAGCAGTAAGTTGCCTACCCTAGAGTTTGGATATGAGGTTGTTTTTGCAATGCATGTTTTACCGAGTTTATGTGTGCTATAGTCGGAATGTGAAAGTTTCACAAATCCGGATGGCTATAATTATCGGATGCAAGTAATTTTACAGTTATTTTCATAAAGAAAGTGCATAATTGTGTGGCTACAGTGGCGCATTTCCTTACGAATATAGGCGAAGGGGCATGAAGAGAAGGCATCCAACAAACCTAGAGTACAAGCCAACTTCAGCTCCTCATATTGTCCCGTGATATGCCTCTCTCAGTCATTTAGAAACATAATTAGAAATTGCATAGAATAGAATTTCTAAACTATACGTTTTGCATCACTTAAAAAATTATTGTAAAAATGGTGAGGAAATGGTATCCACCACTCAAATGAGATGAGAGAGCTCGGTGACAGGGTCCATATAATGTTTAAGAATGCTGTACCAAGAGCCCACCGAAAAAAAGGGAAAAAGTAAAAATGTGATGATTTGATGCATTTCGATCCGTCGTGTGGCCCCTGTCTGCCCTCGAACGATCATTCCCACTGTCAAAGAAAAAAACGTGCATTCTGCGGGTGATTGAGGCAAACAAATAAGTCCTAGTTTATTTGATTCCATCGACTTTTTCAGCTTCTCTTTCTGTTCTTGTCCTCTCCCATTATACTTTCACCCTTCCTCTTTTCCATTCTTGCATTTATCGGCTCTTTTTCCGTCTCTCCATTTCATCTTCGTTTCTCTACGAATTGTAACACGAGAATAATAACATCATAGAAGAATAACGTATCCTGTCGTTGAATTATTGCCGAAAATTACCCTTAATAAAATAAGCATATTGAGAAAACATGAGGACACGAGAGAAAAGTATTATCACTGAAAAACATTCACACAAGGTATTACTACATGGCTTTTTGTCTCAGTTACTGACGTATAATATGTACAAAAAGTTTAATTCATAATTTTTGTTTTGCTAATTTTTACATTCTCTACTTTTATCTATATATAATAATTTTTTGCTTGCCTCGAGACCACAATTTTATGTTGGAATCACAAAACTTCATATTATCAAGGACTAAATTTAATTATCTTCCGTTTCCTTTTAACAGTATTGGTGGCAGAGGTGAGGACAGCAACAGCGGGGTCAGCCGGTGGATACTTCGGAAAGTTCCTCGGTAAACTCAACACATTGCATCATAGCGTCTCAGGAGACGTATACGCAGTCGATGCTAGGACGCTGCACATCAGAGAATTCACGTATGACGGAGAAGGGCCAGGTAGGTATCTCCTCCACGCAAGCCTATTATGCCTCTGATGTATTTAGATCATTCCCATCTAGATTCCTGGATGTCATTTATCTGAATCTTTGGCTAATAACACATTTATTTTTACATAAATCTATCGCTACTTCTGTTACCCTTGCGCCACTTATAAATAAGTAAAAATAAGTAGAAAAAACAACTTATAATTTTAAGGTTTTACTAAATTCAATTAATTTTGAAGTCCTTATACAAATGCTTACAGATATTTCGAGGAAAAACTCGTTGAAATTTTAAGCATAACGTCCGCGTGTTAATGTATTTATTATTATTCAACTTAATTTAACTTTTTTAAAAATTTCAGCTTGAAACTGTTTTCAGAATAAGCCATAATGCTCAATTGACTGCTTGTTTTTTTCCCTACAGATGCGTTTTTCTACGTGGGTTCCTCCAAAAACCCAAGTGGCTCCGGATTTAGAATAAGAGATGAGAAAGGAACGTGAGTACAAATTGCGACAAATGTAACATTTACTAAAGAGAATTTTTAACAAACAAATATTTGTAGTTAACTGACTTCTACAAATATTTGCAGAAGTTAGTCAGTTATTTAGTTTTGGTAATTCTTTTATTATATATTTATTTTTATAATTTATAAGGATCTTATCGCACTTTTAACAACTAATTATGTATGGTGAAATTATTTACCTTTGTTTTATTAATTGGGATATATTAATAATAAATGTCTTAAAATTTTATACTATTTCAATTTAACTCTATGAATATTTGTCTTAAAAGCAGACGATACTGGTTGGTCAAAGTTATACTTTCGGAATATGCTCCAATCATTTTTCATTCAGCATGAAATTATTATGCAGTTCTACCTCAGAGTAATATTTCGAGTCCAATTAAATCACAATTAAAATACGTGAGCATTCCTCAGAAAACAATCACTTTATGCTAATTGTGTGTGTAAATGCAATTATTTTTAAAAATCGAAAGCTGCTCAGGATATCCCCGAGCTGATTGTTCCTTTAATCGTAAGAGTGTTAATAAGTATACCATAATTATACTTGTGAGATTGCTAAGAAGTGTAGTAGCCTACCTTATCCTCTTGCATTTTCAGACTCAATGTTCTCGGAAAGTATAAGAAGAAACACATAACACTGACGCTGCCTGAAGGGAAAACCCTCGCGAACATCCGATGGTTCTCTGTTTGGTGCCGTGAATTTGAAGTAAGTCTTACTTAAAATAAATTATTTTAGCTGATTTTCATATCTTTGTAAAAACTTTTTGTGGATAAATTTCTTTATCTAAAGTTGAAATTAAAACTAAATTTTTCTTTTTTCATATTTTGACCAAAATACTAGACAATGTAAGGAAATTATTATCGCTAAAATGTTTATTCGATATTATTAATGATATTCATTCAGAATTTTCTATAGTATAACTCTTACATATTTTTAGGTAGAACTTATTTTTTCGATTTCATTCAAATTTTCGATAAATTTTCCAATTTAAATAAAAAAATAATAAAAAAATATTGCATTTATATAAATATGTTAATTTCTCTTGATACCAAAAATAGTTGTCATTAACAAAAATAAAAATTTTACCATCTTTAATTATATGTGAGAGAATTATTTATATTCTCCGAAATTTCTTTAACTTAATCAGATCATTATTACTTTTGATGTTTTAAATGAGACGTGAATTAATGGAGCTGCCAAATTAGTGTTTCTCAAGCCATAATGGTGCCAAGACAGATTGCGAGGGGTGTCACGAAAATGTTTTCATGCAACCAAATCATTAAAAAAGGGAAATGGAGACTACGGTGTACAGATTGGAATTAAAATTTAAAACTCCTTAACCGTAAATTTACCCAGAGGGCACTCACACGTCAATAAGAAATAAGGAAAATTAAAATTATACTTACAAGTTTGCAGGACGATGATGGCCTACAGGGACCTGTTGTCAAAAACTAGCCTAAAAAAAGAAAAAGAAAACACACACGCACAAGCACTCTGGAAATCTCTAGATACGTATTTCGGGAGCTATGCTCCCATCTTCAGTAGCTGAAGTCGTATATCGTATATCGTATATATCGTATATACGACTTCAGCTACTGAAGATGGGAGCATAGCTCCCGAAATACGTATCTAGAGATTTCCAGAGTGCTTGTGCGTGTGTGTTTTCTTTTTCTTTTTTTAGGCTAGTTTTTGACAACAGGTCCCTGTAGGCCATCATCGTCCTGCAAACTTGTAAGTATAATTTTAATTTTCCTTATTTCTTATTGACGTGTGAGTGCCCTCTGGGTAAATTTACGGTTAAGGAGTTTTAAATTTTAATTCCAACCAAATCATTGAATTTTGAAATGTTTCGAGGTTTGTTGGCCAATGACTTTTGCTTGAATAAATAGGCGACGCTGTTAAGTTTACCGGTTAGATGTGTCTAGTTGTTAATTTTGAACCTTATCACTTAAAACAGAAAAGCTAAGCAACCCATAGTGATAACTATGTAATAAATTGTAAAACTCTCTACGTCACGCAGCGCTTCAAAATACAGGATTAAAACCTAAAAAAAAGTACTTTTAAAACTACTGCAAAGCTGAAATTTGGATGTAAGATAGGCCATAAAGTACAATCTCTGAAATAAAATCAAAATCCCAGAAAACTTTATATTTAAGGTGTGTTTTTGACCCCAATGTCCAATTTTAAACACCCATAAGAAAAGCATTGAAAACGGCGCAGGGCTTTATAAATATTGTATTTTAAATTAGATACAACTAAGATACGAAGTCAAGACATAAACCCTGCTCTGGATGAAAGAATTTAGTTTGATATTTTGAAAAAGAGAATTCGAATCCGAGACGAATCGGCGTAAAAATGTGTTTTAATCAGAAAATAAGGGTATTTCTTCAGTTTTCTAACAATGAAAATTATAATCTACCATGGAAACGTGTCCAATGCTTTTCAATTACTTTAATTCCACGTATCACTCTTCGACCTACCGACACCGATTTTCCTTTTGAGTAGCAGAGACGTCAGTTTCCAGTAAGAACGGCGTCAATAAGACTCAAAGTCAAACTCTGGAAAGAGTTGGGATTAACTTAAAAGAAAATGTTTTTTGTCATGGAGAGTTATATATCGCCGCGTCCAGAGTAGCTAAATGATATAATCTACGTTTTGCTCTTGCAAACTACCCTGACACAAAGACTGCCAATAGTGTATTTAAAGAGGCTTTATCTTAATTTAAACTATTGAATATTTAAAAACAAATTTCTTTATTATCTAATTCCATCAATAAAAATTTCGAAAATAATTATCTTACTTGCCAAAACAATATACGTAAAGTATAAATTCGGTCAGAAAAATACTGCTCCTCTTCTCCCGCCTCAAAGTGTGACGAATGTTCCCTTAAGAAATATATTTATTTTATAAAATTTAAAAGCAAGCGGAAGCTGCTTTTAAGGGCTACTAGTATGATACTAGTAATATATACAACAGGTAGAAAATACGGTATGGAAATAAATACAGAAAAATCCAATGCCATTCGAATATCAGGCAAAGAAGAGAATCTGAACATAAGTATTGAAGGAAAGCCTTTAGAACAAGTTTCAGAATATAAATACCTTGGAAGCACCATAACAAGAGAAGCAAAATGTACGGATGAGATCAGGACTAGAATAGGAAAAGCAAAAGCAGCTTTCAGGAGAAAGAAAAACCTACTAATGGAGAATATAAGGGAAGATATCTGCAAGAAGTTGATAAAATGCTACGTATGGAGTATAGCATTGTATGGGGCAGAAACATGGACGCTAAGGAAAAATGACATCAAATACTTGGAAAGCTTTGAAATGTGGACTTGGAGGAGAATGCTGAAGATAAAATGGACAGATAGAATGAAAAACGATGAAGTGCTACGAAGAATAGGAGAGAAGCGAATGATTATACAGACTATCAGAAAGAGGAAGGCTAACTGGGTTGGACATTACCTGAGGAGAGAGAGTATGATTAAAGACGTGTTAGAAGGAAAACTAGATGGAAAAAGAGAAAGAGGTAGGAAAAGGTTTCAGCTGATAGATGATTTGAAAGGGAAAGAGAGTTATCAAGATATGAAGAGGACAGCGGTAAATAGGAGCATATGGAGAACCAGGTTTAACCATGAATAATCACGGACCTGTCTACGGACAGACAACCTATGATGATGATGAGTATGATACAAAATAACCCATCTTGAAGCCCAATCTTCTATATATAAATCTATGTATATGCATTCCTTCCAACCTTTATATGGTGTTATGGCACATACTTAAGTATTTTAAAATTTGATACCAGCGTTAACACATGTGCCTACTTTTGTTCTAGAACTCAGTTTATCTTGAATAATAGTTTTGTGTTATTGGAACTACAAAAGTAATTATGTCACTTTTCAACACGTATAATAATGAAAATTAATTTTTCATAGCGTCATTTATGGAAGATGCAATAAAATGCTTTGTGGGTTGGTATCTGATGTAATTTAATTCGAAAAATAATAATATTTCTGTGGTTTTACAAATGAATAATTTCTGTTGTCTCTTTAATTCAATTAAATTATAATCACAGGTGAATTTCGCTGATGTCAGGATACCTCCAGGATTCGATTTCCCGAAGCCAATTAAAATTGGTGCGATCGACGCTGGGGTGCACGGTGTTAAATCCGACCCGATCACCATAGTTGATGCGCAGACTCTATTGGTGCCCAACTTTTCCTATGACGGCGAAGCGCCTGGTAAGATGGTTCAGCAAAATAATTTATTGAAGTATGAAATCTCTATAAATCTGCAACTCGCCTGACCTAACATCGCATTTATAATGCGACAGAATGAAACAAATCGTTTAAAAAATTCAAATATTTGATAATATATATCACTGGAGTAATTCATTGAACATTCACAACATTAAAAATAGATGTGTTGCAGGTCATTCGCTTTCTTAACGATTTAGATGATCTTCACTGCTTTTTCCGTACAAGTTAACCCTAGGGTCACAACCCAAAAAATATGCGCTAATTCACAACCGGAATTAAAATTTACTCCTATGTTTAAAAAATGGCTTTAAAAATGAAAATACGGAGAATTTCGTTTGCAATGGATTAAGAACATAAGTGTAAACAGGTTCTTCTTGCAGAAGAACGAGAAACTAAAGTTTTCTTGACTAAGGGAGTAAAATTTACTCCCGGTTGTGATTCTATATGTGGCGTCCAAAATTTTAAATTATTGAATCAATAGAGATATTGAATATATATATATAAGTTATGTTGCATTCTTTAAGACATCTAAACTCTGAACTAATTATTAGAATTGCAACATAAAATTTATATATTCACTGTCTCTATTAATTCAGTAATTTAAATTATATTTTTATTTCACTGTTTTATAAAAGTTAACTAAAAAGCATTTTTATTTAATTTATATTTTTTTTTAATTTCAGTGCGTTTTATATAAGCTATTAATAAAAAAATGATAAATTTGTATTTTTCACTTGTTGTGTGACTTATAAAAGTCATTAACTTAAAAAAATTTATTTTTCTATATTTTTATAAAAGTCGTTAACTTAAAAATTGTATTTTTATTTATTTTAGTTAGAAAAATATTATCACGTCTTCCTTGGTTTATAAATGCAAATTTTACTTTTAAAATATTTTCTAAACTGAATGTTGCCGATCTTAATTATCATAAAATAGAACCCAATATTTTTAATTTCTACGTTATATTTTTTTAATTTCTCATATACGTAGTACATAGAATGAGTATTGTAATCGTGAAAAATTCGACTTATATATTTTGATGGAAATACACGTTTTAGATGTCTCCGTGTCCAAAAAATTGGTTGTTGCCATGCAGTCTGTCTGTCTTCCTGTGCACAGATCTGGGACCTTAAGGTCTAAACCAAATCGCGCCGAATCGCCCGCGACGAATTGCCGCGCGAATAATTGCCCGCGACGAATTGACGTAGAACCCTCGACGCCACACGTCATTTGAAACAGCTGATGTAGCGTAAACAAACACTCAAGCCAAGCGGCCACTCAAATACCAGTATGGGCGCTAGTAGCATACACTGTGCTCTGTGATTGTCCAGTTGATGTCAGGCAAGCCCATATCAACAAGCATTAGTATCATGTTATTGCTCCGCATATTGTGTTGTAATCTCAAAAGCTTAAAAAATTACCCTAATTCCAAATCCTTATCATGGTTCCATCTGCCAAGAGAAGGAAATATGATGTTTGTTTCAAGTTAAAATTAGTCGCAAGTCACTCAACAACTGTGCTGCTGCCAGGGAATATGATGTAACAAAAAAGATAATACGAGACTGGAGGTAAAATGAAAACTTGTTGAGGACTATGCCCAAGAATGAATGTGTCGATATGAGAATCACCACCCAGTGGCCAAATTTTGGAAAGCATGGAGCAGACATGATTATTGAAAATCATCAAAGTGGGTACATTGTAACAACAAATGCAATACGTATTTTTAAGCTAAATCAAAGCAAGATTCAAGTAAAGGATTCAAGGCAACTGCATCATGGTGTACAGGTTTTATGGAAAAGAATGGTCTGGTATTGCGGCAGAAAGCAAAAATTGCACATAAATTACCGCTAGATCCTGATTGCATAGTAGCCAATTCCCATCGCTATGTAAAACAAGAGCGGAAGAAACACGACCACCCAATAAGTTTCATAGTGATGTAAGACCAAAGATTTTTTATATGTTTGGTAATCAAACTGTAGAAACAAAAGACGCAGAAACAGTGTTAGTAAAACCAATAGGATATGAAAAGACGAGATTTACAGTGGTACTATCATGCATGGCAGATGGAGAAAAACTTAACCCGATGGTAATTTTCAAGAGAAAAATAATGCCAAAGATCAAGTTTCCTCCTGGAGTTTTTGTTCAAGTACATGAAAAAGGCTGGATAGATGAAGAAGGAATTAAGGTATGGAGTAGGCGACCCGGTGGCTTGCGAAATCAACGTAGCCTATTGGTATGAGATATATATAAGCCACATATAACTGAGAATACAAATAAACACCTGGCAATAAACATCACTGATATGGCAGTTATTACTGGTGGCTTAACGTCATTGGTACGAGTGGATTTGCCTCTTAAACAAGCTTCTCAGAGACCATGCTCAAGCGCTGTGAAACGAGTGGATGGTTACTGGCGAAAAGTCAATCACAAAGAATGGGAATATTCGTGCTGCTCCATTGGATGTACTATGTGACTTTATCATCAAGAAGAAACTATCATCAGGTCTTTTAAAAAGTGTGATATATCGAATTAAATAGATGGTATGGAGGATGATTTATTCTGGCCAGATGAGATTCAGAGTTTGATCCATATGATGATGCACTTACAAATATATCTCAGGATGTACTTAATGAACTTCTAATGTCAGATGTTGATGGTAAGGATATTGCAGGATTTAAATGAATTTTAATTAAAACTTTCAATAAAATGTAAACAAATATTATTCCTTTATTCATATTGCGTATATATATCATATATACCTTATAAATATTTTAGAGTGGGTGTGTGTATGTATGTAAGTATGTAAGTATGTATGTTCTTTATGCTGAGTTGATCCGGTCCAAATATGTCATTTAGGTCTTAAAGTCATGTGAATATTGTATGCACCAAGTTTAGTTGAAATCGGTCCAGCCAATTCTTCCCTGATATATGCGTATGGACGGACGGACATCACGAAGATAATAGTGCTTTTCAGCAATGACGAAAAATATTTAAAATCAATATGAAAAGTTTTAAATAATGTATATAAATTCTAAAAAGAATTTCAGGAATTCAATGTTTCATAGATTTGTAAATTCGTGTCATGTAGTTATGGCGTTTGCGCTAGAATATGTAAAAACGCTCCAAGTTTAATTTCCAACTTTGCCACTAGGCGGGTAGTGTCGCCAGTGCTGCATGCCGCATTGCATTGTGCTATTCAGTCAGTAAGATAGCGTCCGTATATATATATATATATATATATATATATATATATATACACACATATAATGTTTCCATAAGGAACATTTACAAATAAATTGCAAAATTCGATTGAATATTGAAATTAGGTCCTGTAAATTAACCAACGCCACAGTAACATCACTAGTTTTACAAGACAGTAGCAACTGTCATATTTTATAGTCGTCTTTTCTGGCGAATATAGCCTAAAAGTTAAATTTTTATTTGAAAATTTTGGGTCGTCTTATGCGCAGTTCGCTTTATAGGCCGCGATTTACGACAATAATAGAATAACTTTGCGATAATGAATGTTAAAATTGTGATAATAAATGCTAGAAATCTAAATAATTGTTAAACTTTTCCCGTCATTTTTTACAGACTTTGAAGCAAGTTTACAAATAAAAGACGCCAGACAAAATTTAAAAAGGAATGTACATGAGGTGGCATTTGCTTTTAAAACCGTTTTTCCACTGATGGGACAGGTAAAATTAGTGCTGAAATGTATAAGAAATGTAGATTAGTATTAGCAAAAGTACCAAATGGAGATAGGAATGAGGAAATAGATTTAGGGAAATGAACATTTTCTATTGGCGAGGAATTTTAAGCAATGTTTTTGAAATTATTTAAGACGTAAATGCTGCTAACAATAAGAATGAGTAATTTAGACGAGCCTCGAGTGTTCGCTGAGTGAAGAGAGTTTAGAAAATTCAATTTACTGAGAACGAGAGGAATGGAAAAGGTGAAGATACCTTTTAAAGTCGGTCAAGATGGGGATTTTCCGTCCTAATCAATTGAAGGTGTTACTTAAGTGATCTCTTTTTCCAAAATAAAAATGTATTTAATGCAGAAGTTATGAGCTCTTTAAAGTTTCGTGGATAATTGCTGATTAGCATCGAAATAGACTGTGTCACAACAATCAAAATGAGGAAGAACTAATGTCTTTATTAGAAGTATTTTTCACTTTTTAGCAATTTGAGGGAATTGAGCAAGAGATATTCTCTACGGCAGGGTTTCCCAAACTTTTTCTGCAATGGAACACTTCGCAAACCTGGGAAGTTTAACGGAACACTTAGCTTATTTTTTAGGTTTGGTAATTCTACTTGTCAAAATTTAAAAAAACATTTTACTAAAACAAATTATTTATTTAGTAATTATTTTTAAATATAAAACTATAATAATATAATATAAACATAAAAATATGAATAAATAAAGCATTTAATGACTTTTATGATTTTGAATCCGTCGAGCCTGTTCCTGCACTTTGACTTCGTTTCAGCATAATAAGAAAATCCCGCTTCGCATGAATAGGTTGTAGAAAATGGAAGTAAAACAATAATAGCTTGTTTTGATAAATTGGGGTACTCTTCTGACAAACTCGCCCAGAAATCATTCAAAGGCTGATCTTTTATTTTTGTTTCAAATCAGAGTCACTAATTAAATCAATTAGATTTTCATAGTCACTTGCGTTTAAGCCTACTGGTTTAGCTGTCACGGAAAATGGATTCCGAACCCAGGAATCGTCCTTAGTAGTTTTCGGAAAATATTGCAAAAGAGTTGATTTCAAGTTATGTAGGTGCTATAAAAATGCCTTGGAAACTTCGTAATCTACTTTAAAATTTAATTCATTCAAACATTCATGTAAGGCAGGAAAACAATCAAAATTATTAGAGTCAACCGATGAAATCCAAAATTGTATTTTTTTATCAAAAGATGCAATTTTATCTCTTGTATTAAAAACTGTAATACTTTTTCCTTGTAATGATAAGTTAACTTCATTACACTTGGTAAAAATATCGGCCAGATATGCAAGTTTTATCAACCATGAAGGATTTGTTAAAACTTCAACAAAATTTTGTACTTGTACTGAATTATTTTGTGCCTTCAAGTTCATAAAGTCTTAATAGTGCCTTCCCTCTGGATAGTCATCTCACTTTAGTATGTAATAAAAGTGCTTTGTGTCCACTACCCATTTCATCGCACAAAATTTTAAATAATCTGGATTGAAGTGGTCTTGATTTTACATAGTTAATCACTTGCACGGCTTCATCCATAACATTTTTTAAATTTGCGGAAATTTTTTTAGTCACCAGTGCTTGCCTATGCAAAATACAATGACTGCTGGTGGCTCTTGTAGCTACTTTCTGGATGCGTGATACAACACCTTTCATCTTTCCTACCATTGCTCGAGCACCATCTGTACAAATATCAATACACTTCTCCCAACCTATCTCTTGATTTGTAATGTAATCATTAATACGGTTAAATATATCTTCTCCTGTAGTTTGTCCATGTAAATATCCACACATGAGTATATCTTCTTCAAAACTTTTATCATATGGGTAACGAACAAATACTAGTAGTACAGCTAGTCCTGCGACATCTGTAGATTCATCCATTTGCAATGCATATTCACTGCAAAGTCCAAGACGACGAATTAACTCTTTCTCTATGCTAGTAGAAAGATCTTTAATCCGTCGTGAAACAGTATTATTTGATATTTGTATTGCATCTATTTTTTCAGCAGCCTGTTCTTTAAGAACAAGTGACACCATGTCTTTCGCACATGGCTTAATGAGTGTCTCTCCAATCGTATGAACTTCACCATTAAGTGCAATGCGATAGCTCACGCGATAAGATGCCTCTGTTGCATTTTCATTTTCAATTTTAGCCATTGTAATCATTTGAAGTTTGGACTTTTCTAGTGAGTCACGTCGTCTCTTAAAAAATTCCATGTCTTTTCCTTTATAATCACTGTGTATCGTTCCGAAGTGCCTGCGGAGTTTTGCTGGAGCCAAAGAACTGTTTGCGAGTATTTTATGACATAAAGCACACATTGCATCAGAAGCATCCGAATTGCCAATACACGTAAATCCCAAGTTTAAATAACTTTCATCGTACTTCCGTTTTGGTCTGTTCATAGATGACACTTGTTCTTTAATATTAGATTTTGAAGAAACCACGGGTTTCCGATCATTTTCTTCTTCAATGATAGACGTATTGGATGTATCAGTAGAAGTTCTTGGCCTTCCTTTTGTCGAAGTTCCAGTTTTTAACCAAAAATCCATGGGTAGTTTTTGAATAATATTTAAATACTGTAATAAGGACAAATTTATCAACAAAAAATTTCAGTTCAAAGTCGATCAAATTTTAAGGTTAAAAAACAACACGGACTTACTTATGAAATTTCCCGCAGACCTTTCCCTCCAGAATTTATACACTGATGCCGAAGACTGTCTTTTGATGAAGAGTGGAAGAGAGCTGTGATTTCATTTTTAAGACATTTCCAAATATACAAAGATGGAAAGTGCTTTTCATTTCTACTAAAATGTCCAAGATTAGATGTGTGTTTGTTAGTAGTTCAACCGGCAGCCTAGGGAGAGCAGCACTGAGTTACGATGGTAACTTATAACTCGTGGAAACGCGCGAGTGGTTGGTACGAAGGTCCGTACATTGGTAGTGGGAACGGGGCATTATTTACACAGCGCCACTTTCGCTTAAAACACCCACACACGCGCACACATACATAAAGGCAGGAAATTTAAAATTACTTTTCATTTATTACTTGAAGTAGATAGTAGAAGATATTTAAATATATTGCAGTGTATAAAACCTTTCCAAATTGTCGCGGAACACCTATTCAGGTTCAGCGGAACACCGGTGTTCCGCGGAACATAGTTTGGGAACCCCGGCTCTACGGCATAGGTTATTGACATGTGCCGACCAGGGAAATGTGTCATTTTGCTTGACTCCAATACTTAGAGAAGGATATAGGGATGGAGTTTATTTTGATAGGGCGAAGTGATGCTTAGTCGATATTACTTACTAATTTAGGATAGCCCACGATTATCGATTGGGCCTTGACAGAATTTAATATCAATCCATTATAAACACTCCAAGTTGTGATAGCATTTATATCATTGTCCATATCAGCTTTTTTGATGTTCAGTTGTTCAATATTGGAATGATAAAAGATTTGGAGGTCATAAGCTAAAACATGATAGTGACAAGAATTAATAGAACCTGATATATCATTTATGTAAAGTGCAAAAAATAATGGTACAAGAATATATCCTTGAGGACAGCCGCGAGAGACATGTTTCCATGAAGAATTTCTATTGGAAATTTAAAACATTTGATATCGTTAATGGAAGTAGGACCTTATCTATTTTAGAGAACTCTGAGAAAAACTCATTATGCTAAGCTTATCAATTAAAATATCACCATTAATTGTGGCTTTATTTTGGTCAAGACATAATCGAATATCATATGTGATTTTTATCAGGGCGGTGACAGAGACGTTACTAATACGAAAGGCAGACTGATAGACATTAAGTGGGTTTTTAGATAAGTATAATTGTATATCTAACTGTGGGATATTTTTTCAATTATCTTAGAAAGCGTAAGAAGTATATTGATGAGCATAAAATCGTGTGGTGATGAATGATTCGTCTTATTTTGTATTGGGCGCAGTAGTGCATATTTCCAAGCGTTCGGGAAATCATATTAGTGAAAATCAAGGCTAAATTAGATTTTTACGGTTAACATTTCAATCTCAGGTGTTTTACTGTCTAAATTTCAATGTATATGATATGTATTTGTGTTAAACTTTGCGTATCTTTTTAATCACAGCTTTGAGGGCCACTGCGCTGTCGGGGGACGCATGCGGCCCCCGTGAGGGTAGGTTTTGGGTCACTGCTTCTTGCGCCTATATGGCTTCGCCAATCCACACAATACATGTTATTTATGAAAGGTGCACTATTTATTAAGTTGGATTTTCAAATATATTATATTGTTATCAACAGGCCCTACGAGAGGGGAGCCAGGAGGGCCATTTGGCTCAAGGGAGCCTCAAATTTTGGCACTTGTTCCGAGATGGATTTATACACAGGCCCATGAGGCACAAGCTGGAGGCCTCGTCGAAAAAAGGGCCTCACCAAATGTCGATTTTAGTCGAAAACCTTGTTTCTCTTCTTTTCCGAAAATCTGAAGTGACATTGCACGTAACTTAGATTTCTCATCAATAATTCATAAATTTGCAGAAACAAAGCTAGAAAAGCATTTCTTAAATTCAAAATTATTCAAATAATTTATTAGTTTATTATTTATTTATCTTTTTATCCATCAAAACATCAACGATGAATGTTGAGTAGGACATACCAAAAAGAAATATAAAATAAGATTTTCTTACTTTGCTCTTAAAGGACGTTCAAGCATTACGTAAGAAATTGATGGAATCAATTGATCCAAAGATCCTATGCAGACAGACATAAGCTGTAAAGTTGGGAATAATTTTGAAACGAGAAAAAAGTCTGCTATGACTGGGAATCGAACCCGGGTCTTCCACTTGCCGGGCGGATATTTTACCACTGAACTCTCGTAGCAGACCAATTCTCTCGTTTCTGAACGCGGATATTTTCTTGGTGCTAAGAGTGCTAAATAATGCAAGCTTAAACCCCCTACCCCCAATGTAACCCGCTGTAAAAATTCAACGAACCCCTACGTAATGCTTAAAGCTTCCTCATTGAAATTTATTTATGCTTATTACGGTACGGGGCCTCAAAATCTGGAGGTGGCCCGGGTCTCTCTGAGTTCCTCAGAGGACCTGGTTATCAATATATTAACAATATTTACGTGAGAGAAAAATTTCCTGCGGTTTTAGTGTATTCCTAGCAACAGCGCTTCTTCTAGGCTCAATATGTTGTTGATAGGCAGAAGTGAAAGAGTTGTGGTGCAATAACGTATATGAGAATGTTTGTGCAATTTACGTATATTGCACCGATTTTGACCATTTGTTAGATTATAAATTTAAGTTTTAAAGCGCGAGTTCTCAGAATGAGGCCCACTAATTGCAATGTGATCCGCTTTAATGATACGAAAATAAAAGGTAAATGCAATTGTTATGAAGGCGGGACTATAACCACGGTCCAAATGGATTAGCAGCTTAAAACCGATGATAGACTTCAGCGAAAGAAGTGTAATCGGTAGGGTCTGCGGATTTATTGTTCGTGTGGGCGGTTCGCCAATAACAAGAGAACACGGGCCCATGTTTCAGAGTACGTAAACTTGCAAAAAGCAGATATAACTAACTTCAAAGTGATGTTCAAATAACGAGCTCTACACAAAACTACAATACACATCCAAAAAATAACTCCATGGAAGCTCTATTAATATTTTTGACGAAATCATTAAATGAGTAAAGCACCAAAACTCCTAAAAATAATGCTCGAAAATGAGCGAAAGTGTTTAAAAATGTACAATTGGATTGAGTCAAACTAAAATTTTTTGACTCATTTTCAAAACTTTTTCCCTTCGAAGATGCTAAATTCTGGGTTGGGCGAGGAAATAAACCGAACTCGCAAGGCATCAGGGTTGCAGACGAAAATGGAAGACTGGGGACGCCACTGCGCCGTTACGACAGGAGGACTCTGGTGCTGACCCTTCCCGCTGACTTGACGGTGTATGATATCGGGCATTTCGGCGTGTGGTGCGAGGCGTTCGCGGTGGACTTCGGTCACGTGACTATCCCTAGGGGTCCACCGCCACCGAACGTGCCTCCTTCGCTGCGAATGCTTGGAGTATCTCCTCAGGTAAGATAAATATATTGCGGTCATTTAGTCGTTTGATAGAGTTTATTACTTCATTCTGATATTTTCCTCGCCATTTTCTTTTCTGTTCTATTTGCTAAGAGCTCTTGGCTTTCGAAATATTCTGACTCTGCTTAATATTCGCAAATGGGGGGCGTTTCTTCTCTCTTGTATGACAAAAAGGAAAAAATAAGAAAAATATTTTAAAACGCTAAACTGAATGTTTAACTGCTTCTTGAAAGCTTTTTATTTAATCTATAGCAAACATTCCGCCTCATTAAGTTAAAAGAGACGCGTCCTAAAACAATTTCAAATTGCTGCCTTAAAAATGCATTAAATCGACTTTTATTTTAAAAACATTAGTTGCCCAAGTGTTGCTTGAAAGGCTTTCTCTGTAAATATATGGTTAATATGGATTTCCCTTACTTTTAGTTGAATAGTTTCACATTATTTCATTTTTTGCAATGCATGACTTTATGTAGATTAACAATTGTTTTGAATTGCATGGCTCGATAAATATTAATTTGTATGTACATACATATATTCGGTTATGGTTATTTTAATACTAATTAGTTTATTATCCGTCCTATATGTTTTGTACATCCCGTGAATTTCAAGTCAAATATTTACAAAAAATTACAACACTCCCAACTAAAATTATAATTAACGTCTTTAAGCCAATAAAAACAGTACAGACGATATATTAGACATTATGTTTCTCATTTCTTTCCTGATACTCTTTTCATTCAAACAAATTAAACGTAAGGAAAGGTTAAACAGTTCATTTCAATAAACATAGTCTAAGAAAAAATCCGTGCATTTGTTTATTATAATTATTTATTTTATATTATCTCATAAACAGCCGTTAACGACCTTTTACAATGAGCATAATAACGTTAGCAACACATACAGCCATGCCCTAGGCAGGACTCGAACCCGCGACCGTAGCATTGGGAGTCAGACACGCTAACCACCCCTCTACCATCCATCTAAAGCATTATTGCCCTTTACACGATAGAAATGTCAAACTTTGTTTTGCATATTTCAAAATTATAATATATATTGTTAATACTAGTAATTACATCGTTGAATAGTCAGAATGAAGTTCATTTTACATGTTTTAAAATAGTCACAAATGTTTTATCTGATCTCATTTACTGAATTAACAAGTCAACAGAGTATAAATTTACATCATGTATACATTAATATGTGTGTGTGGCTTATAAACATAATTATTTTACCAGTTTACATAGTGACATAAAATTATACTTATATTTAAGCGATTTGTAGCGAACGTAATTTTAAACAATATAATAAGTTTCTTCGGTGAACTCTAGCTCAGTTATCTAGAACTCAATAAATTCAGAATAATTCAATAAATGAAACTTGTGCATTAACATTAATTTTGAATATTTAACTAATTTAATCCACAATTGCAATTCAATATCCATGCTTACGTTCGCAAAGCCAGATGAGATTAAAATAACACTGCGTTTTTGCAACGATATGTTCCATGACGCATACAAACATCAAAATACTTCGACAAAAATCAGAATATAACTTCCTACGTCTCAAATACGCCGTATGATAATCTTGGAAAACAGAACCTTCAGAAAAGCGCAAGATTAAAAACAATAAAGGACACCACAATTCACAGAGAGGGCGAGAGAGAGAGAGGACAGAATATCAGCCATTGTTACATAACTCTATTGTGTGTACATTTGGTTGGAGATCACCGGATTAACATGTCCCCTTCTTGCCCTCCGCAGAAGAAGAGGCCCAGGTCATACGAAGATGAGCAAGTAGAGATCAATCAGTCGCAAAGCTTTCAGGTCGCGCCCTCCCACTCGGCTCTCTTGCAACAGCAACAGCAACAACCCCAGCAACTGCTACCGCCCTTCGTCTATTCTCCGTCGAGGAGGAATTTCCCCGGACCACAGACCTTTCTCCACTACAACGGCATTCCGGCTTCTGGGGGTGAGATACAACCCTCCACTTACAGACCGGATCTCGCCCGATTCCAGCAATGGAACCCAGCGGCTGCACAGACGCAGCAGCAAGTCTCTTACTTCGGAGGCGGTGTCCATTTCCCCATCCAATCCCACCAGCAACAGCAGTTTCAGTTTCAAAGGCGACACGACCAATTCTATCAACCGCAATTTTTCGCGCCAACCCAGTACCGCCAGTACCAGCGCTGAGACATGGAACCATAGACGACCTAGCTCGCTTGACACGTGTGAATTCGGTGATATGCCCATCGATATGATTTATATATTTTTTCGTCTATTTATTGGAGTATTATAGTAATTATTTTATTTATTGGAAATACCAAATATTTTGATACATTTATTTTGAAATTATTTATATACATTTTTTATTTTTTGGCGGTTATTCTGCCAATGTGCAATACTAACGCTACCCATGCAATCAGAGGCTATTATAAAAGTATTTTAAATAATATAAATTGTAAACGTGAAACAAGAAGATTTAAACAGTGACGAGTGCAAAGTGTTGACAACTGTTTGATGTATTTTGTGAATTCGAAGGTTGCCACGGTAGAGGTTTAAAAAAACCTTTGTGTGAGATTTAATTTTACAGGAGGAATGTACAACATATTTAATAAGATAAAAATGTACATTTTTATATGAAAATAAATCTTACTGTTTCATAAAAGTAGTTTATGTCAATCAAGGTACAAGAAAGTATTTAACTACCACAACGGGACAAAAAACCCCAAAGCCTTATTGTTTGATTACTATTATAATATCAAACGATTAATTGTGATATGATTCGAATGTTTGAAGTATGAATTCTAAGAATTTATATCGTAACCATTATTTACTAAGATAATTTTGCACGAAATGGGGTGAATGGTGAAGGAAAACATAAATTTAGTGGGCATGGGAACACTTTGCTACGCCAGAATTCATTAGCAAAGCAAAAATTAGACGCACATTTCTGAATCTGCATGACGGAAATAAACTTTCACCTACTAATTAATAGAATTAAGTAGTCTGCTGTGTTCATATCATTCGCCCAATCACAATAAACAAAAAAGATCGTAAATTGATTGATTATAAATCTAATCGAGAACATCCGTTCCTCATTGCTTCAGTCCAAGCTGAACTGCGAGGTCCTCTTGGATCAGGATGGATTCGAAGTCCGTTGGGCGGTCGCCGGACACAGTCTGGTCATGCAGCTCGTGGCCAAACTGGGTAAGTCTTCATCGGCACGCGAACGCGGTTACAAGGCAGTTGAAAGTGTCGAAATGCCTAAAATAATTATATATATATATATATATATATATATATATATATATATATATATATATATATATAGTGCAATCTCTATAATCCGAACTCCCAGTAATCCGAACTGTTTCTCAACATCAGGTATAAAGTGTCGGTTAAGCGAAACGAGCGTCGGAAAGTGAAATTTGAATTATTTTTAACAAAGTCGGGCACATATGTCCACTACTAATGCCTCTTGAGGCTGAATAGATGATTCTTTGAAACATTGTTTAAAAAGGAATGAGAGATATCAGCACGGCCGGCCGTGTCGATATCGCTCATTCCTACTGCCACGGCCCATTTTAGATTATAATTTTCCCGTCCATCAACGGGGATCCCTCGCAGTCATTTTTGTGAACTGTTAGTACATTACTTGGTGTTTTATTTACAGGAATTTAATAAATAATAGATATTTTCCTCTTTATTTTACATGAATCCGCTAATCCGAACACGCCCTTGCATTAATTAGTTCGGATTATAGAGGTTGCACTCTGTGTGTGTATATATATATATATATATATATATATATATATATATATATATATATATATATATATAATTGATAAATATTCCAAAATTAAATGTGGAAAATTAATTTGCCTAAAATTTCAATCTCTATGCACTTTGAAGTTGCCCTTAATTATGATACTATATGAATTTATTATTAGACACAGACCCAGATTTAGCGCGATCCGATACTCCCCTATCTTCGCTTAGCGCAGATAAAAGTTTTAAATAAAAATTCCATACACTTATTAAATAGTAGGATTACTTATAATTGTATCTTAAAAGTCTCAGAGATCAAAACGCCTCATGGGACGATATATTACAAATTACTGGCAAATGAATGGCTATCTTAGAACATAGAAACATAGAACAGACAAAATCTCATCATTGAGTTATTGACTTTTGCATAATACTTTTTAGATGGTAATTTCTATGTGGTAACTTTTATGTAGTGATTTTTATATAGTAATTCAAAATATAACTTGAGAAAAGAAATGTCTTCGTAATATAGTAAATTTTACATTCAAATTTCTCGTAAATGTGACGGATGCTATTAGATTTTCGTCGTCGTAGTTATTTAGAAGGCAGATCTTTACGATATAAAACAATCAAAGCTAATTTTTTCACCAAACTCTTCGTGCTTTTTCATAATTCGCATCCTTAACAATAATTTACTTAGAAAACTGAGCTTTGCAAAAGCGGGTTAGTTTGGAGTGCTAGCTGTCGGAAATTCCAAAGACGAAGGGAAGTGGATCCAGTAATAATATCAAAGAATATTAACTTCCTTCAAATTTAAAACGCGACAATATGCTTAATGTAAGCATAATGTTTATATAATTCCTCGCTAGATGTTCTACCGTAGCTAGTCACTATATGCTGCTTCGCTTATTTTTCAAAACAGCTCTATTTGTAATCAACCCTCTTTCCATTCAAAGAATTACGTATTATATTACTATCTAAACTTTTGGAAAATTATGATTGAAGTTATGACTACTTGAGTAAAAACCTTAGTGCAATAATTCAAAAATGTTTAACACTATGCAGTCCGAACATGCAGAGGTGACTGTTAGTCATTGAAAGAATTTTAATAAGTAAGATTATTCTGAGAAATTACAAAATGTTACATCAAAAAAGATCAATTGTGAAACACTTTTCAATATTTTCTCTTCAAGGTTTCATAAAATGCAAACGTGTTTTCTTTGAATTCATTATTCAAAAAGGTTTTTGTAGAAAATAGTCGACAAAAATATGGAAAATGCCAATAAAATAAAACAATTTAAAAGTAATGGAACAATATATACTTACAGGTTACAACTTCATAAACTATTTGTGCTTAAATAATCATGTTCCTTGCCCCTTAATTTGGTAGCGTTGCTCTCAATCAATATGTTACTATTATAATGCTAAAAATTAGAGTATAATATACCTCTGCAATTATCTTATGGGCAGTTCTCAATGCAATAAATTCAAACGCAGCTAAAATATGTCCTTTACGAATAGAATGAGAGATAAAACACTGAAATTCTGTTAAAACCCGAGAAATGCTAAAAAGAAAGAACGCTGCTTGAAGGCAACGCATCCAAATGTAGAGTTAATCAATCCATTCTTGTTGTAAAAATAGATGAGAATGTAGAATTAAGGAGTTTTAAATCTAAAAAAGAATCTCCTTCGAAATGGCAGAAAATGGAGAGTACATGTCCTTCGGAGTGTCTGGTGATGATAAGCACAGCAGCATGGTCGGAGGGGACGTCGTTGTGGTCTGGTTGGACAACGAAACTTTCCAAGGAAGGGTCGAGGATTACTACTTAGACGCGAAAGCTCAGTGCTCAGGATCGAGAGGAAGCTGTCCGGACGCCAAGCTACAAGTGAGTAATTCAATATTTATTCTGATAAGGCAATCCTACTGATAGAATTGCCACATCACAATGAAGCTTTCGGATTAAGTTGCAATAACCCCTTCAAATAATCTGTTTACGCATAAATTCATTTGCGTGCGTGCGTGAGGATGATTTTTTTTGCGAGTGTGATTTTGACACTTTTTAATAATGGAAAAAAGTTTTTGTTCGCAAAATCAAGGAAAGCACTAAATGAGGGCTATTTATGATAACAAGTATTATCTCTAACTTCTAATCATGCAGTTGCTCTATAAAAACGAGAACATAACAATTTGCTCCAAACATCACTCTATGAGGCAAAACACTTGCAGTTCGCTAAACAGAATCTCGACATTCCTTGAATCGCGTAATATCTGGAAAATTACTCCGGAGAGATTTCAGAACCACCAAAATACTTTAAGCGTATCAACTCGAATACATGTTCATTCGGTGTGCTCGTGTTCTCTCCGATAAAAATAAAAAATAACTACGTAATTTCATGTGATAAAACACCGAAAAAAACAACAATGTGATTTTATCGCCTAAAAATGTCGAACTTTTCCTGTCCTCCATGTCGGGAGCCACATTAATAATGAAAGAAATAGTCAAGGGAATTTTGTTTCCAATAATTAAAAATCTGTAAAAGGTTGGATTTTTGTATTCCAAACGAATTTTTGGGTATATTAAAATAGGTAATTTTGATAAAAATGTAAGTAAAATTTAACCTTACGCCTCCGTGCTTGCCTTAGCAATCAGTTTCCCTCTCAATCATTACCATTTAAAAGTGCAAATCCTACAGCATGAATCGCGCCATCACACTATTCTTATAGGAAAATTTTATATATACCGTAAAACTTTGCTCCAATATTTAGGCTTTTTCAATAGAAAATGCTCTTAATACTAAGTAATTATTTCAAAAAATGAGGAAAGTGATTAATTTTCAACTGCAATACTCTAAGAACATATTTAAGCGAATTTAGCTTTTTATCGTAATTTATATTTATAATTTTTTTAAAGTGAGGAAAAGTAACCCATACGGGCGAACAACTTTGCTCCACATTGAAAACTAATGCTATATTGCTGGATAGACGTGGTAAAGTAAAGTAGAACCATCATATTTTCTCTATTACGATCATAAGAATATGAGATGCTGATTTGGAGTGAAAATTTTCAATTTTTGGCTCAAAAACCCGAGAAATAAATAAATACTTCTGTATTTATAAAAAAGTAAGAAAATACCGCATTATTGGTCCATAAATTTGCCATATAGCTAATCGGACTCTTTGTAATCATCCAATGAACTGTAGCTCAGGGATATTGAAAAATCCTCATTTGTTTAATATTTGAGGGGAATTTATGCCCCCTATAATGTCTTTCCATTCATAAAATAATTCGTCTTTGTTCAGTGGCCACCTCTAACCTTTCAAAGACTTGGTCATTACACTAATTGATGCTCCCTCCTCAGTGAAGCTCTCAATGACTCCTGGGTATAGTTTTCCTTAATACAAAAAACAACAAATGCCCCAACTTGTCGATTTATGGGTTTCAAACTTTGTTCTGGATTACTGGCAGATCCATCTATGTCCTTTAATTCACGAACACACTTCTGTCAGTAAAAATCTCAGTCTTCATTGTCAGACGAACTTTGAATAATTAGATCGTCGTCTACAGCCTCTTCATCGCTCGTATCTGATAAATTTGTGGAGCAAAGTAGCCCCAGAGTTACTGAAAGCATAACCTCCAAAATAAAATTGATCATAACCACAGTAAAAAATAGAAGTACATAAAAACCATTAACAGTTTCGTGATCAGCATTGAATTTTGTGTAAGAAAATACTCCACTCACCTCTTAAGTCTTATGTGTGATGGTAGATTCTAACAACGTTTTGCAGGCTATAAATACAACATAAAATTGTACATTCAGTTAACATTTACAGTCACATGGAATGCCATGTCTGACTGGTCCAAAAACTCACTCCTGTAAGGTTGGCAATGCCACCAATGAAATATGGAAAATATGCCTAATGTTCACTACAGTGCTCCCTAAGGCCTATATATTTTTGATACTATATATATTATACTATATACTATTAAGATTCAATGAGTTTCTCTTTAACGTAAAAATTCACTCTTTACCGTGTATAATATCAGCTATGAGCTCCGTTTGAAGCTCACTGTGTTCTTAAGTGGAGCAGACGCAGATTTTATTTTTATTTTATTATATTGAAAATAATGTTTGCTAATTAATCATGCCTGTTTCTACAATAAAATACTTTCTGTTAAAATAAATGTCTTCCAAACAGAAATATAATCAATTCCGTAGCCTCCGGTCTCTTATTAATCAATTCAAGTATTTTTCCGTCCATGAGGTGTCTAAGGGAAGTAAACGTCGCGACTGGGTCTTCTCTATATAAATACCCATGTTTACCCATGTCTTTTGATACGAGATCAAATTATATATAATAACAGGAGGTCGCAATTTGCATATTAATCAAAAATATTAAAAAGTAATATGAATCAACAGCTGCAGATTACTTTTATATTTTCACAATTTTGAAATGTCGTTTCGGGAAATGTGTTCACTGTGATTTTCCCGAAAGTTCCAATAGAAATATGACAGAGTAGTTAAACCTTTGTTGATACCATTTATTACCGTAATGGTTTTTAATTCTAACGATCAAGCCTGCAGTTTATAACTAACCAAAATTTTTTTTTAATTTTCATCGCTCACAATAGCATTTGAGTGAAAAAAACGCCACATTGCTGTTTTCTATAACAGCAAAATTTTCCACTGCGTATTCTTCCTCTATCGCTACGGAATCACAATATCTACGCATAAAAATCCTGATAGAACGGTTTGTACCTTGTAGGAAGGAACTGAGAGCGCGAGATTGCTGAGCGCCGCCCGTTCTGACGGCCACACCGTCATCACTTACCAGAGGCCTCTTCAGGCGATCGACGACCTATTGGACAAACAGATTTTCACGAATGGAACCAAACAGGCTTTTATATGGGCGATTGGACCATTGAACGCAAGGAACGAAGTTTCCTATCACCGTGCTGCAAATAGACGTAAATAGTATATTTTTTCAATTAACATAAATCTATTAAACCTATTTTTATACCATTAATGAGTTGTATGTCTGTATAATTCCGTAATACAAGTAATCATTTCAGATAACAACTGCTCATCTGTTAAAATTTCAATGTTGAAGATAATTTTAATATCAATAATTTATTAGAAGCAGATATAAATTGATAAAACTCAAAAAGTCTGTACCGAACCTCGTTAACAATACATGTTACACCAATAAAATGAATGTGAGGTAATTTCCTGGTGTTCGAAAAATCGCAGATGATCTCATATTGGACTTCGGTCGCTACCCTGAATGGAACTGCCCGAAATCCGAGGGCGCTTGGGTGGGGTCAGCGGATGACGAAGCGGATCGGTCAACGGAGGCTGATGAGGAGGGCTACAAGGAGGCCGATCCGCCAGCCGAAGAGCCACCTGCGCAAGAACCAAAACCCTCGGAGACGCAAACACCCAGACCAGCTCCCACGGCGAATGCGTGGAAGATACCACCGATTCCATGCCACGAACCGGACGACGGAGTATATTACGCCCAGATGGGACCTACGGGCGGAAAGAGGGGGTATCCAGCCATTACAGGCGCGTGCCCATTATCCTAAATACAGTTTCGAAAACTTAATAAATAACCAGAAGTTACTCGAAAAAATGGAATAATATTTTTAATTAAAAAGTCAATTTTTAAGAAATCGCCTTCTCCCTTACTGACATAATTCAATTACTTAAAACCCTAAAGAAAAGTTATTCAATTTAGTTTCCGTCTCCTGAAAGGGTCAAAAGATGGACAAGGGGTAAACTGGACAGCCTCAGGCCAAGGACCTCGCTCTCTTTCCTTCCTTCCTAACGCACACGGCTTAGATGTTATTAAAGGGGAACAATAGTTTTAAAAAATCTCAATAAAAAATTTCATGCGTTTCTAATTTCATGATATAATTTGGGTGAAGGTATGTGACTAGGAAGAATTAAGGTATAAAATAAGAAACAACAAAATTGTTTAAATTCTTTAGACAAAATGAAGGAATATTATTTCAAAAAGGCTCTCGCCTAAAATTAAACCAGTGGATAAGAGTAATTGACTTATACTAAATAATTTATAGATATAGCTCTCATTAGCATCCTCGTGGTTTTCTTCTAAATGTTATATTTTCTTCAAACTGGTATCACTAGAGTGGTTATATTTACTGCAATTATTAACAGGACACGTTGGTTGGGGAATCTCTTGGTACATCAACGGACTACTTATCCCAGAGATAAACGTGGTGAGAGGACGGACGTATACGTTCGTGGTGGAAGGCGGAGCTGACCCGGAGACACCTGCACGTTACCATCCCTTGTATATCACTGATGACCCTATCGGGGGTTACCAATACAAAACAGAAGCCGAGCGCGCGGTAAGCTGCCATAGGATATTAAACCTTAGAGATTCTGAATGTCACCTTTGTTTTAACAAAGTATGCCTTCCAAATAATGTCTCAAAGCAATTATTGAATGCAATTTTTAGTATATTCATTTATTTCTATTGGTAATTTTGACTACAAGGGCATCTTGGAGGAACTATATTAATATATTATTCCTTATTCCATTTTCTGCAGATGCTGTATTTAACTCATTTAAATTTGAGGTGAAATTAAATTTAAATTTAAAACGATCATCTGTTTTTCTTTTAATTTTACGGTATATTATTAGTAAAAATGTTGATTCTGATAAACTAAACGATGTGTTGTTAGATCGCCTATTTTTCTATGATTTTATAATTTGAAATATGTTTCAGGAGAATATTTTTTCCCTAAAATGACCATACCGTAACTTTTATATAACGCCAGTAAATAATTTTGAATGAAAAATGCGAATAAGAAAAGATGTAACTCGAATTTAGTGGGAAAATCAAAACTAACGGTAAAATGATATTATCTGTATTTCAGGGAGTCCAAGTTTTTGCCGGAGTAGAATGGGATACCGAAACCGGAGAATCGAGGCCCACAGCCACAGGGCGCTTGTGCAATTGGACCCCCGATCCCGATAAGCCCGCGGACGAGGCCACGTCGTTCGGGGCATACCAGAGGACCTTATCTCTCGTATGCGACGAACAGAACGAAGGACTGCCCGGGATACTGCGCTGGACTCCCGACGTCAACACACCCAACACAGTTTACTATCAGGTGCTTTGTCAAGACTATCGCTATCCGTTAAATATCTCGTAGAATCACACCTGGAACTAACCTCACTAAACGCACATTCTTTTCCATTCAGTGTTACACACATCGATACCTCGGGTGGAAGATAAATGTCCTAGACAGCTGCGAATCGGAAGTAGGACGCGGCCACGGGAACCACCGTCAGCAGCCACAGAGGAGACCCGGATCGAGGAGGGGTAGGGGGAGGGCGAGGGTGGCAGAAGACGCGGCCCGATTCGACGAGACGGAGAGCCTCGTTCCAAGGGCAAGCATCCAGGTGTCCACCAGGGTGAGACCAGACGGCGCCAGCGTCTGGGAGAAGAACGACAACGGCGGCCGCACTAAGCCAGCACCTCGGCTCCGTTACGTGGAAATCCAAAGGAATCGCAGCGCGATAGAGCAAGAATCTGAACCCAGCGAGGAAGGATCTCCGAGTTCGGGTTTGACAGCGCCACACGCCGGAGTGTCCGAGAGGGTTTTAGTGCCAGAGAGAAAGACTAACAGACAGAGCTCGTCGCCAATCAGAAGGTTTCAACCCGGATCATCGTATACTGTGGCCAAGAGATTCCGACCGAAAGCCAACCCCGTTGCGAGCTTCGAGAGGAGAGGAGCACCTCCGAGGGGCCCTAACAGAGCGTCCTTTCCCAGCAGAGGAGAACTCGAAGGAAGAGAGGGACCAAAGAGGCAGGGCCCTTTCGTATCGCACTCGTCAATGACCCAGGGAGGCTTCCATCCCGTGTCCGGAGGCGATCGGATGGCAACGGCGGCGAAGGCGGTCTCGAGGAGAGCTCCCCCTCCGCTCTTCCCCGCCAACAATAAGGCCAAGAAGAAGAAGATCGGCCCCATCTTCGACGGGCAAGTTGGAGAAAGTCTGGAACCGATGTTCATCCCTTCGCCGCCCGACCTCATGCGTCAGAACGGGACTTTGACGAAGAGGGAGGATGCGCCCGTCCCGGACGAAGAGACCAAGATGGAAGCCAACGAAAGAGTCGACTCGTACTTGCTGCCCCCGCGATCGCAGACATCGGCCGTGGTGTCCTACGACGGCAAATCGATCGACCCGTCCCTCACGCCCGGTCTCCCTCCGGAGAGAGACGGCGGTTCTCGCGCCAAGCGTCCCAGTTCCGCCAGGATACAAAACACCCCTCAGTTCGGTCCGTTCCTGGGGGAGGTGCCTCCCCCGGTGCCGGCAGACGTCGTGCCGGCGAGCCTCCCGCAGCTGAGGTCGACCGGATCGGCTAGCAAAAGGGTCGGAGAGGGGATAGAGAGACCTCTGAGCCTGGCTCCATCCCCCGAGGGGCGTTATTCGACCCTCGAGGGCCTCGCGGAATCGGGCGAGGAGCAGAACAAAGGCAAAGGCGCGGGTCGCGTCGCGAGCGTGGTTCGCAAGTTCGCACCCGAGGTAAGGAAGGCGGCCTTTCGCGACAGCAATCTCGCTAGAAACAAAAGAGAGACGAGACCGCACCACCGCGAGGAGCACGTGGAAGACTCCTCGATGCACGATCACGGCCACGAAGAAAATCACCTGAAAATGAACTCTGATCATAAGAAATGCGAAGGGAAGGATTGCAAAGGCACGTCCTCTTCCGCTGTGATCGCCGCCAATGTCGGAATGTTAATGATCCAGGCCGCCCTTTGGGCGCGGCTGTAAGGCGAAAGTCTTCGAGTGACAGCGGCGAAATACAGGAGGATTTTCGTGTGATATATATCCAAACTTCGACGGCGGCCGGCAAGAGTGTTTTGCGGATGAAATAAACAGTATTGCAAAATGTAACCCGGTGCGCTGGACACATCGTTAATTGAGCAACAAACCATTTGAGGTGGCAAGGAATTCACGCGAGTGATTGTGTTAAAAATGTCGACTCAATATGGACATCATTAGCGAACGAAATGGTCTCTTAATGATGCTAATGTATTATTTCCTTTTTATTTTCAGGGACAATTGTAAGTTTACTATATTGTGTTTTTAAAAAGCTCTCAAGTATAACATGTACAAATGGTTTACGTAATAAACGACGTTCGTAATTTTGTTCAAGTTGAGGTTTTTAGAATAAATTTAAAATTACATTAGAATATTGTTGAATAAATTTAGAAAGATTTTGTTACGTTTTTTTACTGTAATTGCTCGTGTAAAACAGGATTGGGATGACTTTTAATGGAGAGTGAATAAATAACAAAGATATTGTTACATATTAGAATTTACATTACAAATCAGTATAGGGTTCAATCTGTCACACAGACCGATAATGTGTGTGTGCGTGCTTGCGTGTGTGTTTATAATGTTGTCTCTCTCCTGTGCTGACGAAGGGGTCACCCCCGAAATCTTCCGTGTTTTTGTGTGCGTTTTATGTGTGTCACTTCGACACCCCCAGCTGCTCGCCAACTCGAAGTCATCTTATTGGTGAGTGCTAACTGGGCTTCCTTATCCCAACAACTTGTTGCCATCCATTTATCCCATAGTGACAGTAAAAATTATTTATTATCAGTTATAAATTTTATTTGTTTTTTATTTACTTGAACCCGTCATTTCTGACAGGCAATATGCTAGTCTTATATACATTAGTTCTGCGTGGCCCAAATGCTATTGTCTTGGAGATTGCGTTAGTTTATTTATTTTTAAGCGCTTGCAACAGCTCGTATATATATATATATATATATATATATATATATATATATATATATATATATATATATATATATATAGTGTCCACTGGGTTTCCTCATCCCAACACCTTGTTGACATCCATATATATATATATATATATATATATATATATATATATATCCAATACAATAGCATTTGAGCCACGCGGAACTTAAGGCTATAAGACTAGCATAATACCTTTCAAAAATGACGGGTTCAAGTAAATAAAAAACGGAAATAAAATTTATAACTGTTAATAGATTGTTTACTATCACCATTTATATTAATTTTTATATATTTCTAGCAGAAGTCGGTTGTCAAAATAAAAAAATTTATAGGTAGCGGGCGGGGAGAAGTAAAGGCCTTGGGACAACAATACGAGCTCGAGTTTTGACAATTACATTGTCGTCAAGGCAGTTATAGTTAAAATGGCAATACTTTCCCAAAATATGTAATTTAAACGTTTAATATGAGCGATTTTGAGCTGTAGGCGGAAAATGATGAATAGAATAAGAAACTTTATTCATTTATCTTTAAAATAGTTTAAATCGGAGGATCGTATTTCAGTTTTCCTATTTTTAATTTCCAAAAGAATAAAAGCCTGAAAGTCGAAAATTCTATTTTTATGTATCACGTTATGAGAAATAGAAATAATACCCTGGAGTTGAACCCGGATCGTTTTTCCAAATATTTTTCCGTCAATCAATTTCAATATGTGATTCAAGCATTCCTGGAAAATTTCGAGCTATTATCTCTTACCGTTTTATGAGAAAAAAACAATTAATATTAATCAGTTGCCGGGGCGAGCGACAACCTAGAAACAATCTATGCACCAATCAAAATAATATTATCGTATCTAAGGAATTGCAAAGTGACCTGACACCACACCAAGTCATGTTACGCGCTAACTTATTCATTTATTTACTTAATAACCATAGATAAAAGCTAGACTATGTAGCTTTCAATATGAAAAGATGATAGCCGATAATTTTCAGAAAAAGACGAGACAGAGACAGCAATGAAACATCCGGCTCTTCGATGATAATGAAGTTTACAATTTTAATTTAGTCTCTGATCAAAGGCGTTGCAGTACTATTCGGTGATTTAAACTGTACAGGGCCGGGGTGGTGGGTCATGCAGGGTGTCCTACGCATAGGGCCCCCCAAAAGAGGAGGCCCAAAATTTTGCTTAGACTATACTCATTGTCGTCGATAACTGGACAGTATATGTACACACAACGATACAGAAAAATGAGCTGCGTTAAAGGGTCAGATATGAATACAAAAATCAGTATCTGATGGCCACAAACTAAATTCTCTTCTGTTAAGAGACGTCAATTTTTACATTTTCCAAAGGCTGGGCTTTGTCAAGTGAGGTGTCATGGGGAAAAACTGGAAGCGTCAAGCTTTGAACATTCTGAAACGTTTTGAGCGGCAGAGGAAGATAAAGATTCGGATGTTCTGAGACGTTTTGAATGGAAGAGGGTTGAAATTTCCATCCCCTTAGCTTTGCTAAGCCTTTCATCGAAGAAGCATCTGTAGTATTCTGCTACTTCTTCGTAAATTCAGCATCTAACTAGCAATTATTTATCGGATTAGTGGTTTCATTTGTAAAATAAAATTAATAAGAACAATAGCATTCTTTCAGTTCCATATTTCGTGTCGATTTATTATCTGTTTTCCGTTAATGACAGATTTTACCAAAGGAATACTGCTGAAAATGGACTTGATTAAAATACCATCATTATTTTGACGGGCAATTACTCTAGTTGATTTGACATTTTATTAGTCAAATAATATTTAAAAATATCAGCAAATTCATACGAAATATAGAGTGTTGATTCTAGATGAAGAGCCGCGTGTCGCCGCCGTCTCACAAGTCCAGGTCACGTGACTGCCATGATTGAAACACCTTGTAGAAAATCCCTCAATCCCTCCCTCTAAAATCGTACTTGCATAGGGCCCCCCAAAGATATCACGCCGGCCCTGAAACTGTATTTCAACATTTTATTAGTTTCAGCTAGTACATGTGGAAAATTGACTAAGGAAGAAGAGTAATAGGTTTTCTATACCTATTATTATCTTTTCGCAGGAATCTAACAGCCATATCACGAAAAATAGAAAAGTCACCAATGCTTCTTTAGTTTGCTGCAAAATTCATAGCTGCAGCAGTTCTTTGTCTCTGAAAGACCTCGGAATTTCATACGATCGCTTTTAGCTCCTTTTCTATAGGATTACCATATTCTGAAGAAACAAAAGCTATATACGTGGCATATATAACGACTGCACATATTAGTATCTTCCTTCATATGTCCAGGCTTCTTGAACACACAGCCGTGTTGGTGAATACCATACATTTTGTTCGATATTCGGTGATCTTAAGTTCCAGCAGTTTCGCGTTAGTAAATAACTTTTTTCTGTTTTTATTAAATATTTACTACCGTACAGAGATTAAAGTCATTGGAGATTGTGGTTAAAAAGTTTTATTTCAATGTTTTCGTAGGTTATTGAGAATAAAAATGTTGTTTCTGACGTTTCAAAAGCATTCGAAAATGAAACAACGAGTTGAATGAATTTTACTTTGCGCTTCTGATTAAGTCTTCTGTTTACAGTTATTATAATAAAAAAATGACAGTGATCATTGTTTCTTCTCAATTTTGAAAGTATGAATTCCCCTACAACTTGTAAGGAATGCTGGAACCTACAAGGAACTGCTGTACTCTTTAGATGATGGTAAATGGGTAATGAGATGAAAAAGTTTGGGAATCACTGCCCTAAAAGATCGTGGCATATGGTAAGAAAGTCGCCATTGACACTGTGATATCGCTATACAAATGGCGACATATTTAATATTCGTTCTCGCCACCTAAGGAACAGAATTTCTTGCTCAGAAAAAATGAATGATGGTCGATTCCACGACTTTTGCTGCTATTTCATACTAAGTGGCCAAGAGGGCCTATCAAATCATGGAAGGAAGTATGCAAGTAGTAACCTCACTTTTCTCCGTCACCATTAACATATTTTCCGTCCGGTTTTCTTGTCTCGAGTTTCTGAGCTGTTAGGTTTTTACATGGGTATGATACCAGCCTCCCGCACAACACCCAACCTGGAGAGCTTTGACTTCAGTGTGTTCCCTCCCTTATACAGGTTGTCTTCCACAACTTAATGAGGCCTGTCTCCTGGTTGTTTTGAAATCAGAATTATCCTTCTCTTAGGCGAGCTGCCTTCCTAGGCTCAGGAGATCCATTTTCCTGAGCAAATTCCTTGATTTAAATTATTCCAAATGGTTTTACCATTGTCCCAATACTGTAACTGAGTTATTTTTGGCTCTTTGTAGACTTAGCCACGCAACCAGATAACCTATCACATCTCCAGTACTTGTGCTGATTGTCCGGGACTACCAAGTAGCTAACCTCCATATATGGAGGTCACTCACCTATCCGCAACCTGAGGACCTGGCATTCAACTATTCACCTGAGAATTTTGTCAAGAGCCGGATATTTAATATTAGAAAATTTTACCTGCCTCTTATGTGAAACTCCCATGCTTGCAATGTAGGTTTGATTTTTTTCGGTGGGTTAGTCAAATTTCCAATTTTATAAATTTCACCAAAATTATGGTCATAAAATCTTTTTAGTAAAGGTTTGACTAAAAAAAATGGTTTAACTTGAATTTCTCTTTAGTAAAACCATTATCTTGAGAAAGTTCAGGTTTTTTAATACTGCTCGCCAAAGCATTCACAACAACAAATTTGATCCACCATGTCAAGGGCTGCATGCCTGTGTTTATTATGTAAATTCCAGGTTTTGGCTGATGAGGTAAATGATCTGAAGGAAAAACCCCACAAAAAAATCTTCTCGTTCGATTGTCTTTGGAAAGCGTATCGACGATATCTCTCGTGTTCATTGCGAAATTATGAAAAGAATGTGTGGATGTTACTATCTTTATCTATCTCGATGAATTTCATGTATTCGGCATAAACTATACAGGTAGTTGTTTTAGATAGAGGATTTTCGAAATTGGCTTCAATCCTCACATTTCCCTTTACCGGCAGACTGCTATAGTCAGTGATACCGGATCCGTCAGGTGTTAAATCGAATGCTAATAATAAGTACCCATGAGCAAACATTTCCATCGATATTTTATTACCCTTATCATGGTGTTCTATACCTAGTCCTTGATACAGAGAATAGTATGCATGAGTGTAATGTTTCTCAGTAAAACTCATCTTCTACCCTCCGGGAGGGATTTGAACACCGTTAACCAAAAGATTAAAATCTGATAGAGAATAATGATTGAATGAGAAAGGATTTTTTTCCCTCTCCCCAACATACGATCCGTTATCTACCATAGTGAAAATCATCACAACTTTATCCAAATTTAACGTGCGTAAACGTTTTAACCTCGACTCGGTTGTACGGATATATTGCATTGATGCCGGATGATAAAGTTTTATTATGAGTCAGTAAAATACCCGGATTCACATTAAAGTGTCGAACGTATAAAGTAGCGTCAAGAATTTTTAGATTTGAATTTCCATTATTTTTCTCCATTATGTAAAAACTAGGTCTCGCGCGAGTCAGTTTAAATACCAACTCGATTCCATTCAGGAGCAGCCGAGATTGATTCAACACATCTGCATGGAGTCTACCTACAAGTTCTACGGTAGCACTGTAGGCATATTGTTTCTTTCTCTCTACAAATTCTGGATTGGTTGAAGTTTGCGAATTAATATCTGTTCCACTATCCGGTAACCGTCCAGCACATCTTAAATGTGAAGATGCAGCATCTTGCCCATAATTTAGGAGATTTTCTATATAAGTGCGATAATAGTAAATATCTTCCGATGGTGTGACTTGTATTCCATTTAAATAAACGTTACATTGGGAGAATAAGGAATGTAGGAGGTTATTAACCACCCCCGGTTGTTCGGCATCTGACTTATAATCTACCCCATCTTATTTACAAAATTTAACTTTCAGCTTTAAGTATACGTTATTTAAATCTACGTATAAATCACCACAATTTTTAACTCTGCGCGGAAACTCCCCCTTCTATTCTACTAATAAATGACGTATTTAAACCAAGTTAATTTTTAATTTAATGCTTGTTCGTATACGATATTTCTTGTTTCCCCGTCTTTTTTTTCAAATAAATAATTTTTTCCTGCATCCATCTCTAGACGTAGCTATGAGAAAAGCAGTCGTTTGACAATTCAACACCTGCAAATTTAAAAGACTGTCCTGGTCTAAGTCTTTGTGATCGAAGTCGAATTTGTCATTGTTCAGAAGACTTTGCTGCTCTTGCTGTGGCTATTCTCTTATATTTTTATATTTCGGGATCTGAGAATGATCTCCAAGGTCGTTTTGGCATTATGCTTGTTTTAAAAACTTTGTTTAAATTCTTTGAAAATTATTTTCTTAAAATGAATCTATTAAATAACGTAGAGTATTAAAAATGGAAATTTGAAACCAATATTATGAATTTTTATCTAGATATAGAATTTCGGAAATGAATTATGTCTACCTGAAATCAAAATTTAAAATATTGCAAACTTTGGTAGGCAATCAGTAACTAGGACTTTTTTCTGCACAAGCAAACAAATTTTATATATATATATGAAAAGAAGAAGCAGTGAAGATAATTGTATCGTTATTACTGTAATAGCTAAAATTATTTGGCGTTGCTCGGGTTTTAAGTCAAGACAAAATATATTGAGTAACATTTGAAAATAAAACCAAGTAATGAAACCAGGTTAATTTTTACTGTAGTGCTTCAAGATATGCAATATTTCTTTTCTTCCCATCTTTTGTCAAGTCAAGTCAAGAAGGTGTATATGTGCTAGTTCCCAGTGTCGGAGAAGGGGGGCAGGAGTGTCATTGGGTAAGGCGCGAATAACCCTTACATTGTAGCAACTATTGAAGGGGACATTGTGGGCATTGGCGTGTAATGTGTCTGAGAGAGATGCTATTACGGTGACCGTTCATGCGGATATTTAACGGATTGCTGGTGAGGCCTACGTAAAACGCGGGACAAAGAGTGCAGGTAAGGAGGTAAATGACGTTACGGGTGGTGGAGTTCTTCTAGAGGTGACGGGGTAGGTGATGTTGGTGGAGGGACTCGAGAAAGAAGATGAGGGTAGGTGGATAGGGCAAGTGAGGCAGCGAGGTTTGCCGCAAGGGTTAGACCCTATGGCAAGAGGCGTGGTAGTAGTGGGAAGTTCTTTCATCCACAGGATATTTCCCAAATTGGGGGCCGGCTGAAGGAGAGGAGCGGGGGATTGGCAAATAGGTTGGTCAAGGGGACTGGTGGGAGGAAGAGGTAAGAATTAGGTGGGCAGCATGGAGGATTGTTTTGAGGGCTTCGTGGATACCAGGAAGGAAAAGTGTAGTAAGAGTGAGTGGAGGGGTTGATGCAGGGATAGTGGGTGTGTGTGGATGGGATCCATAGTGGGTAGGTGTCATTGCCCTATGGATCTGTTCGCGGACCAAGACTGGAGGGTAGCCACGTTTGAGAAGAGCGTCTTCGAGGACAGAATAATACTGTAGAAGGGATGCTCTATCAGAACAAAGCCTCCATCCGCGTCGAGCAAGGGCATAGGAGATAGAGGTTTTGGTATGAAAGTGATGGCAGCTATCAAAGTGGAGATATTGGAGTCTGTTCATGGGTTTGATATGAACACAGGTGCGGATTTTGCTGTCTTGGAGGTAAAGATCGACATCCAGGAATGTGATGTGGGAGATAGAGGATTAGTGGGTGAAAGAGAGTGAAGGATGGGAGAAGAGGCGCGAGAGAAAGGAAAGGAGAGAGTCAGGTCCATGCGTCCAAATGAGGAAGACTTCGTCGATGTATCTCAGCCACAAAAGTGGTCTGAGTGGTACGTTGAGGAAGAGTCGTGCCCATTTTCTTCCCATCTTGGGGCAAGTCAAGTCAAGAAGATGTATATGTGCTAGTTCCCGCAATCTTTATTGACAAATTTGGTGACTGTATTTTCTGTACATATTCTTAAGAGAATACCTATGTCTAACCAAAACTTCAAGGGTTCGAATGTTGAAATTTTCGGCGATCATAGAAAGTATTGAAAAATCACCAGCAAAAAAATTAAACCTCCTAAATGCTTGGCTCCATTAATTCTCATATTTAGATTTTTACCCTCATATATATATACGTGTCTACCTTCTTCACTGTTAACGTTTTTCCATTTTCGTCTCTCATTCATTTTCTCCAGCATTTCCTTCGTGATCCATGGTTTTCTGATTTTCTTCTCTTGTTTTCCAATCTCTTTATCCAAGGTATCCTTGATACTGGTTTTAATTTCATTCCATTCTATATCAACGGTCTTCGGTTTGTTTTCCAACTTTCTTAAGTTATCTTCCAACTTCATACTGACTACATTCTGCCTTTCTTTCAGTTTTTCTAGGTCCCAGGCCTGTCTTTCTCTTCTCGTTTTTCTTATTTGTTTGAGCTTTGTACTCACGTCAAGTATTAGAAGGCTGTGATCTGAATCAATGTCCGCTCCTTGCAATGCCTTTGCGTTCTTTATGCTGTTCTTGAATCTTTGTTTTACAAGGATGTAGTATATTTGGCATCTCATTCTATCTCCTGGGCTTTTCCATGTGTATAACCTTAGTTTATGGTTTTTGAACCATGTATTAGTCACTACAAGGTCATTATTGATGCTGAATTCTACGAGTTTCTCTTCTCCTGGATTTCTCTTCCCAAGTCCGTATTGCCCGACAACATTTTCTTCCTGTCCTTCTCCGACTATGCTGTTCCAATCTCCCATTATTATGCAGTTTACCTTTCCTCTTCCGTCTTCTTCGTAAATTTCGTTAATTTGCTCATAAATCTCATCGATTTCTTCATCTTCATGAGCTGACGTTGGCATATATACCTAGATTATCATCATGTCCACTGGGACTCCTTTAAGCTTTATTGCCATCAGTCTATCGTTCGTTGCTATTATCTTTGTCACAGTTTTCATCATATCTTTCCTAAGTACCAGAGCTACTCCCCTTTCCCCACTATTTCCTCCAGAATAAACTACCGTGAATTCTTCCGAGTCGAACTGTCCTTCTCCCTCCCATCTAGTTTCGCTTAGTCCTATAATGTCAACTCTATTTCTTCCCATTTCTTCTTTCAAGTTCTCTAGCTTTCCTACCTTTCTCATAGTTCTTACGTTCCAAGTCCCTATTCGTAATTTACTTTCGACAAATGTTTTCCTCAAGGCAATCCCCGCCCGGAGATCCGATTGGGGGACTATTTTACCTCCGGATTGTTTTACCTCGAGAGAACTCATATTGTCCAACCATATAATCTTTACTAGGGATTGTAATGTGGTAGTTTCCCTCTTGCTTTCCACATCGCAGTACTGTAGCCGTTCAAATCATCCTGATCACGCCTACAGCTGTATTGGATATAGACCCAACCAACATCATTTGTTTTCGGCTCTATACCATACTGACAGTACTGCTGCCTACTGCCAGGCACTGATGATAGTTTTTTTTTTAATAAAACCTCCATTCGAACCTCCCCCGAACTTTGCAATAGAAAGCCGACACGCTAACCACTACACCACCAGTGCACAATATATATATATATATATATATATATATATATATATATATATATATATATATATATAGTAGGGCTGCGATTTTTAAGCATTAATCGTTAAAAATTTTAATCGAATAAAATTTAATTAATCGATTAAAATCAAAATATAATTGGGAATTCAGCTTTATTCACTAGTAGGAACAGAGATTTTTTGTAAGTAGTCTCTTTGATCTCCATGGTTTGTGAAAGCCATGCAAAAACGTCATAAATGTTTTAATGTGTTTCCGTATCTGGAAATGAAAATATATTTATTTTGTATTTTTATGAGCTACAGTTTACATATTATGTAGAGTCGCTTCTTAATTATGGCATTGGATAAACATATATTATCATAATAGTATAACGGCATTTCCATGTATCGCTGTACATAATCTTAAGAGAATACCTAAGTCTAACCAAAACTTCAAGGGTTCGAATGCTGAAATTTTCGGTGATCATAGAAAGTATTGAAAAATCACCAGCAAACAAATAAATCCTCCTAAATGCTTGGCTCCATTAATTCTCATATTTAGATATTTACCCTCAGAAAGCATCATGTCATTTGCACTGTTAATCTTTTAAAGATTATAATAGAGAAAAATAGCGGAATCGGTTTCCAACATTCAGAATCATCTATGAGCTTAAGAATTCTTATTTGACATTAATGTATCGATACAATTCCTTCTTTAATATGAAAATTGAAAATATATAGGGGCAAAGTGATTTTCTTTCAGTTTACTAATAATATTGCAGTAAAGCTCGTTTATAACAAATTTAGGGGACCGGCAATTTTTTTGTCATAAGCGTGACTTTGTTACATCGGAAAAATGTTATTTCTGCCGTCTGAAACGCGAGAGTAGACATTTGCTCAATTTTAACTGGCCACAATGTATTACTATGAATTCTATGGAATCCATATCAACTTCCAAGCAAGTTACATTCGTGTTTTTCGAAGAATAATAAATGGTACTTAAAAAAAGTTCAACGTTTTACAGATGATTATAGACCTAAATATATTTCACGTATGTACTTTTCTGGTGAATTTAGATCTTAGTGAATTATTAATTCGATTGTTTTAAGGACTTACAATACATATTTTCACATTCGTTTTCATTTTCCGTGCCTATATCATCATTTCGTGTTGATTGCCTCCACTCATGTCGTGACATGTGTACCAGCCAGTTGTCTTACATCACGTCAGATCAGCACTTTTGGCGTACAATTTAGGGGACAGAACTTAATTCGTAAAACCCGATGCTATTGGCAACATAACAATGTGTCATTCGCTATCGGGTGTTATTTCGAGGGATGGCAGGAGGAAAAATAGACAAACTAAAGCAAAAAGGGATATAATTGATAGTAGCTCAATAACTTTGGCCAAAACTAACAAAAGTAGAATACTCCTTTAGCCAAAACAACTAGAAGGCTGCAAACCCAATGCATTTCGCCCACAAGGTGGGCATCGTCAGGGGTAGAACCTGTTTCACCAGTGACTGGAAGCCAACTGCCAGGTTGAAACGGAAAGTATTAAGAAGACGACCGAGAAACAAGCGAAACGCGGAAAGATTTTTCGGCGTGTGTGTCGTTTAAATCTGTCAATTTGTATAGGGTCTTGTTGAAATCTGTGTCTGTGTTCATAAGTGTATCGCGGTTTTTGTAAATGTGAAGGTTTTCTAACGAGTTTAGTGAGTTATTGGCTGAAGTTATCAGTGTTAAATCGTTTACGTGTATACTATGACCTGTTTCAAAGATGTGGTTGGCAACGCTTGATTTTTCAAAACGATTATATTTATAGTGAGCCATGTGTTCCTTGAAGCGTGTTATTAGTTTCCTTCTTGTTTGTCCTATGTACTTTTTGTCGCAGTGTGAGCATTGTATTTTATAAATACCGGACTTGTTCAAAGATTCTGTTCTGTCTTTTGTACTGCCCAGTAAATTTTTCAAATTATAAGGATTTGTATATGTTATGGTATAATTCTTATGTTTAAAAATTTTGTTCAAGCCTCTGTTTAATGGTGGAAAATAAGGCAATTTTACAAATTTGTCCTCTTTTTTGGTGTCTAATTTTAGGGAAGTGGCATTGGACAAAGTTTTATTAAAGTTATGTTTTCTCACTAATTTATTAATTAAATTATTATCGTATCCAAGTTTAGCGGCAATTTGTTTTATGTGTTTAAGTTCCTTTGCATATCTGATTTTATTGAGGGGGATGTTACATAATCTGTGTGTTAAAAATTGAAACACAGCTGTTTTTTGGTTCATAGGGTGAAAGGAGTTGTTAGGAATAAAGTTATCAGTATGTGTAGGTTTTCTAAAAATGTCAAACTCAATGTGTTGTCTATTATTTATGATAAGCAAGTCCAAAAATGGCAAGGTGTTGTTTTCTTGAAGTTCATAAGAGAACTTGATTGAAGGATATATGTTGTTTAACTGATTAACAAATTCATCTACATTTTGTTTCTTTAAATCAAAGATTGTGAATATGTCATCCACGTACCTCAACCATATATCTGGAAAGTAATGAAATTTTTCTTTGCAATCGTTTTCAAAAGAGGACATGAAAATGTTGGCTAAAAAGGGAGATAAGGGGTTTCCCATAGAAGTGCCTTGAGTTTGTTTGTAAATTTCATTTTTAAATGAAAAAACGTTCTGTGACATGCATAAATTAGTAAGTTGTAAATATTCGAGGACAATTTCATCAGAAAAATTTTGTTTTAGTAACAATGATTTTAAAATTTGGGATGTTTCTTCCAGAGGTACACTTGGGAAGAGGCTTTTGACGTCAAAGGAGACCAAAATCTCAGACTCTTTTAATGTTATGTCTTTTAGTTTACTTATCACGTCATAGGTATTTTTAACAGAGTGTTTGTCGGGGAAGGACATCTGTTTAAATTCACTATTAAGCCATTTGACCAAGTTATAGGTTGGGCTATTTATTATATTTTATTATATTTTGCAGCCCTCTAGTTGTTTTGGCTAAAGGAGTATTCTACTTTTGTTAAAAAGGGATATGGAGATACGCTTGCTGCTGATAGGCACACAAGCCTTTAAAGACTTTCGAGCTCTGGAAAGTTATCAGATCTCTTCGTGTGTATTTACGGGGCTATGGAACTATACATATATGAGCGCAATGTAATAAGGTCTCTCAATATTTAACTTTTGTATCTTAGCTTACCAAATTCGTTATGATTGGGACATTTTTCGGTCGAGGGACCAAGAAATACTTCCTTATAGCCGAGATTTCGTAACATTCGTGTTCGTTACACCCGTGAAATTTAATTGCTGCGGTTATAGAGAAGTCCAAGGGAACGAGAAATTTTTCCATAACAGACGAGATTTCGTTATTTACGTGTTCGTTATAAACGAGTTTTACTGCATTTCCTATTAAGTACATGTATGATGTGAGAATTAGAAAAATCATTTCTCAACAGCATCCCAGGTATTGCTTACATTAATCAAACCATTCTATCTATAGTTACATTCGGCAAAAAATGGCTGTGTAAAGTTATCCTTTCCTCTTATTTTTTCTCAGACTTTTCTAGGGCGATATCCGGAAGTAGCGGAAAGGACTAGTGAACCAGTAACTTCAGCAAGTTCCTGTCTCAGAGACTGACATCAGTAAGTGGTTTACTGAGGTTAAATATTATGTGAAGGAGAAAAAATTGAAGGAAGTAGTTACTGACCCATCAACTGTTTTTAATGGAGATGAAACTGGATTTCAGATATGTCCATCAACAGGTGGAGTTTTAGCGGCAAAAGGGGCAAAAAAGATCTACTCTATTGAGCAAAGTTCCTCGAAGGAGAACATTACTCTTTTGTTTTCGTTTTCAGCAGATGGGAAATTATATTGTCCCATGATTGTCTATCCAAACGAGAGGATCCCCGAGAAGATTTCCGATTCGGTTCCTGCTTATTGGGGAATATCTCGGAGTAATAATGGATGGATGACTGCCGAGGTATTTTTTAAATATATATAGCTAACGTTTTTCACCCATATCTTATCACAAGAGATCGGGAAAAGACGAAGGAGAGGGTGGAGGGGAAGAGGTGCGAGCACCTACACAGGTTGTGGAAGGGGCGGAAGGCACGCCAAGCTTCCCACCCCTGCTACCAACGTTACTACGCATTAACACAAAATGAGACGTTGAAATGAATAAATCGCTCTAATATTATGTGTAAGGAATAGATTAAAAATTTTATTCGGATAAAAGACAACATTTGCCACAAAATAGTCGGATACCACGTACCTACGATTAATAGTTTTTGAGATAAAAATTATTAACACGAAATAATATTTAGAAATACGTATAGCGATCGGAAATTCTTTTCCTTTGCCCTTATATGATCCGTGTTTTATAGATTAAAAATTGTATCCATACCGAGGATAAGATCTTCTTCAAAGTGATTTCAAAAGCTCGTTCCTACTACTTATAGTTTCTGGGATAAAAAATATTAAAATTTAATGTACAAATGGGGTGAACACAAACCCTAAAAATTAACAATTTTTAATTTTTTCATGTTTATGGTTGGTTGTAAACAAATCGTATAATCGTGCAAAATCTCAGCACCATATTCCTCTTAGATTGGTCTACACACTGGAATAACTTTTTCTCATGCTAACTTATGGGAGAATTCCGGGGCATCTGGAGTCGACCCCAAGACACTGGAAGCAAAAGTAATAATAACTCCTAATAGACATTGTGGCCATCTAGCAAAACTGAAAATGTCATTTCATTTCCCGGTCATAGCAGACTTTTTTCTCGTTTCAAAAATTGTCATTATTCTAGCTTTTGGGCTAGTGCCCGAAATTAATTTACAAAAATGGCGCAATTCATTTCTTATGGGAAAAAACGCAAATTTCGGAATTTCTGGTGTGGAACCCATTTCACTTAGGTGAGAGTACCTACTTATTCTGGAGATTTCTCTATGACCTCTACAAACTCTGAAAATGTCAGCTTTCTAGCTCACGTAGTTTGGACTGGACACTAGTATCATCCTATATAACATCTGTATATATAGACTTCTTACAGAGGAGGAACATATATATGTACTTAAATTCTGATGGTGGGAATTTTCCGATTATGACTCCTTATTAAACTAACTCCATTGTGGTATATATAACTTATCTATTAAAAAGCCGCTCACTAAAAAAATAACCGTATTTTCCAAGGTAATTCATATTTTTGGGTATTTCACAATAATTCTATGCGTACATTACATACCGGGTTTACGGAAAATCCTTTTATATACGGAATGAACTCGGTCCCAACCTACTTCGTAAAAACAGACCTCACTTGTATATGGCAAATTGCTGTGCCAAAACACAACCGCATAACTATTATAAGCCAATAACAGAGGTCGTTGTTATGTTAAATAATTATTATATATTTTAAAATTATTAAAAAATCGTGCCTATAGATTTATGGCGATGATATTTTATATAAATATCAATATTTAATATTATTTCTTTTTATTACTGGATTTATACATATTGTATGAAAACAACACGAATTTGTCGTATTACCTTCGACAACCCCGTTCACTTTCATTTAGTGTTTGGCGCTCTACCACTGCATATCATAGTGCCAGCGTGTACGGGTCTCCGAATTCACAGGTAAGTACTTGATACTCTTCTATTTGTCATAAATTGCAGCGAGGCCATAAAATAAGCAACATCCATCGTAAATGCGTAGCTGATTCATTGAATGTTTCTTTTATGCGAATGAAGGAGTAAGTGAATTGCGTAGGAAAGGGAGAGAAATTTCAATAAATTTTCGGGTGAAGAAATCTTCGTATTCATAAGTATTAAAAGTTTTGGTCGTCATAATGCGTGAAATGAAGTACTGCAAAACAGTCGTAATCCTGGGAGTGATTTTTCTGTATTAATGCCGCGTTTTCGTTGCAAACACTTTGACCTGGAAGATTTCGGTAGCGAACTCTCGGCGATTGCATTTTCCACGATTCTAAGCAGTCGCGCTTTACGTTGAATTTATATTTTCCTGCACAAGTTGATTTCAATGCAGAGAAGGAGAAAAAATTCCAAACTTGTTGGACAACCCAACCCAATTATCTCACTGTCTTCAGAGGAAGTGAAGAACACCTGTTTCGTGCTTTGGCGAGCACTTTTAGTGTTGTAAAATAACTTAGACCTTTCTCACCCGAAAGTATCTAATGAAAATATACAGTCATAATGACTTGAAAGGTGGTTTGAAGAATCGGCCAGGCGACAGTAAGGTTCGGGTTCGATTCACGGGCAAGTTGAAAACTTTTATCCTTCTCTACCAAGAAATTTATTTTTAGGTATATGCACGAATGCACATATTACTTAATCAACAGCATTCCACATGCACGATATCTTAAGCATACGAGAATAGCATTTGGATTCGTTCCACGCCAACAACTGTCCATATATCTCATGATTACTCGCATTTACTTTAATAAGGAATTTTAAGGAAAACCCATGTCGTTCTTATATAGAAACGTTTCAAAAATTATACTTTATTATTAATTATGCTTTGAATAATTCTTAAGCAATGCGAGCGTGATTATATGAAAATCATCAAGAAACACCATGAGAAAATATTTTTCACTTGATAATGAGGTTGAATTGAAATTTGAGTAATAACTACGAATTTAATCGCCGAAATGTGACTGATAATCACAATCAGAGGTAGTATTGGACTTAATATATGATTTATTTACTCCACCAAATGTCCATCTTGAACTAAAGATCCATGTCACGCGTCAGCGCGCGTTTCCAGTCAATACTTTCGTGATTACTCTTTCTGATTGAGCACTGTAGTTGTCTCGAATTTCCTTAAAAGCAGTTGGAGAGACCTTTCACGCAACACCCATCATGTTGTCTCATCTGCATTTGAATGGGGATATGAATAATAATATACATGTTCCGAATAGGAATGTGAATATTGTTCTTGGAGCACGCCTATTGCTGGTTTTACCGCAAAATTTGAAGCTCTCCCTTTTGGTAAGAATCAATGTATAACTCATACGCGTGATATTTGCTAGTTTTCCTAGTCTCATTTCATCATGGACGACTTTTAAAGTGAAGGTTGAAAAGTAACTAAATCGGTGTAACTATATGTAGGCCATACTTCAAAATTAGAAGTTTTTGTAATTTTACAAATGTCTGAAAATTTTTCCCACGACTTATATATTTTCTCCGTTAAATTCTGGTAGTTTGCTGCTCAAGAGGGTGGCTTGTGACGACGACGAGATTGACTAAATGAGAGAACGAGTTCTGAAGTGTAAAGTTTTGATAAGTAATTCTTAAACGACTTCATCCTGATGCCGTAATTTCTTCAATTGCCTAATAAATATATCTCTCTTCACAGATCTCTCCTGGTAATATGCTGTAATCTTATATCCATTTCATATATATAACGACGGAGTGGCGTGGCCGAAACACTGCTGCACAGTGAAATTTGTGTGTTACCGAGCATCCAATTTGATGCAAATACGAACAATTCTTTTACACGTTTCCCTTATTTTAACCCGTTTCATGTTATGCAAACATAAAGCGATCGCCTTATTTTAAGCTGACTGTCCATCTATTGTTTCGATATACGTATTATCGAGAAAAGTGCACCTTTTCGATGCGTATTTGACCGTTTATTCCACACTCTTGTGTACATACATACTGTGTTTTGTGTGTCTGTGTTGTCTGCCCCTCCGTCGCATAATGCCAGGCCTCGGCTTATCGTGCGTATATAAACGAATTAGCGAGCTCCCTGCGACTCATGCCTGCGAAGGCTAATAAACACGACCCATAAAAGCGTGATTGGTTCTTTTATATAGTATATGTGTGTTTTCCATATATTGCATGATCATGCTTAATCGACGCATTTATTGCTATATTTAAAACTTTTTTCTCCAGCCTAGACAATCGATTGACGACATTCAGGACCCGATATGTATTTTGCAATGTATTTAATTAATTTAGTTTCTTTTTTATTATGTGTGACAGCAGGAAATTATTTACAGAGTGCATCCCTGAAGAATGAAGACGCTTCACAGCGCCAATATTCACGTTAATGTAAGTAGCAACTGATACTTTTCATATTTGGAAAGTTTCTCTTTACTTAAACAGTTTTTAGTTTCAGGTCGCCAAAAGTATTCCACGATGTTAGTAGTCCAGGATCTCCTTTTCTCAGGTAAGTGACATTTGAAATTTACCATTAGGAAAGTCGAGCATATATTCTAAGTAGGTACCTATGTCCATGTCATGATATTCCAAATGTCTGAAAAATGGTTTACATCAGTGATTATAAATATACCTCTGATGCTCCAAAAACTAAATAAATATGGGTAAAAGAAAATCAATATAATGGAAAGAATTTGCATAAATTATTTTGCTGACAGAGAGAAATATTTCACCAGATTTTCCTATTCCTAATTATCTTTCTATCAATTTAAGAGGTACATATTTTAACAACAAATTTGTATATGCTTTATATAAATTCTCCAGGAACTATTCCAGACATTTTTTGTGCCCAATATGTTTATCATGTTTGAGAATGCTAAAACATCTAATTATATTGCCTATATCTATATTAGATAAGAATCATCGACATCAGTGTCTACGCAGCTGCATTGACAACGAGACTCCCAAACAGTGCCTGGATCATCAAAGGCTGCTGATCGTAAGTTTTCCTTTTCTTAATTCCTATAACTGGAAATTGCAGATCTTGAATTGCTGAAAATTTCAGAGTTCATGGCAATGCAAATATTGCTTTTAACTAACAAAGTGATATAATTTTTGCTGTAACCTTATTGGCGTACTAGTATTTGCACCTGTCCCCATAATTATGGAAAATGAACATTACAGATTACGTGCTTTACAGTATGGCATATCTATGTATTCAATATAATGTTCTATACAGCCATGTTCACTTATTCTCATACTTTTATGAATAACTGAAATGAACCGTTACTGTCAGGATACCTTTTACCTCTTCTGCCCTCCCTTATTTCATCACCCATATGCAGTATCTGATTCTGAAATAGAAGTGGATACCACTTCTATAGATCTCTGCAATACTTCCCCTTGAAAATTATCAAATACCACAATATTATTAATATTATACCAGTTTACTGGGAATAAAAGAATGGCAGAGCTGTAGCTACCTTGTTCACTTCAGTTATGCATGGCAGAATAAACTGATGCTTACCTTTAAAAATCTTGGCAAATGATTCTCTCAATAAACTAAAAAATTGCTTTTGAATGTCAATGTGACTTTATTTGCTTGACTCTTAAGATTCAAAACTTGGTCAGGTCTATATTAAATCCATAATACTGGTTAAGAATTATGCTAAGTTAAAATCAAAGAAATCTGGTAATTATTTTGATATAATTGAATCATTTTCATTTTGAGGAGCAGAAAATTGTGGTTCAACATACCTCTGTAGATAAAATATTTAGCTTAATCATGTTTTTCTTATGTGACTATTCTCTTATTACTTATCTGGATAACTTTAATTAAGGAAATACTGTGCTGATAAATGCCTGTATTACGTTTGTAATAAAAATATCCACTTTGTTCTATCAATAACAATGATCTCATAAAGATTATATGCAGCAACAATTATCAATTCCATATATAAACAATCTCACCTGTAGTTTTCATTAACCATGTTGTTATAGGGATTATTAAAGAAAACATCCTAGTTTATTAGAGGTAGATTTGATTAAAGAGCTCAAATTATATGAAAACCTTTAATTTTTGCGGAATCCTGATTGCTGTTCAAGAGGATAAGGATGTGCAGAAGACAGAAGGATTTGGAAAACATTATAGAAGAAGCAAAGTGATTAGAGTGACTGTAATTATTCAGTGATATCATGTGTACTGTTGTCTTAATGAAGGTCATTTTGAATTGGCTGGTATAAAATTAGAAAATTTCTATATTGTGTGTGTTTATAGACCTCCAAATGGCGAATTAGATATTTTTATGGATAACATGTACAAAGTCCTTGAATTTTTTGTGAAAACGGGTGACAAGTATTGTGTAATAGGTGATTTTAATATTGATTTTTTGGATGAGAAAAATGGTTACACTAGGGATCTTTTGTTACTCTTAAGTATGTTTGGTTGCAAATTTCTCATCAAGAAAATCACAAGGCCAAGTAGTAACAGCTGTATAGACAATGTTATGACAAATATTGTAAATTCTACTGCTCATGTAATTATCTCGGAACTGTCTGACCATTACCCCATTATTTTCAACTATACAAAGGAAACTTTGGAAGTAAAAACCCCCATCAGGATGTGTAGGGACTTAAATATAAGTAACATAAATAAGTTTTGTAAGCACTTGAGTACGTTAAATTGGAATGAAATCCATGAGGATGGTGAGGATTCTGAACGTTATTTCATGAAATTTTGGAATATTTTTATGGGTAGCTTTGAGTTCTTTTTTCCCTATAAGACTACTAAAAAAATATTAAACAAAAAGAAAAGGCTACCCTGGTATACAGACGATTTAAAATTAAAGAAAGAAAATATTTTAGAAATTTTGAGGCAAATATCTGAACATAACTGTCAAAGCACACACGAATCATTACGGAAACTTACGAAAGAATATAAATTAGCAATAAATAAAGCAAAGCTAGATTTTAATGACAGGTTGATACTTACAGCCAATAATAAATCTAAGCAAAGTTGGTCTATTATAAACTCTATAAAAAGTATAAAATCCAAGCAAAATTCCTTGTCACCACAGGTTTTTGCTAAGCATTGGGAATTATCTGCTACAAATATACATAAAAATCTTACTCAAAATACAAATGATGTTGCCTCCTATCTTAAAAATGATAAACTAAGCTACATAAATCGCAAAAATGCTAGAAATTGTGGCAAATCATTTTTTCTCCATCCAGTAACGGAAGAAGAAGTAAATACCATTATTCAAAAGCTAAGTAATTCGAATACCTGTGATATTTATGGGATAAACTCTAAAGTTGTAAAGCATGCTAGGGAATTTCTAAATAAACCCTTAACTAAACTAATCAATAACTCTTTTATGACAGGTATCTATCCATCTGCTTTGAAAAAAACAAAAGTGCTGCCTATCTATAAAAAGGGTCCAATAAATGATCCTGCAAATTACCGACCAATAGCAATAAGCCCTATTTTGTCCAAAGTGTATGAAATGGCTATAATAAGCAGATTGAATAAATTTATTGAAATACAGGGCATACTAAATGACAGGCAGTTTGGTTTCAGAAAAGGTAGAAATACTATAGATCTTGTAGCTAAAGCCATGTCATTTATAGTAAATGGCTTTGAGGAGAAGCATCATATTGAAGGTATTCTGTGTGACCTCACAAAAGCTTTTGACTGCTTATCGCATGAGATTCTTCTTGCCAAATTAAATCATTATGGTTTCAGAGGCAAAATTCATGATTTAATCAAATCTTTTCTAAGCAATAGACTTCATGTTGTGGTAACTAAAAATGGTAAATCCGAAAACTTTAACCATATCCATGGTGTGCCTCAGGGCTCAATACTCGGTCCGCTTCTTTTTATATTATATGTTAATGACTGCCCAGGAAATATTATGTCATATACCCTCCAATTTGCCGATGATACTAGTTTTTTTGTTAAAAACTCAAATCTTGAGGAAAACAAAAGGGAAATCAAAAAATCTATGGAGAAATTGGAGGCATGGTTTGCCTGCAATAAATTAAGCCTCAATGCTACCAAAAACCAACATATACATTTTAATCCATCTAAAAGCTTCTCAAACAGAAATGAAACAGGCAAACTGTTAGGCATAGTTTTGGACCCTGGACTAACTTGGAAGAAGCACATTGAATATTTAGAAAATAAATTGGCAAAATTAATATATCTTTTAATAAGACTAAGGACTGAGGTATCCTATGATACCCTCAGATGTGCCTATTTAACTCTATTTCATAGTGTTATGTCATACGGTATTCTATTATGGGGAGCATCAAGTGCTAGTAAAAAGATATTTATTATGCAGAAAAAGGCAATAAGAATCATACATAATCTCAAACCAAGAGAACATTGTAGAGATGTTTTTAGATGTAGCAATATCTTAACATTACCCTCTGTCTATATCTTGGAAGCTACCTGTTATGTTCACTCGGGCTTCAAAAATATTTTACGTGGTGATATTCACAAATATGAAACCAGATATTGTACTAATATTGATATGAAATACTGTGGGCTTGCTACAAGCCAAAAAAATTATGAATATTCTAGTAAAAAATTGTACAATTCACTCCCTATTAATTTTAAATCTATGCCTGCAATTATATTTAAAAGAAATGTCAGGGATATGATGTTAAAGGGGGCTTACTATAGCATCAATGAGTTTATCTCTGAAAAATTGTAAAAATCTACACAAATGGTGTCTTTTGTACTGTATTGTCATGTTTGTGCACTTTTCTATATATTGTATTCTACTGTTCTTTTATTTTTACTATGACCTTGACAATGTAATGCCCCATACAGGGGTCACTGCAGTAAATAAATTATTATTATTATTATTATTATAATTTTATTTTTTCATGCATTGTAATGTGCTTGCATGGAGATTTTTAGTAGATTGTAGAGAATTAGATATGTTAGAGCATGATGATAGATGTTCAGGGTGTGTAGTTTGGTTTGGTTGGCCTGTCTTGCTTGGTGATGGTATTTATCCACTTATGAATTCGGCATGTTTGAGAATTTTGTCCAATACTACGTTCATCCTGACTGTGCAGCGTTGTTTGCAACTGTTTGTTTGTTGATAATTTCGAGGTGTTCGCTCCTGGATCGGAGGAGAGTGTGGCCCTAGGTCAGGGCATGGCCTAAGTACCCATGGAGTAGGGCAAGGGTACCCTGGCAATGCCGTCCATGTAAAATAATTGGCAACGAAGGCAAAAAGCATTACCTCCAGGGTGCCTGTGGAAACATGCTTTAATCTCAAAATAGTACAGCAAACAAATATGATTTGTTCTCCAATTTTCCATACAGTGAGCACAATGCTGCTCCAATTGTGTTAACAAATAGTTTCAGTGTTATGTAGAAAGGAGGAAAAAAGGCTGAGTTTTGAATTATATGCATGACTGTTTGAATTAAATTTTGATCACATGTTTATTTGTAGGATTTGATGACATCGGTTTACAGATAGTTTCTGATAGTGAAAAGCAATCTTTGTTTACCTATATTGATATAGGGGATATTTTTTTAATATATTAGAACTAAGATTTATAGTTTTGATCCTTTCTACTATAAATTTGAATTTTTTTTTCAAATTTTGAATAAATGCTGCTAGTGATAATAAAAAATTTGAATCTCAAAATACATTTTTAGCATTGACAAAAACTGATGTTCATTTTGTCATAAAATATATTTAAATCATGTATCACCATAGGATCTAACAAACACAAGTGGTTTTGTGTTCAACTGCACTTTACACATGTAAAGGTCGGAGAAAAAACATAAAAGTCACCAGCTCAAACTAATATCTTGATAATTCAATGTTTTATTTTCTTTTGAAAAAAAAATACTTTCTGTTTTAGTATTTTTATATATGTACGACTGATACATTTTTTTTGTGGTGAATTAAGTGTACCTATATACTTACTAAATGTGCTGTTTCCTATACATATATTTAAAAATGCTAAAAGAACTTTTACTTTCTGCTTAGCTTATTTCAAAATCAGAGCAATGAAGTTAATGATAATTGTTTACCAGAAGATTCCTGCAGAGAGATGTAAGACAGAAGACTGCAAACTTTTACATTCCATGATAACCAGAGAGAAAACTGAAAAGCAAAATGAATTGGATTTCCTGAGACCGGGTTTGAAGACATAGATTACAAAACAGATCTTTTGAGTGAAAGCTATTTTAAGTTGAATTATACACAAAGTAAAATCCTATTAAATAAACATCGTTGATTTAATAGATAAAATAAAATGATGAAACTAAGATTTGGGAACACCGACATCAACTGCAATGACGATTAACCATTTTATTTAACTTTCTCCCATCCCAATTTGGTTCATTAGTCTCCAGATTTTAGACCATTATCTATGTATGGATGCTTTGGGTGGATCGTTCCTTGATTTTTACAATGATTTCAGAACTAATTGGTATAGTATCTTAATAAAATTCCTAGGAATCATCATATTTTATTAGATCAGTAGCTGTCTTAATAGATTGAAGATCAGATAAAAATATCAATTTGTTTGATGATACTGCGTTGTCCACCATTCTTAGTGAGCTCTTGGATAAAAAATCACACATGAGCGATCTTCAACTAACATACAAAATATGATGTCCAGTTTCTTCCATGCCTCAAAGAATTGTATTGAAACCATCTTAGCAACTGGAGGATAATATTTCATTTAAAAGTAGAAAAACGATTGTATTATATGGGGTCACCACTATTTCAAGGTGGGAGAACGTTTGACGTATTACTGATGCCCTACTGCAATTTCACCTTCATTTTTCATCTTCTTTGTTTTACATATAAAATTTGACCTACTTTCTTTTCACCATAATATGCAACATAACTATTGCAATTTTGCCAAATACCATTTATTAACTTCACCTAAAATGCCACTGGATTTTTCCATTCCATTGTTGGAAGAACCGAGTGTTGATATGGAAATGGTTATTTAGTAAAATTATAGTATTTGCAACCAATGAAAACTTAAGAAGATTTGTTTCCTGTGGGATTTGGTTCATGGATGGCACATCCAAAGTATCACCAAGAATTTTTACTTTACTTTTGTTTCTAATGGACCCAGGGCGAAAGATCTCACTGAAGCTTGACACAATAGGTTTCAAATAATGGTAGGGAACAATCACCCAGCAAGACATGGAAAACATGATTGTTGAAGTGGATGCAGGGCACCAGATCCGAGAATATAAAAGGCTAAAACACCACATATTGAACAGGAGAGTGCAAGCTATTGCCATCCGGTACAACGAATACAAAAACTGCGACAGAATTAATGAGTAACCGGCAAGATGTGGATATAACTTTAATCATTCAATTTAAAATAAAAAACTTTCTTATTCTCAACTCTACATTATAATCTCTAGCTTATTTCTCAGTGATCCATTCATAGGTTAATTGGAAATAGGGAAAAAATTAAGTAAATTTACTTTTTAGACAAAATTGATGGTTGATTAAAAAATTAGAAAATGATTTGGTTTTTGCATAAAATTTATAGGTTTAATAAAGTAGATTAAAAAAGTAGGTGAAATTGCAGTAGTAGGCCAAATGTCATGGAACCCTAATTCAATCGCTACAAGCAAATAACAGCAATCAAGCAGCATTCACATGGCAGGATGTTTGATGAATTGACTGAATTCTTACCACCTTTGATTCTTACACCCTGCAACACAGTAGTTCCTTGACAGTAAACTATGTCGACAGGAAAAATTTCTCTTTGAAACATGCAGAGGAATTATCAATGTACTACTTTGGTGTATGAACATGGCCACAAATAGCCACAATCATCTCAATTTTTATACTTCCCCATTCCCTATCTAAATGACTGGTTACAAAATTATTTACAAAAACTTCAATGAGAAAATAAAATCAGAAGCACTTTCATATCATTAGGTAAATTTTGTTTTATAAATTCAAAAAATATTCCAGCAGAAGGAAATACAGCCCAATAATTGCCTATATAAAAATGAATTAAGAATATAGCAATTAATTTCATAGGGACTTGATACCAAAAGAAGCCTAATAAATTAACTATATTTCACATTAAATTATTAAGTTCAATTTATAGGTTTATGCTGATTTTAACCCATTAATGGCAAACGTCCCATTTTTTGGACGAAACTTAAAACTGCAACAAAATATTAATTTTTAAACATAACCCTTTATTCCTTTTACAGATGTTTCATCTTTCATCTTTGAATACCCTGTACGAAAATAGCTACATTGTGGAAGTATTTTTTCTGGTATGTGCCTCTGAAAGCCGAGATTTTTTTCAAGCTCGACAGTCTTCCACTTCAGAAAGCTCAGTTACTCGCTATCTACAGTTTTGAATAGAAGCAACATGGAAGTGTTCTTCAAGAGTGGAATGCTTGTGTGAATGCATAACTATACAATTATATCAGTAAAGGTAAGTATTATACACTCCCATTATTGGGACATTGGCCACCTAGACTTGCAATTGTATGAAAACCTATTATATTATTCCTATGCATTTCTACTTTGATTTTTTCCATAGTATACATATTTCATTTATTGTATTTGCAGTTTAGCTGTTTTATTTTCATTACAAAAATATTTTATACATTTTGGCCAATTTCTAAATGATACATAAAATTGATTTCAGACACTTTTGTAACCCATAAATATGATGCATTACCGTTCAGTTTTGACGTTCCAAGAAGTTGCAGAAATTCTTATGGAAACAGATGATAATGAAGAAATGAGTGTGGATGATGTGGAGGTGGCTATCATCCCTCCAAGTACAGATGAATTGACTGATGAGGAAACCCTCGATGAAGATTAACTCCCTCACTCTACTAAGCTTCAAGATGTAGCAGGCAAGCTAGAGTTGTGTGTTCAAAGTAGCAGTAAAAGGGATGATGATTGTATTGAGGATTCATCATCAAAGCTACCATTGTATAAACAAAGTAAGACTGATATGTGTATAGCTCCAAAATGGAAAAAGTGCTCACCAAGTTATAGCTCTGAAATGACTGTATCTTCTTAAAATACCTATGAGAAATTACACAAATTGCATGGCAGGAGTATGGTAAATATCTTCGAAGAGTTTGTGACTGATGATTTACTGAATTTTATTGTTACACAGAGTATAACATATGCTAGTCAAAAAAATTGTCCTAATTTTACAATTGACAAGAATGAATTGAAAATATTTTTGGGAATTCTTCTGTTCAGTGGCTATCGCAAGCTCTCAGCAGAATATGTATTGGGAACAATTGCCAAATGCAGGATTTCCTCTTGTGTATAATGCTATGTCTAGACAAAGATTCAAAGAAATCAAAAGGTTTCTTCCTGCACTTGAATGACAATGCTTCACTTGATAAAAATGACAGAATGCATAAATTGAAACCTTACTTAGATGCTCTTAGAAAAAATTTTCAAAAATTTGATGTTTTTGACTCTCATCTTTCCATTGATGAAATGATGATAAGGTACTATGGAATTCATTCTGCTAAAATGTTTATGAGAGTAAAGCCAATCAAATTTGGGTACAAGTTTTGGTGTCTCTGTAGTTCTAATGGCTATTTGTACAATTTTTCACCTTACCTAGGTAAAGAACATGAAGGTAATGAAGGCCCCTTAGGGATTAGAGCAGCATTTCTCAACTGGGGTGACATCACACCCCAGGGTGATGTGAGAGTTATTGAAGGGTGTTGCAAATATTTGATAAATTGATAGTGTATCCTATTCTGGCTTATAAAAATAAATAAAACCAGAATAATACTTGCCTCTGCATCTTTGAATGCATAAATTTTGATCTTTATGATGTAGATAAAGCCTAATTTACCTTTAAAGATGACTTTAAGGAAATGGAACAGTAAACGGGGTGACGCAGAACAAACACTGGATTATAGTAATAAACAATCTCACACGTGTGATTCCTGTGAATGAATCTAAAAATTATGAGCTATTCTTTGATAACTTTTTTACAAGTGTTGATACTCTGAAGACTTTGAAAGACATGAAGCTGAAAGCCACTGGAACAATTTGTGAGAGCCGCACAAAGAAATGTCCCCTGATAGCCTCCAAAGTGATGCAAAAAACTGCTGAGAGAGATTTTATTGACTACAGATTTGATTCAAACAATGAAATTTTGATCACTAAATGGCATGATAACACTGCAGTGTCTGTTGCTACAAACTATAGTCAGGTTTATCCTACTGTTAGTGCTAAACGCTATTCCCAGGACAAAAAGGACATAGTAATCCCAATGCCCAAGTCATTTCAGAGTATAACAACTTTATAAACAAATATCACTGTATACAATAAGAATACGTGAAAAGAAATGGTGGTTCCCCATTTTTACACGATTGATATAGATGTCATAAACAGCTGGAGGATTTATCAGATAGTAAATCCAGAAGAGACTGTTTCCTTGCTTGATGCAAGAAGAAAAATTGTTTTAGCAAACATATCAAAAAACACTGCTACGGCTCGTAAACAACCCAGGCCACAAAGAAATAAGATTTATGAAGGAAGAGTAAGTGAAACCATTAGATTTGATGTAGGAAATCATCTTGTTACACCAATAGCAACCCAACGATGCTATTCTTCATGTGGCAAGAAAACAACTAAGATTTGCAGTCCCTGTAATGTCCCATTGCACGATCGATGCTTTACAACCTTCCATGCAAAATAAATGATTTTGACATTGATGTTACACTCCTATGCAATTATTTTCCAGGAAAATGAGCTTTTACTTTTCTGTAATAACTTGTGATGCTGTTTCTTATCTTATTCATTACAACATCAGATAATTTTTTGTAAATCGAAATCAAAGTCATAAAAATTGTATCGAATTTTATGCCATAAAAAGGATACATTTTATACCTACACAAATATGTATACTGCTATAATGACATGTTAAATATGTTAAACAAAGTGCCTAGTCTTATGTCATTTGGTAATAAAGGACAAATATACATCATTTACCAGAATTTACTTGAATAATAAACAAGTTGTCAAAGATTTTGCTCTTTTCATTCACCTATATTGAAACTACCTGTATCGGCCATTGTCCCAAAAATGGGACTTATTTTTTTATATAGAAAATATTTCCTCCTCCGCAATCTGGTTTATTCATCCCGTGATGATTTTCTCCATCAGTTTCCCCAGAACGCTCGTTAGGCTTATGGGTCTGTAGTTTTCTGGGTTGGTAGCGTTCTTCCCAGGTTTTGGAAGCATCACGGTCGTCGCTGTTCTCCATGCTGTCGGGTAATATCCTAGAGACAGACAGACATTGTATAAGCAATGGAGTTGTTTGGTCAAAGTCGACGAATGCTTTACGTGGTTCCTGGTTATGTTGTCTGGGCCAGGTGCTGAGTTATTCGTTCGTGCTATGGCTGTCCGGATGTCCTCTCCAGTGATTTCTTCTGCTTCCTCTTGCAGGTGATCTAATGAGGGGAGAATGTCATTATTCACGGTGTTAGTTACGTTTTTGCGAAAGTCCTCCTCGTATCTCTCATCTTCCTGTGGCGTATGTATTGCCTCAAGCGTGTCCCGGAATTTGCCCGCTTGGTCCTCCTCTGTCATCAGGCATCTGTCTCCGTCTTTGAGGTGCGGCCTCGGCACCCGCTTCCTTCCGCTGAGGACTTTAAAAGCCTCCCAAAAACGACCTCCTTGCCTGTAATCGAGAATAGAACACGCCCTTTCCCACTCATTTTCCCTATATTCAATTACTTTCCTGCGGATTATTGCCTGATTGCGATTCCATATCTTATTGAGGACCTCGTCCGCTGTCTGTAGGTATTTGCGGTATATCTTTCTGTTGTCCTTTATGAGACTCACGATGTAATCCGGGAGGGGTGGCTTGCGTGGATCGATCCTCTTTTTCGGGATGCATTCGTTGGAGGCCTGTGAAATAACATCATTTATTTTTTATATTAGCGCATCCACCTGTTGTGTGTCCGTCGGCGTCTCTGCCGGAAGGTTTTCGCGTATCTTCTCCTCGTATGCTTTCCAGTCCGCCTTGTGGTAGTCCGTTCGGATGATCGTCCTCTTTCTATGCGGCAGCCCTATGTGGATAGGAAAGGTGAAGGGGAGGTCGTCGGAGGTGACCGTGTCTTCCACTGTAACGTCCCCGATGAGTCCCGCTGCGTTCCCTTTGACTAGAGCGTGGTCGGGGTAGGAGGCTCCTAGGTGGCTGAAAAAAGTGGGGGACGGGATGGGTAGGCGGATGAGGTTCGATGCGTAGAGGAGATTCTCCATCTGTCGTCCTCTGGTGTTCGTTGCGGAGTCTCCGAAGTTTTTCGACCTCGCGTTGAAGCCACCTAATAGGATAAAATCAGTTTTTAATGATTGCAGGAATTGTAGCAGTGCCGCCGGAAAGACTTTATCATTCGGAACATAGACACAGGAGACCACTAAGGGCCTTGTAAACTCAAGTTTTGCGCAGATGAAGGGCGGCAGATCTATTCTAGTTGCGGGGACTCCTTCCCGGGTGATGAGGGCCACTCCTCTGCAGCGTTTTTGGTCGTCTCTTCTGAGGATATTGTATCCGGGGATGTGCAGTCCCTGGGCAGGTTTTAGGTATGTCTCTGCAAGGCCCAGGCAGATCATGTTCCTCCTTTCCAGCAGGTCCTCTATGAGGGGCTTCTTTTGCCGCAGGGCGCCCCTCACGTTGACGAAGCCTATCCTTGGGTCGTCTTCCATGGTGGGTTGTGGTGGGCCTGAGGATTCTCCTGTGGGACTAACGGAGGAGAGAAGCGTATGTTATCGTGGACTGGACCACATTTCTGTTATAATGGAGGTGAACCTCCTGCCCGAATACTGCAGTAGCCGCCCTGTTAAGTATGAGCCCCACAGAGGCCCTTTCCGTGGGGTGAGTGTTCGTTATGACGATACTCATGAATTTAATCACGTCCTCGATAGTCGCCGGCATCGTTGGGTCCTTTAGCGTGACTTCCTCTTCCTCCACTGCGGCCTGCAGTGGCACCGTGGTGGTGAGGCTGGCTGGCTCCTTCGGCCTCCTTGGGCAGTCCCAGCTTCCCGCGTTGTGGCCTCCCCCGCAGTTGGCGCACTTAAGCACCTCGGCGTCGCACTGGCCGACGCGGTGTGGTTTACCTCACCTCGGGCACTTCAAATCTGCCCTACACGCGGGAGTGAGGTGGTCAAAACTTTGACACCTCGCGCACTGGGCAGGCTGGACTGGGGGCGGGCGTGCTGGTTCGCAGTGGTGGCGCTTCCCGTACAGGCCGAATCCTTCCTGCAAGAGTCGGGAGAGGGATTTCTTAGTTGGCGTTACCACCTTTATCAGGTTGGTCATGGTACCAGTGGCTCTGGACTTGATTCTCCAGAGCCTCGTGAAGCCGATCTCTTTTGCCCGTAGTTCCTCCTCAATTTCCTCGTCCTCTATGTCCAGGTCTACTCCCCGGATGACAACGACGAATTCGCTTCTCGTTGGTGCTGCTGCCCTTCTGGCCGCGATACCTTCGCCTACGCTCGCCAAGCGCTTCCGTTTATATTCGCAATCCCACCACGTCACGTGATCTCCTCCTCGTCTTAAGGGTTGGGAAGAAAGGGTTGGGCCGAGAGGAGCGTGGTAGGGGCAGGCGAATGTTCCACCTGCGTTTTCTTTGGCATCGGCAAGAGCAGTTGAATTGGTGGTTTTCAGATGCATGTTAGCCTAGGAGGACGTCTAACATCGAGAAATGAGTCCCTCCCTAGGTGAAAAGGTTTGAGTGAAGCTCTTTAGCAATCCAATAGAACTGTCACGTCTGCATCGCAAATCCGCCCCTTCTGTTATTCGAGGACTGGAGGTATCAATTAAAAACTCACGGTGGTGGGCGTAACCTTGTGGGACCGTTCCATGAAGAAAAATGTAAACTTAATATTTTCCTCCATTTCCAAAATGTCTATTATACGACCCGGGTTTCGATGTGATGCATATGGGTACCAAATCGGACCCCGTGTCGTATTGAAATATTACAACCGTGGGAAATACTAATTTTTTATTTTATTTGTTCATTAGGATATAAATTTTAAGCAAAATTTACTATTTACATGAAAACAAGTGCAACTGCAAATAAAGTTGCGTTTCGAACTCCACTTCTCCTTTCATAAAACGGTTGGTTTAATTTGTTCTACATTTATTATCGCTCTGGTGACCGCGATGAACGATGTCTTACGTGAGTTATTAACTTCGGGACTAAAATGTTCTAATTCTCACATAAATTGATTCGAGGAGATGAGTATGCAGATAAAACAGTCAATTGTCCGGCATCTTCTCTTCATTTTCTCGAGACTGGCGGATTCGATTATGGTCCTTTCAATGCTTAGGAGGCCTAACGTCTAAAGAAGATGCGGACATTCGCCAAGTTCGGAAAAGAAACAGGTTCGATCCATGGGACGTGTAATAACCCATTAGAACAACAAGGGAACCGGTGCCACGTATTTTTGATTAATATTTTAAAAATTATTACAATAATCGTACAAACTGCGGCATGACGTAAATAGCACCTCAAATATTTAAAAGTAGTTTTCGTATTGTCCATATAAATAGTTGACTCGAATTGGTGCATAAAATAGTTTTGAGCATGAAAATTGTAGGCGCATTGAGATGGCAATCTTACGTAACCAAGAGCAACCGATTTCCTTTTTGACGGATTCATTTATTACTTAGTTTAAATAATATTTAGAGAAAGAGAAAAGTAGGGTGTGTGGAGGAGGAGGAGGAAAAGGGTGAGAGGGAGTGAGGCTGGGAGAGGGTGGGAGTTGGGAATGGAGAGGGAGGGAGATAGACGAGGGAAGGAGGGATGTAAGGAGAGGGAGTGAGGATTGGAGAGGGGGAGAGGGAGCGTGGACAGAGGTAGGTAGGAGGAAGGACAGAGGGAGAGGGATTGAGGGAGGGAGCGAAGTAGGTAGAGTGATGGAGAGAGGGAGGTAGGGAGGGAGAGAGAGAGAAAGAAAGAGCGAGGGGGCGAGGTATGGAGGGATACGGAGATGGGAAGGAGATTTACCTGAATAAACATCTCCATTCGTGAGATGAGTACATTGAAATACAACTGTATGAAATTTGTTGACGGAAGTTTTTCCGTAACGTAATATTGTCTTTTATTTATGACGTTACTAACTATTATTACTTTCATGATAGACTTCATTAATTCACATTAAAAGCATTAACTCGATGCTCTCATCATTTAGCCTCTTGCCAAAAATGACCGTGAACTCGAGTGAAATGTTGAATTTGAATTCGTTCAAGGCTAAGCGCCATTCAAAATAGAAATGTAAATCACCTAAAACATGGTTAAATAGCTGTCACCAACCAATATATAACTTATCACTTTTTACGTCATCGTAATATTATGTACTTTGGTGGTTTACATTGCCGATTAAAGTAACTTACTACATTTTCATTACCGTCACTCTGAGACTGATTAAGGTCAACAAAAACATACGCGGTTAAAAAATCGAGAACATATCCGTTGCTATGTAACCAAAACGAAACAGGGCTCAAGAGAATTATCTTAGCTGAAAGCAAAATTCTGAGAGTTTGTCATGGAATAAAAGGACGTTAGATCAAATGTGATATCCTTATCTTTCCTTTGCTTGCTGCCTCCCTCCTTCCTACCTCCTCTCTCCCTCCCATATTTCCCCTTTTCCTCCCCCCCCCCCTCCTCTTCTCCATTACTCTCTCCCCTCTCATTCTCCTCCCCCCTCTTCTAGCCACTGCTTCCACAATAAGTAGCTACGCAGTGTTAAAAATAAGTTGAATACAATTTCAATATCGCTTTTGACATAAAACCCATGAATTATGATGACATATGTGATGTCGGTACTAAAGTAAGCAATATTGCTTCGATCAAAGTTGGTTTTGATTTTTGACGCTCTCCCACCTGAACGCTCGCTTAATTGAATCAAGAGTCGGAGAATATTAGGGAAGAAGAAGTTGAGGACGTCCTGTAGCTGAGCGTGCGAGTTTCACTTGCATCACGCAGAAAGCGTCTCGGAATGTACAGGTGGTAAGGGCCGGGTGGGAATCCGAAGGTGAGGGTCGAATTGGGCCCGGAGGTCCTATGAAAGGGAAGAGGGGGGAAAATGGGGAAAAAAGAGCCCATAGGCGAATATCATATGAGAGGAAATTCTAGAGTTGAAATACAAATTCGACTGCTGTGCGCCAAAAGTTTCTATTTCATTGCATTTTCTCTTCCGTGAAAAATTTAGGCGACTTAATTAAAGCTACAGTTTTAATAGAAAGAGTGAAAACGCTCATTTCTCTTTTACGTGCATGAGTTACAATCGAATCTGAATACTGTGACTCCGCAGTTTCGTGAATATCTCTGCCACGTCGACCGCGTATTTAACCGCATCCGCTCGATTCTAATAAACAAACTAAGTAGTCTTGGAGTTTCGCAGAGGATCGTAACTGTTCAAGATCCGTCCAAAAATAGATCCGATAGGGAACAGAGAAGATACATGGGTGGAGGCGGAAGGGTACGTGACTTAAATTCAGGTGGCTTTTTGGTAATTTGTAAATACGTTGGCGGTATTACCAGAGGGGTAATTAATCTGCCAAGTGGAATATATCTAAGGAAACGAACGCCGCAAAGGAACGTCCCAAAATGCACCGCTCAATCGTTTAAACCCAGCTGATGGAAGGCTCGCTTTCGGGATACGTACCGCTTTTAGCTCTCATTGGTTGCTTAATTGTTTTATTGACCAAGGTGACGAGTGTCCGCATGAGTGAGATTAGTTTCATGACGACAATAACGATTATATTCTCTAAGAGATTAGAAATTTTATTCCTCGAAACGATTTTCCGATGGCTGTGAGAACCTTTCCGACGGGGAAGAAGATCGCCGAATAGACGCCCGTGCGTTCGAAATAGGCAGGTTTTCGCGGTAAACCTCGGCCACTGTGGGGAGGGTGAGGATTCGTCACTCCAGCCGGGCTTCGAGGCATTACGAATATAAAAGCTTTAAGAGACCTTCGGAGAAGGATAAACACGCTCCACGTTTCTGGAAGGACATCGCGAGGACTTACAGCGTAGAAAGCGGAAGGAGGGTCTCGGCGAAGGGGAATCGAATGACATGTGCTCAGACTGACCGCAGCCGAGAGAGTTCATCCGATGGAATGGAAGGAAGCGAGGTTAGGGAGGCCATTCCGAGAGACCCAGTGGATTGGCATACTATTAGGGGGCCCCAGTGTACAATCCCTTGTGGCGCGTCATATAAAAATATCCATCGATAATATACAACTATCAATATGACGACTCCGTTGTGGCAAAAGATTATCGATTATTTTCAGCAGTCTCGCCGGAAATATTACGATAAATGAAAACAACCACATGTTCCGCTATACCTTCCGAGAAGGGAAAATTACGTTGACCTCGGGGATACCCCGAAGTACGTGTTGTAACAGTTAAAAATAATTTACAGAAAATTACGAGTGAAAAACAACAAATACAACCCAGGACTAATGCAGACTGGTTACCCAATGTTGATGTCCCGAATTGATTAATACTTATATTGTCAGGAAATGTAAACAAATTATTTCTTGTTTCCCCGTCTTTTTCTCAACTAAATAATTTTTCCCGCATCCATCTCTAGACGTAGCTATGAGAAAAGCAGTCGTTTGACAATTCACCTGCAACTTTAAAAGACTGTCCTGGTCTAAGTCTTTGTGATCGAAGTCGAATTTGTCATCGTTCAGAAGACTTTGCTGCTCTTGCTGTGGCTATTCTCTTATATTTTTATATTTCGGGATCTGAGAATGATCTCCAAGGTCGTTTTGGCATTATGCTTGTTTTAAAAACTTTGTTTAAATTCTTTGAAAATTATTTTCTTAAAATGAATCTATTAAATAACGTAGAGTATTAAAAATGGAAATTTGAAACCAATATTATGAATTTTTATCTAGATATAGAATTTCGGAAATGAATTATGTCTACCTGAAATCAAAATTTAAAATATTGCAAACTTTGGTAGGCAATCAGTAACTAGGACTTTTTTCTGCACAAGCAAACAAATTTTATATATATATATATATATATATATATATATATATATATATATATATATATATATATATATATATATATATATATATGAAAAGAAGAAGCAGTGAAGATAATTGTATCGTTATTACTGTAATAGCTAAAATTATTTGGCGTTGCTCGGGTTTTAAGTCAAGACAAAATATATTGAGTAACATTTTGAAAATAAAACCAAGTAATGAAACCAGGTTAATTTTTACTGTAGTGCTTCAAGATATGCAATATTTCTTTTCTTCCCATCTTTTGTCAAGTCAAGTCAAGAAGGTGTATATGTGCTAGTTCCCAGTGTCGGAGAAGGGGGGCAGGAGTGTCATTGGGTAAGGCGCGAATAACCCTTACATTGTAGCAACTATTGAAGGGGACATTGTGGGCATTGGCGTGTAATGTGTCTGAGAGAGATGCTATTACGGTGACCGTTCATGCGGATATTTAACGGATTGCTGGTGAGGCCTACGTAAAACGCGGGACAAAGAGTGCAGGAAATGAGGTAAATGACGTTACGGGTGGTGGAGTTCTTCTAGAGGTGACGGGGTAGGTGATGTTGGTGGAGGGACTCGAGAAAGAAGATGAGGGTAGGTGGATAGGGCAAGTGAGGCAGCGAGGTTTGCCGCAAGGGTTAGACCCTATGGCAAGAGGCGTGGTAGTAGTGGGAAGTTCTTTCATCCACAGGATATTTCCCAAATTGGGGGCCGGCTGAAGGAGAGGAGCGGGGGATTGGCAAATAGGTTGGTCAAGGGGACTGGTGGGAGGAAGAGGTAAGAATTAGGTGGGCAGCATGGAGGATTGTTTTGAGGGCTTCGTGGATACCAGGAAGGAAAAGTGTAGTAAGAGTGAGTAGACAGACAGACAGACAAACGACTTTATTAGGGCGAAATTGAGACTATGTAGTCCCTTCATACATTTAACCCTTTCGTCATATAAGTAATTACAATATTTGCTAAATAAGAGAAATTAATTATATACAGATTTTAACAAAATACATATTAATTACAAGTTAATATATTTGTTAGTAGATAACAGAGCATTACCAAAGAATGTTAGTTTTGTGAGTCATAAAAAACTGTGAATCGTTTATGTTTTAACACAGAAAAAATTCCCACTGCGGAAAACACCTACAAAGAGAAGAGAGGTGTAAAAAACCGCGAAAATTTCTAAAATAGTTCAGGGAAAGGAAAAAAATTCAATAATATGAGAAACAGAAAAAAAAACATTCATAAATACAAACATATGTACATACATTTATATCCATATAAGGGGGGGAGGGGTGAGAGGGGAACAGGGATTGTAGGGTAAGATATGCCTGGGAGATTACATCGTCATTATGATACAGGAAAATAAAGTAAAATAAAATTATGAATTTATGCCTAATAAGCGCATTCTTGTGACAACCTGAAAGAAAAGATAGTGTGTGGTTCAATGCATGGGGAGTGAGAGAAGATGCTTGTAATACAAGCGTTTAAAAGTGCTTAGAGATAGAGAGTTTTTTATTAACGTTGGAAGGCCATTCCAGAGTTTACAAGCAGTGACAGTAAAGGATTTGTTGTAAATTTCTGTTCTATGAAGTGGAGTTAGTAGTTTATCACATCCTCTGGTATTGCAATGGTGAACTGTATTAATGGTGACAAAATTAGATGAAAGATAACAAGGGATGTTGTTATTTAGAATTTGATGCAATAGAGAGAGAAGGTGAAAGTTTCTTCGGGATTCAAGTTTTAGCCAGGAGAGTCGACGGAAGTATTCTGAGACATGGTCAGATTTTTAAAGATTAAAGATGAATCTGATGCAGGCGTTTTGAGAACGTTGTAGCTTAATGGCGAGTTCCTTTGATAAGTCCTGGTATACAACATCACAATAATCGAAGTGAGGAAAAATTAGGGAGGTCACTAGCTGTATTTTTAGTGACGAGGGAAGAATGTTAATGAGAGGTCTTAGAGTGTGTAAGGAGGAGTTTACCGTCTTGCAGATTTTTATTATATGATTATTCCAGGTGAGCGTTTCATTAATTAGAATCCCAAGATTTTTTACGATTTTGCAATAGGGTATAACTGAGCCGTTCAAAGACAGAGGAACTGATTCCGCAAGGTTTATAGATGCCAGTAGTTTCGGATAACCGATTAAAATGGCTTGAGATTTTAAGGGGTTTATGGTGAGAAAATTATTCATTCTTGAAGTTGGGCCTAGTCATGATTTATGTTGGCTATGGAAAGAAATAAGTTATTGGGTTTTGTGTCTAAGTAGATTTGGAGATCATGGGCGTACAAATGATGTTTGGAGTAAGTTACGTATTGAGAACAATCATTTATGAATAAAGAGAATAATAGAAGACCTAAAATTGAGCCCTGCGGAACGCCTTGGTTAAAATTAAGCCGAGAGGACGAGGAATCGTTGGAGATTACTTGCTGGGAACGGTTGCTAGGATACGAAGAGAACCAATCTATTGAAGGTGAAGAGAATCTCATGCAGCGGAGTTTTGCTAGGAGTATGTCTTTATCTACTGAGTGAAACGCTTTACTAAAATCAAGCAATATTAGTACCGTGAGTTTTCTGTCATCCATGTGTCTGCGTATATCATCAGTGATTTTAATTAGCGCGGTGGTGGTGCTATGTGACTTCCGAAAGCCAGATTGATGGGGGTCAAGTAGATTATTAACGTTGAGAAAATCTGCTTCCTGTTCATGCACAAGTCGCTCCAGGGCTTTTGATAAAGTGGGAAGAAAGCTAATCGGTCGATAGTCATTGTTTGCGGTGAGAGATTTCTTAGGGATTGGGCGGACTAACGCGTGTTTCCATTGCGATGGGAATTTTCCCTGTAATAAAGAGTGGTTGAAAATGTTAGTAAGTACGGGGAGTAATAGATGTATTAATTTGTTTATGATAATTATAGGAATACCATCAGCACCCTGGGCTGTAGTTTTGATTTTGCGTATTGCTGAAAGTACGTTAAATTGCGAAACAGCTTTAAAGTGGAATTGTGGAGAACCGGATGACTCGTTCGCTTTTGCAGTAAGACTACTAATTACTTGACGTTTTCGTTCTATGTCGATTGTTGTTGGATTCGTTGAGAAGCTCTCGTTAAGAGAATCTAGTGATATGTTTGAAGGTAAGGAAGAATCCTTGGACTTGCCAATTCCAAGGTGTCGCAGATTGTTCCATAAGGCGGATGTTGTTACATTGGAGCCGGATATAGAATAAGCGAATTTTATTTTGGCATTTCTAATCTGTTGCTTGGTTTTGTTTCTAATATTTTTGTAGATATTGAACGTATTTAGGCATTTATTTGATTTGAAGAGACGAAAAATTTAATCGCGTCGAGCCATCAATAGTTTTAAATCGGCTGTTATCCACGGGGCGCGAGGTTTAGAGACGCGTGTGGTTTTGATGGGTGCGTATTTATCGAGTAGATGTAAGAGAAAAGTGTTAAGTGCTTCAATTTTTGCGTCTATGCCGTCTGCATATTCAATAGTGTGCCGCGGAAGACACGCAGCTTCGGCAATTAAACTATCATAGTCAAGGTTTTTAAAATTTCGTTGGGAGATGAATTTCTGCTTAAATTTTGGAGAGTTTAGGGAGTAGGCTAGAAAAATTAAGTCATAATCGTGTCTTAAGTTGGCAATGATCTCGTCAATGTCAGATAGATAAACAATTTTTGGAGGACGATAAACGATTCCTAACAATATTTTTTTGAATTGACGACTACTTCAAGGAAGAGATATTCAGGTCTGCGGGAGTATTGTGCGTCGCTGGTGGCGATTACTTTACAAGCAAGGTCTTTACGGACGTAGATTCCTACTCCCCCTCTTCCTTTCCCTATCCTATCATTGCGAAACAAGTTATAGCCAGATATTTCAACAGAAGAGATAGCGGGTTTCAGCCACGTTTCGGAAATGGTAATAGCATGTAGATCGTTGGGCGGGAGTAATGAGCGCAGTTCGTCGAAGTGAGGGACAAGGGTTTGGGGGTTAAGATAGATAAGTTGGAAGGATCGAGGAAAAGGATTAAGTTCTTCTGTAAGAAGACAATGTGTTGGAACTGGGATGGGTCGGGGAAAGCCATTATGGGATGGAGGCGGACGGTTGGTGGTAAGATGAGGAGTGTGATAATAAGTTCGTCTGTGGATGCTTGGTCTGACCAGTGGGAAAAATTCAGGGGCGTTAGGGTTTAGGTATGGCACCCTGCAGTGTGACGGGACGAAAGCAGGTGCATTTGGGTTGAGTATAGAATTAGGCTGAAGAGAAGCTTTGGTGGAAGGCTCAATGACAGACATTTTGCGGGTAGTTGAGTAAGCGGCAAAATATAGAGGTTCATTCAGGTAAAGAAGTGGTTGAGAAGGGCTACAATAAATTGATTAATGCACACGGTGGAAATAATTTTGAAACGAGAAAAAAGTCTGCTATGACCGGGAATCGAACCCGGGTCTTCCACTTGCCGGGCGGATATTCTACCTCTGAACAATCGTAGCAGAACACTTTCTCGTTTCTGAACACGGATGTTTCCTTGGTTGGGAAGGAACTAGCCAAGCTAGTATCAAACTGCCCCAACAGATGTCCTCTAAGAGATGCATCGAAGAAAACCCCTCCCTAAAGTCTGCTATGACCGGGAATCGAACCCGGGTCTTCCACTTGCCGGGCGGATATTCTACCTCTGAACTATCGTAGCAGAACACTTTCTCGTTCAGAGGTAGAATATTCGCCCGGCAAGTGGAAGACCCGGGTTCGATTCCCGGTCATAGCAGACTTTTTTCTCGTTTCAAAATTATTCCCACCTTTACAGCTTATGCCTGTCTGCATAGGATCTTCGGATCATATTATCCCATCAAAAAACAGGTCGATGCAGTGTTCCTTGATTTTAGAAAAGCTTTTGACAAGGTTCCCCACCGTAAGTTGTTATTAAAATTGGGAAATCTTGGCGTTAATGTTAAAGTCATTAACTGGGTTCGCGCTTTCCTTTGGAATAGAAAACAAAAAGTAGTCATCTATGGTAAGTCCTCGAGTGTGGCAGATGTAGTCTCCGGAGTGCCGCAGGGTAGTGTGATCGGACCTATGCTTTTCTTGCTTTATATAAACGACATCAGCTCAGTTGTGAAAAGTAATATCAGGCTTTTGCGGATGACACCGTAGTCTATAAAGATATTAGTGGTCCTAGCGACCATTGTCAGCTTCAGGATGATCTGGATGCGTTATCTGTTTGGTGAAAGGAATGGCAGCTAGAAATCAATCAAAAAAAGAGTAACGTTCTAAACTTTTGGAAATCTAGAAGCCCATCGTCCGTGTTTACCTACTCGATAGATGGTGAGAGCATTCCTGTTTTGGAATCCGTGAAATACCTCGGGGTAACCTTGAATCGTGACCTATCTTGGGACACCCACATAAGACGGGTGATTGGTGCGGCAAATAAGAAGTTGGCTTTTGTGAGTAGAATAGTTAGGAAAAGCACGGAAAAGGTGAGAGAATCCTGTTATTTATCCTTGGTTAGACCTCAAATGGAATACGCAGGAGCGGTTTGGGATCCATATCAGAGGGGACTCATAAAGGATTTAGAAAAAATACAGCGGCGAGCAGCTAGATTCGTGGAAAAGAATTACGATAAAAAACAGAGCGTTACGTTACTCATTAAAGAGTTGAGTTGGCCATCGTTGAAAGATCGTAGATTACAGGCGAGATTTAAACTTCTAGATAAATATAGGTCGGAGATATTCGTAAATGAAATGAAGGATATTATTCGACAACCAACGTATATCGGACGGAGGGATAATGAGGACAAGTTTCGCGAAATAGAAAGAAAGAGGTGTATTATCCCTTCTCAATAGAAGGCCGGGAACCACATTTACTGTCATAACGACTTTCTGTGGTGGTCACAGTTCTTTATCCGGCTATGTCTCTCCTTGGGAGAAGCTGTCCTTCAGCTTCGATGTTTAGCGGCTCCGTTTCGGAGGGGGTTGAATCCTCTTCCAGTCCAGTGGAGGCTCGCGGGCGCTTAAAGGTATCCCATGGACGGGTGACTGTCTCTCCTAGCTCTTGCAGAAGTCTAGGTGCCTTGGTTTGTAGTACACGGTAGAAGTTCCGCGCTGAGTTCCGGATCCTCTCCTCCATGGGGGTGGTGTCCGTTAGGATGTGGAGGACTTCATTTGAGGTATTCCAGCCGAGTTGTAGTATCGAGCGAAGGACACTACGTTCTGACTTTGCAAGCCGCTCGAGTGATGTTTTGTTGAGGAAACCGAACCACGCAGCAGAGACATGCGTGAAAGCTAGGAATATGATCGCCCTGTAGATGTGGACTTTCCTACGAAGAGAGATGTAAGGAGACTTCAAAATTTGGGATAGCCGGATTCGCAGCGTAATCGCCTTGTAAGCCATCTTCGCAGCGTGGGAACTGAATGACAGCCGTCGGTCGAGGGTGACCCCCAAGTAGACCTCCTCTATCCACTCAGCCTCCGTGTAGTCGACCAAGATGGGATCTGGATCCGTCCGAGAGCCCCGAGAGAAGAGAATGGTCTGCGTCTTCGCCGGGTTTATCTCTACTCTCCAGGCGGTATACCACTGGAGGAGTTTGTCTGTGGCCTCTTGAAGGCATCTCGCCGCCATCCTCGGCTGCGAAGATCTGGTGAGTAAGGCGGCATCATCAGCATAAAGCGCCAACATGGTGTTCCAGCCTTAGTCCTGTGGGATATCGGCCGTGAAAATATTATAGAGCTGAGGGCCTAGGACCGATCCTTGGGGAACACCAGCGGTCACCGGGTGCCATGGGGACGAGGCCTGCTGCCAGGAGACCTGGAACTTCCCTCCCTGTAGATAGGATCGGAGGAGCCGGACAATCCACATGAGATATTTAAAACTGATGAGCTTGTGAAGGAACCCCTCGTTCCAGACTTTATCAAATGCCTTCCGAATGTCAAAGAAGGCGCCTACGGCGAAGCAGTTCCGGTTAAAGGCCTCGGAAACAAACTCGCAGACGCGGGTCAGTTGGTGGACAGTGGCATGTTCGCTCCGGAAGCCGAACTGTTGTGGAGGTAGGATGCGTTCCTTCTCTGTGTGCTGACAAAGGTGCGGCATGAGAAGCCTCTCAAGAAGCTTTCCAAGTCCGTCCAATAATGAGATTGGGCGGAAGTTTTCAAGCTTCCTAGACTTCCCCGCTTTGGGAAGGCAGATGACCCTAGCCAGCCTCCATGAAGTCGGGAAGTAGCCGATGCGGATGCCGGATGCCGATCGGAAGCTGGCGGAGAATTTCATTCCGGATTCCGTCAACTCCTGGAGCTTTCCGGGTTCGGAGAGACTTGATGGCAGACTTCAGGTGATCCGTGGTAAAAACAGGCGCCTCCTCCGCATATTGTGCAGCTTCCGGCTCGGCACTGTCTCCAGGGGCAATATCAGGACCAGGATTCGGTTGGAAAACGCCTTCCAAGTACTTGGCGAGGTGGGTGGCCTTTTCCTTTGGCGTGCAGGCCAGACCCTGATCAGTCTTCAGTGGAGGGTCGGATTCCAAAGGGTTTCTTAGCTACTTCGCCAGACGCCAGATGGACCCGTCTTCATAGGTTAGGGAAGCCATCTTCCTGGCCCACCTTTCCCGCCTGAAGTCCTGGATCTTTTCCCGGATGTGGTGCACCATGGTCTTTAGCTGCCGCTTAGTATCTGGGCAGCCTGTTTTCTGGAATCGCTTTCTGGTCCTGATTTTCTGTTTGATGAGCCACAGAATGGAATCGGGAAGGTCCTGGTGGTCCGGGTTGCATGTGCGTCTCTCTGGAATGTGAATCGCAGCCACCTCCGCGATGTTTGTTGTGAGGATTCGTACATGGTCATCGATGGCTGAAGGGCTGGGGAGATTTGGTGGCTCTTCTGGAAGGGAGTCCGCGAGGTGCTTCCGAAATCCAGGCCAGTCGGCGCGGTTGAAGTCCCGGAAGGTGGGAGAAGGCAGGTGGACCGGTTTAGAGCCTACATAGGCGATCACTGGAAAGTGGTCGCTGCTCAGGCGTGGTACCGTGAAGACGTTAAATGACTTCTGCACCGCCGCCGTGAAGAAGAGGTCTAGGAACTCTCCCGACCCTGTTCTATGGAAGCGTGCTGGACCTGTGGGGGCGATGACCTTGACTGAGTTGGCGTCCGCCCAGCTACGCAGGGCTAAACCTTGGCGATTTCCGGCTCGGGAATTCCAGGACTCATGTTTGCAGTTGAGATCGCCTCCGGCAATGACTGGAAGGCCAGCAGGTCGCAGCTGTTGGAAATCCTCCTCGTGAAACTTCTTCTTGGGCGGTAGATAGCAGGATGCTAGGCAGACCTCTCCACTCGTTGTCTGTAAAATAGCGGCCGTGACCTCCAGAGTCTTCATCTGGGGCAGTGTTGTTTCGTACGCCGATATGTTCTCTCGGATGAGGATGGCAGTCCCGCCGCCAGTTCTGTCCTTCCTGTCGGTCCGAAGCACCTTGTAGCCGGCCACTGACCACTTCCAAGTCGGCCTAAGGTGTGTCTCCTGAATTAGCGCCACTGCGACGTTATCCCCCGAAGAAACGCCAGCATTTCAGATGTTTTCGCTGCAATGTCACCGTTGCAGTTCCAGGTGACAAGGACGAGTCCGGAAAGCTGGGCGCGCTTATCCATGGATAGGCTGCGCTAAGCCGGAGAGATGGGCGAGCACTTGCCCAAGAGCCGCAAGCTGCTTCTGCAGGACCCATGTAAGTGTCTGCAGTGAGGTCTCCAGAGAGGTGAGGGCGGTGTCCGAAGCCAAGATGGAAGAAAAGTCCTCCGCCCGGGCTTCGGGTTGAGGCCGTGACTGGTGGCGCCTGCAACGGAGAGGGACATTAAGTTCCTGGGCCGTCTCACCGCGCGGGGCTGTGGGAGGCTGTAGTGGTGGAAAGTCCAGTCGCTTCCGCGGATGCGGCTTCTGCTGCGGTGCAGGATGTGGCGCATTTCCTCTCCCCCAGGCATTTACCGTTCCAAGTGTCGGAACCGGCGCCGGTGCGGGGGCCGGAAGTGATGATGCGCCCTTGTAGGTCTCCGGTGGGCCGAATCGTTTCCTGGGCTCCCGTTGGTATACAGGACAGGACCTGTAGAAGGCGGGATGAGGGCCACCGCAATTGCAGCATGTAGCAGGGCCGTCCTCCTTTTTCTTTAGGCAGGCTTTCCCCTGATGCGGGCCGGCGCATTTGTGCAGAACGTTGAGGAGTGCCCAAAGCGATTGCATTCGAAGCACATCTGTGGTTCCTCATGTCGGTAGCGGAGAATGCGGACTCGAGAGTTCCCGATGGAAGTCCAACGAAGGAAATCTTTCAAGTGCCAGCCCGGGACGGTGGCTAGAGTCGATACGACGAAAACGCCAAGGGGCGACTTGTCGGCACGGCGAATCTGTCGGGTTCGTAGGACCGGAACACTCGCGTCCTCCAGGAGTTCCTTAAGGTATGACTCCTCCATCTTCGAGTGGAGGCCACGTACGGTGAAACTCAATGTTTTCTCCTCTTTGGTCCCCCAAGTAGAGAACTGAGCCTGTTCTTTTTTCAGCATGGCCTGGACAGCACTGTGGTCCTCCATATTGGTCAGCTGCAGCCGGGTGTATTGTCTGCGTGATGTCACTTGGAAAGAGTGATCTTTCGTGACCCCCTTTATCGCTGAGATGAATTGCCTGAAGTCCGCCTGTTCGTACAGCATGATTGCTGGCGGCTTAGGTGGTTTCGTCTGCGCTGGCTCAGCAGGAGGAGCGCTGGAGGAGGATAGCCCCGGTGTGACGTCGGTGTTGGCGTCGCTGAGGAGCGGGTCGTACCGGTTGTTGGTTTTCACAGCCTGAGGCTGAGAGGGTTGGTGTTGAGCGGCAATGGTCTCCGCTGCTGTGAAGAACGGCTTGAACTTTGTCTTCCTCTTCCTCTTCGGCTGAAGGAAGGTGCCCGTGTCCATTGTCTCGGACGCCTCCGCGTCAGCTTCGGATGTAACCCATCGTGGATGGGGGCCGGTTGGGAGTCGCTTCTGTTTTGGTCCTGTAAAGGGCCGTTTTTGGGAGCCGGAGTCGAAGCCGCGTTCATGGCCACGGCGTCCGTAGGGAAGAGAATGCGCTTAATAGCGCTGGTGAGCTCCCCCGAGGGTCTCGCAGGGGGAGCCGACGTAGTGGCGCGGCCGAAGCCGGCGTAGTAGGATACTCCGAAGTCAATGCTCGAAGGGCGTCCTTCCTTGCTTCCGTTGGGTAGATACACGTCCGACCGCTAACACTACAAGAGATACTGTCGCGAAATAGATAGTAGGACGGAAAGGTATAAGGAGTCCTTTTTCCATAGGACAATACGTGACCACAATAGATAAGTGAATAATAATTCGTTAGGAACTTGGTGCTCGGCACCCCCTGCCATCCACCGTCAAGGTGACTTGCAGGGTAATATGTAGATGTAGATGAATTTCTTGTTTGGCAATCTCACCATTTGAGAGGGAGGGGTTTTCTTCGATGTATCTCTTAGAGGACATCTGTTGGGGCAGTTTGATACTAGTTTGGCTAGTTCCGTCCCAACCAAGGAAACATCCGTGTTCAGAAACGAGAAAGTGCTCTGCTACGATAGTTCAGAGGTAGAATATCCGCCCGGCAAGTGGAAGACCCGGGTTCGATTCCCAGTCATAGCAGACTTTTTTCTCGTTTCAAAATTATTCCCACCTTTACAGCTTATGCCTGTCTGCATAGGATCTTCGGATCATATTATTCCATTAATGCACACGGGAAAAAGCACACATAGCGGAGAAGTAATGCTACAGTATATGCTATTGACTAAGTAACAATAATAAGAATACTAATTAATTATTAAGAAATAATGAATGAGTCACAACACTAAAGTAGCACTGGTAGAACAAAATAGAGGCAGAGATGAAATAAAGCATTAGAGGAGAACATTTGGTAGGAATTAAACACGACTAAACTTAATCGGATAAAGAGCACTGAAATGGAAGTGGACGCTACGGTTGATTAAGGGGGATGCGAGGGGATTGCACTTGACACTGGTTGGAGGAAATGAGAAGCACACCGAGAAACAATGAAAACCACTAAATAGGATTTACGCCAACACAAAGGGCACTTCGGCACGGGAAAAGGAGCACTAAAACAGTGGAAAACACTAAAATAAACACAGCACAGAAAACTAAGAGAGAAACCGAATAAGGGGAAATTTGATGCACCGGAACCACTTGAGAATGAGCACTAGGGAGAGGGAATTACACCTAAAATTTGTGACGTGGACACTATGGGGAGGGGATGGCAGGCGTCACGGGAACGGGGGTGGCAGGCGACACGGGAACAGGGACGACGGGCGCCACGGGAACGGGGATGACAGGCGTCACGGGAACGGGGATTGCAGGCGTCACGAGAACGGGGATGGCAGGCAGAGGTCGATTTGAAGAGTAGGCACTGACAAGAGAATTATTTGACAACGGACAAATGTAGCGAGAACGCTCAAACGCACGTTAATCAAAGAAAGCAATCCTCCTACATAGTTGTGGATTTCCCTAGTGCGGTTGAAGGAAGTTGGAGTGCATGCAGCTCTCTCAGGTTGGAGATGAATGTGCGGACGCCATTTTACCGCAGTATGACAACTTTGCCATCGCGCGTCCACACATTACCGAAGCCAGCTAGTTTTTTTGCTTCGATGAGGAGCTTGAGTCTGGTGGTGGTGAGAGACTCGGTGATCGTAAAACCGGAGCTTTTTAGGGATTTTTTTATTTCGCCATACGTTATCCCTATCTTGATAACTGATGAACCTCACAATCATGGGTCGAGGCCTGGAAAAGTTCTTCTTCCCGATACGGTGGGCACGGGACATCATGAACGGCCTGACACTTACTTTTAATGTGGTCTTTAAAAATTCGTCGACGATTGCCAGTCCGTTTTGTCCATCCTTCTCGGGGATCCCATGGATGAGGAGACAGTTTCGGTGGCTATATTGCTCCAGATCATCGAGTCTCTCGTCGACGTTTAAAATACGGTCCTCAATCTGGCAGACTTTAAATTTCACGGACGAAATCTCCTTCATAAGCTGTTCCCGGAATTTTTTAAAATTCGTTTCCAGCTTGGCGAGACTATCAATCCGTTGTGGACCGGATAATTGCTTAGCTTCTGCAGGATCTGTGCTGAAACAATCTATCTTAGACAAAACTTCAACTAATTTGTGTCTGAATTGGACTTATTCTCAGCCATGAGCTGGGTGTTTTGCTCCTGAAGGGCTGCCTTGGTGGTCATAACGGGCGAAGGATGGTAATTATTGCGTGAGGGTAGGAGGAGGGAGGAAGCGCTAGCTAATGACGTCCGTTTCCTAGGAGGGACAATGACTGACTGAGGAGGGGTTGATGCAGGGATAGTGGGTGTGTGTGGATGGGATCCATAGTGGGTAGGTGTCATTGCCCTATGGATCTGTTCGCGGACCAAGACTGGAGGGTAGCCACGTTTGAGAAGAGCGTCTTCGAGGACAGGATAATACTGTAGAAGGGATGCTCTATCAGAACAAAGCCTCCATCCTCGTCGAGCAAGGGCATAGGAGATAGAGGTTTTGGTATGAAAGGGATGGCAGCTATAAAAGTGGAGGTATTGGAGGCTGTTGGTGGGTTTGATATGAACACAGGTGCGGATTTTGCTGTCTTGAAGGTAAAGATCGGCATCCAGGAATGTGATGTGGGAGATAGAGGATTAGTGGGTGAAAGAGAGTGAAGGATGGGAGAAGAGGCGCGAGAGAAAGGAAAGGAGAGAGTCAGGTCCATGCGTCCAAATGAGGAAGACTTCGTCGATGTATCTCAGCCACAAAAGTGGTCTGAGTGGTACGTTGAGGAAGAGTCGTTCCCATTCTCCCAGGTAACATTTGCCGTATGAAGGCGCCATACGGGTGCCCATTTTCTTCCCATCTTGGGTCCAGTCAAGTCAAGAAGATGTATATGTGCTATATGCTAGTTCCCGCAATCTTTATTGACAAATTTGGTGACTGTATTTTCTGTACATATTCTTAAGAGAATACCTATGTCTAACCAAAACTTCAAGGGTTCGAATGCTGAAATTTTCGGCGATCATAGAAAGTATTGAAAAATCACCAGCAAAAAAATTAAACCTCCTAAATGCTTGGCTCCATTAATTCTCATATTTAGATTTTTACCCTCATATATATATACGTGTCTCTTCGACGCCCCCAGCAGCCTGCCAACTTGGTCTCCGACTTAGTAAGTGTCCGCTGGGCTTCCTTTAACACCTTGTTGCCACCCTCATCACTACCTTTTCATTTCCTTAAGTCTATATATATATATATATATATATATATATATATATATATATATATAAAACAATCCTTCATGCTGCCCACCCAATTCTTACCTCTCCCTCCCATTAGTCCCTCTTTATCAACCTTTTTGCCAATCCTCCGCTCCTCTCCTTCCGCCGGCCCCCAAATTTGGGAAATATCTTGTGGAGGAAGGAACTTCCCACTTCTACCACGCTTCTTGCAATAGGTTCCCACCCCTGCGGAAAACCTCGCTGCCTCACTTGCCCTATTCACCTACCATCATCTTCTTTCTCGAGTCCCTCCACCAACATCACCTACCCCATCACCTCCAGAAGCAACTGCACCACCCGTAACGTCATTTACCTCCTTACCTGCACCCTTTGTCCCGCGTTTTACGTAGGCCTCACCAGCAATCCGTTAAACATCCGAATGAACGGTCACCGTAATAGCGTTTCTCTCAGACGCCCCCTCCCAGTTGCATTACATGCTAATACCCACAATGTCCCCTTCAATAGTTGCTACAATGTTAGGATTATTCGCGCTTTACCCTATGACACTCCTGCCCCCCTTCTCCGACACTGGGAACTAGCACATATCCATCTTCTCGACTCTTTCTCTCCGCCTGGCCTCAACCTCCGCTAACCCTATTAGCCCCCTTACAATGTCTCCTTGTTACTTTGTAACTATTCGCACTCTACCTCATCACACTCCCTCTTTATTGGCTGAAGAAGGGCATAGGCCCGATAAGCTTGCGTGTGTTTTTGTGTTCGTGTGTTTTACGTGTCTCTTCGACGCCCCCAGCAGCCTGCCAGCTTGGTCCTCAACTTGGTGAGTGTCCGCTGGGCTTCCCTCAACACCTTGTTGCCACCCTCATCACTACCTTTTCTTTTCCTTTAGTTAATATATATATATATATATATATATATATATATATATATATATATATATATATATATATATATATATATATATATTAGGGCTGCGATTTTTAACCATTAATCGTTAAAAAATTTTAATCGAATAAAATTTAATTAATCGATTAAAATGTGCCAAGGCACAACTGTCAAAAAAAGTACAGATATTTGCGTTTAAAAAAATAAAAAAACACTTTTGCAGAATTTCTTCTTCCAGTATTTGCTACTTGATGACATTCTCCTTAAATTCCAAGTTAAACACCGACTGAAGAAGTCGGTTTGACTGACAAAATGCACGAGATTGTAGTCCGGTATATCTTTTTTATAATTCATTGAGTTAAATTGTTGTTGCAGCCATCATCGTTTCGTTTTACTTATTTATTAAGTGAGCCTCGTTTTCATAAACGAGTCATAGGTAATTTGCAAGATAAATCGCACTCAGAACTATGTGTGACTGCTCGGTTAAACATGCAGATTTCTGACTGACTTCGCAAAAGTTTAATTTTTTCGTGTGCATGCAACATTTGGAAAGTGAAGGGAAATGGATTATGTACGACGAAGAAATGAACGTAAATGCGTCTATTTTCTTTATTTATACATAACGTTTGTAAGTGAAAAGAAATGGGTTATTTACGACGAAGGTATTACGTGAACATACAGATTATATTACAACTATTCGAGTAAGGTATGTTTTAAGTCAGTGGTGAGCAAACTAGGAATCGCGACCCCATGTGGGGTCGCGAAAGTAATTCTGGGTGTCGCAAAAAGATCGAGAAAATAAAAATAAATACCGAAGAAATTAAGGATGAATATTTTCGGCGACAATATTTTAGAAATTCACACAAAAGAAGCATTTAATGTCCAGGTTTACTAAAAATTCAAGAAAATACCATCAATTATTTATGAAAGTTCTAAGAACAGAATTAAAATCTACATTAGTTTCCCCTTAGCACAGTACAAACCTCGATGCGATATTACAATTTTAAGCTATTTTACAGTATTAAAGAAAACACGTGCACGATAGTTTTGTGACATCCTATGTATAACAAATAGAGAAAAACGTTCCTGTAATCGAATCCGGGACTTTAATATGAAATGCTTGTTAGTTGACTGGGTGTCCCGATTCATAGAACGGTTCGCTATGAGTACTTCCCCACGCCAATGGAAACGCCGGATTCCAAAATCAAATATATTATAAAATACATATTAATTTTTAAAAAATAAACGGAAAACCAAAATATCGAATTAGCACTGTCTAAATATCCTCAGTTCAATTTAAATTCACATTTAAAGTTTTTTAACGAGGTGATTGCTGCGGGGGTGTATCCATCATTACCCGGAGTGCGTAAGCGACGCCGAATCTATAATTTTTGAAATTTCATTTTCCAATGTGTTAACATGGAATGCGGCCCTTGGATTAGCAGACGGCAATATATGGTGGAAGTTAGGAGGAAATGGAGAAAGATAAGGAGCGAGAAGATGGAAGGTAGAGGGAATAGAGAGGGTAAGAAACGGTAGTGGAGTGGGAAGGGAGCAAGTGAAGGAAGGGGGATATTGATGGAAAGGTGAAAGTGAAGATAGGGAGGAAGAAGGGGGGAGGATATAAGCGGACTTACGAAGCATATGTTGGCGGAAAGAAAGGGGGAACGTGAAGGAGGGGGAAAAGTGAAGATGGAGGAAAGTGAAGATGGGGAAAGTGAAGATGAGGGAAAGTGAAGGAATGGGGAAGTGAAAGAAGGGCGAAAGTGAAGGGAGGGAGAAAGTGAAGGAATGGGGATATTGATGGAAGGGTGAAAGTGAAGGAAGGGAGAAAGTGAAGGAATAATATTGATGGAAGGGGAGTATTGATGGAAGGGGGAAAGTGAAGATAGGGAGGAAGAAGGGGATAGGAAATAAGCGGATTTACGAATCATATGTCGGCGGAAAATGTTCGAGTCGGAAAATAAACTTAATAATTGGCAACGTATGCGTGCAATGCGATTCATTCATTTTTCTCGATCTCGCTTAATTTCATTTTTATATCTTTACCGTACAATTAATTCAAGAACGACTAATTTTAAAACTGCGATTGGCTCATTTATCTCCAATAACCAAAACGAGGTCCTAAAACCATATGCCTACTTCGGCTACAAAGCAGCCGTCTTCAGTGGAAATTTACCGAAAATAAATCCTGAAAGTAGCAAGCATATTTTTTTAAATTGTTTGTTCTACAATTTTTTTAAGCTATAAGACGAGATCCATATTTCCCTGTTTAAGAATAATAAACTGTTTATCGATAAAATATCCTAAAATGCACCATTTGCTATGTGCTGCTTCGGAAACGAACGATATAAATGCGCCCATGGTCGTTTGTTTTTTGATGAACCGGACATTTCATAAATCGTTTACGCTCATCGTTCCAGCTACGCAAACCAACGCTACCACGAGTGTCCGTCCGTACTAGCAGTGCGGCCGAGCTACAGTATGTATTATGTCGACCTGATATTTGCCCGAGTAGCAGAGCATCTGGAACTGCAATGAGACGTCGCGAAACGCCTTTTGAATTGCTTTCCTGAAAACATTTCAATTTTCGCATGTGAAATGGACAGTTCTTTTCAACGATTTATAATAAAAAATTACAAATTAAAATGAAGATATTCATAAAAATTATATGCTGCCTTGAATTTCTCATTCCACTTTATTTATGATTATGACTTTATTACGCTTAAACCGAGGTGTTTTCGTAAAGAAAGTGGAATATTTTTAGTGATTTGCTTTATTTTCCTGAAATGAAATTCCACAAAATTCCGGCTCACCTAACCAATTATATTCAAAACTAATGGTACCCGTAAAAACATTTGCGAAGTCAGTCAGAAATCTGCATATTTAAAAGTAATTTAGAGAGGAATACGATGATTCACAGCAATTATTATCAAAGTTTTATGTTATTAATGCTTTAAAATTGTTTCTTTTTATTAAATACATGCAATGTTTTTATAAAAAATTAATTCAACCAATTATTTCATATTTTACTCATCAATTACTACCACATAAATTTTTTGTACTACGTCTCATTAAATAATGAGCTAAGTAATTCGGTCACGCTCGACTAATATGAAATATCAATGACTGAGTGTATTACAATTTTTAACAAATTTTCCGAGTAGATAGAAGATTGAAATTTGGTAGGAATATTTTATTCTTTTAGTAAAAGCCATTTACGAAAATAATCCACAATCATGATCTGGGTTCGACTACAGTAGATAATTTCTCTTATTCATGAGATAAGACGTAAAAATCGATTTTCGACTAACAGGCTTAAACTCTTTTGCAAGTTTATGTTAGAAATAAATGACCTACGATCTGACGACCTGAACCGCTTTAAAGAAAAATAAATAACGTTTCTTATTCTTATAGTGACATTTTGGCTACTATTCGATATCGCTCGTTTGGAGGAGGGAGGCAGTTGATAGAGAAAACTGGAGGAGTCCGGGAAAAGCCTTCAAACCTTCACTGTCAATTGATTGAAAAGGGCTGATGATGATGACACCCTGATTTACATCGACTGTAATTTACATCACCGATCAATCGTTTTCATTAATAATTGCATTACATTTCCTTTTTATTAATGAATTCCTTTAAAATTTTTAAAGTAAGATTTCTTGAAGGCTCCTCTATTTCTTCTCCCAATTCATCTGTTACTTGCTCCCTCCCTTAATGTCTTCAGTTGAAAGTTTCTCAGCACGTAAGTTAAGCAACTCCTCACCCCCTTCTTCATCGAATCCTTCAATGCCTGCCTCAGTTGCCATGGTAACAATATCTTTCTTGACACGACATATTGGGGAAGTCTTTAAAATCATTCACCACTTCAGGCCATAATTTCCGCCAAACACTATTCATCGTCAAATGCTTCACTCCAAACTTGACCAATATTTTCTATAGCATCTTTTATTGTGTACTTCTACCATACATCAATGAGTGATAATTCTTTAATTATCTCACTTTCTCGAATCACAAAATGCACCACACAACGCAAATAATAATGCATAAATGTTGAAATGATACCTTGATCCATTGGCTGCAATAAGCTTTTAGTGTTAGGTGGTAAATACATCACTTTAAATGTTGCTTCACACATCAGTGATTGATTCTGGGTGACCAGGAGCATTATCAAGAATCAACAAAGCCTTATTATCCAAATTCTTCACTTGAAGATATTTTTCAATTTGAGGTCTAAGATATGCCTTCATGTAGTTGTAGCATACGCTTCCCATCATCCATGCTTTACTATTTGACTTGCAATAAACAGGGAGAGCTTCCTTTGATAAGCCTTTTAATGCTTGAGGGTTTTCTGAATGATAGACTAGGCAGGGTTTTAACTTTAAATCACCACTCGCATTGCCCCCAAAAACAAGTGTTAAGCGATCTTCCACAGCTTGAAAGCCAGGCGCTGTCTTCTCAGTTCAAGATATGAAGGCACATTCTGGCAATCGCTTCCAATTAAGCCCCATCTTGTTGAAATTAACAAATTGTTCAGGATGATAGCCACCTTCACTTATGATCTTCTTCAGCTCTTCAGGATATCGTTGAGCTGCAGCAATATCCGCACTTGCAGCCTCTCTGGTCCTCTTGATTGAATGTAAATTATAACGTTTGCGAAAATGATCAAGCCATTCATGACTAGCAGCAAATGTATTAGCTGGCTTCTTTCCTGCAGATGTCGATGTCTCACCCTCTTCACTAGCATGCTGTTTCTTAACATCATCCCATATCATACGAGCCCGGGAAGTCAAGGATGTCTTCTCTCCTCTTTCCATTCTTTTCACAATACTTAACTTCATTTCCAGCATTATGGCATTCCTTTTCTTTCCTGGGGCAGATGATGACGGTGCTGGGTATTTGGATGCCATAATTATTTAAGTAGGGTTGCAAACTACTGGTTATATTCGTGAGCTGATGCATGTGCAACATCGATACAGTGAACTTGATAACTGGTGCTGTAAGACTGCATTACAGCAATGGCCACTGATGGTGCATTGCAGGGAAGGCCAGTGCAGGAACTAAAAATGTGTGTTCCCAGTGTGAGAAATTACAAAACTTGTGTTGCGAGAGTGGTTCTCTACCATCAGTAAGTGAGATACTTTCCAAAATGATTAGCTTCATAAGCGATTTAAATTCGTTATTTGTAACAATATATCCTGAAATGTCAATTTTTCCTGAACACCAAAGTCAAAATAATAGTTAAAACGATGATAAAAATAAAACTTGGTAAACTCCACATAAATTTAATTTAGGTATATTTAAATGACCATGGCTTCATTGCAGAACAACATCAACATATGAAAATATATATATAATAAAATGTATCGTGTTTTCATCAGACATTTTCTTAAGCCAGTGTGCAACTCTGCTCCTTTTGACAATGTGATGCCCTTGGTTTGATGAATAAAATGACTTTGCATGAGAGTTTAATGTTGCAGAAAGAAGAGTGAAACATTGTCTCAAATCGATATTGTGGGAAATTGAGAGAATAAATAGAAATCAACTTATTGCGGGATGTAATTTATGGATGGCGAAGTGAGCGAAATGCACCCACTCCTCTTCCTTGGTTATAAAATCATGAGCAAAGCAAGTGAAATGTATTTGGCCGTGAAGTGGCCTCGCAAGGCCGTAGCTTGCGCCGCGAGACAGAATATGTTCACTCCCTGGCGAGGTATATAGCTGTGAGATATCCAGTAGGGAGAGTAGGAAAGGAATACGACTTTGTTGATTACTTGACAATCGGGGGAAGATGCACATTGTAATATTTTAATTTGTTCCTATATATTGAGCCTGGTTCCCTTTCTTTCAAGATGAAGGATGTTGGGGTGAAATACTATTATGATTACAGCTTAACAAATGTTTCGCAAAATGAGAAATAGTTATATTTTTTATGAAGTACTGTTTATGTTAATTAATTCTAACTTTAAAATTTTTTCCTGTTTGTCTGACATAAACCACGTTACAATCTTTGCATTGAAGTTTGTATACAGCTTTTTTCAAAGGTTCCAATTTTGTCTTTCATTCGGCATAATAAATTGTGTATATACATTGGTTATAAAAGGTTGCTTTAATTTTGTCTTTCAGTAATAATTTGCTAACTCTTAGTGAAATAAATTTGTGGAATTTACCAAGTTTTATTTTCATCATCATGAAGCAGTTCCACTAAGTTACGCTGGAAACTATAACATTTAGTAGTTAAAACATCATCAAATGTAACAAATAAATATTTCTATTGATTGAATTTATTTCTATACATTTATCTTTGCATTTAATTTGTGTAGTTTATTACACTTATTTTTATAGAGCTTAGAAACGGTGGTTAAATCGTTGTGAAATGATACATCTGATGAAGAGGTTGCTACTGATGAAGAACATTTTGATGATCCATATGATGATAATATCGTAGAAAAAGATTGGAACAAGCTATCAGGATCTGATGATGCGGATTTTTAGATTTACATGAATACAAATGTTTTCTTTGAACGACCTAAATCAAATCATAGTAGGCCTTTCTTTTGTATACATCAATACTCCATAAAGTTTTAAAATTGCCGGACAAATAACATCATGGGTATTACTTGTGTATAAGTTGACCCTCTACTTTATTATTAAAATATTGGTCTTAAAAACACATGTACAGTACTTTAAAGTCACAATGATCCACAGAGGTAAAGAAGTTGATTCAGCATGAAAATACAGTAAAATCTTGTTACAACGGATACTGTTATAATGAAAATTTCACTATAACAAAAAAAATTTAAGTCTCGGCCAACTTCCCTTTGTAATAGTGCTTTTTAAATCTCGTTAAAACGAAATTACTTGTTACAAAAAATTCAGTACAACAAAACCTTTTTGAAATCATCTATGCATAAAATGTTTTTTTTTATGAAGAAATGATTCCCTGGGAGTCTTAACCATTCAAAATCTGTCATTTTCACCTCACCAAGGGCAGGTAAACTGGGAATACCATGGCATCTGCTTTTCTGAGAAAATAATTGCTTGTGAATGTCAAGAATATGTTAAACCCTCTATTATGTATCTAGACCAAGTGAGATATCTCTTTGGGTGGTTCTGAGAGAAATGTAAGTTGAAAAGATTACAATGTGTGTCACAACCCAACTGCACCCTTCCCGGGATCTTACTCTTCCTGACCAATCTTCCTTCTTGGATAATTCTTATCTTTCTAACGATCCTTTTCCTATGCTCTCCACTCTGCACCACACAAACATCCTCTCCTCCACTAATTAGCTAACCTTGAAGCTACTGCATTTTTGAATACCTTCCCCAACTCCACCCCCGGCCGTCTAACCTTTAACCATCACTCCATCCCCAGCCAATAATTTCCTTTTCACCCCTTCTCCTCCGCACCTACCACTTTATTTGTCCCTCCATCCTCCTCTCTAGCCTATATAAACTTGTCTGGTCCCTACGTTTTGTCAGCCGTGTCCAAAAATCACTACCCAAAAAATTGTGTTGAGTATACCCCATACATTGCAAATATGGCTAACGAAGGATTGAAGAAAAGCAGACAGTTTTCGCTGGAGGATAAAAAAGAAGTCCTGATAGCTGTAGATTCTGGCAGGAAAAAGGAAGATGTAGCAAAAGAGTATGGCATCACACACCTACATTATCCACTTTCTTGAAGGATCATGATAAAAAAGAAGAACAAATAAGAAATGCAGATATGGGACCACAACAGAAGAGGATGCATGGTGCACTCTACGATGACATCGATAAGGCTGTTTCAAGATGTTTGATCCAGAAACAATCCCATAAGTGGCCCACTCCTTTGGCAAAAAGCTCTAGAATTAGCAAATCTGCTCGGACATGACATTTCAAGCAAGTGCTGGGTGGCTAAACAGATTTCATGAATGCTATGGAATTAGGTACATCAAAATTAACCTGTGGGGAGGTAAATGATGTTCCTATAGATAAGGTGAATGAGCGGCATGCAGGGGAAATTAATGACTACAGTTTTGATGATATTTTTAATGCAGATGAGACAGGCATGTTTTACAGTTGTTGCCGAATGGTACACTTGCACTTGCACTAAGGGTGACCGTTGTAAAGGGAGCAAGAAATCCAACCAACGATTGACAGTACTTTTCTGTTGCAATTCATCGGGAATTGAGATGATGAAGCCGTTAATCATTGGAAAATCAGCCAAGCCTTGTTGCTTCAAAAATGTTCTTTTCCTTCCTTGTGATTATTGTGCTAACCAGCGAGCATGGATGACAAAGGGCTTCTTCAACGAGCGGTTGATAAAAGTTGATACCAATATGAAATGAGCCAAACAAAATTTTAATTCTGACTGACAATTGTGCCGCACATATGCTTCCACACCTAGAAAATGTTTGGGTTGAATATCTACCACCGAATTGCACTGCAGTTTTACAACCATCTTGGCATAATTCGCAATGTTCAAGTCCACTACAGAAGCAGAATGTTAAAGCAAATCCTTATTGGACACATAAAATCAATGTAAAACAGGCAATCGATATGATTGCTGGAGCATTGTGGTAAGTAAAAAATCTACAATTATAAAATGCTGGCAAAAAATGGGAATTCTTCCAATGGAAATGACCAATGATGTTATTCATCAAGTTGAATCGGATACTGAAACCAGAATGCTATGGAAATCATTCACTGCTGTCTCAGGTATTTCGAGCGAAATAGACTTTATGGACTACATATCCGCAGACGATTTACTCACTACTCACGAATTAACCGATGGCAATGGTATTAGGCAATGTGCAAAGACTGAAGGAGGTGAATTTGAAAATGATGATGAAGAGGATGTTGATGTAACAGAGCAGCCTAAAATTTCCGTCACAGTAGCAATCTCGAGTATTCAAAAAGTGAGTTTCTTTATAGTTGTGATGTTCCAGATTGATTATTTAATGACAAGCACTTCAAAAAGTTTAGTACAATCAAAAATCACACTTTATCAAAACAAAAGAAAAATAATTCAATTCAATTCATATTTGAACTTTCTAGCTATGTATTATTTGTGCTTTCTTAAAATTATGTTTCTAGAAAATAAAATATCTTTTCAAAATGAAATTGTTTTACATTTTATTTTAACTTTGTAATTACATATTTAAAAATCTTTATTTATTATAAAGCAAAAATTAAAACAACAATAAGCAGTGGAACTTATTTTAATGAGTAATTCATCTTGTGAAATAATTTCTAGTATTATTTGTTAGAACGAAATTTCAGTACAACAAAATTATTCACACACCCCAAGAAATTCATCGCAGCGGGATTTTACTGTACAAGGTAAAATGTCACTAAACAAATGAAGAATTGAAGGATTATTATAACCAATTGTAGCTTATGAGTTGCAACACATTTTTTGTGAAAAATGCTTAAAATTTTATATCCAACTAAATACATATTTAATTTCATATTTAAGAAATCTGCAATTGCATTATTTTCTCCAGCAGCAAAAAATCTTGGCTACTGAGTGTTAAGGCAATAATATAATAAAGATAGCTTTTCTCATAATCCATTATAACCTCTCCAGTCTTGAAATTTATAATCTGGAAATACCAGTTGTGATGAAATGTTTCTTGGGATTCTAATTAATTATGACACTGACAAAAACTAAGAAAATGGGAATAAATGGGAAATAGTAAGTGCCAAGTTAATTCCTGAACTTAAAACTTGACAGGTACTAGACATCACCAAAACCTGTCCATTTGCAGCCTTGATACACTAGCAGCAGTGCTTACATACGAAAGTAAAAAACAACAGGGTACTTTAACCCTCACCATGACTCTTAAGAAAGTCTCTGCCCATTGTTAAATCCACCATAATAAGTGTAACAAAATGGAACAGACAGAGGATCCAAGCTCACCATTGCTATATCAGAATACTCATTATCTTCATTCTCATTAAATGTTGAAGGGATAAAAATTTGTAAAATCTTCTCATCAAACTAATTCTTACATCAAAAAATTCCTTCTGAGCAAAAATTAATAAACATCCATATTTTTATTGCAAGGACTGGTATGAAATGTTATAAAATCTAAAAATGAAAGTAACATGATCAAAGCCTAACTAAATTGCAAATGCATCATAGTTTCATTCAAAGTGATTCCAAGGATTATATACCTTCATTAACATAATGAATTCTGACAAGTTTTGTGGAGATCCATCAAAGACTGAGTTAACCTATTCCTATAATCAATAGATGTCACAGAAATGCAAGGCGATTTTGCTGACAATGCACAGAAGCTACAGCAAAAAATTGTAAATTATTCAAAACCATCACCCCACTTCTAGAAGGTTAACTGGTTGTGAGATAGTGCTTTCAATTGGCAAAGGAAGCATCAACACAATTATCCATGCCCTGGGTTTGTGCGAGGTGGGTTTCTCGAAGCCTAACACCTGAACACAGAACTCGGTGAAAAATATTTGCTCAGATTGGATTATTTTGATGAAACCTGGATTCACCATTTTGAGCAGGAGACAAAAAGACTGTCCATGAAGTGGCATTACCCAACCTCTCCACAGAAAAGAAGTTTAAGGCGATTCCCTTGGAAGGCCAAGTCATGGCCGCTGTGTTTTGGGACTATCAAGGAGTGATTTTGGTGGATGTGATGCCGAGAGGGCAGACCATCAACTTAAAAAGTACACATTGAAATGTTGAAAAAACTCAAGATGCATTTTCGGTGAGTTCGCACTCACAAAAATGTTGAAGCCTTGCTTCACCGCAACAATGCATGACCTCACACAAGTTTGAATACTTGGGAAGACATCACAAAACTTGGTTGGGCTGTGCTCCCCATTCACCCTACAGCCCAGATCTTGCACCTTTCAACTTCCATCTCTTCAGAGCCCAAAATGATGCAATCTGTGGAAAGAAGTTAGCAGATGATGATGAGATGATTCATGAGGTGCCGAGGTGGCTACGTGAGAAAGGACTGTTAGTACCATCAAGGCATACATGCCCTAGTTTATCGCTGACATAAGGCCATAGCAGTGGGCAAAGACCATGTAGAAAAGTAGTTCATGTAGCCAAAACATCCTCTCACATTGTAAGCTACACATTTTTTAAGGAAAAAATGCGGTGCATTACTTTCTGAGCAATCGTTACACATTAGCAGGTTTGGTTATAGATCTTTTAATGGTATATATTTCATTAGGGAGCAGAGTGACTTCAAAGTTGGGAAGTTATCTTGCAATTTTGGTTACTATCCTCTGATAGACATGTATATAAACATAGCTAATCAATTAGGTGCCTGAATAACTAAAATTCTTACCAAATGAGAATGCAGTCATGCCAAATAAAATAGCTGCTTTAATTTCAATTTTCAACTATAATAATATATATGTATATATATATATATATATATATACATATAATATATATGCATGTACAAAAGAACAATGGCCATAAAATGCCAAGTACATATACACAATTTAAGTATGTTTAGTGAATGACACTAGAAAATAAAAACACTAGTTTAAAGAAGCTCAAGCTTTTCATTGCTACTACCATCAAATAATATTCTTCGCCTAAAAATGTTTATATTTTTATAATACTGGAAATATGTAATCCATGTAGATAACTATAACTGACCAAAATACCTGCCTTACAAAGGTACTCTTTAATATTTGAACAACTTAAGGATTTTCGAACAAGGTTTGTGAGATTCAATAACACAGTCAAGTTAGGAACAAACCAACTTCAAAACCAAATGATTATTTCTATGAATATCGCTGCTTAGTTGCGAGATCAAACAGAATCTAAGAGGTTATTCAACTGTATAGCAGACTATTTTCTTACACTACATAATATACAGCCATGAAGGTAGATGAATGTATCTCAGAAAACAAGCTTTGCCAGAGTATGACAGACACAAAAAGAGCTGATTAGTGAAAAATATAGAGGTAATTTTAGCATACAAACCACATTTCGGTTTCCCAATCATCATAGAATTCTGTATATATAAGAAGAAAATTCAGTAAATAGTAAGCCACCGACAACTAATTCAAAACAAAAACTACAATGAGATTCTGCAAATGAAAATAATGAAAAGTTTCATTCAAAATTTTACCATTCCAAATTCTTAAAAGATAAAAAAAAATACATTCTGAGTAAATAATTACTTAAATGGTATTAAGTGGAAAAAATGAACATGTGCATACATATTCCGATGCATGTTAAATACCCATGAATGCGATAATGTGAAATCAAATGATTTGCTGGAAAAGTTTTACAAAAAATTTGTTTGAGTTAAATAATAAGGCATACAAGTCATTATAATACAAAATTAAGGAAACACCCATAACATTTGGTGTCACAAACACTTCTATGGCTAGACACAGAATCTTCATACATTTAACATAGAGATAACTTTTGAAGTTATTCATCAAGCCAACAAATCTTTCAAGGGAATACACAAAAAGAGGATTAGACAGTGATTCAACTCTTTCCAAAAGTTCATCTCTCCTTAAGTACACACACCAAGACAGTATTCATAAATCATGGAAAATAAACAATTGCCAATGTTCGCACATCACATTTATAGAATAGGTTGATGCCATACTATCTTTCCCTTGAGGCATCCAGAAACAAGAAGGCAATGAGTAGGGGAAAATTTAGTGCTGACCACAATGTCCGTATGGCAAATGTTAGTAGCAAGCTCATAGAGCATAATTGGCGGTTTTGGGGGAACAACAGCGCAAAGCTCAGAGCAGTCTGGAGAGAAAGCTAGCAACCGCACCCCAAAACCAAAAGGAGAACACACCAAACGGCCCCCTGCTCCAAAACAAAGTTCTTTGATGAACCCTTTGCCAACATTAGGTTCTTCACAATAATGGGTAAGGCGAGGAATATTTTTGTGGATCTTTGTATTCAACATGCTCATGGGTTCAGGTTCTGTTTCTGAAAATCCCCTAAAGTCTCCCTCTTCAGTGTACTCACCACTATTTTCAGACCTTTCCCCCTCGACTCCAGAAACACGATTGCCCTGAGAAGATCTGCTTCCCCTCACCACATCCACATCAGGTCTCGAAACCCTTTCACCTAACCTTTCGGTGGCACTGCCATTGGCATCATCCGAAGAACTGTAAGCCTGCACGACTACTCTTTCTGGAGCAGGACCCCTTCCTGATCGACCCATCCGTCCCAGCTCAATCGACCCAACATTGCGTCCACTCAATGTCCAACCTACTCCCATGCTGTTCCTGCCTCTGGTTTCTCTCAGCATTCTTGCATCCCTGATGGCCAACACAGCTTCCCACACATCTGCCGAGGCTAGATACTGGCTGCTACTAGGGTGATGATCTGGAAGAATAGGCACTCCACCGAATCTAATTGAATGGTGTTCTATTCTTCCTATTGAAACTCTGTTGGAAGGGCCTGTCCCAGCAGACGTCACAGGAGAGCGGGAGGAAGATGGTGAGGAATTACTTGCCACAGATGAATTTTGGCTTGAAGAGGACCCTGAGGGGGCTCTGACATTACGAATAATTAGACTAGATAGCTCTGTAGTCCTTTCTCGACTCCCTCCCTCCTCCACACTTGATAATTTCTCCTTAATTTTATCTTGCTCCTGTATATCTGAATCTTCATCCTCGCTGATCACCTCCCTTTCTTGAATGTCATGCACACAGCTCCACTAAAATATAAAATATGTTGGAATTGAATACACAAATCAGCATTGGCCAAGATTAAACAATCTTTAAATAACTAAATTCCTTTTCGTTCAATGACATTTTTATAATTATCAGCAAAAATTATAATGTTCAATAGCAAAAGAAAACTTTCCCCAGCATCACCATATATTTGCTTTTCCAAAACATTAGTAGTTGAAATTTTTATATAATTAAAACAATTTTAACATCTCAGACCATAACTCTGCAAACAATTATGGATCTGATGATTTTCTTCAAAATTATAACTTTCTTGAAACATCCATTTTCACCCATTTTTTCCAAAATGAAAGTTTCCTCACATTCAGAAAGCTTCCATCATGTTCTACATCAACTTTTACCCCAAACTGAATTAATGATGCTTTAATAGTGTTGTATTTCAACTGGAATTTTTTATGGTGAGGAGATGAAAATACATTTGTTTTCTAGCTGTAATGCTTTTTATTTCGATTCCTTTGCATTTAATGAATGACCCAGATATTAATTAGAATGGATGCAACTGTAAAATATATGAATCTAGTGATGATTATTATATCAAATCAGTGTAGTTACCCATTAAAAATAATGGGGGAGTATGAGGGGTATGAGTGAAGTCTTAAATTAAGATTAAAAGAGTTCAAGATGTACATCTTAGCCTAGCATTAACTAAAAATGGCAACTTATATAAAAAATCAAAGGCTAAATGCCACCATTTAGTAAATCTCACAAAATAAGTGCCAATTATAATCTGTAAAAAATAATAGCTAGAAATTAACGATATCCTCATTAGTAATTAAAAGATACTTAATCATCAGAAGTACATACGTGCATATTTTATTATTCTCCCAAAATGATAGTTCACATTGTAAAATTACATCTACTATGATTTCTTAATGTTAATTATTTTACCATTTTTATTGCAAAGCATATTAATTTAACAATGCCATAAAACATTAATTTCCAAACAAAAGGCAGAGTAAATAAATGGATTTAACATCAATATAGATCCGACTTTAATTTTATTTACTTCTGCAGTCAAATCTATGCTGCTAAAACTGACTGGGATAGGATTGGATGCTGCTGACTTATATATTTCCACTGCAATCATAATGAAACCGGTTAAACTCCTTTCTATAGAAATTGAATTTTTGTTGCATATATAGAAATTTGTGTTCTATTAGCAATTTTAGTTTGTTAGTTGGTATATAGATGGCGGAATCAAATACTGTATTAATCTGAAAGGAAGACAAGGTTTTCCTCCAAAAATTTCTGCAAAAAATTAGATATCATCATAAAATCGAGTACATATTTAAAACAAGCAAAGGAGAAGCAAGACTGTTTTGAGCTCTATATTCTGAATCCTCGATACAAAAAATACAAAAAAGCAATGGAGAGAAAGTAGAACACTGCCATACATAACACAAACAATGCTGTCTCCAAGAAAGCAGTCTCGGAATCTCGTGATAGAAGCCTAGTGTAAACATCTTCGCTGGCCCACTTGAGGAAGGTACATTTCTCGGCTAAATGAAAGGTCATATTTCATTCAGAAAGCCACAAAGGTAAATTTTTTTCTTTAGAGGCATAAATACAGCCTTGGTAGCATAAAACTGCTGACACAGATCCATGACTCATACTATATATTGCGCTGAAAGCATCTGAATCTAACCATGACACAATGGGACAACTGTATATGCTTGGTCGTCATGGGATACATTTTTTGTGCCAAAAGTACATGCTCAGATCGTCAAGGTTAAAATACTGTGTTACAGGAGCATTTTTCAAGGTGTTCTTTGTTTTCATTTACTTTTGTGCAGGCAAATCACCATCCAAGGTCTTCAGTTTTGACATTATCGGTTTAATTGTCACATGCCAGTTATTTTGCTTCATTTCTAGCGCAAAATAATAATTTAACAGTAAATATGGGGAAATAATTCAATGGCAGAAAAGAGAAAATTAAGTGAAGACAATAAAAGTACAGAAAATTATCCTCAATTAGCAAGGGAAACCATAAATCTTGAGGAAAAGATTAAAATGATTCAGTGTTTTGAAAAAGAATGTCGGAGTGAAATTGCATGTAAGTTTAACTCCATAACTTTTACAATATGTACAATTCTATTAAATAAAGGCAATAGGAAAAGTTTTATTGAAACAGCCACAGCAGTGACTGTGAAACTGCAAAGAAACATGCAATCACATTCCTAGTAATTTGTGGATTGATTCTAAATGTTCTGATGAATGCATATTTCTTAGACAGTAGTAATTTGCAATAAAGCCCTTTCTTTATTTGAATGTCGAAAGCAGCGGTTCTCAAACTTTTGTGGGTGCAGCAGCCTTACAAAGATGAACAGAAATTCATGGCACTCCAGCCATGAAATAAGGTTCTTATATTTTTATATACGACTATTACAACTGTTGGGCATATCCATTTGTTGGTATCACATCATAATCAATTTATTAGAGGAAATACTACTGCCTTAATTACCTATAAACACATCCAAATCATTGGTTTATTTACTAAACTAAGTTTTTCGCAGAATTCCTAAAAATCAGCCCATGTGCCACAGCACTCAGTTTGCTTTAACATTTGTATTTTTCTAGTAATAACAATTAATATTAATCAATTACCATTATTTTCAATAATATTAATGTGTATTTATATATGTTGTTTAATTTAAAACTACAGTGAAGCATGCACTATTGCAAACCGATCCCTATCAAGTACTATGTTATAAAGTGTTTGCTTAGGGTAAAGTTCTTTCGGAATGCATCCTTTGTAATAAACAAGGCATGACTGTATAATATAATATTTCGTTAAATTTTTCATTCTTCCAAATATTCCAGTGATAGTTGAGATTTTGACTGAACCCTGAAAAATTTCTAGGATCCCAAGAAATGACAAGCACTAGTACACAGAGAGTAATATTTGACAAAGAGTATTTTTGGAAGGACTTGGGTGGTACAGGTCATTGAGGGCTGACACCTTATGTATTTCCACTGAAATATCCTGGATAAGCACACAGCCCAAAACCTTACAAAAACCTTCTACATCAAAACAGACCTCTCATCCTGGAGGCAATAAATACAAACATTCACCTCAAATATTAATCCTTGACTCTCTTCTCATAGGAAAATCAAGTGCTTGAATTACCACTAAAGATGACTTCATAGAAATGGGCATCTCAACCAGTTAACCATTCAGTGATGAAGGATTTAACCAGATCCTAATGCCATAATTTGATTCAATAATTCATTGACTAACAGTTAACAGACCAAAGGTTTTAATAAACTCCAGATCAGGTCAGATCAAGTCAGTCATCAGAAAAGAACCCTGCCTGGCAACCGCACTGCATAGGAAGGAAAGGAGAGGACGGCACAAGCTGACCAGAGAGAGAAGACAGAGAGAGAGAGAACCGGCTGAAGGAGGAAGAGAGAAGAAGGGCACCAGGAGTGAAAAGACACTGCCTTTGTTTTTTTTTGTTGTAGGAATTCTTCAAATGATTCTTCCAATTACTGTTTTGTCAATTGGCCCACTTAAAGTGCAAAGTGTGGTACTCAACTCTCTGTAGCTTGTCAAACATCGTTTGCATACTTCTTGAAACTAATTAGTGACTATGAGCATTCACAAATTTCTAATGTTTCAACTGTTTTTCCTTTTAATGGACTATCACTTCTGCCATGAATGTGAACCAGTGGGTTTTTTTCTGTTTTCTTTAAATGTCTATGCTTTGGCAAGAGTTGTATGTATTTTCTTGTTTTGATAGTGGGGATCTGTTATTCCATGAGACATTGTGCTCAGACTCCTTACTTAAATTAATTGGCTTGATAATTAAAGGTCTGATAATTCAGCAGAGTGAAATGGTTTAGATTCTTTGACTATAATAGGCAATACTTCCTGTTGGAGCCCCAACCGAGTAAGAGGGAATTTGGTAACTTCTTCAAGAGATAAGAAAATGCTTGATCTGAATTCAGGAAGCATTCGGAGAGTGCATATATATAGTAAAAACATTCTCCTATTTTTACTAATGCCCCAATCAATGTGATCTAGAATATACCGTATTTTCTGGTGTATAAGACACATCCCTAAATTTAAAAACAGATTTGTTTGAATAAGGAAAAATATTCATCAGTGATTAAAAAACAATATTAAGAAAGTTATTTATTGGTTGAAAAGCATCTGTTAGTTTAATAATTTTAAAATTAAACCATATTTACTAGCATATAAGCTGCAATTTTTTCCCAAATTTTTTGTCTCCAGAATGAGGATCTTTCTTACATGCAAGGAAAAAAATCAGAAAACCAAGAATGTGGGATAATCATGAAAATTCACTAGAAATTCGCTAAATGATTGGATGATTCAATGCAAAGGATGTGACATATAAAAACAGTACATAATCACCACAACAAATAAAAAATGGAAAGAAACATTAATACTATTTATAATGATGAGTTACAAACGTCAGATTTTGCAGGCAATCGCAACAGTTATGCCAGGGGCCTGCGAGCAAAATGCCATAGTCTGGCAGATATCAAGGCATCATCACAGTCTAGTCACATGTTATGATAATTCTACTGTAAGAAACATTTTGGTATTATTTTTCTTGTTTTGAAAGTCATTGTAATTTTTCCATGCACACTTCAATATTAATACAGTAAAACCTCTATGTTACAAACCTCCGTATAACAAACTTGGATCTCGGTCCCGCCCCCGGAGCATGTAAAATGCATAGAAGAAGCCTCCCTATAATGAACCTCCATAACTATGAAACTCCTGTAGAGCGAAGGCTGAACCTGGTCCCAAAATTTAATCCACCTCCGTCCAACGAAATTTCGACAAAAACAAAATCGTAAACATTGGCTGTCGCTGGATCGTCTTGGTGCAAAAACAGTGTCACCCTAATGCTGCATGCCTAACTCTCCACTCTTGCCGAATCACCATTCCTAGTTGGGAATGGCCGAATGAGAAAATGGATCATGCTCACCGATTACTCTTTGAGCTATCACCATCGCAAAGTGCAGCCATTGGATTATTATCGTACTTAAAACACTCATCCGAATCTATCGCCATCTCTTATGTGTAAAGTTCTTCCTGGCTGTTTTTACTCAAATGAATAATAATTGTCTTAATACTTTGATGACCAGAGACGGAGATTTCCGTCTTTTAGTTACAGAACGTAAATTACCACGGACGGAGATCTCCGTCTTTATGTCATCTTGGTACATATCACTCGTATTTATTTAATTTTAAAATAAATTATTGTTTTTCCAATGTCTTAATGATCAGGAAGTCTCATAGAACAAACGAAAAAAATTAATATGATTTTTTCTTTAGATGCTCTAACAAGTAGGAATTAAACTTTTGTTATTTTTTCTCTGTGACGGACATTGAAAGAAATAATGCGTCATCTTCATTTCCTCAAATTTTACTAAAAAGCAGTATAATTTTGTCTTTCCATTATTGGTGGCTTTGAGGAGACTGTGAGCATTCACTTTCGAGGTGGAAGAGAACACAGAAGGGTGAAGAATTTTTTTTCTACAAAGGAAATGAGTCTTGTTTACGGCCCAAAAACAGATGGGAATGCCTTCTTTCGAAAAGTTGCCTATTTTCTATGCCATTGGAATAAGATGACAAACCCATCATATTATGAAAGAATGACCTTTGGTTGAGGACTACACTTGCGGCATTGGTTGAGGAGCGTCTTGTCTGTCACTGGATGGAAAACACAATATGACTCTTCACCAAGGAGGGAGAAGGGAAGACAGCTTTTTTTACCACACAGTAGGGGAGGTGTTTTTGAAAAGAAAATATCGTCTTGCAAACCAACTTGTGAGATCAGTTGTTTCCGCAGTGAATTGAATGTGTTCTTCCTCATTATCTGCCAGGCATTTAGCTTTATTATACAAATAATAATTTTGCTTTGCTTTTAATTTGCTATATAGAGATAAGTTTTTCATTTTTTCGATTGGCTTTCATATTATTATATAGTAAGGTTTTTACCTTAAGAAGGCGTTGAATACAATATTTTTCTTTCCGTTTTAGTTAAGCAACACTAAATTACTAAATTACATCTGCTCCGCTGGTTGACGCGAGTAAAAATGATTTGCTGTATTTCTTCACCTTTGATCTCTATCAGTTACTAAAAATTTATTAAATGTCTCTAAATCACTTTCAGAAATTAGCTCATTCTTTATGGAAGGAAATAATTTTTTAAAAAGTCGATAAATTTCATCAGATAATCCCGTCTTCAGAAAGAATACGATCAAAGATACAGAACAAAAGGCGAGTGTTCTCAATCAATAGGAATTAATAGTGGTCAAAGTCGCTAAGGCACCATGAGAAGAAGGGGAATTGGGGACAGCTAGAGATGATTCACTCTTGTTTTCATAAATCGTTTTCATGCGATGTTATTCATTAACAGTTCTCGAGTGCCACAACGTCTGTGTTTGCAAGAGAGGTGGGTAGAGACTCTCAGCTACTGCGTTGTTAGGAGAACAAAGTGCAAGCTGAATATTTACAGAGAACTTGACTGCGTTATTTCAATGGAATTGAAGTTCATGGAAACTATTATAGCACTAAAAGCAGTGATTAAGAGTTCAGATTTGTGGTATAAACCATTATTACTTCATCAAGCAATAACGCATAAACTTATTGAAATAGAATTATGTAAAAAACAAGCTATATAACATGTACTATGGCATAGATATTCCGAAATTTTCATGTAAATCCGATTATTAGGTAAAGCATAATAAATGTTTATAATGAACTACATCAAAATTGGCCATTTCAATTAAATACTTGCCGGATTTACGGTAGAGTGATAATTAAATCTAGCCCGTCTCTGAGGGATTAAGCCTGATGTACCCATGCATGGCTGGTCTGCCCCCAAGAAATATTGAATTAAATGAAAAAGAGGATATGGAAAAAGACCAGATAGGACCTAGTATTCTTGCGTCTGAAGTTAAAAGAGCAATTGATGATATAAAAAAAAAGGAAGCTGTTGGGAGTGATGATACACCAATAGACGTTCTTAAGGATTTGGTGTCAAAAGCAGTTAAGCAACTCACAAAATTCTTTAACCAAGTATATGATACTGGCATATGGCCTGAAGATTTTTTAGATGATGTTATGGTACCACTGGAGAAAAAGAACAATGCAAAAAGTTGTAAGGATTACCGAACTATTAGTTTAATTTCTCATACAGCTAAAGTTCTAACCAGAATAATAACCAAAAGAATTGAAGGTAAAATAGAAAAGGAGCTGCAAGATAATGTTTGGTTTCAGAAGAGGAAGAGGGACTAGAGATGCTATAGAATGTATGAGGATGATGATAGAAAGAGCGCTAGAAGTCAATAAAGATATGTATTTTTGTTTTGTAGATTGAGAAAACTTTTGACCGAGTGAAATGGGATTGGGTATTACAAATAAAATAGGAATAGTTTGGAAAGATAAAAGACTGCTTAAAAACCTTTACTTGGATCAAAAGATTAGAGTCAGGGTTGAAGGAGAAGAAACAGAAAGTACTTCAATAGGGAGGGGAGTGAGGCAGGGATGTCCTATTTCACCAGCGATATTTAATATTTATGCAGAAACAATAACAGAAGAAGCGTTGATGAAAGAGAAAGGATTTAAGATAGGAGGTGAAAGTATTACCACCATTAAATGCACAGATGATCAGGGATTAATAGCAGAAGACGAGAAAGAGCTTCAGAGGATGACAGACAGACTAGTGGAGGTTGGCCAACAATATGGAATGAAGATCAATGCTGAAAAAACGAAAGTCATGGTGGTTTCAAAGGAACATAAAGAATTAAATATAATGGTAAATGGCCAAAAATTGGAACAAGTAAGTAGTTTCAAATGTCTTGGCAGTATTTTAGCACAAGATGGAAGTAGTACACAGGACATCAGAAGTAGGATTGCAATGGCAAAAGCAGCATTTAACGAGAAGAAGGAGCTTCTCACAAGAAAATAAATTTAGAAACAAGGATGAGATTAGCAAAATGCTACATATGGAGCATAGCTCTTTATGGCGCAGAGACGTGGATGGTAAGGAGAAAGGAGGAAAAATATTTAGCAAGTTTTGAGATGTGGGTATGGAGGAGGATGATAAAAGTGAAATGGACAGAGAGGAAGAGAAATGAAGAAGTATTAGAAATGGTGGGAAAAGAAACGATGCTAATAAAAACAATCAGGAAAAGAAAAGCAAATTGGATAGGGCACATATTGAGAAGACTATGTTTACAAAGGATGATCTTACAAGGGGAGGACCCGTACGTGGGGTCACGGATTTTGATGAAACTTGGTAGGTACGTAGCGCTAGATGCCAGGATCACAACCAACCCCCCTTTTGGGCATATATGATCAGTAGTTTTTATGCAAATTGCGTTTATAGTTCGCAATTTTGCGACGCACACGATAAAGTCACTTACGACGGCACAGTTCTTCATCGTAAACCATAGCTTAGCGCTAGGGAGCTGGGCTAGCGTTTTGAAGGTCCGGAGTTCGCTGCCAGTTTCGGTCACTTTTTTCCCCTCGCTTATTTTATTATTCCTGTTTTCCTTTTTCGCGGTAAAATTTTACTCCGTATCAACAATCATTTTTTCATTTTTTTCTTCACTACATTTTCGTTCTCGGAATTTTTCACATTCTCTTGTTCACCACACGGCAGACATGCTAGAATTTACTGTCAGTCAGATCTTCTTTCATTTATCTCTGTATACGTTTTAACTAATATTTATATTCATAGTACATGGTAAAAAATCCATAAAATATTTTTGCGAACACTGAAATCGATGCTTTTAAAGATCCATAATTGGCGAAAAATATATCAACCATAGAATCATTGCCAATCTTTTAAGAATATCAATTGGTGAAGACAGTCCTAGATATAACCATTCTTTTTCCTGATCGTTTGCTCATATTGTTCGTCATGCTTTTGTGATGATCTGCCTTGGATTCTTAGGAATGGACTGCGAAATCGGAGTTACAAATAGATAGATAGATTGATTCGTGGTCAGGACAGACAAGCCAGGCCCTGTACGACGAACGATTTATAGATGAAAATAACGAGCCTACCTGTAACGTTAAGGTTATAGCTGCTAAATGTACCTCCGTATGCCAGCCTTGCGATGTCTACTTTTACCATCAGGTAAAAATAATTATTTCACGGCTTCATAATGCAGCACAATTGGTTCATGAAAGGAGGGAAATAATGAGCCGAATGGATGCCATAAAAATCCACGCTTTAATACAAAATCAGCTATCAGCTCCAGTATTTATAAAGATGATTAGGTATGTGTGGTTTGCGTCCAAACTGTCTGGTACCCGTGAGGTATTTTGTAATGTAAAACAGGTAATATCCCCCGACGAGATTTTAAATTACACCTGCAGCTGCGGAGAGCAATGCTTTCCTAGATGTTCTTGGTGTAAAAATTATTACTGTTTTCAATGCTACTTTGATTGTAGAAATCCACGAACGTGTGAAATCCATAACTAAAAATACTTCATAAATTGTCGAGTGTTGTATGTCAATTCACAGGAAACACTTCCTTTCCCATACTACCTATCCTGTTTATGGTTCCAGTGATGATTGGTGGCTATTGATTATTTCTATCTCGCAATTAATAAATCCACCGTATTTCTGAGAAATTAATAAAGAAAATAAATATTTTTAATATGCTTTAACCAGCATGAGTGTATGGTCCCTGTTCCTTGCTTCTGATCCGTAACTCCGATTTCGCAGTCCACTCGTAAGAATCCAAGGCAGATCATCACGAAAGCATGACGAACAGTATGAGCAAACGATCAGGAAAAAGAATGGTTATATCTAGGACTGTCTTCACCAATTGATATTCTTAAAAGATTGGCAATGATTCTATGGTTGATATATTTTTCGCCAATTATGGATCTTTAAAAGCATCGATTTCAGTGTTCGCAAAAATATTTTATGGATTTTTTACCATGTACTATGAATATAAATATTAGTTAAAACGTATACAGAGATAAATGAAAGAAGATCTGATCTGACAGTAAATTCTAGCATGTCTGCCGTGTGGTGAACAAGAGAATGTGAAAAATTCCGAGAACGAAAATGTAGTGAAGAAAAAAATGAAAAAATGATTGTTGATACGGAGTAAAATTTTACCGCGAAAAAGGAAAACAGGAATAATAAAATAAGCGAGGGGAAAAAAGTGACCGAAACTGGCAGCGAACTCCGGACCTTCAAAACGCTAGCCCAGCTCCCTAGCGCTAAGCTATGGTTTACGATGAAGAACTGTGCCGTCGTAAGTGACTTTATCGTGCGCGTCGCAAAATTGCAAAGTTTAAACGCATTTTACATAAAAACTACTGATCATATATGCCCAAAAGGGGGGTTGGTTGTGATCCTGGCATCTAGCGCTACTTACCTACCAAGTTTCAGCAAAATCCTTGACCCCACGTACGGGTCCTCCCCTTGTTAGAAGGCAAAATTAGTGTAAGAAGAGGAAGAGGGAGAAAAAGTATAGGAATATTAGATAATTTAAAGCAGGAATATAGTAATTATAGAGGTATAAAAGAGGCTTCTTGGGAGAGAGAGAGAGAGAGAGAGATGGAGGCAGTGATTCAGCTAAAACCTGTCTTCGGACAGCAGCATGATGATGATGACAATTTTGTTATATGAGATTTTACTGTATTATCCTTTGTATCCTGGGAAATGAATGTATTGCTGATCAGTTGCAAATAATCCACCTAAATACTTTACTGCTAAAAATAATAACAATAAGAATTCTACAGAATGAATGCAGGTGTTTGAAGTTGTATGTACTGCATAGAAAATCTCCCTCTATCCCGAAACCAGTGTCATGAGAATTTAAAAGTGTTTATACTGTATCTGCACAAGTAAAAGCCGACCCTGGATTGAAGTCGACCCCCCTCCCCCAAAAATTTCTGCCATTTTTGGCAAGAAAGTAAATTTCGTATATTTCATGCTGAAGTGTGCCAGGCATGAATGCACTGCCTATAATACATTATTCAAGATCGAAGAAAAGAAATGGTTTAGTTGTTTACATTTTAAAATATTACTCCAATTAATAATTTTGCATTGTTCCACATTCAATGGCGATAATTTCATTCATCTTTATTTTCACAAAAGGCCAAATAAAGCAATAGCGACCTCACCAAGATAATTTTTCATCCAAGTCTTATTTCCAAGGAAATTAGCATTTACATTGCCTTAATAAATTGCATTTTTATAATTATACATGTTCCGTGTAAAGTTTTACTGTTCATTATCAGATGAGTTTTGCAGTTCACACCATTGTTCATACCTTTGGAGCAAATGTCTCTTTATTCACCAAAAATCAAACAATTAAGCATCCAAAGCCATCATCACATTTTGCATAATCATCTGCGTAGTCAAGGTATGCAATTTTAAAAGAATCAATGAATAGAGTTTTAACATGCATACAAACATTACAATGGCTATAGCAATAACTAAAATAGCCAAGTAAAACTAATAGGAACTTCTTTTAATGGCTAATGAAAATAATACAAATTGCTAACTATTCCTAATGATACATATGCATAGTCCTGAGAAACGAAAGAAAATGTCCAATAGCATTTAGAAATGAAAAAACATATTCTTAAACCTAAATAAAAAATTAAAATTGATTTACTGAATCAGTTACCACTATGAGTATGTTCTACATCACTTTCTTCTTCTACACTGGAAGATTGGTCACTGGAATCATTGTCCCAAAGAACGTCATCCTCGATTCCATCAGTATCATTTGAAATGTAGCATTTTTTGAACCCTTTTACTATAGATTCATTATTTATTAATATTCATCGTACGTCAAATATTTACTTTGCAAAAAGTATAGTACTATCATTTGAACACAATGGCAATGGGAGATGTGCTGCCATCTATGGGTGACTATGAGACTTAACCCTAACCCCAAATTTTTTTCTCAGGCACATTTAAGCTGACGGGTGATTTTTTCATGATAGATTTTGACAAAAAACATCAGCTTGTATTAAGGCAGATACAGCATCTAAATTGAACTGAAACATCTTATCATCATTTAAATCTTTGTTGTATAAGATGCAACATAATTTTAGGCCATTTTTACAACAATAAAGTGTATCTTATACATCGGAAAATACAGTAAGACACCAGTCACCTGGTGGTGCTCTAACGTAGCCTAAGTGGTTGTGAATTTATTAAAGCTAGTGGTTTTACAAAGTTAATTTTTTAAATTCTTAGTTGGTTTAAAATTTATTTTTGTTGTAGCCCTCCTTAAATATTTAAAAAATTCTTTATGACTAACAACATGAAAAATAAAATTTGAACTCTTGTTAACACTTTTTATCAAGAAATGCAGAAAAATAAGTAGAATACAAAAGAAGATGGTAAAATTAATTATGGTGATTTCCCCCTCTGAACTAGGCGCCCATGTGCAATGCATGCTCTACACACCACCATGACACAGCTCTGTCAATAGGTAAATTAGGGAACTCCAATGGCTAATTATAAGGTTGAAAGAATGAGATGAGTATTTTGGTCACAAAGCAGCTGCCCTTAATGGTTATTCACTGAGAGTATATTCTATTTTAGAATCTATTATTGGTGAATAACCACTCTTGATGGCTGCATCACATCTGAAATGCACATTTGCCCACCCTTTTAGAGCTATCTAATTTATCAACTGTATTCCAGTCAGCAAAACGATCTCAATAATTCTTTTTTAAGCAAAACCATCTCAGCTTTCTTTGTGAAATTAGAGATGTAGCTTGGAGATGTGGCAACAATGGCGAAATTTTAGGAAACAGCTTAATTATGTAAAATATTATTTTTTCCTGCATTCCTATAAATAATGATGGAATTTTTATTTAAAATAACTTTAACACCTGAGTCAGTGGCCCAGCCAGGGGGTTGGCAGCCAGGCATTTGGCCCTTCTCCCCATGGTCAGAGATAATCTTAACAATAGCATAGAGTATGCAACCATCAGATCAAAATATGTTGGACCAAAGGTGTTCAAATTAGAATCACTACCTTTATTCATTAGCTTCTATCATTACACGAAGATAACAAGAGCTCAGATAATAAGGTGTCGAAGTGTTGCCCTCCCCAACCAAATTAAATTTCTGGCTGTGCTACTGATCTTAGTATTAAATGTATACTTATTTATGGGAAAATAAACTTTTGGCAATTTTTATGGGAACGTTTGGCACCTTTTTCAAGAGATGCACATGGCAAATGACACTTCACCCTAGTTATGGCACTGTATGTGGCAATGCTGAACAGGCGCTATAGAGCCAAAACATGTATTAGTAGCACCTTTGGCCAAGCATTTCATGTAAGCACTTCCAGCCTTTAGTAATCTCCAAATATAAAGACAAAGGATGCATTTCAAACCATTTATGGCAAACATTCAAATGAAACTTTGTGATTTTGTAACCCACACCCCTAATCAGATTCCTCTTCTGCAAATTTTATTCTTCCTCAGAATTTATTCCTCGGTAATTGTCACTGAAACTCTTTTACAAGGAAGAAAATGGGTACAGGGATTACAACAGAATTTTCTATATTTTGCATCTAAAAATTAGGGTGTGAAAATTATGCCAGGACAATAATGATGCCATTAAATACAGTATATCCACCACTTTATTATTCATCATCATTATCTAACAAAATTTTGAAATATAACTTTCAGTTTTACTTCTATCATCATGAAGTCTGATATACTGAATAAGGGACAATAGTCTTCCATTCTCCATATTATATCATCGGTTTCATTATATATTTATGTGTGAGGAAAGCTCATTTGCTTTACTTAGTAAATAAAGCAAAATAAATCATGTAATGTATTTCTTGCATAAAAAGAGAATGAACGTAACCCAGTGATCCATCAACTCTTCGGTGCAAGACATATTTGGACCGACCTATGATTCAGGCCGATAGGTTAAAGAATCGAATTTTAACAGCTAGAAGCTATGAAAACATAATACATGTAGTACCTCAGAGCTTTCATCATTACTGATGTTCCGTGACAGGACTGACCAGCCCTGTGGGTGGACCTGAAGAGAGGATACCACTTCTGCATTGTCCCCAACAGGGAAATCTGTCACAAACTCCACTCGGTTGCGTCGACGCCAACGTGAGAATAAATGGTTGAATCGAACTGCCATTGGTATAGTGGCTTGAGACAGTTGCATTAATCGGTACATATTTGGCTGAAAAGACAAATGAAGGTTATCATGCAACTCCTGAAAGAGTCAATCACAAAAAACAATTAACAGAAATATATTAGAGATCATTAAATCTATGATCTGTCAAAATAGTCCAGACAAACACAATCGAAAGGTGGCATCCTGCTTTTCAACAGATGATAAATTGTCATCATCCGTCATTATATAAACTTGTCAAGCAATTTCGAAAAGAGCAAGATCAACATCAGGAATTTTCGTGCAGGGGTTCAACTGCCAGAAGCATCAAAGATGAAGTATGTACAACTCAATCAACAACTTCATATTCTAGTTTCAATTTAAAATAATACTGACATTCTTGATTATCTTCGTGGAATTTCTCACAATCTTAGGATATAGATACCAAAGCTATATACATATCATATTTGAAATTGAAATCTTTTATTACTTATGTATTGGATTTTAGGTAATTTTACAAATAGTTTTAAACATTCAGTTTTCCCATAATTAAATGCACTAATTGACCCATCTATTCTATGAATTTAAATGATTAACAACCAAGTAATGAAATAAATAAATAAATTATGAAGCTCATTTTGCGGAGGTATATTAGCCAATACCTAGAATTAGAAGAACACTACAAGGGACTTAAAGGATTTTATCTAATTAAACTTTTTTATATCTACTAGAGAAAAAATAACCAGGCATATAGCTGCAGGAACCAAGCTGCCCGTGAAAGGATTTTCAGGTGTCCATCATGAAAAATATAGGTATCATAAAAAATTGTATATGTATACTGCTCGTTGTTGAAATTGTTCCACTTAGGAGTAGAAAGATCCATTTATCGACTGCATGAATGTTGTTCAGATATAATAAGTAAATGATCCTCTTGTAAAGACAGTTGGCACAGAAAAACTGGAGATATAAGACAGGTTATCTTAACCCATTAACTCCCAAGATAAAAAAAATTGAAAATGTTTTTTAAATATAAAAACTGGATAATTGCACTTCATTTAATATCCCATATAGGTTTATATATTTTTTATAACTATGGGGATGTAGGGGGAGGGTGTCATATTTATAGGACACTGGACAAATACAAACACAAATTCAGATGAAAAACACAAAATGCATTTTTATTTAATTTTTTCATAATTACATCTTGTGATATGAAATAAAGCATTCTTTGCACAAAGTTACATTGCATTTTACACAATAAGTCAATGGTTTACTCTTACAATTTTTGTTTTGGCAATGACAATGTTTGTCCCTTCGTCCAATTAGATGGTCCTTTCCATCATACCTGACGTCTACTATAGGTGACAATGGAAAGTATTTGTGCTTAACCTCTCTTGTATTCAACTTCATATAAGGAATTGCTATTGCCCAACGAAATACCAATGAATTGAAAGCTTTCTTTCCATGCAAACAGCGATACAAAATCCAAGCATTGGTCACAGACATATCTACTATTCGTGTGATAGCAGGCCAATACCATTTTTTACCTCGTATCTGTATTCCATATTTTCCTACCAACCAGTCATGATGATCAACTCTGCCCATATATTTATTGTAGGACTGGAGTACTTTTGGTTGAGGGACATTGATTCTCTCTTTGGCTAACTGCTCCAACGGGAAACCTTAGCAATTGGCCTTACATAGTCACAACTGGTACCGACTATGCACTTATTGTCATGCCATGGCAGAAATAGTATTTCACTGTTTGTATCGAAAATGTAGTCATAAGAACCCCTCAGTTGTTTGGATACGTCTTTACTTGATTTCTGCGGGCATTTATCAATTCTATTCTCACAAACTGTGCTGCTAGCTCAAAACCAATATTTTTCAAGTGAATCAGTAAATCTCGGTTTCTAAAAAATTTGTCAAAAAACCGGGTTTTAATTCCTTTATCCGTTTCCCATATAGAACGCAAATTTGAAGCAATAACCATTTTCTCCACAAAGCACCCAAAATTTATAACCAAATCTGATCGGCTTTCCCTGGATAAATTGTTTCAATCCATGATGTCTATAGTATTTTACTATCATTTCATCAACAGACAAGTGAGTAGTAAATATTCCCCATTGCTGGAAGGAAAGATTTATTTTCTCTATCACTTTTATCAATTTTGTCATTGTCAGAAAAATGTATAACGGACTTTAGCTTTATAAATCAATTTCTCCAGCATGTGTGATGCACCATTTGCATTTGATGAAAACCTTGGCATAAGCATGTGAGAAGTGCCATTTGCATCCAGGCATTACATTCAGTGATAGTCTCTCAGGCTCTAATTTATGATGTTTTCTTCAGATAAGCAATGGTCACACGCCTTCTGCTGACTCTCTTAGACTCCATCACTTCTTTGTTTATGTCCCCGATCTTTTATTTTTTCTTCCACATGACCATCACTTTGCTCTAAGCTCACAAGGGGACCTTACAACATGTTGGTTGCCGATTTGGTTGAAACTTGGTGAGCATGTAGTACCTCCTTAGAGATGAAAAATGCCAAAGCAAGACGATTCGTGAGATATTCGCGATCAAATTTGGCGAGCGATCTAGCATTCCAATGTAAATCTATGACTATGACACCTAAGCTCAACAGAAGGCGGTGGCCTAGGTGGCTAAATCCTCAGTAACGGAAGCGTGGGACGGCTGTTCGATCCCCGCGTGGGTATTTTTTAAAAACATTTTATATTTGATTTCTTTCATATGTTTTTCATTTTTTTGGGTTTTACAATTTGCTGGAAGTTTATTTGATTTATAATTACATTTTCACTAATTATGCAAAGCGAAAAAAATTTTCTCACTAAGTTAAAAAAAAATTATTTGCATCACTATCAAAAATTAAATGATAATAACTGCTCATGGTCCGTTTATTACACATATTCAACACTTTGTTTTTACAAGAAACTAATGTTTCATTGAACATTATGACTGTAGATTTACTAACCAGCAGTTGCTGAAGTCTTTATTTCAATCCCAAATACTGTACTTTTTTGAATTTGGATATAATTTCTGCTTTAACGTTTTATGTGGTTTTGGTTTTACAATTAGAAGTTGTTGAATATCTGTTTGATGGATAATTAAATTTACTAACTAATAAAGGTATTATAATTTATGGTTAAACCAGAAGTACTACAGATCTGTGGTAAATTTGTTTTGCCATCTGTGAAAATGAGTCTAATGATAAACGAGATACCCTGTATTGTGCATGATTCATATATTTGTTTCGAAATCATTTCATCCTCGAATGTTCTTGTTGTTGTACCACCTGATGAGCAAAGGTCGTGGCCATGGTCGGTTACACGTCAGTCCTCCATAACTACTCGCAGAGACAGCACGTGAAGCCTTGATTTAACGAAAACATAGTGGAAAGAAGTTCTGTGTTACAGAAAAAAATATTTTCTTTTGTGAAAGATTGGCGATATTTGATCTTCAAGCATGTCGTATTCCACGACCCTCGATCAGTCGTTCATCAAAGAAGAGCAAAAAGTGGAAATGTTTAACGCATTTAAACATTGCCAAATTCTGCTAGTGAACAGTAATGTGGTATGTGAAGATTCCTCGTCTCCAATCTAAAAACGTTCATTGGCAATTGGAGCAGAGATGTTTAACCGTATAATGGATATGCATGGAGAAATGCAGATTATTGAGGATGAAGAACTCATTTTACATGAAGAACCTGATGTGGATGGTGACTTAGAAGAATGCGTGGGGCATCGCAATGATGGAGACGACGATGCCGATATGTTGGAGGATAAGGATGATGAGCTGTATGAACCGGAAGAAAAGATAAGCAGATCCGATTATGGTTTTATTCCATTGGAACATAAGAAGAGAGTAGTTTCCTTAGCCCTTTCACATCCGAAGTAGAGTTTGGAAACTTTGATGAAGAAAGGGTGTTCGTTTTTAACGAATAAGCAGACGCTAAAGCGGTGGGAGCAGGACATCATATCAGGTGGATCCAAACAAGACAAATATGCTGCAATTAATATGGGGTGGATGGACAGATTCGTTGAAGCTAGAGCCGACTTTCAACAAGTCACAACGAGAACATTGAAGCAGTGGGCGATGGCTGCGGCGTATCAATTCCACTCGACAAATTTTCGCTTCACTGCAAGTGACTCATAAGTATTTACATAGTAAATAAGGAATGTAGATTAAATTATATAACAATTTACCGAAACTTTATTTATAATATAATATAATTAAAAATTTTTCATGTTAATAGGTGGGTTGAAAAATTCAAGAGAAATAATCGGATCCGGCAGCGAAAAATAACTCGGTACATCAGTGAAAAGGATGCGGTGACAATGGAAGAGACGTTGGAAGCAGCTGAAAATTTTCGTAGACAAGTCAAGGCAGTCATCCTGAAATTCGATCCCAATTACATTATTAATACCGACCAGACAGGATGTCAATATCAGTCTACAATCGACAGGTCTCTCGCTCATCAAGGAGTAAAAAGTGTTTTCGTTAAAAAAAAAGTTTGAACAAAATTTCTCATTCATATACTGCCCAATATGCCTTAACTATGTCTGGGAAATTGCTTCCATGGGTGTCAGAAGCTCAGTGGTCAACATGGCAAATCGTTATTTATGTTGGTTGTGATGCAAGAAATGAAGGTGTTGGCAATGGTGGTTACAGGAAGATACCCATACATATCTCCCAGGTTCTGATGTCACCAGATGAACCTCAGCCAGGAATGATCAATGGATGTTTCAAGTGGCTACAGGTCACAAATCCAAGGCTACCCACCACATTAAAAACATCATGACACCAGACCTGACACAGACTCTATGAAGGAGCACCATGAACAGACAACTGAGAGGTCAGGCTGCATTCTCACCATCCAATGCTCCATGTGCCATACACCATACACTCCCCCGAGCACTTGCACTAGTGCCAGAAAAAAGCCGACTGGCATGATAAATGGCACTGCATACTCTTCAGTGATGAGTCTCAATTCTGTTTAGGAGCTGTTAGCAGATGCATTTGTATCTGGAGACACATTGGGAAGAAGGGCTGCTCACCTTGCATAAGGTGGCATCATCACATATGACAGTCGTAAAACTCTGGGCATTATTGAAGGCACTTTGCATCCCAACTTGATTTTGATACCATACTGAGACCTGTGCTTCTGCCATTCCTCTGCTCCATCCCTGATGCCATATTCCCAGAGGGCAATGCCCACCCAATTATCTCGCCAGTGTCTTTGTGACATTAAAATGCTTCTCTGACCTGCAAGGTCACCCAATCTGTCTCCAACAGAGCACGAGTGGGGCAGATGGGACATTGCCAGGGCCGGCAGAGCAGGGTGGCAAAACAGGCTACTGCCTAGGGTGCCAGAGAATGAGGGGCACCATGAAGAACCAACGTTTTGATTTCACGGCACTTTTGTATATACACAAAATATTTTTACACTTATTTTTCTCATAAAAGAGAGAGAACCTACTACATCTTTCCTTTTCGTTGATTTTAAATCTATTTTTAGTCATAAACTTAATCAGATGAGTGCGTAGAGCGTAAACACCTTTACTAATCCCTCACCTACCTGCACACTGCAGTGAGAATAAAAAAGGTGTAAAAGAAAGCGAAACAATGGAAGGAGGTTATACATGGCTATTCTAGAGGTGAGGAAGGGGAAGTGGGTTAACAAATTAATGCCAGTTTTAAGAATCGATGGAAGCGTAGCCAGGTGCTTTTAGTTACTGGAATAAAATGTATTTAATCATTATTTTCTTCTCCTACCATTTGCATCTCCATTCATTATTTATTGATATTTATATTGTTTGTTTTTCATTTTGCTCTCTTTGTAAATATAGAATTTTTGATTTAGTCATTTATTTAACTTAAATCAAAAGAAACCCTTTACAAAAAAGGAAGAATGCAAGTTTCAAAACATTATTAAAAGAACATTTTGTAGCCGTGACACATACTTTTCTCAGGTTGGAGTAAGCGGATAAGGGCTTAAATCTTATCAGTGCCTCCTCACTTTTTGGCGAATTGTCGAAAATTTATAAAAACAATTTTTAAAAGCAAAATTACCTTTGCCAGAAGTGAAGAGACTTTAACTACTTTTCATTTTATAAAATTAGTGTTCCAATTTTACTGTTGATCTTGATCGAGAAAGTAAGAAATAATTACAGCCACTCCCTGACTTACGTAAACTCGACCTTATGTAAACTTTTCCATGAGCCACAAAAAAATGCACATATTTTATGCTTGGAACGTAAAGTATGTACCATAGATACTTGAGTATTCGACTCTGCATAATTTGTGATCCCTTATTTTTTGCCTCAAAATCTTATTTTCATCATATCTGTCATGTAATGTGAGAGTTAGAATTTTTGAGTTCTGGTAGCGCGACCTTCAGTTCTCCCTAAAATATAGTGCGTTTTCTTTAGTTCATTTCCATACAATTTCTATCTTCATGAAAGTAAAGAGAAAGCATTCAAATGTATACCTGTACCTCTAATTGAAAAATACCTTTTAATTACCTGTATTAACATAATAATGAAGGGAAAATGAACGAATAACTGTAATTATCACAGTTCGTATCTCACTATTCAGATATTCATAGATGGTTTCTACCTTGCTCCTCTCATTTCTTTTTAAAAATTCATTTACTCATATTATTTGGTTAAAAAATTTACACTTGGCAACTCAAGTCTAATACCGTAAACGTTAGAATGTGTTGCAGAAATGGCTACCTGATTTTACTGAGGTCTTTGCATATAAATAAACATTTATTCTTAAATTTATTTTATGAATTATTGGTAATTTTGTGGATATTTCTTTTTCTTTTCATAATGGAGGTTGAAAGATTAAATAAGGTTATATGAAAACTTTATTAAATCTACATACATATTAATGTTACTTAAAAATTAGAAGTTCGTGAAGCAAGGCCTCAGATCAAGGTTACGGATAAGGCTACACTTAGAAATATGTTCAAAACAAGAGATGATTTCACCGTTTCAAAAACGTACCTCATGTAATTTGTGACCCCCTAATTTTTTACTAAAAAATAGGTCTCAAAAAGTTACCAATTATGTAAGTATATACAGCAGTTCAGTGCATGCAAAGGGATACTGCATATATTCTATCAAATAACAGATTCTTCTAACAGTTTCTCCATAAAGTCAGCTAAAATGGAATTTCAGCTACATTATAACTTCAAAATTTTAACTGCAAGGATATTGCATGTACAACCTTCCTCTTCGTTCAAATTTTTTGTGTCATTATAAGGGACAAATTTGGCTCCTTCTAATTTCCAAAAATTTTTAATATTATAACTCTACATCCTCTATTATTTACTAACTGCAAAAAGGCAGCAACATATTCACAGCTACAAAGAAATGCAAAAGACCTTTGGAATAACTAATTTGTGTATTTTTCCATAAATGATCATCTCCAGTCTAATAACATTTCCATCAACAGCAATAAGATCTAAAATAATTGTGTACTCACTATTTTTACAAAGGATAAAATTGCATGCTTATTACCTTGAACCCATAGAGATCAAATGGCAAATTGTGAAGATCAAGATCATGGATGATTATAAGATAACCACCAGTAGTACATATTATCATCTTACTGGCGTCAGGATTTAAACGAGTTCTCATTAAGCCATTAGTATGAAACACACGATTGTATAGGAAACCGCTTTCAGTGTAACTGTAACAAACAGAAGAAATGTAAACCACAAACCCCAACCCAAAAATATATAAAATCCAATTAAATAGTTATGGAATTACAATATTGACAACAATAAAAAAATCATGTCAGCCAGTTTGAAACCTGAGGAGGGCCATTGAACTTAAATTCAATTGGGAGCAGATTTTTTCCATTATTAAGAATTCAGTATAACACTTGATATAATCACAAACAACTAAACACACTTTTCTTGCATTGGTATGTTTAAGTAAAATATCACAAAACTATCCTCATCATGTTTCACTCCCAACAAAACTAAATAAGCTGATTTCATAGACAGGAAAATGATATGTTTCACTTTCTACTTTGATAAAAGTTATGGAAAAACTTCAAAATAATATCTCATAAGGATATACTAAAGATGATAAAGCATTTTTCTATATACCCTTTGGAAAACAATTTATATAAAGAAATTAAGACTATAAGCAAAAGAGTTGAACGTTCATATTTAAAAGGCAAATGTAGGTACATAATTAATTAAAATTAATCACAATAATTTCTATTACACCACTATGTTCACAATTGAAGAATATAAAAGTGTACCTGTTTTTAAGGTGACCAATATGAGTAAGAAAGCTACTCAATTTTTAAAGAAAATCGTCCAACTCATCAAGTAACAGCAAAAATATACCGTACAAATATGAATATAAACTCTAAAATCCAATTTATAATATCACAAAATATATTCAAAACAATCACTTGCTCACTACATCTGAAAACTGGATGTAAGGACATCATTATTACATTATTTAACCATCTTCATTAGAAATTAAGTTGTGGTTGATATCTGACCTGTTTATATCCCATGTATAGATGGATCCATCAAAGCCTGATGTAACGAGTAAATCCTCACGTGAGGAAAATTCAATATTTTTCACCCAATTGGAATGGCCATGTAAAGTACGTATACGATTTTTCAAATTTCGAGCATCCCACAGAGCCACAGTGCTATCATCACTACATGTGGCAAAGACCCGTGAATCGAGGAACCTATGATCAAACATGATTTAAATTATTTACAATGAATGTCAACCATAAATTAAATAGTAATTTTTAACGTTGATGTGAAATTCAATTCGATGCATGGTGCATCAGTAACAATTCCTGAATCTCAAATTAGAGTCATATATGTCAGCTTTAAAATTCTCCAACGGAGAAAATATTGCAATATTTTATTTTAAAAACAAATACATTAACAAGGTAAATTTTAATTTAAACACAAATCAGAGAAAATTTTAGACCAGTAATATGTTTGTAGTTTCTTGACAATCTCAAAATGAAAATTAATTTACCTGACACAATTAACACAGTCGCGATGTGCATTGTCAATACTATGAATAAGTCGGCGGCAAATCGGGTCAAACATTAAAATACTCTTCTTTTCACAGGCAGCCACCAGAAGGGAACTGAAAATAATACAGCAAAATACTACTCAATGTTTTTTTTAACTTCACTTACAAAAGCAGTTTTCTTACGCCTTTCAGTAAATGCGCCAGAAATTATGATTAAATTTCTGAAATGTGTGATTATTTCCAACAAAATTCATACCCGTCTTGCGAGAACTCAAGGTTAAAAACACCTCCATGGTCGCGGTTTCTGCTATCTTCTAAGTGATCCCAAGAGGAGCAAGGCAGAATTGAAGACAGAATCTTCTTAGAAAATTTATCTTCAAAACCTAGAGTCTTTTTATGACCCAATTCCCTTAGTCGCAGTGAATTATCAATAGAAAACTTATTTTGTAGACTTCTATATTTGGGCATGGCAACTAATTCTTCGAAAAATAAACTTTTTATCGCTACTGTTGCACTAATTTATCAGTATAATTGTGTTAGCTCACTTATTTGAGAATTCTTTTGTTACACAAACATGCACTAAATTTAGCTAGGAAAACTAGAATACACACAACAGACATCGAAAAAGTAAATCCATTTTGTCATGATCGATTCGAACACCAAAACGATTCTTCTCGATACGATATTTAACAATCGACATATCCATTGATCTAAACATTCTGGCGTATTTTCGAACACGATACTGGCAGACAATACATTTCATTTGAGTCAATTATTTTAAATTGGTATTATTCCAAAAATTTTATTAAATACCTCATATTTTAAGTGTACAATTAATTCGATATTTAGGATCAAATCAACCTGGCTTCCTATATAGGGCATATGTATAAGGATTAGCTATCAGTGAGATAAGGGAGTATCACAGATAAAAGGCCAGTTGTCAATGTGTAGTCATCGGTGAATTACAATATATTCAACGACCTTAGCACAGAATAGAATCAATTCTACCTTTGAGAGACGAATCTATTATTTAGACTTGACTCTTTAGATTAAATTAAGTAGCTGGGCTTAACTTCTAATTGAATTCGGAGGTTTCTATTTAATCTCGAAAGAACATTTTTTCTCATGGCCACGACTTTGCGAAGCTATATTTTCCATACTTTTGTACTTTGTTGTGTTTCATTTGCAATTCTTGTGACATCAATAGCAACTACATCATGGGTGAATGCTAACATGTTACGATATACAGGAGAAAGTTTATCCATAAACTTTGGGCTCTTTCTGGGAACTCTAACCAGCAATCTCCTCTTAACGCCGAAGTACTTTCCAATTCACAGTAAGTATAAACGAATAATTTGTAATAAATAATGTCTCAAATTATCATTCAACTATGTAATTTGTATTGATTAGCTAAAATTCAATATCAAGATTAAATTTGTAGCCTTATAAGCACTTTAAAAAAGGTTAACTTTAAAATTTGTAAAATTAACGTAATAGTTTCCGTTGTATATTTTATCAAACTTCAGCTAATTATCATATTGAAGACGACTTTCAAATTTTCCTGGAGGAGCTAATGCGTATTTTAAGAATATTTAAATCCATCGATCATGTAAATTGAAATAATCGCATTAAAAAAACTCGTAAATTTCCATGATTTTTTTATTCGCGCATTTTGCTAATGTGTATCATCATCAGGTAACGGTCTTACTATACAAGGAAAACAAGATCGTATGAATGAAAATCGTTACTACTGGGTTATCCCGGACCCCTATTAAAAATGCTATAAAATTTTCATTGCACCATAGTATCCGAATCCAACCTCCAACCACTTTAACCCAACCCGGGAGGAGGAAAATGGAACGAATCCAACACCCAACCCTGGAGGAGGAAAATAGAACGAATCCAACCCCACTAGAGTACAATGAAAATATTATAGCATTTTTAATAGGGGTCCGGGATAATCCATTAGTACGTAAAAATCTTATCAAACGCCATCTTTCAGCATGTAAAAACACAAATTTAGGGCTTACACAAGTAAGGCTGTCGTCACACGAAATATGTATATAATTTCCAAGTATGTCAGGATAATAATTTAATTATTTAATCACGTCATTTTTAAAGCGACGTACTTATATTTTATTCCTGTGAACATGATAACTTTCACACTTCAAAGTTCAACGGAAACAATTTAATCTGAGTTAAAATGCGCTCGCATTGGCTATCACGCTCAAAATACTGAAGTTTGGGTGTATTTCACACTCTATCTAGAAAACATAGAATTATTCTCTTTCTTTTCAGAATCGGCGTCGATCTTATCGGTTAGTTCGTAATCAATCGATCGATAAACCTATCCTTCCCCAGTGGCCTGCATCGCCGATGAAAATGTCTGCGCCTGGAGTTGCAAGACTTCGGCCGAGGAACGCCAGGAGGAGATCAACAATCTGTACTACGCGGTGGAACAGGCCACCAAACCTTGTACCGACGATTCTGGCCTCGCGAAGCTGAGTCTTCGAGCCCGGAGCAGGGAGCAGTGGGACGAACCTGCTACTATACCTAGCTCCACGACCGAAAGAGGTGAGCGACTGAACGTTACCTCTTTTCGCTTTTTCAACGCTTGCTTTCCTCTCATAGATTTTAACGATGGATCATGAAATTCTTTCCTCGCTTTAATCTCCATAGAATCATCAAACAAATGCGAAATTATTCTATTGTTTTCTTAACACCTAATTTTGTATATTTATTCTGGAAAATTTATTTCTAAGGCGCGTGAAGAAAAGTTTGTATTTTTATGTTAGATCCAATCTCTCCACCTGTGCTCTATTCAACTCAACTATGTAGTCAGGTGGAATGTAACGTGACGGAACGCCGAAATATCATGTTCGAGATTTAATTCAAAAGATGGAAATATTATTGTGAGATTCGACACTAGCAACTCTCAGGTCATATACACTGTCATTAATATACGAAATTGACAAATATTTTTACTTTGTCCATACGTAGTATAGGGGAAAGTATTGTTTTCATGAAAAAAGTCAACTTCGAGATTTCAACGGAAATACACGTTTTGAGGTCCCCTGAACACATTTTGACTATTTTCTCGGTGACGTCTGTGTCTATGACAGCTTTTTGTGGGTGCTATAACTCAAAAACTGTTAATCAAGTCAGCGCGAAATTTTGTATTTAACATTTTTATGAAAGTCAAAAGAACTAATTAGTTTTTGGTAAAAATCGGTCAACCGGAAGTGGGTGTTTACTCTTGTTACTTATCCGTTATTTTAAAATATTTGCTTTAATATTTGACATATGTAAAAATATACTGAAATAAAAGTTGTGAAATTTAATTTTCTATAATCTTTATTTGAAACATTTTCCCATATAATGCATTGTTTAAGAGATATATTTTTAGCTGCCACCACCACGCCACCTACCGACGACTATTGTTAACAATTGAAGCTTAGTTACGTCTTAGTAACGCTCCTTTTTCTTTTGTTAATTGTTGGAGCTTTGTGGCTATATCCAATATCAGAAGGCTATGGTTTGATTTTATTTCTGTTCTTTGTCAAGTCTAAAATTTTCTCGCAGTTTCTTAAAATATTTATTATTATGCAACCAATTTGGAATTTTTAGAAATATTAGAGGTATTGAGAAAGTCATGTGGTGGCTACATCAAATTTTTTTGTTATAAAATCTTTATAAACCTTCAACAATTAATGTAGTTCCAAAGCAACATATTACGGTTTCGAATCTTTAAGCGGAGTTTTTCGGCTGGTTTCCAAAGGAAACAGCCTTATGAAATGGTCCTGCGTGTCCCCTACTAACAGCTTTTGCACCAATGGACTGATTTCCATGCAACTTGGCATGAGGCTGATGCTGCCAGGGCCCACCTCTGGGCTATATTTTATTTGGCGAAGATTGAAGTCCCAGGTTCGAATCCCGGAACGTTTTTTCCCTATTTGTTTCACGTAGGAAATCTCAAATCCGTCGTCCAGTGATGTTTTCTTTATTACTTTAAAATATCTTAAAATTGTGATATTGGAGCGAGGTTTGATACTGTTCTAAGAGGCAAAGAATGTAGATTCTGATTCTTATTACTAAATTTTGACAATTGATCGTATTTTCTTGAATTTCTGTTAAAACAAAGCATTTTTGCGTTTCAAATCGCATTTTATCGCATTGTTGCCATGGAGACGATTATTACCGAACTCGGCTTGAGCATAGACAAGTGAACATATGGGTTATTTTCTTTTCCGCTCGACTACCCTTCAGCAATGGAGAGTTGATCCAGACATGTTAGCGTATAAACAGTAACATTTATTAAATTCGTTTATTTTTAAAAAATACATGCAAAATATATTGTCAGAAATAGATTTTGACATTGTTTTTTAGTATTTTAAACCTGATAATGCTCTATTAATTTGTTTTCTAATTTTTCTCTATCATTGATTAACTATGAACTACAGGTGGTATTTATGGTGTGAGAATCTTTTAGAATGACTAGCACATACTGAAACATTTCCTGTCAATATAAGTAATCAATTCGGGACGTCAACTTTGGTAAACCAGACTGCATTAGTTAGTCCTGGTTTGGACTTCTTGTAGTCATATTTAAACCGTTACATTTCTGACTTTCACATGCGAAAAAATATGCCAGAGACACAGATTATGGGAAATTTTAATTAACGTGTAAACTAATACAAAGTGAATTATTGAGTACGAGCGAATAACTGGAAGTGCGGCACCTTCTTGAAGGCTGGAGGAGAGACGTAGGTTTGAGAGATGATTTTTTGCGCAAGTAACCCCAAACGACGCTCGAGCAAGCCGGTGTGAATAAGAGACTGAAATCGAGTGAAAAAAGACCTCGGCCAGCGTGTATAAAGGGAGAACAGAGGTGGAATGCCGCTTAAAGACGTGGAAGCTTATGATTTGCGATTCAGCTTCTCGACCGAGAAAACTCGCGGTCGATTAGAAGAAATTCAAATCTCGTACAGCGCAAATTTCCGGTGTTGGGTGGAGTGTTCAGATTTCAAGTAATTTAATTTTAAATTATTTTATAAATTGATAATATTCTCTAAATTATCTGAATTTAGTGCTACCTGCCTATTAAATGCCGCATTATAAGATGTTTAGTTTATATTCCCCAGTAAACGAATGACTTTTGATTTCTAGAAAGTTTTAGTGCATTTTCATTTATTATTCGATTATACAGTACAAGTCATATTTCATATTTTAACTACTACTAGCAGATTAAATTCAAACTTGCAGCCTATTTATTAGGATTCTAACATCTAAAAATAAAGGTTTGGAATTAAATATGTTTGCTCAACATTGCTATGTATGCCAATATGATAGTAGCTATGGTGTTTATCGTTCATTTGGCCATTTCCTTAACTTATAATCATGCCGTTTATTTTCGAAGAGGCATCATACCGATATACAAAGTTGCTTTTAGCGTCAAAATTAGACTAACATTCACGGTAGTGGGTGTAAAATCGTGGAACTGTTCCATTATGAACAAATAAAATGAAAAATCTTGTATTTTATTCAGCTTTTAATAATTCACTACGATGTATCACAAAGAAACCCGGGTTGTAGTGAATTACTAAAATCTGTGGAAAATACAAAATTTTTCATTTTATTTGCTCAAAATTCGACGTTTTTTAGTTTAAATTCTTGGCGCTCACGGCGGCAAACGAATAGGGCAAATTTTTGTTACCGTTTTGTTAGTCTTTTTGAGATGAAAGTCATTCATTTTTCTCCAAAGTATCAGTTACCTCTCTCTGAGCGCAAAATATTGAGAATATTGTTAAATCTCAAAGAATGCATTTTGAAACTGTGTACTCCGGCATGGAGTACACCTTTCCAATCTTGTTCAAGTAGTTAGAATAAGAGACGAATTTATGATTTGGACAGCTGTGCAAACAATAGAACGGTGCACATATTTCTTGAAGTGGGAATCTGAATCCACGCCAAATAAGCTTTAAAATTTGTTTGATCAGTGGGCGAGGGGGGTCGCGCATGGCGCGCGCCAGAAGCCCCTTGAAATATGTGGTCCTGTGACTTCTCAACTTGCGTTACGCGAAAGATTGAGCTTCCGTGTGGATCCGCTAAAATAGGGGAAAAGGCGAGATTTCCCTACCGCTCAGTTACCCGAAATCTTGAATTTCCCCCTCAAACTGCGGTGGCGGATTTAAGGGAGGTCGCGCATGGCGCGTGACAGGGGCCCCTTGAAAATTTCCTAGCAACTGAAGTAAATAAGATACCACAAATACGTAACTACGATGGGCGTTCAAAAAGTAAGAATACAAAGCATGTAACTTCCAATGAAAGCGTATAGTTCAAAACTTGATTCACGTAGTAGACGCAGTCGAGCATGCGCAATACAATGCTTCTCAGTTTTTATATCAGTTGCAATCGAGTCGTGAATTGCACTGATTGAAAATGGCGGCGTTGATTAAAAATCCGCCCAACTTGGAAATACGCGCGGTTATTCGTTTTCTCAATGAAAAAGACATCAAACCAGCCGATATTCATTGTGAGCTTGTGAAGATTTATGGTGAGTACGCTATGAACAGACAAAATGTTGCAAAGTGGTGTCGACTCTTCAATGATGCGAGAGGATCGCTGGAAGATGAGTCGAGAAAGGGCGAAAGGGCAGACCAAGAACAGCGACCACGCGGGCAATCGTCGACCATGTGAACAGTGTCATTCTCCAAAACCGAAGGTTCACGATTACTGAACTCGAAAAACTGTTTCCAGATCTGTCTCGCGGAACTCTTTACCATATCGTTCATGATGGACTAGGGTTTCACAAGATCTGTACTCGTTGGGTTCCAAAATGCCTTACAGAATGGCATGTTCTCGTGCATTGCTCCAACACTACTCCGAAGAAGGCGATCAATTTCTTTCTCGCATTGTTACGGGAGATGAAACGTGGGTTCACCACCACACGTCAGAGCAAAATGTGCATCTATGGAGCGGAAGGATACCACCTCTCCGAGGAAAAAGAAATTCAAAGCCACTCCTTCGACCGGAAAAGTGATGGCCAGTATTTTTTGGGACTAATAAGGTGTTCTGCTTATCGAATTCCTTCCAGGAAACACAACAATCAATGCTGATCGTTACATCGAAACTTTGTAACAGTTGTAATCCGCAATAAAGAACAAGCGTCCCAGATTGTTAAGCCATGGAGTTCTTTTGCTGCATGACAATGCGCGTCCGCACAAAGCAAAGCGAACTGCAGATGAACCTGTGCAGATTTAATTCCAATTCAATTTGCCTCGCCAATGTAGGCACAGGAACTTTTCACACGCCTTTTACTGCTAGTAAAGCCCACCCTCACGATCATAAGTAGCGTTATATAGGGAGATACAAATCTGCAATTTATTCAGGTCGGCAGATCGCAGGCTTTGTGTATCATGTGTCAAGAAAAGGGAAAAGGGTCTGACGAAAAAAGGATTTCTTTTATTATATAAATAGATACAAAGTTGCAATTGGCAAACGATTGTCGATTACGTTTAGTAGAAGAGAACGTAGGGAGGGGGGTAAAAAAGAGTGAATAGGGAAATTATGTAGTACAATGTAATTATGACGGATTAGTTTGTCTCTCTCTTCTCTCTTCGTTGGCTTGGGATTGGTTTGTGCGAGAACACTCCCTTTTATCCAGTTGGTTTTGCCCATCTATCTTTGTGAATTCGCTTTTGAAGAGACGGTTGCATATATGAGTGCCTATCAGCATTCTTTATATGTTATTTAACGCTCAAATATATAGTATTTTTTCGTCAAATAATCGCGTGTGAGTTGAATTATTTTATATTTTGTTTGCGAGAGAAAGGAACGACAGTTATTTTATAAAATTACACTGGTGAGTTATATGTGATCTCGGCGTTTTTTTCTATCTGGCCCGCCTAGCACTTTCAATAATCCTATGTGGCCTTCCTCTCAAAAGGTTTGGGAACCCCTGGGTTAGAGTAGACTCGAAGAAGAAAAGAAAATACCAAATCAAAAATTTGGGAAACGTTCTGTGAAATTTTAGATAAAAAGGGAGAACTGATTTCGAAGACAATGGCTTGCAGTCGTTATAAAATGTCTACCGTTATGATAATAAGAAGCTGGGAACATCAAGTTTATTGCGACACAAATGTGAAAATAACAAAGAAGGCATGTCTAAAATTATAAAATTTCTTGTGCCGAAAAAATGCGATTTACCAAAATTATCAGCTGAAAAGAAAAAAAAGTTTTGTGTCGAACTTGTAGTTAGAGATTTGAGACCTTTTGAGATAGTGTCAGGAGATGGGTTTAAAAATTTGTTAGAAATAATAATGAAAAAGAGTGCAAATCAAAAATGTTATTTTGACTTATAAGATGCGCTGCCACATCCAACAACTATTTTGAGAAATCTTAATTCAGTGACTCAGAAAGCTCAAGAAGAGCTAATTCAAGAAATAAAATCCTACATAGGTACAATAGGGGGTGGGATCACGTTGTACTTGTGGACAGATAATTACAATTAGGGATTACATTACACTATGTAAAGAAAGCCATGTTATGCAATCATGTTCTGTGCACTAAACATCTTGATCCTGATGAAAAAAAACTGGGGAGTATATAAGGAATGAATTGTTGCTAATTTAAAACAATATGGTGTCTATAGTAACTTGAAGAATTTTACTTTTGTCAGTGACCATGGAGCAAATATTAAAGACGCATTGAAAATTTTCAATAAAATCAATAGTGCAGCACACTTAATAAATAATTTTGTAGATATTTCTTTTTATTCTAATGAAACATCACTTGCTTTAATTCAGAAGTTTAGAAAATTTGTGAAATGTTTTTTAAAATCAGACTTACATGGTGTCTTCTTTGAAAGAAGACATCAAGACATGTTGGAATCCAATTCTTCATATGATCTCTTCAATACTTGAAAATTGGGAGGTTATTTATAATATTTTAATTGAAAAAAAGATGAGTGATATGATTTGTGATGTTGAAAAGAAAGGTTTATTAGATTTAGTAGAATACCACAATCCATTCCAGAAAGCATTGACTGAATTGGAAGGAGAAAAATATCCAACAATATTTTTGGTTTACTTGTGGCATTTGAAAATAAACAATCATTCAGAAATAGGTTCAACAGAATCTAACATCATCAAACTTTTAAAAACTTCAGGTAAAACTTATTACTTAGAAAATGTGCAAAATTCAGCACATTCATAAAATTTCTGTTTTTCTTCACCCCCTTCTAAAGAGTGTGAAAATGTTAAAAACTGAAGAAAAGTATGAAATCTATGAGAAAGTTAAAGTACGTCTTGATGACATTAAAAAGGAGAAGGTATATGAAATCTAATCCATGACAATAAATCTCTGTACGCTTGTAGAGCAACCAATGAAAAGGCATAAAATGTCAGACACCTTAGTTCAGTTTATGGATACAGACACAGTAAATGATCATATTTCTCCAGACGAATTATTGACTTAAAACTATCTGATGACATTACTAATAATTTTGATTTGTTGAAATGGTGGGATAAGCAAAAGAATTGTTTGCCAGATTTAAGTAATTTAGCGAATCGTATTTTTGCAATACCAGCGACCAGTGCTCCATCAGAGATGTGTTTTTGATTGGCAGGACAGGTTGTTAGTGAAAGAAGAAACAGTTTAGGTCCCGCAAACTTGGATGATGTCCTATTTTTAAATAGTAATTTTAAATCTCAGGGTAGATATTATTAATTAATGTTTCCTTTTTCCAATTAAATTATTTTGTAAAATTTGTAATTTTTGTAAAAATAAATCGTAGATACTTTAAATACATTTTTTCGATCTTAAAACTGAATAATACAATTGCATTTTATTTTAATTTATACAAAATAAATGACTGTGACTCAGAAATAATATTTTTATTTTTTCACGATTTCTTGCTACGGATTTGTCTCAAGGACCAGACAGTTAAAAAATATGGGTTGGGTCAGACAAGTAGACCTTCTGTGTGGGTGCGAGCCTGCAGGTATGGATCGGGTGCAGGTTGATATTCTGCAGGTATGGGTCGTGTATGGGTCAGTAGTCTGCGGGTACAGGTTGGGTATGGGTTAATAGTCTGCAGGTACGGGTTGGGTATGGGTGGAAAATATCATACCCGTGCAGGGCTCTACATTGTACTGCCATGATAGTTGATATTTTTCATTTTTGAAAATGTCCCTTTTTTCGATTAAAATAAATTCCTGCGCCTATCCGGCACGGATTTGAATTTAGTCTTTATAAATAATAAACCTCATTTTTAGCCTACTTTGGAAATAGGCTTCTAGTTTCATTGTTGTGTCTGTCTGTTCGTCCCCCCCTATTAACTTTTGAACCAATTGACCGATTTTCATGACATTTGGTAGAAATCTCTTGCTACTGTGGCCGAGCTCCCGAGGATAGTTTTTGTTGCGAAGATTAAAAGACCCGGATTCGATTCCAGGAACAATCCTTCCCATTTCATTTACATGGGAAATCTGAAATCCATCGTGCACAGTAATTTTCTCTTGCACATTAAAATATCTTAGAATTGTAATATCGGTGCGGGATTTGTACTATTTTCTGAGGAAAGAAATGGAGATTTTAATTTATATAGTATAATTTTGCTTATTGATTCGTATGTCTTCGAATTTCACGTAAATACTAGCGTGTAAGCAGCTTTTATCACTCATTACGAGGGTGCTGCCATTGCAACGACTATTGTTGGACTCGGATTCGGTATAGTCTAGTACAGTGATGACCTAGGCCTGAAAACTTCTAGCGTGTATAGGATCCCGTTTAAATGTGGCAAGGCGTATATCGAGCAAACGAGCCGCACCATCGAGACTCGATTCAAGGAACATGCCCGGTGCATCAGACTTCTCCACCCCGATACATCCGCCGTGGCCGAACACAGTCTCACCCACGGACACCGCATCCAGTTCCCGGAGACCAAATTAATTTCGAGGGCCAATGGCTTTTGGGATCGCCTAGACAAGGAGGCCATCTAAATCAAATTAGAAAACCAAAACATCAACAGAGACACGGGCTTCCTCCTAAGCGACGCTTGGAAACCGGTCATTTCAACCTTGGTGAAAGAGAGCAGCGCTCATTGGCCCCACAAAAACATTCAATCAGGACCCGACACCGGACCCACCGACGGGTATAGAAACGCTCCGTAAACGGATCCGGCGGCGTGGTTTGAGTGTTGGCCTCACCTTAACATCTGCTACAGCGACACTCGGACTTAATCCTTTTGAGGATTTTTCCGAAGACGCTCCATTTGTGCGCTGATACTGGGTGACGAGGATGAGAAAATGAGACAACGATTTATATTGAGGAGATCGCACAAATCGACACTCCGTCCTTCGGAAGGGACGTTAAGCACTTGGCCCCCCTGGTGTATTTCGCAAGAGTAGGCTAATGCCGGCACTGGGTTTTTCTCCTCCCCTCTCTTATGAATGCAGATGACTTAGGCAACTGAGAACGGCTTCACAGCCTGCCTCGCTGTCTAACACTTGCCGATGGGCAAAACGTCATTTAATGATTAAATTGCTAATGACAGCTTTGCTGGTAAGCTGATTGAGGAAGACGGTAATGAATGGCTTCCACCAAACCTGCATCTCATGGCACTCAGGACCCCTGAAGATGGCGACAGAGATACTACTCCTTGCAAAATGTCTAGACACCCGAGTTTGAGACCGTATATCTCGAAAACAACCACAACGATTTTAATGGAGTGAAAAGTAGCGATTAGAGAATTTATTTCTACGTCAATTGATGTACATTTAAAGTTTTTAGTCAATGTTTAAATATTTTATATTGGGCTGTGTTTGAAGAAAAACACGGTTTTTAGACCTGGAAATCCGATAAGACCAATTTGAATGTTTACATCTCACAATCAGAAACCTTAAAATATATCAACTTGCAATTTTAATTTCCGCACTATGACATTCGTCAGGTGCGAGGCCCCATATAGGCGCCTGCCATGCTTGCCTTGCCTTAAGGACGGCCCTGCTTCTACTACAAGTGAATAAAAAAACTCAATGAGCGTCAACATCACTCGAGGAATAGATTTCAATATATAAATTCGTAGTAAATCTAGTTATTTGGTACAATCTACAAGTTAATATTGTAAGTATTACAAGCCATGAAGATCAAAACGGCTGTGGCAGTGATGATTTAATGAGCAATTCCTTCCAAATCCTTCATTACTGAAAGATTTTTATTTTTAATTGTGGCACCTCTGTTTAGCTGATTCTATCTAAATATAATAATATGCTTTTTTATATATGTATATATTATAAATATTAAATTTGGTTAAAATTGATGCAGAAAGTTCAACACAAATACGTGTTAAAAGAATTATTTTAATTCTTGTATTTTGGCAGCCCTCTTTCTATATATATATATATATATATATATATATATATATATATATATATATATATATACTATAAATATTAATTTTTGCTTTTTTATGTTACACGCCTCCTTCGTACAAAATTTAGTTGAAATCGATTAACCCATTTCCTTCCAAATTCATAATTACCGAAAAGTTTAACTTTGCAATTGCGGCACCCCTGCAGAATGGATCCGGTCGAAATATGCCATCTCGGTCATTAATTCATGTGAGTATTCTATATACCAAATTTTGTTGAAATCGGATAAACCAATTCTTCCCTGATATATGCGTACGGACGGACATCACGAACATAATAGTACTTTTCAGCATTGATGAAAAGCACTAAAAATTACTTCGTCGTCGTCGATGGGTGGGAAAGCGGAACTCTAATGCTATTTTTAACAAACTTTCGTAGTAGCTAGAAGATTGACATTTGGTGGGAATGTTTGATTCTTAAAGGAGAAGCCATTTAAGAAAAAATTCCAAAATCGACCCGGGTTCGATTCCTGAGAATGATTTCCATTCCCCATATGGAGAAATCGATATATCGACCTGCAAGCTTATTTTCTTTCGCTTATTAAAATTCACATATTTGACCTTCGATCCCCGCACTAGGACTGCATTAAAGAAAAATTACAATGGTTTCTTATTTTTATCGTCTTTTATCGTCTTCGAATCGAAATATCTCGAATTTAACGTTTTAATATCATATTTTGACAAAATTTAGCGTTTTTAAGGATAAGTCGTCTTGCCAACAGATTGCATTGTTGAACTCGAAATCCTATTACTCTCACATATGCTCCCGTTCCCTCAGGACCTCCATGGACCCTCCCGGCCCAATTCATCGATTGTCTCGTTAGACGATCCTCATTTCTCAAGACTAACTTAACACGTATTTGTGTTGAACTTTCTGCATCAATTTTAACCAAATTTAATATTTATAATATATACATATATAAAAAAGCACATTATTATATTTAGATAGAATCAGCTAAACAGAGGTGCCACAATTAAAAATAAAAATCTTTCAGTAATGAAGGATTTGGAAGGAATTGCTCATTAAATCTGTGTTCCACTTAACTTTTGAAATAATTAGCCAGATTTGTAGTTTATTTGGTGTTTACTTTGAATAACATTGGTGTATCTTTATTCCCTACTTTAGTGTATATTAGGAATATATTATTTCTTTTGGTTAATGTTAGATATTGTTTATAACGGTTGTCAAGTAGATTGTTAATCCAAAAATACGCTCATTCCCATGTTATTTAAATGAGAAAAATTAAAAGAAAAAACATTTATTAAATGAAAAAAGTAGTTCAAATCGCTTTAAACATCCTCCAATTTTGCTTTTTTTATCGCGGTTAAAAGGCACCTTCATCTTGCTTCTACGTTATAGTTGTTGTGTTAAAAATGCACAAACAAACAAACAAATTCTTCAAAATATTTATGTTAGATATTATCTAGAATTCTCTCAGAGGAAGTAAGATACGAGTGTGACATTGAATTTTATCACACTTCCACATAGTAACGACATATTGTTTGATCACAAAAGCAAACGGCGAAAAATTGCAGCTGGAACGTATTTTACGGACGAAGCCATTCCTTCTTATCGTGCTTCATTGAGACATCCTAGAACCGCATAGCCTGTTGCTATTCCACGAATATCCGCTAGGTTCTCGTTAAGCACCCACTGCTTGGTGATTTATTTTTTCACTGCATTTATGTCATTCAGAAGAGAAGTATCCAGTCGATCAGAGGTTCATCAACTTGGGAGTGTGGGGTGCTACACTAGCTGCCCTCATCATTACCATCGTGTTCTCTGGCGTGGCCGCCATTTTCGCTGTAGTCAACACCGCAGCTAATCCGGTGCACACCCTAGTTGCTGTCCCAGGTCTTTTTCTGTGGAACGGTCTATCAGGTATTTATACCCATTCAAGAGTTCTGTCGATATGCTGATGTTCCATTAGCAATTACTTTAAGTTTAATAGAATATTAGCTATGATTTAATACAAACAGCTGAATTTGATGTTGGGGACTCTCATCTGAATTCTCATATTTGCCCGACAGAAATAATCCAAAGAAAAAAATACAAAGGATTAATTTTTTCAACAAGATAGATTTTGCTTATTTACATTATTACCCTGCAAACCGCGAGAGCATATGGCACGGAGCCCACCAACCATAGCCATTCTTATCGCATCTATGCGCCTCTACGCTCTGCAGTGCATGGGCTACAATTACGCCACTCATATCCTCAATGAATTCTGGAATAATGAATTTTTCCAAGAGAAGACTCTCTAAAAGTCATTATTAACGAAACGAACCGCTATGAAAACAGTTTTTAAGGGAAGATCTCTATTTTGTGATATTTTTCTTGGTCAATATGGAGTGATAAATTATTTTGTACAATGATAGAAACAAAAACTACGGTTCGTGCAATGCGTATGCCCAAACACGTGTACATTTACGTTTACTGGGCTAAATTAACGTCCCTTTGAACTGTTTATGCCAGAGGTTCTCAACATTTTATCTCTATTGGGCATTCACTACATTCTGGGAGAGGGAGACGGGCACAATCATATAGACACACAAAATGAAATATTTTTTAATTGAATTCTGAAAAAATCAAAACAAACTGGTATTGATATCACCCAACAACCTTTTTAGCGCTTTAAAAAAAATTTCATAATTTTTATGTCCGTCCATCCGTGCGAAAATTTTCGAAGCAGTGAGAAGTGTTGAGCTGAGATTATCAGGATAGTTTCAGCTGGTGACAGACGTGAACTCCATTGAGTCTGTGCTTTTAACAAGTTGAGAGGAATACCAGTCACATTTTTTTAGATCAGTCTGCAGTTCAACTTTCATATCATGCAAAATCACTCTTCCAGTAATCGTGTCATATGACAGTTGCAAATTTATTATTGCAGATATTTTTTCTTCTTTATTTGAAAATTCAACAAAAAGTTAAGTAAAAGAGAGCGAGCTACACTGGCAAATATATAAAATGTAAGCGAAGGAAATTCTCCAAAGCCAGTCAAACTGATAAAACCCGGTTAAAAGGCCGGATAAAAACAGATGAACCCGGATAAAAACCCAATACGTATTTCGGCTACAAAGTAACCATCATCAGGGGTTAAAGAAAGGGGGAAGGGGGACTTGAGAGAGGGCGACTGAAACCAAGACCAGTGGCACGCTCTCAAGTGGATGTCCAGGGCTGTGTCTGTGTATTTATACCTGGTTGGTGGGCAGGGGGGGGGGGGGAAGAAAAAAGGGGGGGACCTAGATGACCTAGGTGATGGGAGAAACAGGGGGAGAGGTCAGTTTAAAAAGAACGCTGTTTATTACCCCTAACTCATTATTCATCAGGGTGTGTCTGTATTTATGAAGGTGTAAGCTTTCTGTCGCGTCGAGTTTGGTATTTGGGACTTGTTTAAGCAGTTTGAGGCTATTTGTGTCTAATGGGTGGTTATATTCCAAAATGTGTTTCGCGACGGCCGATTTTTCAAAGCGTCCATGTCTGTAGTGCGCTAAATGTTCTTTGAATCTGATGGAAATATTTCTTTTCGTTTGGCCAATGTAAGACATGTCGCATGTGGGGCACAACACTTGATATATGCCGGATTTTTCTAATGTGGGTATTTTGTCTTTAGGGTTCCCTAATAAATTTTTAATGTTATTTGTATTGTGAAACGTTAATGTATAATTTGCGTTATGAAAGATTGTTGTTAGCCCTTTGTTTAGGGTTGGATGGAAGGGGAGTGAAATACATTTTTTCTTCCTATCGTCACTTAGAGCAAGCGTAGTACTTGTCTTCTTGTCTAATGTTTTGGATTGCTTGTTAATAATGTTGTCAATCAGTTCGTGTTTGTACCCGTTTTCCAGGGCCGCGTTTTTAATATATTTGACTTCTTTGTCGAAACGTTTTTTATTTAGCGGTGTCGTCAATAGTCTATGTACCATATGGTTGAAAGCCGCGATCTTTTGTTTGTAAGGGTGATTGGAGTCTTTCTTAATATAATTGTTGGTATGGGTCGGTTTCCTGTACACGTCAAATTCTAGTCGTCCATTATTATTAATGATCAAAATGTCAAGAAAAGGTAAAGACTTATTTTCTTCGATTTCGAAGGTGAAGTTTATAGAGTTGTGAAATGAGTTGAGTTCTTGGATGAAGGTGTTAATGTTATAGAGTTTTGTGTCAAAAATGGCAAAAATGTCATCAACGTACCTGCACCATGTGTTGGGGAAATAGTTTAACGTATTTTTACAGCGTTGCTCAAAAGAATAAAGAAAAATATTTGCTATAAGTGGTGAGAGAGGATTGCCCATTGATGTTCCATTAATTTGTTTATAGAACTTATTCTTAAAAACGAAGTAATTTTGTTCCATGCATAAGTTTGTCAATGTGAGAATTTCTAGAATTTTGTTTTCCTCAACTTGTTTACTTAGTAGCCAGTCCTGGAGGTTTTCGAGCGCGACGTCAATGGGAACACTGGGGAAGAGTTGTTCTACGTCAAATGACACCAGTATTTCATCTTTGTGTATCTTTTTGTTTCTAATATGTTCCAAGAAATTTTGGGTGTCTTTAACGCCGTATGTTTCTTCAATGCCTATACATTTTAATTCCTTAGTGAGCCATTTGGCGATTTTATAAGAGGGTGAGTTGATGGCCGAAACTATAGGTCTCATTTTGTTTCCTGGTTTATGTATTTTGGGAAGGCAGTAAAGTCTTGGAATGGTGGGATTCGCTATTTTCAGAGCGAACGCTAGTTTTTTGTCAAATGTGTGTTTGCAACGGTTAACAGTTTCTTTGACTTGTGTCGCGAGTTTTTTAATGGGATTTTTGGAGATCTGGATGTAGGGGCCTGTTTCAATAGTATTTAATGTTCTTTCAAGGTAGTCCGCTTTGTTTAGAATGACTGTGGTGTTGCCCTTATCAGACTTGGTGTAGACGCAGTCTTTCTTCTTTAAGTTTTGAATAATTTTATAGTCTGTCTTATTTATTTGAAGGTTCTTATTTGGCAAATTGTTCATGTTCCGCTCAATGGCGATTTTACTAGCGGTTCTTATATACTGTTTGGTCGTGTCGTTACTATCCTTTATACCACATTCTATATCAATAATCAGGTCGTCAATTGGTGGTTTTTTGTATGGAAGACAATGTTTAAGGCCTTTGTTGAGCAATCTGATCTCGTCATGGGTGAAGTGAACGTTGGAAATATTTTTAACGAAATTAATCTTATCTATAAATGCAAAGTGCAAGTGCAAATCTTTGCATTTATTCCCCAAATTAATCAAAATTAACGGTCCCCCTAATAACCCTCACGCTTCCAAAGCAATAGAAACAGCACGTCAACATTGGTTAAATTTAGAAATTTCGGAGACATCCTTCACGATGATGAGGAAAAAGCTAATCTACTAAACGTTTACTTCGCGAAGGTGTTCACGGCAGTTGGAGATAGACTTGAAGATAATCTTATTCCCGATGGACGTACTCGGATGGATAATATTAAAAACTCTGAGGCAGGAATAGAGAAGCAACTGGGTGCGATAAAGCCCAACAAAAACCCAGGACCAGAAGGAATTCCCGCGCGTGTATTAAAAGAACTAGCAGAAGAAATAGCTCCCTTCCTTCGGATAGTACCTATTCGAGAAATCCCTTACCCTCTGTGAGGTTTCTGATGATTGGAGACTAGCACACGTCACACCCATTCATAAGGGAAGTGACAAAGAAAACCCAGAAAATTATAGGCCGATTTCTCTAACATCATTATCATGTAAGATTTTGGAGCACATTATTGTTAGCAACACTATGCGTTATCTCGAGAGTAGATCGCTGTTAGTCAGCTGTCAACATGGCTTCAGAAAAGGGCGATCCTGTGACACCCAACTCGGTCTGTTTGTGAATGATGTTTTATCATGCGGCGAAAATAATAAACAGGTCGATGCAGTGTTCCTTGATTTTAGAAAAGCTTTTGACAAGGTTCCCCACCGTAAGTTGTTATTAAAATTGGGAAATCTTGGCGTTAATGTTAAAGTCATTAACTGGGTTTGCGCTTTCCTTTGGAATAGAAAACAAAAAGTAGTCATCGATAGTAAGTCTTCGAGTGTGGCAGATGTAATCTCTGGAGTGCCGCTGGGTAGTGTGATCGGACCTATGCTTTTCTTGCTTTATGTAAACGACATCAGCTCAGTTGTGAAAAGTAATATCAGGCTTTTTGCGGATGACACCGTAGTCTATAGAGAAATTAGTGGTCCTAGCGACCATTGTCAGCTTCAGGATGATCTGGATGCGTTATCTGTATGGTGCAAGGAATGGCAGATACAAATCAATCAGAAAAAGAGTAACGTTCTAAACTTTTGGAAATCTAGAAGCCCATCGTCCGTATTTACCTACTCGATAGATGGTGAGAGCATTCCTGTTTCGGAATCCGTGAAATACCTCGGGGTAACCTCTAATCGTGACCTGTCTTGGGACACCCACATAAGACGGGTGATAGGTGCGGCAAATAAGAAGTTGACTTTTGTGCGTAGAATAGTCAGGAAAAGCACGGAAAAGGTGAGAGAATCCTGTTATTTACCCCAAACTTCTCTCCACATTAAATTCCACGAAACTTCCCCCACTTTTGCTCAATAATTCTTTCATTCCTTTCCAAAAAACTGCAACTAACCTAGGGTTATTATTCAACGAAACTTTGACCTGGACTGATCATATAACTAAAGTATGCAATACTGTTAACAGCTCACTCCACTCGCTTAAAAAGAATTAAAAGCATCACCCATTTTTCTCTTCGCATACAACTTATCACCGCTCTTGTCCTTCCACACTTTGATTACTGCGGTACGGTCTATCAAGATATATCTAACGAGTTATCTTTAAAATTGCAGCGGGCACAAAATACGTGTATTAGATTCATTTGTGATCTTCAAAAGGATGACCACGTCCCTCAATCATTTCAGAAGTTAGGTTGGCTTCGCCTCGAAGCTCGTAGACGTCTACAACTCTTCACGTTATTTTATCAAATTAAAACTCTTCAAATTCCACAGTATTTGAACTCTAAATTTTTCCAAATGAACTCCGTACACAAAGCCAACACTAGGGGCAATAATCTATTCTGTATACCACATCACAGGACAGAGATCTATAATAAATCCTTCCAGGTTACAGTTTGCAGACTATGGGACGGCCTACCTACAGGCTTCCAAAATGCAACATCTCTCCACATCTTCAAACATAAATACTTTAACTTGCTGCTCACGGCCCAACGCTCAGGTCAACTTTATGTTATCTCTCTTACCTTTTATGCGATGGATGCCTTCACTCATCCTAACATAATTAATATTAATTAATCTCTTTACAGGATATTGAGTTTCTCACAGCGTATACTACTATTGACTATGTTATCTTCTTATGATATTTATATATAAATATGTATATTTATATATTCTTTCTCCTCTTCCTTTTATTATATGCGTTTCGTTATCCTCTTTATCTTTATCATATCTATATTTCATGTGTATATTACTTGAATGTATTCATTGGTATATCTGTGACAGTACACAGCGATGCTGCATTTACGACGTTTCCTACTGTACTTACTTTTTCCTATACTTTGTTGTAGTTTTCCCTGTATTTTTCATGTACATTTTATGTATAATTAATGTATTTTTATCTATATTTTGTCTATTTATCTGTATTTCATGTGTATATTACTTGAGTGTCTTTATATGTATATTTGTGATGGTTTACAGCGATGCTGTACTTACTGTTTTCTGTATTCTGTTGCAGTTTACCATTGTAATATATACACGATGTAGGGTTTTCGCAGGTTTTTCACACCTCCCTTCTCTGGGGATGTTTTCCTGCGTGGCTTTTACTAGGAAGAACAAATCTGTTTTTACCTAGGTTTTCCCCACAAACTTAAATCTGTCTTCACTTCTATCTTTTTGTTTTGTATATTATGTATACTTTTCATTGTAATACTTTAATTGTTAACATTCATGATATTGACGAAGGGTTAAATGTAAGAATGGACCTTATGGTCCATATTTCACCCAGATAAAGACGATTATCTATCTATCTATCTCTCTCTTTTCTCCCACCTCCCCCTTCTCTCATTCCCTCCTGTCACAATCAATAGCTCCTCCTCTTTTTCTCCGTCTCCTTCTTTATCTCTCTCCTCCTGTCTTTTTCTAATTCTATACCTCCCTTACTCTCTTTGTATGTATCTTCCATTCTATATCCCTTCCTTCCTATCTCCCCCCCCCCACATATCTCTACATCTATATAGTCGAAATTGGCGGAATAAAGTGATACGAAGATCCTATGCAGACAGGCATAAGCTGTAAAGTTGGGAATAATTTTGAAACGAGAAAAAAATCTGATATGACCGGGAATCGAACCCGGGTCTTCCACTTGCCGGGCGGATATTCTACCATTGAACTATCGTAGCAGATCATTTTTCTCGTTTCTGAACGCGGATGTTTTCTTGGTTGGGACAGAACTAGCCAAGCTAGTATCAAACTGCCGATAGTTCAATGGTAGAATATCAGCCCGGCAAGTGGAAGACCCGGGTTCGATTCCCGGTCATAGCAGACTTTTTCTCGTTTCAAAATTATTCCCATCTATATAGTCGTTTAGATAAGAAAAAGAATCCAAACTAACTGTCAATCCCATTAGGATTACGTATTTTCGCGAAAAATTCTACGATAATTTAAGGCAATCTATGCACTCGTATATATTACACGTATGCGGGTTGAGACAACAATTGATTCTCGAAATTTAACAATGACGTGGTCGGCAAGACAACATCCCGTTTAAAAGCCGATATTTTCCCAAATTTGCGATTTAAATCTTTAATATGAGAGATTTCGAACGGTAGGCGGTAAAAAATGAATGGAATAAGAAACTTCATTAATTTTCCTAAAACATAATTTAAATTCGAAGATCGTACGTCAATTCTTTCCAATTTTAATTTCCAAAAGAAAAAAAACCCTCACTTTAAAAAGTCGCTTTTTACGTGTTATCTTATGGGTAATGGAAATGGCCCCCCCTGGAGTCGCACCCGGGTCTTTTTTTTCGCATTTTTCCATTTAATTTTTATATCTGAATCAAATATTCCTGCGAAATTTCAACTTTCCACCTAATCGGGAAGTTGGTTAAAAACGCGTCAAAACGTGCCATTGACGACGTCAGCGTTACACGCAGACAACTGGATAACTATATGTACGCTATATAGTATTTTTTTAGAAATATGCATATTCAATATGGTTTGGGGCTCCAGGCTCAATAGCTGAGTGAATCGTAATCAAAATCGTTGGAGCTATTTTTTAATAAATCGACATTTTGTGAAAATCGATATGAATAAAGTGCCCTCCTTCGTTGCGCGGTATCATTCATCTCTTCTTAGTTTCTATTTTGGATAATAGTTTACCTAAATACAAAGTATTGTTTGATTTCGTTCAACCGTTTAAGCTATAGAACCGCGCATAGAATGAGAGACAGCATGGCGAAAACCTTTTTTTACAAAAAGTAAATAAGAACGCCTTAGGTCCGTCTGCATGTTTCATCTGCAAAACTAGTGGGCGGATATTCATCAAATTTGGTATTTATGACATAAGGGCAAAGAAAATAAGAAATGGTTTACGTATCCTGATCGGAAGTGCTACTTTACTGGTGACAAAAAAGGAACTTTTCTTTATATCTCGTAAAATATTAATTATAACAAAAAAGTCATTAATTAAAATTGTAGAACTAGTCAAATTGTATATGTTTCGTTCAGTACATTTTTATGGAAGGAGAAAGTCGCAGTTCACTTTGAACTTATTGTTAGAACATTTTTCGCGTTTTTTAATTGTTGTCAACGAAAACAGTCTTCGTGGCAACTGAAGTAAACAATATCTACTGTATATACCTAATGAGTTTAATTTTCTTTCGTGCGAACGCAACATTTGGTAATGAAGGGAAATGGATTATCTATGACGAAGAAATTAACGTAAATACGTGTATTTTCATTACGTACGCACAGCGATTGTAAGTGAAAAGAAATGGGTAATTTACGAAGAAGGGATGAACGTGAACATAAAGATTATACTATTACTATTCGAGTTAGGAACGTTTTAAATAATTGTCGATTGTTTTATTAAATACAACCGATTAGGGAATAAATTGGTGAATCAAAAATTCGACATTTCTTTGGCATACCAGTTCTTAGACATTATACTAAGCCATTAATATTATATATATATATTACCTTCTTTGACATGATAGCATAAATCGTAAAGAATGCCTCTGTATCGTATAAGCGCACGCACGATTCCCGTCAATATCTCTATGCAGACTTTCCGCGGTTACAATACTTTCTCTGTATACTACGCATATGAGGAAATAAAGGCACGCATCTCGAGAAATCGGATGGCGTCTGAAATATTTTGGCTCGCAGAGCTCCATTGAAAACGACCATAACGTAACAAATGAAAACATGGAAGAGAAATGCCTGGGAATTTGCTGCTGAAATATGTGTATTAATATTCTCCTCTTTATTGTTTCATTATCTCACGGTGCGATGTCCAAAGCGTTCTTCGCGGTGCTGACGATGATTCTGTGGGGAATTCACTTCGCAGTTACTCTCAGAGAAAACGTGGCCATCCGCGAGACAATTACGGGCGAATGCATTGTGGACGGAAATGCAACTCTTGGATTCTCTTACTGGCAAGTATTAACCATAAACATTACCCGAAGTGGATGTATGTATTTGCTGTGTTTTTCATTTAGTTGTTGACTTATCAAGTGGGCGCAGTTTTACATTTCAAGGTCATGAATTCCTCATCGATAGCGCGATGATTAGGAGAAATGAAATACAAGGGATTTCAATAATGATAAGTATGGAGAGCATTATTGAAGATGTTAATTAAATTATTAGTTTCGCAAAACGTATGCAACAGAACCTTTTTTATTTATCATGTTCTATTATTTATAAAACCCTCTACTTAACGTCTTCCGCTTTCGTGTACTTCACACGCACATTTATTGATATACTTGATGCAAACATATTGGAAAGGTATGATTCTGATACACAAGAGATTTTTGTCGCATTAGTTTGATGTTGTAAACCATCCCATAATGCACGCCGTATTCTCTCCGTGATCAAAAAAATAATTCCTGAGCTTAAGTACCAAAGAGAGAATCACTGGCGATGATGGATAAAAATGATTCACAATCCCTTCATCGCCGTGGAAATTAAGTCAGCATCTCCAACAAATACTTGAATCAATTGGCCAATCTGAAGACATTTAATATGGCATTTTCTTTGTATGAACGAAGTCCATACTCGTTGACAATGCAAAATTCCACAGAGCCTATAGTGGACATGTTATTATCTATTTAAGATAACATATGAAATGTCCATTTTACGATATTTTCCTGCATTCATTTTCATGATGTTTTCCTTTCCTGTCGGGTTCCTACTCAAGGCGCAGTATTTGGGTAGCCCCCCGTTAAAATGGCTCCTACTCTGCCGTCGATTATTAGGCATATATATATATATATATATATATATATATATATATATATATATATATATATATATATATATATATATATATATATATTTATTTATTTATTTATTTATTTATGTGCGTTTTTGGGTGTGCATACATACCTACATACATATACACAGACAGGGTATTCTTGTTTTTCCATGATCCATTTCCCGAATCTAATTACTTCCGAGACCACATCGAGATAAAAGGCGCAAGTGAAAATCTTTGCTAAGTCGAGCATTGACCTTCATTCTTTCCGCGATACCATTTTCTCGGGACGTTTGCATCAGATTGCACTAAAAGTGCCTTTCTCGTATCAAAGAACTGTTAATCCATCCACTAATTGCCCCAATTGGGGAGTCCGCCCCAAAGAGACCTTATCTCAGATTGTTATCATCCTCACTTAAAACGAACACGAAAATGGATTTTCGAAAACAAAAAAACAGGAAACATTCTATAAAAGATTTATCAAAGTTCTAAGTCCCACTCTGCATGCTAAATGCCCTTCATATCATTATATATCGACGACTCTTATAACCACTATCCGTAGATTCAATAGAGAATGATCGAGCTCGTGTTTTGGCTAAAACATTTTTTATATAAGCACTTAAAAATAAAAAATATGTTATTACCTTAGGTATCTCCAAAAGCCATAACAAGGTTATGGAAAACTAGATGCGTATTTCGGTTACAATGCAGCCATCTTCAGTGGTTATTCACCGAAAATAGATCATTAAAAAGGTTCTTTGGAGACACCAAAGACAACAATCTATTTATTTTTCAATTTTTGATTCATAAGTGCTTTTTTATCTCCCCATAGAATTTAGGTTTGTATGTATTTCTGGCTGATCAACCTTTTGGGTTATTATAGTCCCATATACTTCGTAACTGAAAATAGTATATGCATTTTATGCATCATAGAACTGAACCAATCAAATGACATTTCCAATCCCTCAATAATTTATAATGTGACGAAATGATATCTTGGAGAACATTATGGTGGAACGCTTCGATAGCCATAAAAGCTGATCAGAATTCCAAAAACAAATGAACAATGTGGTTATAAGTTGCACGACAAATTAGGCGTAGATTCTGGAGAAGCATATTTTTTTAATGCTATAATAGAATCCCTCTATTATAACAATTTTCCCTTTATGCTTCGGTTAATTTTTAAGTTTTAATTGAAATTAACTACGCTGCTGCCGGTGACGATCAAACAGAATGCAATAAAACGTAATTATGAATTTGGCTATTGACAGTCCGAACCCGATCAATCTATCAGTCTCTTGAGCGGGTCTGCAGAAAAATTAAGTCAGATCGTCGTCGGTAGCAACTAAATAGATGCGATTCCAAGTGTTTATCTTTTGGAAAGTCTTCTGAAGCAGATATATCTGAAACATGGCAGGGACTAAAAATTATTTTTATTTTAAGAAAATTGCTGAAAACTTAAAAAATTAACTGAATCATGATGACGTTCTTATCTTTATCTTCCCAGGTTGATTCTGGGCTCCGCCTTGATGCATCTGGCCAATATCGGAATCCTTTACTTTCGAGAAGTTATGCTCGTGCGCAAGCCTGAAGCTACGACAGTCAATCCCACAGATGACAACGACGGCCTCATCTTCCTGTATTAAACTTCTCCTCCCTGCGTGCTTCTTAAAACAGCCATCGAGGGACTTCTATTCTAACGCTTACCTACTTTTCACGCCTCCTAATTTGTTTCAGTATTGCTATTAGTGTGAGAGTCCGAATGAGTATTTACTATGAGACTTCAGCCATTGTTATTTATGTACCTTTTTTAAAATAAATGTGAATCATCTATTCTCATAGAGTGAGTTAAAAAAGTGAAAGCATGCGTATGACTGCGAGTGGCTGATAGAATGCATTAATTGGCCAATTTCAATCAATTTTGCCATTTTTATTTGGAAAATTACGAAAAGTTGTTTATGAAATATATATATATATAATTAAAATTTATGCAGGTGTGTATATATATATATATATATATATATATATATATATATATATATATATACACCTGCATAAATTCTAAATATTGAAAATTAATGCGAAAATATTTGTTTTCCATTTTCATATTATGTATAAATTTTGAACTAGTAGAAATACTAATCAGAAGTAATAGCTATACTAGGCTATAAGATATGATATCGCCGTTTTTGTTAGTAGCTCTGCCATGGCTCCGTAGCAGAAAAAATTTAATTGATATTTACGTTTATGATTCATTGATGGATTAATGTCACAATTTACGATAGAAGGGATGGCAAAACATTGCGAACGATTAATTCCCATTGACCTACATTCATCAATGACCAAAAGAAGGAAAACTAATTTAATTTATTATATACTTATGGAATTCTCTCTTATGTTTCGTATTGTTCGAAAAAATCATTTGAGGTATTACATTTGATGCTGAGCATGTCAAATATTAATATCAAAACTCCTTAATAAAGGACCAAATATGTCAAATACTTCGCTCAAAAACTCCACCTTATGTGCGCAATTGAAGACAGCAAGATTCATAAAGGAAACAACCGCTTTAGATTCGGTGCAGCTGGCACGGTGCCTCTGTACGGCGGCTTCCAAAAGGCGCAAATGAAAATTGTTCAAGCAATACGTTGAAGGTGCGTATGTTTAAGGCGCCGTTTTCCATTTTTGATCGTGGCCTCGAAAGCAGGGATAGAGTGAGATGCACGGACTGTTAATTTACCCAAGGGCAACTGAGGAATGGCAGATGTGGAAAAAATTATTTTTTGATGACAAATGGCGGAGTGCAATTCCGTCCATATTATTCTGGCGGTTTTCACGAAATTATAACCAGACGCCTAATCACCGACAAAAGAGCTAAATCCTCAGGATATATCATTTATTAGTTCTATTAAATCGATGTTTTTATGTCATGATCCAATGTAAATTAAATCAGAGTATGCAAGAAAATTTTTAAGTTATTTTATTATACGTTTTCTACAAATCTGTGAATATATTCTCTGCGGAAAGGTGAACAATTAATTAGATATTTTTTCGTACGAATTCATTTTTATAAGCAATGCCAAATATTTACGGCCATTTTCAATTAACAGTTTAGCTCTAACAGAAGATACGAACCGCTAACTATATGTACCCTCTCCGTAGAAAATATGATGAAACTCGAATCTTTCAAAATGATTTCTCGAGAGGGAAGAGAGAGAGAGAGAGAGAGCAAGGAGGAAATAACAGGAGGAATACGGCTTTGCCGTCACTAATGCCGCCAACTAATCGATGAATAAGTCTAGAATCGCAGATAAGATAAAGTGTTTTAAAGATAACGAAATAGGAATTGCTATGAGTAAAAATGACAGATGAAAATTTACCGCTTTAGAGATTGATAAATTCTTTTGATATTTTATGGCACAAAATAGTATAAATATATTTTTTGGATAAAAAGTTAAGACTCGGCGTTAATATTTCCACTAATTACTCGATGCCATTCAATGCATTTCGCGCCTTTATTAAGCTGTAATACGAAAATTCAAAATGATAGAATTTGAACTATGGCTTTAAGTTGATTAATGAGTTCATGCTACGAATATAATTGTGATGTTCATTTCAAAACTCTGCGAAAAATATAATTATTTCCAAGAACTAAAAATAAATTAATAAATTATTTCCATTCATACCATATTATTCGGTGGATGGATAACAATAGCCGTTCAATGCAAGATCAGCGAAAAAGTGGAATTATAAGATAAACCGATAATCGCCCTCAATATAGTTTCTGTTGTGTCTTTTTGACTTTCTGTATGTAATGGTTTTTAATCGATTATAAAGGTTCAGATTTTTTCAGAAATGCGTGATACACACATTTTAAGACGATGATGAAGAGAATTTTTGAAGAAAGCTCCGGGTTCGACTCCAAGGAAGACATTTCCATTTACCTTTTATTCTTTTGGAAATAAAAACAAGAAAAATTGACCTTCGATCTTCAGACCTGGACCATTCTAAAGAAAAAAATTTAAATGTATTATTTTATTCGTCTTTTTTCGCCTGCAATCCAAAATCGCTCTTGTTAATCGTTTAAATGATATATTTTGGAAAAATCTTGGCATTTTAACGGGATGTTGCCTTGCCTGGCAATTAAATTGTTAAACCCCGAAATCCTATCGTAATTTCATTCCTTATGGCACAAGAAGCTTTATTATTATAGATGCGTAAGAAAAGTGTACTATGAATGCTTTAATACAAGAGAGAGAGAGGGAGGAAGACGGAGAAGGAGGTGGGAGGGAGACCGTGCAGAAGGGAGAGGGGGAGAGATAGATAGATAGTGTCCTTCATTAGGGCGAGATTGAGACTAGGAAGTCTATTTGTCCGTAGAATGAGAGAGGGAGGGAGAATGGGAGGGAGGAGTATGGGAGAGAGAAGAAAAGGAAGTGCCTTTAATTAAATACTTAATCCACGCATACCCGTCATATTTGACGGGCAATTACGCTAGTACATTCATAAAGTAAGTAATTTTCCGTTGATAAAGTGTTTCCCTAATGCTTTTGTTGTTAATGCTGCTTTAAGAATACAAATATAGCCATTCTATAATACTAAAAAAAGATTCAAACAAAATTTGTAGAATCAGCCAAATAAAATATTTCTTGTAAAATATATATTTATCGTAGGAGTAACCGTTAAAAAAATCGAACAAGAAATTTGCAATTCGCTTAGAACTTTGAACAAGTTTGGAAAATGTAGTGTATTACAAATAGACGCGTTTCGTGCGATGGAGTATTTGAAACATAACGATATACTTTGAATGAACGCATACAACAAAACAGCGAAACACCTGTCTACTAAAATTTTCTTCCCTCCCCTAAATTGGTGCATTAATAAACGTATTTACATAATGATAGTATGACTAAATACGGCGAAACCATATATTAGAAATGATGCAAGGGATATATTATATTTTCCTTTATTGATTTATTTTCTAATCAGTTGTAATCAATCAAACAAACCAAAATTATTTGAAACATACCTCACTTGAGTAGTTTTAATATTTACGTTAATGATCTTTTCTCTGTATGAGACCATCCATCTCCTTCCGCTTGCAAAATGCTGCATGCGCACACAACGAAATTAAACGTGTTTTCGTAATTATAGCAGATCTTATTTGCTTCAGTAACTTCAGTTACGTTGACAGCAATTAGGTATCTATGCATGAATTTTTCTAAGTTCAAAGCGAGTTGCGACATTCTTGTTTGACTTTATTGAAAAGTGCGACTCCTACGACAAAAATGTATTGAACAAAAAATATCCGGCACTTGTGTACCGCTAATGAGGCCCGCCTAAGAAGCTGCGACTTTTAATATGGCCCGCCACGTAAACATTTGCCCACCCCTGCCCTACGGGAAAATTTGCGGGTAGATAATGCACAAGTATATTTTAATTGGTTAGTTCTACAAATGTTATTTGATGATTTATTCGATATGACTAATATCTTACGAGATATGAAGGAAGGTACTTTTTTGTTTCTTGTAAAGTCGTACCCCTGTTTGGGTTATGGAGACCATTGATGCAATTTCCTTATTGTTTTTGGCAATAAGACCTAAAGAGCGAATTTCTTGAGAATTCCCTCGGTAGAAGCCGAGAACGAACATGCATTTTGTAAGCGAAAGAAAGTGGACTTTCTATGACGAAGAGAGCAACGTAAACGTAAATATTACAACTACTCGATTTAATTGAGGTATGTTTTAAATAATTTTAGATTGTTTAATCGATTCAAGCTGATTAGGAAATAAATCTGTAAATAAAAATTTAATATTTCCCAGGCATAATTTCTGATATATAGTTTTGCAGTATTTAATGATACTAAAATTACATAAATACGTTTATTAATGCACCAATTTAGGGGAGGGAAGAAATTTTTAGTAGACAGACTATCGACTCGTGGTGTTTCGATATTTTATGATGTGCGTTCTTTCTAACTAAATCGCTCAGTTACAAATAATCCGCCGCACGAAACGTGCCTATTTGCGAGGCCGTGTACACTTTCATAACTGCTCTTTAGGCTATAGTCCATTCCAGCATTTCGTGCGGGTTAGGCGTGTCTACAGTTAGACCCGTGGAGTGAGGGGAAGAAAATACGAGCCAATAAGATGTCGTAAATTTCCCTCTCCGCTCAAAATTTCTTGACGAGCGCTGTTGACACGATTTCTCACACTTTCCAATCGTATTTCGGCGACGGCGGAAAGCATGAACGTGCTTCATCTAGATCAGGGGTCGGCAACCGGTCGATCGCGATCAACCGGTCGATCTCGAAGCATACGTGGTCGATCGCGCAGGACTTAACAAAAATCGAGAAATTAAAAAAATACGTCTATCATTGTGAACAAAAAGTTTTAAATGTTCACGCCGACAAAAACAATAACATAAGATTTTAGCTCATCACTTTGTAATGTATCACATGAAAATATTGTAATAATAATCGTACTGTAAAAAAACGCCATCGGAAAAGTGGTCGATCTTGAGGTCTCAATTTTTTTTCAAGTAGCTCATATGATGTTAAAGATTGCCGACAGCTGATCTAGATCTATTAGAGCATAGAACTTCACTCGTTAGCAGCTACCGATGAACTGAGCGAAATTGGAAACTTGGCAACATAGCGTCGTAGCCAAAGCGAAATAACCCGAACGCGGGCTGAATACTTCGAGTCTCAGCCGCACGAGCAGTGCCAACAGATTGTAGTTTCCAAAGGAAATATAGCCGTACTAGCTGAAATTACCCGTCGTTGCTCGGATTTTTAAATCAAAACAAAAAATATTGAGGAAGATTTGAGAATAAAACCAAGTAATTAAACCAGGTTAATTTTTATTGTAGTTTTTAATGGTATGCAATATTTCTTGTCTTCCCATCTTTTGCCCGAATAAATAAATTTCTCTTGCGTCCTTTATCGATAAATTTTGCGACTGTCTTTTATAAAATAATCATAATAAACAATCAATGGAATCACTTTCAAAATATAGTGATTTCACTCTAATTAAGTTCCAGTGAAAGAAATTGCATGATATTATGTGGTCATGAATCTCGAAAACATTAAAACCTAGCTCTAGGGATGCAACCGGTGGAAACACATTTGAAGATATATTAAAATTTAACTTACCCATACATTATCCCATGCAAAGGCTGAGTTTGTGGGTCTAATTTTTCACGTGAATATTTTAAAATCAAACCTACGAAACAAAATGAGTTCCCGGACTTAGAAACCGAATTTGGAGATAAAAAGCGTTGGTATGACATGGAAAGTGTTATTATAATTTAATAAGTAAAATTGGCTTAATTGATGCATACAAATGTTCAGTTCAAAGGAAAGCAAACTGTACATAAATGTAGTTGTTCAAAGGAGGAAGAGTTAACGATTATAAATGTTTAAAGAATTGTTATAGAAGTTTTCTTGTTTTACCCTCTGAGACATCTTTCAATTTATTCATTTTCAATGTTAATGAAAAACAAATTTCGCTCTCTATTAAGTATTGAGAATATACAGAATACATAAAAAGTTTTTAGATAACGAAAGCACTTAAAATTTTACAATCAAATTGTCTTCCACTTACCTTTTGAAACAATTAGCCAGTTTTATAGTTTTTTGGTAATTGTCTTTTTTTGAATAACCTTAATGTTTCTTTCTTCCATACTGTAGTTTATATTAGATATATATCATTTCTTTTAGTTAATATTAGGTATTGTTTATAACGGTTATCAAGTAGATTGCTAATCCAACAATATGCTAATTCCCATGTCATTAAAATGGGAAAAAATTAAAAGAGAAAATATTTTAAAATAAAAAATATAGTTCAAATCGCTTTCAAAACCCTCCCAATTTGCTTAACATTTTATTGCGGTTATAATGGCACCTCCACCTTGCTTCTACGCTCTGTAGTTGTTGCTCTATAAATGCACAAACAAACAAACAAATTCTTCAAAATATTTATGGTAGAGATAGATTATTTTTATAATTGTATTTCAGATCAATCATGCCAGTACACATAAATTTTATCATTCTGTATTAGTTTTTTAAACTGATACTGTCAGCTTCAGTGGCTTTTTCATTACTGGTTCCGTTAACAATAACCTAACGATTTAAAACATCACCATCTATTGTGCCCACGTTCAGCTTGTAACCCCCTTTATTAATATGCTGCTGCTTCCTTACAGCGATTTGAGAAACTACTTCGCATCGCATCAGGCCCATACTGCCATCTCAGCAGGAGTTTTAGAAAGCTCTTGACCAAACGAAAAGTACGGTTATTCCGTGTTACGGTGCTACTTACGAAACGGAAACCAGTATCGAAGGATAGCTTACGAAGAGAATCGCGTGAATCGTTGGCTTTGAAACTGCTTGTGGTCTATTGCAATGATTTTGTGCTATGTTAAGCCTCGTTTAAGACTCCATCATTTGGCTAAGTTATAAAAAAGGAGCGTCATTACATCTGGCCCCAAGGGAGAGGATGTAGGAGTATGCAGTTGCTTGGGCATCCTTCGTTAGCGATACGCTGAAGAGGTTTTTATGTGCGCGCGTGGGACGTTAATAAGTGGAAGAGACGGTAACCTGCCGGAAAATAGCTCGGAGTGCTTGTTGCTACGATGAATCTGTACAGGCGAGGGATGATCTTCGCCACATTCTTGGGAAGTTGTCTTACGTTGGCACTCTCCGGGGCTGCCATGGGAACAAGGTACTGGGTCGAGGCCCATGCACGTCGCACATCAAACCCAAATGAATCAGACGGAAGAATCCATTTCGGCCTTTTTCGCGGTTCGAAGTATTTGAACGTCGCGTACGGATGGAGGAGATACGAAATTGATGGTGAGTCTCTCATCTCCGAAACCCAATCGGTCGTCGATGTCACCGGCGTCCCGCTATCGACAAATTTCATCGACTTTCCGCTCGCAGTTTGGCTGATATTAGCATTTATTTCCGCAGTTTGAAACTAGATGTTCGCCAAAATTTTAAATCGTAAAAACGACAAAATAAACTGACAGATTCTAACATATGATCAATTTCTTCTGTAAAAGATTAATTTTCCCCCACTTAAAAATATTTATGGCTTTTATTTAAAAAAATGTTTGAACTCGGATAAATTTACTGACAATGGCGAGAATGAAAAGTTTACGTGAGATTGCTCGCTGGCCGTGGCCTCAATAGGTAGGTCCTCCGAGATTTAAGGCCTGAATCAATTATTTTGTAGAAACTTGGAGAAAAATACTTTCTATAGTTGCCCACGGCGTTAAAATAAATTACACTGGCAAATCATTTAGCCAAAGAAAACTGCTTTAAGAGTTGACTAAAATCATTTATTTGATACAATTCGCTTGAGTTGACTAATTGGATAGTGAAGTAAACTACCACCGATTCCGGGAATATATTCACAATTTCACCTTGATCAGTGAAAATTGCACTACTTAGAAGTAATTTGTATCTTCACGATACAACAGATCTTGGCGATAGGTAGCGGCGACTATTCCTCTTCACTGCAATTATTTGTCAATTTATGCAAATTTTTATGAAGGCATCGCCAGTGGAAAACGACAAATTTGACATGGTAAACAACAAAAAACGTTGTTCAATCGCATTTGAGCAGGTATTTGTGTTTTTTTACATTATTTACAACTTGATCGCAATTTAAATTCGATATGACGAATGTGATTTGAATTGAGTTGGAATTTTCGCAGAAAGTCGATTCCGTGAATAATCAGATTAAGGATAATAGTAGCGCTACATTACTCCGTATTTGTTCATATAAAATGCATGCATCGTTGTTAAATACGATAAAGAATTATGGTGGTCATCTCATGGTTGAAATTAACTAAAAAAACAACTTTTCTTCAATGCCCATAAAAAGGTTGGAAAAACCAATTTTGGATGCGAAGCAGCCATCGTCGATGGTGATTCACCGACAGTAGATATTAATTATCATATAGGAGGAGAAACGCTGTTTTTCATTTTTTATCTTTTTTAAATTAGAGTTTTAGTTCCAATTTTCATAATGTCGAGTACTACCTAAAACATCGAATGTCTGAGTTTTAATAATTATCTTTTCCCATATTTGTCTCGATATATAATTAAGTGTACACGGACTGAAATTTATCCTGCTCAGTGGCGGTCAGAATTTTATTTGGGGGAGGGAGGAGGGATATTTCAACACATTATCCTAGCACTTGTTTCTTGATCTATCTGCAAGAACCTTCGTGTAATGATTGAAGGTAATGAATAATGTTACTGATTCTAATTTGGACGCCTTGGATCCACCTTATTTCCATCTTATGCTCGTTTACTCTATGGCCTTGTTAAGATTATCTCGAATTCGGGGGGAAGTGGGCAAGTGTACTGTTGCCACCCCACTGGTTGCGCCGTCGACCCAAACGCACATCCTGAAACGAAAATACATTCCCTGGTAAGAATTGACAAACATCCAGAATATAATCGAAGGCCTTAACAGTTTGTGTTATTCATCCGATAATTCGGCGCATCCATTAAAACGTCTGAGCTGTCTAATATCGAACATTTCGAGTGAAATTCTTCTCCATTTCTTCGTTTTTAGAAGTCTAACATAAGAGGAGTGCCTTGAAGAGGCCGACGACAGGCCTTTTCTCCTTCGCAGTCCCTCTCTTCTTCCACATCGACTTCCGCTTTAGAAGCCTTTAGACGCGTCTCCCAAAGGGATGATGACAGCCTTTCTCTTCGCAAGTCCGCTCTTTTTCCATATCAGCATTTCCCACCGACGCGTTTTCTTCCATTGTCTCTCTCTCTCTCTCTCTCCACTCGCCCCTCTTTGTCTGCCGAGATAGTACGTATTAGTTACCTTCCCATGGGCGCCGCCGCTGCCCCCTCCTGCAGTTCCCTCTCGCCCCGTGGCGCTTTCCACACGCACACCCAACCCCCCTTCCCCGCCCACTCCCACTTCTTTCCCCTCTTCAACCTTCAACAACGCCACCTGTCATTCCGCCCAGCCGACGGCACACTCTTTTAAAACCGGTGCGCTGAAGCGCGACCAGTTGAAGCAGCGTCTGGACTTCACTTTTCCGCCCCTCGATACAACTTCGAAACTCAAAACATGGTCCCCGTGAAAGGCCCCTTAGCGTCTCATGCGTGCAATATCTGCAGAAATGCATTTATCGGAAAGAAAAATCATAAACTGCCGAAGACGGTCAACTTCGTTGCTACGGTGTGCGCGCTACTCCTTCGTGCCCATTCCAAACAAAACAAGTGAATGTGACGATGTATGGATATTTCCGTGGTTTTTGATAACTCGGATTTGTCATGTCAGATGTACCGACGATACTGTCGTGATGATCACACGCGTACGTGTTCTTTTTATTTTTACTTGTTCACAATATGGACAAGGCATCGTGGTTGTGAAAATTCGTCTCCCCAGGATTCGATGAATATGGAAGCTTTAGTCTTTACTTGCTCGTGTTGGGCACCGATTTGGGAAACTGCTGTAGGTTTATTTGATAATTTATACATATTGTAGCTAGTAGAGCAAGATTTCTCAGAATGTACGTCTCGCATAAATGAGGATGTTTGTATTTAGGCCCTTGTATGCAGGGCAGGCGCGCCAAGGGGTACTTGCGCCTGGGCGCAAGATATTTTTGACGCCCCCTCCCCTTGGAGAACACCTCCCCCCACACCTACACAATTTAAATAAAGTAGTATTCCTGTACGTAATTTTTATTATATAAAATTTAACATACAAAAATAATTATTAAAAGTAATAAACATATGAATATAACGTCAATTAATATTATTATTACTCAACTCATGAAAGGAACTAGATTTTCGTGATTGTGGGTTGCAAATTATTTTACAATTTCATGGACGTCAGTATTTTCACAAATTTCATTTTCAATCGATATAATTGTTAAATTAGATAATCGATCTTGCCGCATGACTGAGCTCAAGTGGTTTTTCATAATTTTTTATTCAGAGAACGATCGTTCTCCAAGCGCCATTGTAACCGGAAGTTAGTGGTATTCGGATAGAAATTGCTATATTTGGAAAAGTATTTAGCAAGTTATTCTGAAAAATGTATTGCAATACATCATATAGAGGTTATATTTTTTAAAAGTAGGGCTGAATTATATTTAATTCGTCGTATAAATCTAAATCTTTTATATCGAATTCTTTAATGCTATTGTGTGATAACTTTGCTTACAAATCCATGCAGCAGTTGAGGACATTTTTTGTCCATTTTTGAAAAATTAATATTTTATATAAAAGCCTGAAGGTGTCATTATGACTTTATAATAAATAAAATCTTTCATTGACAGAATTAATAGTTGTATCCAAAACGGCGAAAAAAGTGAATTTTAAAATGCAATGATGGATTTTGTTTGGTCTCATCTTGATGGTCATAGCTAAAATTTCTTTTTGTTTTTCAAGGTCGAATAGTGGCAATAGAAGGAAATTTATCTTCTGCTTCTGTGGTATGTGCTATTTCTTTGGCGTCTACTAAAGTAGACAAATCCTTAGAACGAAATTTCACTATATATCCATGTAATTTTTTAATTCGTCAATGCTGTTTTGAATGCATATTAATATCGCATTTCTGTAAAATTTTGCGTACTACGTTTACTTGTGACAAAATAGTAAACCAAATTACAATAGAACAAATAAATTTAAAACAAGTTAATTTTTTTGCTAATGATTGTGCCTGATGATTGGTATTGGAATCTCGATTCGGATCTGATGACAACTCATATAATGCGTCATAAATATCCCCTAAAAAGTAACGGAGAGGTTTAATTGTTTCGATGCGGCTTTCCCATCGCGTATCAGATAGGGGCTTTAATGTAAGATGTTATATGTTTTCGTAAAATTTGCCAGCGTTGTGATGAAGAAGAAAAAAACACGTATAGTTCCTGAACTATCCCAAGGAAATCCATGGTTGCGTACGATAATTTTGCAGGATCGTTATTACTACTATAAGCTGGGAGCTGCACAGAGAACGTAAAATGCTCGTGGATTTTCATCTTTTCTTTGCAACCCATTATGCTTGCCTTTCATATTAGCAGCAATACCGTATCCCTGCCCGTGCATGTCGTGTAGGTTAATGCTGTTTTCTTCTAAAAAATTAATAAAAAATGCTCTCAGTCCTCCAGCGGTGAAGTCTGTAAATGGGCAAAGATCGAGAAAATGCTCACATATTTCCACATTGTTTGCCTTGGTATTTAAAAATACAAAACGAAATATGATGCTTATTTTTTACTGGTGACACGAATCAGGACTGCAGTTCAATATGTTGAATAGTATTTAGAAATACGAAGCATTTCTGTGATCGCATCTTTTATTTTATTGGCAACAATAGCAACAATTTCATTTTGGATATTTTCTCCAAGGTAATGCGGTATATTTGTTTCGCAAGTTTGGTTACGATGTATATATATGTTTTGTAATAATAGTTATGGGCAGTGGCGGATTAAGACACTTTGAGGCCCTAGGCGCAACGTATTTTGGAGGCCCATAACTATTTTACCTTCTATATATAAGGGTATTATTTTAATTTCAATACAGTTAAAACTTTGTTATTAAACAAAACATACAACATACAGCAAAAAAATCTTTATTAAATAAAACATCATAAAACTATAAATATACAAACGAACTATAAAGTAAAGCGACAAAGTATAGGTGGCAGTATCCAGTAAAGTAAATAAACTAATTAAACTAATTGATAATAGCTTGACAGCCGCAACGATTCTTTTTAAAACATGTCGCCAATAATTAGTTTCATGTCCGTCACTATTTGATTAGCCAGCTCTGTTTCACTACGACCAACAACTGAAGTTCTCCTTCGAAAAACACACATCGATGTAATATGGCATTAGAACGTTCATGTTCCTTTAACACAATATTTATATTTTTCCAATCGTTGCAACTAGTAGTAAGTTTTGTTGCCGATGTACAAAATAATTTGCAAATTTAGCAATCGGCACATTTACTCATTTAAGAAAATATGAGCCATTCCTTTTTTCTTTCTCGCCATTTGCTTTTTGGCAGCAAAAATTTGACTCGTGCAAATTCTTGTAGTAAACGCTGTTCCTCTAGGTATATTCACTTTTCAGTTCAGTAATGTCTCCTATATTACTAGGCGGTTTATTAAATAATAGTTAATGTCATTATTACTTAACGGTATTGGCCATAATGCAATATCATATGGATAATTTATTAAACATCCACTTGCTTCATTCTCAATAATATCAATATCTTCAACTTCTAGATTTTGGTCTTTAATTCCAGTTTCTTCTATATTTTCTATCAATTTTACTTCACTGTCCTTTGTACCTTCTTGTTCTTTGATTTTGACTTCTGTTTCATTAGATGTACCTATTTTTGCTCCTGAGCTGGATGGTTTAAAAAATGCAGCCATTTCATTTCTCTATTTTTCTGCCAATTCTCCTCTTTCATTCTGTAGTTTTCGCTTCTTTGCTCCTTAATCGAATGACCGCTTCATTTTCTATGGGGATAACAATAAGATAGATATTTGTTAAAATTCTTTAAAAAATGTGTTTTGGAAAAACAAATCGTTCGAATTATACAAATATATAATATACGTAGGTACTTACAATTGTTATATTTTAACAATTTGATAAATGGCGTACAGACAATTTTAAATTATAGTATAGTCTGGAAGACCCCAAGTGCATTTTTGTTGAAAAATCAACTATTTCAATGACAAACATGTATCGAAACAACGTTTTTACAAAAGCAATAGTTAAATCTGCTCATAAAAATCTAAACAAAAAAAATTTACTGTGTTCTAGACAAATACATTTTTTGCATCGGGTGTAAACATTTTTCGTTTTACGGCCTCGTTGTCGGGGACAGCTCTTCCGAAGCACTGAAGTCTCTCCCAAGTCTTATTCTGGACCTTTTCCCCGAAATTTGATGATAAGCATCTACAAATCACGAGGTAAAAAATTTATATCCCGACGAGCAATGTGTTCTTTGATAATAGGCTTTCCCAAATCGGTGAAGGACTGTCGTCTGGTTATTTTCGTTGAATTTTTTTCAAAATAGTACCTGAAAATTTGACTTCACTTCTGCAATGCCTAACATGACATAAAATAAAGCCATAGGCCACCTACATGTTCGTCTTGGTGTAGTATGTGACACACAATTTATCAAGGGTATCAACTCCGCCTTTGGTGTCATTATAATCCGTAATCACTTCAGGCTTTTGATTTTCGTGGATTTGCTGATCATTGTGCCTACTGGAAAGCACAGTCACAACTTTGTTCTTATTCGGAATCTATTTAGTACAATTTTGGATAAAAACCAGCAAAACACAAAACAGTTGCTAACATTTAAATGCTGGCGGGGTCTATCAAACCCCAAATTCACTCTCACGCTGTTGTAGTGCACTCCACAAAGCTATAAATAACACTGACTGGTGGAACGTAAGTTGATTTGAGAATACATAGTCACGGCGGCATCTGACAATAATTACGGGAGATATAAACAAAAGTTTAAGTGCTGGGGTCCAGGAGACCCCACCAGCATAATTAAAGGTTAAAAAAAACTCCTCAGCCATCGGCGCCCCTAAACTTGGGGCGCCATGTTGCGGTGCACCCGCTGCACCCCGGGTTGGCGCGGCCCTGCTTGTATGTCGCAATAATAAACTTCGCACATTAAAATGCCGTTACATTTCGTGTTGCAGCGTGAGTGTCACTGTTTGGGTCGCTCGTTCTGCCTCGTCACTGATTATCTGTCTTAAAAGTGGCTAGCCCACCAATTCCTGGTATTTGAAATATATTTCTGTGCTAGGAAAGGGAATTTGTCTCGTGAGGCTTAAATTATGAGGCAATTTACCTGGCTTCATATAGGTACCTAGTAATCCGTCTCTCATCTATTTTTACAATCGAAAGCAAATTAGGCTAACAGTTTGTGTTGCTTGTAAACAAATGCTTAAGAACATCCGACCCACCGCCATGTAATTACATATTAATGAGGCTGGTCATATTAAAGAAGTTGGACACTGCTTGGATAAGTTGCTCGGCCATCGCGCTACCATATTCGGACGCGGCGCAGTACGTGAGCGTACTTCGTAGTTAGTTGGCGCAGTCGACGAATGCCTTCATGCTCGAAAATTGTAATGGATTTTCGAGGGCAGTTTGACTGCTGAAATGTTTAAACAAAAACCATTTCGATTAGATGATCTGGATCATTTGTGTAACAATGAAACTATTGAATAAACTAGATTTCATCAGTAAAACAGCCGTCCCCTGTGCTCAATTCATGGATTCATCGCAGCGCTAGAGACCCTTGCCATCCACGATGGTTACAAAAACAAAGTGGTTGACAAAATCGCGGGCACCAGAACGAAGGGCATTTAAGAAAAGAAGGGTTCGGATCCTAGCTCATACGAATAAATATATTACCGAAGTATTAATATGAATATATTATAAATTAACACAATAATAGTCCATAAATCATGTTATCCGATAAAATATTTCGATCGACAATCAAAATACGCTCACGGGATCATTCTTAACCAGTAACCACAGGCATCAGAAATTGACGCGCCAACACGGGCATGCGGTCTCTCAGACCCCGCGCCAAACATAAATAATTATGTGAGAAGAGACAACATTGCATATAGTTTTCTTATGTTTATATTTGAAATAGGGTCTTGGCGAACAAACACAAAAATATGAAGTCTTAATATGCAATATCTTCCTAGTAAATATGAAAATGAAAAATTTTAACACAAAAAAGTAAGGCTCTAATTTTTAAAATTTCATACAGAAACTTTAGTATTTGCTTTAGTCTTTTGCAGAGGGTTTGCTAAAACACATGAATATAAAAGAATTAAAAAAAGAAAAACTTAATAAAATATGAGGACCCTAAACTTCGTCACTTCAGCGCATGCTCCTCAAGCGGGTGCTGAACATTTCAAACATATTGAGCTGCTACAAATAAAACATTGGAAGGCAGTTTTTGTTTTGTTTTCCGGACGTGCGGCAGTCAAGGACGGTTTAACTGCGACATATCTTCAGAAATTTCCGAAACCTTGAAAAAGGACTGTTCCGAAAAAATTGCGCGAACACAGGCATGCGGTCTCTCAGACCGGCAACGAAACTAAACACGCTCTAGTACGCGCAGGTCCGATGCTAGAAGGCAACTGCCATACAGTAAACAAAGCCAACTTATACAAAGGTAAACAAAATCTCAAAGGCGGAGATGATTCACGAACCCTAAATGAGACGATTGATATTTTCGTGCGGTCTGAGAGACCGGGTTACGGGTGCAAGCGCAGTAGGCCTTAAAAAAAATAAGAAAAAAATGCGTACTTGAAGGGCTTAGCCGGCTTTACTCCTTCTTTCTGCTTGTTTGGCTTCTCTAGGACTCCTTTGTAATTAATATCATCTTATCTAAACTTATTTGTGAGCTTATTCGATATTTTATCCTACAAACTTTTCTTCTGGGTAGAAAGTAAGTAGTTTTTTCGAGCTTACCAATGAGTTTAACTATTTTAATAACATTAGTATCTGAGTATCATAATGTGCGTCTTATGTTTTAATAACATGAGAAAGTATTTACCTACTTAATTTCGGCATTTTAAGTCAAGAGTGACGTTGCATAATCGGAATTTTTCAGAACTTGGCAAAATATCCCTAACTTATAATAATTTATTTTGATTACGTAGTTATCCACTGTGAAATTACGGAATCGTTTCTATTATGTATATCGGAAAAGCAAAGAAAGAACTATAAAGGTTCAACAAACCTGCACAGTTGACGTGACTGACTGGCTGCTTACTTCAACCATAATCTTACCGTGGATCGTGGGGGACTACGATAGTAGTAAGGCAATTTCCCATTCTCCTTTGGAACAACGATCGGTGGATAACCACTTTAAGATGTCACCGGAATAAATAGTCAATTTCTCCCGCTCCTCGGCCAGTTTTTTCTCTCTCTTTTACCATTCCTACACCTATAATCTATTGAAAGTTGTAGCAAAACCTAAATAGTAGCAAGACCTAAATAGTCTAAAACACGTAAAAATTCTTTCTGTACATGGAATATTTGCAGGCGACGTCTGTCAAGTATGACGGGCGTGCGTGGATAAGTATTAAACTTAAGGAACTTCCCATTCTTCCTCCTTTTCTCCCTTCTTCTCTCCCATCCTCCCTCCGTCCCACCCAACCTCCCTCCCTCTCCTTTCTCTTTTCTTCTCTCCCATCCTCCCTCCGCCCCACCCAACCTCCCATCCTCCCTCCCTCCCATCCTCCCTCTCTCCCTCCCATCCTCCGTCCCTCTCCTTTCTCTCTGCTTCTCTGGAAAAAGACTAATTCTATACCACCCTTATTTTCTGTATACCTTTAACACTAGAATGCCCGAGGGAGTCATTTGGACTCCTCTAGGAACGAAAACTATTGCCATTTCTGATTTTGCGCGCTTTAGGAAAAAATCCATTTGTGACTTTTAATGAATTTAAGTGTTTTATACTATAGCCAAAAATTTCTGCCACGCAATCATTATTTTTGTAGATATTTTGCGATTTACCTTGAATGCCCGGGGGAGTCATTTTGACTCCCAAGACATCAAACGCAACAGACGACATGCTAATCTCATACGGTATCATGTTTCCAGTAGCGACTTTGTGATACAAATTACTGTTAACCTTCTTACTACCCTTTCCACTAACACATTGCTGCAAGTCATTGTATTCCTCTCCGAGTCTTGGGTATTCCCAGGCCCGGACATGGAGACCCAGGGCCCCTAGGCAGTTAACAGAGTCGGGGCCCCCTTTTTGGTAATTTAGCAAAAAACAAACTTTACTTTTATTTTTTATTTATTTAACGTACTTTGACTTTAGAAAATAGACAAGCAGACTTAGAAATGAAATAGACAAGTACCAACTATAATTTTTTACACATTATAATTTTTACATTTACATATAATTACAAGATTACATTGCCACGCGACGAACTTTCTTTTCTGCAAAGGAACAGATGACCTCACTATTGTCCACAGACTGCGTTATTTTTGACTCTATGTACAGCACAGAGAGTGAATTAAGCCTTCTCTTCTGTGGTAGATCTTAAATAATTCTTTACTCTCTTTAGCGCTGAAAACGACCGTTCTGCCGAACAGTTTGACCCTGGTGTACACAACAGCATCCGGAGCGCTATTCTCACGTTTGGATAAATGTCCAAAAAGGCTTTTTCCAGGATGTACTTGTATAGCTCCAGTGACGATAACCCTTTTCCCCCTGTAGCCTCAGCGGACAACAAATGAGCTCGCAGGTGCTGACACTCGTTTTCCAAAGTACCGTCCAAATCCCCCGGATAGAAGACTTCCAGGTCCCGTGCTCCGTCACGGACGTCTTGAGATTCCAAACTATGTAGCTTCGTGAGAAAGTCAAACTTTTTACTTAACTTCTCGTAAGCAGAGCCACGTCTCTGTAGTTCTGCAATCAACCTGTCGATAATGACGTTGAAGACGGTAACTCTGAATCTGTCCCTGCCGGAGAGTTCGACCTCGTTTTCCTTTACTTCGTCAAACTGGACCATTCGATTACGCTTCCTCTTCATATCGTAGTTCTGTTCACCGCTTGTTTCCACAGCTTTCGACTCATAATGATCAAAGGTACCGACTTTCCTTATATCTTCTAGGTATGTTACCAAGGACCGATAAAGTTCAGCGATCGTACCCAGTTCGATGTTCACAGATTGCAGAGATTTGCTCACTTTGTTAAATCTTTCCAGGATATCATTCCACAGCAGGATCAGGAAGCACATTTCCAGGGAGTCAATTGAATTAAAAAGACCTGAAGCCTCAGAACGCGTAGATAGTTTTTCACTTGTGTCACTGGCGATTATCTGAAGAGCTGCCATGATCTCATTCCAGGAGCAACAGAGACTTCCGCAGGCGTCACCCCGAGCAGACCATCTTGCCTGAGAAAGGCTCTTCACAACTGTTGAATTTGGCTTCAGTTGAGATAACAAAACTTCCCATCTGTGTGTCGAGACCGAGAAAAAATTGTACAATTCCTGTAAAATACCGAAGAAAGGTATAGCAGCCTCACAACACTCAGCAGCACATGATCCGACAAGATTCAGTGAATGAGCCGAACAGGGGACGAAAACTACCAGAGGATTCACTTGTTTTATTCTCGCCTGAAGACCGGAATATACACCCGACATGTTGCTTGCGTTGTCATAAGACTGTCCGCGACAGTTGGCGATATCCAAGTCGTGATTTTTCAAGGTCTCGAGAACGACGTTAGCCAGGTCTTTTGCTATATGGTCACAATTTGGTATGAATCTTATAAATCGTTCGACAGGACATCCCTCTGCAGACACATATCATACTATGAATGAAATTTGATCCACGTGGGAGATGTCAGGAGTCGACAGAGATGGAAAAATACTTGGCATGCTTTATCTCAGTCACGATCGTGCTTATGACCTTTTCTGCCATGATGTTGATAATTTCTTCGCATATTCTAGACGAGAGGTATGATGTTGTGCCGCATCCTTTGTTTCCGTGGCGTTTTATGTGCGTGTCCAGAATAGGATCGAACTCAGCCAAAAGTTCTAGGGTCATGACATAGTTCCCACTGTTTCTCGATCCAAATCTCTTTTTCCTTCTGCAATTTCTCCTTATTCCTTTCTCTTTTCTGGAACCCGCTCAGTTTTTTGTTGACGTCGTATCGTAACCTTAACTAACCTCAGCAAATTCGCGTGGACGATAAAACCTTTAAGCCGCAAAATTGAAATTGATACAACTTTCTAACACACACTTTCAACGCGAACTGACAAGTAGTGACAAGTTATAGAATGAAGTCAGGTGCGATACAAAACAAACGAAGAACACAAACACAGTGTTGCCACTTGGCTTGTCAAAAAATTAACTATGGTCGATTATTTTCTATTTCGTTCGGAAAAATTGACATTATTTTCCGTGTCCTGTGTCCTCAATGTGTACCATTTCGGCCCCTGGTCGGGCCCCCCGCCGAGGTTGGGGCCCTAGGCACCTGCCTAGTTTGCCTAGGCAGAAGTTCGCCGCTGGGTATTCCCCCCAGACTTCAGTCTCTCTGAAATGTAACCACAGATAATTATTTTACTTCCCTTGCGCTGGCAAGAAAATTGAAGGAGGAGAGCACAAGCATGCTTGGCACAGTTAACAAAAATAGAAGGAAGATTCCTGCCAATATCAAGTCCATGAAAGAACAGCTTTACTCAACAAAGATTTATAAACATCAGTAGGTTACAATTACTACCTATCAGGGAAAGGCGAAGAAGAATGTAGTCATATTGAGCACGTATCATCCAACTGTTGAAATCGCTGAAAATGCAAAGAAAACTCCTGAAACAGTGCAATTTTATTATCAGACAAAGTATGATGTTGACGTAGTGAAAATATTCAATTGAAACAGGCACAAAGCGATGGCCTGTGCATGCCATCCAGAATAATCTTGATCTTGCTAGGATAAATGCGTGGGTAATACAAGTAACAGGAGGGCAGATTTCTAGTGGAGAATTCCTGCAAAAACTGGTTGCAGAGCTGGCAGCTGAGAATTCTGAAAAAAGAGGCGAACCAGCAACACAAGCTGTAAAGCCTGATGAACATAACGTGACAATGCAAAAGTCACAACATATTGACAAGTCAGGAAAAAATGCAAAAAATCGTGTAATTGGGAAATGTCAGCAATGTAAATAATGTCTGTGCGGAACATGCACATCAAAGGTCTCCTATGTTTGTGTTGATTGTGCCGAGGCTTAGTATGTGGCGGAATGTTTCTTTGCAATATCTTAGCATTTTTAAATGACTTCCAGTAATATTTCTTTTTGATAGGACTGTACCTATGTCTGCCTCTGGCTATGTTTTTAAGTGTCGCAAATGCATGATACTCACATATTTTACTTACATTATCAAACATTTTGTGTTTTTCATAAGATTTTTAAGTTTTTGACAATGAACAAAATTTCACTGCAAGCCTTCTTCTTGATTGTACCTTCAATAATGGTAATGCATGAATGATACAAACACAAATGCATAAACGTTACACTTCAAATGCAAAAAGCTGATAAAAATCGCCTAAAATAGCATAATTATACAAAGGAGTCAATATGACTCCATCGGGCACCTTAGGGGGTACAACAGGTTCGGGCATTATAGTGTTAATTCTATATCCTTTCCTTCCTATCTCCCTCCCCACATCCCCTTCTTTCTTACTCTACATCTATATAGTCGTTTAGATAAGCAAAAGAATCTAAACTAAATCTCAGTCCCATTAGAATTACGTAATTTTGAGAAAAATCCTACGATAATTTAAGGCAATCTATGCACTCGTATATATTACACGTATGCGGGTCGAGCCAGTTTAACAATTAAGTTTAACAATGAGGTGGTCGGCAAGGCAACATCCCGTTTAAAAGCCGATATTTTCCCAAATTTGTGATTTAAATGTTTAATATGAGAGATTTCGAACGGTAGGCGGTAAAAAATGAATGGAATAAGAAACTTCATTAATATTCCTAAAACATAATTTAAATTCGAAGATCGTACGTCAATTCTGTCTAATTTGAACTTCCTAAAGCATAAAACCTGCACTTGAAAAAGTCGCTTTTTACGAGTTATCTTATGGGAAATGGAAATGGCCCCCCCTGGAGTCGCACCCGGGTCTTTTTTCGTTTTTTTTTAATTTAATTTTTATAACTGAATCAAACATTCCTACGAAATTTCAACCTTCCACCTTATCGGGAAGTTGGTTAAAACGTGCCATTGATAATGCCAGCGTTACGTTGACAAATCACCGAAACTACATGTATGCAGTGGCGAGCTATGAATATTTTAACAATGGGCTTGCATTTTTTTCGACCTCCCCCTCCTTTTTTAGGCGCGTTTCGCTTTCAGCATAAGCGCCTATTAGCGTCGGTTTGTCCGTCCGTCCGTCCGCATGTTCGTTCTCGGCTTCTACCGAACGGATTTTTATGAAATTTGATGTTAAGGACTGACAGTAAAAGACAATAAATAAATCACGCAAGCCAATCTTTACTGTTGACAAAAATGAACTTTCCGTTATATCTCGTAAATGTTTGGCCAAATTAAAATAGGAGAAATGAAATACTCTACGTTACTAGTTCTACACGCTTATTTAAAAACTATTTTAATTTGACCAAACATTTACGAGGTATAACGGTAAGTTCATTTTTTGTTACCAGTAAAGTGATTTATTTTTGCGATTTTCTTATTGTCTTTAACTGTCAGTCCTTAATATCAAATTTCATAAACATCCGTTCGGTAGAAGCCGAGAAAAAACATGCAGACAGACGGACGGACGGACAAACCGGCGCTAATAGACGCTTATGCTGAAAGCGAAACGCGCCTAACAAGATGGAAAAGTATACTTCATAAATGGAATACACAAAGAGATTTCAAAGGCTTTCTTAATGGGAAATGCGTATGAAAAGATATCGAAAGATTGGGCGATTCTCGAATCTTTATCGCCGAAACTATAAGTCGTAACTATCAGATCTCGGGGACTATCTTGTAGTAAATGTTGTTCTCTAGCCAAATAGATTTTTAAATCTATACCTCACAGATCATACAAGAGAATGGGGGAGAAATATATGGATTTTTAATTGTTGTTTGCTGAGAGGACCGTCTTCGCGATCGATGTAAATAAAATATGCGATATCATTAATAAAGTCAGGCTCAACCTTGTGGAATTTGCTCATTATGAGATGTAATAAAACACCTTTGACACTTCCACACAATTTAATAGATGTAAACAAAATATGCGATATATTGAAAAAAGAACTTTGTTATTTCCACAAATTTTTTAATTTAAAAAGGACCGGTTTCACTACGATCGTAGCATCATCAGGATGATGATGCCACGATCGTAGTGAAACCGGCCGTCTTTAAATTAAAAAATTTGTGGAAATAACAAAGTTCTTTTTTCAATATGAGTAAATTCCACAGAGTTGAGCCTGACCTCATTACTGAAAATATGCGATGTTGTGCGCGGGATTTTCTAGAATTTCTATCTCCGAAACTATAACTCGTAAGTATGTGGTCTCGTGGACTTTCTTGTAGCAAATGCTCTATCCGAATACAGTTTTTAATCTACACCTTACAGATCATATAAGACCTAGGGAAAGAAAAGTTTGGTTTTTCATCGTTGCTTGACGGATGCCATTTAACGAGATACGAGTATAAGTTTATTCAAGTAATTCTGTAAAGTGGAAGTTCGAATTGGCGGATTCAGTTAAAAATCACAATTGTTCGATGAATTTTAATAACGATCGCTTAATTTAATTAAAATCCGTCCAGCGGTTTAGGAGATGAAAGTTACGACGGACGGACGGACCAGACGTGCCCATAAGGCGTTCCGCTATTGCCGGTTTGCTGGTAAAGAACGCATAATAAACGATTACTTTAACAATGGACTTGCAATTTTGAAAAATTTTTAACAATGAACTCTTGCGAGCCCACTACGGCTCACCACTGCGTGTATACTATACTAGTAGTTGGTGCTTGCATTCTGCAAGCATATCATCTCAACTTGAAAAAGCATTCATTTCTCAGACAGATAATTCAACATTACAAATATTTTTTTCAATTTTAAAAATTTCACCTCCGCAGCGATTTTCGTTCTTCCCTTATGTAAAAATAAGAGATTAACAATCTCCAAACTTTGCAATTTTAAGAATTTTATACTTTCTCCATTATGGGGTACTAATGCTACACATTTATGCCAAATTTTAAAGTTGTAGCACTTCTAGAAGTGAAAAAATATTTTTCTAATTGTTTAAATTTTAAACATTTTTAACGGCCGCCGCAATATATTTATGGAGAGATTAAAATGTTTATTTGTGCAAATGCACTACTCTGTAAATAACTTGATAATTTCAGCTTCCTAACTCATCCAGTAATACAAAACCGTTATCTATTTGTTTAAATTTTAAGAATTTTTAACATCAAAACAAATCAAAATATCAAAATTTGTATAATCCTTATTTCGTTTTTTTACAAATGCTACCTCTAAAAAAAATTTCAGCTCCGTAGCACTTTCGGAAATACATAAACCTTGAAAATTTGTTTAAACGATTGCGAATTTTTAGCGGCCGCATTGTTGCACTTTTTCAAGATTTTCGTTTTTTCTAGTCGGTTTTGCACAAAATCACACCTAAGAAAAAAATTTCGAATCTCCAGCTCATCTGGAAGTCCCTAAACATTAGTATCCTCCTCCTCTGTAAGAAACGTCGATATATAATGATAATTCGCTCTCGGAGAGAGTATGAGTATGTAGTGCCACCATGAGTGGGAATCGGCCTTTTGGTTAAAAAACTTTCTCGGAGACATTTACGGGTGTTAGTCATGTGTGTGGGTTGACAACCGTATCTAGCGAAGCCGGAACTCGGAGTAAGAGAAAGTGAACGGGCAATATGGTCAAGAAGTTAAAACAGCTACTTTATGCGATTAGCTGAGCTTGGAATAATCTAGTAGCGTATCTTAAACATGTCCGTGTCCCATTTACAAGCGTTATGCAGCGGTTTAAGGCCGAATTTAGGACGAAATAGCTGATCGCTCGGGAAAGGAGAAGATAAAAATAAAGTCGATTTGAAGTAACCAGAGCCGTGAAATGAATTTGAGAGGCGACCACCTCAGAAGACACTTTTCTAAGAGTGGCATTATGCGAGGGCCGGTCAAATAGTAAATTTAGTACAAGGCGTATTTCTTTAATTAATCAATTGAAACTTCAATATGCGCAACACAAAATCATAGCGCGGCGCATGAATTATATTTCTAAATAGTCGCCGTGTTGATTGATCCACTAATCCTACCGTCAGGGCCACGCCCAGCGGTGGATCGCATTGTTCAAAAGAACACAGGCGGCCAAAAAGTTTCAATTTAAAAATGACAAAAATTTCTCCTGTAATCAAGCTCCAACAATGTACGCGACTCGAATGAACTTGTATTTATTTATAGGCGGCGGTCGAATGTCATGCTACATTGTAACTATTTTCAGTGTTACTTACAAGTTACAAGATAATTAACAAAAACAAATTTCTGTGCAGTACAAATGCATTGTATTAAAAGAACTCGCTACTGCCTAATTGGTAATTGTTCATACTCGGAAATCTAAACCAGCGGTTCTCAACCAAAAGTTCATCGCGGACCGGTGTATTATCTAATTAATCCACCAGGGGCCTGTAAAATAAACTTTAAACCGCCAATCCTTTGACAACGCTATATGTACTTTGACAACTGAAAGCACAAGCTTTTCATTAACCAGTGCTGCTCAATATAAAGTTTTTATGAGAAAAATGGAATATCGCGGACCGGCGGTTGAGAAACGCTGAGTTAAACTAGGCCTCGTATGTGTGATTTCGTAGATGCAAATACAACTATTTCAATCGGCGGATGCATTCGATTCAAGCAGTGAATATTTTTAACACCCTCGCGTATTTATTCATCTTTAGGAGTGGACACCAAAAATTGTTGAAATTATAAAATATTGTATAGTATTATACTTTCTATTTCATCTATTAAAATTATTTATCTATATAAATAAAACTCTAATTTTGTCTGCCTGCCTGTGATTCTGTTTGTTCGGACATCACTTGAAAACGGCTGAACGGATCAGCACGAAATTTACATAGTGTTTACAGTATGGCCTTGGGGTTTACACTGAGCTATTAAAAATTTTGTCCGCCATCTTGAAACGAAATGGCGGTCATAAAACACCCTTTTCTCAGGAAAAACTCAACGGATTTTCATGGAACAAACTTTAAATAACTTCTAGCACTACATAAAAGTCAAATAGACATAGATCATTGTATAGGCCATCTTGAAACAAAATGGCGACCATAAAACATAATATATAAAAATGAATGTGCGTGTATACGTATGTCCCTTATACGTTTTTACACCGTTGAAGCCATCGAATTCAAAAGTTTCATGGGCCATCCTATGGACAAAAGAAAGAACTTGGTCTAGGTTTGCAGACCGTGGGATCTCTTATACCCCATGGGGTATCCATGTGGATATTAAGCTAGACGTTAAATATATTAATGGTAAAACTTTACAATGCAATAGTTAAAATATTAAATGTTAATGTAAACGTCGATTGCGTAATTAAGGAATGGGGAACGAAAATTCAGGGCTTATGGTGCACTCGGAGAAATTTATATTATAATAAAACTGCTCGATTATGCCAAATATTCTTGGAAAAGCAGTATGCCTTGACTGTATGATGGATTCGCCATTGAGATACACCCACGAGCACAATCCTGACTAAAATTTTCAATGGTTTCTTTAGGTGGTAGTTACAATTCCGTGTGAACCTCTTCTCCGAATAACACATTTGAGAAATTTGGGGGCACCGACAGCGCGGGGCCCCGAGAAATAAAAATCATTTGCTACTTAAAAGAAAATTCTTCCCGAGCGAAGCCGGGTAACTCCAGCTAGTACCTAATAAAAAAGCAAAATAATATAATACAACACATACACAGTAATTCAGTTTTTATATATTTTCTTTTATCTATCGTCTTTAAATCTATCGTTGCTGAAAATTTGCTGAATTTAACGTATAAAAATGTTCAAAACCACGAATTTTCAATTTTGACGAATATCATTGTTAGGTATTGTTTGCAAGAATGAAAAAGTGTAGTTTCGGAACTTTAAACAGTATTCAACAAAGACTATTAGAAAATATTGACTGCAATCTAGAATTCTATGAAATATTTTTATTTATGAAATTTATAATTTCATATTATTTCAAATTTCAATAATTTAAAACTCGTATAGTGTTTTATTCTTTATAGACGCGTTTCGTTTCCAAGCAATTAGCTTCGTCCTATCCTTCCACATGTTCGTTCTCGGCTACTACAGAACGGATTTTCGTGAAATTTGGTATTAAGGACTAGTTAACTAAGAAAATGGTCTACACAACGTGCTCAGGGCTACCATTTTACTGAAACAAAAAACGAACTTTTCCCCACATCATACAAAATATGAGTCATATCGAAAATGTCTTAAATAATATTTGTAGAACTAGCCAGATAGAACATTTTTATCGTAGGAGTAGCCGTTATCAATAAAATCAAACAAGAAAGAAATTTTCGTAGCTACTGAAGTAAACAAGATTTCTATAATTACGAAAAGAAATTTAATTTCCTTGCGTTTGCATGCAGCATTTTTAAGCGTAAGGAAATGGATTATTTACAACGAATAAATTAGCATAAATATGTACGTTCATTTACCTTTCGTGCACACAGAGCGTTTTGTAAGTGAAAAGATGGACAATTTACAGCGAAAGAATGATCGTGAATGTAAAGATTACATTACAATTCCTTAACTCAAATAAGGTATGTTTTAAATAATTTTAGATTATTTGATTAATTACAACTGATTGAAAATAAATCGGTAAATCAAAAATATAATATTTCCCTAGCATAAGCTCTGATGTATCATTTAGCAGTATTTAGTCATTATGCTAAAAATACGTTTATTAAAGTGGCAACTTAAGGGAGGAAAGAAATCTTGAGTGGACCGAGAGACAGGTAGCAATTGTGTTTCGCTGTTTTATGGTGTGCGTTCGTTCAAATTATATTGTTTAGTTACAAATACTCCATTGCGCAAAACGTGCATCTTTGTGATCACTGCTGGCAAACGAAAAAAAAATGATTCGTTACGTTTTTCGTTACAGGCAAAAAAGCGATTTCGCTTTTCGTTACGTTTAACGTTATAACGAAATAATTCGGTAAAAAATAATGAAGTGTAGTTGTTACTCTTTTATTTTTGTTTGGAGATTACGTATCCACCTTAATTACGTGCTTCTCATTTAGAATACTAATATAGGCTCTTCTTAACCCTAGAATGCTAATCTCATTTTTAGGGCGGTTGTTACTAAACATACGTAAATATGACGTACACACCAGTATTATTTTTAAAACCACTTTTATTGAAATGTGTTTATTGATAATCAACTTTCTGATACATACTATATTTTTGATCAATCGAAACTCCAACAACTAGTTTTTAATGATAAATCTTATAGGAACATATGATTTCGTAAAGAATTACAAATGTTCAAATAACAACAAAAATTTGTAAAAATAAGAATTGAATGATCATAAAAATGTTAGTATTAACATAAAATCATGCAAAAAACTTCTATAAAATAGGAAAATCAAAGAGTAAGTGCCTATCAATGTTCATAAACTATGGCATTAAGTACAATTTTTTAATAAAAACGAATAAAATTTACAAGGTGAGGACACGGTAGTGGGATCACGGATTTTTATGAAACTTGGTAGGTGTATGGCTCTGGAGAGTTTTTCCGAAAATCGCATTTTTTTCCTTTCATTCCTCCTTTTGCAAGTCCTTTTTCGTATTTCGCGTTAAAATTTAACTGGGCAGTCACATTCATATTTTTATTTTGTTTCTGTTGTTAGGTCGTGGTCCGGATTTTTTCTCAAGTAATTCAACACAATTGTTTCAACCAAGTTTAAATTATTAAATCGCATATTCTTTAATAGTCTCGGCACACGCTAAATCCTATACCTATATTGATCCTTATGACATGGAAAGGATCCCTGAAATTATTTTTGCGAAGACTTCCTTATAAAAACACTAAAAAATCACATTAAAATTTCAAAGTCACAATTGATTACAGAGTACAAAAAATGTTTTGGAAAATGCGAAAAAGTAAAAACGAAAACTTGAACAACTAGGATAAAACTTCCTTGGATGTTCGCCGCAAATTGGCATGTGACACTTGGTGTAGTAGCTTGTAGTCACACGCATTTTTGAATAATGGCAGATGTGACAGTACTTTCTCTGTCCTTGTGGCCTGTTAGAAAGCCTGCCTAGAGATTTCATTTTTTTACCATTCAATTTAGTATTCTGTTTTGTTGAGTACAGTGGAAACCGCTTAACACGAAATGTGGGGGACCATCGCAAACATTTCGTCTTAACCGAATTTCGTGCTAAACGAATTTCATGATAACTAGACCGCGGATTTTTAGGTTCTAAAAATTAAGTTTTAGGCGACTAAAATAGGCTCTTTAAGTAGCTTAATTAGGCTTTATAAAACGTAAAATAGGCTCTAAAAACTACTTCCAAAAACTGTCCAGTAAAAAACATCAACATCATTTCTGTCAACTATCAACTTTAATTCACCTAAAAGGATTGAAACATGCACGCACGCAAAAATTACCAGTTAACGAAACATTATTGATTTGTGTTTTCAAAGAACATAAAAATATTTGACTACTATGCATTGAAACTTATTCTTATGGTTAATTTCCCATGTGTTACAGAGAAAATACTATCTACATTACATATAGTAATACTGACTGAAAACACTATTCAAGTATATATTTAAGTACTATGCAGAATGTTTGACAAACTGCTTCATTCGAAATCCCCACAATGAATTTGTCACCTCTTTGTGTTTATTCCACAAATTTCCCGTATTTGGCCTCACAGTAAATAACAAGCACCTTTTCTAAGTTTTCTACCACAAAACTATGGTATTTGTCAGTTAATATCATCTTGTAAGCAGAAAAAGAACGTTCGACATCAACAGATGTGACGGGGCAAACTTCAACTTAGGTACACGTTGAAATGGAATTTTGCACTCAACTTCACTGGATTTTCCTGCCAGAAATTCCTGCTCGCGTTTTAAAAGAATTAGCGGAAGAAATAGCACCTTTTCTTCGGATAATCTTCGAGAAATCCATTTCTCGCGCAGAGGTCCCTAGCGACTGGAGGTTAGCGCACGTTACCCCAATTCATAAGGGCGGAGACAAGGAGAACCCAGAAAATTACAGGCCGATTTCTTTAACTTCGATATCGTGTAAGATTCTCGAACATATACTCGTTAGCAACATAATGCGATTTCTTGATAGTAATTTATTGTTAGATGATTGTCAACACGGCTTCAGGAAAGGTAGGTCATGTGATACTCAGCTCGGTCTTTTTGTTAATTGTTTACTGAGAAGCGGAGAAAAGAATACGCAGGTCGATGCCATCTTCTTAGATTTTAGGAAAGCCTTTGATAAGGTACCTCACAGAAAGTTAATAACGAAATTAGAAACCTTAGGCGTAAATTCTAAAATCGTTAGTTGGATCCGTGAATTTTTAAATCATAGGAAGCAGATGGTTGTTATAGATGGGAAATCTTCGAACTTAGTGGAGGTTGTCTCTGGCGTTCCACAGGGTAGTGTAATTGGTCCGTTATTATTTCTAATTTATATAAACGATATCAGCTCAGTAGTCAGAAGTAAAATTAGGCTTTTCGCGGACGACACCGTCATCTATAGAGAAATAAGCAATCCGGAAGACCACCAGTATCTCCAAAATGACCTAGAAGCTATTTCTGTATGGTGTAAGGAATGGCAGTTAGAGATAAACCAAAAGAAAAGCTGCGTCATCAACTTCTGGAGAACCAAGAGTATCTCGTTGAATAATAATTATTCGTTGGACGGAGTAGAGATTCCAGTTTCAGACTCGATTACATACCTCGGAGTCACGATCCATCGTGATCTCTCGTGGGACACCCACATTCGCCGATTGATAGGTGCCGCTAACAAAAAGCTGGCCTTTATAGGGAGAATAGTTCGAAATAGCTCCGAAAAAGTGAAAGAATTATGCTATTTATCCTTGGTTCGACCGCAGGTCGAATATGCTTCAGCTGTGTGGGATCCTTACGAAAAGGGACTCACTAACGAGATAGAAAAGGTTCAGCGCAGGGCAGCTAGATTTGTAAAGAGGAATTACGATAGTAAACAAAGCGTAACATCATTAATAGAAAATCTGAAATGGACATCGTTAGAGGAACGTAGGCTGCAGGCTAGAATTAAACTACTGGAAAAATTTATGTCGGAGGGACTAGCGAATGAGGTAGTAGGACTTATCAGAAGCCCGACGTATTTCGGAAGGCAGGACAGTGAGGATAAGATTCGCGAGATTGACTGCAGAACGGAGCGATATAGAGGATCGTTTTTCCCTAGGACGATAAGAGACCATAATAGGAAAAGATAACGTAGGAAAACTATGGACCCTTGGTGCACTGCACCCCCTGCCATCCACCGAAAAGGTGACTTGCAGGGTATAATGTAGATGTAGATGTATATCTGCTGCTGTACATAGGCTCTGCAGACCTGAGTTCTTTTGTAGCACTTTTTCTAGTTTTGCTCTTACTTTTTCCCCCACTTTACCTGGCGTTTCCTTGATTTTTTGTTTCACTTCATTCAGCAAAGCAGTATTTTCGTAGATGGGTTTTCCTGAGCCCTCCAATTCAGCAATAATCCACACAAGGGATGTATAGTGGGATCTAATATACACCAAATCCTTGGGAATGAAGGGATCATCCAGCAACATTTTCGCCGAAGTGACACAGGCAGTATCCTCGGATAGATTTGTCACAACTTCCTTGACATGAAGGATATGCTCACTGTAATATTCAGCTGCTTTCAGCCATGTGCCCCAGAGGGTGAGCACAGGCTCAGGTGGCAGAGTGACATCGGGCAGTTTTTCTCAAAAAGCCTGTTTTCTTGTTGGTGCCTTGACGAAAACCTTCTTCACGGTGGAGATCAATTTGTTCACCTTGGGGATTTCCAGTCTTATTTGCACTGCTACGCGGTTCAAACCACGGGAAAGGCATGTCACATGCACAAGGGAGAGATAGAATACCTTGAGCAACTGCATGGCAGCAACCATGTACGACGCAGCATCTGTGTATAGGAGCAGCACTTTCTCTTCGTTGTTGTTGGGATACAGCATTTTCAGTCTACTGTTCACAGAGTGTGCTATTGTTTCCTGATTTGTTTTGGCAAGTTGCTTCGTGCAGATGAGGTTGGCTCTGGATGGCACATCTGGGTCAAATTTCCCAACAACCAAGTTGGCCATGTATCTGCTGAGAGCGTCAGTGGTTTCGTTGACTGACTGCACATTGCATCATCGTACGTGGGTTGCACGTAATTCTTACCTAGCGTTGACTCGGAAGGTAATTACTGATGGCAGTATCGTTCTAGGAACCCCTTGAATGTTGGATTTTTTTAGTGTTCTGAATGAAATGTTGGCTGCCACAATTGTGTGACACAAATCTGCATAAAACTGATTCTTCTTGCTGGATCCCTCAGACGTTTTTGTTAAAAGCGTTTGTTTCACCTTCGATTTGCGTTCAACATTTGCCTTATGTAGCACTCCTTGGACATGCTGAGTTAGGTGGATTTTTTATAACTCGAAACCTATAAAGAAAAATTATGAAGAAATAATTAAGCGTAAAAATACGTAAATAATCTAATAAATATGGAAATGGGACAAAAATATAAAATTTACTTTAGAGCTACGAAGGTCCACAGCTGGATTGCTGGACATTTTGAATAACCACGTCTATAGTTACCATAAAATGACTCGTATAAACAAAATATGTAGATGGTTTTTGCCTCAAAGATGACAAGCAATTCACGGCCAATAATTCGTTGCAAGCCAGCATTATAATGTACTTACCTCCTTGTTGCATGCTTGACAGAAGATAATTTTCCCATCCGTTGTGAAGTACGGGAACTCTTGTAGCCACTGACGTATTAAATAAGCTTTCGAACTTGCTACTTTATGCATTTCACTTTCACAATTTTTACGTTCACACTTCTCACCTTCACCCTCTGCGGTCTTCAGATGGACTGCAGGGTTATTCTCGTTTTCCCGTGTCACACAATATGACAATGTAACGACAGGAAATTAACGCAACATCAGATTAAACCCATTGTTACATTGTCGCATCGTGTGACACAGGGAAACAGAATAGCACCGCCGGATGCGTGACAGGTCTGAGCTGGTGTTCGCCACCTGATCATGACCGTGGTGTGAAGGACATTTTCCCAACCCTCAACTGAACATTGTACAGTCAGTTTAAAAAATATGACTAGTACCAAAATCTGCTTTTATTGTCGATTTTTTCTAAAAAATTAGCCCTTTTTAGGCTGTTTTGCATGAAAATGGCAAAAATAAGCATTAACGTCGAAATAGGTATTTTTAGACATTAATGTCAAAATAGGCATTTTTAGGCACTATAAAATATACATTTTCGGGGTTAATTATACATGAAACGTATATATATAATTGTATATTCAGATATCTACTCAGAAAATAAATAGGTTTTTACCTAAAGATCCGCGGTCTAATGATAACCTTTTTTGAGACTGATTTGAGATATTGATATAAGCTCGTAAATAAATCTTGACATAACAAATATGCGATGGAAACAGCACAGTAATTAGTTATAGTAATGAAAACCTTATAATTTATTCATTACATATACACATAAAAAAGTATTTTATTTCAATAATTTCTTAAAAACAATGTACAAATATTAAGTATCAAGGTCGCTCAAATAGTTCAATTGTCTACTTCTTAACAAAAAATTCCGTATATTTTTTCTGCCTGGCATTCATAATGATATTTTTTTCCACATATTGTTCCAAATCAGCGTGATTTCAGTTGTCAATCTCATTACAGACGACACGCGACCGAAGATATCACACAATTCACTTTTAATATATGTATTTACCCTAATTTTCGTAGTCAATTCAGTTTCATCCTGTCCAGAAAACCTATCTGCTGATGGCGAAGAGGAAAATCCAGCGTGGCGAAAACAATTTTCGATTGTTTTCGCTGTAACTGATCTCCAAGCGGCATACAACAAATGCAAGGAATCCAAAAGATTCACGGGCTTAAATTCCTCATTTGATTCAATACTAGATAAATATTTCTGGAGTAATAACTTGCGATAGTGGCATTTTAGATTTTTTATAATACCCTGGTCACATGGCTGCAATACGCTTGTTGTATTAGGCGGCAGAAAGATCAGTTTAATTGATTTCAGCTTTTCCACTTCTGGATGAGCAGGGCTGTTGTCGATAATTAAAGCTATTTTGCGCTTCTGGCGTGAAAAGCGCTTGTCCAATGCCCTAACCCAGTCTGTAAAAATGTTTCCCATCATCCAAGCTTTTTTATTTGCAGTGTATTCCACGGGAAGCTTCTTTACATTCTTGAAGCAGCGAGGATTCAGAAATTTACCCACAACAAACATCGGGATTTTTTCAGAACCGTCTGAATTGCAAGCCACCATTACCGTAATACGCTCTTTAGATTTTTTTCCACCAGAGCACTGATCATTTTTAAAAGCTAAAGTTTTTTCTGGGAGGCAGCGAAAAAAAATTCCGGTTTCGTCAGCATTAAAAATGTCCTTAGGCGCAAAGTCTGTTAATAATTTAGGCAAGGTAGAAGTTACACACTCTGACGTCATATCACGGGAGACGTCTCCCGACTCGCCGGAAACACTTAAAAATTATCCCATTCCTCACCTTGAACCGCTCCAACCGTCCAGGACTAGACTTGAATTCAATTCCCAATTCTGATCCCAAAGCGTCAGCCTTCGCCATCAAAACAGGACCAGAAATTGGAGCATTCTGGGCTCTTGCTTGCTTAAACCAGATGATCAGCGCCGCTTCCAAATCCTGGTGCTTTGCCGTGCGTAGACGCTTCCGTTCCGGTTCAAACATGCTTCTCTCAAACACAGATGTTATTTTATCACGATTTTTTATAATTGTTGACAAAGTTGAAAAGGGAATTTCGAACTCTTTGCAGATGTCCGTTTTGGTTCTATCACCGTTATCAACCGCTTGTAGAAGCTGCATTTTCACTTTCAGCGGTATTGCTTTTTGCTTACACACTTTACTAGCCATTTTTATGTGTATTTTATCTTTTATAAAAATATAAAATCACAACTGAAAACGATCCCGAAAAAGAAAGAAAAAGCTCACAGTTTCGTTTCACATTCGCTAACCGTTCCACCCCGAAATTCAGAATAAACTGAGTAGAACTGTTCTGCATAGGGGTCTAGAGACGAGAGCAAGTGAGGAGTTGAGCGTATTGAAAGACGGGGAAAGGGAAGGTACAGTACAGATAATAATCTGCACCTCCAAATCCTTCCTTTCCTTCGAAGATGGTAGTTCCCAGAATTTAGTTTATTGCTGCCAAGGAAATCTCTGTAGCAACCCTCTCAACGGGGGCGCGTGAGTTACTCTGAGGTCTACTAATGATCATGCCTATTGAAAGAGAGAGGGAAGGAGGTCGTTTCGTGTTATCCAAAGATTTATTTTCAGGTGACCGAAATTTTTTTTCGCGTTAACCGAAATTTCTTGTTAACCATTTCGCGTAAAACGAACTAATATACGTTGAAATGTATAGGCACCGGTAGGGACCGAGCCTGCATTTCGTGTTAACCGATATTTCGCGTTATCCGTTTTCGTGTTAAGTGGTTTCCACTGTATGTTATCTGGTGGAGGTTCGTCCGTCTGTCTGTCACTCCGACATGCTAATTTCATTTTTTCACAAATCAATTCAGTATTCTATCTCGTTGTGCACATTTTCTTGACTTCTCTGTCCATCTGTCTTTTTGATGTGCTAACTCCTAAACAAAAGCAGATAGCTAATCGTTTCAGTATTCTGTCTTGTTCACATTTTCGTGTGGAGGTTCTAGTGACTAGTAGATTGGGCATAGAAATTTAATTTAAATTTCCTTTTTTTATAAACGTTTTGTTTTAATAATTATTCTCCTTAATTATATTAAATTATTTTTATAATATTATTTCGGACCAATTATACTATAGTTGGGAGCACGAACGGAGGCAGGTGAGTCGTGATTACTGTGCAGAGAGAGAGAAATACACAATACATTGCTGCCAGACTGCCAGCCTGCATAAGCTTTTGCTCGGAAAGCAGCACATGATGCATGAAGTCCTATGCACTATGCCACAAGCGCTCATCGTTTGCTCTTGAGAGCTGGCAACATTGTAACCAGCTGTACGTGTTGAATCGTCTGCATGCTCTGTCTCATTTTTGAAGTACTGATACACTTTATATATGATTTCTCGTGCTTGTTTGTGCAAAACCTTGCATTTACTTCCTTCGCCCTCCATTTTAGAACACCACAAGATGGTACTATTTAAATCTCAATCGTAAAACTTGCAAATAAACACGAAAATCACGCTTCAAATGTACGAACTGCATGCTGCTGTAACTGACTGATGCTGATTTGCCAAGTGAAGGAGTGAGAGAAACCACGTGACATTCCTGGCCTTCTGCGCATCCAGTTGCCACCCGCCTTTGTTTGTGCTCCCTACTATAGTATACATAAATTTTAACATTCTGTATTAACAATTTCTTTTGAAAGAAATACCATTTACTGTCTCTTTCAGCAGCTCTTTGCTTACTTTTTGTACACTATTTGTATCTTAAGTCCTTAATAGGTCTAATAGAAATATTTCCAGACTGATACGTATCTGTAAAATTTAAATACTACTTGTAGTGTTGGATACATGGCTTTCGGTGATCCACCACGTCTGGTGACTTGTGATGACAACAGTTTCGTTTCCATTCCAGGAAACATCTTCAGGTCACTACTTGTTGTGTTATTGCAATAGTGTATTCAGAAAATTTTATTTGGCAGCTTTTAGTTAGGGAGCATTTGGGGGGAAATTCAAATACTAACCCACTTCTTGCCTCTCCATCTCTTGTTCCAAATAAGCAATATACATATTCCAGTAATTGAATAATTATATGGCTCACATTACAGGCATTCCTCACCACTCTCAATTCCTTCATGGAAAATAGAGCACTAACTGAAACCACACTAAGGGAGGGAATTATTCTCATAAGAATTATAGGTTGAATTCTTGCCACCAACCTTCCCTAAATGCAAATGAATTTGCAAAATCAGGTATATTTTGTTACTCTAAACAATGATACAATTGAAAACATATAAACACATATTATATATAGAAAAATATGGACAAATATACAGCATTATTCTTGCCAAAACATAAAGAATGAAGTATCCATTTCATAAGAATGGGAGATTCCCTTTAGAGGGATAGAACACTTATCCTTCTTAATGCTGAATAAAGAATTCATAGACATTACATTCACTTTCTTCTCATTATAAAGGAGTTTGTTGCAGTTAGCAACTTTCTCCACACTTCTTGCGACCTATGAACTTCTTTCCATGTCTGAATCATTTTTATGGAAGTAAGAAAGGAAACTTTCAAGATGTTGGAAAGCTAAAGACTTGTCTTTAATTATTAAAAATCTAGCAGATTCTGCACCCACATCACCAAAGACTGTAGATCTGAATCCTCAGATTCAGGTATTCTTCTATTTACATCATTCCAATTTACACTGTTTTGCTATAGCATAGGTAATTAATAGGAGAACAATTTCATTCAAGATCATTCCTGATCGATATAACATCATTTTAAGTCAAATGGCAAAAACATCGGCCCGTCAGCATGACTTGAAAGGATGGCAACATACCCCAACTGAGCAGCAACACTGCCTCAGTCTCTCATGTTGGACGGTGCAGCATCAAGTGATATTCTTTTCCATTTTTTGCAGAAATTTTTGCTTCACCCTTAACCATGAGTGGCAAGTGTTCTGCAATTAGTCCTTCTACAAGTACAGCTTCCAAGAAATTCATAAGGCTATTACTTTGGAGTTTAAGTTAGATGTTGTTTCATTATGAACATGGGAATCCATTTTGATGTTGCTGATTTTAGGAATGCATTCCTGATGTAAATTAGAGAGTGGCTGTAAAGTTTTCTTCTGCACTTCATGCAGATTAATACTCTTTCTTGAGTAATAGCTGAGCTCAAAGACATGTGGTACTGAATATTATCTTCAATAAGTGATGTAAGGAGCCTTTTCACCTCAATCATAATTGAAGACCTAGTCCCATTCAATTTTAAAGCATCCAAGAGAGTTGCTATCTTTCTACATTCTTTAATTTTTGCCTTTATTTTTCAAAATTGCTCTTACCATGGATCTTGCAAAGGCCAAGGTTCTGCAAACATCAAGTTGGCATTTCCCAGTTTCAATTCACTTTATTACATCAAGTTTCACTGAAAGTGTCAAACTTTTTCTTTATTTATTTTCAGAAACACCATTAGCACATGTATTTTCACACTTTTGACTTACTCATCTGGAATAATAATAAGGGTAAAAAACATAAAAATTTGTACTGACACATTAATTATGTGACCAAAAGCACATGAGGCAGAAAACTAAATAATGGTGAAGGGGTGCACCAGCTACATGAATTCAATGTATTGAGCAGAAGCAGGGCATCAAAGTGAAATTGTTTTTGCTCTGGTTTATGTTCCGTACAAAATGCAAAATATCGGTTTGGTTCCGGTTTCGCTCCGGCAATCATCACTGAACCAGTTTTCATCATTCTGACCTTAAATGTTTGGTTAGATTTACATAAATTTACTCTTAATCTATGGATTTTTTTAATTAAAGTAAGTAAATATTTTAATAATAATGTTTATATTTTAAATGACTAAAATCATTCAGCAAAACCAAAATATTTATATGAATGAACTTTTCAGCAAATACAAATTTAAAATTTGAAGAAAGGCTAATAGTTTATATGGTGTTTATGCTTTTACCTAATACTTATTATAGATATAAAAATACTTGAAGATTCTAGAAGTTAATGAAAAATTTTAATATCGCATGCTAATTTGTCAAAATGACAACAATTCAATACTTTATATCATTTGATATAAAGTATCACTGTACTAAATATTCTCTTGAAATCAAACAAAATATATATAGAGAAAATTAGACTTGCTTATTCAGCGTTTGATAAACAGCCTTACTTCGAATGCTGAAGAAAATGTGTTTCTCTAGTTGGCCGAATATTTCACTACAAATAAGTATTAATCCTTAATCCCTCTTTAATTTTCACCTTTTCACTAATGATTGCTAATACATATGCACATTTTTTTAAAAAACCATTATGTATAATTTGAAATTTACTAACCTGTAACAAAGAATAAAGGAGGGAAAAATTCACAAAAGCACAGGAGTGGAATGATCCTTCTTGGATCAATTTTAGGGAAAGACTGCCAAAAGACTGGGTTCAATGCATATGGAGAAGGAATGAAAGTTTATGGAGCAATAACCTCCATCTATTGGGAAAACCCTAGTGAGGAATCGAGAAACACTTTTACAAGGAATACACTCCACAGGGTAGACACAGGGGTAGAATAGAAAACGATTAGCAGGTTGTCCCAAACAGCCTTTGAAGTTCCTTTCTCCCCAGTCACATGTAACAGGATTCAAGGAATTTTCAGCAGGTAAATATCCATTACCCTCTTTCTATGTTTAGAGATGCTCATGGAAAATCCCACTATTAAGTTGGCAGATATTATCTCAAAAATGCATATCTCTAAAGACAACCCTAGGCCCTTCAGGTTATTGGATTTGTTTGGTATAGAAGCATGAGCTTTTCAAAAAGGTGCACATTTGAACCTAAGGAATAACCCTTCTTTCACTCCCATTGTTTATACAAGCTGAAAAAAAAGAATGAAATAAGTAACTGTTTTTGGTCTCAGTTCAAAAAAATTATTTTATCGGTTCTGGTTCAATTTCACTCCAACTAAAAATATCGCCTTTTTTAATTTCCGTTTTTTGTTTGGGTTCGATGCCCTGTGCAGAAGTTGACTTTGACTGAGCAGGTGTCGAACACTCACTGACATGCACAAGATTTGGTAACTAAGGACCAGGTAACTTTATTTAAAGGAAAAGATCAAACTTTGTAACTAGTAGCTTTTATTGGTGCACAACTGGTTTTGCTACAATATTAGCATCACCAGTCTTTTTATTGCTAATATTGTAGCAAAACTGGTCGTCAATATAAACTGGAAATCGCCAGGTTTAATCTTTCCCTTTAACCTTTATCGTACGGATTTAAATGTCCATCCACTATAATGAGGGATGCCTGTACTTGCATGAATACAGATTACAGAGAATTAAGTAAGCTAAAAGATAGTTTTTGTTTCCTTATGTATGCACAAGCCCAGGGATCAGCAACCCTTTTATGTGGTAGACTTAGGGTTGCCAACTCCATGAAGTTTGAAAAAAATCCATTTCTATATATACTTCTTTATTGCATATTTTCTTAAGGGAAATATTTTTCTGGATATTCATATATTGAATAATGTTGAGGAAAAAAAGTGAAAATGTGGCTTAGAGTGATGTTTCATAAATAAAATAACTAAAATTAATTTTTGTAGCTATGCTACTACAAGTTTAAATAATTTTTATAAAATTTAATAATATAATATAATAATAATAAAATATAATTTTATAAAAAAATTACAAAATCAAATGATCACAAAAAATAAATAATTCATAATGACTCAAAATTAAACTGGGTTTAAAAAACTGATTTCAACTAAAAAAAAATGAAATGGGCCAAACCTTACAAAAATTACAAGAACTTAATATTTATTTATTTTTAAATTTATACTTTTCTTGATTTTTTTCCGATTTCAGTAAAAGTGTTATTTTTTATTTTTTCTGCAAAATCCAAACAATTATCCTTTAAATTGAAAAAATAAAAAGCTCACTTTTTGCCAGTTCAACTGAGCATCGGTTTCTATCATCATGCCATTTAGCGTTCATCACACTGAAAATTCTTTTGCAATATGCAGATGTTCCAGGGATAGATAAAACAAGAGATACTACTTTGAAAATATTCACAAATTTGAAATCACCATTTCTTAATATCACGTACCATTTGCTGCCTGTGTTTGTACAATCCGTAGAAAGTTTAGAACTTGAAATTGTTTCGAATTAATGAAAGCTCTTCAAAAAAATCATTCATATTTAAGTCCAGTTTTTTATTTAGTTTTAAAACTTCAACCACTTCAATCAGTGCTCATAATTTGGGAATAAATAGTCTACAAAACAAAGATTAAATTAGTCATAATATGGAAAACATCTGATGCAGAGGTTTCATTACTCTCAAGCTTTTTAACTGCCAATTTAAAAATCTCCATCACTTGCTGCAAAAACAGCAATATATTTCAATAATTTGCGGCATTTCTGTTGAATCTTCTTCAATTAAAAGAAGTTTAAAAATTTGCTTTGGGCAATCTCTTGGCCTGCTTAAGAAATAAGAACTTAAGGCTTTCCAGGAAAGCAAAGCTCTGTCTATACAAGGGTGTAAGGACAGCCACCTAGTAGGTACATGGTGAAGAATTTCTTTAAATTCTGTCACTACAAATAGATGAAATTCTTTTCGAGTTTCGCATTTTTTCGCTGATACAGAAAAGTGACCATAAACTTTTAAGATAATGTTTTCTATTTCGATACCCCGATTTCCCAAAGCAAATTTTACTATATTGTGCAAAATGTGCACATGGCAATTTGCTTTAATAACATCTTTATTTAGTGTTTGGATGTTAGCAAACAAAGAGTGCTTACTTCCAAATTTGCATTATCTGCACTGAAACCAGATACTCTATTCCAATCAATTCCCAAACTATCCATTGTGTTTTTCAAACATTTAAACATTCCATCTGCACTTTCATCGGAGTTCTCAAAGAAATCGATTAAATAATTGATGGTACCAGAATCCTTATTAAAAATTGGACACATACTGGAAATATTTTCATGTTTTTTCGGTTTAAAGCATCAATTTGAAGGCAAAACAATAAAGGTGGATCATGATGTTTTATGTCATTCACCACTACTTCCAATGCTTTTCTCCCTAGCATGTTTGTAATGATGGCTTCAGATTTTGTTCTACCACAAGATATTTTGGCTGCCACTTCTGAATCATGGTAAATTTTTGTGTTTAATTTCAAACTGCAATCGAGCGAATTATAAGAATGATGATGTTTAACTGCATGATATATTTGAGCTAATTCAGAAGCAACTACTTAATCTTCTTCTTTTGTATTTTTTTTTCACAAGAAACTTATCTATTAAAGAAGACGAGGCCTTCTGAGTTTTTATGCTGTGTTACTCCCAAAACACCGATTCAACAATTTGGCATAGAATGCATTTTGCTTCTTGTGGATTCTCTGTTGATGTTAGCCAATCATAATCCTTTTCCCAATTCTTGTTATATGAACATAAATGCTTTCTCTTTTAATTGAGGGTTCCATTTCTGTAATAAATTAATATTGATTTGCATAGAATTTAAATAATTGCAATAAATAATCTTACCTTCTTTATTGTTAAATGTTTTTAAAAATAACAATCAGGAAACTGAAACACTGCACATAAACATAAAAACACAATGGAAAAATTGTAAAATATAGTGTGAGATTAATTTGGTTGCAATGTTTACTCATTGAACTTATCTAGCCAAGTGAGACAGAGTTGATGTTGAGTGGAATAATGAACTGAATGAACTGAGCCAACGTAAACATTGTAAGTGAAGAAATGTACAAAAAGGTCAGTTGGCAATCCTAGTTAGATTGCATGAGTACAATGCCATACCTAGAGAAATTGGAACCTATGGTAAAATTTGCAAATGTACCTTAAGCTATGAGTATCAGAATAAATGTATTAATTAGTGAGCAAAATTTGATAATTTAATTTAATTCTAGCAATTTTTTATCATAGTTGAATATAATTTTATATATATATATATATATATATATATATATATATATATATATATATATATATATATATTTATTTATTTATTAAATGGTTTATTAAGTGGGTAAATGCCTTCCTTACATTATTTTGTTTGGTTTTAGCTTTTATGTTTTCATAATAACTACATTCAAGGATTTAATTTTCTAGAACAGGAACTATTTCTTAACATGGTGGTTATCAGTGTTTATGGATATTTCTCTCATTAATGCCCATTCTAATGGCTCTTCATTTTTCCACAACAGTAATGGAGGTGCTAAAAGCAGAGAATGAGTTCCTAATTTGGGGTTTATGGGTAGCAACAATTGGTTGTTTAAGTCTTGCAATGGTTTTTGCAACAATTTCTGCAGCATTTGCAGTAATCAATACTGCCATAACCCCTGTTTCAACAATTACTGGGATCATCGGTCTGTACTTTTGGAATATCCTAACAGGTAAGTACATTTTTCTTAAAGATATATATTGTAGAAATATTTTCCTTCTCTTTGAGGATTATAAAATATTTTTTAATCTAAAAACTTATTTGTCTCACTGTAACTTTGTGGAATTCCACAGTTAAAATGAAAGAAAGTAAGAATCATTTTGTAAAAAAATCCTACTTTATTTATTAGAAACATGACCCAGGTTTCAACAGTTACAAATCATCTTTAGATAGAAATATCACTGTAATACACTATAAATTAAAGAGTATTACAGTGATATTTGTACCTGACCATTGAAACCTGGGTTGTGTTTCTAATAAATAAAGTGGGATTTTTTACAAAGTGATTCTTACTTTCTTTCAATTTTTTATTTTTTAATCAATAAAAATTGTAATTGCATTTAATCAGTATTATTGGTGAAATACAATTCTTTAGGATGATATGATTGCTTCCTTAGTAATTAAAATAATTTACAAAAAGTACTTTGTGGTAGAATTTCACTTTGTATTAATTAGAAGCAGAAATAAATGAAGAAGGGAATACCTTATCCTATTTCAGTAGTTGTTATATACATTATTATACAGCAGTGGTTCCCAACCTTTTTCTCTTTGCAAATCCATTAAGTTACAATATTTTGGTAGCAAACATCTTGCAACAGTCATTCAATTTTGTAAAATCAAATATTTTTGAACGCGTTCTATCTATTAAAAATGTACACATTAAGAGGAAAAAGACTAAAGCCCCTCCATTTCTTGGTTTACTCATAAAAAGACATGACAAACAGCTAAAATTCAACATCTACCGGAAACGGACACATACATTCCAAATGATTTCCACCATTACATCTCACATAAGTTAGCACCTGATGATGGTGATTATTCATCAAAACCAGGTGTACTTATATAGTGTTATGTGGAATAAGTCGAAGTGTGATTAAAACTGTTGTTTTAATTCCTGCTTTGTTTTTAATTTTGACAATGTCACATTAGCACCTTTTCACTCCACTCTAAATGCACTTTTTTCCAAAACCAATTTTTGTAAAGAACTTACATAAAAAAACTGTGCAACATATAATGGTTACAATACCCAAATAGTTGAAAAAATACTACAACTAGGGAATCTGCGGGATCTTCAGCCTAGCTCAGGCAAATTAGGGCTGGTGGGGGGAATCACATTGCGCGTCTCTGGGAGGCTCCCTGTACATTTTAGAGATATGTTTATTTAACATTTTCTTCATCTTTTGATATTTTCCTCATTTCATTTCAATTGGATAAAATTTATAAATTCACGCAATGCACTAATGCAAATTGCGCAGTAACTTTAAGGGTGGTATTCTAGAAAAACTATAGGCATTCAAAACTAAGTTATTTAGCGCATTGTCATGGTGAAGCACCCAGTCATTGTTGCGCCACTTGTCTGGGTGTTTGCGTCGGACGCTCTCCCTTAGCCGCTTCAAATCATCGCAGTAAAACTTTCCATTGACAGTTTTACCGGGTGGAAGGCATTCTTTGTGGACGATCCCGTCGACGTCAAAAAAAGTGATCAGCATGGACTTGATATTGCTGCAAGCTTGACATGCTTTTTCGGCCGTGGTGAATTTGACGACTGCTGCTTTGTCTCAGGGTCATAACCATAAACCCAAGATTCATCACCATCACCTTGGAGATGAAGTTGGGGTCATCTCTAACTTCATTTTGAAGTTCCCTGCAGACAGCAATGCGATGGTCTTTCTGGTTGTTGCTCAGCAGATTCGGAACAAATTTTGCAGCAATGCGTCTCATGTTCAAATCCTCGGACAAAATGTGTTGACACGTCCCGTACGACAGTCCGACGATGTCACAAACATCATGGATTGTTCGCCTTTGGTCTGCCAGGATAGTCTCATGCACTTTTGCGATGTTTTCTGGAGTTGTGCTTGTCGACAGTCGACCAGAACGCTATCGTCGTCGACAGACGTCCGTTCGTCCTTGAAACATTTGTACCAAAGGAATGTTTTGCTTTGGCTTAAAGCATCATCACCAAATGCTTGTTTAAGCATTCTGTGTGTTTCTGCTGCCGTTTGAAGCAAAATTTGATGCAAATTCTTTGCTCCTTAACATAAGCCATTTCAGTTCAAAACGAATTTCACAGAACCACTCAAACATGACATTACAAAAACACACATAACTTGCGAACACGTGCACTCAGCTAGCCGCCACGCTGCATACTTATTCACAAAGGATACTGCCAGCACTACCTTGCGGCGGGTGGCCGTACTACAAGCGCTTTGCATGCACTATTCAAATTCCCGGAACTTTGGGTAGTACCTCGTATAAAATATATAAACCAATACTTGAGTTTGTCCTCCACGTGCTGCGAAGACAGCTTGGCATCTAGGTTATGAGATTTTGTACCTTTTCCAATGTAATTTCATGAAACCAAACACGGATGATTCACTAGCGGAGTTTGGTTTTATTTTTGTGCTTTTTTGAGCCACAGCGTTGTCAATTATTTTCCAGCAGTTCTCAATTGGATTAAGGTTCGGACTGTTTCCAGGCCATTTCAACACATTTATTCCTTTATTTTTAATAAAAGCTGGTACTTGGAATAAAATTGTGCAGTATGTTATCCACTGCGATGGACATTTACAAAAAACAACACAAAATGCAGTGCATACTCACCTTCTTTGCTCTATGACATGGCGCTGAATCATCCTGAAAAATGCAGCTTTTTACATCTCCATACTGGTCTTCTATTATGTGAAAAAAATTTGCTTCCAGTATGCCAATATGCACATCAGCATTCACTGTACCTTGCACAAAGTGAACATGCCCTACATCTTGGCTGCTGATGCATCCCCACACCATCTGACCTTGAGGATGCTTAACGGTGGTGGTTAAGAACATTGGATGAAATTCTTCATCTTTTCGGCTGCCCCGTGGAGATTTAATTTGGACTTGTCAGATAATATGATCATTTGCCACATCTCTTCTGTCTAGTTGATATACTCTTTAGCCCATTCCAATGGCTGATTCTTCATTTTGTCTGTGAGTCAAGGTTTCTATCTTGGTCAACAGACATTCAGTCCTGCTTCACACAGTCGATTCCGTATCATTTGACTGCTGACAGCAACTCTAAAAGTTTCTTGTTACTTAAATTTAGGTCTACTGAGGTCAGTCGATGACCTCAAAGGCAAATTCTCTTTAAAATATGATCTTCAGCTCCAGTCAAAGCTCTTTTTGGGCATCTTCCCTTGACTCGGTCAAAATTTCAAGTCTCCCTATATTTCTTCAATAATCTTGATACAGTTGAGTGATTAAATACTATCCCAGATGCAATTTCCCTTGTACTCAACCCTTTTGATGATAATACAGGCACAACACTTTTTTTCACAGCATTAACTCAACTCCCTTGCCTATGATACAATTCTCGCTTGAATGGCCCTCAGTTAGTAACTGACAGGTTACAACACTTCCAAGCTTGTAATAGAAGTGTGATGCAATAAACATAGCACGGTTGCATCCTAGCTACATAGTAGAACACAAAGTTTGAAATTATAGAATAGTTTAATCAGGTAATTTGAGATACAAAATTTTACTCAAGATTTTGAACAGGTATTACAATAATTATTTCCACCAGTGTATATGGCGGTTTTAGTGGTCTCTCATTTCGAATATGATATGAAAAGTAGGAAATTCAAAATTGCTGAGCCAATATGGCAGACCTTTTCTGGAATTTCGTCTGATTTCCATGAAAATTCATATCTGCGAGTTATAGAAGTCGCTTATTTCGAATTTAAATATGAAAAGTAGAAAATTTCATATGATGGAACCTATATGGTGGACTTTTTTTAATGGAATTTCTCTGTAAGCATAAGTTAACTTATGTGTACCTGGCATTTTTAGGGGTCACTGATTTCAAATATAATATCAACAACAGTATGAAATTCAAAATCGTGGTTTCTATGGCAGACTTCTTCTAAAATGTTGTCTGATTTGCGTGAAAATGCACACTATAGATACAAGTATTTTCTGCATTGGTGTTATAATTTATGTTAAATATTGGTTCCAACATTTTGAATTTCCTATTTTTCACATCATATTCAAAATGAGCGACCCCTAAAACCACCATAAATGAATTTTTATGTAAATCAGATGAAAATAGGATTTTTGGCCAACTTTTCGGGTGTACTGTGCCCAGAGGCAGATTTATTATAATTTGCAAGGTGGCACGAAGTGGCAGCTAAATTTTTTAGGGAACATTGTAGACATGTTCAGAAGTTGCCCTAAGAAAAAATCAGGCTGGAGATGAGTGGAGAAAAAGTTACAGGCCTCATCAAATCGGAATAATATCATTTCACTTTCCACTCGTTCGAGTTTTTTAAATTGCATCGCGACACTGCACATGCAAATGCCATTCGCTAAATCGATCATGGTTATAAGAATCCTATATCATGAGGAAATCTAAGGCATACAGCACAGGGGCCCGGTGCCCATTGAGGAACCCTGAGGGGGTCCACTGGAACCTTTGGTCCCCCCTTGTTATGCCTATGCTGGTGTGTAAGGTGAGCCCCAAGATTTTACAGGATATTTAAGCTTTAAAGGTCAACTTGTAGATCAGAATATACGGTATCTACAATGACACCGAATATCTACTTAACTTCCTTAATGCAGCTAAATATATCCTCAAATGTTGCTGAAGGAATTCTCAGTAATAAAAAATTGCACTAATAACATCTCTGCAAAATACTTCGAAATAAATTATCTTACTTCACACCCTACCTGGCGAATCTTTCTCCTTGAAATTTGTTAAATTTGTTTGCGACTTATTGGGCGAATGAGATTGGGTGCCTATGTTGTATTTGCCAAGTTAGCCTCTCCTGTCCTCTGACAATATTGACTCATTTAACAAGAAAGTCGTTATCTACTTTATTTTTACCACCTTTTCCCACTTAACTTTTTGTTATTTTGATTTACTGTCATTTTAGGCCATTAAAAATGAAAATGTGATGAGACATTTAATCCAATTTTTTTCTTTGGAAAAATAGTTTCATGTGATGTCTTGATATTTACGAGCAAAGCACCTATATTTTCATCCTTAAAATTGTTACAGGTTGTATCAGTTTTGTATCTGTAAGCTATATTGATTGGAGTGCAGGAGCAGGCCAAGGCAGAGTAGAGAGGGGGGTGGTATTTGAGCCAACGGAAACACCCAAATGAGCACCCCGCCCTCGCATTACATGGAAGAGGCACCATCATCATAGGCATCATCTTCTTTGATGATGTGTACAAAATCTACCAAAATGTAACACCAAACAGATCGGGGCATGAATCCTTCAGCATCATGGTAGACCTTTGTTATCACTTCCTTTGTTTCTCACATGGTTGTAAAAATGTGAAAACTGTAGAAGTTGGCAGTGGATTCAAGTGTATATAGGCGATCGTTTATTCAAAAAAATCTGAAGTGGCCACCACATGACTTTCTCAATATCTGTAATATTTCTAAAAATTCCAAATAGGTTAGATCAGGGGTGGGGAACCGGCGGCCTAAAGGCCGCATGCGGCCTTTTGTGATACTCAGTGCGTCCTTTTGCATACTTGTCTAAACATACTCAAACTCGTATATGATTTTAGCATGAAAGTTACAGAAAGAACAAACTAAAGATATGTATTTTGCATCAACAGAATCTTTGTGCCAAATCTTGTTTTAAATGACACATTACGTATAGTTATTGGTATTGTGAACTACATTCGAGCAAATGCTTCACGGCATCGCCAGTTTCGCACCATGCTTGAATATGACGATGAAACATTTAGTGTAAATCTTCCAAACCATTAAGTGAGCTGGTTGTCACAAGGTCAAGTACTAGAGAATCTTTTAGCTTTGCGAAAACAAGTCACGAGCTTTTTCAAAGAACAGAATGAACCTTGTGAAATTTTGAAAAAAGATTTCTGCAGAAATGTTTAATTTTTGTGTGATTTAATGTAAAAACAAAATAATTTGAATACTTCTGTACAAGGTAAAACTAAACCCATGTATGAAATGTTGCAGCAAATTCCGTCATTTCGGAAGAAGTTGAATTTTTTCAAAATTGGCCTTATCAGATCAGTTGTTTTAGCCGAACATTTTCCTGAACTGGCAAAGGTAATAGATAAACAAGATATGAATAAAAACTTGCAAAATTGGAATATGATTAAAGAATACAATAACAGATTTAAAGATTTTGAGAAACATGATGCCACACTGAAGTTAGCTTTTCAGCCACATCTGGTTGATGTCTCGAATGCACCTGAGGATTTGCAGATGGAGTTGATTGAGCTCTCAGAAGATAACATTCTGAAGCCTCTATTCGACAGTAAAAAGGATCCCATTGAAATATGGAAGAATGCTGTTGAATACCCACGACTGCGTCAATATGCTTGTCGTTTACTCTCTTGTTTTGGCACAACCTATTGTTGTGAATCAACATTTTCACATATGGCTCAAATCAAGACGTGTCTGAGATCACAGATGACAAACACTCACCTGGAAGACCAATTGAAGCTAAAGACAACAATGCTGGAACCAAATATCAAGTTCTTAGCTCACAACAAACATTCACAAAAAAGTCATTAAATTGTGTTTGCCTCTTTATTATTTTAATGTTGATAAATGTGAATGTATGCAACGTGCAGCCTGATGAGGTCTCCGTTAAGTAACATTTGGCCTTCCAATGAAAAAAAGGTTCCCCACCCCTGGGTAAGATAATAATAAATATTATAAGAAACTACGAGAAAATTTTCGACTTTACAAAGAACAGAAATAAACTCAAACCATAGCCTTCTAATATTGGATATAGCCACAAAGCTCCAACAATTAAGAAAAGAAAAAGGAGCGTCACTAAGACGTAACTAAGCACCAATTGTTAACAATAGTCGTCGGTAGGTGGCGTGGTGGTGGCAGCTAAAAATATAAGATATCTCTTAAACAATGCATTATATGGAAAAATGTTTCAAACAAAGGTTATAGAAAATTAAATTTCCTACAACTTTTATCCCAATATATGTTTACATTTATCAAATATTAAAGTAAATATTTCAAAATAACACCATCTCCTCATTTAACATCAACTACTGATGATAAGGGCTTGGCTCTCAGAATACATATTTAGCATTACTAGTCTTCTCTAAGTTCTCAGTGTTACTGGTCTTCTTTAAGTCCTCACTTGCATGGCTTGGAATTAGAATTTCAAGTTATCAAATAACATGGTGATTAATGTATGTAATACATATCAAAGAAAATTTATGGTATTCAAAGCTTGAGAAATTACAAATTTCCTTAGACACTTTTTGTTTTTGCAGTGCTGAAAATGGTGCCAAACAAATACTGAACTTGTATAAAATATTGAAATTATTTTTCTAAATAATGCATATTATGGAAATTTGTATTAAAATAATGAAATGTGTAGTATTTTTACCCTAATCTCACATGAAAAAAATTTCAGATTATAAAAACTAAATGAACTCAATGGTTGGCTTCTTAACATTTAAAGTGGCACTTTGATGGATGATCAATACATCATTGAAAATCATTCTAAAATGATAGTCGGTCAATAATGAAGGCTATTTGTGATAACAAATATATGCAGATGATACTGAATTTTTTCAAAAATATGATTTAAGCACAGCCCCATACCGACATTTCACTGCACCCAGTGCAAGAAATAAATCCGGCACTCCCTTTCCCCTGTGTATATACGATACTTTTTGAGTGTTCAAAAAATATAAATACATAGCTAATATAATTTTGGTATGAGTAAACATTTTGAAATAACAAATGGTATTCCAGCCAACGCAGATTAATTCGTATATTTAATTAAGGGATTTTGCAGTTGAATTGAATTTTATTGGTGGTTTCCTTCCAGCAAAGTATGGAAATATTCAATGCATGAATTGCATTTGGAATTCCTGCTGAAGGTTCACTGGATTGTGACTCCTGTAAAAAAGGATTAAATCCTCAGTAAAAACTGATATCGTGCGGCATTTGCATGTGTGTATTCCATATTAAGTGCTCATAATTGAGTGATTCCTGTTTTAAAGCTCTATGTGAGTCATCTTCAATTATTTGGTTATGTTTGTTCTGTTGTTTTGATAGAGGTAATAAATTATCCAAGATGGCGGCTGAAACATACGCCTTAAAACCTGACGTTTTTTCATTGAAAAGTGCCTCAAATGCATCTGGCCACTCATTAAAGCTCTCCAAGAGGACTACCAGTGCAGTCGCAGGTTTGCCGATAAATCATTTGTCGGTTGACGAAAATAACAAACAACAAACTGACGGGAAAGACAAGGTGACAGGAAAGCCAGTATGTGATGCATCAAAAACAATGCAACCTGAAAGCGGACAAGATACAAGACTTTACAGTGAGGCTGCAAATATTGGTCTTATGACTAATCATAAACGAGATATCTGTGATCCCATCAGTGAAACTAGTGCTTCTGTGCCCTCCAATGTAGTTGAGAATGATGAGCCCCTTTACAATACGGACGACAATGGTTTAAAAACTGTTAAATATAAACATCGTCGAAATAAACCAAAGGTGTTAGGAAATACTGAGGATCTAGCTGATTGTCCATTCAAGGGAATACCCAAAAAAGTACACTTGCATGTTTGGAGACTTCAGGAGGATACTATCGAGGACCAAGTTCTTTCATAGCTGAAAGAAAAATTCCTCACAGATTTTGAAGTTGTAAAATTGATATCCAGGGGTAAATATGCATCCTTCAGAATATCAGTATATGAAAATATTTTTGAAAAGGTAATGGACCCTGCAATCTGGCCTCAGTACGATATAATAAACAGATATGTATTTTGGAGACAACATAGCTCTCAGGTAGATAACAAGGACTGTGATAATGTGGATAGAATGAATGGTGATAACACTTTGACTTCATCTGTGGTAAAATACATCTTCCGCATATGATAGAGTGATGCGCCCAGTCACTGGCAATTTGAAACCTAGAAATAGTTGACTAGGAGGGTGGAAGCAAGAGTGTCATGATGTGATATGTGAAATATCTACAACTGGTCAGAAAAATAAAGGTATTTCTGATTACATAGACATGTGTCATATAAACATACAGGGTATTTTAAACAAAATTAATGAAATTGAGGATTACAGTTGAGAGAATGGCAGACAGAAGTAGAGAACTCAGTGGCAAACGTAAGAATGTTTGGTAGTATCTTTTGTTTCATTAATGGAAATACTAAGTTATCCATTCATATTGCTTAAAATCAATTAAAATATACTTCTAGTTCAGAGTAATTCAGCTTTAGATACTAGTAGGAGTGAAACTGTTGAATATTTCATATTTTAGTCACCTAACTTAAATAACAAAAATAATAAATTGTTATTTTCCTAACATCACATCAACCATCCATATAAAACACTGTATAAATATAGTTATCTAAAGAATTAAATAGTGAATAAAGACAAAAAGTATTTAAGATAAATAAAAACTTACTATCAATAACAAATACGATAAATAAAAACTTACAGTTATTAGCAGAAATATCCCTTCAAAAAACGTAGGAATGCCTGTATCAATACCAATTTAAAGAAAGAGACTTATTAAATATTACAGCATTAACAATGGCAATAGTTTGTTTAATCTCGTTGCTATGATGAACACTTGTCTATCTTCCCATATGAATTCAAATACACATTTATCGCAATGCAAATGTAAGGATCTGGTGGCCGAGGTGGCTATAGCACTTGTCTTACATGAGGGTGAGATGAGGTGGTTTGAACCCCGCAAGCAGCTTTGGATTTTTTCAGATTAGACGTGGTACAAAACATATATATATTAACTTAAGGAAAAGGAAAGATAGTGATGAGGGTGGCAACAAGGTGTTGAGGGAAGCCCAGCAGACACTTACCAAGTTGGGGACCAAATATAAATTTATATATATATATATATAAAGCGAAGTTAATATAAAAGTTGGTAAAAGAGAGGAGGCACTATGCTTTATGTAAGAGATGATATTCATTCTGAACAAATAGATTATGTAAATACTCTACAGAGGAAAATGTTTTTGAGGTAGTGGCCATATCCTTAAATGATTGTATTATCATTGTATAGAATTCCAGGTATTCCTAATGATAAGTTTTATGATAGTCAGTTTGACGCACTGCATTATGTCAACAGTTTAGGTAAGAAAATGTTTTAATGTGTGATATTAATGTTAATATTTTAGACACAAAGGCCTCGCATGTAAATTGTTTGTTGAACCTGTTGGGTATCTTTGGCCTTAAACCAACAGTTTTTGAAAGAACCAGGTATGCCAGTGAAGGATGTATCAACAACATTTTTACTGATGCAGATGATTATGTACCATGTATACCTGTTTTAGCTCAGATCATAAGGGAATTTGTCTTTCAGTGAGTAGTGTAAGTGATACTAAAGATAATAAGGTAGGATTTTGGTCTATAGACATAAACAATCCCCTTCTCAGGAACAGGTTTTTCCTTGACCTTTCCAAAATAGACAGGGCAGCTCTTACAGTGTCAACTGACCTGCAGGAGGCTTTTGGGATTATTCAACCATATCTTTCCAGAAAAATATAGAAATGGGACAACTAGAAAGAAAAGGGATAAACTTAGACTTAGTAAAGAACTACAGGTTCTTAGAAATAGGCTCCATTACTTATTGGGCCTCAGGTCCTACAGAGTTGATGTAAATTTGGGTTCTGAAATTAGAAAGGTTAGGCAAGAATACAGGTGTAAACTAAAAAAAGCCAAATTATCTAGGAACAATGACAGAATACTGCAGTCATCAAATTATTCCAGGACAATCTGGAACATAATTAAGGAATGTAGTGGTGAAAACACAAAGAATGTCACTGAAATTTCTGCAAATGTTTTAATGACTTTTTTGTAAATGCTCCTAAGGAAATATCTAATTAGTAATATAGGCAGATGTGATATGGTATTCAAAGACTTCCTTGATAATGCAGAGAAAGTACATAGGAGTATGTTTGTAAAACCTGTAGATGCTACTTAAGTATATGAAATATTAATGTCTGTTAGAAATTCGTTTGCAGTAGATTACTATGGTCATCATCATAGGTAGTCTGTCCGTAGACAGGTCCGTGATTATTCTTGGTTAAACCTGGTTCTCCATATACTCCTATTTTCTGCTGTCCTCTTCATATCTTGATAACTCTCTTTCCCTTTCAAATCATCTATCAGCTGAAACCTTTTCCTACCTCTTTCCCTTTTCCCATCTAGTTTTCCTTCTAACACGTCTTTAATCATACTCTCTGTCCTCAGGTAATGTCCAACCCAGTTAGCCTTCCTCTTTCTGATAGTCTGTATAATCATTCGCTTCTCTCCTATTCTTCGTAGCACTTCATCGTTTTTCATCCTATCTATCCATTTTATCTTCAGCATTCTCCTCCAAGTCCACATTTCAAAGCTTTTCAAGTATTTGATGTCATTTTTCCTTAGCGTCCATGTTTCTGCCCTGTACAAAGCTATACTCCATACATAGTATTTTATGAACTTCTTGCAGATATCTTCCCTTATATTCTCCATTAGTAGGTTTTTCTTTCTTCTGAAAGCTGCTTTTGCTTTTCCTATTCTAGTCCTGATCTCATCCGTACATTTTGCTTCTCGTGTTATGATGCTTCCAAGGTATTTATATTCTGAAACTTGTTCTAAAGGCTTTCCCTCAATACTTATATTCAGATTCTCTTCTTTACCTGATATTCGAATGACCTTGGATTTTTCTGTATTTATTTCCATACCGTATTTTCTTCCTGTTATCACTAGTCTATTTATCATTTTTTGTAGCTCTTCCTTTCTTGCTAGAAGTACTTGATCATCTGCGTATTTTACTGTTCTTATAATCCTTCCTCCAATTTTGAAATCTCCTGTGCCTTCTAAAGCTTCTTGCATTAGACTTTCTCCATATATATTGAATAGGGTTGGCGATAGGCAGCAGCCTTGTCTTACTCCTCTACCGATATTTATTCCGCAGATGTCCACATTCTCAAACCTGACCTTTACAACTTGATTCACATTTAGATTCCTAATCAGTCTCCTGTCTTTCCAGTCTACACCTATATCCTTTAATATCTTCATCAACTTTACCCAATTTAACCTATCAAAGGCCTTCTGCCAGTCTACGAAACATGCGCAGATATCTTGACTGTACTCTATTGCCCTTTCTGATATGATTCTAACAACTCCTATAGCATCTCAAGTTCCTCGTCCTTTTCTGAAACCGAATTGATCTTCCCCTAGTATTTCTTCTGCCTTTTTCTCCAGCCTTTTATTAAGAATCCTCGTGATGATCTTCGATGTGTGTAACAGAAGGCTTATTGTTCTGTAATCTTTACACTGCATTGCCTTTGGCTTCTTCTTTAGAGGGATCATTGTTACTTCTAGGAAATCCCGAGGCCACTCTCTCATGTCGTAAATCTTATTAATTAATTTCGTGATCGCTTTTAGTCCTTCTGATCCTATGACTTTTAGTATCTCAGCCGGTATTTCATCGCTGCCCGTGGCTTTCCCCTTCTTTAGTTCCACTATCGCTTTTTCTACTTCGCTCTCCATAATACTTGGTCCTAAGTTGTCTTCTTCAATGTTTTCCTCATCTTCCAGTTCCACTTTTGCCGCTCCTGTCTGTTTGCTGTATAATTCCTTAATGTATTCTTCCCATACCTGTGCTACATCCTTTGTTTCTGAGACTATCTTCCCATCTGTATTCATAATTCCCATACCATTAATTCCATTAGATTTCTTATCTTCTAACTCGAGTGCTCTAGCGTACATCATATCGTACCGTCCTAACTTCTCCATTTGTTCTATTTCATCACATTTTCCTTTTATCAAATTTTCTCTAGCTTTATCTGTTACCCTTCTCAACTCATTGTTTATACGCCTATAGTTGGCTCTACCTTCTTCAGTGTTAACGTTTTTCCATTTTTGTCTCTCATTCATCTTCTCCAGCATTTCCTTCGTGATCCATGGTTTTCTGATTTTCTTCTCTTGTTTTCCAATCTCTTTATCCAAGGTATCCTTGATACTGGTTTTAATTTCATTCCATTCTATATCAACGGTCTTCGGTTTGTTTTCCAGCTTTCTTAAGTTATCTTCCAACTTCATGCTGACTACATCCTGCCTTTCTTTCAGTTTTTCTAGGTCCCAGGCCTGTCTTTCTCTTCTCGTTTTTCTTATTTGTTTGAGCTTTGTACTCATGTCAAGTATTAGAAGGCTGTGATCTGAACCAATGTCCGCTCCTTGAAATGCCTTGGCGTTCTTTATGCTGTTCCTGAATCTTTGTTTTACAAGGATGTAATCTATGTGGCATCTCATTCTATCTCCTGGGCTTTTCCATGTGTATAACCTTAGTTTATGGTTTTTGAACCATGTATTAGTCACTACAAGGTCATTATTGATGCAGAATTCTACTAGTTTCTCCCCTCCTCGATATCTCTTCCCAAGTCAGTATTGCCCGACAACGTTTTCTTCCTGTCCTTCTCCAACTATGCTGTTCCAATCTCCCATTATTATGCAGTTTACCTTTCCTCTTCCATCTTCTTCATAAATTTCATTAATTTGCTCATAAATCTCATCGATTTCTTCATCTTCATGAGCTGACGTTGGCATATATACCTGGATTATCAGCATGTCCACTGGGACTGCTTTAAGCTTTATTGGCATCAGTCTATCGTTCGTTGCTATTATCTTTGTCACGCTTTTCATCATATTTTTCCTAAGTACCAGAGCAACTCCCCTTTCCCCACTATTTCCTCCAGAATAAACTACCGTGAATTCTTCCGAGTCGAACTGTCCTTCTCCCTCCCATCTAGTTTTGCTTAGTCCTATAGTGTCAACTCTATTTCTTCTTTCAAGTTCTCTAGCTTTCCTGCCTTTCTCATAGTTCTTACGTTCCAAGTCCCTATTCTTAAATTACTTTCGACAAATGTTTTCCTCAAGGCAGTCCCCGCCCGAAGATCCAATTGGAGGACACTATTTTACCTCTGGATTGTTTTACCTCAATAGAACTCATATTGTCCAACCATATAATCATTATTAGGGATTGTAATGTGGTAGTTTCCCTCTTGCTTTCCACATCGCAGTACTGTAGCCGTTCAAATCGTCCTGATCACGCCTACAGCTGTATTGGATATAGACCCAACCAACCAACATAATTTGTTTTCGACTCTATACCATACTGACAGTACTGCTGCCTACTGCCAGGCACTGATGATTGTTTGTTTTTTTTTATAATTCGAGGGGTTTGAACCCCCAAACTTTGCAATAGAAAGCCGACACGCTAAGCACTACACCATCAGTGCGACTACTATGGTATGAGCTCAAATTTAATTAAATTTGTTGGGTCCCAATTAGTGGAACCATTGGTATTGTGGATAAACCAGGCATTTCAGGAAGGATCTTTCCCAGATGTGTTGATAGTAAATAAAGTGGTTCCAGTCTATAAAAGGAAAGGAGATACCAAGGATACTGGTAACTACAGGCCCATAACTTTAACCCTTATTCTTTCAAAAATATTTGAAAGTTCTTTCAAAAGAAGGCTGGAAGACTTTCTTGAGGTGCTATCATACGCTCAATACGGTTTTAAGAATGGTAAAGGAACAAATGCTATGTTGACAGATGTGGTGAAATATATACACGAGGCATTTGAGAATGAGGAAAAAGTAAATGTGGTGGGTTGTGACCTTAGTAAGCCTTTGATACTGTCAAATATGACAGCCTACTTGAAAAGTTATACTGGTATGATATTAGGGAAAATTTCCCTGCATTTCTGTGAAAGTTTTCTAGTCAATAGATACCAAGCAGTGTTTTCGGAAAATTCCATTTCAGATTTGAAACCCATCTCATATGGTGTGCCGCAGGGCTTACTGCTGGGGCCTCTATTTTTCATCATTTATATTAATGACATGCATTGTGCTATGACACAAAATATTAAGCTGATGCAATTTACAGATGACAATTCCTTTATGTGTCGAAATTGGGATGCAACTATCCTTGACCATAGGATGCATTTAAGCTTTCCACAAATAAATGACTGGTTCAAAGCTAATAGTTTACATTTAAACAAAGACAAAACTCAGGAGATTACTTTTATCCTAAAAGGACCTTCCATTAATGCCCAGGTACCATGTAACCTGCTAGGGCTCTGTTTTGATAGTGGTTTAACATGGCAAGTGCATATTACTAAGATGCGCTCTAAATTGTCATATATAAGTTTTTTAATATTAAAAATACGTGATACTACATCATTTGAAGTTCTGAGTATTATATATATGGCCTTATTTCAAGGTCTTGTTACATATGGTATTTTACTCTGGGGTGGCTCATATCATCTCCAGGTCAGTGATGCTAATTCAAAAGCGTTGCATCAGGACAATGGCCGATGTTAAAAGGAGAGAACACTGTAAACCACTGTTTGCAAAGTATAGAATTCTGACTATTGCATCATTGTATATTTTGGCATGTTTGAAATATGTAGGAGAAAATATTGATAACTTGACACAAGTGGATGATATGCATGAGTACAACACTAGGCAATCTGGTAAATTATTTATGCCCTCCTGTAGGAAAGCTAAAACACTGAATGGTTTCCTTGGTTTGAGTCTGAGGTTATATAATGCTCTACCTGAAAAAGTCAGACTGAAACCAACCAATCATTGCATTAATATTGTTAAGGAATGGTTGTTATGCAATCCCCTGTATTCTGTTGATGAGTTTTTCTTAGGGCACCATAGCATTGGCATATAAATTGCAATGATGTACCTACTTACTTTTGACAATATATTACATGTTCACATGTTTTAAACTGAATAGATGTCTAACTATCTATCTATTATAGATTTAAAATAAAATCCTTATTTTCTTGTAATACTTTAAATATTGTTAGCTGTATCTTTTTCTATGCAAGTGAAATATGAAAGATCGTTAACTTATTGTTCTATTTCAGTGTTATTTAACCTAGCTGCAGTTATCACTTGGGCAGTACAATTTTACCAAAAGCTTCATGATAATGTCATGACTAAAGAGGATTTAGCCATCAATTGGACTTCAAGAGACATGGCTCACTTTGGATATTCATTTTGGTAATAATTGTCATCAAAATTATACATTAAGATGACTTGGAACAAAAATTTGTCCTATGCCTTAATTCTGATTTTTCCTTCTCTAGGTTTGTGGTTGGTGCAGTTATAGTGAGTGTTGTCAACATTGCTGTAATATATTTTGGAACGAATAAACCCAGAGAAAAGAAAGGGATAAATCCAGTAATGGAAGAAAAAGGAAATGGTGCCATTATGCTTTATTGAGTGCTGTGTGTTTTGTTTGAGAACTCTGTGAACATTTGTGAAGTGTCATTCTTTTGTATATTTTTTCAACACTACAATAAATACTTATCATTAAAATACAAAAGACATGATTTTTCAACATTAAACTAAATTTTCTAGGAGCATGGCTGGATTAAGGTGCTCAGGGGCCCTTGCATATAATTTTTTGCAGGTCACCTCCCTACACCCAACATACAGTGTCCAAGGCCACCGTGGAACCTATCTAATCATGGGACGCTGATGTAACTGTGCCACAGCTTTCCATTAAATCATGCATTGATAAGAACAAAATGAGTGAGAAACCTACCACATGGTTACAGAGGCCTTGCGATCTCTAAAATATATTTGTTGTACTTATGAAGTACATAGATTTTTTTATCGGAAAAATCATTGAACACTGTAATAGAGAGAGAGATTTCTATATTTATTAAAATTTACTATTAAAAATGTGTGATGCATGCACACTTTGCACCAGGCTCTGAAATTTTCCTAGCCAACTCTGGATGGCATTAGATAAGAATAATTTTGCAGCTACTCCGAACATCTCAACCTTGTGTGTAAAAGAGCATTAATTTTAAGTTGTTCAACAATAGCAAGCAAATGGTATGAGATGTAAAACTAAAATTTGCAGGGTGCTATGTGATCTATGGTGCCGTTTATTATGCTGCCAAAGAAATTTTCTGGAGAAATTGGAGGGCGGCAGGGGTTGCCTTCAAAATTTTCAAATTAAGATTCTGAGCAAATGGCTATATTGACAGAAAGTTAAAATTTTTGACTATTTGTCTGACCTTTAATGCCACCTATAACACTGCAGAAGAAATTTTTTTGAAAAATTGTGAGCATCAAGGAGACTTTTTTGTAGAAATTGGAGAGCGTAAGGGGGATCATTCTTTAGTAATGTAGTATGCTCATATCATAAGGTAATAACCATTAGATTAGAAACCTAACATGTGTCCGAGTATGAATATGCTATTTTAATTAATTGTTCAATAAGTTACTTTGTCAAAATTATATTATTAAGTTTATGAAGAATTTTAAGTTTACAATTCTAAATTAACCACAATTAATAATATGTCCTTTTTCATGTTGCATCAGCAAATGAAGCTCCCATTTTTATTCTAATCATACTATATTTAAAAATAATTTGGTGTCTGGGGCGGTCTGGTAAAGTATAATTAAGTATATATGCGATTCTATAACTCAAAAACTACATAATGTAGAGACAAGTGGAATGTGTCTAAAATGAAATTACAAGTACAGGGTGGTAGTCTGGTTTTTAAATCGATTCATTTGACCAATTAGTTTTTTAAAATATTTTGTTTTCATTCTCTCCATTTAAAAACATGGAGATGAGTGTATACTATTTTTTTATTTGTACATTATAATTACTAAAATTGTCATATAAAGTCAGGACTTGAACTCAAATATGAAGAAAATATTGAAATTTCATTTTCCTACAGCGAAATTTCAAATATAGATAGATTTTTCTCAAAATTAAGCTTTATACTACAAAATCTCTATTTTTTAATGAAAAAGTTTTCCTTTCCATGGCTACCAATATTGTTGCCAAAATCAATATAATAAGCCTATGACATTGAAATGAATTCAAGGTCAGTTAATTATCCATGTAAATAAAAGATGGCATAAAAAGCTATTTCTTCAGTTTCAAATACTAAAAGACTAGCAAGACTAGAGAAAGGGAGGGAGATTGGGAGGTAGAAAGAGAGAGGGAGAGAATGAGAGGAGGGAAGAGAGAGAGAGAGGAGAATGGGAGGAAGGAAAAGAGAAAGGGATGGAGAATGGGAGGGAGAGAAAATGGGAGGAAGGAAAAGAGAAAGGGATGGAGAATGGGAGGGAGAGAAAATGGGAGGAACAAAGAGAATGGGAGGGAAAGAGAATGAAAGGAAGGGAGAGAGGATTGATTGATTGATGTGGTCTTTATTTGGGGTGAGATTGAGACTAAGAAGTCCCATCTTCCACCTAACCCCTCATCATGAAACATATACAGTAATACATAGAGCATTATGTAAATACAAGTATTGGAAAAGAAAAGATGTAATTTTGTGAGAAAAAATAAGGACCGCTGAATAATGAAATCCATGTAAAAAACCCACTGCAGGAAATACCCATACAAGAAGGGGTGTGTGAAAAATATGTGAAGAGAGAAAGGAAGGGAGAATGAGAGGAAGAGGGAGAGAATGGGGGGAAGGGAGAGAGTGGGGAGAAGAGAGAATGGTGAGAAGGGAAAGAGAATGGGGGGAAGAGAATGGGAGGAAAGAAGAGAGAGGGAGAGAGAATGGGAGGGAAGAGAGGGAGATAATAGGAGAAGAGATAGAGGGAGAGAGAATGGGAGGAAGGGAGACAGAATGGAAGGAAGAGAGAGAGGGAGGGAGAATGGGAGGGAGGATGGAAGAAAGAGGGAGGGAGAATGGAAGGAAGGAAGAGAGAATGGGAGGAAAGAAGAGAGGGAGGGAATGGAAGGAAGAGAGAGGGAGGGAGATTGGGAGGAAGGAAAAGAGAGGGAGAGAATAATAATAATAAATCGACTTTGTTTAAGGGCAATATTCAGACCATCTGGTCCATTCTTACATGTAACCCTGTACTACGAACCGAGACAGCCATGCCCTCGGCAGGATTCGAACCTGTGACCATAGTCTCTGTCATCAGATACTCTAACCACCCATCTATTAAGGCCAATGGGAGGAAGGAAGGAAGAGAGAGGGAGAGAATGAGAGGAGAGAAGAAAGAGAGAGAGAAGAATGGGAGGAAGGAAGAGGGGTAGGGAGAATGAAGAGAGGGAGAATGTGGGGAAAGAAGAGAGAATGGGAGGGAGAGAGAAAATAAGGAGAGATGGAAAATGTATTTATTTGTTACAAGGCAGTTTAAATAAATTGTTTGTTACACTAGGTTGATGTTTGACTATTATTTTCCTGCTTACTCTTTGATTTTTATTGTTTTTGTTCATCTTCACAGTTCTTTCTTTGTTCTTATTTGTTTGTTCCTCATTTTGTCACTCTCTCCTGATGTTTGATTTTTCTTTTGTGTTCATTCTTCATTTATTATATTTTTTTGGCATTTCTTAACATTTACCACAGTAGAACTGTGGGCTCTCTACTAATATTTCTAAATAAACATTGCATCAAAAGTTTTTAATCACATTTTTTACTATACTCAGAGAATAAATATAAAATATGACATAAAATAAAAAATATGCACCTCCCTGTTTTCACCCTGAGGCACTGCCTACCTCTGCCTTAAGGTAAATCTGCTATTGTTTCTACTATAGCCCTTAACCTTTATCGGTTGTTGTTGGTAGCTCAATAACTTTGGCTCAGATTATTAAAGGTAAAGTACTCCTTTTGAATAATGGACCTTACATTAAACTAAAGAAGAACCCATTAAATTCCATGATTCAAAAAACTAAAGAAATCATCCTAGGATGTAAGACCATCATTGATAAAAAATTAAGCTACAAGTTAAACATTTCAAACCCAAGCATACCAAAATTTTACTGTCTTCCCAAAATACATAAAGATGACAAAGCCATGAGACTGATTGCATCAGGAATATATAGCCCAACCTATAACTTGTCCAAATGGCTTAATAGTGAATTTAAACAGATGTCTTTTCCCGACAAACACTTAGTTAAAAATACCTATGATTTGATAAGTAAACTAAAAAACATAACATTAAAAGAGTCTGAGATTTTGGTCTCCTTTGACCTTAAAAGCCTCTTCCCAAGTGTACCTCGGGAAGAAACATCCCAAATTTTAAAATCATTTTTACTAAAACAAAATTTTTCTGACGAAATTGTCCATGAATATTTACAACTTACTAATTTATGCATGTCACAGAACGTTTTTTTATTTAAAAATGAAATTTATCAACAAACACAAGGCACTTCTATGGGAAACCCTCTATCTCCTTTTTTAGCCAACATTTTTATGTCCTCTTTTGAAAACGATTGCAAAGAAAAATTTCATTACTTTCCAGATATATGGTTGAGGTACGTGGATGACATATTCACAATCTTTGATTTAAAGAAACAAAATGTAGATGAATTTGTTAATCAGTTAAACAACACATATCCTTCAATTAAGTTTTCTTATAAACTTCAAGAAAACAACACCTTGCCATTTTTGGACTTGCTTATCATAAATAATAGACAACACATTGAGTTTGACATTTTTAGAAAGCCTACACATACTGATAACTTTATTCCTAACAACTCCTTTCACCCTATGAACCAAAAAATAGCTGTGTTTCAATTTTTAACACACAGATTATGTAACATCCCCCTCAATAAAATCAGATATGCAAAGGAACTTAAACACATAAAACAAATTGCCGCTAAACTTGGATATGATAATAATTTAATTAATAAATTAGTGAGGAAACATAACTTTAATAAAACCTTGTCCAATGCCACTTCCCTTAAATTAGACAACAAAAAAGAGGACAAATATGTCAAATTGCCTTATTTTCCACCATTAAACAGAGGCTTGAACAAAATTTTTAAACATAAGAATTATACCATAACATATACAAATCCTTATAATTTGAAAAATTTACTGGGCAGTACAAAAGACAGAACAGAATCTTTGAACAAGTCCGGTATTTATAAAATACAATGCTCACACTGCGACAAAAAGTACATAGGACAAACAAGAAGGAAACTAATAACACGCTTCAAGGAACACATGGCTCACTATAAATATAATCGTTTTGAAAAATCAAGCGTTGCCAACCACATCTTTGAAACAGGTCACAGTATACACGTAAACGATTTAAAATTGATAACTTCAGCCAACAACTCACTAAACTTTTTAGAAAACCTTCACATTTACAAAAACCGGGATACACTTATGAACACGGACACAGATTTTAACAAGACCTTATACAAACTGACTGATGTAAACAGCATGCCGAAAAATCTTTCCGTGCTTCACTTGTTTCTCGGTCGTCTTCATAATCCTTTGCGCTCAAATCTTTGCAGTCGACTCCCAGTCACTGTTGAAACAGGTTTTACCCCTGAAGATGCCCACCTTGTGGGCGAAATGCATTGGGTGTGGTAACCCTCTAATTGTTTGGCTAAAGGAGTACTTTACCTTTAATACTTTATCGGTTGGATTTAAATCCCACTAGTAAAGCCTGACTGCTGGATTTAAATCGGGGTATTTAAAAATGTTTGCCTATTTCTGAATAATTGTCCATATCTCGTTAACTACTGATAGTAAAATAATCAAATAAAAGCATCAAAATCTGAATATATCATATTTTCTACATGTTTGGCAAATCGGAAAAGTTTGTACCGGTGTTTGAAATACAGGTAACTCAAGAAAAATCGATAAAAACAATATATACATTCTTTTATATTAGGTATTGTTCCTACTCACTCTTCCAGATTACAGCACCTATCTTTTGATCCCTGCTCAGAATGCAGAGTCCCACATTATATTTACCATACTTGAAAGACATTCATGCCTTTCCTCTTTGAAAAACCGAGTTTACCAGTATAGCATAAATAAAACTCTCTCAGTCATTATAATATGCATTATAAAAGCTCAAAGGAACTTACACCCCCACGAGACCACCATTGACTCCTCAGAGCAAATGATGGAGAAGGGAGAAACAGTGCAGGCAACAGGCAAGGACCCAAGAGAGTGAAGAGAAAATCGCCCATGGGAATAGGGCCCAGCAACCCCACCAACCACCCCGAAATGAAGGGGAACAGAGAGCCGCAAGGGGAGAACGTGGCACAACGCCCCGGAGAGAGGACCAACGGCGTCACTGGAACCGAATAAACCGTCCCCCTATCGATAGGGGCGAGCCACCGCAGAACTACAGGAACCAGCCCCCTCCACGGAGAGGCGTCTCGACGAACGGAGACCGCTTCCCCCGCCGAACGACCCAACGGCGAAGGAACGCCCAGACTATGCTCTCTGGGGACAGCGGGATAGGCCTATAGGGCAGCACAGGTGGGAAGAAGGGAACAGCCAATACCCTGGGCAACCCCGCCTGTTGCAGGCCCGAACGGGGAGGTGCACCGGCAGAACGGGCAAGCGAGGTGGAGCCGGCACCGGCCGAAGAAGAACACACACCTTGCGCCCACTGCGGAATACGGGGCCAAGGGTGAGACGAGGGTCGGAGAGAATTCAATTGTGTGTGGGAGAGACGACGGAGGCACCCGTAATTCCTCCCACTATCCCGGCCGCGGCAGCACCATCCGCCTCAACCGAGGCACAGGCTGGTGGAAGTTGGCCTCATCGAGGAGGGTTTGTTTAACGGGGTAATGGACAGCATGACGGAGGAAGCGAGGAGACTCTCAGGAGTGCGGCCGCCTGGCGAAGTAGGAGGGCGTCCTCAGCGACAAGGGCCGCCTAGACGGACGCTAGCACCTATCGAGGCACGACGGCTCCAATTCATCTACAAAATCAATAAATTGAAAGCGTTCAGGAACGTAATGGGCGCCGGCGTAGATCTCGGCCCAATCCCGGTAGATGAGGTGCGGCTACTACCAGTGGCAAGAGTCGCCGTCCATCGTGCCGGAATTCTCCTCTCGCTGCTCCGAAGTCGAAATGACTGCCCTTCTGCGACCGTTTTCGCCCGCTGAAGTTCAGCGCAGATTGGAGGCCGCCAAAAATACTGCACCCGGACCAGACGGTGTGCGCTACGCAGCCTGGAAGAAGGCGAATCCTGGGAGCAAGGCATTAGCCGCTCTCTTCTCCCAATGCCTCCACAGGGCGTTCATTCCAGAGGGCTGAAAAAGCACGCGGACGGTCCTAATCCACAAGGGGTGAATAGGGAGGACAATGGGAATTGGCGCCCTCTGGCATTAGGCCCAACCACGGTAAAGCTATTCGCCGGGTGCCTCGGGGACAGAATCGCCGCTTGGGGCCGGACGGGGAGACGCATTAGAAGGGTTTCATTCCGGCAACTGAGGGATGTTTCGAACATTACTTCGTTCTGCCTTCCGTGCTCGAAGACGCCCGCCGGAACGGAAAAGAGGACGCCATCGCCTGGTTACACATCGCTGAGGCCTTCGGCACCGTCCTCCACGCGCACATAATAGGTGTGCTGCGGAGACTGGGGCTCTCGGAGAGATTAATTGCGACAATCAAAAACCTATAGGCGGGGCGACGACCAGCATAAGGACGACGGAGGGGGACACCGACCCGATATCAATTCACTCGGGCGTAAGGCAGGGGTGCCCACTCTCACCATTACTAGCGTTGGGGCCACTCCTGCGCGCCATATTGTCAAAACGCGCTGTGGCCGGATACCGGATGGGATCGTCGAGCGCATGCGTCCTCGCCTACGATCTCGTCCTGATAGCGCGAGACGCGGGGATGCTGAGGTCACTCCTCTGGACCGCGGAAAAGTCGCCGAGTGGAGCGGCCTCCGCTTCCCCTATACTACGTATATGGAGAAAGTAATAACAAAAGAACACTTACAAACTGAATTGATGAACTTTGCAAGATAGAAAAGTTTTAATCAGACTTGGAGCGATGAAATTTAATTGAGAACAAGTATTAAGTATAAGAAGAAAGTAATTCGAAATTTTTTTCGACTAGAAAAAACGAAAATCTTGAAAAAGTGCAACAATACGTCCGCTAAAAATTCGCAATGGTTTAAACAAATTTTCAAGGTTTATGTATTTCCGAATGTGCTACGGAGCTGAAATTTTTTTTAGAGGTAGGATTTGTAAAAAAAACGAAATAGATATTATAGAAATTTTGATATTTTAATTTGTTTGGCAGTTAAAAATTCGTAAAATTTAAAAAAATATGTAAATGTTTAGATACTACGGGGTGAGATAGGGAGCTGAAATTATTGTTATTTAGAGATTAATATATACAAACGAATAAACATTTCAGTGTATCCATGAAATTGTAAATGCGGCCATTAAAAATTAATTCATTTTAAACAATTAGATAAATGTTATTTCACTTCTAAATGTGCTACAAATTTAAAATTTGGCGGAAATGCATGGCATTATTAACCCAATGTGGAACATTTATAATATTCCTAAAATTGAAAAAATTACTGATTGTTTTACTCCATTATTGTTCCATAAGGAAAAAACGAAAATCGGTCCCGAGGAGAAACCTTATGAATTAAAGAAATATTTCCCATGATAAAATATCTCTCTAAAAAATGAATTTTTTTCAATGTGAGATGAAATGCTTGCAGTATGCAAGCACCTTCTACTAGTATTGGAATAAAAGTTGTAGGAAATTTATTCTATAACCTTTGTTTGAAACATATTTCCATAAAATGCATTGTTTAAGAGATATCTTATATTTGTAGCTGCCACAACCATGCCACCTATTACGACTATTGTTAACAATTGAAGCTTAGTTACAGAAATATTTCCCATGATAAAATATCTCTCTAAAAAATGAATTTTTTTCAATGTGAGATGAAATGCTTGCAGTATGCAAGCACCTTCTACTAGTATTGGAATAAAAGTTGTAGGAAATTTATTCTAAAACCTTTGTTTGAAACATATTTCCATAAAATGCATTGTTTAAGAGATATCTTATATTTGTAGCTGCCACAACCATGCCACGACTATTGTTAACAATTGAAGCTTAGTTACCTCTTAGTAACGCTCCTTTTTCTTTTCTTAATTGTTGTAGCTTTGTGGCTATATCCAGTATCAGAATGCTATGGTTTGAGTTTATTTCTGTTCTTTGTAAAGTAAAATTTTCTCGCAGTTTCTTAAAATATTTATTATTATGTAACCTAATTGGAATTTTTATAAATATTACAGATATGGGGAAAGTCATGTGGTGGCCACATCAGATTTTTTGAGTGTATGTTTATAAAATAAGAAACAAGTGGGCCTATTCGGTCAATACTTCCCAGGCCTACACATGTTCCCATTCCAGCCCTGGATGAAACAAACTATTATAGGCACTAAAAAGTAAGCAATAAATACAAAGTTCACGTAAATGAGTGTTCCAGAGAGTAAATGTAGCTTTGGGTGAATAGAAATTGTATGACAAGGAAATATGCTATTATGTTATACAATTATTATTTGCCCAAAATTATTTTTAATTTATGGAACACTTAATTTTGTCCCTCTGTCTCTCCTTCTTTCTTTCTTCCTCTCTCTCCTTTTATCACTCATATTAAAGCATTCAAAGCACCCATTCCTTACACATATAGTATAAAGATTAAGGCAACAACACAATCTTGAGGTTAAACAATGACATGGTCGGCAAGGTAACATATCATTAAAAAGCTTAAATTTTTCAAATAAATACAATTTAAATGTAGGACTTCAGTGATTTTTTATCATAGGCAAAATATAAGAATATGAAATGTTATTTATTTTTCTTTAAAACAGTCCAGGTCCAAAGATCTAATGTTAATTATTTCTAATTTTAATTTGCAAAAGAATAAAAGTCTGTAAGTCGAAAAATCGATTTTTACATGTTTTGTTATGGGAAATGGCACCCCCCCCCTTCCCTTCCCTCCTCCCACCAAAAATAAAAATTCTGGCCCCAAGGTGCACAATCCCACACACACATTTAGAGATTCGATTTATTCTTAAATTAATTATCATATTTCATGTTTTTAAGAAGATTTGATGTTATTTTTGTTATTACTGCTATTTATTTAAAACATTACAATGGGAAAATATTTTCAGGTGAAATTAAACAAAATTGAAAAATTTTCTCAAGTATTAGTTTCAATAGTTTCAGTGATGGTTTCTAAATTTATATTATCATAATTTAGACTTTCAATATAAATTGTAGATGAGCATAGGATCAGTCTATGAACTGCTCTAGATTTTATAATACTTGATCCATCTTATTCTTGATCTGAAAAATAGATAATCTGTAATAAATAAATAAACATGCTAATAATGCCTGAACTTGGATTCTTGCTGTATCCTTTAAAAGAGATAACACTTTTCCTTTAAATAAGTGAAATTTTCATTTACATGTAAGCTAAAGTTGCATCACAATTCATTGACTAGCAGTAGTGTGCGAAAGGTTGATATCAGGCAATAATTCAAATTCATAGGTTCCTTCACAGTTTGTGTTCATTGCAACCTCACTCCCAGTAATGGAAAATAATTCACTTGCACATCTTGTTTTTTCATCCCTCTCCATTTCAACTTCACATTTGTGAAGAGAATCATGTGTATTCTGCTTCATTAGTGCAAGTAAAGTTTCTCTTCGTTTGTTCTTTGGAAATAAAAAAAGTCTTATAAATGTAAGATTCTCAACTAACTATATTTGCATTAAAACAGTAACTTTAAATACCTCATCACATATTATGGAAAGATTTAATAATACTTCCTAATACCTAACATCATATAGGTACTACATATTTTTTAATTAATTCCTTAAGTCATTTGAAAGAATATCACCTTAACACTAGGGGTACCGGGGTCAGCCGCCTACCTGCAAGTACCGGCTACCGTCAATTGACAGGTGGAGGAATTTCTCGCTTTTGAGGCCTATTTTTAATATAAATGTGTTGATTTTCAATAAATATGATGATTTTTATCCATTTTAGTCGTCTTTCCGCATTTGAGTCTATTTTTGTACAAATAAGTTACAATGCAAAAAAAACGGAGAGTTCACAGTAAAAGAAACAAATTTATTTTTCTTGTGGCAAAGAACACAAGAGACCCATCCATAATGATAAAATTACAGTGTTCTTGCTTTTATCACATGTACTGAGATATTATTTGCTTAGATAACATCCAAATATGCAAATAAACCACAAAAAACAACTTTGTTTTTTTGAATTTGTGGTTACACGTAAAGTTTTGGAATCACTTTTTTCACAAAAAGAGGTGCATAAAACACTTGAGAAATGTTGTTAAACACTTGAAGACATATGAATACTGATCAAAAGAAGAATTTGTGATGTCACAGAAGAAGATATTGCAGCTTTTGTCCTTTCTTTACAGGTAAGTAGAGGACGGACCCTAGGCAGGTAAGTTTACGCATTTCTTGCAAACCTTACTGCGGCATTGCCTGCACAATAATTTTTTGCACTTTTCACACAAATCTTTTGTTCTGTTTTTGTTGTGGAGGCCAATCTGGCATTGCTTGCGGGAGCCGAGTATGGAAGCTGGGATGGCCTCATCCACCTCCACTGGTGTTAATGCCTTTTGCCTGGTGCTCTTGTACGGGCCAGCCAACTCTCTGGCTACACAGTTTATGTAAGAGCGTCGCGGTACCTTGGCACCAGTAACCATTTATCATTGCTAAATCAAGTATGTTAAAAAAGACATGAATGGACCACCGTCTGGTCATAGCTCGGACACTGTATTTCCAAGACATTTGGTCAATTACGTCGACACCACATTTTGTGTAGTTGTAAAATGTGATAGTACCAGGTGTCTTCTTTTTTTGGGCTTCATCAATTAGAACGCCACCCCCTTGACGATTCGCAGCTTCATTCACTGCAGAAGCCTGATCAACTGCAAGCACAACAATATAGAATAAGTTCAAGGCACTATAATAAAATATAAATGAGTCCCAGTCTTTCTTATTTAGCTTTACTTGATTGTCAGATTCAACCTCCTCTCCGGCACCCCTCGCTGCATGAACTCCCGGATCATCTGGATCACTTTCCCCTGAGTCCCTTTCTTCGCTACTAGATCGGCGAGGTCGAAATTCCTCATCGCTATTCAAGTGACTTCGCGATTCCGATTCAGAACTGCGTTTACTCTCTGAACGCGAGGAAGACATGTCCCTCAGAGCTTCGATGATCTCCTTCTCAGTGACAACTCGTATGCGAGGCATGTTGTCACTAGCCTGTCCAAAACGTAAGTGAACACTGCAGGGTTGACGCGCAACCGACAGCATCCGCACTATGGTGGAATGCCGTTTTGAATTTGTTCGCGGCGCCCTCCCCTACACCTGACGCGTTGTCTGCCGCACACACGGAACAGTGCAGGCGCTCAAGGTCACGTTCTCATCCTCCCGCCAGGAAGAGTTCCCCTCGGGGAGCAGAACTACGAACTACCCGTTCACATGAGCACTATTCCAACTGAGGTTTTCTGTCGCACATATAAAATAAAATCATTTTCAAAAACGCATTTATTACTCATAATAACGCGAGATACGTCATTTTTATAGTCATATAAGTTTTTTCATACCAAAATACGTTATGGTACATTGTCATGCGGTGAATAATGTTCAAGAGTCCAAATTCCTCCATAAAAAGGCAAAAAGGGTAGAAAAATAGTCTACCCGTCATTTGACGGGTCGTGGTACTACTAGGTAAAACATCCTATTATGAGGAATCTAAAGTGGAGAAAAAATTACAACAAAGCACAAAAAGAACATTAGCCTAAAATATTAAAAGTCAGAAAATTTAAGAAATCTACGATCAATCGTACAAGAGTTGCAGTGCTGCGAAAACTGAAAACCGTCAATTGACGGCGTCCAGTACTCCTAGTGTTAAGTAATTAGTTCACTGAAAATTTCAGTAATTTTATATTAATATTAATCCTTTAAATAGGTATATCTGCCAGTCATAGAAATACAGAAAAGAAGGATTGTTATTAAAACAAACTTTCAAAATAGCAGTTAATGTGCCTCTAAAATGAAGACCAACCAATACACCTTATTCACCCTAATAATGCCACATAATATGTACAGTGTAACCTCTAAAGCAGTGGTGGCTAAACTTACTTGCCCTCAGAGCCACATATGATGATAATCTTTAGAAGTTCGAGAGCTGCATAATACACATTCTATGCTCATGAACAGTAAAACATAACCTGAATCTTAAGCAATTCAGATATAATACATGTCCCTTGGGCATCCCTAACACATCTCAAGTTACACTACATCATTTTGTTCTGCAGTGAAAACCTTAACACACCTACGAATGTAAATCTAAAATAGCTGCATATTATGTTAAAAGAGTCAAATGCTGCTCTTGAGCTGCAGTTTGGCCACCCCTGCTCTATAGAATGAATGCAGTATGTAGTGAGAACTTCATTATAGCAAGCAAAAACACAGTTACAATCAGTTTCTTAACATTACATAAACGGAATTTAATTGTTGGATATTATGAGTACTTGTTAGAATGAATATTTTTATGAATTTTATAAATTCTTGCTATATCAAGGTTTCGCTATACCTTTATAAAAATATCTAGTAAATCATAACTTTAAAAGTAACATCTCATGACATATGAATCAAGTATGAACCATATACATATATTAGCTTTTATGACATTTGATTTTAAATAGAATATCTGTGCCTTGAGCCCTTTTTTTCGTTTTAATCATTTCAGAGCCACCAAATTTTCTTATCCAATGATTGTCAAAATGCATATTAACAAAGCAATTAACAGTTTTAGCAGTGACAGATACAGGGATGGGGTTGATAACCTTCCTCCCTTTGGATGTCTCCATTGCACTCCATTAGAGAAACAACATAAAAAAACAAACAAGGCATGCTAAATCACGTTTTGCCAATGGCCTCTTAAGTTCCAATCTCTCCCCGAAATCTCTCTGGTCTGGTCTATCAAAACTTGGGATCAGAAACCACTCTCACAAAATGCCTCCTCCACATAACCTTCTTCCAGGTTCCTCTAACCAATACTTTGTGAAGAACTTCTCCTCTATTGAACCTAAATCTCCCTTTGTTGAACAATCCTCAATTCAAGTTCACAGCTATATCCAATGCTGAAGTAAAGAAAGCACTTAATGACACCAAACCTTCTGCCCCTGGCTCTGATAATATCCCTATTATCTTCTATCATAAAATACTTCCTATTATCATGCAAAACATGACCCACATATTCAACCACTCTCTCTTCTCTGGTGTCTATCCATCGCAATGGAAACTTTCCATAATTCGCCCAGTACCAAAATCCCAAAACACATCAAAACTTGAAGACTTTCGTCGCATCAGTATTTTACCCTCCATCTCCAAAGCTCTTTAACAGCTTGTGAACCAACAAGTAATAAAGTATTTGACAGAAAACAGCCTATTTGATCCTTATCAATCAGGCTTCAGACAAAACCACAGCTTGACTACTGCACTCCTCAAAGTCACTGACAATATCAAGGCAGTCATGGACCAGAAAAAAGTCACAATCCTTGCGCTACTTGATCTGTCTAAAGCCTTTGACTCAGTCAATGTAGACATTCTTCTGGCTAAACTCCTAATCCTCAACTTCTCTGTATCTTCGATTGCATGGTTCTCCTCTTATCTAATGGACCGCAAGCAAAAGTGCCTCACTAATGTCAATCACTCCTCGTGGCTAAATATCCCCAAGGTTCAGTCTTAGGTCCATTACTGTTCCCTCTCTACCTCAACAATGTTTTTTCTAATCTTATCAGCTCCTCTTACCATCTATTTGCTGATGATCTACAAATCTACATCTCCATCGAACCCAAAAACCTTAAAAGAAGAATGAATAGGGATATTGAGAACCTTAATAGGTGGTTCAAGTCACTTGCCCTAAAACTGAATTCATCATAAACTCAGAAAATTATTATTGGATATCCAAAATCACTGAAAAAGATCGGTTCTTCATCCATTCCCAGGGTATGTATCGATGAGATAGAAATCCCTTATAGTAGCTGTGTCCGAAACCTTGGTGTCCTCATTGATCAGACCCTCTCATGGGGGCCACAAGTCATGTCTATCTGCAACAAATCCTATACTGCCCTGCATTGTTTTAAAAAACAAAAAACATTCTGCCATTTAGACTAAAGAAAACTATTGTACAATCACTAATTCTCCCCATCTTTGATTACAGAGATATCATCATCAATGGTACCACCAAATCCAACGTCACCCAACTTCAACGTGCCTTTAGCCATTCAGTAAAATTTATCTTCAACACCAAACCATCAGATCACATCTCTCCTCTTCTCAGGGAATTATCTAGGCTGACTGGAGTCAAGATGCAAACTCCACACTCTTTCTCATGTCCACAAAGAGCTAAATCATTCCGCCCCTAACTATATTGCTAACCTATTTAAAATTCTGAATACGACCCATAACTTTGCAACACGCTCAGTTGATAAACTTGTAATCCCTAACCACAGATCTGAAGCCTATACCAACTCCTTCACTGTACTTGGGGCCAGATAACGGAATTCAATTCCTCATCCTGACCTCAGATCCAAATCAGTCTCTTCATTAAGAATGCAATTTCTGCACACCTACGAACCCTGGAGAAGTGAAGTTTTCCATGTAAAGTTATTAATTATTCTTAAACAATTGCAACTATTTTATAAATTCCTGTTATGATTAAATTCAAATATGGTTTACTTTATTATTACTCATAGTAATTTGTATCTCAGTGTATTCCCTGTTAATTATTAGGTATTGTAAATTATCTCTTCTTTGTTTCCTCAGTTTCATGTATTGATTCTTTTCTTACCATAAACTGTATTCTATGTTAGCCTAAAGTATTGTTCTTATTATAATTATTTTATTTATCTTCTCTTTTCTCATTGGATTCTCAATCTCCTATATCAATTTGTCTCTACTATACAGTGTGTATTTTCGGTTAGTTATTAGGTATTGTTAATTTTTTTAAATCTCTGTTCATCCAGTCTCCTGTATCATTTACTATGTATATTAAATTGTATTTTACGAAGTTAGGTGGAAGAGAGGCCCAACTGAGCCTAACCTCGCCTAATAAAGGGTCGAATCAATCAATCATTAGATGCTTTTTTAAACCCTTTCCATGCCAAATTCCTAGATTCTGCTCTGTAGAGGCAAGGGAAAGGAAGATTCTGACAGAGATAGAAATTTTCAGAATATAGGGTTGTAGTACTATAGTAATATAAATTGTTCAATAAATACTTTTTAACTGTAGTTTTAAACTGATATTATTTATGGATTTTATATTAGTAGGTAATTTATTATATAATAAGTTTACTGTACGATATGGACTATTACCAGATATTTTAAAATTATATCTTATGATGCACATGATGTATGCTTATTTGGCGAGTGGAGTAGCAGTGTTCTTGTCTATTAAGACTGAATGAAAATGTGTTTTCGCAAATATTGCAACTTCAAGAACCAGTATGCATCGAAGAGGAAGAATACTGTACTACTTTGAATAAAAAATGAAGATTTAGTTATAAAAAAGGCTGACTAAGGCAACTGTGTTGTAGTGCTCAACAAGAGTGATTATGTGAAACAACGGTTTGGTTATGGGTTTTTTGTTTTCATATCCCCATTACTCAATATTTTTATGAACTATCTAGAGAGAAAACTCAACAAAGGGCTTAGGTACATCCATTGGTATAGATGCGTGGATGATATTCTTTGTTTGTGGACTGGGACTGGCAGACAATTAGATATTTTTCTAATTTTTAAAAATAATTTGCACCAGAACATTTCTTTCACTTGTGAGATTGAATGTAATGGGTCAAATAATTTTTAGGACTTAGATATCAAAATTGAAAATAACAAACGTTTTTGTGATCTACCGCAAACCTTCTTGTACTGATAATGTTATCAGCTCTTATTTCAGGCATCATTTTTCTCATAAATTAGCTTTCTTTCATTCTCTGATACACAGACTTTTAAATATTTCCCTATTTGATAAAAATTTTATTAAAGAACTTTATACTATAAAGCAGATCGCACTTGCCAATGGCTATCAAGTGGGTTTAGTGTACAAACTAATTAACAAGAAATGAAGAAAAGCAGCCATTGACATCATCGTTACTTCTACCAGCAACGGTGACGGCCAAAATGGTGCAGTTTGAGTTTTCTACATAACTGCCAACAGTTTCCCTAAAAACCATTATAAAATTGCCTTTAAATCCCCTTTCAAACTTAAGAATTTATTTGTTAGCTCTAAAGACAGTGTGGAAAATTTGGACAGAAGTGGTTTATAAACTTTATTGTGATGACTGTAATGATGTTTATATTGGTTCATACCAGAAGAAAATTTAAAATCAGACTTAAAGAACACTTGAAGGCTTTCGGAAATAATATTACTTCTCCCATTTTGCCAAACACCTAATTAATTTCCAACATATTAGTAATTTTAAATTAGAAATTCAGTTTTTCCTCGTTTTTTTACATTCACAAATCATTTTTTTCTGTGGAAGATGGACCAAAATGACATGTTGCTACTCTGTTTCCTTGCATTTTTTGCATATTGAATCACCTGAAGCATATAACTAATAGCATAGGCATATCTTTTCACTTTTGTGGCCATTGCAATCTCAATACACATAACGTTATTTATCCTAGATACGTATAAAATATTTATGGCATCTACATGAATTCTACTGTTTTGTGGCATTAATCATGCTATTCAACAGGCTCATTAGGAACTAAAACATCGCAAATGCACCGAAATTGTAATCACTGTGAGCATGAGTATTAAAGCGTACTAATGAAAATGCATCCTCAGAATTCATGTTGCATAAGGTATTACTGTATATATATTAACAAAATTTTCACTATTAATTATTAATAATGTATATTTTATTGTCTTTGTGATGAATGACTGCCAATTACTCCATTTAGGGGATGAGTGTGCTCATTAGTGTCAGTATTGAGAACAGTAATAATCTTACCTTCGGCGTATAAGACAGGGTCACTTTTTGGAAAAAAAGTGCATCTTATATGCTGAGATATATGGTACTTCTATTGAGGGAAATGGATTGTTTTAAGCTCCTATCTAACCATTTCTTTGATTTGAGGATTTCTGAGCAACTATTTGTTGACCTCAAAAGGTGCTATAATTTCAATATGTAGTCATTGTTGGCTATGCAAAGAGAATTTAAATCATATTCACAGGCTATGGAATGTTTTATGTGCAAAATGTATGCAGCAAAAGCTGATTTTGACGGGGACTATTAAGAAAAACTGGGGGAACAGCACGTGCATATATGGTGTATTTCCATTTTATCGAGGGTTTCTCAGGTGTATATAAAACAATGAATGGTATTCATCCATTAAATGTTTGATCCAGTAATAAATTCTTAAATCACCATGATAGAATTGTTGACTGTAAAAATGTAATTAATTCAATTAAAAAGTTCTGACGTCTTTTGATTCAAGAATAAGCACTTTAAAAAAATTGAACAAAGTAGTTAATTGTTGTGGCTATTGGAGATACCTAAGATAAGTACTTTATTCAATTTTTTTAAACTTCAGTGTTTATTCTTGAAAATTTTCATTCATGAGCTTCATAATTCTCTAATGAATGCTTTTGATGTTTGATTTTAATTACACTGGATGAATAAATCAGATTTTCTTCTAATTTTAAAGAGTGAGAACGTTATCTTACTGCTATCATCATTTTAAAATTAATGTTTTCATTTTATCCAGCTATAGATTAAAAACATACTTGTTGAAATAGTTCTTGAAACCTAGCTGCTACAATTTCTTTATTAATGCTTGCATCAGATTCACCAACTTATCAATTTTTAAATAATAATTTTTTACTATCACTATGAGTGAAAGATTTCATGACAGGAGATGAGAATGCATTAGTTTTTTTATTCCTCTTCATAAAAACTTTTTTATACAGACTTATTAGAAAACTGGTCATCACTGATCCACAACATAAGATATATCATTCTCTGTTGGTGTATAGATCTTAGTGGGCTATTCCACTTATAACTATAAAAAAAATTTACAATCAGTCTACAAATTCAAGCTTACCTGATAATTACATATTGACTCCATAGTTTTACAAAACAGTAACGTCTCTTGGAATACAGAAAGCTGATTTATGAAAAATTTCTCCCATTTTATAGAAGGTTGTTTTAATACCATTCGTATCCCAATCACAGGATGGCAGGAGTGTGGAAACTGTTTCAAATATCACCAAATTTAATATTATTTATGGGAGACTCCTTTACCTGTTGAGATTTCATTATACGAAGGAAAAGTGGAAAAACTTTTTCTCAGCATGCATCAGCTCAGCAATTTTCTAATGATAGTGTAAAAATACTGAGCATTAGGGTGGTCCAAATATATGAATTTTGGAAAAGTATCTCTCCCACACTCTTATTCAGTGCTCCTATATACAGAAACATTGTTTGAGAGATTTTTCCTAATTTGATAATATTTAGGGGTGGACCCAGTGCCCCAAATATTTGGTAATTTCTAAAAAAGGGGTGGTCTGTTTATTTCAGTGACTAGAGAAAGAATATGGAAGTAAGAAAATGGTTTTCTGGGGATACATTACACGTTTGTTCTCCAATATAATATAAAAGATTGTAATGTCCTAGTCACATAACTTTGCGTCACAACGCAGTTTGAAGTTTAGCATGTGTTGTAAAATAGGCAACACGCACAAAACATGTAAAAATATAGGAGACGACATGCACGACATTAAAATTGTAATAACGCTTGCTATTCTATTATTATTAAAACGCCTGTTATAGGAAATGTTGGAAACAGGATCCTAATATCCATATTATTTTTTGTCAAATTCGCACAATATTTAGATCGCTTTCCTAGCCCATGAATGTTTGGTCAGACAAATAAGGGTCTACCTGTTTATTTAGCAGGCTAGGGCATCAAACTATGGAAGTATGATAATTTGTTTTTCAAATTATACACACACCATATAAAAACATTGCCATATTGACCAAATATTTTTCTGAGTTTCATAAAACCTATTTCAGGAAGCTTGGGAGTAATGTTTGCTCTCTTTACCATGAAATACTTTAGTCATTACCTAATGATTGAAAAATGCCATTTCAACAGATTTTTCCCTCGATTAAAATGAGTCGGGTGAATCTCATCTGCATGAGAAAAGAAATCTTCACAATAAATGTTTTTGTGTGAGAACACAGAATAAACGGGTATGAGATACAATATTACAACATTCAAAATTCCCGCCCAGTCTATTGTACAATACATTTTTCTTTTAACATATACTAAAATGGCTGTTTTATTTTAGCAGTATTACTTCTCCTCTCAACGCAGTTTGCATTTCAGCGTGCATCATAACATAAGCCACACTCGTACCTCATGTAAAACTATAGGAGCTCCCACGGACGAATGTTAAACTTGAATATGTATGCAGTTGATCTTTAAATATTATAACACAAACATCTATCGATTAAATTCTGACCATGCTTACTTACTATCAACATAAAAATAGAGAAAAAACTAAAATAATAAATAGAGTGGAATCGACACCCTTAAAGTATCATGTTTCGATCCTCGTGATTGACTGGGCTTAATGTTAGTTTTGGCTTCCCCTCAACAATTAAAAGTAGATTTAATAAACAAACCAATTGCTAAGGATCTTCATAATATGCTCCCAAAAATACATTAACGTATTTCCATAGTTTACTGCCATAGCTACCAAAATGAACAGACCTTTTTTGTATTATTAAGGATCCTATACCCAACATTTTATATAACAGAAGGTTTAATTATTAAAGAATAGCAATTACAATTTTAATGTCGTGCATGTCGTCTTCTATGCTATCACATGTGTTATGCGTGTTGCCTATGTTACGATGCACGCTGAACTTCAAATTCCGTTGTGGCGCAAAGTAACATGACTAAATCAATACAACCTACTTTGCTATATTAAAGAGAAAACATACAATTTATCACTGAAAAACAATTTGAATATTATTCTATTCCTCTCTCCAAGTGGCTGAAATAAACAGATAGCTTCTATAGAATATTTTTCGTAGAATTTTAAAAATATTTGAGGCCCTGGGTCCACCCCTAAATATTATCCAATTGTGACAAAACATCACAAACAATGTTTTTGTATATAGGAGCACCAAATAAGAGGGTGGGAGGAGAATAATTCTTTTTAAAAAATTTCCCCATATAGGAGTGGACCACCCTCCTGAGCGTAGCAATGAGCAATGTGAAAAATTGAGGGAATTAAAACGAAGAGGGGAAACCCTTGTTTCCCCTTCACTTTCCACAGGATTTAGTAAATTAATATTTTTTTTAAGAAATACTCTCACAACAATAAATTTTAAGTGTCATTTAACTTCAAATAGATATACATCCACTCCCCAATTAACGCTCTTAATTGGGTCCAGGAAAATTGAGCGCTAACTGAACTGATTTGGAACACGTACTTCCATAAGAAATGACGTTATAAGATTTAATTTGTTCCAGAGATTCTATTAATTGAAATGAAAATAGGTAGTATTATATAAATAATACACCAAAGTATACTTTGTTAACCATGTTATGTAGCATAGAATAGGTAGTCATTTGCATTGCAATTCTATTTCAAATTGAACAGTAAAACTTGAATATAAATAAATAAAGAACGGAATGCATTTTACAGAGCATATGTTGATCTCACGCTGAATAAATCATGCAGGAGCATTAAGGAATAGGAATTAGAGAAGAAGATACCTGCGTCTACTTATATATACAGGGTGAGGCAATAGTCACTATACAGCCACAATTTTATTAACACAAGGCAAATTGGAACATAATAACATTAGCATCATGACTGAAGATACTGTTCAATTTAGAGAAGGCAACCAATAAGACAAAAACAAAATTGTTTATCGAAACGATCGAAACCTTACTATGTTTCGATAAAGAAATATCGATTCATAAAAGAATTATCACATGTGCTTGATAAATAAAGGAATATGGAATGAGACCAAATAAAGGAAGAATTCAAATATCTTGGTATTACATTTTTTTAAACTGAACAATTGAAAAGGGAGCAATAAACAAAACACAAACAAAAGTTGGCACTCTCCAGTTTTGTCGCTGTAAAACCTTTAATTTAACCTCAAGAGTTAAGTTTTTTCTCTTTTTCTCCTCTGACCGCCGGATATCACTCATGTCTTTTTATTTAAAGGGAAAATATAATTTAAATAAAGTTCACTCTATATTTTGACCTACAAAAACATCTACAAGTGCACACAGAACCATCAAGCAAATGCAAATACTGACATCTTGTGTGTTGTAAATGCGCAGAGGCGCTGCGCAGTGGACTTCGTAAATTACACCAGAAATTTTGAAGGGCGTTAATGTGGAATGAGCGAGCGCAATTCGGAAAAAGTTAAATTATTTTCAGCATTAATACGGAACAACGTTAATCAGGACAGCATTAATTGGGGAGTGGATGTCTGTAATAAATTATCTTTTTAGGTAAATGCTAAAATAAAAATGACTAAACAATGTGCCTAAATTCTTATGTATAATACATGCTAATGCATAATCCACTCACTGTGATTTCATTAAAATCTTTATAAGATAAGGTGCATGAGCAATTGAAGACACTTTCCTACACAAGAAATAGAATCAATCTTTTTAAAAACATGATATCACCTTTCAGCAGCATATTAAAACTTCTTCGCAAAACAGTGAAGCTTGTATCATAAAGTACTTGTGCATTTATTTATTTTATTTTTATTATATTATATTATATCTGTTAAAACTGGAAATTAAAAACAATACCTATCCTACTTTTCGTTTCATTTTGCATATGAATGTAAATCTATATGGCAGAAACTGTGAGACTCAAACAGAAAGGAATATTTATAAAAATTTCAGTATTATACGTACATTTTTATATTATTTTTATTTGAGTCTAGCCATAAAATTGCCACTTTTTTCTTAATACACCCCTTTTAGACTGCTTTGGTGGCTGCTCTTGTCAAAATATTTCTGCTCTTGAAAGGAACAAAGATATGCTTATGAAAAAGCAGTCCGTGCAAATGACACTGTTATGCTCCTTTGTAATTGGTTGAGACCTTTAAATAACATGCTCTCAGTATCTAAAGCAGGACCACAATAAACGAATTTGTCAAGGGCCAACTATCCCTACCACAGAGTATCCAAATGCTGTTTTCATTTCTGTGATGTCTGCCAGCCTTTTAGAAGTGCTCCATGGGCCTTTTTCAAATATGGACATCTACTATGGACTTTCCTGGATGTGACTACCAACTAACTGCTGACAAATTCAACGGTCATTGGGGTCTAGGGTATTCACCTGTAACATATTTGAAAATTCCAGTATATGGCCTTTAGAGAAAAAGCCTCTTACTTCGACATTTGGTGAGATGGGTTCTCTCAGAAGAAGAAATGGTTATTTTAAGTAATGTGTAGCAAAGGAATATGCCCACCTATTATCCTGATGAATATCATTAAAAGTAGGAACTGAGGAAGGCATAAATTATTTAAAGCTTCTTGCCTAATTTTTCTTCAGTCGCCTTTCAGTTCTGCTAAGCAGTACATCTTACTCGCATCCTGTTTGGTGTCAGCAACTTGAAGCTATTTTTACTTCTTCAGTTCTATGCAAGAAAATTTCCACTGAGAAGTTTTAGGGCTTTGTTTAATTTGTTCAAAAGAAAAAATAAAGTTAACTATTTTTTTTGGTCTCATCTTAATTTCTTCAAGTTCCAATTAATAATGCCCTGGTAAGTGTGGCATTACCTAATTAATTTTTTATAAAGTGTATAAAACTTCATACAGCCACATTTTGTAGGGTCACAGATTATGCAAATTATAACTAAAGTAAGAATTATTATTATTCTGACATGGTATAGTGTTACGGTGAGATCAATATAATTCTTGAAAAATAATCAATACTTGTACCATTTGATTTGGCTCAACCACACTTAGCAAATGAAACAAAGGATTTGGCGCAAGATAGGAATTATCCCCGGAGACTTGGGAGAAATGGATGGTTAATAGATATCACACACACAGAATGTGGTAATATGCAATGAGCATTGTATGCTGATTTTTCCAAATGGATAATGGAAAGTTGGAAAGAAACCACTCCAGATTTTTTAATTAACATATTAAAAAACCGGGAATTTATTCTTACACCATCGATAATTGCTACAGTGATTCCTCATCTGATGAAAGTGATAATATGCTACTTGAAGAACATGATTCATTAGTTAACATACTCGATGAATTCAAATTGAATTGTAAGACTGACATGAGTCTGAGGACTTTGATGTTTTTTGTGTGTGATGAATTATCTTGTATGAATAAAATATTTCCTTAGTAGAAAACTCTTCTCTGAAAAAATCAATCCTCATGTTGAAATTTTGTGATAATAGATAAATAAGCATTCATAATGCATGCATTACACATGAGACTTTAGAGTAATTTTGTCTCAAATAAATATTAATTTAGGAATTATTTTCATTTATAAAATATCTCAAGAAATCATTATATGCACACAATAATATTGGTATGTAAATTGCAGCATCTCAAATTTATTACATTCATGATAGAAAAATCATCCATTCCTCCAGCTTCATAATGTGGCTCAGGCATGAGAATCATTTTGGGGATACCAAAAATCCAACTATATTTTTGTCTTTTATGCTTTTTTTCCACACCCTTCCAACATGCTTTACAAAGTAATAAAACTTGAATATGTGCTGTATGATGATTCTTGAACGTGATACCAGCCACCTCAAAATAAACAGAAGCATTTTATAGAAAATGAATTTAAGCATATTTAATAAAAATATATTAATTAAAAATTAGCATGACAATACTACAACTAAAATCAAACATAGGAATAAATTAATGCATTAGTAATGCTTCAAGAAATGTATGATTTATCTTCTTTTCCATTAACTTTTTTATCAGACACTGGTAAAAATTAAATTAAGTAGTACCAGGGTTGGACTGGCCCGGCGGGACACCGGGACATTTCCCGGTGGGGCTAGGCTGATCGGCTGTTAAAATCCGTAATTTAATTATTTTTTTTTACCCATGAAACCAGAAATATGGAAGAACGGATTTTATGTCCGTTTTTAACTAAGTTTCCTCAAAGTTATCTTTCCAAATCTTTTACGTCTCTCACTCCTTTCATCATTGCATCTCAATCCTTCCATCCCCTATTGTGTACTTATAGTCAAGTCCAGGGATTTCTCCGCAAGTCAGCATCATTCCCCTCTCCGCTCCGACTAAGTTATGATGATCCACAATCAACAATTTTCATACAAATTTGCAAAACTTTAAAAGATATAAGTGAAGAGTCAACATTTCCATCTTAAACTCGTTTCATCGCATCCAATCTTAAAGAAAATCTATTTAAGTACGAAATCGTATTAACTTGTCATGTTTCTCTCTATATTATAACCATACTAATGTGTGTTAGAGAAACTATTTCTTACTTATGTATGAGCTAGAATGCTGAAAAATTTCAGACTGATTACTCATGACTTATAAACAAAGGAAAAATTGCGAAAACGGGAAGTTTTTAAGTTTAAGTGCCCCAAAAAATTTAGAAAAATCGAAAAATTCCCATAAGATTAACATTGGATCATTGTTGCTGCCATGCACGTTTCTAAAGAGGACTCTCAGATTCAATTTGGCGTTCAGACTCGGCATATACGCGGTAGACCATGGGGTAAATAAATCGCGAAAAGTCAGTCCGATTTCGACGAAACTTTAATTATAATACTCGGCGTGAGGTTCTGCATGTGAAAAATATGCAGATGTCTAAGATAAGGGGATGGGTTCGATGCCAGGAAAGTTTCCATTCTCCATTTGATTTACACGTAAACAAGAGAAGACATCTTTCGTTTACTTTTTAAAATTACTTATAATTGTCCTAGAAATTAGAAACTTGAACGATTGTACATGCAAAGTACGAAAATTTATTTTGCTATCGTAGATTTCCAAATAGTATTCGAATTGACTCATAAAATTGTTTTAAAGAGGAAAATTTTAAGTTTTTTGTGATTAAAATACATTTATATGTATACATTAATGAATAAAATATATTTATATATGTACATTTGTATTTCGTTGCAAAGAATAACTAGCATTGTTGCCGTTCTCATAAAATTATAAAGGACCGTGTTGGGGAAAAGGAGGAAGACGGGAGTATGGAGAAAAGAAAGAGTGAACGATAGAAGGAAGAAGAGAAAGCGGGAAAGGGGGAGGGAGGGAATGAGGGAAAGTGGAAGTTTGGGAAAGCGAGAGGTTTGGTGGGAGGGAGGGATATAGGGAAGTAGAGAGGAGAGAAATTGGAGAAAGGGAGAGAGAAGCCCAAAAATATGGCTAAATATAATTTTCTAACTTAAATATATGCCGAAATGAGGAGATTCAGGGTTTCCAACGGGCAGCAGACGACTTCGCCTCGCGGAACGATGCACGGGGTTGATGCGCGTAGCGTAGCATTTACTTCTTTATATATTATAAAAATAATTAAATTTTTGTTACAAATAAACGTTTACAGAATGTGAATTTCATAATTTCATGTTATCTACCTGTAAGTTATACTTGATTGAATAAACATTATAGTTTCGTTCCCTTTTATAAATTTCTTATTTATTATGAAAATGTTATGGCAAATACAACGCAAAAATCCGGGGAGAAAGGAGAGAGTAGAGGAGATGGGGGAGAATGAGGACGCTGATCTCGATTTCCCGGTGCGAAATTGTTTTCCAGTCCAACCCTGAAGAGTACAAAAGTCAGATAGTGGGTTAACACACATCAGAAGGGGCCAATAAATTAAGGTAATCACTTTAAGGAAGCTAAAGAGAGACATTTTCTAATATATAAAGACAATAAGGAGGAACATATTGCAGTGGCATTAATTTATTGATGGTTCGGCATTAGATAAATATATGTAACAGATATCAGACAACTTGGTATGACCAGTATGTTCCAGGATGGTTTAAATGACAATAAATCATGATTTTTTAAAAGGCAGGACAATTTAACCCATCCACTGACCTAACTCAGAGAGATGACCTTCACTGACTGCATTGTCTCTGCGATGGTCGCATGCACTCAACTGCTTTGTTGTTCTTATATCTTAGTAATTTTATGCTTCCATGACTAGATGGCAGGCAATTTGTCATGAGTGCATATTTGTTTAAATTCACCAAAATTAAATGGCCATTCGGAGTCATTTGCCACTTGCCCCTCCCACCACCTTTTACTCATGAACATTCCAATAGAACATAACTGCATTGAAAATGTCTTCACTTTCTTTTTGATATTTTTATCCATCTTTGAAATTTGTAACAATAAGAATACTAATGTTCATACATTTAATGATACTACTGAAACTAAAGGAATGATTCTGAAAATATTTTTGCAAAAACTCAGTCAGCTATTAACCTTCCACTACACATTTGAATGAAAGGATCCTTTCTATTGTGATCAGTTTTTCAATTCCATTCACTATAACTCCAAAATCTTTTCCAATAAGCTATTAACCTCATAAGATGGAGTGACTAAAATGATAGGTTTCCTTTCCTTCAACCAGATGGCCATATCAATTTGCCGATCATTATACTCTAGGCTAGGTCAGCAATAATTGTCGCCAGGTCGATAATCTTGTTATGAGCAAATAAAAACTGCAAAATTGCAATTAATAATGCAATATTCAAAGAAATGATTGATAAGCAAAATTCTATGACAAAAATTAGAATATCCATTCCGAAAAGAAAAACAAAAATCCACCCAAGCACTTTGTGCTGCAATTGACATCGACCTCAAAACCCCCTGTATTGTATGATCATCATAGGTAGTCAGTCCGTAAACAGATCCATGATTATTCTTGGTTAAACCTGTTTCACCATATACTCCTATTCTCCGCTGTCCTCTTCATATCTCGGTAACTCTCTTTCCCTTTCAAATCGTCTATCAGCTGAAACCTTTCCCTACCTCTTTCCCTTTTTCCATCGTTTTCCTTCTAACACGTCTTTAATCATACTCTCTCTCCTCAGGTAATGTTTAACCCAGTTTGCCTTCCTCTTTCTAATAGTCTGTATAATCATTCGCTTCTCTCCTACTCTTCGTAGCACTTCATCGATTTTCATCCTATCTATCCATTTTATCTTCAGCATTCTCCTCCAAGTCCACATTTCAAAGCTTTTCAAGTATTTGATGTAATTTTTCCTTAGCGTCCATGTTTCTGCCCCATACAAAGCTATACTCCATACATAGTATTTTATGAACTTCTTGCAGATATCTTCCCTTATATTCTCCATTAGTAGGTTTTTCTTTCTTCTGAAAGCTGCTTTTGCTTTTCCTATTCTAGTCCTGATCTCATCCGTACATTTTGCTTCTCTTGTTATGGTGCTTCCAAGGTATTTATATTCTGAAACTTGTTCTAAAGGCCTTCCTTCAATACTTATGTTCAGATTCTCTTCTTTGCCTGATATTCGAATGACCTTGGATTTTTCTGTATTTATTTCCATACCGTATTTTCTACCTGTTATTACTAGTGTATTTATCATTTTCTGGAGTTCTTCTTCCTTCCTTGCTAGAAGTACTTGATCATCCGTGTATTTTACTGTTCTTATAATCCTTCCTCCAATTTTGAAATATCCTGTGCCTTCTAATGCTTCTTGCATTACACTTTCTCCATATATAATGAATAGGGTTGGCGATAGGCAGCAGCCCTTACTCCTCTACCAATATTTACTCCACAGGTGTTCGCATTCTCAAACCTGACCTTTAGAACTTGATTTACATATAGATTCCTGATCAGTCTCCTGTCTTTCCAGTCTACACCTATATCCTTTAATACCTTCATCAACATCACCCAATTTACTCTATCAAAGGCCTTCTGCCAGGGAAGAGTGGGTTGAGAGGCCACATGACAGGGAAAAAACAATAAGCTAATGATTGAAGAATTTTATCAAAATTAAATACCAAAATATAAAAGAGGTGAAGGTACTTATGGGTTAGTAAACATTCAAATGATGCCTCACTATAATAAACAATATTTCTACATCATAACTATACATATACTCCATTTTTGCATTTACTTGAAACACTATGGGTGATGGCATGATGGCAAACAATTATAATCACTATGTGTGTGTATATTTTTGGCTAATCAACCTCTTGGATTATCATAGCCAATAATCACTATAAAATTTGTTTATCACTTATTATACAATTTTCCGAGGTTCTAGTTATGTTTCAAAAGCTACCCGGAGATGATCCCTGGGTGTCTATTTCTATTACAATCTAGCCAGCAAGATGATGCCTCCTTATAATGCAATGTGTTTTATTTATACTCATGCATGTTGCTTCATATACCATACTGCGTGACTGTTTGTTTATATTTTCATGTATCTTCTACCTGGTTAATTACGTACATCACACTGCCATTCTAAAATGAAGTTTTTATTTACTTAGAGAAATTAAAAATAAATTGCAATAATTAATGCCAATTTTGAAAATATTCATGTTGACCCAGAGACTCCAGGTCAAACTCAGAGAGGTGGTAACCCTACACACAACACCACTGAGGACATTCAAAGATGAATAACTGACATGAACTTCTAATAATTAACCATTCAACATCGTCGTACGTGCAGGGCACCAATCCTTTAAACATCACATGCTGTCGTCATACGTGCTGGTCACAGACCCTGTACGTTTGTCTTAATTTTGCTTTTGCCTGATCAAATATTACAGTATCTCTTTTTTGTTTATATATTCCAATAGAGTAAGGGTTGGCATTTATTTTTGTTAAATTTTCAATTTTTAATGCCTTCTTTGCAAAGATATTATTATTTTAGTACTTTTTTCTTGCTGCTGCATGCAATTTTGAATTTTTAGCCTTCCAATCTTTCAAACCTATGATGAGATGAACTTCATTTTGACTCAAAAGGACCATCTATAAGTGAGTTGAAAGTGTGGGCAAGATTTATGAGGATTTCAGTCATTTTTTTACCCTCATCAGAATCTCTTGGCCATGTATTCTCTATCCATGAACTTTCTTTTTTAGAGCAAGGCAGTGAGACAGTGTAGGTCTCTCTAACAGCCTCACTTATGTCCAAAGGATATAAGGACCAGCATAAGCCAGGATAGAAAAGAATGAGCAAGAAAGCTAAAAGCCTACGTGGAAATATGACGATTGATCCCACAAGCATTTTTACGCCGAATGTTTCTCGCATCTCTACAGACAGAACAGTCCTTCTTGTGGTTTTTATTTTTTGTGATTTCTTTTTGTGTACTACGTTTGTGCATTTTAAATTGTGTATTACGTGTTTTTAATTGTGTTTTTGTTTATTACACATGTTTATCTGCTCTGTGACAACTCTCACTCTTGAGATGAATATATTTTTTTAAGCATCAACACTTGAGAGCTATATGGAAAGGGGGAGGAAGGGTCTTCAGGTATGGGCTAGTGCTTGGTTCAGCATTTCCTAATTAATTTAAATCTTCTCTGACCTCCGGGATGGCTTTCATTTAAATGTCCTCAATGCTTAAGGGGTAAATGTAATTCCACCTTTTATTCCAGAGAAATAAATGCAGTGGAGTTTAAATCTTCATGAGGCATTTCACCTCTGCGAATGTATCAAAATTTAATAACTTATTAGTCTCAATCTTGGCTGTCAATGCTCTCAGCTAATGATTTTAATGGCAAAATTGATGGTTTCATGAATGACTTCATGCTATCCTTTGGATACAGCTTTCCTTCTGAACTTACAACTAATTCTTGAAAACCCTACAAAACCATGACTAACTAGAAGCATATTCATCAGTTGCCAAAGGAAGTGTCGTACCAAGGAAGATTGGCACTTGGGCCTCCAATTATAGTACAGGAAGTCCCCGACTTACGAACAAAGGAAATGAGAAATTTAAATGTCCTTTTGAGGATCTTTTGGGTGGATATCTTACATTTAAATACAAAAATGTGGGTTTCTTTTGGGATTTCCTTATAACTTGCTGTGTAATCATGGTAGTTATGATAAACAAAAAGTATTTTTCACGTATGTATATTGTATCTATTGTATACAATCACCTAAAGTTGTTAATAATAATAATAAAATATAATAATAGACACCCCCACTCAAAAAATTCATACCGAAACAAATGGCTGAGTCCTTTATGATGATTGAGGAGCAAGACCCAGATTGTGCAAGATTTGCCTCAGTATCCAGAGCTGTCTCAAATACCCTTACATGTTACAAGGAAATATATTGTGGGAACAAGAAAGCAGCTGTCCAAACTCCAATAGAAACATATTTAAAGAAGAGTGTCCCAAATGAGGCAGTTCCATCAAGTTCTACAGCCATTATGAGTTCCCATAAGCCTTCTCCATGACCAGAAAAGTTCCTTTCTACTTCCATGACAGTTAGTACTTCTCCTCATGAAACACCACTTTTAATAAGCTACTAATCACCAGTATTCAAGGTAAATAAAAAGTATTTTCTATTCAATTTGATTGTTTTCATGTTTTGCTTAATTAATGGTTTTTGTTTTCTACTGTTATTCATCATAAAGATACAGCATTTCAACTTAATTAAGGGTAAAATAGGCTTTTGTTGATTTGGTTGGGAACCTAACCACCACTTATACCATTTTGTTTATGAGAGATTGTGTTCAGAGTTCTGAACAAAATACTTCCGAACGAACTTTTGGAACACAACCCATTTGTAACTCGGTGACTTACTGTATACATAATATCACTACTTGCAACTGTGTTCCATATAATGAAAATGGGAAATTTAGAGCAATATATTTACTCATCTTGTCAATGAATCCTCTTCTCAAAGTAAATTTAAAATATCCAAAGTTGTACAACTTCACAAAAAAGTGTTCCAAAATTGACAACTACAGACCAATATCCTTAACACAGCCCTATCAAAAATCTTTGAAGCTGTAATGTATAACAGAGTAGTGCAATACTTTGAGAAATATAGCTTACTCTGAACCTCTCAATATTGTTTTTTGCTGAAACATGAGCACCGAATCTGTGATTACAGAACCCATCAATGGATTACTTGATAACCTAGAGGAAAATGAGTCTCATTGGTGTCTTTTGTGACTTATCAAAAGCATTTGATACTGTTAATCATGAAATGCTACTAACAAAATTAACAACCTTTTGAGGAGTTTGAGATATAGTCAATAATTGATTCAGGTCCTACTTACTACTGTCCGCGTCAAAAAGACGTGCATCTCAACTTTGACGCGCGATCATTTGCGCTACGTTTATTGGAAAGAATATACAAAAATACCATAGGAAAGCTTATTTTATGTTTAACAAGGTTTGATTTTTAAATATTTTTAGACAGAAAATGTAAAATTTTACGGCGAGTTAAACACAGAAACTACCCGTAAAAACCAGCTACGCAGCCAACTTTCGCGAAAGTAGTCATATATAATAATTCATAAACGAATAACTACTGAACAAAATCTTTTGAAATTTAAAACAGTGGTGAACTAAGATAAAATAGAGGCAATGCAATAATTTTCTAAGCTCTATGTTAATTACAATGGTTTTAATTGGGTTACAACTTAAAAAACTCGTCAGTGGGGAAAAATGATAGAGGAATTCTGAAAACACTGTTGTAAAGAAAGACATAAAGAAAATATTTTGTAGGAATCAGATTTTTAATAAAGACTTTTAATAAATTTATATAGATATTTTTCTTTGTAGCCATAAGGCGCTTCATTTCCTATGCTGATGTAGGTAGCGACGTTGCCACACCAATCTGGAGTGCGGGATGACTGAGCGGGATTTTAACTCCTATCTCTTTCTCTCTCTATCTAGCCTCATTGGAGGTTGCTAATGACTCAGATAATGAGTAATAAAGAAGGTACTTGTTTTTTCTAGAGTTTTGTTTTCTTAGTTCATTTAGTGTCTCATCTCAGTCCAGTTGGTGCCTCGTGTTTTCGCTATGCCTTGAAAAAAGCGACTAGCCTTACAACGAATAGAAAATATTAGTAATAACAAATACGGTCTTTTCTCGAGTGATCAAGAAAATAATTTAGAAAGTGAGCCTTTTGTGATTAACAAAAAATTACGTAGCCATGAGAAAAATGTCATTCAAAGTGCTAGAACATTTTTTCAAATGGTCAAAGATGGTGTGATTAAATTTGATCCTAATCAAGTTGTTAAAAATACTGCAATGTGTTGTAATGTTAGTGAAAGGACTGTAGTAAATGTAAGTAATGAGTGCAAGGAAAATGTGCGTCCTTCAGAAAGTTCTCCCAAAAAAAGCAGCGGTAGAGTGCGAATTGTATTAGACGAAATGTTTCAAGGAGTGCTACGAAGAAAAGTGCATAGTTTTTACTTAAGAAAAGAATATCCAATAGTGTCTAATATTCTAATCGAACTGAAATCAGATTTTCCTGATTTTCCAGACGTGAGTGAATCTACTTTGAAAGTCGCCGAATCCTGGACCAACGTGCAAAGTTTATTCGGGAAACAAAGTCAGCTCGTCAAAGAGGATGGAAAATTATGTATTTGGACGAAACATTTTGTGGAGCAAATCACACACTATCATATGGTTGGCAAGAAAATGTGAATGAAAATAATAATGATATTGACTTTGATCGAGGTGTAATTCAAGAGGTTAATTGCTGGAAAGGTGGCCTTATTACTCCCTCTGGTACCGGAAAAAGAATAATAATTTTGCATATAGGGGGTGAAGATGATTTTCTCCAGCCTGAAAATGACCGTATGCTCGTGTTCGAGGGAAACAAAAACGATGGTGACTATCATTCCGAGATGAATGCTCGACACTTTGAAGAGTATTTTAGGAGAATTTTAAATGCGATGGATCATGAAACCGCTATTGTTCTTGACCAAGCCCCGTATCACACCATGCAAGACCCAACAACAAGAAATCCTTCCAAAAGTTGGCGTAAGGACGATATAATAAATTTGCTAATTGAGCATCGCATCGAGCCAGAGGTAGATGATTCCGGCTGGCAAGATACATATGAGTCTTTAACCATTACCGAACTACTTGAACTCGGCAGACCTCATTTCAAGTCTCACAGATACTTGCTAGATAGCATCATCAAAGAGAGCGGCAAGAGAGTAAAGATAATTTGGACTCCAGTGGCCCATTGTGAACTCAATGCAATCGAGCTTATATGGGCTTGGGTTAAAAATTACGTGGCGAAGCGCAACAAAACGCACAAAATCAAAGACGTCCTGAAACTGTGCAAGGAGGCACTGCGTAACACCCCGAAGCGCGTGTGGGAAAACGCTGTGAAGCCCACTATCAAGGTGGAGGACTTCTACGCCGCCAAGGACCAAGTGCTAAAGAATATCGTGGAACCCTTAATTATCAACCTCGATGAGGATTCCAGCAGCGACGAAATCAGTGAGGACGAAACTTAAGAGGAGATAAGGGGGTTTTTGTGCGGGCCATGGCCGCCTACAGGCGAGGGAGACAAAGGAGACATTTGGCAACATCGCAAAGCGCCCAGAAAGCAACATATACGGTACTGTGTGTAGATTAAAATTAGTTAAACAAAAACGTTAAAACAAAATCTGATTCCTACAAAAATTTTCTTTATATCTCTCTTTACAAGTGTTTTCAGAATTCCTCTATCATTTTTCCCCACTGACGAGTTTCTTTTTAAAGTTGTAACCCAATTAAAACCATTGTAATTAACATAGAGCTTAGAAAATTATTGCATTGTCTCTATTTTATCTTAGTTCACCACTGTTTTAAATTTCAAAAGATTTTGTTCAGTAGTTATTCGTTTATGAATTATTATATATGACTACTTTCGCGAAAGTTGGCTGCGTAGCTGGTTTTTACGGGTAGTTTCTGTGTTTAACTCGCCGTAAAATTTTACATTTTCTGTCTAAAAATATTTAAAAATCAAACCTTGTTAAACATAAAATAAGCTTTCCTATGGTATTTTTGTATATTCTTTCCAATAAACGTAGCGCAAATGATCGCGCGTCAAAGTTGAGATGCACGTCTTTTTGACGCGGACAGTAGTAGATGATTTCGACTGAGCTAAAGGTGATATTTTATTATGTTGAACGCAATTTTGATTTAAGAGATTTCTCAATGTGAAACATGATATTTTAACCGATCTCTGAATGTAAGTGGGTATTAAAATGTTACTATATACCAGGGGTGGCCAAACCGTGGCTCACGAGCTGCATGCGGCTCACAAATTTCCATTCAGTGGTGTCGTTTTTCATTACAAAACACGACTTGAGACATATTGGGGCTGCCCAATGGACATGCATTATATCTGAATTTCTTTGGATACAGGGTGTTTACTATTCGTAAATTTATGAGCACAAAATTTGTCATGCTGCTCTCAAACTTCTGAAGATCATCATACATGGCTCGGAGGGCAAGTAAGTTTGACCATAGGGGAAATTACACCCTAGTAAAATGATATCTAAGCACAGTAAGCAATTCCAATTCTTCACTTCCAAAGTTACAAATATTGATAAACTAATACTTTGTTAAGAAATGTTTGTATGTTAATGTTTAATATTATTCTTTATTTTTTTACTAATATCATCTTTGTATATTGTAAAACCTGCTGTGATGTCTGATTGCAGAAAATGTACACCTAAAATGATAATAAACTTACTGTAAGATATTGGTTTAATATTGCTATTCCAGTGTTTTGATCTTTTAATACATATTAATAACTCCAATAAGGAATAATGTACAACTACCAAAGAAACTTCCAGAACACCAAATCGAAGAAATATTCATCATTAAGCTTCAAAACAGCGATAACTATGAGCAATTTAATTTATTATAAATAGTAATGAGGTTTTTCTTAAAATTTTACCAAATTCATCCCCTTTTAGATCCAGAAGTAAAAGTAATGCATGAAATAATGTTAAAAATTAACTGATCATTTAAGATGCCAAATTAATACGAATAAAAATAAAATTATTAAAAGCATTTAAGTGCCTTAGGGATTGCGGTTTAATTTTTTTAAAGTCTATCTATAAATTTATTTTTTTTTGTTCTCGCAAAGGTTGCGAGTTTAGCCAATAAGACACCCATTCAAAAATAATTAACATTAAAATACAGTGAGCAGCATTAAATTTTGTATGGACTTTACTTATGGATAATACTGAGGCTAACCTTCAATTCCCGTAAAAATATTACGTCTATCACTGAACATCCGCTGCTAACGGCATTTGAAGTCCATATATTTTGACCAACCATAATAGGGCCCCTAATATTAGTTGACAAATCCACACGAGCCATTTATAACAGAAACGTTAGCAAAGGCATAGATGAGGCTATCTCTGAGCGTTTTCCGGCAGCTACTGAACGATATCGGGGAAATAACAACGAACTAATTTCCAGATATAGTTACAATGTACGAACATCACTATTTACAATAAAGGTTATGTGGTTACGTTCAGTTACATTCCACATGCGATTTGGATATATTGTATTGAACGGGCGTAAATGTGGCGCCTTGAGTGGCCACAAATAAAACTACGTAGTGTACGTGAATTTCTCATAGGCCTTAATTTTCCGCGATCATTTAAGTGGGCGGATTCTGGACGCAATTTAAGAAAATTAAATTGATTTCGGCGATTACAGTTCCTTACCCTACTTATATAAGTTATCTTTATTAACGGAAATATAAATGTGTTAAACAGATAGTTATTCTTTATCGAACTTGAATTAAGTAGGTACTCTTTAAAAAACGAGCGATTCAGTATTTTCACGAATCTCGTTAATTTTAAAGAGATATATAGATACTTTGCGATTGGCTAGTTTGAAAATACATTCAACGGAACCACGGAACGTATTTCGACAGCCGAAGTTTTTTAATAGTCATAAGACTTGTCAACATTGAAGGGAATACTACGTGCATTGAGGTTAGTTTACAGTATAACTTAGGGTAGAATTTGATGTAATTATATTTGAATCATATGACTATTTGTGCAATATTCGATGTTTATTTATTTCAGGTTAAAGTCGCACCAAATTATAATAAAAGAACTCCGTTGGAACCATCTCCTATCCTGATATGAGAAAGATTTAAGGGAACACCATCACGGAGTTTTAAAGATGTTAAGTCGGCGCTACATTCCTTAAAGGACTGTGGATCGAGAATCCAAATGACTGCATTATTACTGCGATTTTTTGTATTAACTTATTGCGCGTATTGAATTTTGCTGACCATAGTGTAAATTCTAGTAATTACGGTTATGACTGAAAAGACCATACTTCAGATTCGCTGGAGACTATACATCGTTCTGCTGTAGGGAGCTTGGAAAGCATGACCTAACCAAGTGAAAAAAATGACGAATATTAATTTAGAATCATTACACAGCCCTGATAGATTAAATATGAGCATTTACTTCAAAACTGAGCATTACTATTATCATCTTTAAATATGACATACAGAAGCATAGCAAAATAAACAACAAAAAATTAAAAGCACTTTGTTATGAGAGAAGCTAATTAATTACTTCCCCAAGATTAACAAATATGGAAAGGCGTACTCCATGTCAGATTACACAGTTTCCAAATGCGTTCTTTGAGATCGACAAATTTTAGTAAAACTTTCCAATACCAAATTTCATCAAAATAAGTTCCCGATTTGAAAAAGAGGCACGTTGTAAAATACATGTAGGTCTTCATGTAAAGCGGTCGTTACTGTAGTCCGATTTTAGCCAAAATTGGAATCGGTCGACCAATTTTAGTAAAACTTCTTAATACCAAATTTCATCAAAATACATACTGCGGTTCCCAAGTTGAAATAAAGGAACGTTGTAAAATATATGAAGGTCTTCATGTGAAGTGGTCGTTATTGTAGTCCGATTTTAACCAAAATTGTAATCGACCGACAAATTTTAGTATAACTCCCCAATACCAAATTTCATTCAAATATGTCCAGCGGTTCCCGAATGGAAACTTTTTAAATACTTTTTGGAATGAACGAAAGAAGATCTAAAATCGTATAATTATGTAAATACGTTAATTTTATTTTTTTGTAATTTATCGTAAACTTTATGATTTACGGAAAAAATTATTTGACAAAATTTCATTATTTTATTTAAGTTTTGTTCTCAATATTTTTCTCAGATGACTACTTAACGAGATTCTTGCGTAGTATATTTTAAAATACATGTAGTCTTTCATGTAAAGTGGTCTTAATTATTTTAACCAAAATTGGATTCGGTCGACAAATTTCAGCAAAACTCCCAAATGCCAAATCGAAGTGCGTCCAGCGGTTTCCGAGATTAAACATGCGTTCATTTCGTGCAAAGAACGCATAATAAACTAGCTGAAGGATATCAAGTAAAAATCAAGAAAAATATAATAAATATAGCTTTAAAATAAAACAGTAATGTGTATCAGAGAAAATTTAGAAAAATGAGTCAATATTATCGTATTTATTCGAATCAAAGACGAGTTTTTTTTTATTTCAGCTTGCGAAAATCGGGGGTTGTCTTAAATTTGAGTACGAAGTCGTATACCGTCAATACATCGTGGTCAATTGATCGCACGTCAATTCGTCACACGACAAACTCGTCGCGCATCAATACATCGTGCAGCAATTCATCGCTAGACAAATTCGTCGCAAGACAAATTGAAAGGCGAGACACCATGACTGGTGTATGGCAGGAGGATACACTTGTTGGCTTGGGAATCATCCTTTGCCATACATCATCCAATGTGTCTCGCGTAATTTGTGATGAGACTCACGATTCGTTCTGGTATTATCGAAATACAAAGAAACTTTTTTTGGTGTCTCCCCCTGCCATTCACCAGTCATAGTGTCTCGCTTTTCTATTTGTCTCGCGAGGAATATATATAGAGATGAATTGACGAGCGACGAATTTTTCGTACGACGAATTGACGCGCGATCAACGCAACGTGTTGTAAATAGGAAGTAAACTTACGCATTTAATCGATGTTTTAAACAAATGAAACTTAAGATAAAATAATTGTATCTACTGAAATTTTTCATTTCAATCTTACGATCCGGAATTCAAAGTCTCAATTTTAAAAAACCATTTACAAATTTTTTTTCAAACGAATTTGAAACAAACCACTACAATTGATGAACGAACTATTCTACCTATGCTGAATATATGTGTTCAAAATATGCCCCAAGTAGTCAGTGAGAAATACGGCCATAAAATCTTTTTTATGTTTTCAGTCTGATAAAAGGGGAGGGGGGCGTCGTCTTAGATTCGGAGTCGTATTGGATTCGTGTAAATACTGTATGTCTCAATAATCACAGGTTCAACAATAAAACAAAAAAATACGTACAAAATCAATCAAAATGTAATAATTTAATTTTTTTGTTAGTCATCAATAGCACTATCAATCTGTTGTGCAACCAGCAGAGCTTCTATGTTGTCACCTTTAACGCTTTTAACATAGATCAAAATTCTCCAGATTTGTGAAAAATACAATAAATTCTCACCGCAATGCGCTTCGCAATAAATGACAAGATTCAATAGCCAGGATCATTTGTCTATTCAAATTAAGAGTAACTTGTGACAATTTTTTGTCTTAACACAAGGCTTGAAAAATGAAATATAATGCCTTGTAATGTTCTCCTTGTAAAACAGTCACTCAGTTTTTATTGGATCTAAATAATAGCAACTTCGGAAATTTATTAAGGACGAAAATGAAAGACTGCTTAAAATCAATACTGAAGATCTAAACAAAATCTATACCAGCATATAAATATTCCTGACTAATCTTCAACTACATTTGCAATGGAAGATTTGGAAATGATTGCAACATAAAATTAACTATAATATACACAAATCTATAATTAATGATAATAGTATAACCTTCATAATGACTTTTCTGTGTTAATTAATGAACTATATATGATTATATGTAACTCAAAAGAAAACGAAATTGTGATATGAATTTAAATATAAAGGCAAAAGATACAAACAATACTAAATACAGAGATATGCTTCCTACCATGGATTTGCAGAAATAATTAAAGAATACACCAAAGAAGAAATAGATCTCAAACAATTACCTCATGCATTGACCATATCTACTCCAAAGGACTAATTTCTACTCCTGAAGCACTAATAATACACTCTAAAATACCTGACCATAAGCTTGAATGTAAAATATTGCGACAGATATGTAACTAACCAAATGAAAAAAAAAAGAATTTAACTTGACAATTTCAAAGTCAAAGCCATAATTGAATCATTTAATTGGGAATATCTCTTAAAAGAACATAATCCTAAAAAATGTAAAGAAGAAGCTTAACCCCTCAAGCCCGGAGGAGATTTATTAAATCCCACCCGTACGGCCGGATAAGGTTTTTTAATTTTCACGATTGCGTTGCAAAAACGTTCGAAAATATTAAAATAATCATAACTTTACATATGTAACATGTTGTAGCGGTCATAGCCATTAACGCCTTCGCGGCGCATAGCGCTTAGGAATTGTCTCCGCAGTTCCCGGCGACGCCACCAGGGGCGTTAGAGAGAAGAGAAGGTACGCCGGCGAGGGACGACACTTCCACTTCCGCCTGAGTCTTCGCCGGACTAATATCAGCCAGCGTCCGGATGAGTCAACGTGACACGCCGGACGAGTATCAGCCAGCATCTGCCACTGCTATTGATTGTTATCGTTTCGTGTTATTTATTGTAATGTTTGTTAATCATTAAACAGCACAAAATCCATTTCGTTCGTTTCTGTATGGAAAAACCCCTTCAGTGGTGACCCCGACGTGATCGCGTGCCCACGTGGTTCGGACATCGTGAAACTTACAATGGAGGGTGAGAGTAGGAACGAAATCAATCGTGTGAGTGTGCGCGTGCCTCCGTTCTGGCCCGAAAAACCACTCCTGTGGTTTACACAGTTAGAGGGACAATTTTTCTTGGGTGGAATCACTCAGGACGCTACAAAGTTTTGGCAAGTTGTTAGCCAGTTGGAGCCCAAGTACGCGTTAGAGGTGGAGGACATAATTGCAAACCCTCCGCCGACGGGTAAATACCAGAAGTTGAAGGAGGAACTGATCCGGCGCCTCTCGCTCTCGCAGGAGCAAAACATACGCCAACTCTTGGAGCACGAGGAGATTGGCGACCGGAAACCATCGCAGTTTCTTCGCCATCTGCGTGGCCTCGCCGGCGTTACCGTCCCCGACAGTTTCCTGCGGTCGTTATGGCTGGGCCGATTGCCGACCTATCTACAGGCAATTCTCACCGCACAGGACGCGATGGACTTGGATGGAGTGGCGCAGCTCGCCGATCGAATCCACGAGGTGACGTCCAGACACCAGGTGGCCAGCGCGTCTCCGGATTCCACGCTCGAGGCTCTCGTGAAACGCATGGATGAGTTGAGCCAGCAGGTCGCCGCATTATCGGTGAGCCGAGCTGCACCACGCGCGCGCCCACGGTCCCGGAGCCGTCCCCGCGGAAACTTCCGCAGAGCTCCCTCTCTCAATCGCCGCGACAGGGAGGTGTGTTGGTACCATCGGAAGTTCGGTCCGAAGGCCCAAAAGTGCACTCAGCCCTGCTCCTACGTCGCGGAAAACTCGGAGGGCGGTCGGTAGAAGCGGCAACCGACTACTGCCCGTCATCAAGCCGCCTTTTCGTGACCGATATCCCGACGAAGACGCGCTATCTCATCGACACCGGGTCCGATCTTTGCGTCTTTCCTCGGACGTTAGTGAAGGGACCAAGGGCGAAGTCCAATTACGAACTCTACGCCGCGAACAACAGCGTCATCTCCACGTACGGTTGGTTAGTGGTGAATCTCAATTTGGGCCTCCGGCGGGAATTCGCGTGGCGTTTCGTGGTCGCCGATGTCTCCAAGCCAATCATCGGCGCGGATTTTCTCCAGTTCTACGGTCTTCTCGTCGATATGAAAAATCAACGCCTTGTCGACAGCATCACCACGCTCCACGTTGGCGGCAGGGTCCCGCGTGCCCCTATGGGTCACATCAAATGCGTAACCGGCGGCGGTAAATACCATACCCTTCTTTCGCAGTTTCCCGAGATAACGCGGCCTGCAGGAACGCCAAGGGAGCCGAAACACTCCACGGTGCACCACATCCGCACGACTGCCGGTCCTCCCGTCTCTTCCAAGCCACGACGCCTGGCCCCGGATAGGCTTGCCATTGCCAAGAGTGAGTTCCGAGCAATGTTAGCCGCCGGCACCGCACGACCCTCCGAGAGTAGCTGGTCTTCCCCCCTCCATATGGTACCAAAGAAAGGCGACGGTTGGCGCCCCTGCGGTGATTACCGCGCCCTGAACGCGCGGACGGTGCCCGACCGCTACCCCGTACCCCATATGGAGGATTTCTCCCACAATCTAGTAGGTAAGACTGTTTTCTCGACAATCGACCTCGTTCGGGCGTACCAGCAGATTCCTATTCATCCAGACGATATCCACAAAACGGCTATTACCACTCCCTTTGGCTTGTTCGAGTTCCCCTTTATGTGCTTTGGATTGTGTAACGCGGCTCAAACCTTTCAACGATTTATGGACGCGATATTAAGGGGATTGGATTTTTGTTTTGTGTACCTCGACGATGTGCTGGTGGCCTCTACCTCCGAGGAAGAGCATGTACGGCACCTAGCAGAACTCTTTACGCGCCTACGAGAGTACGGTGTACTGGTGAATACCGCGAAATGCGTCCTGGGTCGCCCTACAGTGACATTTTTAGGCTTCGTGGTTTCCGGGGACGGTGTAGCGCCCCCTCAGGAGAAAGTGACCGCGTTGCGCGATTTTCCCAAGCCGTGTGACGTAAAAACCTTGCGGCGATTCCTTGGTATGTTAAATTTTTACAGGAGGTGCATCCCTCACGCGGCCGCGCTTCAGGCACCATTGCACGCTGTTTTACAGGGCCGACAAGTTAAAGGGAACACACCCATAGAGTGGACACCGGATTTAGATTTAGCGTTCGAAAATTGTAAACAGAGCCTCGCCGTTGCTACCCTCCTCAACCACCCGGACGTCACTCTTCCGTTGGCGTTGTTCGCAGACGCGTCGGATTTCACGTTGGGCGCCGCTCTTCAGCAGCATACCCCGCAAGGTTGGCAACCCCTAGCCTTTTTCTCCCGGAAGCTGAATTCCGCACAACGCCAATATAGCCCCTACGATCGCGAGCTGTTAGCCATTTACGAGGCCGTACGTCACTTTCGACACATGCTCGAAGGCCGTCATTTCATTGTCTATACAGACCACAAGCCGTTAGCTTTTGCCTTCCGGCAGAAACCGGAGAAGTGCTCTCCGAGGCAATTCCGTCACCTGAATTATTTAGCACAATTCACAACGGACATTCGCCATATCGCCGGAAGTGAAAACGTCGTCGCCGACGCCCTCTCCCGCGTCGACTCACTGACGCCCGCGATCGGTCACGAAGCACTAGCAAGGGCGCAGGCTGATGATGACGAACTAAAGGCACTGCTCCAATCGGATTCTTCCCTCGTCCTCCGGAAGGTTTCTCTTCCCGACTCGGAAGTAGAACTGTATTGCGATGTGTCCACCTCCACTGTTCGCCCGTTTGTGCCTGCCCCACTGCGACGGCAGGTTTTTAATTCTGTGCATAACCTTTCCCATCCCGGCGTCAAGGCGTCCGCTAGGCTCGTCTCCACACGTTTTGTTTGGCCCGCAGTGCAGAAGGACTGCAGAGAGTGGGCGAGGGCGTGTATCCCCTGCCAGCGGTCCAAGGTGACGCGACATGTTTCCTCACCCGTAGGCACCTTCCCTACTCCCGTAGGCAGATTCGACCATGTGCACCTAGACTTGGTTGGCCCCTTGCCCGTTTCCAGAGGTTTCCAGTACTGTCTGACATGCGTCGATCGCTTCACCCGTTGGCCGGAGGCTATCCCCATCGCAGACATCACGGCAGAGACGGTGGCGAGAACCTTCTTCCGCGAATGGATGTCGCGGTTTGGCATGCCGCTCCGTGTAACTACCGACCAAGGACGTCAGTTTGAAAGTCAGCTGTTTCGGCAGTTGGCAGACCTCTCCGGCGCCACACATCTGCGTACAACAGCCTACCATCCAGCCGCCAACGGGCTCGTAGAACGCCTCCATCGGCAGCTGAAAGCCGCCATCCGATGTCATGAAACGGCAGATTGGGTGGACGTCGTGCCGGCAATACTGCTTGGATTCCGAGCTGCGTGGAAGGAGGATCTTGGGTGCACGTCTGCCGAATTGGTGTATGGAGAGACACTCCGGCTCCCTGGTGATTTTTTTTCACCTCCAGCTGGCCCGGTCCTCGTGACGCAAACAAATTACGCCGTGCAGCTGAGACAGCGCATGGGGCATTTATGTGCCAAGCCTGCTTCTCGACATGGTGAGCGTCCAACATTTATCTTCAAGGCCTTGCCATCCTCATCGCATGTTTTTGTGCGAAATGATGCCACACGGGCCGCATTGCAACCAGCCTATGAGGGCCCATGTGAAGTCCTGCAGAGAGGTGAGAAGAATTATGTGGTGCGACTCCGTGGCCGTGAGTTGCGAGTCTCGGTTGATCGGCTCAAGCCAGCATTTCTCGCAGCGGATGATGCCCCAGCTGCCACTACGATGTCACCAGCAGACACCGTGTTCAACCGCCCAGGAGATGCAATGGATTTTCCAGCCCTGCCTGGACAGCAGATGACGCGGGCAGGGAGAAGAGTTCACCTTCCTGCACATTTACTGAACTTTTCCACCTAATTCACCCTTACCTCACCTGCATTATTGTTTTGTTACCTTTATTTCTCCTTGTTTTGCCATCATTCCTTTCTATTACAGATAGCCTTAAGCACTGCCAGAGGGGTGATGTAGCGGTCATAGCCATTAACGCCTTCGCGGCGCATAGCGCTTAGGAATTGTCTCCGCAGTTCCCGGCGACGCCACCAGGGGCGTTAGAGAGAAGAGAAGGTACGCCGGCGAGGGACGACACTTCCACTTCCGCCTGAGTCTTCGCCGGACTAATATCAGCCAGCGTCCGGATGAGTCAACGTGACACGCCGGACGAGTATCAGCCAGCATCTGCCACTGCTATTGATTGTTATCGTTTCGTGTTATTTATTGTAATGTTTGTTAATCATTAAACAGCACAAAATCCATTTCGTTCGTTTCTGTATGGAAAAACCCCTTCAATGTATTACTAATTGTATAAAATGAAAAAATCAGTCATTGAAAAAATAATATTCATTAAACATTTATATGAACAAAATACACTAATGAACGAAAGTATCAATTCGAAACTAAAAGAGCCGTTTAAGTGTCTCACAGACCGATATTAGGTATACTGTTGGGGTAATTGTAACTGATCTTACCAGATGAGGGTTAATATTAACTTAAAATAATGTCGGTCTTTACTCAAACACTGATTTTATAATGGAAATTTACTCAGAAAGCCATAAAACTGAGGAATCAAATTATAAATAGAAATAATATTTCACTATTTGTATTGACGTCGAGGGTTACATTTATACATTTAAATTTACCTTCTCATTTTAATTTTACAGTCCATCAGCTTGGACTTCAATTAATATGACTTTTGTAGAAAGTTATCAAATGAACTGAAGTAAATTCCTCTTTTGCAATAATAAATGTATTGCATGCAGTTTAAAAATGGATGCAGTCGTTCGAGGATCATTCGAAAATGACTATCAACTCTCCATCTCTATTAATATATTTGTCCATGAGTTATGGATATCGGTCACAACTGGATTTAGCAAACACTTATCTGTACATATATTATAGATTCCTTCACAGCAGTATTCATTCATTATTAACACACCGTTGTTTCTACAATGTTATGTCTCTATTAATACAAATCGTTGTTTATTAAGACGATATTAATAAAACCTGCCACAATTACAGCATTTATTGGCGCTAGGAATTCAATAAAAATTTCTCATAATCAGTAAAAATTGTATAAAATTGAACTGTTCATAATGAGGCATTTTAAGGTATTGAAAAAACATTTTCGTTTTAAAGCATTTAATAGATATTTACTTTTGTTTCAAAAAGAAGATCTATAAAAATCTGTTAATAAAGTTTTGACGTTTAAATTTTTCATAGAAGCAAATTGTGGCGGGAATTATTACGTCAAAGTTGGTTTACTTTTATTTTAATTTTAAAAAGTACACGTGCGTATGCCCATCATAAAAATTATTAAACACCGCACATATTTTTCTATGAATAATGTAATGTACATATTGTATAATTATTAATTATCAACATTATCAAGTTATAATAGAGAGAAAATGCAACGTTTTGGCGCTATTCTGAGCTAATTGTCAGAATTGCCGTCAGAGTTACAACTTTAAACCCATTAGCCAAGAGAGATAATTACTTAGATAAGAAGAATAGGATTTTATGTGGATTTGACTTGTATTTTACATCTCCTTATTAAACAGACTCGTAAGGTAGAACGAGTTCTTTAATTTTGAAAAGCATTTCGTTACAGCTTCCAGCAATTGTAAATTCTGCTGTAACACGATCAAGGTTTCAGTATGTCTGACGAAACTTCACTGAGTGATGAATGTTCTCTAATGGAAGCTCTTAATCGGGCTAGAGTTTCAGTTGACGTGAGTAGAAAATATTTTATTATATTTACATTTATATAAAATAAAAATACAAAATTTTGCCATATAATGTAATGTGCACTTCCAATTATGAACTGCAAACCTAAATTTTAATTTATAATGAAAGGATCAACTTTAATTAAACTTAATTCCGTACATTAATTTATGTTGCATTGCCAGTTCATTGAAACGTTTCTATTTAAGAATTTTATTCGAGATTAAGCTCTGTAATATAAATAAACGAAAATGTAACTAATTATCTTGGGTATATACAACAGCCATAACAAGGCTATGTAAAGTGAAAGAATGGTTCTTTTTAAGAATCTATTTTCACCACTGAAGATGGGAGCATTCAAGTTGAAATGTGCATCTGGTATATTATAACCTGTTATGGCTGTTGGATATACCTACCTAAGATATGTAGTAATTTTCAATTTTTATGTTGAAGAGCTTATTCTTGAATTTGTTTTCAACCATAAGACGAGCACAATAATTATCTGACGAATTAGTTTCATGTTAACATTTTATTTCAGAAGTGGTGTGGTATTTGATATTGTTAATGTTCTTGCAGTCAAACCAGCTTGGTTTAAGCTGGTGACCATTATCATCTTGATTGGTCTCCCTTAATCCAAGAACCAGATGTATATTTCTGAAATACTCGGATTTTAGGTTTTTGTGAGATTTTTTATTTTTATCAAAAGTAAGACCCTCAAATATTAACAGGTGCATTGTGCATTGAATGCTTTTCCATTCAGTAAAGTAATTATTTTATTAATTCTTTATGTATTTTCATGGAGAATGGTTTACATTTTTAAAATTTTGTGCGCAAAGTCCTACTTCTTCAAACAAGTCTCCTCCCTCCACAATGGTGGGAGCCTAGAGCTAATTTTATTTGAGGTCTTATCATAAATAAATGTATTAATTATATAAACGAAAATTTTGCTTTGAGGAGTATGTACTTCACATAAATGTTTATTTTCCTTTAATATATTTCTATTTTTATGGAATTTAATATATTTGTCAATTGTGGGCCCCATTTTCCTGTGGGCTTATGACTGTAGCCCTATTAGCACATCTGTTAATCTGCCCCATCTCTCTAATTGTATCAAAAATGGATGTAAATAATACAGGTCAGTGGTACATAACCCAGAGCCTACCATACTAATCTGCTCTGCTGAAGGTTTTTATTTGACTTGACATGAATAAAAGAACAATGTAATGTAAAATGAACATTGAAACATGCTATACAAGGTCAGCTAATTTTGTACCAAGAAATGAGTGATTAAAATGAAACTGCAGGGCCTTCCAATCAAAGGACTTTCCTCAATTTTGCTACACTTAATTTTTTAGTTTTTTTATCAACTATAATTTTGTCTCTAAATTATACTAGGCCTCCTGTTTTGTTAGCTGTTTACCTACATATACTTGTAGCAAGTTGAGTATCTTATATTGTCTGCTTGTAATAGATTTGAGTCCTCAATTGGCACTCAGTAAAGACTGAGTACCACTGATATAGCTCAAAATAAAATTAATTATGTTCATACATTGGTGTTCTTTCTTTAAAGGTTATGGCTGATAAATGGGTAGAGAACTACAAAAATGATGAAAATGACAGTCTCCTGTCTCTGATATCTTTTATTTTTCAATCCTGTGGCTGCAAACCTAATATCACTTTAGCTATACTCCAAGAAGGAAACTGGAAGACTTATGTGAATCAAGTTGAAGCAAAAATACCTTCTTCTGTTAGTATTTCTATATAAGATATTTTCTTACCATAGAAAGCATTATTTTCATGGAAAAAGTGGCCATGGACTATGAATTAAGGCATGCATATGTGTATATCACCATTATTCAGTTGTGCAAAACATTTTCCCTCAGCTTTGTATTATTCATTCATAGATCCTTTTTCTTAGCTCAAACTGTTGTATAGTCATACATAAAAGTTAGTGGAAGTTCTTCAAACATAATACACAATCTTTGTTCTTTTTGATATGCTGCTATCCTGCCTATCTAATCAATATTCATAAATTATTTGCATTTATTTATTCCTAACCTTCAGTTTTCATTGCCTTAAATGTTTATATTATTTTCCTCTATCTGAAAATTTTGATAAGATAGAATTTTCTATCTTGTATATCTTTCTAACAATTTTCGGTTTTTGTGGAATTTTATTCAGGGTTACCTAACTTCAATTGGCGAGTTCAAATTTTAAAAAAATACAGTTCCAGCTTCCAGGGCCAATTTTATAACAGCTTTTTATCAGTAAAGTTACTTACATATGAAATAGTATTTCATTGCCCTCTAATAAGAGATACTTATGTTAATAATTTGAATAATTACCATATTTACTCATTATAGGTCAAATTTTTAAGACCAAATGTTTTGCTAAAAAGAAGAGTCAACTTATACATGAGTAATACCCATGACATTATTGGCCCGGCAGTTTTTAAACTTTTATGAAGCAAATATTGATGTACCTATACAAAAGGAAGAGCTATGTACTACGATTTGAATTAGTTCAAAGAAAACATCGATTTTCCATTTAATCAAATAAAGATGAATACAAATTGCCGACTATTGATAAATAAAAATTTTTTTAAAATTACATTTTCCTCAAAAATATTTAAATGAAAAATTTGCAGCAAGTTTTATTTAATGTATTTTACATTTTACTAATGTTTGTTATTGTGAGATATTTGCTTTAATTTGTTATTCATATAATTGTCATAATAAAATAATTAAGATGAATTGAATACTCCCTCAGCCATAAAATTAACTTAAAGTTACCCAATGCATTTTGCCCACTAAGTGGGCATCTTCAGGGGGTGTGTTGCTTACTGCAGTTGACTTTGGTCACTGTCATAAGCAACATACCCCCTGAAGATGCCCAGTTAGTGGGCAAAATGCATTGGGTAACTTTAAGTTAATTTTATGGCTGAAGGAGTATTCAATTTATCTTAATTTAACTAGCCATAAGTGTTTATCTGAGTGTTCAACCAACATAATAAAATAAGATTAATATCCATTTATTTAAAATTTCAGGGTTTATCCAAATACCCCATTATTGTGGAGAGAAAAAAATTCAGCAAAAATCTTTGTGGCTTCATTGGGAAAATTTTGTTGAAAACCCAACAGGAAATATTATATGATGGACATTTTCTTCCTCACCTCTGTAGATTACTTCATATGTTGACCATGTCATCATTACGTGCTTTTCGTCACACAGCAACACTTATTGGTGAGAAATTCTGCAGCAGTTTTTAATATCTTTTAATAGTAAAATTTTTCACACCAAAAAATGTGTATTTATTGAATTCCTGTATATTCTTGATTAATTAGGCTTTTGGAAGGGAAAGGTTCCACAGTCAATACAACAATATGAATAAGACATAATTTAGTAAGCTAAATTATATGTTAAATATATATTATAGCTAAATGCTTAATAGATATTTTTACAGAAAATGTACATAATTTTAGCAAGTATTTCAAAACTGTTTTTATAAGTAATGGGGCCAGGCTCAACTTTGTGGAATTTACTCATAATGAAAGGATAACTTTGTGTTTCCACAAATTTTAATATAACACGACCGGTTTCACTACGATCATAATATCATCAGGTGAAAATATATAAATTGTTCCGTATATATAGGGTAAAATGAGGGAGGAGAGGGAGACGGTAGGGGTTACAAAGAAAACAAATGGGAGGTAATTGGATGAGCGGTTGGGAAAGAAGGGGGGAAAGCAAACTGTTACAAAATTACAAAGACTTGGTAATCGGGCCAAGGCAACCATGTAGATACAAAGTAATTACAAAATTTTTTGTAAGTTGAATAGAGGAGAATGATTGTCGAAAAGGTATTCGTTTAAGAGGGGCGAGTCTTTACAAATAATTATTTCTACCTCCCATTCGTTTTCTTTGTAACCCCTACTGTCTCCCTCTCCCCCCTCATTTTACCCTATATAAATGGAACAATTTATATAT